>CM065168.1:32391206-33808985 GCA_033026295.1 Channa striata
GTTCCTCAACTAATTCTTTTAAATTATGATTATTTAAATTAATCCGTGTGTTTTAACTAAAGATTTTGTCAGATGCTTGGATAGCGTTTGAAACCTCCTCCTCGCTCTCCAGCTTTAGTAATGTCAGTTTTGAGGGCTTAGAGGGGCGGGAGCTGTGTCTGACAATTTCTGAAACTTAACCACAAAAACACTTTCTTGTTTTTACTCACTAAAACACAACCTGCTCTGCTGAGATAATGTATGAAGAATGGTCTCCAAGCTAGTAATGCAAAGATTGTGTATTACACAGTTTGTTTTTGGTTATTTTGTGTCTCATTTTTTAACATTTGGTACCTGTTTGTTGTTATGTATGTGTATTTTTCCTTTTTTTTTTTCTTTTGGGGGCATTTTGTAGCTGTTTTTGATTGTACACCTTATGTGTTTATTATTTCTGTCTTAGTCAGATGAGTCATTTTGCATCTTTTGATTGCGTTTTTGTAAACAAGAAAATTGAACAGTAACTTCTGAGCATCTGAGCTTTGGCCCCCCGGACCTCCCGGGCTACTAGGCTCATGCCATGTGTTCAGTAATCCATCCATGTGCTGGTGCCGACTGTAAACATCAAAAATTACGTTTGACCATATCAGGTACTTCTTTGTTTTGAATATAATCCCATGTCACCCCCTCCATGTGCCCTCCCACCCTCCCTCTGCCTCTAATCTCTGGCAATGACTAAAATAGCATCTCATGTATTCACGAGGCAAAAAACAAAGTCGCTCGCAGGAGGCAGCGTGTTTTCCCGAGTCCTTCACCTCTGCGTCTCCCAAGTGTGAGATCCTCATGTTTTGCAGCTTCTGCATTTGCTTTGACACATACTTACACACACACACACACATTGTGATAGACCCCACTGGGCAGATTAATTAGAGATGCTGTTTGGAAATGTAGACAGTGCTAAAACAATATGGAGACTCATCTGACTGCAGCACACGCAGATTGTGTCTGTTTCTCTGATCACACACACACACACACACACACACACTCCCCGTGCTGAGGATTTGTATGCAGTAGCAGTAAGGCTGGGACTCTCATTATTATGCCTCAGTTCATTAATGTGCGTTATCTCTCTTGTTTCTGTTTTATTATTTTTTTAATCAGCTTTCACAGTTTTTTTTTGGTCTCCCTTATCCATTGTGGACATCTTACATATCGCATCGCTTCCTGTGCATCTGCGCATTTGCTATAATCTCTGTGTGGGCTACCTTTTGCTTCTGTCTCCCTCTTGTCTCCCTCTTAGCCTCTCATTAGATTTGAAAGCTCTAATGAAAAACAAACAGGACAGAAAGCCTCCTCTCTCCTCCTCCAGTCTCCAGTCCTTCCCCCCCCCCACCCTCGCCGTCTTTCCCTGCACTGCCTCTTGTGTCTCTCTGTCTCCCTCCCACGCCCCTCTCACCTCTCCGGTGGCTCGGGGTTTTTTTATTTATGTTTTCTTTTTCACAGCAAGATCCACCATTTGGGGAGGAGGGAAAGAGATACTAAACAAAACTGGAAGTCAGCTGCACCTGCTCTTACAAAATGGCTGCACACATGATGCTAAAAAGTCCTGTAGAAAGTGCAGGTGACATCTACTGCACCATCAGAAGGTGAAATTGTTGCATTGGACGAGGCAGGTGTGAGCAACACGGAGAAAACTTTTTTAGCCAACGGAAGCATGAATGAAAATCCAAACTTCTCTGCATTTGCGCCGTCTTTTTTGCTTGTTTGCATATTTGTGTTTGTGCTCATAAATATGTTCACTCCTCTGCTTTCTTTCTGTCTTCTCTGGCTTTTTCTACTTTTGCTCTCTCTTCCTTCAGTCCTTCTTCCTCCTCCTCCTCATCTTCTCCTCTCCCTCTCCTCTTCGTCTCTTTTCATCTCTCTGTGGCAAAGAATACAGAGTCGGTCGCAGACAGACGGTGCGTGGGGCCTCCCCGGAGCAGCCATAAAAACACACACAGAGCGTACGTGTTCAAGCACGCACACGCGCATGCAGACATATGCCCGAGCAAGAAAACCCTCTGTCTCCTACAGTGGGAACACGTATATGCACATGAGGATGCGCACTAGGGTGATTTTTGGCGCTGATAAATTCTGACAGTGTAATTTTCCTTATCAGTAATATGCAATCTCAAACAGCGTCTTCAAGCAGGAGTGAAACTACGGTGAGATTAATGGAAGACACACACACACACACGGTTACTGCCACACACATGAAAGGGCACAATTGGCAGGAGGGATGTGAAATGCCATGCATTTCAACAGTGTGGCTTTCTTTGATCATATTTTCAATAATTATACGTAGCGTTTTTCTATGATCTTCCTGTCATCCAGCAAACAATAATTACACTCCACATCTTTCTTCTGCTGTGTTTCTCCGTTCTTATCTCTCTCCATGTCTCCTTTCATCTTTGCCTCTCATTGTTTCTTGCTACTCCACTATGATTTTGATTAATATTAACTTAACTTCGTGTGTATTTGTGTGCAATCTTCTTTATTAGGCAGAGATGCCCCGATGCTACCAGGTTAGTTCACATTTGGCAAAGATGCAGACACTGACATTGCAGAATGATTGAATAACCCCAACGGGAGTCGAGCAGCAAGCAGGGACCAGGAATTGAGCAACTGACCCTGTGGTCCATGAACTGCCTTACCAACTTGATGATCTATGATCTTTTGTTCCTTTATGTTCAAATCATTTAGTTAAAAGGTTCCCAGTTACCACATTAGTTTTGGGACAAGAACCTGTGAGAATTTCCTTCTCTAGTGGAATTAGGGCTGTCTGTCTCTAGGACATCAAGTCCTTCCCATTATTCATCATTAGGTGTGTTGCCCCCAGCTTAGCCCCGTGTGTGCTGCTACGTGATGTCAAAGGTTGGTGGAAACTGTCCTAATATAAGTTGTCCAGTCTTTGCTAGTCCTATATGATGGTGGATAACACACACTAACATTAGGACATTGGTCTTGACAAGGTTTGTTAAGATTCATGTGTGAATTGTTGTTCAAGGTCCAGAACAATCTCTAAATCTCAAGGTCTATTCCAAAGGCAGCCTCACTTAAAATCAATATTTCGCAAGGATAAAGTTGACTTTCTTCCAGTCTTCTGCTTCCCACAATACATTTGTTTCAAATATGTTCTGCAACCTCTGTCTACTAAAGTCAGTATGTATTAGAGGAATGTGTTGGATTTAAGTGGTCGGCACAAATGAATGTCTCATTTAAATAGACCAATAAGATATTTGCTATAGATAGAAGTGCTTTATTTGTCATTATACATAAAGGTGTACAAGAAAAATGTGAATGATCAGATGGAGGTACAGTCCTGAGCCACTGCGACTGAGTGCACCACCACTATGAACCAATGTGACCCCTAACGCACATGTTTGTGCAGTAGGGGATAACTGAGCACCCAGAGGAAACCTCTGAAAGGGCCTGTCTAGTCCAGAAATGGAACCCAGGACCTTCTTGCTGTGAGGCAAGAGTGCTAACCACTCTTCTGCCGTGCTGCCTATAGCCTAGACATGTGGCTAATTACAGGTGTGACACAGATGACATTTACTATATGCTTTGTTGGACGTTATCTGGGGGGGATTTGGCCACTGTTCAGGTCCAGACCATTCAGCTCCAGTCCATTATGACCAGAACCTCTGGTGTTCCAGTCTAATGAACTTAAGCCTCTTGCCAGAGGGGGGGAGCGGAAAGAGTTTTATCCGAGATGAGAAGGGTCGGCTGCGACCCTGGCTTCTCATCTCCGGGTCCTAGAGATGTACAGCTGCCGAAGAGATGGGAGGTTGCAGCCGATCGCCTTCTCAGCAGAGTGGATGACACCCTGCAGCTTGGCCTTGTCCTTGGTCGTGGCTGCAGCAAACCTGTGATGGCGAATGTATGAATGGATTCAATGGTAGTGCAAAAGTTGATCAGCACCTTTACAGGGAGGTGAAACTTCTGTAGAAGAAGTAGAGTTTTGCTCCCATTTGAGCATGGTGATGTCCTTTCTGAAATCCACTATCATCTCCAAGGTCTTGAGAGCATTGGGCTCCAGGTTGTTGTTGCACCATGAAACCAGACGGTTCATCCCGTTCCTGTAGGCCTACTCATCTCCATCAGAGATGAAGCCGATGAGGGTGGTGTCATCTGTCATCATTTGGATAAAAACATCAACCGAATCACTAAATGTAAATGTAATGGACTCTTTGAAACATGCGAGTAATAAATTGGAATAAGGAGAGGTTAAATATTACAGTGAAAAAAGCTGCTAGCGGGTCTGCACAGGCTCTAAGGACTCGCCCTGGGATGCCATCTGGTCCTGGTGCCCTCCAGTGGTGAAGGCTCTCTTTACGTCGTGCTTGGAGATGATGAAATCATTTCCGGTCTGCAGCCATTTTCTCTGTTAGCATTGCCAACTTTATTAGCAATGTTAGCGGAGAGTAGAACACGTTCAGCTTGTCTGCCAGAGACATGTCCGTTTTGCTCACTCTAAAGTTCGGTGTTTTATAGTCCGTTATTGCCCATATTCCTTGCCAGAGGCACCTAGAGTCATTCTGTTGGAGTTGCAACTATAGTTTTCTCCCTAACCGCTTTTTCGTCTCCTTTTGTGCTTTGCGAACATTGTAAGACGCAGCCTTGTATAAGTCCATGTCTCCCAATGCAAGTCCCGTGTTATACGATGCGGTGCACGGATGGTTTTATCCACCCACTGCATCGGTTCTCCGATAAATCGGACCCCTTTACCGTAATGTCGATGTCATTAGCGAAGCGCTGCCATGTCCTAGTCTTCGTCATCCAATGTATCCCGTAGAGTGGCCACTGATTGTTTCATCCATTGCGCAACCTCCCTCTGAGCCGGGGGTTCCTGTTTAAGCCTTTGTTTATATTTTGGCATTAGGAAGATTGTCAGAATTTTCAATGGGGGCAAGATTGGTGCCTTGTTTCCATCCTTGAATGTAGATTAGCAGTGGTCCAGAGTCCCGTTGCCACTAATGGGAGTGATGCGTTGATAAAAGGTTGGCGCTGTGCGTTTGAGGTTGGCACTGTTAAATCCACGTCCTTTGTTCTCCCTCAAGATCTCCCTCGGCCAGCTTGTATCAGAGCCTAAACACACACATCTGCGTGCAGCGTAGACATATAGTGATTGTGATGACCTAATGTAGTTCATCACAATACTGCAGGTTTTGGTTACTAAAAGTTACTAAAACCTACTAAAAACAAGAAGGGTGCTCGGAGCAGTCGTCACGGCAGCGGACTACAGCGGCACCATCTTGCTAAGATGTCCCATCTTGTGACAATAATAAATAAACAATAAATAGCTGATTTCAAACAGAAATACAGAGGTAAGCTGCTAATAAGCAAACTGTTTGGTGTGTAAAAGATGCTCATTGCTAAACAAGTCAAACATCTGTCTGCATATTTTGCGGGATGGTAGTTGGAACGGATATTTCCTTTTCCTCCTCCTAGGTGTAAGTATCATTTCAGGGACAGGATAGAGTCATCAAAGTGTCTGCAGATGAAATGGACAAAAAGTTATCCACTTTGGAGATCACGTATTATAAAAATGTTGCAGATTTATTGAGCTTCTGTGTTCCACAGTACAGCAGATAACACTACTTATACAGATAAGGTTGATATAATACCTAAACTCCACCAAGCCCAGTAAGAAAACTGTGCACCTCCACAGCTAAACACTGGTCTAATGCAATGACTTGCTGCTCAAGTTTGTTTGTAACAGCCGAAATGCAAAATACAAATTTTTTTCCTTGACAATTACTAATGCAAGCTTCGAAGGCACCTATCTGATGTCTTAGATGATGTTATTAGTGATGTACACACATTAGTTAGATAAGTTAGATAAACTAATAACTAAGACACAACATGACTGCAGGAAAATACAAAAGTAGAACAAACACTGACAAAGCTATCTTTGGCTCGTACAGTGTCAAATAAAATTCAAAAAATAGGGAAAAAAAGAAGACCCAACTACTACAAATGAAAGCCAAATACCTTCCATAATGTGAATATCCAAAGAAATAATACATTATATTTTTTAAGAAAGAGCCCAACACTGGTGTGCCCACTTGAGGCTCCAAGTTGATTAGCATTTCACCAAAGATCTTCTGACAGTTTTCAATGATCACAAAATGTTCTTCTACACAGACCTATGACTAACTCCATAGAGCAGAGTGTGAACCTTTCACCTTCTATTTCATCATGCATTTTTGCAATTGGCAGATGTCCGCTGCGTTACTCATGCACAGCTCACAGACTGTCTTGACTCACTTTGACTCAGTCATTGTGGACCTCCAGACCAGCAGGCAGTGATGGACAGATAAGTGTAAACAGGAAATAAATTTAGAAAGTCTTGGCCTGTCAAAAAACTGTTTGGGTTAAACAGAAAGATGGAAAATGGCAAAGTGCAGCCGACTTATTAAAGGAGACCAAACACTGTCCTTGCACTTTCGGGCGAAACAGGTGGCATCTTTGCATATATACAATCTGTTTATGTGTGCCTGCTGCAGGGCTTAGAATGGGTTACTTATATATATATATATATGTATATATGTATGGTTTGGCTAAAAATTTAGGGAGATGAATGACGAGTGAAAGAAAAAAGACGCTACGTACCTTGAGAAATAATAGTACACACACATTAACCATTTTCCTGAGACTAGGCAGCACTCCCCTACAGACCTTCAGGAGCAGCAGCACTGACCATGGCAAATTTTTTTGGAAAATCATTACAGAAAGTCAAAAACACAGACTCCAACACAAAACCACAAAGGCAGGAGAACTCTCAAAAGATTGCGTCCACATCCCTCAGCGGTTTAAAAGGGTGTGATGTCAGCTTCACATTTTCTTTCATTTAGGTTTTGTTGGACATGTGGGTGCACGTGTACGTCATTGTAAAGAAAACAATGTGTCAGAGTAGAAATCTATTTGAAATGAAAACTATGCGAAATTACTTCGGAGGCCATGCACTGATGATGAGAAAGGGATGAGTCCGTACTAAAAAAGAAAAAAAAACACATTTCATGCATTCCTTGAAAAAGCACCGAAGGCTTTATGTGTGTTATTTAGTGTTATGATTACTAGACCCCAATCCCATCACACTTGGCCACAAAGGATGAGGTGCAGCTACAAGCAAAATCATTCGCTCACTTTGTTGGGGAAGTGGAGAAGATGCAGCGATAAACACAAAAGGACGGGCGATGCAGTGGAAAGAGACAGGGCAATTTTTAGGACGATGCAGATAAAGGGTCCTCGAGGAAGATGAAGAGGAAACGGAATATATGGACCGTACAGAGGCAGCGTGGGGCCAGAGACAAAATCAAGAACTGAGAGATTAATGGCAGAGAAGTGGAGTGTCATAAATTAGAAATAGGAGAATGAGAAAGAGGAAGCAGTAAGATATGGAGGTGTAAAGTATAAGAGAAGCTGACATGCAAATAATAAAGGGCCTGACAGATGAAGGGCTGAAGGGCATGAAGAAAGGGAGGAATAATAGGTGGAGAAAAGTTAAAGAAGAAAATGATTTAGAGATGTTTTTCAGACTTTTATAGCCCACACTCTAACTAAACTATAAGGAGAGGGATAGACGTGGTGAAGGCCTGCATTGCAGTGGGGAGTTTCAAATCTGCATCCTGTTAGAAGCTCAAAGCGTGCGCATGGACACACACGCCTCATCTTGTAAAACAACTCCCACATTAAAATAGACCTTTTTTAACTTAATCTTTAAGTATAGACAAAGGGATAGAAGTGGTAAAGCCATGAGAGCAAATATGAAAAAGGGAAGATTAGACACAATGGATCAATGGGCAAATAGACGAGAGGACAGAATAGTAGCATACATTCATATAAATCCATACATAACAAGAAAGATAGACAAGTAGATCCTTGGAGCCACGGAGTGAATTAATTATGTCTGCAAACCCCGAGGAACCAAACGCAAGCAAGTGGAAGGGAAAAAGAGAAATGCAAGGGACTAAAAAAAGGGAATAGATTAATGCTGTGGGATTAAATGAGCTGCAGATGTGAATAAACAACACACTGAATTGATCGAGTTTTCATTCCCTGCGTTTGTGGTCATTTCCAGGCCTACAAAGAGTATCGGAAAACAATACTTCCACTTTAAAGTGCCACATTTTCTAAGTAATCGTGCAGTAATTTGTGTACCTCATGAATGTTTTCATCCAATCCAAAAAAAACCCCCTTCCGCACACACAGGTCCTTTTACATCATGTTGCATGCAACCCATACTACCATTAACCGCAACAGTCAGACAATTAAAGCGTTGTGACGAAAGCATGGGGGCCACGGTAGCTGTCCACAGCAGTATTAAGCTGCATATATCCGAGTGCAGACGGCAAGGACATCAACAAACAGTATAATCTCCGCCGAGGGTGCAGGCCGCAAACTGTAATAAAGCAAAAGAAAGTGGCTGGTCACATTTTACGCACAGTGTGCAGCTCACGTGTTGTGCTCCACAAACCGCTGTGCATGGAAAGACAACCGCTCCACAGTCTTTCTGTTCCATTGTGCTCCTCAAAGCTTCCGAACACCGAGGTGAATGCGCCGTTGTTTTCGGACGAGCAGCGAAGGCAGAAGTTCGTGATGGCAAAGGTGGAGCATTTTAGCGTTCAGAGGCCTCCAGACCAAGAGGCCTTTAAGTGCATGTGCATTGAATCATTGCATGGCCACGTGCCCATCTGTACAGGTACTGCAGTAACACACTCCACAAAACGAGTAAAAATGCTCACAAGAACCAAACCTGTCTCCTAAAAATGACGTTTCTACACAACTGAACTCCAAACGTAAATATGTTTTTGTAGCGGAAGAAACAACTTCATAATTACGTGTCAATGCAACATATTTAAGGAAAAATAAGGAAATAGGATTTCCCATGAGGTGGTTGCGGAGGGTGGTTAGGGTTAGGATTAGGATTGTCAAGCCAAAGACCCAAGTTTGGGTTGTGAGTCCTCTGTCTGGTTTGGTTAAGATTGGGGTTAGAGAAAGATTGTGGGTGTGTCTAAAAGACATCAAATTTGGTGAAAAATGAACATGGAAAAATGTGATTTTCTGTACTACATCAGCCCTCAACCATCCTCTGACCCTAACCCGCTACTGTACATGGCTAATCAGAAACATAAAATACTGTAATAATGCTGCAGTCACACAAACTGTAAGTTGGGCTGCAGGATGAAATATTATGGCAAAAAAAAGAAACCAGGCATGTTATCAGTATGTTCAGCAACAACGAACACGCAACTCACCGTTTACTTGTCAACATATTCTCATTATGTTTGCAGGAAAAGCAATTTGGTTGAAAGGAAAAAACATGTTTTATAGTTTAGTTGTATAGGAATGTAATTTTTAGGAGACAGGGCTGGAACAACAAGGATGGGCAACAGCTTTGCAGTGCAATTTGGTAAAGTTATTCGCTATCAGGGCAGAAAACTCTTCCCCCAGATGTCACAGACCCAAGAGGCAATTTGTGATGCGCCTGATTTGGTCCTTTGTTTTATTCGGTCAGTAACAATTCTGGCTTTAGGTATAGTCCATACATCCGTTATCGGTAACCACTTATCCTGGTAAGGGCAGGGAACACAGCAAGACGTGCACAGACAGACAACCATTCTCGAGACATGGTGGAATATTTTAAATAAAATGCTGAAGCGGGCAAAGACTACTTGATAAAAGCATGAGAAAAGTGCATATTGTTACTTCCATCCTTATTTCTAGTGTGACCTTTCTGTTCTTATGTTTCTCCGTGTCATTTTCATCCTCTACTCTTGCCTTTTTATTTCTTTTTTATTAGATATAGCAGACAATTCAGGCGCAGGCTGTGTTTATATCATGTTGTGCACCATCTCGCTACTTATTGCTGCCGTGGTGCAGGTTCCCCACAAGTATCATTAGGGATGAGCTGGGTTGCAGCTCTGTCGATTCCAATCCATCTTAGTTATTTACAGCTAATATGCAGTGTTATCTCTGCCCTCCTCCTCCTCCTCACTTTGTTCATATTCAAGCACTTGCCTTTTCGATCAATGAGCTGGATCGGCCAGGCCGTTGATTTTTAAACCCTGTTGTGTCCCCCTTTCAAAAAATTAAATAAGTTACAGTAATCTCTATCTATGATAACAACTCTGAAAATAGAACATTTAGATACCGTTATATTAAGCCAGTTGTGTTTTTGTGTACAGTGACGCTTGGAAGATTTTGGACCCTTGATAAATATCTCTATTTCTGCAATGATATGACCTATAATGTGATTCCCAATTAAACAAAGCCGTCATTTCAGACTGGGATGTTAGCTGGCTTCCTTGCATCAGGTCACTCTACCACATTCTTCTCCTTTAACAAGTTTTGGTAGAATGACTTGTGTGTTCAGTTTCGCAGAGTACCTTGACATTTTCCTGTGGAATTTGTTTCGAACAGCTCTACGAAGAGGTGGCATGTCAACCTGTTCCAGAAGCAGCAAAGCAGGCCTGCCTTTTTATGATCCTGCCACCTCTACTGTATGTTTTACAGTTTTGGATATGATTCTTATGCTAGAATGCAGAGTTTGGTTGTCACCAAACATAATGCTTCTCATTCAGGCCAAAAAGTTCTACTTTGGTGTCATCTGTCCGCAGAACATTTTCCTGTGGTTGTCTGACTTATTCACATGGGGCTGAGCAAACTCTAGATCAGCGAAGTTACTTCTTCATTACTTGTTGACATCTCCTTGGCAGGATGGCAACGGTATGGAAGGTTTATTGTGCAGGTTGTGCTTGATCATCTCCCGGCCGATTCCAGCCTCTTTGGTAAACTAGCCTTGTAAGCATCAACACCTCTTCTTTCAAGGTCTTCAAAAAGCAATGACATTTATGCAGAAATGTTCAAGCCACCACTGTGTCTTTTCCCAAATTAAAAATAAAACGTAAAGTTGAAATCCAAGATCAACATTTTCTAATGTAACATAATCATAACATAATCTAGCATAAAGTAACTCTCTTTTGGATTTGACTTCCCCGTTTTCTCAGTGAAAATTACCCTTTTTTCTCCTATCAGTGTGCACTTCCTGTACTCTAACAGACCACTGTACCTTGGGATTATATCCATATTGGCTGATTTTAGACTTTTAGAGATTTTTGTCCGGAGTCAGTGTTGAGTGATGGTCCAGGAAGTAGAATTGCCTGTAGCTAAGGAAGGAAGTGAGGGGTGCAGGTGATGGGCATGTAGATTTTCATGCAGGACACCTGAGAGTTTCTGCTTGAACATATGAGTTTTGCTGTGCACCATTGTCGGTTGCTCCCGTAAATCTGTTGCAGCCCTCTCTGCATCGCCTAGTTCCGGTGTTGCCCACAACTTGAGAACCACTAATGCAGCCTTTCTTCCCACCCTAATCAACATCACGCTACCTATGGGTCAGCACGCCTGCTCACCCTGACTGACCCCTTCAAATTGGGCCAGCGCACAAAAGCAACTCTCCACAACCCTTGTGTTGTGTTGTTTGTGTGCTGCCTGGTCCTTCCTTCCCCATTTTACACTGATAGGCGCTACCAGCCGACCTTCAGACAAAGCTGAGGGCTAACAGGGCTGCGCACACTACCGGATCATTATATATCATTTTTATTTGCTACTTGGCAACCACATGCAGCAGATCCTCATGCAGCAGACACATTCCCTGGGTCTTGTGGAGCTCATTTGGTGAAAGAATGAAACACCCAAGTCATTTTTCTTTGTATCCTGCTCAGCCTGAGCAGTGCTGAACAGCTGCTGTTATCCCATGATGCCTCTCCACACTCGTCTTTACACTCAGCATTCAGCTCTAGCCTTCAAGAAAACAAACACAAAGGCATTTTTGGTGCGTGTGTGTGTGTGTGTGTGTGTGTGTGTGTGTGTGTGTGTGTGTGTGTGTGTGTGTGTTTGGGCCCCTGAGTCAATAATGTACTGTACAAGAATTTCAATGCCTCTATACTGTGCCGGAGCTGCCTGTTTAGCAAATGTTTCGCTCTCTCTCTTTTCAGTCATTCTCTGTGCCTGCTGCTCCCTTCATCTTTCCCTCTTCTTTCATTCTAAATCTCTCTCACACACACACACACACACACACACACACACACACACACGTATACACCCACATGTAGCATGCTTGAACGCCTCTCTCTCCTGTCAACTGACTCATACAGTACAAGCACTTTGGACTTCATATTTATGCATATCTATAATTGCAGTTTCAGTCGCACACACACAGCCAGGTTAAAAGGGTGGAACAAGGGTCTGAGAGAATATTATCTGCACCGGTCAGGGCTCTAGCAGCTTGGCACATGCTGGCACTCAAACACACACACACACACACACATACACACACACACACAGGGGTGCTGGCCTAAAGGTTGTAACGGGCAGGTGTGACAGAGAATATTATCTGCTTAGGTCAGTGCCCGGCAGCTTGACATGCAAGAACACACTCTGGCTCACGCACGGCGTCTCGACGCTAATGCGGGGCATTTTTTTTCATTAGGATCCAGTTATTGAAGGCAATTACACTGTCATCCTGGATTTTAATGGAAAAATAATGGACTTGGGGGAAGGCATGGGGACATGGAGACAGTCAGGAGGAAAAAAAAGACCATGACAAGGAAAGAAATAATGGGCCGACATAAAACGTCTTACTCATGCTGCATGGGATTCTAAACTGAACAGAGATGTGTGTGTGTGTGTTTGGAGTGTGAAGTACTGAAGATGGACATATGTGTGTTTGACACTGGTTTAAACACAAACTCACACTCAAAAGACATGGGTGAGTCCACCTACACAACCCCGCGCGTCATTCGTCTAAACCCGATGATACACCCCATCTCCTAAAGTACCGAGTTGACTAACTACAGACTAATTGTCTGTTCAGTCTTCCTTGTGTGTTCCAAACGTCTGTTAACAATATCTCACTAAACATCAAATCCATAAGCGCGATATCGCACCGAACAAACAGGTTACAGGAACAAATCACGCAGACTTACAGTCACGGCAATACTATAGTAACTGAGTAGACGTTTAAAATGCAAAGCTCTTTTAGAGGCGTTGAGATTGTTCTGAATTTTCATATTGCTTTTCTATCGTATCTGTACCCAAAGCGTTTGACGATTGAGTGAGTGCAACATACTGCAAATGCTGTACTGTATGTTGGACAAGTAACTGTACGGTTACTGAAGTAGAAAACAAACTACAAACGTCCCTCAAGCGCTTTTCAAGCCTGGAGCCTGATAACATTTAATACTCATGACATGGATTTTTTTTCCCCCTGTGGGACAATATTTTAGTATCACTGAAGCCAAGTCAGGCTCATTGTCATGTAATATTCTGTGAGTAGGTTAAGTTGTGTGTTTATTGACCCCACACGCACAGCGAAATCATTGATCTTTATGTCCTTTAGGCCAATACACATAATACTGAGCCCAGAGGGAACATTAAGAGTTTCTTATATTATAACAGTGCATCATAAAAATGATTATCCTGCCCCTCTATGAACCCTTTGCTCCGTGGTGCTTTTTAATGCACAGCCCAACATCAGACCAGCATGTGAGAGGAAAATCAGACACACGCGCTTAAATGTGTTTTTTCCTACAAACATTTTGTATATCATATACTTCCTCAGTTCATATGCTGTACAGTATATTTAACTGCCTTCCAATGACCAAATCAGCTTAAGAAGTCACCATGAAGTCACCAAGGTTTGTAATTGCTGTCGTCGGCACAGGAGTGGCAGGTAATTAGTGGAGGCCGAGAGCTGGGCTGATGATGAAGTCCTTTCTATAGATTAACTTAAGTACCTCATATTTATGAGGTTGTAAAGCCAGAGTGTTTTTTGCGTAGTTGCTGTTTCCATAAAGCAGTTAAATCGTGACTTGGCATTTCGGTGAAAGCTATACTGCACTGATGTGCTCAATATCGATTTGTTTAGTGATTAAAGGGGAAGGAGTTTATTGCAACATCTCAACTCGGACAGGGTTTAAGTTGTGACTGAGCATTTTGCTCAAAACTGCAACATGTAAAAGATATCTCTAATACTGATTGGATGCATTAAATGTAATGTGTTCATTTTGCTCGGTAACCTGCTCTTGGATGAAATTATGGGTGTTTTATAAGCGTCTCAAGAGGACATTTTGATCTCTTAAATGGGATGTAACTGTTGATTAGTAAATGATATTCCCTGTTTCTCGTGTGCATGTGCATTGTTCCAACCACTTTTTCTTTCTTCTTTGATTGTGGGCTGGGAGAAAAGAAGACATGCCTGAAGAAGGACTGATATCAAGAGAAAGCCAGTCGAGTGGAAAAAAGGGTTTACACGAATGCTGTCTGTGTGTGTGTGTGTGTGTGTGTGTGTGATGTCTTTTATACCGTAGATTTGTGAGACAATTTTGCTTTTGGTCCGAGTGTACGATCAGTGAAAAAAAGTATTTCTATATATGGGTAGAGGCGTGCATGTGTGTGTGGGGGGGTCCCATCTGTTTTTCAGCCTCTCACTCTCTCCATCTCCTGTAGTCTATCTGCTCTTGGCTACAATCTATCTTCTCTACCATCTGATGCTGCTCCACATCATTACAAAATCTACCAAACTGCATTTCCTTTGCTCTCCTGCACTCTGTCTCTTTTGTGTTTCAGTTGTTTCCTCCATGTTCTGCTTTGGTTTCCGGGCTTCGTCTTCTGCCGTCTCAAATATTTCCCCACATCTTGAACAAATGTGCCTACAACTTTCTCTGTAGCCAATTCATCCCACTATTTGTGTGCGCGATGCTTCGGCAGAGGAACATTTATAGGCAATGGTCGTAACGCTTACAAGTGGCTCTGCACGGCACACGACAATAATCATAATTTAATTGCCACTGGTTTCACAGAGGTGTCACAGAAAGATTTAATTATGCACAAACATTCCCTTGCTATGCCTGGTTGGTTTATTATCCATCCAAATCTTTTCTGTAACATCTCTGACACTGCCAGCATTGTTTCTTTAGGTAAGCGCCAAAAAGGAGATGTGTTTCCTCAATTCTGAGCAGTTTGTGAAATAAGCCACGATCAAATCCAGCCCATCAGTTCATGAACAAAGTGAATTCATACTGGTTTATATGGAATTGACAGACCCACCAGTACACAAGTTTTAGAATTCTGTCTATGTTCATGTCGTCACACAAACCGTACTGCTTCAGTTGTTTGACTTTGAAAGTCTCCCCGTCTTTATTTACTGATGCTCTAAAGGTTTTTCTTAGGAAAAGCAAATTCTTACAATTCCTTTACTTTCACAGAAGATATATCTCAGACAAATCCATCCTGTAGATTTACAATGAGACAAGTACTTCCCAATACAAGCTCCACTGATCAATGAAAAGTCACTTTCGCAAGAAAGCCATTAGAGATCACATGGATGCATCACAATGGCGGAGTTTTCAATTCAGCCCATACTTTCCACTGCATTACCGCACGGTGATACAGTAACCTTGAGGAAAAAGCAAAATGCAATTTGAATGCTCACTGTGATGGATTGGGTTTTCATAAGCACGTCTCCAAGAGTTTATTTGTGTGTCGTAGTGAAATGTAAAGGGGCTAGGAATATAGAATACTGATGTGTACAAAAACGGACACGTGTAGTGGTTTTTAAGAAATGGAAAAACATTAGCACGGTCCATTCAATTCCTGAAAGTCATAGGCAGCACCTCAATATGCAGGTTCTTTATCCTGCGTTAAATAAAACATCTGGCCTCTTATATTAATGAATGTGATACATTATGAATTCAACTTTATTTTCTAAAAGTATAAGGCAATAGGGCTTATACTTTAGGGCTAGAAGTGTTTCATTCTGACTTCAGACTAATTACATCTCAATCATTTTCAAAAACAAAATCCACCCGAGTTAGATAATTTACAGACAGAGAGATTTCAATCCTCCGAGCTGTTACATCAGAGTTTGAGTGTTGCTTTTTGACATCTTATTTAACAGCTCCGAGGGCGATAAAGCTTTGCGGAAACGCTTGTGTTGCCCAGTAGAAAGCACACGGTGTTTATTGCTTATTAATGCTTCATCTGAGCATTAGACTGAGGCAAACTTCATTCCCAAAAAAGCAGCCACGGTTTTAACAGGGGATCTAATTAGCGAATTAGCAAACTTTATTGGTTTCTCTCGTTTTTGTTTTTTTTTTTCTTTTCATATGCATTTGCAGTAAGCTGTACAAGTTGTGTTACTGTGTTAAACAGGGTTTGTACTTCCCTGGGTGGATAAAGGTTAAAAAGTTTATCTTTACGGAGAACTTCTTCATTGCTGATGAATGTGAGAATGACAGAGCAATATATTTTTCCCAGCATTCACTGCTGTGGCGTTGACCCCTCAGCTCCTTATATCGGCTGCTGTGATTGTCCCTCCTTGTAATAATAGTGCAGGTCTGAGGTGACTGGCCCTGGGGGGATTTCAGCTGGGCTTTATTATTCAGCTTCACTGTTGCCTTCAACAATTAACTGAAAAAAAAAAGTGAAAAAGGAGGCTGGAGAAAAAGAGACAGATGAAGCTGAAGAGGGAATCGATATAACGTATGTCAAGTTTTTTTTTTGAGGTCATTACAGATATAGCGTTTTCCAGCTATGTGGGACACACATGAATGCTTTCAATTTCAGAGAAGAAAGAAGACGAACTGATTCTGTGTGTGTGTTTATTGTATCTTTTTCTTTCTTAGCAAGCATGGTATGATTTAGGTTCAGGTTCAGCTTTAGAGCTTTTAAATGGCCAAACACAAGATCAAAATCTGAAACAACAAAATGTAAAAAATACTAAACTTTAGTTTCCTGAACCCTTAAACAATTTGTTTCGGATGCGCAGTTGGTTGTGATGAATCATCAGTGGTAAAATGACTTTGCCAACAGCCTCAGCTTTAGTGTTTATTTTAATGGCATAAAATTTAAAAAAATCTATGTTACAAAGACACAAAAAGTGGATGTTTCAACAAAAAAAGTGAAGACTTCTCTACTAATTACATAGTGAAAAAAAAACGTTTCAGTGTAAGTGGTTTGGGATTTTAAGTTTAAATTATGTAATTAAAGTCTTAACTGCTCACACTTTTTGTCCCTCTTCTGCTGTATGTTCTGACACGCTTTCCCCGGTGCTTCGGGAACATTAGTTGTCATTATCAAGTCTAACTCAAAAACAGTTAGACGTGAATATCTCTGCACTGCAGACAGGGCTGAATGAGTCTCCTCTCCTCTCATTAATATTAATGTAACTGGAAAACATTTTTTAAAAAGTTCAACTCTTTCTATAATGTCAAGTGCATTAGGGGAGTCGTTTTAAATGCTTTAAAGGTATAAACTTTATGATGTCAAGCCAACTGCAGAGCAAACTAACAGAAAATATAAACGATTTTTTTCTCAGTCATTTCCATTTCTTCCTGTGAGTGTCAGGTGACTGACGGTAGGTTGAGTGTGAAATAACAAGCACACTCATAAGAAAACATTCAACTCACAGATAATGAAGTAGCAATAAAACCTGCACTATGACAAAACCAAACGAAGGCTTCATGTTTAGGGTGATTGATTACCTCAGTCTGTGTAGACTGTTTATCGTACTCAGCAAGACCGGATGGCTGCAGATGTTTTTTTTTCTGAAAGCAGGAAAATGAGTTGGAAATGTAAAAGGGAGAGAGGCGCAATTTAAGTCAAACCCAGTCTGACTCATTTTTCCCAGACAGCCAGCACATTTTTGGGCCAATGTCAGTGTTTTTTATGTCAAAAATGTTACCTCACGGGCAGAGCTGGGAGGTGGTAAAAATCGAGCCAGGAAAATCGACCCCTGCCAATTTGGAAAATGACATGGTCAAATGTGATAATGTGTTCGGATGAGCTCTTACCCCGGTCGCTACTTTACCACATGTGCTAAAGCTCGTTTGAATTTGTGGTATTTAGGGTGTGACTGCGAGACACAGTCAACAAATTAAGATTTAATAAGTAATAATTTCATATAATGTAATAAATGTTTTTTAAGCAAATGGATTTTGTGGTTATAGCAAGTAAATCTGACTGCTACTTAAATTAAGTTGAAATATTTGTTTTTTACAGATAATGTTGTGGCAAAAACACAAAGAACAACCATCATTTAGTTTAATAAATCAATTGATTCAGGAATGAAGGTCATCTAGCCCAATTCCACATTTATGAGGACAAAAAAATTGCAATCTTTCTGCAATCCTAAATGCTAGTAGTGGGTGTATAGATCTAAATATGGCTAATATCTATTATTAATAAAGCGACCTGGCTGTCTGTGTCTGTGTAAGTGTCTTCTGCTCCAGTCACAGCACCGAGAGGGAACACTTTGCTCCCCCCTCTCCCCTCTTGAGTTTTGACGTTGTATTATCATGTGACTCAGCCGCGCCAGGCAACCAAACCGTAACCCTGATTTAAGATTCATCATTCATATCATATCATTTTATTCCCGACCGATAATTTTGTGCACTTTGTTTGTTTAAGAAAATATTAAGACATAACAACGTTTTGGGAAAAAAATGTTTAGTTACTGTTTAATTGATTCTGAACAAAAACTTTTATTATTTATTATTAAACCTTCTGTCCTGGGTTTTAAGTAATTAATATTAAAAAGGAAAAAACCAAACACTTAAAGGTCATGAAAATTCATTTAGATTTATCAATTTGATAATTCCTCCCTTAATTATTAAATGTTTTTAAATGAAATGTGTTTTAACTTAAAACTTGATGAAATGATGAAACCACTGAAAACAATGTAGTATTTTGACTCGTGTGTTTTCCAACCTGCTGTGTGATCTATAGGCTGCTGTTTGAGGAATGACTTGGTGATTGGATCCTTTACAGGTGACTTAGACCTGTTTCAAGTGTCGGGAACAGTCGAGTGTAGACTAATCTAAACTCCCCGAATAAGCATCTGTTGTTCCAGTGCATCACTGTAACCTAAGCCCCCCTGACTAACATTACCACAGTAAGACCACCGATGTTAGCGTCGTGTCTTTAAAGAACCGCTTTCAACTCTACCCTTAAAATGCAAGTTCAGGAAACTTTGCCAAACTGACTAAAAGCCTCAAGGACAAAACATCCATAACTAACTATTTAATGCACAGCTTATTGCTTTCTAATTGGCAATTAGCAGCCGGCTACTGCCACTTCTAGTGCATTTTGATGGCGTCTAAATTAGGATAGATGACAGCCAACATAAGCACGCTGATGTTCTCACGTTTACAGTGATGATGTTAGGCTTTCTGATTAAGCTAATGGCTAAATGGGGGCACGCAACGTAGAGATGAGACTGATGGAATGATTTATTATAATATTTAGTATTAACCAAACCAAATTTACGTTGCTCGTTGGAAGTGAGTTCCAAACTATTTATCCTCAGACAGTATATTGTATGTAACAGATTATAGTGGCTATAGTGACTGAATATATGTGATGTGACGAGATGCCCAATCATTTCAAGAACTGTTTCTTTCTTTTTCAGACAAGAAGCACAAGTCACATGTTTGACATCTCATGTCTGAAGAGAATTCGTTCAACAGATGCATGAATGCAACAAGAGACTAAAACATCTGATTCACATCAAGATCCAAACTCCTTTGGACAAGGGTGAGTACATCAGGATAGACACGCAGTCCTTTGGGGTAGATGTAGGTTCAGATGTTCGTGACTATGCAATATTAATATTGTAGAAAATGTTTTCTAACACACACAAACACGCCCTCCTGCTGTCAGGAGACAGTCCACTGTCATATAATAAGAATATAATAAGCTCAGAGAGGCATGTTGAGTGCTGGATTCAGACAATGAGCATCAGCATTCAGTGTTTGTGGCGCCATCTGTCCCTGAGCAGGAAAACTCCCACATGAGGGCAAACACAAACACACACACACATATACAGTATGTACAAACACACTTCCATGTTCCCCTCACACACACACACACACACTCTCAGATCTCTTAATTATCCCCCATCCAACAGATGCTTGACTTCCCCCCTCTTCCTCCATCGTTTTCACCTCCGTCTCCCCTTGGTTAACTACTACTGTACATCCTGTAAAGTCTGTTTAAAGGAATAATCCTCTCCCTGCACACACCTGCATTAGTGCTCAGGACTAACAAGGTTTACAACATTATCAACATCATATAGGCCCTGTTTAGTTATGAGAAGACCCAATAAATAATTCTTAAGTCATTTACTTGCAGTCAAACATGGGATTTTCTAATCTATCCCTGCCGTATTAAAAATGACAAATCCAAATAGCAGTGGATTTCACTCTGGAGTGTATTTAAAGACTAAAGTTTAGTCATACACAGATGCAACTGCAGCATTATGAACAAACCATTTGCTTAGTAACATCAAAGAGGTCTAATGTGTATGACGTCAGCTAAATGAATGTAAAAAGGCATCTAGGACACAGAGACCACCCTGTTACAGAGACCAGCTTGTAGCGACCACCCGCCTGTAGAAAGACCTCGTCCAAGGCAAAGACACAGGGACCAGCCTGTTACAGATGCCAGCTCACTGCAATGTCTGGATCGCATATTCATCCCTAAATATGAGTGCAAAACATTACCGTTCAATGCACTGACAGCTGCTTCATCCATTATAAACCATCAGCATTTATCAGTTATATTTAGAATCAAGAACCTGCATCTGCAAAGTAGCTAAAGCTGCCGCATAAATGTAGTCCAGTGAAAAGTACAATATTTCCATTTGTACGAAATACGACTCTTGACTGGAACATTTTCCCCTTTTAAACTAGTCAGGGTTAAAATGGGCAAATCTCTCTTCCCCATCTTCTCTTCCTCCCGTTACCTCTCATTGGATGATGAGACATAATCTAGTGGCTCCATCAGGCTGTGATGACGATGCCCCTGAACAGATTCAAAACACACACACACACACACACACACACACACACACACACATATTCTCTGTCAGGGAAGAAGAGGAAAGGTCGTGTCTCTCAAGTTAATTAGTCTCTGCAGCCCTCAGGTCTGGAGGAGCTCTCCATTTCTTGCTCCACGTCCTTCCTTTCTCTCTCGCTCGCTCTCCTCCTGACCCTCCTCCCTTGTTCTCTCTCTCCCACGCCAGAGCGCCGAGGCCAGATTACCTCTCTTAACATTTCTTTGCATGTGTTTATGTCCTGTCTTCTCGCTTTCGCTCCCGCTCTACGACGTGAACACACACACTAACTGTGTGCCCGAGTCAGTTTGGCTGGTGATGTCAGCCACAATGAAGTATGACTCTTACTGATAAGAAAGTGTGTGAGTCAGCGAACTGCCCAAGGGACAAACACACACTCACAGATTACTTGCCCACAGATTATCAATGTTTCTGAAGCTCACAAAGGTACATATTTACTTTCAGACATTTCATTTCGCTATCTTTTCACACCTGTAGAGAGTGCAGAGGGTAGAAGAAATTGAAAACCAATTTTTATCTGACTGCTTTTTATTTAATATGCACTTCATAGAGTGTACAGCCCGAATTTCAGAAATACTGAAGTGTTATGTCCACAACTCTAAACATCTGAAGATTAGTATTTAGATTGTGCTAATCAGTGTGTGTGTTTTAGTCATACGTCTGGCAAAGGTGAATTGTGGAGTGCTGCATGGATCAGTCTTAGGACCAAAGTTATTTAACTTATATGTGAATGATCTTCATAGTTGGAAGTTAGTTAGTTCAAAATTGTTTAAGTGTATATTATTTGCAGATGATACAAGAAAATATTTGGATAATGTTCTCAATGAAATGAATTATCATATCTAATGGATGTTTTTGACACTGGATGAGTAAATTAAATAAAGTTTTTGGGCGTCATGACTGGTAACAAAATAAGTTGGAAACCAAAAATCTCTTCAAAATCTAATGGAATAAAAACTCTTAAAATCCATTGTTATATTACTCAAAGTCAAATGCTTTCTACATGAGAAAGCTTTGTATGTATTTTAATGCTCAACGATTGTTGCATTTGTCCCCTATTGTGTGGAGGTTGGGGGAAATGCAAGTAAAACCTACGCCAATCAAAATCTAATTTTACAGAAGAATTATCAACCAATGTTCTTATCGAGAACCCTCGAACCAACTGTTTCTTAAACTACAGCTAGTGAAATGTAAGGATCTAGTAGACTTGTTCAAATATTATATAAAGCAAGGAAAAAATTTCTACCAAAGAACATACAAATGGATTTCAAGAAAGTAGTTATAATCTTAAAGGAGCCTTTATGCTGAAGAAAATTAGAGCCAGAACAATTGTGTTTCAGTCAGAGGAGTGAATTTATGAAACAAATCTGAGGATGAATTAAAAACATTCAAAACTCTCATTGTGTTAGAGTTCAAAAAACGTGTATAATATGACCGTTAGTAGCATATAGAGGCAACAAGTTGTTTAGTGACAGCATGTCTTCATTTTTTTTGTTTGATTATTGTTGAGAGCTAATAGACATCTATACTTGTCTTTATTGTTTTGGATTTACTGCCACGGTGATTAGAATAGTAAAAGTGTAAGTGTTTACAAAGTGGCAGGGCTATAAATAAGCTTTGGCTTCAGTCTGCTCCCTTTAAAATGATAATAAATATAATAAGGTATATCACTGACTGTAAATTGTAAAAAGAAGTAATGACATAAACAGTGAATGTTTATTTATTGTCAAGACTCGAAATAAATCCTTATGAATGAATGAATGAATAAATACTCCTAACTCAATATCTATTATTCCAGAACTGATTAGCACTGAAGTCTCCATATTATAGAATGTTTGAAATGTGAGATGGTGTACATTGAGAATAATAAATCATATCCAAGCTCACAATGACCTTCACACTCTTTGTTTTGGGCTTCTCTTGTACAGTACATGGTTTTATTTCTGTCATGTTCCCACTGTTCACCAATTTCAAAGACGACTTCTTTAAACCGGTGGAAACTGCTCGGTGAGGGGAAAGTTCTAAGAGGAGAACTGGGCCAGACTCAGGGTCTTACTGTAACTGTAGAGTGATCTATGAAGGTAGAATTCTAAAGGAAGGACCATGAAACATACTGAACCTGCAACTCAGATGAGTTTTTCATATTGTGCAAGTGGTTTTGTTTTAAACAAATAGCTTAATATAACGCTTTATGTTATAAGGGAACAAAGGAGCCTCTTTATATCCGTATCCCTCTGCGTTCTGTGTCTTCCATAGCGTTAATGGTTTGATTGCAACAGGTAATTGTTTTGCACAGCATGTGGAGGCTTATGCTTGATTATTAGTGAGACCCTGTGGTTTGTGCATATAGTTCAGTCAAGCTCTGATACTTTCTTGGTTTAATTTTATGTCTGCACGATAAACACGAATCAATTGTATTTCTCTATTGTGAGATGATGCTGTCCTTGGTGATAATTTATTCACTGTAACTACTGAATTTTTATGCAATTCTACAGCTCTGTGTGTCCGTGTGTGTGCTAATATTACAAAATCACAAAAAAATGAAATCTGGCTCTGCAGTAAAGTCCAGGCCAATTCTGCTTTCTAACATTGTCAGCCATCTTCTGCATCCATGCATGTCGCATGTCGCATGTCGATTTTGAATTCCCAGTGGTGTCCTGTCATGCTCAAACTAACCATTGAAGTTGCATTTGAGTCTCTAATGTTGCTGCAACAGTTGGTTTTATTCAGGTTGGGTCTTAATAATAGTTTGGGAGTCAACATGTCCACGGTGGAGTCGTTGTGCCCAGTTTCAGTGAGGACAGGACAGTATCCCACTCACTTCTCACAGGGCTGCAAACCAAGTGCCATTATTTATCAATTCATTGCATTTTTGAAAAATTGTTTCTGCTAATGAAGTAGGCAATCAGCTTTTTAATTAGCATCCTGCTTAGCCACATCAATTAGGCCTCCCAGGCTTCCAAACATAATCGTAATCAGTCGACACAGGCTTTTTGACTTCGGGACACACCGTTGACAAGCCGTCACTGCAGCCCTGCTGCCTGCACACAGTCGACCCAAATTAGTTCTCCTCATACCTGCTGTATGTTTATTTGCAAATATCAGGCAGAAGTCTGACGTTTTCAATCAAAGAAAAACAAACCTATTTATTAGTGTGATGTGGATTTGAGCTTGCATCATGGACTTAAAGCCACTCAAATGGATCCACGTACAGAAAAGGTATGTACATCCCACTGTAAGCCGTGTATTTTGCATGGGCATGATGAAGTTTTTCTAGTTTTGCAAACTGGCTTTACAGCCCATTAAAATATGTGGAGTTATTTGGCCAGGAGTGAACAGCTTCCTAATAACCAGCATGCTCAAACAAAGAAACAACAATTAATTAACCAACTAATAACCAGCTATAGCACAACATTGAATTCTAATGTCACCTCTGAAAGTCAGAGTGTCTGCCGCCTTTGTGCTCTGTCATCTAATGTTACTTTATCATTTAAAATTGGCAGAGCTAAGTTATTCTTCTTAATTTTTAAAGTACATTCATGCCCTTGGACACCACAGCTCTCAAACAAGGTCAATTTCGTTCTGCAGAGTTACTGCAAATCTATTTAAAACTTTTATTTACACTTGAGAGACGCACTGAGGAAAAAGCCAAGTTTACGCCCATACAGCATCCAAAAAATGACAAAGGTAAAGAATAAATAAGTTATTCCACATCCGTTGTTATACAATGTCAGATTCCCAGTTTTTTTTTGTACTTAGACACGAAGTTCATTATGTACTGTGGCTTTGAAATTGAATAAAAGAAATACATTTTTAAAACTAAGGAAGTACTGTAGTAAATAGATCTTAAACTGAGACATTTCGACAATTCAATTTGCGGTCAAGTGGATTTAACTTTCAGCCTTATTTGTCAAGGAACCTCAGTTGGGTTCTCTGACTAATACATTGATCTGAACATATCCCAAATATGGACTTACCTTATCTGTAATATGATTAATTGTACAGCCATTCATCACAATTAACCCAGCGAGTGTATTGCTGGCTGCATTCATTTTTCTATTCATTTGAGACAAACAACAGCAAAGCAATTAAACAATTAAATGCAACACAATGCTTAAAATCTATTCTGCATTTTACCCTGTGGGCCAGATTTGCTTCATGCATATTAAGCTGTTTCATTCTGGCATAAAAGATCACTTGTGCTACTTTGATCACTTGTGCTACTGGCTGCAAACAAAGGAAGCATGTTTGACCAGAGGACATGTTTTGTGCAAATTGTTGTCCATTACTGAATAAACTCCAACGGAAGAAGAGAAAATTGTTATCGGCCAAACCATAAGCGAGCTGACCACACTGAACAGAATATGCATCAGTGATTCACACATACAAAACACGCCCACATGCGCACACACACACAGACACAAACACACACAAAGGATCAGTTGTGGGCGAGCTTGCATAGATAAATTCTTGCAAACACTATGATAGAAAGCAAACGATTTATGCTTGGCAAACATAGTTGCCACCAATTGCCGTTTCCCTACTTTTACACACACACATATGGACATTTTGCGCACTCAGCCGTAGGACCATTAAACTGTATATATCCACAGATGTTGTCTGTTGTAGCCAAGAATGTGTCAGTGTGTGTGTGTGTGTTAACGAATGGTCTCACACACTCTCACACAGGTTTAAGGTGACCTCTCCCACCAGAACCAGAGAGTGAGCGAGAAACGTCGGAGAGATCCATGAGACGATAATCAGCATAATGTTCATATCCCCATCACACACACACACACACACACACACACACACACACACACACACACACACACACGTCACACAGGAACGACTCAGTAATAAAAATGCTCATTACAAAGCAGTTTTCAGAGGCGTCCATTAGTTCTGAAGATGGTCTTACACTCGGAACACAGTCTTACAACGACTGTTAATCGGCTTTCCTCTGTCCCTCTGTCAGTCAACATTTACATAATCTAGACTCGCATCGACATGACGAAATTGTATAAATTTTCAGCAAAGTGGCAAGAATGAAGTGAGACAGTTTCAAAATCAAAATCAGTATTGCCAGTTGAAGTCAGAATTGCTCAATTTCAGTGAAATATTTTCCTGACACCCTGAAATAAAAATGGCTCATCTCCAGCATGGATTTTGTTCAGGTGGCAGCACAGTTCTCTTCTCAGCCACGTTTGAATTATTGAAATTTCTCTTGTCTGTTGTCTAATGAAAAAAATCTGGCTTTAAAATTCCTGGCCAAAAATAAGCTCCACCACAATAAGCTTGAAGTGGCAATGCAGTGGAGCTTCTTCAAACTCAAACTATATTTTTCTCTTCAAAATGAACAGTCTCAGGTGGGTGGGTGTTGTTGACTTAAAGAAATTACCTTGTCTTTCGTTGAAGCCATTGTTGCTTTGGCAGTTTTTTTGAAAGTTCTTGGCTTTCTTTGACGTTCAGTTTGAGCCTTAGTGGCTGATTTTCTCTCCACTTTATTATCTTTATGTACTTATTTTATCATATTCAGTTTTTTTCATATACAGAACGTAATTCTGACAACTGAGCTACAACTTATATGGTACGGCAGCCGTCCATGGACCACAGCGTCAGTGGTTCAAATCCTGGTCCCTCCTGGCGACTGTATGTGTTAAAGTGTCCCATGGCAAAATACTGAACCCCAGGTTCCTCCAAGTGGGTCATGTGATCACCTTGCATGGCAGCCACTGCCATCAGTCTGTGAGTGAATGGATGAATGAGAAGTAATAAAGCGCGTTGGATAAAAGCTTTATATTATCAGAGCATTAACCACTGCCATCAACCATTTTAATAGCTTTCACTATAGATTGATTTGTTCTGACCTTTATGAAAAAAGAAAGTTGAATTAAGTTGCAAAGACAAAGCAAACCAATGAATTTTCAAAACAAAACAACCAAGACACTAATGTGTCACCTAACAATTCCCATCAGTCACATTTCTATTACCTGCATGACACCTGAACTGAATGATATGGCTGTCAGCCCCTAGCTCACTACCACAGCTCTTTATTTGCCAGGCTCTTCATTTTTATACTCTCATAAATCCTTGTCACTGCTTCTCCTTTGTCTTGCCACCTTCCCCTAACTTCCCTCCCCCCTTCACCATATCTTGGCATTTGCTTGAATTAACTTCAAGTGCACGTCAGAAAAAAGTAGAGTCAGCGCAGCGACTTCATTGCCTAATAAAGTTTTAAACCCCAAACTCCCTTCCCTCCGTTTCATCCTTTCATCCAAAGGGCAGTGGTTGACACAAAGAGAGAAGTACGCAGATGTGACAAAACCGGAGCCTTCACCTTCAATCCACCTCCTCAACGTGCAGCCGCAGACACGCGCTCTGTGCAGGCAGCGTAGGTGGCACTCGATGGCATCCGCTGACGTAAAGTTTTATTGTATTGGGTCCCATCAGCAGTCACACCAAAGATGAGGGGATGAGGTGATGGCAGACAAAGGAGAAGAAGGAAGCAATGAATAACTTGTGACCTTGCTGTCTAATGCTGCTGCTAAAATGGAAGAACTGCAGCTGAAAAAGCTGAAAAAAATGCATAAAGTTTCTACAGAAAGAAGCTTCAGTGTCACTTAATATGAAGTATTTGCCTCAAAACCTACAAGGATGAGACTGGTGCACTGTGGTTCCTACGGTTACAACCAGAGGTAGAGCGGAGAACTATGGCCCGGAGGGAAAATCTTCACAGTGCTTCATGGAAAAACATTCGCCAAGAAGCTGGCATTGCATCGGCAGATAGTGGGATTGAGTACAGTGGGGGTGAAAGGAGAACTGCAGGTTGGAATACATGTTTAAAGCCGGTGAAACGCAACCAGCTGGATGCTGCGAACAAACCAAAGAGAAAAAGCAGGACAGTCTGCCAACATCTGCAGGCTACTGCAGTGAGCATCAATAATCAAAAATGAGTGTTTCCATTTTTAATCGATGACTGCAGCTCATTCATTAATTTGATGAATGTACTGATCTTCTAGTGTAATTTGGAATTTGGAGGCTGGCATCTTGTTTGGTCCCAGTCTAAAAACTAAAGTATTCGGATTTGAGGCTCAAAAGATTTGTTTTTTTTCTTCTTGTCAGTCTGTTGGTTGCCCTGCCAACGCTATTAAAAGGTTAATCCATACAGATCTTCACTATTAGATGTATACAGTTTTGACATAGTTAATAGATCTGCAAATAGATAAAACGTTCATATTGTAAATAATTCAAATCAAAGTAAGAACTTTTTTTGTGTAAAAGAGCAATGCCTGTTTAAGTGAAAACTATGAATAACTGCAAAAGCAAAAATTGCTTTTACAAGGCTGCTACAAAATTTACAACCCTACATTACGCTCTCGTCTGTAAGATATTTTTTCTATGGCCAGAAGTTCTTTTCGACCTTGGATTAAGTACTGAAGTTTGCACAAAAACATTTTTTCCACGACATTGTTTGGGGAACATTAAAGGTGTAAGACGCTCATGAATGTGACTCTTTTATGCCGCCGCTGCCCTAACAACTCTGTCGGCGAGGCAGATTAAGAGCTGAGAGTTGGCTGTGTGGCTGTAAATCTCCCCCGACAGCTCTGCCTCTTTTCCTTGGCTGACTGATTTGAAGCCAAATTGCAACAAACAAAAACCTGCAAGATTTTTTAGCATTGCCATGTAAAAGATGAGACAATAAAGCTGCTAGTGAAAAATCCACTGGACAGTGCCTGGAGGGACTTGCGATGACTCTACAAGGCATTGTGTCTTCCCGTGTGTGTGTGTGTGTGTGTGTGTGTGTGTTTCTGAGCCTGTTTGTGCAAAGAAGACACATTCCTCTGTTCACAGTAAAAGAAGCTGTTGCCTTATACAGACACTGCAGCTTTCTCCGAGCTCGCAGCAGAGCGGCACACATGAACTCAAAGGTCTCTTCGCAGTCGTGTTGTCCTCCCAGCTGAACGGCCTTGGCTGTTTTTGTGTGTATCAAATTTTAATTCAACACCAGTGACGTAAATGAGAGACGGAGAATTTATGTTTCAAGATCTTTTTTTTTTTTTCCACCTACTTTCTCCATGTTCATATTTAACGAAGGTCGCTCGCTGTGTAGATCCCGTTTGCATTGTTTCGACAAGTCAATGGGGGAGATGCGTTTCATAATTTATGGCAATGACACACACATGCTATACCCATTTATCCCACTTGAGCAGGATCATCTCTTTTCTTTCTCCCTCTTCTCTTGTCCTCTCCTGCTCCCGCTGTGCTTGAGCTAAATTTTTCAAAGACCTTGTCCTTTTGCATTATCACAAAAAAAGACTTTGAGGATGAGAAGAAAGCGGAAAGAGTAGGAGGAATATTGTGCGGATCTTTACTGTATTGTATGTGCTGGTCCACACTCTGTGTGTGTGTGTGTGTGTGTGTGTGTGTGTGTGTGTGTGTAGGCAGCCCTCAAGAGAGTTTTACTCAGCGTTCTGACACAGCCCCTCCACTCCTAAACAGGAACATTATTGGAGATTAAACAAAAGGACACGCAACACACGTTCTCCCTCTCGTGCGCACTCACACACTTCCTCACTGACACTTTCTTGACGCGCCTGCCTCCTCTATAAGAACTACTTATACCAAGTAAGGCTGACAAAACACCCAGCCCTCCCCGGGGAGGAGCGGAGGAGAGGCAGGAGTGAAGAGGAGGAGAAGAAATTTCCGTCATTTTAATTGCAAAGCTTGTTAGCTTTTTTTTTTCTGTTGGTGGTGCCATATTAGCATGTCATTATAAAGGCAGACGTGTTTGATAGACAGCCTGGAGGGGAGCAATTATTCTGTGGGTATATGTGTGAGCGCATGTTGCGCAGACGGCCATTATTTTGTGTTTACTACATTTAAAGAGTGACGTTTTAATAGGTGAACAGTTATTCCAGCAGTTTTTTTTTTTTTCTCCGACATCGTGTCATTCGTACAACTACTGTACAGTTTTGTGGCTTTGCTCAAGGGCACATGTTGTAGTGTCAGAGACGGCTCCTTTTCCATATCGGCTTTCTTTTTTTTTCCTGCATAAATACTGTCCCAACTATGTCATTTTCTTGCAACTATGAAGCCAAAACAGTTTTAGACTAAATCTAAGTTTGGGCAGTTTAATATCTTGCGCATGGATTCCTCTGCTGCACTTGGCTCAATTTTGTATTTACTGTATGTGTAACTATTTTCACTGTTTTTAGTGGCAGGACAACAAGAAAATCATCAAATTAAAACAGTAAATCATTTAGTAACATGGCAACGTTAATTGTCCTAATGTTCACCAGATTTACAGTTTTATTACGGTTATATAATTCATTTATTATAAAAGCTGAAAAAAGAACATTCTCCTCAGGGATTCATCAAAAATAGGATTCAGACTGGAGATTGTTCCGCCACTGAAAAATTTCTGTAACTAACTTTCCAAGCTGCTCCCAAAAGGCCCAGTCTGGAAACTTAAAAATACTTTTTCACATGACCTTTTAGCATAAAATCAGCATTTAAGTTATTAAAATACTCTCTGTGAATGATGGTAATCAATGGTTCTAAACAAAGAATCATGATACAGACTCGATCAGACTCCCTGTTTCCCTCAAGTGACTTTGTGTCTGCTGACACTAAAGTGATGGAGGAGGTTTGGCTTCGTGAATCTTGTATTTATCCGTTCGTCTGGCTGCCTTTGTATTCGATCTGTATTTGACCTAATGATGAACAAAGTGACGAAACGTTTCACTGACAGTCGTCTTCGTCTTCTCCAGTAGATCATTCCTTTTCATCTTCCTCTGTCGCACCAACGTGTGTCGCTCTTTCACAGTTTCCATGAACCTCGTCTTCAGCCCTCCTTCGCTCCTCCTGTCCCCTCAACTCCATCCTCGACATTCTTTTCCTGATATACCCTGCATCCTCCCTTGCTTCCAAGCCGTCCTGTAATATGTTCATTCCTGACTGATTTAATTTGATTTGTCTTGTTGTTTTTTATGGACGTCGGTGTTTACCTCTGTACATTTTGGTTTATATATGTTTTGTGTAAAATAACCATTATACCATCTGATCAAATAATTACTATTATTATTTCACCCACTCTTGCACAGCCCTAACTCTAATTACAATTTTGTTTGTGTGTGTGCATTTGGGCACCTCATTGAGGGTGAATTATGCAGATAACACAATCACGGTGATCCATCATAGCCAGCCTACTGTTTCCTGACCTCGGGGCCACACACGCAACTGCCATAATAATTGATTTATCCACATTCTTTAATCACTGTTGAGTTTTCTCTCTGATTTCTGGCTTTCTTCTCTCTTCTCGGGTGGAGCATAATTGATGTGTATGACAGCATTAATAAATATACTGAAGGAGGTGAATTTTATTGTCAAGCTAAACTTTAGTTCGAGCATTTAACCAGGACGGTCACCTTAAAGAAATGCTACAGTCGTGACGAATCCTTTTTTAGCTTTATCACAAGAATTACAATTTTAGGGAAGGAAATGTTAGGTTTGAGAAGTGTTCCTCCTCTCTGTTCTGTAGTTTTGACCTTTGCTTTTTTCGTTTGATTCTCCTATTTGCTTCCTGTTCTGGGTATTAGTAGATCGCGTCTTTAAATTCTCTGTGTTTTTGGACTCGGTTGACCTTTATCCCATCTCTTCTCCCCCTACAACTCTTGAGACTTCAAAATAAAAAAAAAACGAAATACAGAAGAAGGGCTTTTTTAAATATTGATGTTGACTTTTCCAGAGTTTCTTAACTGTGGCCGCGGGATGGCTTCTTCTGCACACCTCAAAAAAGAGCACAGTGTAATCAATGGAACAAATATACACACACACACACAAAGGACGGACAGGAATGCATACACACACTGACGTTCCAAAAGTGAGCACACACATACACACTGTACACGGTTGGAGTGACAGTGCTCTGACTGATTGAACGGCCTTCAACTAAATCCTGCTGTGTATTTCATTTCATGGTGCATTACCCCCTACCTGTGTGTGTGTGTGTGTGTGTGTGTGTGTGTGTGTGTGTGTGTGTGTGTGTGTGTGTGTGTGTGCGCGTGTGTGTGTGTTTGAGGGGGTCGTTGTGCATCTCTCCCTGCACAAAGACAAACGTTCATGCTCGTCTTTCCTGCTTGCACAGATTTGATCTGCTTTCCGTTGTAGAGGTAAATTAACAGACAAACACACTTGTAGACTTGCTATTAGTAGAGCACTTTGCTGGCAGGATTGTGACTCATTGTGTGTTTTGCGTAATAAAGGCCAATTAAATTGAATCTACCAAGACACAGATAGACACAAGTGATAAGATGGAGCGAGGCTGGGAATCAAAACAACCACTGAAACAGAAGGAATGGAATCTGAAAAAACTATGAAAACAGGAAAAACTGAATGCGGGTGAATTTTTAAAAAAACGACACGAGGGAATGAGAGAAGTTACAACTGACACTAAGTTGAAATCATTTGTTTGCGTTATGGGGATATTTTGAAGTCGATGCTGGCAAAGGCGTGTTGGTGGCAGTTTACATGATGCAATGAACTGCAATAATCAAAAATTTGCCATGAATAAAACATCGGAGACGCTGAAACATGCGACGTTATACTTTAAATGAAGTGTCATGATGCAGAACTTTGCTCCATTCCTTGTCACTGGGGTGTCACGGCTCCGGCGTTTTGCTCAGGATTTGCCCTGGTTTTTCATGAGTTTCTAAGTTCAGACCTTGTTCCCTCGCTCACCGTGATAGAGAAAAGATCACATGACGTTTTTAACTTAACGTTAATCTTTCTGTAAGTGGCAGTAATGCACAAAAGTTACTTGCAAAGCGCTGAATAAAAAAATAAGACATCAAAGCTTTTCTAAGCACTAATGTCAGTGGTTGGAAACTCTTAACGATTCTCATTAAATAATCAATCAAAACACAAGTAACTTTATTAGCAGTTTTTAGCATAACTACCGGAGCTGTGTAACATGTACATTTCCCCGACGTGGGATCAATAAAAGATGACCTCACCTTATCAGCATTGTGTGAAACGCAGTGTTTGACTTTTGTAATTTAAGTAACACGATCTCCTCACCACTTTTACTTGAGTAAAAGTGTTTCACGCCGACACCTCCACCTTCACTTTGACTTTTTTGTCCGCTTCTTCCTGCACGACACGGTGTGTCCCTGTGTATTTTGCTGCAGACTGCTCACAGTGGCCATGCTGAAACTCGTCTTCCATGACAGTGTTAAGACCACCAGTGTCGATGCAGCGGCTGCTCTGTGCAATTTATAGGTGAAATGAAATGGGTGTTGATTTCTAGGAAACTGACAAGCGTCGTGATGAAAAACTATTCAAAAGAAATTGTTATCTTGTTGCTCCTTCATCTCTTTCAAAACCCGCCTAACTAAGGTTGTTTGCTGCTCCATCTGACTCATCTCCTTTGATTTTTTTGTCTTTGTACTCTCTTCTTTCTCCTTCCTGACTTTCTGTCATGGGTGATTATAGCCTGCAATCTGCCCCCCACACTCCTGTGTGTGTGTTTATGTTTTTGTCCTCATCTTTACTTGTACATGTGTGTATTATTTAAATTCACATCCATGTCTTTCTCTCTGTGTCCCTCAAGTTTAATTGGATATTCTATGTATTTGAGGCACTCATCTCAACACCTTCATAATGTTCAGAAGGACGCTTGTTCAGTGCCGTCGTTCTTTTTTTCTTTTTTTTTTTACTGCCTGATTAGTGCAAGCAGAAAGTTTTTAGGTCGAGTACAGTCGAGGGCAATCAGAGGGTTGTGGAGAGGTTTAAATGGTCAAAAACCTCTAGGAGACTAATTATGGTGATGAATTGACATAGGGAAAAGAGGACTGGGACAGAGGGGGTGATAATTTGAGTGGTGGGCAGCAAGTAAAGAAAATATAGGCAGAGACAGAAAGGCTGGGAGGAGAAAAAGATGAAGGGTGGAAAAGGAAGGACAGAACTGCGGGAAACAAAGGACTTGGTCTATGTTGCATTAGGCCAGATGAGCAGCCATCGCCATCGTGTGTGTGTGTTTACCAAATTATTCTGTAAGTCGCTGTGGATAAAAGTGTCTGTCAAATGTCCAAATGTAAATGTAAATACTAATCTCTGATCTTTAACATGTCAGCATGGAAGAAGACAATGGCTGTGTCCGAAATGAGGCCGTGTTCACTCATTCACACTCCCTGTTTCCTCTCTACACAACAGATTTCTCAACCGTGAGCAGTAAAGTAAATTTTTTGATTCTCCGTTATCATCGTTACATTTTTTCTTCAGCAAATTATTTACTCTAAAAAACGGAGCACTGTAAGACTGTTAGCAAAACGTCTTGTACATGGCTTGTACCCTACGTTTTTCTTTCTATGCGTTTTAAATACATCATAATCCATAATCTGGATCAATAATCTATCTAATATGTTGAAATGTTTCTAGACCAAACTAGATGTAGAAGGGAACCTACTGAACCATAATTATCCACTGATAAGAACTAATAACAGACCATTGAATGTCAAACTTTCTATCCAATGAGCTAAATTAATAATTGATAAAGGCCAGTTAGATACAGACGCTGGATAAATACTAGTGAAAACCAATAATAGAATAATGATAGCTCCAGTATATTGAATTGTCCTAGAAGCACACAGCAGGCATTAAAATAGAGGTTATAGGGGTAATAGTCAGTGAAGAGGATGAAACGAGAAGGTAAAAGGAGAAATAAAAGACAGAGCAAATAAGCATTTTGGATTTATGGCTAAATGGGGACAAAACGTGTCCATGGACATACAGCTTTCCCCATCCTCCTCACCCATCCATCAGCAGAGATCTGACCTCCACACCAGTGTGTTTGGGTACACACAACCCGTGTCCACATGCATGTGTGCGACTTTGTGTGTGTGTTGGAACCATCGTAAATCGATCACACCCTCCTCGAGTACAGGAAGCTGTATAAAAAAATCATACGCCCGTCTGTACTTGTGGCTAATAGCCTCAGTGATATATGTGATTCATCATAGAATGGTCTGAAATGGAATATCCTCAACAGACAAATCAGGTCTATTTTTCCCCAGTGGCAGCTCTACTTGAACTCAGCATCTCTTGTGCTACACTGGTGTGACTACTACAGAAATAATCACTTTTTTATTGCGATGTTTAGGCATCAGAGCTTTTAGTCAGGGATGTAAACGGTTTCCGGTCATGGTAAAATGCTTCTTCCCTGTTATAGTTTGACTTCACACTTTAAATAGAAGCTCTGACCTTTATTTCCAGATTATTATTTCCAGATTATTATTTTCGTATTATTGCAAATGCGGTACACAAATATCCTGCATGTTGTATATACTCCAACACATTCATACATATATATTGTACATATCAATGATATTATGAGTTTCCTGCTGCACTTCTTAAATAACATGTTATTTTGCACTTGAATTTGCTGTTTTCCCTTCTAAGATGGAGGGTTGCACCACTGTACATAATAACTGGTGTGGCTTTACTCATTAATTACGGCCAATTTCACAATTTCATGTTCTTTCTGAATTTCCACAGCAAGGCCACCATCACCTTGCTTATTCGTCTTGTTTGATCTGGACAGTAATAAATAGTCCTTTGTGTTTTTTTTTAGGGTTAATGATTCTGCTTACTTTCTTTTATGTCATTTTCATAAGAATGTTTAGCATTTTTTTCATTTCATCAATGTCAATTCACCAAAATGTGATTTATTTATAATATTATTTATTACTCATTTATGAAAACAAGGGTTAAATTGTCAGTTATATTTCTCTAAGGAGAAGTCTCCACTTCCTTTATATCGAAATTATTTAACTACATACAAAACTTTTAACCCGAGGTTTCAAAAGACGTCAAAGTTACTTTGATGATTTTCGAAACCTGCCTGACTATGACAACAGAACAAAATTGTGCTTTTGTTTTGTTCTGTTTCATTGCACCAAATCTTGACCTTTTATGAATGGACTAAATACTTTTTAACAATGAATAAAATCATTATACAACTGTCCTAATTTAATATTGTCATACACACTACATCCCAGGCGGCTTGTGTGCTCCTCCAGCTGTACACTAAAAATTAAGAGGCAGGCAGAAGACAAAGGATGAACTAGAGTGAGGTTGAAGAAAAAGAGGGAGGTGGAGGTATAAATACCTGGAAAAGAAGTGCAAGATTGTCCCTCCACCCCATGTGTCTGTTTGTCAGTTCTTCTCTTAAAACTTACTGGAAGGCTTTGGGAGCGACTGAGAGAGGGAGAATGCGGGAGCGATGGATGAGTGTGTCGCTGCCCACTCAAGGGCAAAGAGCACCTTGACAGCTCTTCTCGCACAATGACTTGTCATGTCAGCCTCTTCTCTTTCTTTTCTGTCCTTTGCATTCCTGCGTCACATTTACAGTTTTATGTACTGTCAATATACCTTCACCCCCCCATGTGTTACAAAGTTGGCATAATATCATCCTAGACATTTAAAATGTATATTTTGAACATACGTCAGTGCACCATCCTCCTAAGAAACACAAATACTGCAGAATATTTTTAAGAAGAGTGAACCAAACGCTGAAGTGCAATAGAGATAACCCCTTACAATCAATGCAAAAATGATCTTAGGACTATTTCCTTTGAATTTCCTTTTTTGTATTGCTGAGACTCATTGTTGAAGAACATGTGCTGAGATGAATGGAAATTTGAAAAGCGGCAGTTTCATTTCAACCGGGCAAACAGTTTCTGCTGGATTTTAAATAGATTTTATCACAAATGAATGCCACTGTCCTTCACTTTGTTCTGGCTCTCAGTGTTCCACTCAGTTGCTTGGTCTTCACACACACCGCTGAGGTCTCTTGCCAGCTGGCGGATTGAATGAGAGAAGGACCTGATATTTCTGTGATTGCTGTTTGATAGGTTTAAATGTTGCCAAAATTCATGAGCTCTATTCTGAATTTGGACAGTTCCAGGTCAATTGTGAAGCCGTTATGGGAGTTTTAAACATAAAATACGTACACTGGTATTGCTTTTGAGGTCATTTTAAGGGGTTGGAATAAACGTCTCAGCATTATTTCACCCTTAAACAATTTCAAATCCTGTAGGTTAATGTAAACAAATAGTTTTTATGAATCTCAAATCAGAGCTCTTGAGATGTGTTTAACTTGACAGATAAGGATGGTGTCATCTGTAAAAAGTAGTTCTTTTACTTCTTGGTTAAGGAGAAACATTAGAAAAACTGAAGAAATGTTACAAAAGCAATTGAATGTGACAGGAGAAAATGAAGACTAAGAGGAAGGAACATTAATAAATGAAAGGCTGTAAGATCGAGACAGATTGGTAACAAATTATTTCTAGTAACTTAACCAAGTTGATCTGGGCAAAGGGAGGGGAGGAAAAAGTAACTCTATAATATAAAAAAGTAAAATAAAGTAACAATTACTACAATGCTTTTTAAAACACAAGCAAACATATAAGAAACGGTAAACATCAAAATAGTAAAATTTCTGTTTCTTTCTCGCTCTCTCTCTCTCTGTAGAGAGAGAGCGAGAAAGAAAGTATGGGATTTATACTCTAGTATGGGATTTATACTTCAACATAATCAGTGTTCTTATTGTGTTGTTAGAGTGGGTGGGTGTGTGTGTGTGCGTTTGTGTGTGTGTATAAATTCACAGTAGTAACAAAATGCATCTTTAAATAACAAACTTTCTATTACTTTTTAGTTTATTGCTGCATTTTATAGCTATATGAACCTTTGCACACACACGTGTGTGTACACATTTCACAAAAGGTTTTTTGCTTCATTTATGTTTTGCAGTCAAACTGAGATCTATATAAAAATATGAAGCCATTAACTTTTTGCACAAACACATCGACGAAAGCATTAATCCAGCTTGTTTCTCTCAAGTCTTGCTTGAAAGCACATGCCAGGTATTTACAGTAGGTGTAATATGAAAGAGCTGTTAACCTTGCAGCTGCATGTGAGCACAGAAGCAGATGCTACACACACACACTGAAACAAAGTAAAAAAGCATTTATCCTTCAAATTTTTATAAAGCAATAAAATATTTCACAGTCACACACTGTAGAGCGACTGTATTTGCTTCCCTTTGCTCACTATTGATTTTGCTATTACAGAATATAAGCCGGTGACTTCTCGCTTCACCTTTTACTCAACTTAAAGTTGTCAAAGTCAAGACGTGCATCACCTGTAGATGTTTTAAACAGTTTCACTTGCTGCATAATACATCTTGACTTGATTCCACCAAAAAATGTATATAATTTCAGAATCATCCTAGTTTGTTTATTCTATTATTAATTTTAGCTATTAGTCCAAAGTTATTTAAAAGAGAAAAAGATGGATGCTAAAACTATGCCAACCATCCAAACTCATCACCTGACATTTCCTGTTTCTTTTACCGTCGGCATTTTTCAGCAATGCTGCCACGTTCTCACTTGTTAGAAATCAATATGATGAGTGTATTGATCTGATAATCAGTAGAAATCCATGCCAAAACTTTACGACTATGATTTAATATGCTCCAATAATTTACATCTAAAAGGCCAAAGTACAGTGTGGCAGCAGCACAGTGATTCCTATGTCCACGTTAGTATGTACAGTATTAATACACACCTATTTCCAAACATGACGTATTGTTGTCCACATTTTAAAACAAGAGATTTAAGATTTATTCATATTTGGGTTTGTTTTCAGTCCACACCATCACCTGGGGGAAATAACAAAGTCATTAGACTATGTTCACAAGTCTAGTCTCTAACTTTGCCTGTGCCATTTGGTGCAGAGCAATTAATGCACAGCGAGTTTATAGGAGTGATTCCTGCTTCAAGCGGCTGCCTGCTGCAGCTGAAATCAATGCTACGAGCGCTGTGAAAGTGAACAAGAACATTAGGGTCGTGGGCCAGAGAGCCAAAACAATTAGTGGAAAGACAATGAAAAGAGCTGAGTGGATGAGTGAAAGGAGTGATGGGTGGATCAGAAAGTCAGCTTCAGCATTCTATTCTTATTCTATATTAGTTTCACTAAATTAGATTTTTTTTTTCCCATTTTACACTGTTTTGTTCAAACTCACCCACTGTGTAATTTAATTCATTGTGGTTTTCTTTCATGCAGAAATGTTCAATATTTCATTCGGCTTTCAGCGGCACATTGTGTGTGATTAGACTGTTTCTGCAGCCTGCAAAGTTTAATCACCACTTGTGTTTATGTGATTGGATCATGGAATTGTGAGTCTGTGATTATGTAATTGACTGCCGAGTCTCAAAATTGAAAATTGTGGTAGAGAAGCCGTAAGATTATCCCTGGCCTTTAGCACAATCAAATATATACAATGAGGATTTGCTGACATTATTTAAACTTTGTTTTTACAGTTGGTAAAATCCTGCCATTATCAGACATTTAGTCGTCATCACTGAACCCAGTATTTAGCAGATAGAGCCCTTGGTATCCATGACAATCAGCCAGAGAAACACAACATGTTCTGACAACGTGTTCTAGATAAGAACCACAAAGGGTCCGGGATGTAAAGGGGACATGAGCAGCACATCTGGAAAGCCTGTTGAGCCAATGAGATTGGTCGGATTAGAACTCTGCCCACCCAGACATGAGTGCACACACAAACACACACACACGCCGACAGAGACACGTTGTGCGTTCAGTTACGACTGGACACCATCTGGTCTGCAGTACATTGTACGAAACGAAATATAATGTATTTGCATTGTTGGATGGATACTTATGTCTTATTCCATCTATGGGCATAGCTGGAACATATCATTTGCCGTTTGTTGTACACAGGGATTGTAACTGTGGCTCCTTCTGTGAATCATGTAAAACGGTGGCCTATAAGACAAGGACACTCTGCGTGTCTGTCTCTCTGTCTCTTTCCTTGACTTTCTCTGTCCCAAGTATCTATCTGAGAGCATCTAATGAGGAAAATGATCAATTCATAATGTTACTGTATAAAACACCTTTGTGGTGTTATAAAGAAAATCTATTTTTAATTTCTTATTGGAACCTGATTTGATTGTGCAACACGGCTGAGTTGTGTTAGATTAGGTCAAAGAAAAACAACCTCTAACGTAATTAAAGCAGGTTTCACCACGCAGACTAGTTCTTACCTCCAGAACGGACCTTACGGAATATTTGCACGCAAGAAGCGCCAGTTGCAACTGTACCTGAAACTAGTGACAAAGCCAATGTGAGCTTGCTATATTTCCAATATACTCTAAAGCTTAATTAAACATAAATGTGCAATGCATCTCAGCTTATGGAAAGCTTTTCCAATAAGTCTGGTACGTTACTCCAGTTAAGTTTACCCTCCAAAAGAAGTCTACACATAATCAGCAAGTCATACACACATTTGTGAGGATTTAATTTCTATTATTTTGTTTGGCCCATGTATCAAACTGCATTACATGTTCTACCACAGGCATTTCATTGTATGACCACAACCAGCACTGATGGCTTAAGGCAAAGTTATATCGTCCTTTATCTCCTTCAAAGCACTTAAGCACTAATAAAACCTCTCGCTGACACGAGCCTACAAGCCCCATTTGTATTGCGTTGCCTGGAAGACAAAGTGAAAGTGACTCAGAAAAACACTGCCTGTGATCTACTGTAACTGTTGCTGGTGCTCAAGCTTAAAAGCAAATTGATGCTTGATCTTCATAATTCATGTCAAATGTTTCTTAACGTGTTTGAATGTCAATTGTTAGGGAAGCAAATGCAGTTAACAACTTGATAAAAGAAATGATCAAAGCTGGAAATAAATATAGGATAGACAGTATGGATCCGAGTTGACGCTATAACGGTATAATAGTGTTATTCGCTGGAGTCAGCAACAACACACACACACACACACACACACACACACACACACACACACACACACTCCACACTTGAGCATATTTTACCTTCAATCTCACACCTTCACTTTATTCCTTTTTCTTCCTCTCTTTTTTTTGCACGTTCCCCGTGGTGTGAAATCAACTCATCCACCAGTCTCTTTCATTTTTCACAGTGTTACTCGCAGCATAGTTGCCACGGGGACCGCCGCTGTTATTACTTCCACAATGCAGAACAGGAAAAGTACTGATTGCTTTGGTTAAACTTAGTAGGGTGTTTCATTTTGTGCATTCAATTTGATAAATTACAGCAGATAAGACGTAAAGGTTTTAAGCCCCTGCGCGGCCACGCAGGTGTTTTACTTGTTCTGCTTCGACCCCGTCTCAGGCTGACCTAATGGGAATTAAGCGAGGTCAATAAGGCAGAGTCTGTGACGGCCTGTGCAGTCCTGAAAAGAGGTTTAATGAGACAAAATACAGTATAGTATTCCTCACAAGTTTCCTCGCAAGTTTCTTCATTCTTTAGCTTCCACCACTTGGTCTTCTTTTCTGACTTTCCTCTCTTCTTCTTCCTGACCACCAGAGTCATCTTACACTCCACCATGCGGTGCTGTCTGGCTACACTCTCTCCTACCACCACTTTACAGTCACTAACCTCTCTCAGATGACCTCGTCTACATAGGATGTAGTCCACCTGTGTACTCCTACCTCCACTCTTGTATGTCACTCTGTGTTCCTCTCTCTTCTGGAAGTAAGTGTTGACTACAGCCATTTCCATCCTCTTAGCAAAGTCCACTACCATCTGTCCTTCTGGATTCCTGTCCTTTACACCAAACCTGCCCATCACCTCCTCATCACCTCTGTTCCCCTCACCAACATGCCCATTGAAGTCTGCTCCAACAACTAGTCTCTCTCCTCTGGGGATACTCTCTACAACCTCATCAAACTCAGAGAATCCAGACTCCAGAATCTCTCCTTCTCTTCTAACTCACAGCCAACTTGTGGATCATACCCACTGACTACGTTCACTATCACCCCTTCGATTTTGAGCTTTAGGCTCATCACCCTGTCTGAGACTCTTTTCACCTCTAGAACATTGTTCACAAACTCCCCCTTCAGGATCTCTCCTACTCCGTTTCTCTTCCTATCCAGACCATGGTAGAACAGTTTGTATCCTCCTCCAATACTACGTGCTTTGCTGCCCTTCCACCTCGTCTCCTGCACACACAGTACATCTACCTTCCTTCTCTCCATCATGTCTGCCAGCTCTCTACCTTTCCCTGTCATTGTTCCAACGTTAAGAGTCCCTACTCTCAAATCTAAGCTCCTGCCTTTCCCCTTCTCTCTCTGACCACGAACCCTTCTGCCTCCTATCCTTCTTCGACCAACAGTACGTCAGTAACCCAGGCCTCGACCGATCCGGTATGAAAGTTCTATGGATGACTTGTATGGTTGTACTTGGCAAGTTTTACACCGGATGCCCTTCCTGACGCAACCCTGTCTATTTATGCGGGCTTGGGACCGGCACAGAAGTTACTGGCTTGCAACCCATGTGGCTAGATTGTGTTTTGGTCACCAACTCATGAGAAAATCATGACATTTTCTGCTTGTTTCACAGGTTACTTGCTAAATGTTATCCATAGTTGTGTAACTTTCAGCAGGTTGCACATATGGATAATTACCCTATTTTTTACTAGCCTGCTGCTGTTTGAAAGTAGTAATACATTAACAGTGAGCTAAAAGATGCTTAAATGCTGTATAGATCAGTGTGGAACTACTAAGCTCTTCTGGTTGTTTCCACTGGATTATTCTACAGCCTGGTCTGCAGTTCCATCTCTCCCCAACAAAAGCTCGTCATAGCAGTGCTCTCACAACGTTGGGATGAGGTACCTAACTCTCTCCATCAATATTCAGAAAGTCTTCAAAGATGAAATTCTTCTGCAACTTCCTGCGCCCAAATTAAAAAAAATCTTGTGTCTCACGCAACAAAAACATTTCTGTCTTATATATTTAGCTTGCTTTGTACTACACTGCTAAGTACATTTGGATCAAATAAAAGCACCTGACAAATGACTTAAATGTAAGTATAATAATTATTCAAAAATATAATTCATATATCTTTATTGGTGCAGCTTTAAATGAATGACGAGATCATGTTCCAAATTTTACTGACTTGTCAAAGACTTAACATTTCACTATGAATAGCTAATAAAGATCTGTGTAATTAGGTTCACGTTTAACACAACCTGAGGAAATGTAGCAGTTTTTGAGGTTGATAAAAAATTTTGCGTCAAATCTTCAAATGCTTTGAGCAGCAAGTTGCCAGGATGTACAACAAGCTAATCAAAGTTGTAGTTGGCAACACCAATTTTCTCTTAAGGATAACTTTTGCCGGTTGTCTTCTTTCAGAACTCTGTAGTCAAAAGGAACATTGGCTGGGCCAAACATAAATCAAGGACAAACCCATTATAAGATCATCAGAAAGACAACTTCTGTTGTGATTGCTTGTACTTTACCATGCTGCTCCACTCTGCACACTGCAGTTGTTAAGCTTATGGTGTTTCTGTTGACATATCAACTGCGCTTTAATGGAATTTTTGACAGCGCCACGGAGGGGAGTATGGATTCATACACCAACGCTCAAACGTAAATACACACACAAAGGAGCTGACGTGGAACAGAAAGCGTTTTGTGCTCATAACGCCACACACGTTCGAGCTGTCTCGAAGAAACTCCTCCCTTTTTCTTTTCTCTCCGCAAGAGTGTCATAATCAAAGCGAAAATGATCGTCAGCATCACTTGTTGGAATGAGGAAGGTTTAAAGAGGCGAAGGCTTAGAGTTGAGTCATCTAGGAAATATACAATCCAATATACAATCTAATCCTTAGTCTATTGAAGGGAACTTAATGAAATTTTGCGATTGGTTGATCGCATGTGTGTTGTTACATTACAATAGAATTATTTTAGCACAGTAGATGTAAAACACAACATTTTCACGATATTAAAAAAGAATGTGGCACGAAACCATTAACCATATTATTTTTGTTGTGTTTTGAGACACCTTTTGGCACCTGTGGGCCACTGTAGGACACACAGGTGAGGACCAAGCTCGTACTAAACACCTTGCCACCATTTGTTGTGTTTGTATCTCAGCAGTGAAAAAATGAGTGTGTGTGTGAATCTGAGAGAGTGTATAGAGAGACGAAGGCAGGGAGAAAGAAAATCAAATGTCAACGCAGGAATGTGCGGCAGCTTGATTGGCTTTTTTTTTGTTAGGTCAACTGCAACAATCATGAATCACTAATACATAAAAGGTGGGGAAGTATGCAGAGGACATTTGGGAATTTTAGATTGCAAAATGGACATCTTCTACTCCGCACTTATCTAAACTCATATCTAAGTCCTTTATCTCCTTGTGTCTTTCTCTTTCTCCATCATAAAGCATTTGGTCTATAAAAAATCCAATTTCTTCCTATTAGATACAGTGTTGCTGTAGTTAATCGGGTGAATGACAGATAATCGCTGTGCAAACATAAATCCACCACAATGGAACACTTGAAAATATCTCTGGGTTTTAAATCTGTATTTCATCAGTGAATTTTAATGTCTCAGATAAAGAAAACCGGGTGGCAAAATTTGTTCCAATTTAATCAGTATTGCTAAAACCCACCTTTTACATTCACTCGAAGCAAAACTTGTCATTGTCAATGAATAAATTATATGATAAATGTAGATGGAAGTGCAATTGTTAAATAAATTATGACGATGGCTCAGAGCTAGTGACTCCACGAACGGATCGGAATAACTGTAAAATGGTTTGAGAAATGGCTGAAATTCCATCGGAAAAGTTTCAGAGCACCAGGCCCTCCAGCTGCTCCTACGTGCATCCATTACCTCCATTGTTTTACAGACCATAGCAGCTGCTTTACCATATTGCAAAGTGCTTCTGGCTCCAAAGAAACTCGTCAGGTGATCTTCAAACACAGAAACAATTTAAGTTCTGTTAAAAGATTTTTGTTTTTTATTGATTCATTGTTTCATACTGCCTCATGCAAGCAGTCTGCATTTTCTGTCCTGACATTTCTAAAAGTTCAATGGCAGTCTGTCTTCTGCCTCTTTCTATTTGTGGCTTAACTAATCTCTGTCGGTGGAAGGTGCTTCTAAGATTCATAATTCATGTTCACCTTATTCCTCTTGCCTTTGTGTTGCATTCACTTGGTACAATAATGTGTCTCCTGCTGTCTCTTCCCCGCTCTCTCTCAGTTGAATGATACTGGTTGATCTATTTCTAATTAATAGGCAAGTGGCCTTTCAGAAAACATAATGAGTTTCTCACCAAGTAGCGCTTAGGCAATGACAAGCGCTCCATTTTCATTACCTCGCTTATCGACTCTGAGCATTTTCCCATATCTCCTCTATTACTTCACTTCTTTACCTGCATGCCGCTGTCCTTACATTCCTTCTTGTCTCCCGGTAGAGTTAAAAATACAAATTAAAGAGTGTCGCGTGAACTATATGAATTTAAAAGCAGTAAATAATGATCAGTTTGTCTTGGGAGACCGTAGTTAAAGCAATTTGTAGCTGGTATCTTTCCTTAGCAGTTGACACTCCTTTTTTCTCTGCATTGATGTTTGCTGTAGTTCCCACAGTGCCTACACTTTCTCGTCCTTCAGAGGTCAATGCTAAAGACTGTTTTGATATTTGCGACCTTTGGATCATATCATTTGATCTTTTTCAGCAGACTGAGTTTGTTTCTAGATGTTGACATTTCTGTTCCTTCTCGGGACTTTAAAGGTGATTTTCAAAGTTTATTCTTAAGCTACTATTAGACAACTTGTGTCTAACAGACTCAGAAGCCTGGTTCAGACATGAGGAGGATGTCATGAAGATCAGGTCCAGACATTGTCTAGTCTTTCCGTTTCAGACATGCAGCCAACATCGAGAGATAGTCCAGGCAAGATGCTTTCTCACTTGTGAACTGGAAATGGGTGGTGCTTGGCGCTTCGACCAGAGGGCAGGACACATGTGTCTTATTATGAGTCCTTCTCCTTTGGGTGTTTTGTATTTGTCTGGTTGGACATTTATGTCATCAACACGCTCACGGTGACTCATGGTGAATAGTACGGAGTGTTGCCTCCTCTATCCACACATGAGCTCGGTTGGAGCTGGCTGGAGAAGGTCCAGCTAACGTCAGAGTTAACCACTTGGGCGTTTGCATTCACACATAAACCCCCTCTGGATAAATCTAGATTATGTCTGGAATTCAGTGCTTGTCTGAAAGGGGCTAGAGTGAAATTACTGACAAACCAATGTTGGTTGGACTAGAAGAAGGTCTTTTAAGAAATGAAATCAAATGGATTTTCTCTCCAGTGGTGAAGAAAGTATTCACATCCTGAACCTAATATTATAATATAATATCAAAATAATCAAATAAAGGGAAAAACACAGACATAAGTGAGTCCAAATGGCAGACTTGAGTCACTCTCTCTGGTAAAAAAAAAAAAAAAAACCTTAAAATGCATTTCAACAAGAAAGACCAATGTGCTTAAAATTCTGTTGTGTGCACAGCGAGCAGTGAGCTGAAGTAGACGATTGGATTTTTGTACAACTGCAGATTTTTATGTAGTAGATTTCATTTTTTTGCAATGAAATACATAAAGACTTTGTGTAAAACAGGAGCACAAACTACTGCAAAAGTGCAAATGCAGTGCTAATAACTAATATTTGGCTTTTATTCAGTCACTTTCCTTGCTGCTACTTTCTCTTTTGCACTGTTACTGTTTTATCCTCACTCATTTTCTTTCCCATCACGTATCCTCGTTCTAACTTACTTCTTATATCTCACCCTCTTTGTTTTCTTCTTCACTTCATCTCAATTTTATATATTTTATTACTTTATATCTTATATAAAATATAATAGTAGCAAACCCTGTTATCTATTCATTTTTTTCTTTTACACACCCTTCTCCCTCTCCCGGTGCTGTGTTCCCTCACATCCATTAATTTCTCTCCTTCTCTCTCCCTCTCACTGTCTCTCTGGCTTTGTCATCATATATCATTTATATCCTTTGAATCTTGGCATTCTATACTCTCCCACTTTCTCTTTCCTCTCTGTCTCTCTGCGCGGCGCCCGAAGGCCTCGTCTCTTCCCCCTCGGCTTTGTATGCAGCCGAGTGTGTACTCTGTATAATCTCGAGTCTCTCCGCTGATTTAAAGAATGCTCTGTTCTGTGCTCCATTGTGTCTCCGAGCGAACACGCTGTGATCTGTTATCTGCCTGGCCAATTGTACATGCCGCATTGTGATGTCTGTGACACATCGACGTTCCCACACACACACACACACACACTGATACACACTCTGAAACACTGAAACAGCCAAACCAAAGTTCTTCTTCTTTTTATCTTCACAGCAGTTGACAGAGATACTTTATATGTAAGAGTTCCAATCCCCCTTGTTCACTCCTCCACGTCCGCACACAAACACGCATGCAGCTGCAGGGATTATGTGGCATCGCATTAGCAGAGCAGCTCTGTGTTAATGGCTTTTGCTTCGTTCAATGTACAATAAAATTCGCTGCTTTGGCTCTTAAAAGACATTCAACCTTCTGTTTCTCCTCAGCTCTCTAACACCGTAGTCGTCTCCTATTAATGCTTTGTCTCCTCACTTCCCTGTATTAATTTTTTCAATAAGCTTTAGGCTAGTTTCTGAATTGTAGCTAAGTGAAAATTGAAATGCACATTTTCAAACAACTACTTCATTATTTATATATTCAAGCAGATGTGTCTGGATTACAGTGTAAGTAGTTTGCGTTTGATTTTTTTCTCACCTTTTTCGCTAATATAAATGTAATTTGTTTTTAATAAGAACATTTTGAGACTTTTTGGGATGTTTTGCAAACAATTTCAAAGAATTATGAGTGTTTTTGTAGGCATGGCATACACAACAACAAGGCTCTGTTTTTGAAAGTGCTGTAGCAAACAATCTTATAAGCATTCAAAACATTTTTTATGAATTTTTAAATAAAATGTAAATTTACAGACTGTGTTAGTTGTTTGAGGGATAGTCTTCCTTTACGCCAGGTATGCCTGTTTTAATGGTTACGTCTTGCCCTTGTTTCGTTTGTTTTGAGAACTTACTCTAGCCAAGAAACAGACCAGCAAATATTTAACAAAGTTATGTATAGTGTGTATATAATATGTTGTTTTATACAATACATGTACATGTTTTTACTAATTGTATTATTGAGAGATACAAGCTAATTAGATAACTATGAAGATGTTCTGGTAAGTGGAGTTTGTTGTCTTTGGTTAAACCAGAAATAGTTCCCATACTAATCTGTGGATGGTTTAAGGTATCTTTATTGATCCCACGACGGGGAAATTTATATGTTACACAGCTCCCAGATGTACAAAGCAACAAGAAAGTGCAAAAAATTAAATTCAAGTCTATTTACAAATATACAATGTATAACTGAAGGAGCTGCACAGAGCCTCCACTGTCTGGTGCAGCGGGTGACAGGTGTTCTCCATGATGGATGTCAGCTTGGCCAACATCCTCCTCTCACCCACCTCCTCCACAGAGTCCAGTGGGCAGCCCAGGACAGAGCTGGCTCTCCTGACCAGCTTGTTCAGTCTCTTCCTGTCCTGGTCGGTGCTGCCTGAACCCCAGCAGACCACAGCGTAGTGCAGAGCTGAGGCCACCACAGAGTCATAAACTGTCCTTAACATGGGCCCGCACACGCTGAAGGACCTCAGTCTCCTCAGAAGATGGAGGCGACTTTGACCCTTCTTGTACAAGGCATCAGTGTTGCAGTCCAGTCCAGTTTATGGTTGAGGTGAACACCCAGGTACTTGAAGATATCCACCCTCTCAATGTCCGAACCCTGGATGTTCACCGGTGTGAATCGTTGTGTCTTTCTCCGGAAGTCAATCACCATCTCCTTCGTCTTACTAGTGTTTAAGCACAGGCGGTTGCTTTCACACCAGTCCACAAAGTCCATGATCACTGACCTGTACTGCAGCTCATTCCCATCTGATATACAACCAACTCTGGCTGAATTCATCTCAGAGAATTTCTAGAGATGACAACTGCTAGTGTTGTAGGTGAAGTCCGAGGTGTACAGAGTGAAGAGGAACGGTGAGAGTACCATACCCTGAGGAGCCCCCGTGCTGCAGACCACCACCTCAGACACATAGCTCCGCAGCCGCACATACTGTGGCCTGTTGGTGAGGTAATCGGTTGTCCATGCAGTCAGTTGTCTATCCACTCCTGCCCCTTCCAGCTTCCCTCGCAGTAGTGCCGGCTGAATGGTATTGAAGGCGCTGGAGAAGTCAAAAAAAATGCCCCTCACAGCGGTTCCGGCAGCTTCCAGGTGAGTCCGTGCCCAGTGCAGCAGGTAGATGACAGCGTCCCCCCCCCATGTTTGGCCTGTAGGCAAACTGCAGAGGGTCTCGCACTGTGCCCACCACGGAGCGAAGGTGCCTGAGGACAAGCCTCTCCATGGTCTTCATCAGGTGGGAGGTCAAGGCTACAGGTCTGTAGTGGTTTGGCACCTTCGCGTGAGTTACCTTGTGCAACTACACACGAAGTCTTCTACAAAACAGGGACCCTCTCTAGACTGAGGCTCAGGTTAAACATGTATGTGACCACCTCACAGAGCTGGTCAGCACAGTTCCTCAGCAGTCTGGCACTGATCTCATCCGGTCCTGCAGCCTTCCTGAATTTCAGGCGTCTCAGCTCTCCCCTCACTTGACTTGATGTTAGGGTTAGGGGGGAGGAAGGGGGGCTGGTTGTGGAGTGGTGTGAAGACAGGGGGGTGGGGAGAGGTGGAGGAGATCGGGGGAGGAGATGTTGGTGATAGTTTAATACTGTATTTAAAAAAATGTAAAAACTTTATTTTAACTCTAAGAATTGAACTCTTCTTTCTTTTCATGCATTTAACAGACATATTTGCTCGCTCGTTCTTTAAATGACAGTTACATAATTGAAATGTATTCTTTTGAATTTTACTCCGTGAGCACAACGAATCTACTGACCGTATTTTTACTAAAATGAAGTGAAAGGTTTTCTCACTTTTTTTTTCTTCACTGCCTCTCTTCCTAAACAATTTCCCGCTGCTCACTTTCATCTGGACATCTCTGTATTTAACAGCCGATTAAAATGTTTTTCATAATTAAGAGCTGTTTTATACAGTATGGTGGCTATTGTATGGTGAGCTATTTAAACAAATTGCCCAATTAAACCATCTGCAATTGCTTTTACCTGCACTAATGTAAGACTTCATCTCTGAACATGTATTTTTAATCCAAGTTCTTATTATCATATCATTACCAAGTCCAACACAAAGAGACGTGTACAGACAGACAACCATTCGCACTCACATTCACACCTATGGCCGATTTAGAGTCACCAATCTAACATAACATGAATGTCTTTGGAATATGGGAGAAAACCCTGGCTGCAAACTCCCTTTGCAAAAAAAAAACATTCTGCTATTTTATTTGAGTTGTTAAACACTTTGCAAGTTAAACAAGCTCAGAATAAGCACGACTTGGATCTTAGAGTCTTTTACAGCTACAGGATTTAGCTGAACTAAACTTTTAAACCCACATATACAGAAACTACTTTAATTTCAGTGAGTAAGCCTCAAAACCTTTAAACAACATTGTTGATATAACAACAATGTTGATACTATATCAAGAATTTTGATATACTATCTGTATACAACAACATGTGTAGTTGGCCTTTGACTCAATAAATCCTTGGTGCGCCACTTTGTAAAATGTATTTATAGAGAACCTTTCACAGAGAAGAGCTTACAAAGTGCTTCACATAAAAACAATACAAAACTATAAGACATAAAATAGGATTAGACCAAAAAAGAACACATCAAATATTGACAACAGACAAAGACAAATGTACAACATCAGTCAAAGTAACCGATTATCTACAGTTTAGGGAGTTTCCTTCAATTTCTGGTCAAGCTCGGAAAGGTCTGTCTATACAGGAATCTTTGAACTAGTTTTTTTTTCCAAGGAAGCCAAAATGGAGGTAATGTGGATGTTTGTATGATTTTTGTCAGCAGCCTGGCAGCAGCATTTTTCACCAGCTGGGGATGCTCTATTGATGTGTTGCTGAGACATGTGAAAAGGGAATTACGGTAATCAAGTTGTGATGATAAAAAAAGCATTGAATGAATAATCATTTCAAGTTCAGAGTGTGATACGACAGACCTAAGTCTGGCAATATTTTTTAGGTGAAAGACACATGTACAAGTCAAGGCATTGATATGATTATCAAGGTTCATGTCCTTATCAAAAACAACACCAAGATTTTTGAAGGAGGAACGTACATTAGAGTTTAGACACTCAATACTGCAGGACACCTTAAAGATGTAGCTTCAGTTTTAGCTGTATTTAACTTTCAGAAGTTATTGGCCAACTAATTTTTAATGGCTGACCATCATACAACACAGTGCGATTGTCAGTTTCGTCAGGGTTGAAAGTATAGTATAGGTGGAGATCGTCTGCGTACATGTGACATGACACATCTTTAAATTTGATGATGATGTCTCCCCGAGGCAGCATCTAAAGTGCAAAACAAATAGAGCCTAAAACAGACTCCTGAGGCACCCCGCAAGACCGGGGGGCAAATGTTGACATGAACGTACCAATAGTTACAGAAAAGGATCTACCTTAGAGGTATGAAGAAAATCAACAGAAAAGAGTGGAAACACAAAAACCGACGGTGTAAAAAGGTTATTTGAACCAACATCGAGAGATGGCCTGGGTTTCTATATAGCAGAAACTGTTACATAAAGATAACTTAGATCAGATTCACGGAACTTGAAGCGAATGGCTAAAGTAGAAACGACAACTTACTGTCACATTTTGTCCAACCCACATAAGCCGGTGTAAATATAGCATAACCACATAACGAGACAGGCATGGGTTTAAATTACAGCTCTTTTGGTGCCAGGCGTAGGGTTAGGCATAACAAAGATCAGCATCAGGTGCACGCACCGAATAAAGACCTCGCCGAAAAGGCAGTGTCACATGTCACATTACTGGTCGAAACAACAGCAACAGCTCCTGGTCTCCTGTGGCAAAGTCCTGTTTGTGATGCATCCAGCCACCCCAACTTTCTTCTACTGTGGCGGTTTCAAGTCTTCTTGAGCCTCTAGATATGAAATAGTAATACCTACAGTATGTGCTGGTGATTTTTGGCTGCTAGTAAAAAGAACCTTTATACTTATATTTTACAGGAGGACAGCGCTGTAAAAGTCCTAAAGATTACAACTTTCAATATATCAAACACGAAACAACAACAAAATGTTTACCTTAAAATAATTTAGGAATTATTTAATCTAGTTATATGATAACGGTGTGTTTATTCACAACAGGATGCTTGTGTTGGATGAAGGAAGTGAAGATTAATGGTACATTCACTTGTGTTGTTGCTGCTGTGTGGGTGTGTGTGCGTAGGAGTCAATGTGGATTCAGGAGGTTTTCAGTCACTTTTACCTCAGATTGGATCTGAAACGTTCCACAAAAAGAGCATCAAAAGTCAAAGTCTCTTCTTCTTTTTTTTTTTTTCTCTCCCTCTCTCTTTCTCTGCAGGCAGATGCATGGTGTTGATTCCTTGCTCTGTATGTGTGGAGTGATGACAGATGACAGAGAGATTGATACAGCGGGAAAGAAAGCGAGAGGTAACGCTGGAAAGAGTCACTGCCGCCGGTGACGGAACACACCAGCAAAAGTCAGGCACATTGATTGGGAGCCGGACAGAAGTGAGTAGATTTACTGACACGGATTCTTGTCCTCTTTGTACTTTGGTCTGTGTTTATTCTCTGCATTCTCCTTTTTCACTGCCGTCCTCTCTGCACCTTTTCTGACGCTCGCTGTTTCCCGTTTCTCTACCTTTATCACTTTGTAAAACACACATTTCCACATAACACTAGCGGCGCTCAAAGGGCTCAACGTTTCTGACTAAAGGAGCTTTAAAGTTGTGGTTGCAATGCAGCACGGCACTTCCTGCAAATGATTTTAGTGGTTGTGCTGTTTTTCACTGAACTCCTGTCTAAGCTTTAAAACAAAGACATGCCGCCGCAGCTTTGGGTGATACTACAACAGTGATTTATCTCCCGACTCTATGAACTATTTCTTGTTTAAATTCTTTCTACAGTGTGCGGTGGCTCTTTTAGTGCGTACGATTGATAGTCAAAAAGCCAAAAACATGAAAATACAGTATGACACTGCGTGATTCTGTAGTTACACAACTTTGAATTTCTAAAAGGTGAAATTCACCTGACTGACAGATGCAGAAGCAGCATCTTCTTGGCAGCTGTATGAGAACACAACATGTCACTGCATGCACTGTATGTGTAAGCATCCTGTTTGGAGTTTACACAATTACCTGTCATATTTAGGTTTTGTTTTACGCCACTGAAGTTTACACAAAGTGATGGCCTTTGTCAACTAAACCATGACATGTCCACAACTCTAACAGCGCATGCCATGGTCAGAGGTTCAACAAGGAGGCAGAATCGTGGCGTTCCTCAAGCGCCCAATAGTGACGCCGACTTCTACCTGCGGTGTCTTTACGAGACGCCAAAGAGACCTAAAGCAGGGCGATATATGGGCAGCATCGTTATCTGACGGCTTGAAAAAGAAACTTGTAGGTTTCCACAACACAAATTAGTTTGTTAAAGAACTCGGTATCATGTCGTTTACTAACATTTACTGTATAGCTATTGTTGTTTATGGATATGAAATTTAAACCCTTGAATTTTAAGCTGTGCTGTTTGTAGGGCATTCTAATAAATTCCCTGCCACCCTCCACTGTGTTATCTCGCAGAGCAGAAATGGCTTAGACAAACATATGTGCAGCAGCAATTTGTCCCTGTGGTGAAATGCAAAGCAACATCTGCGGCTTAACTGGGCTTCGGCAGCATGATCCTTTGTGTCTCCAGCTTTATGCATGTAACTGTCTCTAGGAAATGGGCTGGAAAATGTTTTACAGTCACAACACCAATTATTATCTACAGATGACGTGACCGGTTAGCTGAGAAACGCACGCAGTCACTCTGCAGTCTGCTTCTGATCTCCGGTTGGAAACTAATGAAGTGTGTGTTTTCAGGCCAGGTTTCAAACTAAAATGAGATGACTCAAATAGAGAGCATCATAACAATTCACTGTCCTGTACAGACCAAAGATATGGCATTTTTCCCCTAGCTCCTTTCCTAACTCTGCCTCCCCTTCCTTTTCTCTTCTCTTGCCTGTTTCCTCTCCTCTTGATCACTTGTTCCATTTTCGTCCTCTTTTCCCCCATCTCTTCATCTTCTCATCCTCCTCCTCCTCCTGTGACATATTGCTTCCTTATCAGATCTTGTCTGCAGTGCTGTTTAGTTTATTGCTGAGACTCTCCCTGAGGAGGAGACAGGAGTCACCCTGTCTATGACACATTGAGCAGAGCGGGGATCATAATTACAGTACACACACATCTACACATACATATATACCGACTGTACATGCAGGCACACCTACCTTTTTCAAGGATGATATATCCTCTTTCGGTGTGGTCTTTTTACTTCCTTCAAGCTTGGGTCCTCTACCTGAGGCCTGGGAGCTTGAGGGACTAGAATAGTAGCAGTTCCTGGGACTGCACTCCTCTGCACCCCACCTGGAGTCCTGCCTGGTATGGTAGACCCCGGGCTCTATTGATCCTGTACTTAGAGCCTGTGCTCCCAGGATTAGTGCCTCTGCTGTGTTGTCGTTCGGTCCACCTTTGTTTTTTCAGCCTCTTCTTCTGTGGCCACTGCTTCTGATGGTGATGCACACCGTGCAGGGCTTTGTCCTTTCATGAGGGCTCCTGCTCTTCTTTCCCTTGCTCCTCTGGTTTCTGCTGCCTAGTATTCACTAAACGTGTTGTTACATGGGCACACCTCCCTGATGCATTCATTGATCTTGGTACAATATATATATATACATATATATACTACATTCTAAAAGTTTTGCAAAAGTGACACAAATTCTTTTGTTTTTGCTTTACACTGAAACCATTTGGGTTTAATATGACATAGATATATATGACAAGAGATCAACATTTCAGCTTTTATTTCCAGGTATTTACATCTGGATCTGATATACAGCTTAGAAGATAGCACCATTTGTTTGAACCCACCCACTTTACATGTTAGCAAAAGTATTGGAAGATATAGACCTTAAATAGATTAAGACATAATATTAAGTTGAAAATCCTTTGCTTGCAAAAACTGAATCAAGCCTTTGACCCAATGACATCACAAAATTTTTTGCATTCTCGTCTTCTAATGTTTTGGGAGGTTACTCTGTTCAGTCTAGTCTCTAGCAGGTAAAATGCAGCTCTTTAGGGTTTAGATCTTGAGATTAACTTTGCCAGTATAAAACCTTCCACTTCTTGCCCATGATGAACTTTTTTGGGTCAGTGTCTTACTCAAGAGGAAGGAAGTGTCAGAGAGGAAGATGCCCAGGATAGAGTGAAGTGGAAAAGGATGATTCGCTGTGGCGACCCCTGATGGGAAAAGCCGAAAGAGTAGTAGTAGTAGTAGTCTTACTACATAATGAATGATCTCCTAATCAGTTTGACTGAATCTTTCTATAAATTGGCAGACAACATTTATTTCAAAATGAGAGTCCTCATACATTTGTTAAAAGGCAACGAAAAAGGATGTTGTTTTGTTTGGGTAATAAATCTATGTACGGATGATGAAGCAACACTGTTTTTTAAACATTCTATCTAGATGCAAAATGCGTTTCTCAGCCATCCCTGTCGAAATTAAAGAATATGAGATTAAAAAAATATAAACTGCAGCGTGTAGGTTGTAGCACAAAAATGCTGCATACGCATCCTCTGTAGATAAACTATTATTAACAACTGAGAGTGATACTGAACTTCTCAATTAACTGTCGCAGAGAAAGTGAAAGGCTATTATTTTAACCACAGAGGTTGCATCTAAGCAGAATAATCATATGAATCATTTTTGAAGGTCATAAACTTTGGGTTGTTTTAAAAGAGACGGCAAACAATTTGTTATAATGTGTCATTTCCAGGCGTGAAAACATGTGGCAAATAACACAGTGTATCTGCCCACACACAAAGATGAATAATCTGAATGAATTATTATGTTTACAAATAATCGCAAACAGAGACAAATTTGCTCACGCACATTCGTATACAAGAGACTCGCATAAAACAATGCAAATATTAACCTGCCCACGCAGAGCAAAGAAATGTAGATCTTCGGTTTTATTACTGTGCTTATAGCACTGACTAAAATATATACACACGCTAAGAGTGACTTTTCTATTTTGCTTGATGTTATCGTAGAATCAACGCCTACTAAACTATCTCAGCTGGAGGCCTCGCTCTGTCTGGAGATGTGCTGGTGTTTCATCTCAAACACACACTCATGGACACACAGGGAAGCTCACGCCCTCGTTCACTCTTCATTCTTAAACACGCGCCCACACATTCTAAAAAGTGTTTCATTGTTTTTTACAATCTCTCGTGCTCTTTCTTACTGTTTCCTACACGCAAAGACATATTGTATATGAACACACACACACACTGTGACTCCTCCACCGATCCTTGAACACATTTATGAGGTGCTAAATCACCAAGCCGCCTGAGTGGTAAAGGTAAATACAGAGGACAGCCAATACACACAAATACACTGCAATATGAAGCTTTAAATCCCTAACGTTTATTTAAAATTACTGTAGTGTTTGACAGTGCTAGTCTAACGACGATATTATAAATTCAGTCTAATATAGTAAGAATCAATGGAAAGAAGACGAATTAAAAGGACATCAGTGACTGGGGCTCAACAATGTAATATGACAATGGAGATAAAAAAAACAGGTGAAGATGCTAAATATGAATGTAGAGGAAAGTAGCAGTAATAGCAGTAGTAGTAGTAGTAAGGTTTGCCAAAGAACATGAATAGAAGCCTCTTGAATACTGACATTGATGACTTTTTGTTGTCATTGTTGATTTCTTCCACAGAACAACCCCAACCTCAAATTGACCGTGAAAGAAGAAAAGCCACTTGGAAAACCTTGGATACCACCAACTACGCTGGAAAGATTTATCCCGAATGCTTTCACCAAAACTCAAACCAGCAACAACATTGTGGACAGGTGGAGACAGCAGCCACCAGCCATGGATACGGACAATCCAGCTGTTTGTACTAAATTAGGGAGTGTTCAACAATTAGCTACTTCAGGAGGTGGATGTGACTAACGACCAAGACGAAACATAGGACGTTTTGGCTGAGCGTATGGCTCACAAACTCGTTGCCAATGATTTCTTGGCAAGATATGGGAGTGTCATCCCTCGTTGAACAATTTGAGCCCATCCACACCTAGCTGACAGCGCGGGAATACAGTTTAACTCCAGACCACCTTCATCTAGATCCTCCCTATCCCCTCTTTCCTTTTTCCCTGCCATTCCTGATTCACCAGGTTGATTCCTGTTTCCCCCCCTTCCCAGTTTGTTTTTTTATTTATTGGCATCCTGTTATTTAAGAATCCAATTGGAAGACTCATTAAAACTTCTCATAGAACCCTCAGTGCTCAGTGAATCTCTTCATCTGCCTTCTTCTTCCCTCTGCTGATGAGAAACATTAATTGAAACAAACGAATTCACCCTTTTCTAACATCCATCAGTGTAAGGTCTCTTTGTGATGGGAGGCCCAGCAAGGGCTCTCCTTGGAGGTTTCGGCACCACCACCTCCTCCCTGGAGGCTGGGGGTCGGATGGCTTGGCCAAGCAACAACTCCCTCGACCTGAACCAAAGCCTACCATGGAGCAGTGTTGGGGGTGGAGGTGCAGCAGCCATGAGTGCAGGTCTGGACAATTTCACCCAGGAGTCGGTGGCCACGGCAGTGATCAAAGAGAAAAACTGGCCGGCACTGCTTATTCTCATCATCATTGCGCTCACAATAGGGGGCAACATCCTGGTGATACTGGCGGTGTCGCTGGAGAAGAAGCTTCAAAACGCCACCAACTTCTTCCTGAGATCGCTGGCTGTGGCCGACATGCTCGTCGGCATCCTGGTCATGCCCATCTCCCTCATTAACATCCTTTACGGTGAGTCATGTGAACTTTGCAAAGACACACAATTGAAGTGCTTAACAAACACAAAAGTAGGTTGAAAGAAAGCGCTGACATGTTGTGTACTGGTCACTAACACATTTTTCAACTAGTCATTTTAAAAAATGTGTCTTCCAAAGGACCACTGACCTGTGGTCTGTAGTCTACTGCTCCACCAACTGAGCTATGGTCACCCACAGCAATATATTAAAGCGTGCTACAGAGGTATTTAAGCAAATTCAATTCTCTGCTATTTAAAGTCAGTAGGTCTCGTCCTCTGCAGATCGTAGGTGTCCACACAAAATTCCATCTAGAGGCTGTTGGGACATTTTAGTCTGTGCCAAAATGGTAGACCGACTGTGTTTCTAGAGCCTTAAAAGTTTCTCCAACATTCTTCTATGGTAGAAAGAGTTTATTTGTATCACTCTGAATGTCTCAGTTTGCAAATCTGTTGACAGAGAACTCTGTAGAGTAGATTATTACCCCAACAGGGAGACGATGCTGACCAAGCCAGCGCTATCTGCTTGGATGGATGCCACTCTGGGAAAACATAAAAACATGTATTTTCATAATGTGGATGAACTGACCCTGTAAACATGAAAACAGTAATCCCCTCAGTCATTACTGCTCATTAGACACAGTGCCAAAAATGCTTAGTCAAACGTCAAACTTAAGATCAGTTTGTCATGCATTCTGCTCTGCATAAAAAGATGATGAGAGTATCCCAACACAGTTGCAAAGGACGAACTGAAGTCCTCTGTGAAAGAAAACACACGTTCCAACCTGCTATTAATGCCTTCTATAATTGATTTTGTTCTTCAAATGTCTTCAATCTAAATCTTTCTCAATATTTAAACAATCTTCACCACAGATTTCTATCCCTATTCTCCGGTACTCACCCACTCACCAGCTGTTGCCAGCACACTGTGACATGCGCTCTGTCATTATTTCAAATCCCTTTTCAGTGCAATTATTGAAATGATTATTGCTTCTCTGAGACATTGCACACTGTTATTTTGTGACTGATTCAGAAAGATGGAGGATGCCATCTTGATAATTGCAATATCATACCAGCTATCAACTGCTGTTCTTTGTTACAATATCCGTGCCAACATTGTGCATTGGCGCCCACATTGGTTTAACAGGACGGCGAGTTGGCTGTGCGTTGCATTTCTTATCCCATGTTGAGTAAAAACATAAATTCAAGAAAGGCCGTTCAATTCAAGAAAGTCTCTAAACAAACACCACAAAGGAGAGCCACTTACTGTGTACCTGTAAATGTCACAATCACACGGCTGATCACCGAGCGGATAGTGAGACAATCTATTGCAGAGCTGCAGAATTAACAGGGGTTGGCCTTTGCAGGTTTCAGGGTTTCTTATCAATGCCCACATTATAGACTTCCAAGTAACCATGGCACTTTCTACGGGATTTCATATAATAATAATTTTTAAGACAAATGAGAACATTTTTAATCCTAACTTGAGGAAAGTTAAACACATAAAGTACCTAACATATTTTCACCTTATAAGGGTTTATGTGGTGAATGTGCTAGCAAACATTTTTATATTTATGCATTAAATACAGGCCTGTATTATCATCAATTTTAGGTTCTTGCATCTAATCACCTGATGAAGTTTAATATTCACTGTGAGAAGAAGCTGTTACCTACAGCTGCTCAGCTGTGGCTGAAACTCTTGTAAATGAGGACGAGTCAGATGAATATTCTTTATGGGCTTGTTTTGCAGGAATGACACGATTAAAATTGTTGTGTAGCTTTAGGGGATAAAAAACACAGTAGGTTCAAACAATGGGATGTATACTGTTTGCAATTAAAATATATGAGCATAAAGGAAATGTTTATGTCAAATTTTCAGACACACAGAAACATGTTCACATCACACATGACTCTTGTGACAAAGCCATTTATTATATCTGCTTTGAAAGAGGATATGAAAACCTATATTTGATCACGTATCACATAAAGCTTACAGAAGATGACACTGTCAGCTGGGGACAGTATGAATGCACTAGCATAAAATGTGCTTGAGGGATTTTACCTTTGGCTTTATGGCGTGTAGCAGCATGCTAATAAACATTTATTGACATAATCAATTGGAGAATGAAGGGATTACACTAAAGTCAAGGATGAGAGATGAACTGAGCTTAAGTTTGAAGCAGGCATGGATCAACGAGAGGTCAAGAGCTCACTCGATGGCTCAATTAACTAGAGGAATTGAGACTTAGGAATATTATCGTAGAGTACGGTACTTTAAAAAGACAGTTCATACCGTATTATATCAAAGGGAAGTATTTAAACTTACAAAGAATCTCTGTCATAGTTTTCCAAATTAAACTAGTGTAAAAATAATACACTTTTTATTTCAAACGTATTCAAATTGAAAGGAAACAGAGCAGCGGAAAATGCAATGCGATATGTCAGTATATGAAATTGAATAGGAGTTAGTAGGAGCTACTCTAGGGTCTGAAACTCAACTCAATATCTTGGCCGCTGCAGCTGCAGTTTTAACTTTTGCCCCCAAAAAACTCTAGATTGCTTCAAAACAAAATAAATAGTAATAAGCCTAATAATCAGTGCTAAAATTAACTGTTTACACCCATAAAAAGAGGCAGCAATGGATTTATGCAAATGGGAAAACTACTGTATGAAATCTTCGCCCATTTTTTCCCTGCAGCTCTTTCGCATCCACGACACAACGTGGCCAAACTTGCCATGCTCATTTCTCCACTTTGTAGCTGTCAGGCATCCGTCAGGAATACTAAACAGGACACGGAAGGTTGATTGCTGCTTAATGGACCTCGGATGGTCAACGGACAAATTCGCTCCGTGTCTGTCTGTTGGCTGACAGTGCTGCTGGAGCTGATTGCTCACTGTGCTAATCGATGTGTGACACAAACACACACTCAGAAATTGCTGAGAAATCGCTTTCTTCGTTCCCGCAGACATGCACAAACACATGGAAGCAGACAGGCAGTGCACCTCTCTCTGTCATTTTTATACAGCCCAGCGATAGAATGCTAAGCACTGCAAACACACACTTAAATAGAGCCGAGATCTATACTTGCAGAGTTATCCGTCAGACTGGTACTTGACGACATCGATCCCCACGGCTGGCTGAGTGATAGACATTTTTCATCACTTCAGAGGACATTTCAGTGGCATTAATTATTTTCCTGAAGACTGACACCGACTCTAATAACTTCTTGTTTAACACAGTATTCATTTCCATTGTGTGGATAACTGTATGTATAGAGCGAAGGCGCTTGTGATGAAAAGGCAATAGAGCAGAGGCAGTGCGATGCTCTGGGCAATGTCACGCTGGGAAACATTGGGTCCTGGCATTTATATGAATATTACTTTGACACATACCACTTACCCCAACATTGTTGCAAACCTTTGAGGCATTGGTACAGTATGATGGCAGTGGCCTCTTAAAGCACCATAATATACCATGCCCCAGTGCAAAAATTCAGTCCCAAAGGTTCTGTTTAATAGCAGCCAGACATTGTGAACGTTCATTGAATATGTTTCCCCTTCTGATGTTAAACAACCCACAACTGACCATAAAAGCGTCACTGACACAAATTTATATGCCTACCTCTTTAAAGCAGTGAGTTAGGACCGGTGAAGTCTTCAGGTATTAAGCAACCGGCACTTTTGGAATAACCATGACCCAGATGACTGAGAATCTTCACATTTGTTAAGGAATGTTTGAGAATAATGTTAATAAGACGTTGGTCTGCAGGCCACGCCTCAAAACTGATAGGATACGCTGTTGACATCGTAGCACCAGATACCTAAGACACCTCCAGGGTCTTTTGGATTCCAGGCCTCAATAGGTGACAGCTGCTTTGACACTATGAGGACAAAATATTAGGCAGGTGTATCTTATGTTGTAGTTGATCTGTGTTTGTTCCAACAACATGAACAACACCCACGCACACAAACACACACAGGGACCGAAATACAGTCACATACCACAAACATTAGAAATCAACTGATTACGGTACTAGTGAGGATGACAAGGATTACAATGATGATGAGGACAAGCATAATGAAAGATGATGTGGATGGTAATTTAACTAATTTTTATTTGCTAACTGTGATCACTCAATCGCACACACAGATACACACACACAGTCTGCTGTCACACACTTTTTGGCAAAACATAATATTTTTTTGAACAGATTTGTCTAATTGGAATGCCCCCATCCCCTCCCAAAAATGGCTGTCTGTTTGTAGATCCAGAACAACTGATTAAAACATTTAATGAGAAATGTTCCCTGGACAGAAAAACATGTTTATAATCATCCTAATTAGTCATATTTCTCCGATAACCTCTGGAATGTCATTGTTAGAGCCTTGTCATCCTTGGCCGGGTTCACAAACAGCTTGCATGTGTTCCACTACATCATACTGTTATTATAATAACCAAGGGTGGAAAGTAACAAAGTAGAAGGACATAAATAAGTTTTTCATGTATCTGTAAGGTAAATTTAATTAGTGCCACGTTGACTTACTCCACTACATTTTAGAAGAAATATATATATATATATTAACTTCAATACAAATAACATAGCTCTTTTTCCCCATTTTTATTGAAAATGAATAAATAGCGATGCAGTTTATTTTCCAGACAAACAGGCATAGTGTTTAATTTGATTTATCCACTGAGCATAATAACATTATTTGTGATGTCCTGCTGTCTTCTTTTGCATGTAAGGACTGGAGACATTGTGCAGCATTTATTACCAAAGCAGCTCATGCAATAGCAGGAAAAAAATGTGCAGAAGTAACGCAAACATTAAACATAAACAGTGCCTGTTAAGTTATTAAATCATGGCTATGGGCTTTTTTGAACATAAGGTTTGTCCTGTCACAGCAAAAACATTCAAACCACTGACAGGTGAAGTGAAGAACATGGATCATCTCGTTTCAATGGTGCCCATCAAGGGAAGGGATGTAGAAGGCATTAAGTGAGCAGTCAGTTACTGAAATGGATGTGGTGGAAGCAGGACAAAGGGCCGCTGAGTTTGACAAGGTCCAAATGTGGTGGCTCTGCGACAGGGTCAGAGCATCTCTTCAACAGCAGGTATTCCCGAATGTTCCCCGTATGCAGAGTCCAAGGACAGGCAAGGAGTGAACCAGCGACAGGATCATAAATTCCCATAATGTACTGATGCATGTAGAAAGCAAAAGGTACAGTAGCCCATCAGATCTGTATGTCTATTTTTTAAAATTGTTAATGCTGGCTATGATCAACAGGTGTCAGAACATTGTTGAACACTTTGGTGAACACACTAAGCATCTCCTCTCAGAATCAGGATGTTTTGCAATATGATCTCCTGCAATAACAAACTGTCTGGAAAATTTGCTTCTTCACACCGATAATGATTCAAAACGATGTCTTTGACATGAAGGAACGGAAACATGATAACATTTCAAGTGAGTCTTATTTTCATTAATTTGCCTAGTTTTTTATTTTCAGCTCTTTGTTGAAATGATGATGAATGGTGGAAACACTGATAATATTTGAAGTGAGGAATTGCATGAGTTACAAACTGTAAATTAAAAAATAAATAAGTTTGTATATTATTTACGCACATTTTATGAATAGTCCCTTTTGATATCAGTATTTCGTATTAATATCAAAAACTGTTTCAAAATAAGAGCAGAACAGTTACGTGATGACAAGAAAGAGGAAACGAGAGGAGCCGAGAGGAAGATGAGCTCACCTGCTCATAGCAGGAGTGGATCACACGTGAACATACACACACAGAGACACACACTCTGGAACAGACAGCCTCAGACTAGACGACCTTCAAGGCCAACGCAATCAAAGTTAGCGCTGAAGGCCGTCTCTCTGCATGGGGCCCTAATTGGAAAAACACACACTCACCGACAAATCACACATGTCGAAACATTGGCCCACACTCTGATTCTGGACTCTACTATTGATAGCGGATGTGTCATCTGCGCTGTAAAGAATTGTAAAGGAATTTCCAGATTGTCAGAAACTGAGAGGCACCATGATATGAACGAGAGAAAGAGAGAGGGAGAGAAATGGTGCAGTAAATTGAACATTGCTCCGTGGTTCGGGTGCGGTCGATGGCACGCTGCCACTTACCATCAAACAAAATCTATATGAGAACTGCAAGAAGCCAGACTCATTTAACTTTACGGAAGACATCTTCTGTCAGAAAAAAACACATTAACTACAGATACTGCGATGTATATTAGTTCTTAAACTCTTAAGGTTAATAATTCTTGAACTGAAAGAAGAAAACCACTACATCACAGAAAGTGGTTTCCTGCAAGGGACTCCACAAATCTGTTCTTGCTTGTTTTCATCCTCAAGATCAGAGAATCAGTTACACTTTGCATTACAGTCATGTCTTTCACAGCCCAGAGCAGCAGAGAAATTTCAGCAGTGACAACATTCATCTCTGAAGAATCACAGAGCACATCACAAAAACAGGCAAAAGAATTTTGAATTTTACTATGTTCATCTGGGCCTTGGGTAAAATCTTCTGGATGTAGTTCAAGACTATGGCCCAATCCAGTTCTTCCCCTTCTCCCTATGACTTGGCCGCAAATCCTTGGTTTTTGGTTATCCCAACTGACTTCAGCAGTTAGGAATAGAGGAGAAATGTAAAAAATATATTCAACACACAATTACCGTAGTCATGTATGCAGTTTGTGAGTTATAAACAAAAATACAGTAGAACAAACAAAAAAGCTTCCCTGTGTTGGCTCTGGTCTTTGTCTTTGTACCCCAGTCCAAAGACATGAATGTTTGTGTAATTAGTTACTCAAAATTGCCTTTAAGTATGAATAATTGTCTATCCATGGTTTACCCCCAGGCTCCAGCCCCCGTGACCTAAATGAGGAAAAGTAATTGCGATGAAATAGTAAAGGTAATAAATTAAAAAGCTAAATATTTCTTGCTAAAACACAGTACACTAAATTAACTTGAAATGAAAATGGTCCAAGTACTTAGAAAACATACTTAAGTACAGTAACAATGAAAAGAAAAGTGACGTCTGATGCTGCATATACTGTCACATTTAGACAAACAAACATCTTCCTCTAGCAAAGGGCCCAAAACATTAGAGGAAATTATTTTTATCTGAAATATATATATATTATTATAAATAATTATCTACATGGAGCAACAGCTTTGATGTTTCAGGGCACATCCTGAATAGTAGCCACATTTTTACTGTGCAGAGAAGCATTAGGTTCATATTGCTACAGTAAGATCACAGTTAATCATTCCAACAGTAACAAACTTAGCATTAGCATGTAAATTGTAAAATGATCACTGCTCAATTCGCCAGAATTTAATGGCCATAGATATTTAAGAAGGTCGAAGAAACAGAGAAATTCTGCATTTGTTTGGTGAAAACAAAAGTGCCGATGCTGTGATGCTGTTACAAACAGAGCTCAGCTCCGGCTGGCTGCCATTTGGACATGAGGAGGAACTCAGCTCCGGAGAGCTTTGGCCCGATATAACCCCTGAGCCTGACTGACATGCAAGTTAGACAGTGAAAAATCTCCAGTGGTGTGCTGCAGTGACAGGGGCTGAGCTAAAGGAGGGGAGAGGTGGCCATGGGTTCCATGCAGTCAGTCCAAAATAAATGCCACATAATGAACAGTAACAGTTTGGGGCTTTGATAAAACCATTTGGGGCTTAAGCCTTATAAGCTCAGCTGAGGTTCTGTATATGGCTTGGATAATATTAGTTATTTTCTAAACAAAAGGAAATTTTCTGGTAAGAGAATAATATCTACAAGACATACACACTGTGGCATCGATTCTTTAGTACGATATTCAAGTTAAGACCCCTTAAATCCTGCGTTCTATAATTCAAACCAAAAGCATATATCTAGTCAGTAACAGTGCTTAGTAATAATGATAATAATAATGATAGACCTTTCCAAGAAGGAGAAGCCACCTTAACTTTACCCTAGACTGTCAGCCACAGCTCATAGCATCTTATGAAACAGGTGATCCCATTCTGAAAAATCAGTGCTTCTAGAAACCAGGAAATCCATCCAGAACTGGAACATTTAAGATAAGATTAAAGGAAAACTTGAATTTTCTAAATAATGCAAACAATAAAAACTTAATACTAACCCCATTGTGCCTTTATAAATACACATTTAGCAGAAATTGTTCTGTTGGACCCCTGCAATATCAGGCTGAAGTATTGGATTGAATCAGCCACAACATTAGTACCAATTGGTGGCATAAATGTAGAGAACAGGCGTTACCATGGGGAAAAGCATATGACCAACATGCTCCATAACACACGAAGAGCAAAATACACCAGAAACGAGACACGTTTAATTATGGCGCATGTCTGATGAAGTCTGGGTTGAATACTCCCGCGTCACATCACTGTGACACAACACATCTAAAGCATATCTAATCTTTGGATTAGGACCTTTTATTATTATTGAAATCACTTAAGGTATTCATTAGACGTGGTTTTCATATTTTAAATCCCACAGACCATCCCATTTGTGAGGCCGACATGTCTCATGAAGGGCAAGGTTAAATGTATCTGGCAGACGGCCATCCATCAAAGGTTTGATGGTTTTATTCAAGTGCCCTTGAGCAAGACAAAGAATCCCACGTGCTGCAGTATCTACATGCAGAGCATTTACCATCTGGACTCCATATAATATATGAACAACATCTAGATTTATACTTGCTCTTGCACAATGGATATCAAAAAATTCTTTATAGTCCAGATTCCAGCTACGAATTCAGTAACACAGTGTATGTGGTGTGTGTGTCTGTGTTTGTGTGTGTGTTTTGTGTGTTAGAGCAGAGAGTAAAAGAGAGAGAGAGAGTGTGTGTGTGTACTGTAGATGTGTGTGTGTCATGCAGTGCCCCCAAAAAATGTTTGACCTCTGAAAAGTTATGCAAGCTGCCTCCCACTCAGCACACACACAAACAACAGACTCACTCCACATGCAGCACATGCATGATGTTTGTCCTGCGACTCAGAAATACAGTTTAGCTCCACACAACTTCAAAGGGATTTTTGAAGGTCAAGACTGCGTCTTGGGGTCAGGGTAAGAATTAGGTTTTGGTTAGGGGAACGGGCTAGGGATCGCATTATGTCAAAGAGTTTCCTTACACATAAAAAAGACATACATGCATGTGTGTGTGTGTCTGTGTGTGTGTTTGTGTGTGTGTGTGTGTGACTGCAGGTCTTTTTCTTTGCAATGAAATGAAGGCTTACATACAGTACGTAGCTGAAGGCATAGAACAAAGACAGTATATGTCCTCTTTACAAAGCTGACACAGCTGGAAATAAAACAGCTGAGCTGCACCTAAACAAAATCTGTTTCCCTGGAAACTGTTCCTAGTTCTTCAGTTCATATATTTTTTGTATTATTATCATTATTATTGTTGTTATTATTCAAAACAGAACCATCAAGGTAAAAATATCCCTTAGAGCTGAAAGAAAAGTTCCATCAGATTCACATTTTCAAAACGATCAAATGCTTTTCATTCTGTTTTTGGGGGGCAGTTTTGCAGAGGGGGAAGTTAAAGAAATTAATATGATGAATAATTAAAAGGATATTAAGGTAATAAGCCTGATTAGAGCTGTGCATACATACACACTCACCATAAGCATACAGAATGCATTGGTGCATAGTGCATGACACAAATTTTTTTTTCTAGGATGTCATTTTAGTCTTCTCAGCAGCCCGCATGCCAATCACGCTAATTCAATTATCCGAGCCCAAGCAAAGGTGAACCTGTTGATTTAATTGTCTCTCAGGTGGAATCTGCCAGAATGTCCCCAGCTGAATTTCTGTTAGTTACTTCAGGTGCTGTGTTGTCATCCCAGGTGGCACACTGGCCCAGTTCTGAGACAGTAGAAGCTGTTTTGGGGTTTTTTTTTTAATTTTTTGTTTTTTCCCTTGCCCGAAATGTCCACAATGCAAAGCAGTGAGGCAAGACATAATACTGTCACTGGCTGCGGCCTTCCGACTGTCTGTGGAGCGAGGGGGAAAAGGAGGCTCCCACCCACCGTTGCACAGGAAGCTGTTGGATGTTAGTAAAATTAGAGCTTTTTTTAAAATTACTTCCTTAATAACAACACATTTCTGGGTTTCTTCAGACTTCTTGCAGGTCGGTCCAAACAGACACGTCTCAACAGTTACATCAGTTAATAGTCCTCGTTTGGATCCTCGTTGGACATCAGATAATAATGCTCTGATGTTTCTGTTAGCACCGTCATATGGTCAGCAATTTACCTGCAGTGGTTTGCTTTATGACAAAATACTGCACCTGCTAAAACTTCAGCTGTACTTTGTGTTTAATGCAATTTAGAAAATGTAATGTTAAAATAATAAACATGCTGTAGGCTACCTGCTAAACCTCAGCATGGTGTCTGCACTCACGCTTCCATTAGCATGTACCTCAACACATCATGGTCTATGGACTGTTACCATCATAATAAATATTTGTTCACCTTTTAAGCTTGATTTTACATTTCAAAACAGCCCAGTAGCTTGATGTTTTGCGCTTCTATCTTTAATCAGAATTTGAAACTTGAAAACTTTATTCTTATTTACTAGGATGTTTGTGCATGCGTTAACTTTTTGAAGTTTAAAGAAAGTACTTTTTAAAAAAATAAAGACAAAATGCTGTGTGCTGTCTTAAGCAATCCTTTTGGTCTAAGGCGGATCTCAAACTGAAATATTTTATACACCTATATTCCATATTCAACAGATGTTAAATCATGAACATAAATGTAATATTAAAGCTAATATTTATTAATGTAACAATCACCAGGATGCTTTAAACTTTGAGTCATAATTTTAAGCTGCCCAACAACAGCCAGTAACCCGCTCAAATCTTTTCACTTAAGCAAACAGTGGAATGACCTGACCTGATGTTTGCTCGGGTTAAGCTCCCCTGGCTGGCCCGCTGTGCTCCTTAGGCACTAACGTGTTCCCAGCCAATGTGGACCTGTTCGCCAAAACCCCTACAGCAAACCTCCAGCAGACCTCCGTGTTTTTTTTTTAATGTAACTTGCTGCCTCTTGCTGCCAGTGCTGTATATCTCTTCTTCTCAGAGGTCGGGGAGAAAGGAAAGGCAGGAAATTCAACATGCTTTGCTTCTGACCGCAACACAAGATCTTATCTTAGCTCAGGTCTACACTAACTTTTGAAGAACAATGAGGACGTTTAATCCGCTCTCATTTGCCAGAGTTTTCTTACGTCAGCTCACAGTCCCTTGCTCTCTGACCCTTTCATGCTCATGAACAAGTAAAACCTCTGGCTGCTGGCTGTTTTCAGTCACTGAGTTTTCCCATTCCAGCTTAAAGTCGGTGGCTCACACTTCAGCAGTTGACTATAGCCCCTTTCAGACATGTCCTCTAGAGGATCAGGTCCAGACATGATATGGAGTTTCGACCCGCGATTTAGAGTATTTCCTCCTCTATACACTCAGGAGCTGGTGTGGACATAATCCAGACTTTGCACTAGAAGATCCAGCTAATGTCTGGGATAAAAGACTGGAGGGCTTGTGTTCACACATACACTCCACCCGGGTAAAGTCTGGATTATGTCTGGATTCCGGTGCATGTCTGAAACGAGCTTATGACTCCAGGTGCCAAACTAATTATCTAATCATAACCTTTGCTCTCTAGCTCCAAAATCATCCGTGTAAACAAATCTATCTAATACCAATCCTAATAAAGTAGCATATCAAACTGTCCCTGCAACCTGATTTATCATGGGAACTGGTGAATTTAGTGCCTGTGAAGTGTGCTGTGCCTTGTGCTTTCATGTTCTCTAATTAATTAAAGTCTAGTGAACAGCTCTACGCTGCATCTTAAGCCCTCAGAGTCCGCTGACCCCGATGGCATTCACTCAGCAAGGGCCCGACGCAGACCAGACTGAACATGAATCATCCATATCAGCAATACTGGAAAAGAGGAACAATGAGGAGACCAAAGTTTTCTGTCTTCTATTGCAAATTCCAACACAATCATGTACTTACTCTGCCTTCCATCTTTCTCTGTGTGTTCCTGCAGACTATGCCTGGCCTCTCCCCAGTGCTCTGTGTCCAATCTGGATCTACCTGGACGTGCTGTTCTCCACTGCCTCCATCATGCACCTGTGTGCCATCTCTCTGGACCGATACGTCGCCATCCGCAACCCCATAGAGCACAGCCGCTTCAACTCAAGAACCAAAGCCATGATGAAGATCGCCGCAGTTTGGACCATATCAATAGGTCAGAACACAGGAGACATTTAGTTCACAATTCAACTTTAGATAGTTCAGTAATGCATGATTCCTTTTTGGTTTGTTTTTGTTTGTTTTTTGCCCAGATATACTTTTCTGTCTCCATACCACTATAACTGAGGTGAGTCAGTTATTTATGACTTGGACTTTATTAACTTCTGGTTTCTTTCTCTCCTTGGTAAATCTTTAAATAACTGTGGAACTACTGGCCTGTGATTATTCATTTTTCTTTTGACTACCTTTGCAAAATAACTATCGACACATTCTTTGAAATCCATAATCAAGATGTTAGTTTTGGAAGCATTAACTTTACTGTTTTACTCTTTCTACTGCCAAATCTTGCAGTTCTACTCACTACCAATCCAATATACTTCCACTGTGCTAGTGTTCGTTCTTGTTTAGTAATTTGGGTGGCATGACTCTTTAATATTTTGGATAAATTACAAGAGGTAAACAAGATAACTGTTGTCATCATGTTAGAGAGGTGTTGATTTACTCTTAAGGTCTTTTTGCAATGTTAGATTTGTGTTGTCGTGTTGGATTTTGTTTTATTGTTCAGGTTTCCTGTTAATTTGTCCACCCCCTATAGGCCCAGACAGAGACTTGGCATTTAATGACTGTTATTAAATTTAATGACTTTTCAGGATCCCCTGGCAGTTTCTAAAGACGTCCAACCCGCACACCTACTGACTTCCAGAAACACTGGGAACACTGTCAGTGTGTTGACGCTCAAAGCGTCTGGCAGCTCATTGTTACAGTTGGAACTGATTTGCATCGCATACTTTTTGAATCCCCAGCGGTGATTCATCTTTAGCAGGGGCAAAGATGATATGCAAATTAACACATGATGTCATCCGAGAATTAATGGCAACTATTACAAGTAATACGGAGATACAGCATTATCCATAGAAAAATTTACACTTGACACGTACAAAAAATCTAAAAACAAATGTGTTTTATCCTAAATGGGCAATGGTATCTCGATTTTTTATTTTTCTTGTGAGGGAATATCTAACCCTGGCTCTGCCCTGCAGCTCTGGTTGTACATACATAAATCATCCACCTCAGATTTATGCTTGTTTTTCTAGTTTACTGGCATATTTTATGTTTTTTAAGCCTCCCTTCCCTGCCACCTTAATATCCTTTCAGGTACCGGGTGACTTCCCAAACTTTGCCTCCCCTCTGTCCGTCTGTCTGACCTCTGGCTTCTGTTGATGTTGTTCTGTGCCCTTTGAGACCCTGACTTAACACACAAATGCAATTGCACCATAGGCAGAGTTGGACATTTGGCACAGGGGGCAGAAGTTCAAGATTTAGAGACTTAAGGAAACACAAGTAAAAAAGCTGAACAGTCTGTCCGGTGGGTTTTAACGAGGGTTGACCTGCGTTAAGCAAACAGCCATAACATTAAGGTCAAGAGGCAGTGCAGTGTCATGGATGGTAAAGATTTATTAACTGGTGCTTTGCTACTGTATTTGGTGCTGGAGTTGCTTATTGTCTCCGTAGAGATGGACAGTGGTGGGTTATGCATGTCCTCATGGGAATGAAGTACAGTAAAGACAGTAATTCAAATGGAAACATAACAAATTTGGCTCTGCCAGGACGCCACTTGTTGTGTAGCATGTGCAGGTGGCAAATGTCTTTGTTGATGTTCATCAGCTGATGAATAACCAGGCCACCAACATGCCCGAAGTGAATATTTTGGCCTGTTTAATTTCATTATTATTTTACACAATGGTCAAAAAATGAAACATGAAGTTCAACAGAATATATCTTGTATTTGGATTCATACAGTCAGCCAGCAGCATCTCACCATCATGGCCTTTCTGTTTTGATATCACTGTTCTGTCTGTGTGAGGATGTGCAGAATCTGTTGCTGTTTATTTTTTCTATAATTGTAAATTAATAACTGATGTATAGCCGAAGCAGCTGTGGCCATTGCTGTGGCCAGAGCTACAGCGGCATTGTCCTGTAACTAAAGATTATATTTGTTGTGTCAGATTAGCCACAGCTGACCTTTTGTGTGGAGATACTTGAATAAATGCAGAGTTTTCTGTAAATGCTATATACTAATTGTAGATTAAATTTAGTATGCACTATTTGCACATCTGAAACACTGACATAAGTACACTCATATCATTTTCATAATAATGAAACACTTAATGTTGAAGTGTACTGTAGATGGACCCTATTGTCCTAAAGTACAAAGGAAACAGAGAAGCTGCTCCCCGCTGCAAAACACTGAAATAATAGAAATGAAAGACGTTGGACATATTAAGTGCTATCCTGTTAGAACAAAATGTACATTGATTTCTTAGAGAAAAAAGCAACATGTGGTATGACAATAATAATACAGCAATCCAGCCTGTCGTGTTAAATGAGGACACAACACTATCATCCCTCGCTAAGAATATTAGGAACCTCAAATCTGATCATTAATATGGCTCAGTTCAATCCTTTTTGCTCCAAATTACTCCTAAAGATGTGTCAACTGAGTTCGGCTTCATATCTCTGTGTGGTGTTTGTAGCTTCATATCTGCACATCTGGACTTGGACCTCAAACCAGCTGACTTTTCTGCTTGCTTGTTTGCTCATTTCACACTTTGTGTTAAGCTGCTATCGTTAACTCAAGTCGAAAGAAAACGGGGTGTCTCATGCTGCACTCACACAATATCAACAGATGTATTGAATTATGTCCACTATGTCCAACGCAGTCATCCCCCGACTGAAAGACAAAATACAATTATATGTGACGTTTGAGTGTTTTGGATCTTTGCATGATCAAGTCAGATAAACAGTCGGTTCCTTACACACAGTACATAGTTACTATAATACAGTACTAATGATAATAATTGATTTCATATAGATGTAACTCCCAGCAGTGATGTATTTTTCTGTTCCGTTTGGCTGCCCATGAAAGCAAGATGCTTTAACTATTAACTTCCTGGAAACTGTGACAGTAAATGTACAAAAATCTCAGTCATTCTACACATATGATAGAGATGTGTTTAGTGTTTTTGGCTTTTTGCTTTATAGCCTTGAAACGAAAATCTTCAGTTGCAGATGAACAAGCGCTCTATGTCCAGAGGTCTGGACTCATCGTCACTGACATGTTTTTTCTCTTGCTGTCAAATTGTTTTTCTGCGCGAGATTACTACATGAACACAGTATTAAGAGATTGAGATGATTGACACCTTCAAATAGCAGGTAGAGTTTTATTTTACATTCCACTGTTGATCTCTGCTCGTTTAAAGCTGACTGCCTATACATCACAGGAAATCCCTGTTTTCCTGTTAGCATTTCCTTGACCCCCCCCCAAGGGGTTGTGCACCACAACATTTAGCCATGATTGAGGTCTGAGAGGGTTTACAGCAATCAATGCTAAAGGATTAGCAACGAAACATCCAACAGACGATGTATTAATGCGGCATGACGGGATTTTCTGCTGCTCTGTAGTTCTGGCTTGCCTCCCTCCTTTTTCCTTTTCAAACAACTTCAAACTGATGCATCTGCTCTCAGCTAAACTGAAGTACCAATCTAGACACAACAGTTTCCTATTTTGTGGTAAATTTGAAATGCAGAGTAGTGGTCATGCACAAATTACCTCAGCCTGTTTTGGCCACAGTCGGTAGCTCTCGCACATTTCCAGGCATATACTGTACTTGTCAGAGGAGTCGTTTGAAGTCAGGCAGACTCCAACACTGAGACAATATACTTTTTGCTATTTTTTACTACGTTAGACTCTGTGATGCTTTTACTTTTAAGTCTGAAGTCAAGAAGTCTAAATGTCCAATTTGTATTCTTTACAACTGATAGTCGACCAATCACCGGCCACCTGTTCTATAGAGCTGTGTGTCAGCCTGCCAAAATGATCAATGGAATCAGCGAGGTGGACTCCAGCTTTCATATAGATTCACCTGAGTGGTCTCCGTTAGAAAAACAGCATATGGCTGTAACATGCATTTTAAAACAACCGCAATTAGTCTCTCCAGTTTGAAGTGCTACATCATCAAGTCCTGCATCATTATCAGCTCGAGAACATCTGTCACCAAAAACTCGTACAACTGCCTTACAGCGAGACTCTGGAACTTCTGAAAAACAAACTAACACAAACTTTCTCTAACAAACACAAAGGCAATCACGCTGCAGTCTTGTATTTCACTATATTTAGCTGACAAACAATATTAACTTCAGCTTAACAAACATGCCGCCTGACAATTACAAGCAGTACTGGTTGTTAGTGCTACACTTCAGAAAAAAAATGATGCAAGAAAATGATCTAAATCATAACTGATACTGAAAGTAAAATTCCTACAGATAAGATGATTAAATCCTGACTAATCAAGTTTTTGCTTTTCAACTTGGTCACTTATAATATTATATATATTATATATATAGTCTCTATTATACTGTTGCTTGAATATTCACATTAGACTTTCTCTTTATTTATAAAGGAGACCATATAAATATTCTGCTCTTAAGCTAAGTACTTTTTTACATTTCTCAATAGCTGCCTAGTTTTAATTTTGATCTGAATTTAACAATTTACCTGATGAAATGAAATAAAATTATTGATTTTAGATGCAACATAGGTCCACATTATACGACACAACATTTACCTTTTGTGTTATGCAAAAGAAATCAGTCCCACGATTAAATTGCAACAAGAAAGAAAACCACATTTTTCTGTGAGGTTGTTTTTGCCGTGAGAAACTACTTTCGTCAGATCTCGATGATTGACACCTCCAGATACCGGCTGGAGATCTGGTTCCTTCCTTCTTCCTCTGCAGTCCTTCACAACCGGCTGCTTTTGAATGGAAAGAAATCCCCTGTTTTCCTTTGGGCATTTTCTTGACCCCTCTGAAGGTTCTGCTCCGGTACATGCTGCTGTGATTGAGGTTTGAGAGGACTTACAGCGATCGGTGCTCAAGGATTAGCAGGAAACACCCAACAGCAGATCCTTGCAGCCATTTTTGCTGCACACTGCTTCACTCGGAGGCTGTTTCTATTCTGACTTGTTTGTCAAGTGTGACTTCAGCTAAAACTGCACCTTTTTGTCTTACAGCTTAAAAGTATTAACATAAAGTGATCTTATATTGGATGGTGGTATTGATAAATTAAATAGTCTTCACACTCATGCAAAGAAACGGCTTATTTATTGCATGGGTGCAGAACTTTGCAGACAATGACTGACGAACCATTGTCCGACCTGATTCCATTTTGCGGGGTTACACACGTTTTGTCTTAAAAGCAGGAACACGTATCCCCTTAGTTCCTCAAGCATATATTTGATGCCTTACACTCCAGCTTTCCTCAGTGGACTTTTGTGTCACTCATTTTCAGAAGAGCTCCCACCATGATGGTTTCGCAGATCTCCCTCTGCTGGTACAATAAGCCACACTTTGATTTTCCACAGAGAAAGTGCTTAGTATATTACTGTGTTTGTGGATTTACAGAGTGGCTGAGTAGCTGTGGTCGGAGCAGATAACTGTTATCACCTGAGGGAGTGAAATCTGCTGCATTTTGAGAAAAGTCCAACAACATGAAGTATAACTTCGAACGAACAGCGGCACAGGCGTCATGGATCGGCCTTTCGGAATTACAAGAGTCCCTGCTTTTCTGGTTAATCCACAAGTCGTTTTATTGCATTTAGTTTGTACTAAAGAAGACAATAATTGTTGTGGAAGTTTATTTAAACATATTTTTGAATGGTGTGAATACTAAATTGTAAATGGGTGGAGGGAGGCAACCTCAGAGACAAAACACTGGCATGGCTACACTTTACAGTTTCATTGAATCAGCTGTTTAAAGGCCTCTCCACACAGCAAGGCAGCGAGAAAAAGGAAAATAAATCGTGGAACTGCCATTGCTGCAAATTGTGTTTTGGTGTGGGTCCGGTCACCAACTCTGCAAAGGAAAACGAAATACCTTGCACTTAAACGAATTAGCCAGCCCACTCTGCGGGCATGACAGAGCTCGTGGAGGACCGAGATGTCCCGACTTCCCTGCAAAGTGCTACTGTTGCCAGGATCTCGGCAGCCATGAACCACACGGCTTTTCTCCTTCTCTCTTCTCTCTGAAACCGAGCCCAGGTCAGCGAACACTGTCAGCTCTCTTTGAAATCAAAAGCGGCCCATTAGGCAGCGTTATTATCATAGGTCAGAAAATCAGCTCAGCCTTGAAAGGCTTGTTCTCACCTCAGTGTTTTATCAGCGGCGGCGTCTCACTGAGCTAAAGCAGCTGGTATGATGCTATAAACATCCATTACACACTAACGCTAAGAACTTTAAAAGGCTTAATGACTCATACTAACTCTGCTGTATTGCTCGTGGATCGCTGGCTCATATTTAACTGTAGAATTAAATATGTGTGATGTGCGGCATTAAAATGGTCGTAGGGTACATCAGATATGGTGACTTCCTGGGAGGTGAGGGGGAAAAAGAGGCAGTACGACGTGCAATAAAGGTTCCCAGTCATATTTGAAATGAGGCCATTGTGAAAACCCCTTTACACTGAAATTAGTCCATTATGTAGCAGTAGATGATCTAATTCTGTTAAGCGCTTTAACCCGGTCTTACTTTCTACGGGGAAAATTCAGGCTGGTATATGGCCTGATAGAAAACTGATAGAAAACTAACAGGTTTGTCAATGTGGTTGTAAAAAAATGTCGGAGAAGCTCAGATTTTACAGTCAACAGAGTAAAGTAAAGCTTTCAAACAACAGATGTTTCCTGCTCTCTCTCTTTGTCTCTAGGCGTGTCTATGCCTATCCCAGTGATCGGACTTCACAACGAGGACAAGGTCTTTGTCAATGGCAGCTGTGTCCTCAACGAGGAGCGCTTCATGCTGATTGGTTCCTTCGTGGCCTTCTTTATCCCACTGGTCATTATGGTGGTGACTTACTGCCTCACCATACAGGTAGATGTTTCTCTGTGTGTGTCTGTGCCTGTGTGTCTCTACAAACACTTAATAAATATACAGATTTCTGTTCTGATGTCCTCATTTATTTATTTCTCACTTATGCCGCTTTTCGACATTCTCTTTCTGCTCCGCCTCCTCTGCAGGTACTCCAGAGGCAGGCCACAGTCTTCCTATACGAGGCAAAGACTTCTTCCCAGCAGCCTCTGCACGCACCAGCAATGAGTAACACATTGCAGCCTCCGCCGAGCACCTTTCAACTTCCCCAGATCACACTTGCCCCTCCAGACTCACAAGGTAAACACAGACCCGGCTTTGCACACTTTAAATCTGATTATGTTTGACTCAACAATCACCCGTTTGATTATTTTCTTATTGTAAAAATGTAAATGCATTTATTTGTATGTATAACCTTTTCTGATGTGTTGACACATATATTTTTTTTATTTCTGGTTGATTTAATCCGTTTCAAAAGCCTTGAAAATATATCAAATCAAAGTAGAAAACAGCCTGATGACTTTGCTGTTTGTATTTTCACCTACTTGAGTTAGTGTAAACTCTTGCACACCAAGCACTGCAGCCAATTTACATTTTAATAATGAAAGATTGTCCTTCAACAACCCAGCAACAACAACTCTGCACACACCTTATCCTTAGAATGTTTTTTTTAGCTTGCTCCCTAATTTCCATGTCTCCTAAATATTTGCATATTTTAGGAAAATAGCATGAATGTGTTCATGATTGCTTTTACAGTTGCAGTGTTAAATTTAGCATGCTGGAAATAACCTGTGGAGCTAATTAAGTTTATAAGCTTAATTACAATTCATAAACAAATGCTGCGACAATTTAGCGCAGTGAGTGGCTAGAAATGAAAATGACACATTTGTTTACCTCTGTCTAAAATGAAGGATTTGGACTGGTAAATAAGTCATTAACTTTGCATTACACAGTATTATAGCATAGCAACAGTAACTGACTATACTTCCCTCCCACTGTAGCAAATTCTAACTGATGTAAATGATTTTCAGATATTGTCTTTGAAAGTTGTTTAATATAAGATTTTGTAATATTCACGCAGATAAACACAAACAATAATCTTCATTGAATTGTGGGTTATGGAAAATGAATGTGTGGGTCTAAAGCTAAGTGCAAACTTTATAATGTCGACAGTTAGGAAACATGTTTATCTTATTATGGACTGATGTCCAGACCCTCATAATGTACAAGTGGACCCACAGAGGACCATGGCTTCATCCCAGAGACGATGGGAACCACACCTTCTTTGCATGGGTTATACCCTTAAGGTTATGGGGATGTTGTCATTCTGGCAAACAGCAACATTGTGTTAATCATGTAAAGTGCCTTTCTCTCAGCTCTGGTACTTTATATAAAGCTTCCTCTGGGAAATGCCCACATTTCATTCTGTGGCACCACTGTGGCCGACTGACTCTGCACCGGGACCTTGATCAGACCTTTCATTATGTTGACAGAAAATATAATAAATCTGACAGCAAAGATGAATCACAAGAAGCGTGAAGGCAACACAGAATATGCTTCAGTTAATGAGACAACTGATGAGGCACAAACAAGTGATGATGAGGAGGCCCCTACTGAGTCTGAAACTTTACACTGAAATAATGGAAATATGTCCTGCTCTACATTTCACTCCGGGTAGACAAGAGGAGGAAGTGTGCACTCCGTGAACCCAGATGCATAAAGTATAATATGCCTAAAGTGCAGCACTCATATTTCAAAGGCACATGCAAAAAACCATCTGATTCAGTATAGTCAGCTTCTTTTTTTCTTTTCATTTTCATTTCCAGCAGCTTTTTTTAAATATTTGAGGTGTTTCAGAATAAATGTCCTGTCTGCACATAGATGTTAAACAAACACTTTACAATTGTTTCTTGTATAACTTTAGTAAATGTATAAAATCCAATATTTGCTGTTTATATTAATGAAGCTTACAAAGTTAGAAAGGTGCTAAGTGTTCTGTTATTAGAAATACCGTATAGTTATTTGTTTAAGTAGTTATGATAAGCAGCCAGTTAGAAGCCAGAACACAAAAGTTGGCAACATGAAATGAACACAATCCAAATGATATGAATCATGCATTCATAAGCGGCATATTTTGGCTGTGGAGCTGAGCAGACAGCAGCTACACTATCTGTCCGATCAATTTGTCAGCTGGTTCCAGATTCCACGCCGAGCATGAAATGGCAGTCCATAGCCATTTTTCACATTATCCACTGCCATCCCAAAGAGAGAAAAGTGCGAATGAAACATTCTCCCCATGTTTAGCCTTTTCACCCGTCCTCCGCCTTCCAAAATGTCAGCAGCCTTCCTAACACAAAAAACAGACGAGCTGTTATCTGTTGTCCGGCGTAAAGTCTGACGCAGTTTTTCAGGTACTAAGTTAGGATTCACCTTACAGCTGATTAACGTTAGACAAAGACAAAAATTAGTAGCCCATGTTGTTGTTCTTTACGACCTTTCTAATATATTACATTTTTATCTTGCATTTGTTCATAACACAAATATTGGATTGCTCCGTCTTTGGTGCCCCCGCAGATTTAAAGCCCCCACTGCCTCAGAGCAGAAGAAACACCCTGAGCTGTCTGAAAGGAGCAGAGCCCACCCTACTGCTCAGTGCCTCCACATCAGACAGCATAAGCATCATTCCCAGTTCGGAGGTAGCATCTCAGCTCAGCTCGCCTGCCGCGGGACCAGGGCGGAGCGACACGTCAGGTTGCCACGGGCGACGGGGGATGATGCAGGCTATAAAGAACGAAAAGCGGGCATCCAAGGTGAGAATAAAGAGTGGGACTGAGCCAGAGTGCTCGTCGTCTGATTTAAGGTGCTCTTGTTTCAAGCGTTTCTGCAGGTGGCAAAGAAAGAAACAAATACAGTCAGAGGTCCTGAGTGAATCTCGATACTTTTGTGATACCAACCAAAATATTTCCAATATTTCCAATTCGTAGTTTTGTCTTTCTGTATTTTCCTGAGGCAGCTGTGATGGGCCCCAGCCCCCAAGGGATGAAGATAATGAATTTCAATTAGGGAACGTTCATGTTTGGCTACTTGTGTTAAAGAAGAATGCAAAGAACATTTTAAAAGTAGATGTGCTTCTTACACCCACATTGTGCAGCTTTTGAGAATCAAGAAAACTATAGCATGACATCAATCAACCCAGGTCACCAAAAATTAATATCGGCAATTTCTGACCACATCCATCACACAGGTGCAACTTTCAACCACAGAGCACAGTGAGACACTGCTTTTCAGCCTGCTGTTAAAGTTTCTCATGTTTTGTTTGGGTAAAATACTTATAATATCAATACTACTGACGGAATATAGTAAACGATCTGCACATGCACTATAGTGCTTTACAATGTTGTGTCTTTTTCACCCATACACCAAAGATGTCTTTTTCAAGGTGCTCACCTGTCCCACCAGGAGCCACTTGGAGTTCAGTGTCTTCCCCAGAGACACAGGGCGAACTAAGCTACAGCACTAACTAAACTAAACTTAAAGCAGCACTTATTATTGTTATATTTCAAAAAACTGATCTCCAAGTTGATAACATCTTCACTGTTGCCTATTTACCAAATAATATTAGCATTAATTCAAAGTTATGTTTGCACTGAAATAATAATCCTAGGTTTTCATCTGCTTCCGAGCTTTGAAAGATGCTCCAGCCTTCTGCTAAATGCTCCAGTATGTTTCTCTGTCTGATCCTACCGAAAACACCTGTTGAAAAAATGGGTAAGACGGAACCAAAACATCAAAACTGCAGCTCATAAAACCAAAACACTTGCCTAAATGACATTGAAAAAAATGTATTTCGTGTACTTTTGTTACTATGAGCAGCTACTATCACAGACACAGAGCTTTAGTCATTTAAGGAACTGTTTATGGAAAACATTCATTAGTGCAGCTTAACAACTGTTGCTAAATTGTGATGGAAAAATCCCTGGTGCAGTAAAACGAGCCAATAAAACCATCAAACAGTAAAATCACACAAAAGTTTCTCTTTAAATCCAACAGTAAATTCCCAGTGATGCTGCACTAACAAGGATATTAAAAATTATCGATCTATATGCATTTCAGTTGGAGAGCGTCCAAGAGGCTTTATCCTCTCGACAAAAAGCATTTTCATTTTTGCTAGATAGGCGATTTTATGCAGAAACACTTACATTCTGTCAAATTCCGTCTCTTTCTTATTAATTCCACATTTGTTCTCTTTCCTTATTCCCTCAGGTCCTGGGAATCGTCTTCTTCCTCTTCCTCATCATGTGGTGTCCCTTCTTCATCACCAACGTCACCTTCGTGCTGTGCCACAAGTCCTGCAATGAGTCGCTGCTTCACGAGCTCCTCAACGTCTTCGTCTGGGTTGGCTACATCTCGTCTGGAGTCAACCCTCTGGTCTACACGCTCTTCAATAAGACGTACAGGAGAGCGTTCTCCAGGTACATTAGGTGCCAGTATAACTTTGGCGCCAACGCTGCTGGACAAAGTTGCAAAACCCTTCTGGTCCCCCCGCCGTGTCCATCGCACACCGTGACCCCTCTTCTGATGGGCAGTCACGGGAAAGCAGGCATTGATCGCAATAGTAACTGTCGCAATGGTGGTAGGGGGGACAACGGCCGGCTGACGGTAGACCCAGAGGACACAACAGATGATGGGACACAAATTGGAATAGTGTCACAAAGTCTGTCTGAGTGCCACAACGTTGGAATGCTTTCTGAAACAGAGCCGGAAACGGAGCTGGAGCAGGAGCTGTCGCTCATCAGCTACACCGCCGCTTCCAAAGAACACACAAGCAGCGTGTGACTGCATGCTTCTTGTTTTTATTCATGTCTTCTGTTTCACCTGTAGACGCTGGGCTGAGCAGCGTTTTGACGGGTTGGTGCTTGGAGCCTATGGCCTCTCCATTGGTTTTAACTGTGAACCTGCAGTGGGTTCTCTCACTGTCAGAGGACTAGTCCTGGTCGAGGAGCCTTGTCCCCACACAGCAGTGCACTACTCACGTTATTGTGTCAAGAATTCCGAAACGCTAACCTTCAGGGTGAAAAGCGTGATCGTCCGTTACCTACATTTGAATGAAAATCCATATTTCAGCAGATGTTTTCTGTTTGTTGCCAAAATGGTGGTTTTATTGGCATAAAACATAAATGAAGGCCTTTATTTATCTGCAATTGTGCTCATCAGTCGCAAAACGTTGTGCACTTCATGGGGAGAAAGGTGCCGGCTGAGGTCTAGAGAAGGATGACGTGAAAGAGCCAGTGAAGAGCTCATTGTCAGTGTACGCCTGGCAAGAAGACAAGTGGCCTGCCACAGAGTCCCACCGATGCAGGACACAGAGGCAAGCACCAACCGCTGGGGTCAGCGAGGTCAAGCTACGACTTCAAGCCTTCACACGGAGTCAAAATGCAGTCTGAGCTCTGACTTGTGTGGACCCTCACACCGAGCAAACTAAACCAAATCTATTTTTGTGCCAGTTAAGCGTGACAAAACAGTCACAAAATCAATCCGAATAAAAAACCTTTTGCAGCATGTTTAATCTAACTATTCAGCTGAGAGAAATGGGATTTCCACTCTGAAGGAAACTTTTCAAGGCTGCAGTCAAAGTTTGCCTGAGACGACCAAGACGAAGGAATGTACAAGGAGCGCTGGTGTCCGGTGGACTCGCAGTGCCATCTGCTGGCCGTGTGGCACCCAGAGGTCACTCCCCTCGGATGGAAGAAGGGGCTCAAAGAGCTGATGTCATGGCGCAGGCCTTTGGTCCAACACACCTGGCAGGCTCTCGACTATTTCAACCGTTTTTGAAAGAATTACAGCCCCGCTTTACTAATGGGATCCAACAAACACTGTTTAAAGTCTAAGGAGCAATCTAAAAGTAGTAAAATCCATTTTTAATAGGAGTGCACAAATGTTCCTCAGATGTCAGCCTTAAAGGGAACAAAATATATCAACTTCATGACATCAGCCTCATCATTCGTTTCATAATCAATCATCATTATCACTGAGTCAACTTCACTAATCTATATAAAACCCACTTTCTAAAATCAGTCTGCTCACGAAGAGCAAACATACTTTTTCTTTTTTGCTTAGCACTGCAATAGTACATGAATTAGCATAACATTTTTAAATATGAGTAGAAAGGTTCAAATCATTGTAGCTATGTAGAATATGCAAAAAAAAAACTGAAGGTAGAACAGTGTTACCAATATCCATCCATGAATTAGACATTATCAGATAAAGACATCAATTGTACATGAAAGTAAAGGTTTAAGCTCATTGTCTGGGTAGATGGAATATATTTCCCTCATCTAATAAATGGCTAAATTCACTGTATGCATCACTGAGATTGCTGTCCTTAACTTCTTCGTGTCATCTCTAAGCATAAATCCTGGCTGTTTGAGATTCAAGGCATCTCTGAAGGGCACATTCTTGAATCACCAAACAAATTCTCCCTCACTTAGTGTGACTTTTTTAAAATGAAAGATTTTTTTTTCCCGAGGTAGCTCATTTTTCACCTCCATTTTCTGTCATGCTTGCATGGCAAAAAAATGTTTAGACAATATGACGAAAGGAACATTAGTGTTTTTGCATGTTAATCAGTCACCTTTGGACATAAACAATCTCTAGCTGAGCATTATTGTTACATGTTTGCTCAGATGATGTTTTTAGGATAAAATGTTTTGTCAGGAAAAAAAAATCGCAGTTTTGATCCTTAATCTGCTGATATAATCCTCCAAATCAGACTTTTTGATGTCTGACTGCTTTAGAATCTGTTCAGTCTGAGGTGCCATAACCCAGAGTGTGACTCAAAGAGCAAATACTTTTAGATTTCATCTGTCGCACAAGATGGACAGAAAATCAATACGCTAAGAGACAGGCCCTGACTCTATCAAGACAGGCGAGTAACCCTCACAGCTCTGTCACGCTGATTCTATTGCCCTCCCTCCTCCCACATTTTATCGACATTTTGCAGTCACCGTAATACCAGCGCACCGCATCTCTATCAGCCAAAATATTGTATGGACTTTCAAAATTAAAGGTTGTGGTGGCAACAAGTTCTTCTCTGAGGAGATAAAGTAGCTACAACTAAAGATGTGATGTTTGCATTTAGGGATTTATTTTTGTACGTTAAGTTCAATAGAGCTAAATGCTTGTAACACGAACATCACTTAATAGGGGACAGAAAGTTTTAAACTGAGTATGACTCTGTTCAAAATGGTTGTGTGGTGTAATGAAAGAGCTTTCCAAAATTAAAACAAAAGATTTAAGAAGTAACCTTGGTGATGGGGAAGCCTTTACAAGTTTTGAAAGACGTGCATTTAATGAAAAATGAGTAAAATTGAGTATTATAGGAAAAGTAGTCTTCATGAATTCTGAATTATAATTAAGTCAAAAACTTGAAATATCCCAGCCCTGTGGCTACAATTTTGGCAAATTTTATTGTATTTTATTTTTATTTTGCACTGGTAAATCAAATAGAGAATCCCTTTAACTGCAAAGAAATACTCAATTACACAACCAATTTGCTAATTACTTGGTTTTCCCTTCACATTTCCAAATATTACGTCAAAGTATGTGTTATTCTACCACTGTAATCAACATTTCATATTGGCAATAATCCATTTAGCCAAAATACAAACATCTGAATGTAAAACTTTTTTTTTACCCAAGACTAAGCTCAAAGAGTTCAAGGTCAAAGCCAGCAGTGGACCAATCAAACCTGGATCCTGAGGTCTGCAGCCACCTCCGCCCATCCATTAGAATGAAACACAAGAACTGGGAGTCCCTTCATTCTAATTGTATGCATCTCTGTATAATTTATCCACTCTTTGTATGCTACAGACTTCCACAGTGGACATCTGTGCCACTTTCCTCTCCACAAAAGGAGAGGCCTACGCGAGCTAAGGTCGGCAAACCGACCCACGTGGTTTGACCTACAAATATTGTGCATGTTTGAAGTGTCGTTCAAAAGGTCCTCTCTGCCTCACTCTGTTTTTTTATTTTTATTTGGACTCTCTTTAATATTCCAAAGGAATAAAATAGCACAGGGAGGAAAGAATGAACAAAGAGCAATCAACAAAATGCACATTGCAAACAGCATGCAGACATTTCATTCTGCAAAAAACCAAGAGGGGAAAAGAGGTTCAGAAGAGAGGATTCTGACTGATGACTCAGTTGAATGGATCATATATGATCCATCCAGGCTACAGTCAGGCCAGTCAACTCAGCAATATGTTTCCCATGTTCCTGTGCGTGTACGAGGCCTGGCTGCAGTTTGATTCCGTAATATTTCTGGGCTTGTATCGATTGTGAATGACACAGTGGAATAAATCCCTGTCCAGCTTTTGATTCATACAGAGAAAGCAGTGTTTTAACCAATAGTAAAATTTAGAACTGGTGCATATAGAAGTAGATGAAGCAGTTTATATACAGAGTTTCATTTTCAAACATTTGAGAAGAGCTGATTTGGTCTTTTTCCCCTCCAGAGCTAATTTAAGCATTGTGGAACAAAGGTTTAATAAAAACGTGCTGTATAATATAATGAGGTAGTATATCTGAAAACGGTTTGACTGTGTAAGGAACCTAGCAGAGCATATGCGAAAACCTGAAGGAGAAATTCATGCAGAAATTGCACAGTATTCAATAACAGTTAGGATACAGTTAGTGATGTTCAGGGATTTAAGCAGAATTTCAACAATTTGTGAAATGTACTTTTTCTTGCTGACAGTTATATGAGTTAAATGAAACTGCTCATCTTTGTCCTCCAACTCCGAACGTTCTCATAAGACCCAGTGAACCATTGGTTGAAATAGCCTCGTCACGTAAAGAAGCAGGCGGAGGCAGGTGTTTTTTTTTTTTTTTTTAACTGCACCTACCAACAAAATGGCAGGTAATGTTGCTTAGTTGCTTAATAGATTCAAAATGGCTTCCAGATTCACACTATTTTTTTTTAGCTGTAAACACTCAAAAATTCAAGATGTAAACTGTGCAAACACAGCAGATTAATGGGGGTTTAGGAGAAAATCTTGAGGATTAAAAAAGTCAAGATCTGCCCTAAAAATCTGTTCTTTTAATGCCTGTTGCCACACCAGTACCAGTTTTTTTCACACTGGACTCTGACTCCGGTCTCATGTGTTTTACCCCATCCTGCCTCCAGCAAACTAAAATCCTTTAGTCCAAACGCTTTCCACGATGATCTACTGTTTACTACAGCCACCAGATGTCGCCAACTTAACTTTTTCACAGCCAGTGCAAACAACAAACTGGAATAGTTGAATTTCCCAGTAGGACGGTCTCAAAGCTGAGCCAGGAGGAGCACAGTTTTAATGGGAGGCTCATCAGCTGCTTATATTCAACACAGACATCTGAGCAGTATCAACCAAGGAAGAGGGTGAAGAAGTGCATTTCCCAAAATGTTGAACTTTTGCATTATGTGGAGAAAAATCTGACTTATTGACATTGGCCAATCAGAGGGCAGGGTCGTCCCAACTCTTTATTTTTTCTAATCAGCTCTCTGAATCATACTGTTGCCCAACAACCTCAAAGTGTAACTCTGTGTGTAATCTGCTCTGATATCAGCAGTGGTTCAGTCTTTGGCAAATTGAACTTCTTCAACAAACTCATCCTGCATTCAACACAAAGACTTCTAAATCCGAGGTGTCAAACTGATGCTCGGTTGCCCGGTTTGTCTCGCTCTTGTACGATCCAGCGCTCATGGGTTGGCTTTTTTTCTATGTGTTTAACCTTCTTCTGTTCTGCAGTGGCTGTTTTTTTTATACCATTTTAAATGTATATGTTTGTCTACGACACATCTTCTTGACTTTATACAATAATCATGCCATCGTTAGACAATGTATATTTTTTTTTCTGTGTGATGCTGCTATTTATTTATTAAAATATTATTCCAATGTGTGGACAGTTGGATCATTTGTTCATTTAACACATTGTTAATGTCTTTGCTTTAAGCAGCGTCTCCAGTGGACCAGACTCTCCTGAAAATCCTCTTCTGAACTTCCTCAAACAAATAAGTAATGGAGCAGTGTCCAGGGATGCCCAGAATGACAAAACAGTGTTGGAGTGGCTGAGGTAAAGTGAGACGATGACTGCATTTCAATTGGATCCATTCTTTCAACCCACTCTATAACTCAACCACAGAGCAGCGGAACAACAGCCCTCATGGTAAAAAGTTATTGAATTGCTCCCCTTTAATGATCGGCAGCTACACTGTGTAATTTTTTAATAACAGCAAAAGTCCCTGGCTACTGCTGACTACACACTCCACTCACACTATCATGTTCGTTTCCCCTCCAAACATCTGCCGATCGGCGGATCTCAGTGTCTAAGTGCTTCATGAGTAGAGCCGAACCTGGAGCTAATTAAACCCCTTAGCCTCAGCTGTGTTTCAGTGTCACGCTCTACCCACTGAGCCATGCCGGAAACTTGTCATACAAGTACCATAACCACACCGGCGAAGTGAAGCATTCATCTTTTTATTTTTTTTATACAAACTGCTCGTTTTGATAGAGTGAAATATAAAGTGCTAAAAACAGCATTTTGCCGGTTTTTAAAGAATTAAATGGGCTCATGCCAACACACATTGTGTAGGAGTTCCAGAGGGATTGATTAGTTATTTGCATGAAATGTCCATAAAGTAGAAATGTGCCCAGTGATTCCCTCACCAGGCTCTGGTGTTTCTTATTAGACAGACGAAAACCTACACATGCATTATGAGCTGTTCAGTTATGGATAACTTTGCTGTAACCCAGCAAACTTTTTTTTTAAAGGTAATGACTTTCTGTTATGACATGCATCTCTTTAGTTGATATTTCTGTTACTGCTGGATATTTGCACTTAGACTTACAGTAACTGTGCCATACCTTTTGTGTTTGACTGTTGTCCCTACTGCTTGTTGATAATAAGACAATAAAGACCATGAATGAATTAATGCACTTGAAAAGCAGCATGTGCTCTTTAGTTTCTCAAGAAGCAGATGTGAACACCGTGTAGGACCAGAAAGCGTCTTTTTTTCTCAGACAGAGAAACCCTCTGCAGTGTAAAAAGTGACAGGAGTCAACCAGTCAACAATAAACCGTCACCAGATGTAAATCTTCTTTTGTACTTTGTCTTTCATTTTAGACAGTCTATGGAAATCCATTTTTAAAGGGTTTTGAATAAGGGTGATGTATCCCACTTCACAGACTCTATAAAGCTGCTGAAATGTAAAAGCGAAACACACAGCTATCGACAAGTTGTCCTCTGTCCGCCTCTGAACGATCCCTGCTATATTCCTGTGGACCATTAATTAGAACTGCAATGCTGGGAAACAGATTGGAGGCAACTAACTACGACACTGCAGCTGTAAATAAAACGCAACTCATTTAGCATAGTAATGTGAAATCAGCCCGCATAGAGTGAACAAGTTCATAGAGACGCTTTTGCTTTATGGTCTTCTTATCTCCTATAATTTTACTTATTATTAGTTAGTATTAGTTGTAAAAGGAGCATCTTTTTAAATAAAGCAAGGTAAAAAAAAAATACAAATGGGGAAAGTCCCAGAATAGGAATTGATTTGCAGATAAAAGCTTCATTTTAGGAGGCGTCTCAGTGAGATCAGAACCACGGACAGCGGCACATGCCTCTGAACGATAATGATCAGAACCACGGACAGTGACAGACCCCGGGGTCACAACCTGCAGAGGAACCGGAAGAAACAGCTCCGCTGAGTGGTGGCAAGGAGTTATTATTGGAGCCACATTGAAAGTCTGAAAATCTGAAATCAACAAAACATAACGCGATCAAAACCAAGCTTCTTTTCACCACTAACAGAAATAAAAGTTTGGGGGGAATTACCATGTCTGTGCTTCTGTCTATGTCCGCACGATCAGACAAACTTTCGGAGCTTTAAACGAATTTTCATTACATTTATACACACTTACAATGCACTTTATACAAGATTCCATAATTGTTGTGAAATTCATAAAAGGCTATAGCCCACATATACTGTACTGCTAAAAAATGTAAATTTCTGTTTAGTGCACACAACCATGTTCATGGTAAGCTGAGCTTGTCTGGCTGGAAATTAAGCTTTTCTGATCTTTACTTTCTGGCTTTGGGTTCATTAATGAAAGCTACATGTCTGTGTTATTTGTCAGTTTATTATATTTTTTTTCTTTATCGGTCCAATAGCGCGCAGCGCGCTCACTGCTGCTCGGCAGAGTGGGTGGTGCTCTCGGTTTTCACCGGCAAACATCGGAGCCTTTCGGCTGGACATGCGCTCTTACGCCAGTTTGCTGCATCCCTGCCTGGTTTGTGAGAAGCGAGTGTGCGTCAAGCTGCGAAACGTTCCTCCAGAGAAGAGGAAAAGGTGTTTGTCTTCCAACGTAAAGTCACCTCAACATCTGCAGGTCTACAACGGAGATATTCTGAGATTATTGGAGATGATAGACTGTCTCTTGTATATCTTATTATAATGTAAGCGTTAATGCATTTTTACAGTTTTAGTCAATTCTGTGGACAAAGCGGTGCACTTCTGGGTTTCCGCCCATGACTAAATGAACAAAAGAACATTTACTCTTGTCTTTGTCCCCTGCTCTGATCAGGATGTTCAGTCACAGGCAGGCTGCACAATAATCTGTGTAGCCTCCATCTCAGTACACAATAGTGTTAATTCAACTATTCACATCATTTTGCAGGTGGGAATTGGTGCTGTGTTCCAGTTTCAGCTGAAGAAGTAAAGTGGTGAACGTGCATATATCATCACCAGGACTTTCTCATCATTTTGAGGAAGCTTAATTTATTTATACTGAACAAAAATATAAGCTGCCCCTTTCAAAAGAGTTGTGTCTACTATTAATTCTAGGATTGGCCTTTATCAGATAATATTCATACCGTAGAATAAGATTGGTGACTATTATGTATTCCGTTATCATTTTTACAGTTTTTTATCATTTGTAAATGATAGATACACATACAATAGATTTAAAATGTAAAATGTAAAATTTAGCATTTACCATTTCTGTGTTTAATTTAGAACAAATGTAAATTGCAACAAATAAAGACTTTTATTTTGAAGTCGTGTTCCGACAGCGGCTTCCGTCGGGCTGCGGCTTGACGCTCTCCAGCTTGACGGACGCTGCCTTGGAAACGCCATGAATCCGGTCCGTGCAGCTGGTTTGTGAGCGGGGACTCAGATTTCCTGGCTTCAAAGGCTTCCGCTTCTCTCCTCCTCCTCCTCTTCCTTCTCCATCCCTCCATCCCTCCATCTCTCCTTCCAGCCCCGCTCCTCCGAGCTGCCGAACATGGACGACCTGAAATGAAGTGAGGATCGCGGTGGAGAGGAGCGGAGGAACATCCTGTGGACACGGAGCCGAAGGTGACCGCGGCAGGTAAATGTGAGCGGCTTTTCGGGGGGGACAGCGGCGGAGTGGACGCGCGTCTCCTGTGGCGGCACGTACGGGGACGGAGGGAGGGAGGGTGCGTTTGTTGTTGTTGTTGCACACGCATAAATCCGCCCGTGTTCATAAACATATTTCTGTGCACGCTTCACATCCAAAAATCCCCATTTTTTTCTCCCCATTTTTCTGACCATTTTGTGTGAGTCGCGAGCGAACGTCACCGGCGGGTCGAACGTGTCGGGCCGCGGCGGCGGAGCTCGTCGCTCGGCGTCGATTAGAAGGAGGATTAGTGCGTGTGACAGGCTCCATGTTCGTCCGCGCTGCCAGAAGAACGTGGTTTTTCAGGAGCAGCGTGGGGTGAAATGTGCTGCGGCTCCAGTTCTACATTTCTGTGCGGATCTACATTTGTAGACGTTAAAACCTGTGAATATGTCGGTGGTTCGGCTGATGCTCCGTTCGCTTCTGTAGTTGTGAATTTAGCAGCTGTGATGTGTGCACATATTTCACAGGTAGATGGACAAATCAAACACAAGGATCCAAAACAGTCAAGTGATTGTGATGTTTGCAGATTTAGCTGAAAAATCAACATATCAGCTGCTCCAAAAAGATTTAATCTGCAGTTATGTTAAGCTATAATATCAAAATTGACGGTAAAATGCTAAATTTCCCCAGAATTGAATATAAAAAATGTGCAGATTTATGTCCTTGCTTTCATGTGATTAGTGGACAAAATGCCATTTGGAATGTACATTCCATTTGAAAATATTTTAATGAACTACTTTTTGACATTTCATGACAAAGCCACTATCAGCATATTAATAGATTTTGCAAATGATGCAGAGTTGCAGCCCATACGTGAACTCAGGTGTGAATGAGGAGGAGAGCTGCACTGTCTGAGGTCTCCAACGTTGGGCTGTGATAATATCACTTTTCCCAGTAAGAAGTTACAAATAATATTCAGTAACAATATTACAGTGGTTTCCTTCTGCCACATCAAAAATCGATTTGAAATCTGGCATTTAATATCGGTAGCTTGTAGCCACGTAAGCAGAATTCTGCCCATTTCCACTATTGACTCTGCATCCGTCTGTTGAAACATTCAGATATATCATATACAAGTCATGCATTCTGTTATAATGACAAAGAGTAATAAATAAAGTTATAATCTTAGACCTCTCTGTCGCGGCTTGTTGTAGACCTTGACCCCTGATCGCCCTGTTGAGCACTGAGCTGTTGTTGTTTTGCTCTTTTTTTTTTTCTTTTACATTTTAAACCAATGATCTGCTCACGAGGCCTGTTATGGAACATTTTTTTTACAGCGCAGAGGAGGATCATGACAACTGTTGCCAGATGGCCACAAGCACATTTGCTGGGTTCATAAGTCATTGTGTGTTTTATGTGTCTGATGTTTTTAAGTGAATCTGACACAGCATTAATATTTGAACTGGATGAACGGGCTGGTGGATGAACGCGACGGCCCTGCCAGTTTCAACTGTCCGTGAAGCGAAATGACTCCAGGATTTCACAAGAAAAAAGCCCCACAAACATACAGTCCAGTTCTGTCCTCTCAGGTCTACGTTCCAGCCCGGCTGAGGGGTGATTAGATAACCGCTTCCTTTGTGTGTGTGTGTGTGTGTGTGTGTGTGTGTGTGAATGTGCCGTACAGTACAGAGTTGTATTCATGAGAGACGCGGCTCAGACGAGCTTGTGCTGCTTCCTTACGTAAGTGACTCATCGAGGAAGGAGGGCGAAAGAGGCTAAAAAAGCATAAACGTTCAAATAGAGATGGCACACCACGTGGGTGTACACACAGACACACACACACACACACACATGCAGAGACTTCAGGGGGTGAAGCACAAAGCAGGGGGGTTGTTAGTTGACAGAGACACACAATTTCAATTTTTCCCAAAAGAGTTGTTTGTTCTGTACTTGTTGTTAATCTCGTTGAATGATTTATCTGACGTTTAAGTGAAGGAACAGTTGTTTGTTTGAATGTGCTTTGCTTCGCTTTCTGAACCAGAGTTGCATTTATACTCCTTAAGTTCAGGATGGCTGTGGTGCTTCTCCTATTGTTTCAGTCTGGCTCGCGTTCCTTCCTGTGGTCTAACCCGCGGCCGTCCGTCACCTTCCAGCTCTGCATTTAGAGCTGCTGAGTTGTTTCTAGGCCCAACGAAGCTCCTCTGCCTCATCTTTGAACCAGATGTGGTCGCTCTTAAACATTTGCAGGTGAAAGGAAGTGAGAGTCGACAGCCTTTTTTTTTTTTTTTTTTTTGAAGCACATCTCTGCCGAACACGTTGACCTTTTGTTGCGTCTTTTTTTGCACAGTGGTTGGAGTCAAAGCGGCCTCTTCAGGCTGCACTCAGGCTTGTTGCCACTTAGAGATCTGCTTTGGGGCCTATTCATAACTTGAATAATAACATTTTCAATAGAATCTGTCTGTCCTGAGTCTTTCATACGATGTGTCACACCCTGTTACACTGGAATATGGTGAAAATATGGCCATAATTAAAGCTGCCAATCAGAAACTTATCATGTTTCTTTACATCCCAGAAATATGTTAACAAATATTTTAATGATTTAAGAATCAGCTGTTAATAATGAAATAATGAAATTATTTAATGTGTCGCTTTCCAATCTAGATTTCTTTATTTATGTATCTGCAATCTTCTGTTTGTATTAAACACTAAGAACTGGTTTTGTTCACCGATCTGTCACAGCCTTATAATACTGGCTATGATCGACAGATTAACAGAAACTCGTCAAATCATCATCTTTGAGAATCTCAGACCAGAACCTAATTTCTTTCTTATAAAATGTGAATTAAGTTGTGGCCTATTAATTTCTGGTCATTTCGGCTGTAAGGCATGACCAGACAGACAGAAGTCAAAGAGGAAAACCTGCTGAAAAACTGAACCAGCTTTTGGTATTAATGCTTCAATACTGCAGTAGTAAGTGATATAATAGGTTTTCTACCTGAAGGAGGAAGAAAAGCAGCCCACAGGTAGAAGGTTAGCCACTTAACATCTTCTATTTACTGTCAGTTATGGAGAATTCAACACAAAACTATTGAAATACATGTTACAAAGATGAAAATAAAAAAACACAAAATAAAGCTCAAAGCCCAGAATACTGTCACTTCCTGATATCGTCCATTAACATGTACTGGGTCGTGATTTACTGCTGGCTGCAGTGTCACAGTCCATTTACTGTAGCTTCAGGTACCGACAGGGAGAGGAAACATGCAGCCGTGTCGTCAGGAAATACACATTTTCTCTTGCAATACTTCTGCTGCTGGGAATGTTGCCAGCTTGTGCTTCTCCCCCCAGATTTGCCGAGTGCATCATCGTTCTTCCACCTAGACGTCTGACCTCGCTGCTTTAACTGTGTCGGCTTTTGTTGTTTTATGGTCTGTGAGATGATGTAAAGTGCAAACGAGGCCAGTGTGGTGACGACATGCTGGTGCGGGTATTACAGTGCATCCCTGTGTGTGTGTTTGTGTGTGTGTGTGTGTGTGGATGTTGCTGAGCTAAAGAGATGTTTTAAAGCTGCTTTATAGGAATAATTTTACTCTAAATTCTCTCTCAACATTCATGTCCTCATCCATTATTTCTACCCCGACATTTTTATGACACACCCCAGGTAGTCGGCCCTACTCAGCAATTTCCAGGCATATTCATTGCCGGAGTGATTGATAAAGCCGCCTCGATTGTTGCCAGGGGCAGTGTTTGGTATTCACATATGGGTGTTGCTGGTGGTTTTATCGATAAAGTTATCGATCGGGCGTTGACCCCAGGCATCGGTGTGTCTGTGTTCTGACTGTGTGTGTGTGTGTGAGTGTGTGTTTTAAATTGAGGGAAATTTAAATGGGATCTAGTAGGAACACACATCATACTTTCAGTGGCATTTGCGGTTTCTTCACTGTACACGGGGACATGGTGCCTTGCTTATCGACAGACCCACTGGTGTCTGAGAACCTGGATTGAAAATGTTCATAATAAATCTTACACTATTAACAATAAATGCCATCTCCATATCCTAGAATCCAAGGTGACCTACTCATTTTGTGGTTTTAGTCTTTAGTTTACATGCAGTGCAAAGCAAACTTGCATTCTCTAAGTTGATGAAATTTATAGAAATATGAATAATTAAAACTGATGTCAGATCTGAAAGTAATTATTTAGAGACCTGATTACCATTTAAATAGCAGTAGGAAGTGCAGTAAATACAGGACCAATTATTTTCAGAAATTGTGTTGCCTGATACCAGTAAACTCTATACGACATTCTGGTCTGTGGTGGTTCTGGACCCCAGGGACCACGAAAGTGACTAGTTTAACGTTAGAGGGTCGAGCCTTCTCTGGACAGAGCTCCACTCACTGCTGCTCAGCAGAAAATTTGGATCCAGCTCGACTTCCCTGTGAGTGGAAACGTGTCTGCAGCATGACTTCACTTGGACGAAAAGAGCAAATGTGCATGGCCTCAGTTTATGGTGGAGTGGCCTCCACCGTCATCATTCCTTGTGTGTGATTGTGGGATTCTGGGTGTTTACAGTTTTGCTCTCGCACAAGTTCAGGAGGAATTCTCAATCTGTAGTTAATGTGCGGGCCTGTAACAGATCACTTAGAACACTGAATATTTCAGATTTCGGATTCTCTTGCATGTTTGCGGTTTCTTTGTCTGTGTGTGTGTGTGTGTGTGTGTGTGTGTGTGTGTGTGTGTGTGTGTACCCTGTTCCATCTCCCCGTGTTAAACGCCTGAAGAGGAGAAACTGGGACATCTCGGCTTCAGTGTGACCCGTTTCTTGCCACCTTCAGCCCAGCGCTCAGGCCCTGCTGTCCAGGCCCGCAGAGCCAGTTTACTGTGAATGTTTGTGTGTGCTGTCAGGTCACATGGCTCTGCCGGATGACTTGTTGCAATAATGCTGAGGCCGACACATTTAATTGTGAGAGACTGGGTCGCAGAGGGGCACGAGGAGGGTTCCCACAGACACACACACACACATTTTGTGGCTGACCTGTTTACTAACCACATTAAGGGAGGATGAAGAGGATGGAAACCGGATGAAAACATGACTTGTTTTTCTGGTGGCAGCTAGTTTGTGCAGAATATCTGTACATTTGTTTCTTAATGTCTCATTAGAATAAAGCCTGTAGGTGTAGCTGCTTTTGGGGGACCACACAGTGTCCCTCACAACTAAATGACAAATTCTTGCCTTTTATTTATTTTTATTCATTTATTTATTTTTAATCACGGTCAATTCATTTGGCCTTTTTGCCAACTAGACAAACCGGTCTCTTTAATGCCAAAGTGAAAACATCTCTACAAAGCCACCCTAATTATTTCAAACATACAAATTAAAATAACAAATTGCCGCAGGAACACATCTGCCTTGAGCAGATTTGCACACTGAAAACATATGTTAGCCTGCAGTTTTACAAATGCAGTACCACCTGTTACCTGTCTCACCTGTACCTCAGCAAAATGACGGAGTTGTTCACGCGTCTGTTTTCAGTGTGAGTCATTCAGTTATTAACGCTGCCTTTTCTATCAGCCGGCTATATGTTTCCGTTAGGGACGTTTATGCACCAATATCCAACATTATGTGGAGCTGAAACAGGAATCGCCACCATGAGTGAGGAGGGTTTAAACTCAGGTTTTATAGACCGACACCTTTTAAGGCTGTAAAACAGATCCTCCCCTCTAATAAAACAGCTGGGTGACACTGACTAAAAGTAATTTAATGCAAGAATAACACAGGAGCACAGAGGTACTGTATTATTAATATCATTATGTCATTTAATTGTCTTCCCTGCTAATGTCATCCCAGAAGGACTGTGCTGAGTTACTGAAGAGCCTGGCATGGTTTGTGTGGTAAACCCCAGCTCTTTTATACAAAGAGTTTACACTATGAAAACACCACAAATCAATTGCAGTTGTGTGCGTGTGTGTGTGTGTGTGTGTGCTCTTGTAGGGATGGTCCTTGGTGAAGGAGCCACACACTGACAGCCCTGTGTGTGTGTCTGTGTGTGTGTGTGTGTTATTTTGCCTTTGGCTTTTGTCTCACAACTTAAAACTCTATATTTGCATACTGAGGAGATCCACCGGAGTGAGAACACTCATTGATGTCGCACGTTGTCAAGCCCCCAGCCTTAATTCTTGCACTAAAAAGAGAGAAAATGAGGGCCATCTTCACTTTGTCAAAGGGGTATAAAATTCAAATTTGGCCTCACTCGAATCACTCCCCACCCTACACTAGAGCCAGTATTTAGCCCAAAACAATGTTTAATCCTCAGAGGACCTTTTGAAGTGGTTCTAAGCAACCAAACCGCTGCCACAATGATGGCACTGAACAAAAATGCCTCCACACAATCGCAGAAAGACATGCGCACACGTCCCCTAAAACAAACGATGGGACACGGCTCTGTGACAGGACTTCACTGGCCCAATGTAAACTCTTCTTGTTCTCGCAGCCCTGCTCCCATCACTTCATTTCGAGCCAAAAAATACTTCCAAAGAAACCATGACAACTCCACGGAGCCTGCTGCTGCCCGTTAGAAGGAAAAGACCAAGAGAAGAAGCGAAAGGCGATTTCTCATCTCGTCTTTGCTCCTCTCGCTCACTCAGTTTTGCATAATTTGTTTTTAGGGAGGATTAGTGCAAAAAAAAGGGGGGGGTGCCATCGTAATTGTGATCGTTTTGTACAATGGCTTCTCACCCAAGAGCATCAACAAATGCATACATCAAAGAGGGAAGGGGGAAAGCGAAGGGGAATGAGGGATATGGAGGAGAAAGGAGGCCACGAGGAGGCGGAGTCAGCGTGTGGAGGGTTGCAGTTAAAATGAAGCTGCAGCAGATAAAATTTAAATAACGTCCTTCAGTCTGGCTTGAGCAACATCAAACCGAACTGTTTTCTGGCATTTTGGTCCCATCAAATAAAACAAGGCTGCTTTTAAAAAAAATGAAATTTTCAAACAGCAAAGAGCTTGTCTTGGTTTTCTGGTGTTCATTCCTCGCCTTTGTTTGCTGACATTTGGCGCAGGATCAAGTAAAGAGCTTCCTGGCTCTGCCACGTTAAATCTCCTGACTCGGAATAAAACATTAGCTCTGTTTCACTGTGTTGGCTCACTTTCCTCTTTGCATAGCAGCGTCCACACTGACTGTCAGTCAGGCCTTCGAAGCCCTCACACTACACTCAGTCCTAATCTGTTCACTGATAACTAAGCACTGATACAACAACAATCACCTTTAAAATATTCAGATTTTCTGGTTAGGCCAAACTGGCATCAAAGAGGATGAAAACGAGTCGTGGTTTTCAAACTCTCACCAATTTATTTGTGGTATTTTTGTCTAAGGGACTGGAAGCCTTCAATGCTGTTAGAGCCCAGGAAGTCACATGACTAATTATGTGTATGCGGCCATGATGGCAGGTGTAGATGGTGCTAATATGGATTTTAAGCTGTGGATGTGCATTGCTCACTTTAATTGCAAGTGCATAAACGCCGTGTTTAAAAAACTCAGTGGATTAAACTTTTCTGACCACAGCTTAACGTTACACTGAGTTAATCCGGCTCACATTGGACTGAGACAAAGATGCCCCCCCCCAAAAAAATCAGTACATGTTGAGCTTTTTGTAAATTTAGAGAGATCCTGTCGGCTGGTGGTCAGTAAATTAAACTGTTTACACAGTTTATGTCCAGGAAAACAAGACAGGAGAATTTGTTTTACATGTGCCATACACAGTATAATAGAGTTAATGTTCTCATCATTTTCCTACATGTAATTATGTTTTTATATCCATCTTGCATCCTAACTTTGGTTGATGGTGTCAAGACAGTCTTTGCTGCTGCCTCAAATGGCTGTGTTGTCATTTGACAGATGAATTCTGGGATACAGTCACTTTACAGTAATTAGTCTGTGAGATCAGCAGAAAAGTGTTAACACATTAGAGAAACAGGACGTACTCATGTGTCTGAAACAGAAATGCTTGTCTCTGAATAAATCCTATGTTTAATATGCACAGTGATTAGCATCAAGTTACTGTATGTTATTGTAAGGTTATGGGCAGGTTATGCAGGTTATGGGCAGGTTAATATGTATTCATTTTAAATTACAAATTCCAACAGCTACCATAACTGGAAAGGTACAGACATGCTTTGTTTGTGTTGCAAAAATGTGTTTAATAATAATTCGGATTATTATAATTACTGCAACAATTATTAGTACGACATTCTTTTTATGTGGTTCGTTTGTTTCTTTGTTTGTTTTTGATAAGTTTTAATGAAATATTTTATGGTCTAGAGAAGAAAAAGGAGAATCTTACCATGATTTTTTTTTAGAATAAAAAGGTTTTTTTTTCTTTCTATACCTATAATATTTTGTGACTATGGCTGATGCTTTTAAATGTATATTAAATTAACTCTATATGACAGTCTGAAATCCAGAATAGCCACAGTGATTTACAGTATATGTTAGCATGTAGCTTTTGTGATAAGGGAACCTTTTATTTTGAAATGGCAAAAAGAGAACAAATATTTTTGAAGATTCATCAATATAATGGTTGCAATTTGTGACATCAGTGTAAGAGGGTCCAAACTTTTTTTACCCTAATAACAATGTACGTTTAGCTAGCATACATGTTCTATTTATAGTAACGTAATTTTTTTCACATTTAATCAGTGCAAAAGTTTGCAACAGCCTTGATAAATTTAATAATTTCTAACATTTGTGTTACGTAATTGTGCATGAAATATGTTGAGTTAAAAAATGTTTGTTTTACTGCTTGTGGCATTCCCTCTATAAATCCCAATGGTATTTATATCTTCATTAACAATCAGGGCTTTTTATTTTCATTAGTTACTGTATGAGGCTAATTAGCAGTTATTATACGGGTCCTTCCTATAGAGCAGAAGCGGCATGAGAGAGGGTGGAGTGCTAATCTTTCCCAGAACAGACTGGCAGACTGTGTAGCACAGTAGGAGGTTGTGTGTGTGTGTGTGTGTGTGTGTGTGTGTGTGTGTGTGTGTGTGTGTGTGTGTGGAGAAGCAGACATAGCATTATCTAATAGTTGCCTGTCTGATGGATATGGCGAAACATAGTAATTAACCAGTCTCCTAAATATAAAGCAATTAACATGAATATTTAAAAAAATACCACATTCCAGTCTAGAGTTTAAAAATAATCGTGCAGTCTGCTGGATGATGTTTTTGTGCAGCATCTAAACTGACGTGATGTTTGCTCCAACATCTCTGCACCAGCTCCCAAACAGTTTTGGATTAGAAGGTTGAGTCTCATCTGATTACAAGGGAAACACACAGCAATGAGGAAGGGACGATGTGACAGAGTAAGAAAAGTCGTTACAGGTAGATACTGAGGAGTGAGAAGTGAGACAAACAGCCATGAGCGTCTTCGGACGGATTCCCAGACAAGTCACGGTGTAAACCTCCTACAGTGGGCGTGAAAGTGCCCCTGTGCTTCAAATCTCCAATCTCTCAAATAGCATTGCAGGTGCAAACATTTTGTTTTGTCTAACTGCTTATCAGTCATCGGAAATTAAAAGTCTATAAAGCAGATACCCCAGGGAGAAATACAATAAAACAAGAAACAACTGCTTTTTAACAATATTAAAACATTGAACACCCACAGTGACTGCTCACCATACAAACTCATTTTTATGAGCTTTTATTGGCACTATGATGATTAAAAAAAACCTTTCAGAGGAAAATGTGGTGATCAGGTACAACAGGAAATCCATTAACCATGAAACTACAGCTTATAGCTGGTTACATTAGCTTATTATAAAGACTGGGAAGCGAGGAGAATCTAATAAAGTCAGCTTATTAACAAGACTCCAGGAAGTCACTGCTCCCATCCAAACAGTTCGAAAAAATGAAATTTTCAAGTGCTAATTGGAGATACCCAACATAACTGGTTTGCATTCTTTATGCTGAGTTAAACAATAAGGCAATATCTTCATATCGAAAGGACCGACATGAGAGTTTCTAAAACTGATTGGAGCATGAGGAGGCCGCCAACTTCATCATCCTGCTGTTTCCAGCAGTTTGTTACAGTCTGAATTATAGTATTCTATTATAGCTCCTAAAGTTTGGAAGCAAGTGACATGAGTGATGAATGAAGACGCACCAAACTCTGGTATAGAAATGTAAAGTAAGATCTAAAGCCTGTTTTGCTGCGACACTGTCCACCTGTGACAATAAAGACCTGTTCGATGTGCTCAGCTCGTTCGGCGCTGCGCCCCAAACTCCTCCTGTGTTGCATAAGTGCAGGTGTCAAGCTGCAATAAATCCACTCCAGACCTACTTAGGATGTAAAGTTCCTGCCTGGAGTTCTCAGGGAGTTGCCCATCCCTCCCCCTGTCCCTTTACTTAACTCTTTACTCTCTTTGTCCATTTTTTCTCTCCATTTGTCTATTTTCAGCGACGCAGAATGGATTCCTTGGTGAGTTGCCATGACAACGACCCCATGGCTGCTTGACACACTTTTTACTCATTTCCTTCTTCCTCCTTGTCATCTTGTTGATTTTCTTCTTCCCTTGATGTGTGGAAAAAGTCGCTCGGATTGCTCTGAAGTGTTATGGTCAATCCAAAATCACAGTACACGATGTCAGTGTAAAAACGGTGTCCAAGAAATTACTGTCAAACTTCACAAGTTTTGACTTCTACATTGGCTAATACTGGATGACAGCTGATTTTCTAGGTAAAAAGGCCTAAAAAGGGACACTGAGAGAAACGTAGCACAGCCTTGTGGTTGCGAGGAAACCTGGTCGTTCACCGCTCCTGTCTAATCAGCTTTAAACACCCTCGAGCCGTAAGACGACAAGCGGATTCTGGTGTGTTGTGTCTCCATGTCTCCAAAGTCGCCACGTTTGACATAGTGACTGTACCTGTATTTTGCGATCTGAACCCGGCATTACTCTCATAGAGCTTAGACATGTTCATTTACGGTCTGTTCAGCACAGCTTCCATATACAGACACCTTAGGATCATGAGGATTATTATCTAGCCAGGATTTTTGCGTCAGACCTTTTGAAATCAAATTAAGATGAAAATTCCCAGCTGGCATTTAATTTGAAAGAACAGAACTGTAGGCATGTGTTCAGGTGTCCTTTTATTCCCTTAGTCTATGCCTGTGTGTGTGTGTGTGTGTGTGTGTCTGAGAAAGAGAGGTTTCACATTATTTCATGCATGTAAATCAGCATCACAAACCCAAACAGCCTCTAACATCGGGTGCACACATCATCGTCTCTGTGTTCTTGCACTGAACCAACGAAAAGAGCAGAGACGGGGAAAACCTAGTGGATGTGTGACACCGGGGGAGTCCGTGGAAGAGATATTCACCCTCACTGATTTATTAATAAAAGCAGGCAGAGTGAGAATATAAAGCGGGGAAAAGGGAATGTGAAGAGGTCAGACGGAAGGATGAAGAGCGGCTACCGAGGCGGTGAAGGAGGATGAGGAGGAGGGTGGATGTATTATTAATAAGCCAGAGTGTTAGATAATTTACAACAGCTGGAAGAAGGAGTCGATATTGACTCAAGCGCATGACCACACACACACACACACACACAGGAAAGCTTGATCACACTGTTAAGACAAGCCGGCACAATCCGAGGCGGTTTGCGTAATTGATTGTCAGGAGCTATTAGAGGGAGGCAGAGCAGGAGAGTGCGAGAGACGAAGACATAAAGAGGACAGACGTGTCACTTTTTATCGATTTTGGCATGTGCGCTTCAGTCTGGACCAACACATTAAGGAGCACGTGAACACACGCAGATAATTTGTGCCTGATAGGTGCGTAAATGGGCTGCAGGATTGTTGCTCCGCATGGGTGTGAGCGTGTCTTCTATCAAACTCACACATTCATTCTCGTTGTTTTCTTGGCCTCATTCCTCTCTAATATTAATCGTGGCAATGATTATATTAGAAGCGTGGGAGAGAGTGCGAGACTGGCGTGTTTCCAGAGCTCTGACCTGGGAACACACACACACACACACACACTCTCACTTCCCACATGCACATATGCGCACTCTTTCATGGACTTACGGTGTGAACGTGCGCGCACACACACACACACACACACACACACTCACGACAGAGAGGTGCACACTTTAATTCCAAGGCACACAGACACGTCCTCTTACACACAAAACTATGGCCCAAAAATAACAAGCGTGTCCCACATAGAGAGTTGACTCCAAACTGAGGGGAGCCGAGCGGTTTCCTCTCACGTGTTCGACTGTGTCTGTAGTGTAACCGTTCTTCTCCTCCCTGTCGTAGTATAGCTTCAGCAATTATTGATTTTGGTATTAATTACCATCATTTATTGGTTGGTCATCTAAACAAGTCATTTGTCAGCTCTATTGTAACGTAACTCTACAAATGTTATTTAGGCTTAAGGGATTTGATATGAAAGTGTGTGATTATCTATAATGTAAAGGCTTGGTTGAAAAATTGGACGCAGTATGTGGGAAATAAAGCCATTTTAGGTTGGTGAACCAACACTAAGGATTGAAGTGGCAAACTTCTGATTTCAAATCTTTTGCAGTCAGTAGTTGCCTGAGTTTCCGGGACTTTATACTGCAGCTGCCTTTTGTTGCTGCCTGTTTATTGGGTGTTTTCCCCTTAAACTAATTAAATTAATACTTAATTACTACCTGGATTCAAGCCAGGTAACTGACTTGCTCATTGCAGAATATCCCGTTGTTGTTTTCTTTGCCTTTGCAGTATGCTTTAGATAATTATCCATCTGCATTGTGGAGCATGGTCCAATGTCTTTTGAAGCACACAATGCATCCAACACCCCCGAATTCACGCTGCTGCTGCTGCTGCTGCTGCTGCTGCTGCACTCACATCGTCAATAACTAAACTGGAATCGTTTCCCCTGCCAGCCAAACGTGCTCACCCCACACCACCATCTCCACTATGCGTCGCAGACAACGTGCTTCACTTTAGATTCCTTTCCTTTCTCTAAAATCTTCTCCTCTTGCAACTTGTCTCATCTGACTTTTTGCAAGCTGTTTGGCCAACTCTAATTTGACTTTCTATTAACTATTAAAAACACTTAAAAATGGCTTTTCTTTACCAAGGAAGCAATTCTTCTATCATCCATCACAGTTAACATGTCTTTCGGAAATGACTTTTCTGAGGTGACTCACCTTGCACTTTAACATTTATGTGAAAAATATGAATGATTATGTTGCCACCTGCTACATTTCTTTCACGCAGTAGCAGAATGCCTGTCTTGCACACATGCTTCACAGCACATGTAGGTCTTTCCTCGCAGCCCGACACAATCTTACTTCCCTGCTCACAATCTCCCTTGTCACTGTTTCAGACGGATTCTACCTCCCTCTGTCTCTCATTTTTTCTCATTTTTTTTCCCGCATGCAGCTCTTTGGCGTGATTTAGAAACTTCTTTCCGACTCATTTGGCTGCTGGCTCGTCCCGGCTGCATTGACATTAAGCAGTGCGATGAGCAACTACACCCGTGGTAGACATGACATCTCCATCTCTATCAAGACTCCCAGCAGAGCAACAACCCTTTTTTTTTTTTCAAAGCTGCCAGTGCTGAGCTGAAAAGTTGTTAATATACTTATTTTTACTTCAGAGAATTAAAATAGTGAGACGCAGCAACTTTTCCAAATTTGACTTAAAGTAGGCAATGCAGGCAGTTTATTCTCACCGTAAGCCAATCCGCTCTCTTCCCTCTCTTCCATCTCTTCAGGTGTAGACCAGCATGCCGTTGGTGAAGAGGAACATCGAGCCCAGGCACCTGTGCCGTGGAGCTTTACCAGATGGGGTGACCAGTGAACTAGAATGTGTCACCAACAGCACCCTGGCCGCCATCATCAAGCAGCTGGGGAGTCTGAGTGAGTAAACTGTGTGGTGTCCGGATAAGAATCATTTCACATTTTCACAGAAAGTAATTGATCCTAAACTGCCAAAAGTCTAAAAGCAGTTAGTGGCTTCAGAGAAATAAATCTGTGCAAATCTGTTTTAAATGCAAATTATAAAAACCCTAGTTCACTATAACCTATTGGCTGTGTTGCACTTTTTATATTAAATATTATAAGCCCTTTCTGCTCTCCTGAGCTATGAGCTATCAGTATATTACTGGTGTCTAAAGAGTGAATCAGAAATGCATTACAACTTGAACTTTAGGACAATTTCACATTTTGAATAAAGCACACTTGTATAAACCAAAGCACACAGATGAAACGCCAGAATAACAGCAAACTTAGACAATCACCTGTGCATAACCAGTCTCTCTGGATTATAGTCACATGCAATGACATTTTTCTATGAGTGAACTTATGTTGTTCTGTTAATCTCTGACCATAATGTGCATCCTAACACACTATAATTTGTCTGTACAAAGCTAAGAGTAAAACAAAAGAGACCATATTTACTCTCTTGCCACTTTAATAGATACACCTGTTGCTAACGAGAATATGTAATTAGTCAATCACATGGCAGCAACTCGCTGCATTTAGGCATGTAGTCATGGTTACTTACAGCAGCATAACATAAGCAGGTAGTAAAGTAGCAAGTAAACTCTTTACTTGAGCATGAGGCGTCGCTGTGATCAAATGGCATCATCAGTCTAATAGAACAGCTTTCGGATGCGGTGGAACAGGAGATTTGCATCGTGGATGTGCAGCCAACAAATCTGCAGCAACACTATTATGCCAATATGGATGAAAAACTTGACAAATGCTTCCAACACCTTGTTGAATCTATGCCATGAAGAATGAAGGCAGTTATGAAGACCAAAGGGGCATCCTGGTAGTAGCAAGGTGTACCTAATAAAGTGACCAGTAAGTGTGTTTCTCTCAGCTTACCCCTCATCAGCTGTTGTTAGGTGGTCAGACGTTTTCTCACAGTCTTGTCCTCTGAGAAATACTCTCCACAAAAATGTTCACGTCTGCAAATGTTGGATTACATCCATTTTGATGACAACAATTTCCTTTCAAGATCTCCGGGAGAATCTGTCGAACACTTGCATCCATGGCTTTGTTTCTTTCAAAGCAACCTTGTTAAAAACGCACAATCAATGTTGGCAGGATAATCCAAGCCAGAACAGCATTGTTTGTGAGTGTAGTTGCGTTCAGCTTTGATTTTACGCTTCACCACATGAGGTCACATGTGGTTTCTGAACTCCAAAAATTACCGAAAACCATCAGATCCCAATCACCCTTAGCATGTGCATATGCAATAGCAGCACAAACAAATGAATTCCCAGCTTTGTCTTGTAAACATGTCGCTCAAGATGTGTTTTTGTTCAGTGCAAACAGGACTGTGTCTGCTCGCGGTAATTAGAAGCGTCTCAGCTGTTGTTTGCTGAGATCCAGCAGTCGGCAACTGTTTAAAGTACAGTTGTCAGGGTGGTTGAGAGACTAATAAAAGAAGTGGAAAATGATTAAATCCAAGGTGAATTTTTATGGATGCAACACACACGAGTCGGTTGCCAAAGTGTTTGCTGTGACTCAGCTGTGAAAGAATGACCGACAGTAAAAACACTGCGTCAGATGAGTGAGCAGGGAAGTGACGCGTCCCGATCGGCGTGTCGGTAATTTCGTTTTGTGGCATGAATCTTTTCACCCACAGCGTACACAAAACCTGTAGGTCTTTTTAAAGCCACGCAGATGTTCACAGGTTGTCCACAAAAGCACGAGAAGGGAGATCAGCGTGTGCCACGAGCGAAATCGTGCAGTATATAAAAGGCATTTAAAATTTGATTAACAGTTTGGGGCTAAATTAAATTCAGCGACAGCTCACTGCAAATGTGTGAGTGCTCTACCTCTGCTCCATCTGTCGCGCTGTGGGCCGAGAGACGAGATAAGACAGACGAGAAGAGATGGAGAGACATTGATGGTATTCTGCGGGTGTGTGTGTGTGTGTGCATTTCATTTGGTTTGGAGGTGGTTGAGTTATTGAAGGTTGCATTCACTGCATCTCAGGGAAGAAATTTGAATATTTCTGTCATGCTCACAGGCACAGACAGACTTAATAACAGGCATAAAGGTCCTTTTTAAGTATTCAGGTGGACCGGTGCACTGCGGGAGACAACCTGTCCTGCTGAGACTGAGGCTGGAGATGGAGAATCATTTGGGCTGACCACATCAAACTCCTAATGCCTGCTCAAGAGAGCAATTTCCAGATTTTATTTCCGAATAAGATATATTATTTTTGACAGCAGACCACCGGCATTACTCTGCACATAGTCTGGCCAGTGAGTATAAAATCCTTTGTACAGGAGCTTTTTTCAGAGGTACAAACCTTCTGACCCCATTCTCTTTAATAAACACTGAAAGCAGAAAGATTTCTGGGTGTAAATATGAATGATTCTTTGCACATTTTAAAAACGTATAAGTCATTGGGCTGAAATGGGCTGTCAAAAGTGATTAGTCTGTCAACAGAAAATTCAGCTTTTATAAAAATCTTACTTCATTCTCTTTAAATAGTTTATTTCAGTCAGCAACACTTGATTTAAGGTTTAAGATCATAATAAATACAAAGTGAAAGTACAGAATGTCAGATTTCTGCATGGTATTTACAGGTATGATAAACAATAATGAATACATCAATGTTTGTGTCAGAGGTTTGTTTTAGATTTGATGTGTGCAGAAGCTCATGGTCCCTGTTACTGACAGGTGCAAGCCATTTTGAATCTTAGAAGAGAAGGAAAAATACTAAAACGATAGACCGTGGGCACAGAAACCACTAGTGTGCTGATCAACATGCGCACACAGATGGTATCATAATCCAACATTTGGAGAAGACATAATGATCTGAAATAGCCCACTGCACAGTACAGTTCTGGTTCAAAGCGCTCTATTATTTAACGAATCAAGGTGTCTCTTAAAAACGAATCAAATCTCTTAAAAATAAAAGCTGGAATTCTGAACTTTATTTACTGTCTGTGTTCTGACCCTAATGTCTTTAGTGTGCCGCAGTGAATGAATGGAGCAGACGTGGCGTTCTCGCGTAGTTTGATTCAGCTTTACTCTTCGCATTGTGCCTGACATCTCTCTACAAAACGTCCTCCTCTTCAAATAAAGGAGTGTTTAGGTTTCTCTGCCAATTCCACACTTAGTGAATATTAAACGTTGAGATGAGAAGCCGAGCTCAGCCGACACTGTCTGAATGTGCTCTAATGTTCCCTGCGTGGAAGAGAAAATGGTCTGAGAAAAGGGAAAAGAACTAAACGCGAAAACGAATGTTTGTCCCTGTGCTGTGTGTCCAGGTCGCCATGCAGAGGACATTTTTGGAGAACTGTTTAATGAAGCCAACAGCTTCTACCTGAGGATGAGCAGCCTGCAGGAGAGAGTGGACCAGCTGGCCGTGAAAGTCACCCAGCTCGACTCCACGGTGGAGGAAGGTGTGTGTGTGTGTGTGTGTAACCCTTTAAAGGTCGTGTCTCCCAAAGGATGGGTGCTATTTAAGCATGCAGGTGTGTGTCCTCTTTGTGTTCTCCAGCTCTATTAATCACTAAACATGTTGTAGTTAGTGTCGCTGTGTGTCTGACTCATTTTCCCCCGTCGCTGAGACGCCCACAAACTCTGCACGTCGACTGTCCTAATGCAGTCATTGATAGGCCAACACACGCTGTCTGATCCAGTTGTCCGGGGGCTTCCGGGCTGATGCTCACGGCCACAGAGGCTTAAAATAAAGAACTTGACTCTTGTGCCCTTCAGTTCGTTCCGTCACTCTTTCTTCTCTGTTTCTCTTTTCATACTTTTCTATTTTTGACCCACTTCCGTCTCCCCTTTCTCCACCACCACTTTATGCCTCCTCCTGCTTCTCCCTCCATACTGTGGTTATCAGTCTGTCTATTCATCCATTCATCCATCTGTCTGTCTGCCTCTCTGACTGTCTGTCTGTCTCCTTTGATTCCTCTTCTCGTCTCTTGTCTTTCTCACTTCTTTTCATTCTTTTCTCCATTTACTCCCACTTTTTCTTCCAAGCAACTAATCCTCCTTTATTCTTGCCAACTTCTTTTCACCTTTCTGTGTTTCCCTCTCTTCTCTCTGCCTCCTACTTCTTTCCTTTCCTCCATTTTTCTAACCCCACGTCTCTCTCTTGGCTCTCTCTTCCTTCCTCGCTCCATCTCGTCATCTCTGTCTCTCTCTCTTTGCTGATACTGCCTAGTCATTCTGCAGCACAGCAGTGTCAGACACAGAGCATCGAAGCAGCACCGAGATGAAAAGCAAAAACTCAGCAGTCCTCTCATATCCTCCTCTTCCTCTCCCACTCCTCCTCCCCCGCTCACACTCTTTCATCTCCCCCGTCCTCCTCCTACACATGTACCATTCATCTGTCCTTCCTTTCCTACCACACATTCATGTTCTCATCTGTTATTTTTTTCGTGACAGTCATTTGTCACATCACATCGTCTCACTGCTCTTTCTTCCTTTTCATCCCTCACTCATGCCTTCAGTTTCTTTATTCAGACTATTTTCTTTCAGTGTCCGAACTGATAGGATGCAAATGAACATGAACGTTGCAGGACTTTCAGAAAGAAAGGAAGGAGGGAAGAAAACAAGGAAGGACGGGAAAGGAAAGGAAGGAAGTAAATGAAAAGGCAATAAAAATAGGAAGAAAAGAGTGAAAGGAATTGGAAAGAAACGAAGACAGAGATCATAATGACAGAAAAAGGGAGAAAAAAGGAGACAAAGGGACATAAAGGAGTGCACAATTACAGGAAAAGTGAAGAATGATTGGAGAGAGGAACAATGGAAGGGAAAATGAAAGGAAAAGAGATGAATGGGGCAATCAAGGGATAACAATAACAAGAGGAAGCAAGAAAATTACAAATATAGAAACCTAAGGTAGGAAACAAAATCAGAAATGAAAGGCAAAAATGGGATTGTAAGAGTAAAGATGTGTAGAAAAGAGAGGAGTGAACACAACACGAGCATACAACATGTATGACCAAGATAAATCATTTCAGAACTTTTATCATGGGACCTATAACCTGTACAACTCAAGTGAAAAACAAACTGAAATGGTTAAAACTCTTATAACTGGGGCTTAGAATCACATTCAAACTGATGTTAAATAGGAGTCAGTACACCTGCAATCATTTAAAGGGCCTGTGATTAACCCCGAATGAAGTTCAGCTGCTCTGCCGGGGTTTTCCTGACATTTTCTCAGTCAGAGTTTCCAAAGCATTCGATGCACCATGGAACAAAGTGAAGACACAGTCATCGTCGAGTAAATTTAATGTAAAGACGAAAAGAGAACCGCTCAGGGAGGCTGCCAATAGGCCTGCAGCAACATTAAAGGAGCTGCAGGGATTTCTGGCAAGTCCCGGCTGTGTAGTACGTGTGACAACAATCTCTCGTATTCCTCATATATGTGGGCTATGGGGCAGGGTGGCAGAAGAACATCCAAGCCGGGCTAAATTAAGCAAAAACACATTTGAAGGCTCCCAAAAGTATGTGGGAAAAATGTGGTATGGTCTGATTAAACCAAGATGAAACCAATTTACCAAAAGGCCTATTTGGCACAAAAACAACAGTGCACATCACCAGAAGAACATCATACCCACAGTGAAGGATGGTGGGGGTGGCAGCTTTTCTTCAGCTGGAACTGGGGCCTTGGTCAACATGGAGGGAATTATGAAGGCTTCCAAATACCAGTCAGTGCTGGCACGAAACCTTCAGGCTTCTGCTAGAAAGCTGAAGAGGAACTTCATCTTTCAGCATGACAATCGCAATCAAGTTTGGAAATGGCCGAGCCAGAGCCCAGACCGGAATCCGATTGAAAGTATGTGAGGTGATCTGAAGAAGGCTGAGCTCAGGATATGCCCCCGCGATCCGACAGACCCGGAGTGCTTTTGCAAAGAAGAGTGGGCAAATATTACCAAGTCAAGATGTGCCATGCTCATAGACTCCCAGCCAAAAACACTGAGAGCTGTAATACAATCCAAAGGTGCTTCAGCAAAGTATTAGGTAAAGGATGTGCACACTTATGCAACCACTTTATTTTAGGTTTTTATTTGTACTCCCTGCCAAAATACAGATTTCAGTTTGTTTTTCAGTTGAGTTGTTCGCGTTATAGGTCACATTAAAGGTGGAAAATTGTGTTAAATGTCTTTTTAAACATATTCCTTTATCTCATCAGTTCCTTTTACTTTTGTGATACTGGAAACATGTTCGAGTAGGATGCTGCACATCTTTAAAGCATAATGTGATTAGCAAAGATTCCCGTTGAACTTGTGTTGCCGAGAAAATTAAACTACTGCAAACACGGCAGAGCTTCTATTTGTTCTTCCCAGTCATCATCATATTTGGTGCACATACAGCACATGTGCACCAATGTAAATTAATACATTCAACCCAGAGAGGTGAGAGACGGAGGGAAAGAGCTACAGGAGCGAGAGAGAGAGAGAGAGTGGGCGTCTGGGTATGTAAGACAGAAAAATGGAGAGAGAGAGAGAGACGTCTCTTTGAAGATGTGTTTGAATGAAAGTTGCATTAGCTGCTAGTGTTGTGGATTATTCATTTGGCCGCGGGGACAGAAGCTTAGGAGGGAATGATCAAACACAGAGCAGACAGAGTGTGCTCTGACTGCACAATCTACACACACACACACACACAGATCAACCGTGTGTTCCCATGATCGCTCTTTAGTTCTGTGTAATCAGTGTGTGCAGACAGAGGTTAAACCTAACACACTCCTTCCTCCTGACATTGATAACATGTGACATGCAAACCACTGACATTGACAGGACACATGGACATGATTTACATACAGTACTGAGCTGAGGTGTGTGTGTGTGTGTGTGTGTGTGTGTGTGTGTGTTTAAGCGTCTTGTAGATCCTGGGTAGCATTGCAGCAGGTTTAAACCACTTCACTGCTTAAGGGATTTTAGGTTTATCTCTGTCTGTCTCACACTCACACACTAAGTGTGCAAATCATACAGTTTTTGGATCTTGTAATAGAACAAACATCACACTGTTAGACATATTCTGCGTATGACTCCTTAACATGCTCATATACAGTCATTCCACTCACTCGCTCCCTTTAGAGCTGAAGTGTGTGATGTGCATTTTAATCCAGTCCTACAAGTTCAACTAATCTGCCTCTGCTGGCTTATTACCATCTCCTGTGTGTGTGTGTATGGACAAATAAAAGGTATGTGTTTGTGTAGTAAGCAAACATTCGAAGGGATGTTAATATTCTTATTTGTGTTCTGTATTTATGGTTAAGTTTGCTCCATGAAGTATTTAGTCATTGCGTGTTTATGTGCATATGTTGCATTTTTGTCCAGAGCTACAGAGAAAACCGGAGTTGAAATGTCTTTGACCTCAAAGTGTTTTAATGTGAGTTACTGTGGATGAGGAAAATATGTAAGTGGAGGAAACCAGTGGATAAATGAACATTATGAGCAGTACAATAAGATTTTTACTTCTTTTGTTGTTTTGGGGTATCACATTTCTAAATACCATGGAATATATTAACCAATTACTAACATAGGACTCCACTCTTTGCTTCCAGTTTCCCTGCAGGACATCAACATGAGGAAGGCCTTCAAGAGCAGCACCATTCAGGACCAGCAGGTGGTTTCCAGGACTTCAGTCCCCAACCCTGTGGTTGAGATGTACCATCGTTGCGATAAACCTCCACCCCTTAACATTCTCACCCCGTATAGGTCAGTGACTAACTGTGTCATTAAGAATAGTTCCGGATGTCTATATTTAATATTCAATAGAATCTTTAGTGTTCCATTGTGCATGTGGGAAAGGTTTTCCTGCTTTCCACAGTGTCTGCAAGTGTTTCCAGCCAGAACATGACTTCGCTGTAAGAAATGAGGGTCACACTGTCCATCCCTCTTTTGTAGAAAAAATGCACTTTAATTTTACCCGAGACTTTCATTTTCCAGAAATGTAATAAGCCAACTTGAAATAAAATCTACAGTCAAATGCAAATGCCCACACACCCACAATGTCGCCATTCTTCCGCTCAGGGATGACAAGAAGGATGCACTGAAGTTCTACACTGACCCCTCATACTTCTTCAACCTGTGGAAGGAGAAAATGCTGCAGGCCACAGAAGACAAACGCAAGGAGAAGAGACGGCAGAAGGTACGGCTGTGTCTGCGTGCACCGTGTGCGAGTTGGTGGGGCCGCTGTGCGCTGTGAGTGTGCAACAGAAGAGTAAAAAGAATTTATCTTCTGTTCCGAGACCAGTTTTTCCTGCTTAGTTCTGTCTTTTTTGCTGATTTTTTTATTTTTTTTGCTTTTGTTTTTGCATTCCTATCTTAGTGTACCCACCATTTAGCTTTTTTGTGTAATTGCTTATTGATACAGCAGCAGTTGGACAGGCCCATTAACCAGAGACAAACTCATGACAAAGAGGAAAACAGCTTTTAAGAGTTTATATTACACTACTGTAAGAGCCGTGAACGGTCTAACGTATTTGCACAAAAATGTATATGTTGTATATAATATCACTGCTAATACAGTGGAATCTTATGTGATTAGAGGCACCTTCCTCACAAGATCTTTTGACATGTCACAAAAGGAAAAACAATAGTGTAAATAATAACGCTGATTATGGCCGAATTCCTTTTGCCTTTATCTCCCTTATAAGCCACATCACTGTAAGGGGATTCAAACTAAACTGATCCTAACATTATAATATTGCACCTTCAGCAGGTAAAAATGTTCTTTCATGATCAAAAGTAACAAAAATGGCACATATCTAAAAGGTTATAGTAAAATAATAAAAATTAAATCGGTGAAAAAGTTTTTATCCCCCTTAAAAAATTCAAGACCAGCAGGTAGACCAGTAGGATGGGATGCAAATCTCTGCGGGACCCACCAGTCCCTGAGCGAGACACTCAGCGCCAGCTTCCATGGCTGAATGCTAGCTGTGCCTTAAATATTATGCTGACTTAAAAAAAAAGTCTCACCTTTTTTACTTGAAAACAATAATTAAAATGCTAATAAAAAATGTCTACCATGGTGTTCAGTGTCGCCTGTCACTGTGTGTGACTTAAGTAACACGCTATCCGCTTAATTACTGTAGTTTTATGATGTCATATACTTTATTGTCCCCATTAGAAAAATTGTCTTGGAATGATGCAGCTGCAATGCGTTTTCAAGACATGATAGACGCATAAATTAGTTTAAAATAAAAATGGCATTTTATTAGTGCATATAAAACATAATAAAATATCTCTTTTTATGATGCTAACACACAAGTGGCAGTTAACATATTTGACCATAGTTCAGAACCATGGTTTCGAATCCAAACTGAACAGTGTCAGTAACATTTTAATACACCCCCCCCGTTTTTTGCTGGCTCATAAATAATGGAACAAATGGCTGACAAGCAGTTGAATGGCCCGGTGGAGCCTGTTTCCTCCTTTCTCCATGACTAATGGAGCAGATAACAGTTCCATGGGCGGTTCTGAGATAAACACGTGTATTTGGTAGCAGTTGACTGTAACTGTCAGCATGGGGTTCAAAGATGTGAAGGACGCCTTCGTTAGACTGATGAGGCCAATAAAACCTGGGAGACTTTGCCTGAAAACACGTAAAAGAAAGGATTCTTTGGACTGACAAAAGTAAGATTAACGTGTACCAGCATGAAGGGAGGAAGTATGAAGCCCGTAAAGCATGAAGACGGGCAGGAACAGCTCGTGATCCAACACCATCATCGTGTTATGGCATGTTCATGTACGGCCACCAAAGGCTGAAAAATAGGATAGGACGCCACTTCAAATTACAGATGGATAGTGACCCAAACCATACAGCCAAAGCCACCCAAGAGTTTCTCAAGGAAGAGAAATTGGATATTCTTGACGGGCTGATTCAGTCACCTGATCTCAAACCAAGAGAGCAGCTGTTCACTTACTGAAGACCAGACCCACAACCAAGCAGCAGCTGGAGGGACCTGCAGGCCTGGATGAGCATCACAAGGGTGGGAACAAAGCGTTTTATCATGTCATTTAGTCATTAGCTGGAAAGGATTAAAGGCAATAGTTATGTTTCTCATTCTGATAGTTTGTTCCATTACCTATGAGCTACAGAAAGTGTGTGTGTGTGTGTGTCTATGGAAATGACTAAATGGTTAATGCCACACTTTAGTCAAACCCTTTGGAATAAACCTGGAAATCTTAAATTTACTTACAACTTGCATGTCAAAGTTACCGTAAAAAAATAATAATAATAGCGGTATTAATAGAAGGCACCACGAACAAGTTCCTGAAAGATTAATTTGGCACCTAGTGCAGGTGTGCTCTCATCTACAGCTCATACTGCAGGGGAAGAATGTGGGATGTTCTCCGTGCTCCTCTATACATTTTTATGGCATTTGAAAAATAATTGTTATATAAAACAATATTATATAAAAATGTCAAGTATATTCACTAAGCTCACGTGTTTTTTTTTCCTTTAACAAATTAGTGTAGTTTGAAAAGTGAGGGTTTCCTCACGCACTAATTGTTGGGCAGTATTTCCCTTTGTTTGAGCGACTTCTCCTTCAAGCCCCTGAGCCGCTGCTGCTGTGTGTTTGCTGCACTTTGTAAATATTTCTGTTCAGTTCTGTTCTTAATGCTGCTCACATTTTTCTGTTCCCTCACTGCAACTTGTACGTTCGGCAGAATAAAATCCCCTCAGAAGCAAAGTTTCACTCCTCGAAAAACAAACCTGGGTGAACGGCAAACGAAGGGACGGAGGCGTCTTCCTTCTCCGCCTTCTGCTCCTCTTTGTCTCCTTCCTTCCTTCCTTTCTTTTTCCAACTGACCTTCAGACTCGTCTGACCTTCCAACACACGCCCCCCCCCACCCTCGCTCTTCCATCTCCTCCTCTGCTCAGTCTAACGCACCAGCTTGTCTTTCTCCCATGTTTCCATAGGGCTGTCCGGCCCACCCCGACAGGCCCCACTCCAGACAGGCCCCACCCAGGAGCCCCCTGTCCATCTCTGTAAGACAACCCAGACCCCCAACCTGCCCCCTCTACTTTACCCCCCCACACTGCACTGACACACATTACACACCTATCAGAGAGGATGTGTGGACACACAGACATACATAGAGACAAATACTCAAACACAAGTCTGTAAAATACACGGACACACTGCACACACACACACACACACACACACACACACACCTTCCCTCCGCTTGTGTCCGTTTGTGTCATGTTGCGTTAGCTTGCCACCTCACCCTCTCTCCCACCCTCTGTGTGTGGTTTGGTTGCTGTTGTGTCCTCACGAGTTTTTGGTCCCACGTCTACTAGTGTGTGTTGGTGTTGGCTAATAGTGACTGGGTGCGGAGTAGACTAGTGTTTGTGGTAGGTTCATTGTGAATTTACCCCATGGTGAAGGAGCTGGTGGTGGTGTGTGACCTTTTCCCCTCTGCACCAGAGAAGTCAATCACTGATGACTGAGTTTGTCTCCACTTGTCTTCCTGTCTCTTTGTGTCCACCTCTGTCCCTGTTCTAGGAGCAACAGAGACAGGTCGAAGACCCGGGCAGAGAGGTGAAGAAGGTCAGCCATGATTTACACAAAAATATTTATATTGTATTATCTTTAATGTTCAAAATTATTTCAAACAAAAAAGCCCCACCTTCTGTTATTGAAAATATTTGATGTTATTTTTTAAAATTTAAATTCCTATTGTTAATCTATAGAAAACAGTCTTGTCCAGCTCTTTTCAAGAGCCTGTTTTATTCACTGCTGCCATACACTGATTCCAGACATTAGCTAATTGATGTTATCCCCGAGAGGAATGCATGAATGAGCCATAAGTGAACTCAGCTTTTTATGAATAAAATTGTAGCACAGAGACCTTTCCCAGTAAAGAGAACTCTTAATTAATCCAAAACCATCTTCAGTGAAACTATATTAAGTTAATTTACTTAAACAGTCCGGAGCTCTTCAGTGTAACAGTCTCAGCACCATCACTTAGGGTTTTCTACATTCATATGTAATTGTATCATTACTGGTCATGTTTCATCTTTGAAGGTACGTAAGGCTCGTAACCGGCGTCAGGAGTGGAACGTGCTGGCCTACGACAAAGAGTTTAGGCCCGATGCCAGGCTCACCCCGTCCCCTTACCACGGCATGTCCTCTGAAGGCTCCCTGTCCCCTGACAGCAGGTACACACACAAACAACCTGCTCCGACACGTGCACTTTTCCTCCAAGGTCTGGTTGCCTTGTCACAATACAGCCTGACAACACAAGCCACTGTTCACGCAGTATGTGAAATGTTCTCCCGGGGGTCAGGGACTTGACAAAAGTGGGTTCCTAGAAATTCTGCATTATAAAATGAAACCGCTGTGAACATTGTGCATGTGACATTTAACTACATACCTGTAAATCCAGGGTTAGGCACTCGCAGTCTGTACAAAGCTCTATCCTGCCCTCTTCTGGACATAACGGGTTCTACACTGAAGTCTCTGTAACATTTTAAAACTGCAGCAATTTAAGAATGAAGCCTACGGATCGTTTTTTTTCCTCGTGTTCCTCCTAACAGGTCAATGGCGTCGGACTCGTACCCAGCCAGCCCCAACCACCCCTCCACACAGGCGCCCAGGGCAGCCCACCCCACTGACCACCACGCCAGGGATCACCTCAGCTCCGCAGCCCAGACTCAGTCACTGGATCGAGGCCTCAGGCCGGCCAACCAGCCCCCAGGAGCTGGAGGCGCCGCGGCGGCCGGGCGACACGCTGCCTCGTTGGGCAGGACCCCATCAGGACATGGTGTCCAGGCTGGTGGAGATCAAACAGTCAATGGGCCAAGGCAGCAGTCTGTTAAGGAGTACCGGGCCGGGCATGGGTACGTTTCATAATCCTTGAGTGTTTGAATTTTTATCTTGCTGTCCATTTATTGGTTTTTATCTGATCTTTTATGTTGATTTTGTGGTTTTTAATGAGTTTTTAATGACTTTTTGGAAACAATTAATTCACTTCTAAACAGTGTTTCATAGCTTATTCTATATTTAGTTTGTATAGCTTTCTTACAAAATGTCAATTTTATAGGAAAATTAATGACGAGTAGTATGGACATGATTATAGGGCCAGAAACAGACCAGACCACAATAGTGATTTTCTGAGACATTTGCCATTTTCTAATCTTACTAAATGACTTGTTCCACACCTGACACCCCTGCATAAACTACAAATAGCATAAGTTAATTAAACCTAAGATATGGAAAATGAAATCCCAAGTAACTTGACGTTATTTGAAGGAGCGTTAATTAAGGCACACGCTTAAAAGGCTTTTTTTAAACCTGGTTCTGGGATATTTACATCTTTAGCCTTAAAGCTATAGTTGGACATGCGAGGACGTAACCTCACTGCCAGAGTTAATAAGAAACAAATCCCCCATTCATTAGTGACCCGTAATGTTGCATATAATTATTCCAAACACATAAACGTAAAGGTGGAACAACATCACTTTTTTCTGTCTTGTCTTTTTCAGTGGGCAGCCCTCCACCATCCCAGAGTACTACATCCCACCAGCCCCTCCCCCTCCTCCCCCGACCATACCTTCGGCTCAGACCGCCTTCGACGCCACGGCCTCGCCCTCCGCTGCTGCGGCTGCTGTCCCCCCCGCCTCTTCTGCCCTGTCCCGTCCCTACTCCCCTTCCCCTCCTCCTCCCCCAGCCAACTATGTGCCCTCCCCTCCCACCCTCCTTCAGGTGCACCCCCTGCTGCCCCTCCTCCTCCTCCGCCTGGAGCCCCCGCGGGTCACCAGGCCCACCCCTCCCCGCCACACGCCGCTGTGGGACAGTCGGCCGTGGATGCGGTGCCCCAGACAAGGAAGTCCACCATGCTGGGGATGATCCCGATGAGCGACGCTCGCTCCGACTTGCTGGCCGCCATACGTAGAGGTAAGTTCAAATATTAGGAGGTTTCTGTGTGATAGAGAGTTTAGGTCTCGGATGCACCGAGATACTCCACATTTAATAGGCAATGTCCAGACAACAGATTTACAAAACATAGAATATGATCACTATAGCTGAGTTTTGTTCAGTGGCCCTAAACATCTGGTGACCCCTCTTCTCTCTGTTGTACATCCTCCCTCCCTCCTGTCCAGGTATCCAGCTCAGGAAGGTGCAGGAGCAGAGGGAGCAAGAGGCAAAGAGGGAGCCCGTCGGCAACGACGTGGCAACCATCCTATCGCGCCGCATTGCTGTGGAGTACAGCGAGTCTGATGACGACTCTGAGCTTGACGAGAACGAGTGGTCTGACTAAAACAAAAAAATGTAAAGAGTGAGACAAAGGGGGGGGGCTTGGTGGGTGGTGTCGACAGGTAATTGGACAGGGAGAAACACTGTGGCACTGAGGTGGAAATGAGGGGCTTTGGTTAGTTTTAAAGTTTCATCATTAACATTCAAACAGACAAAATATTGAATGAGATTCATCTCTACATACATACATACATACAGGGACACACATACTCTAGGTCAGCTGTTAGTAACCAACAGGTCGATCATTTCTGCTTCCTTTGTTGCCACTGACAACACCTATTCTTAATCTAAATCCCTAGAGCTTTGTGTGTCTAATCCCCCTGGGAGTATGGCACAGTAAACACACACGCACAATCACACCATTTCAACACTTTCCCGCCCCCGTCCACTCATTTTTAACCACTAACACTCAGCTGTGAAAAACAACTTCTCCCTCTCTACATATTTGAGCCATAATGATTAGCAATATTGCAGGCTCTCAAAGTGTAAGTAGGTGGGCCCCTGGAGAATAAGGGGGGAACGTGTTTGCAAAACACACGGTATAGCACAAGGAAAAAAAGTAGTTATAGTGCAATCTTAACTTATTTGCCAAATGTTGAGAAAGAATTTATGGAACAAGACAGGGAAATCAGGGAAATAAAGAGAGCTCCACTTTTCTGGGTTGTGCCTGTTTACAAAACGAGCGCCACTCTCCTTAAAGCGACAACACCGGACTTTTGGGAGTTTGGATCATAGGCCACTTTAACCAGCATGAGGACATGAATCAGCAGCACAGTTATGTGTGTGCAGCAAACACTGACAGGTGCACATAGTTCAGCGTGTGGGAGGATGGCGAACAGCAGCAGCTGGAGCTGCCTGCATCCCTCGCTACAGCAGCTTTATTTAAATGTCCGAACTAAAGTAAAATAAGATGAAAGTTGGAGGCTCCAGCATAACAAACTAAACATTTAGCCAAATGTTTAGTAACTGCTTTTGATTTTTTATAATTTCGATTCTGTTGTAAGGAATTCATTTTAAAGCAATGCAAAGTTTGGTTTTCTGAGCATCTTCATCAAGAATGTTGGCTAATACAAGTGTCTGCCATTGCTTGAAGGCCCAACATTAATAGCACATACATACTGTATATTTACTTTCATATGAAAACTCTGCATTTCTCAGCTGATCATTATTTTTGTGTTTACGGCTTTAGTGACATAAAAAGAATCCATTAACTTTAATATTTATGTGCAGTTTTTAGTCCCGAAACTTGAGGCAGTATTGGTCAAAAAAGTAGTAATAGTAATAGTTCCTGACTTGTGTTTTCAGTTTTTGTTAGTGGAGCAACACCTCTGTTATAATACCGTTGTGTCTTTAATGTCTTTAATGTGGTCGGATCAGTCGGATCTACAGAGACAAACGCGATGCTGGTTTTCTTGTAGTGCTTTGGTTAAGGTGATTAGGAAGCCAGACTCCCATAAAGGCAGCGCGGTCGATGACTTCAGATATTTATCATTGTGACGCACAGTAATTGTCCCGTCGAGACTGTGTGAGAGTAGAAACTGTGATGAAAGACGCCACCCACCCAGGTTTACGCCCGTTTGGGAGCGCCACCAGCCTTGACGGAGTTTAGTGACAACTCATCATTCAGCCTCATATCACAGCATTGCACAATAAAGCGAGCGAGCGAGCTTTTGCCATTATTTTAGTATGTTTTATATTTTATTTTTGGTCTTTTGTAGTCATTCATAACTTGAAGCGTAACATTTCAGCCAGTGACTGTGTGCTGTGGTTTTGGTCTTATATAAACGCTTCCACACTTACCACCAAGCGGAGCCACACTCACAAAGCTTGTCATCTTGACCCAGGGTCAAAGGTCACATCCACGTTGTCACATGACCCTTACTCACATTCACTGACCTGGGATCAGCACTGCTGCCTGTGGAGGCTTTGTGAACGTAGCCCCTGGACTATAAATACATAAGTGTAAGAAGCTTGCACCAGTACTATATTGATATTATACTTTTCATTATGGGTTTGGCTAATGCTCAGTATGAGCTGATTGGACTGTAGTGTTTTTATAATGTGGTTTTCCTTTTTTTTTAATGTGCTGCAGTGAGGTGTTCACTTTGGTTAACTTTAAAGTTTCTTAAGGCCAGGATGTAGGCACCAGATAAAACAGATCAACTCACAATAAAGAAGCCAATTAAGAGATGGTTCCAGCCTTTGGTGAATCCACTTCACTCCAGCGCCAAAGCGAATATCCCATGAGAAAAGGATTCAAAGAGCATTTAAAGCATTGCAACTTCTAAATATTTGCCATATCTTTCAGTTTTCTACCTACTTGGACGTGGATGTGTTTTGGTTGTATTGTGGTATGAGATGTGTTTTAAAGTTTTGTGTTTACATTTTTCTAAATGAATCACTTTGTCTAGAATCACAACCCAGACACCAAAACTAACATTTAATCTTCTCTACTTGTCAGCAAGCAGACTGGATTAGCTCGTTTATTAGTTTATCCCACATAATTCCTTTGTTGTTATTAAAAACACATCAGCCAGACATGGTGCTTTGCTGGGAGGCAAGTCGTGATCCGTACATTTTTTAACAAATGTTGCCCTGCCGATGCCGAATCAGCACTTCCTTGTATAGTGACTGGTCAGCTACACATGCGCAACATCTCCAGTAGAGTTATGGAATTTCAGTTTGGACAGTATTTATCAAATGTTTTAAATTGGAAAAGCACGTCACCCATGGTAGCAGTGTGAATGGCTGATGTGTTTTTAGTCGTTTTGAACAATCGTGGAGGTCAATGGCACCTAATAACAAACTAATCCAGACTACAGCGTGACAACTGATGACAGGATTCAAAGTTGGTTTTAAGAAAATGACCAAACTTATCTTTTCTCCTTTAATATGAAAATATTGAATTACTGATACTGCTATTTTTATTTTATTTTTATTTTTTTGGTAAAATGTGCACAACGTTTTAGGTACCGCTGGACATAGTTTTCCCCAAAAAATTCAGGCACATTGCTGTATAAAATTAATTACCTTTAAATTACCTGTGCACTGTAAAATACCAAATCATAAGCCACGTTTACCCCCACACTAAAGTGAATATGAGACTCTAAACCTAAAAACACAAAAGAATATAGTTCAAAGTGGAGTAAAAGCAAGTCCTTTATAAAAACATAAAAGTTTCAGCCAGGTTTGGATGAATTTTCCTGCAATCCTTTAATGTCTTATGACCAGCAAATCACCAAATCAGTGCTACTGGGTAATCCTCTTCCTAGATAACACTAACCCAGGCAGTGAGCACCTGCCTGTCACTTTTCTGAGACTGTTGTGCAGGTTTGAGGTTGTTACTGCATTGATTTGTTACAGAAAACACAAAGCTTTGTGTTGATGGACGGGATGGATCTCACAAGTGGTTCTTTTATTGTATATACATATTACACAATAGCTGCACTCATAAGAATTCAAATTACAACAGGCTTAAAGAGTGGACAATGTGTTGATGGATTCCTGGCTGTTCTCCCTGATTATGTGGATTAAGATTTAGGGGACTGTGCTAAGATCGGAGATTATAGATGAAGACCCGGGTGAAACTAGAAAACCTGATCCAGGTCTGATTGTTTACACTGTGGTTTTGTTGTTATGCAAGAGCCATGAATGCAGTATCCTCAGTCCTGACATGTAGCCAGCAAATTGGAATCCCAGCACTTCACAATCCAAGGCCTTTCAGTGTGCTCGAGTGTAAAACTGTGACTAAATCCAGACCCTGTGTGTCTTTGTGTGTGATGTGCTGGTCAGACACTGTTCCCGTCATCATTTGCAAATTGGATATAACCAAAATTAACAACTTCAGGAGATAAATTCTTAAATCTTAAACTCAGAAACAAGAGGCACCAAAGGCAGAGAATTCAAACCAACCATACCTTGTGTATCTATGGCTACTGGCTTGTGAGAAAACATAATTATGTGTTGCTAAATATGAGAAATGAATCATGTTGTATAGACTTTTGTTAAGGCAGCCTGTAAAGTAAAATACATTTGGGGTAATATTATCTAGACAATGAAACAAAATGAAACTGTGTATTGCACACTAAAACCAATTGTAAACAAGTATGCATGTAACTATAGACAATAAATGGTGAACAGAACTGTATATCCTGTAATTTATTTTCACCCATATCAGTCATAATGTTGAACCTTCTAGCTGCACCAATATCACAACGTTCATACTGACTCTCTTTTCTCACCTATGCTGGTCACCACATTGTGTTGTGAGTCGCTGTGCACCACCTAATCTGTATTACAGATCACACTGTGCAGTGCAGATGACAGTGATGTTGGACCTTTTTGTCCTGATCAGCATGACAAATGATCTACCGGAACACAAGTCAGGAGTCATCTGAATGCAGCTATGTACAATATTACAATCTTTTGTGGCTATTATTAGATATGTAGTGTCTTTTTTTATCCTTTTTTTGCGTCTTTTTGATGGTTTGAGATTGCTGTTTGTCATTTTTGGGTGGGTGTGTATCTCTATATGCTCATTGTAGGCATTTAACTGAGCACTGAGCTGAACACTGAGCAAAAAGTTACAGTATCTTCAAAAGCTTTGGCCCATGGGCCCCCAGAACTGTGTCCATGTAGGCCAGTTCAGGAATCCATCCAATAATCCCAGTGCCTCTTTTTGACTCGGATGGTGCTGAATGGAAATTTTTGGACATTAACCTTTTGCCGTTTCCTGAGTCACTAATGTTTAGAGTTTCTTGTTAAGAAAATTACCAATTTGTGACATTTAAATACTGGAAAAGGTAAAAAAAAAGATCCACTGTGTCCGTAGTCATCCCATAGCAATATGACAAATCCAGTGATCCTCACTTTATTTTTCAGAGCTGTGACACACCCCACCCAGTGTCAACATTGTTTGTTCCAGTATCATGCGGTTCTGGGCCTTGGCAGAGCTGACGGGTGCTGTTTGGGAGAGAGAAGTCATTTTGTGACACAGATGGTGACACAGCAGAAAGAGAGAGAATGAGGTCCGTGTACGAAAAAGCACCGAAAACACATCCATTATGGTGTTTATGGATATGATTTTCACTCAACAATGTTAATTCAAAATTGTGCCATTCGCTTTTTTTAGCACCTTATTTTAGTTTGGATCTAATTTGGGAATCAGGCATCAAATATGCCGTAAATATGAAAAACTCCTAATTTATCTGATGTTGTAAGGGATGCAGTCCTATTTTGAGGATGACTCATACCACTGCATTTCACTGAGTGCAGGTGTTTGATTTCTTTCCGGTGAAGAGAGAAACGAGATTTTCACCACTGGCTAAACTGTGACCTACTTTCAAATATTGATATGATAACACAAAGAAGAGCTATATCATAAAAGCAGGCTGAACACTGTGCTTATAATATTTCATCTACCACAGTGGGAATGTTCTAAAACCTTTTGTTTGCCAGTTACCAGTTCAGTCCTTTAACCAAAGTGTTAAGGGACTGTTACAGTAAGTGGTAACAGAAACTGTGGTGGGTGGCTGTGGCTCAAGAAGAAGAGCAGGTCCTTCAGACCCAGAATTGCTCCCAGTGGGCAGATGATGGGTATGATGATAAAAAACCTATAACTGTCCATTTAGCATTTGGACTATGTGCTGTTTAAGACAGGTTTTTTTTGGATATAGGTTTGAAGAGAAGTGACCTCCGTTTTCAAAACTGAAGGTTTGCTGCAAAGAACATGGCCTGGAGACAGCTGGAGAGGCAACAACTGGACTTCATGTTACTGCTCACAGTGAGCTGGGAACCTACAGTATCTTTCAACTTCCTAAGAACACAATGGTCCGTGCAGGTGGTTAAAGGTCACCGTTTCTCATTATTGGGTTTTTGTCTTCAAATACAAACCCTTCAAAATTACTTTTGAGCCTCTCTTGGCAACAAATTAAATTATCATCATGATACTAATGACAGCAGAGTTTATTCTTTTGCATAATTAGGTTTAATGGAAGCGTGCAAATGCTGAATAAATGACACCCGAGGATTGAGCCCTGAGGGACTCCACTCATCATGCTACTTGGTTTCATCTGCCTTTGTTGTATACAGTGTTTAAAAATGAAAAGATATATCAGACTTGACTGAGTAGAATAGACATGTCACCTGCATTCGTTTCTAAGTTAATATGAAGCTTTGCAAATTCAAAATTTGCCTCTGATTAATAATGTTTTTCATTTAGTACTTTGTAAAAAAATTATTTGGATTTTGGTTGTAACTACAGATGTTTTCTAGCTTTAGAGGATGTAATGGTTTGACTATTCAAAGCAGCTTTGTTGCAAAAACAAATGTGTTTAATTAAGCTCCTCAGCAGCAGGATCCAGATTTGAAGATGCTGTATAATTTCTTCGAGGTGTATGCAGCTAAAAACCTTGTCAAAAATACTTTGTGAAAGAGGCTGTGGGTGGGTGGTTGGTTGTGAGACCTAGTGGCTTTAAAAGGCAAGTGTGAATTTTAGGTCGGACATTTTATTAAACGTAAGTGGTAAGCGCTTGGAGCCCCCTCCGTCTTCACATTAAAGTCACAGCTGGCAGTCTGTCAGTGGACTGTCAAGTCGTTCTGGGGAAATGTAGGACACATCATTAGAGTCGGTGGACAACATTTAAACAGTTCCTGGAAAGACGTGAATGCAGAACACCAATTATGTGTTAATAGGTTCACATTAAGTCCTCTCATGCATGCGTGTGCTTGAGTTGGACTCTACAGATCATCGCCACCTTCTGTGAGCTTTTTTTTCCCCCCATCTTTCTCGCAAAACATGCACGTATGTGGAGGTGATTCACCGCATGCTGCAGCAGATGGAGGAGTGAGCCTTCTGAGTCATAGAGAGGGAGGGGTGGAGGGACCGACAGGTGGGGTGGGGGGTGCAATCCAGAGACTGCATGGGTTTGTAGAGGGAGAGGGTACAGTTGAAGAGAGGGCTGGCTTAACGCTTGTTTTGAGAGACTGCTGTAATGACGTAAAAGGGTTGTGTGTCTGTGTGTGTCTGTTTGTGAATAGAAAATACAAATCTGGATGTGTTTGTGTGGGCGTGTGTGTGTGTGTGTGTGTGGGTGGGTGGGTGAATGCTGCGTCTTTTCCCTCGTCTCGTGTCTTTGCAGTACTCACCTGTGACCACATTGTGGAGCTCTTCGCCATCTTGTAAAGACTGCATGGAGGTGAGTCAAGTTGAAACACACACACACACGCTCAAGTAGTTTACACTTTCATTTGCGCACAAGTAAGTTTCTTTAAAACGTAATGGTTAAATTAAAGTTTGCAGCTTAATCTTCTGCTGCATTGTTATTAAACTATTAATACGAAAAATGCTTAAGGGTAGTGTGTGTGTGTGTGTGTGTGTGAGAGAGAGAGAGAGAGAGAGAGTTTGTGTCCCAGTAGCCCACCGTACAAAGAGAATGTGTGTGCACTCTAAGAAAACACAGAGATGTGTGCACACTAACCTCCTCCCTCAGACATTTTGCACCGGTCCCTTCCTTTTCTCCCTCCGGGCTTCCTCCGATTTCCTCTACGTCAGTGTCTAACACGTGTGTGTTAGGGTGTGTGTGTGTGTGTGTGGCATCTTCTCTGATCAGATTCTCCCTCTTTTTTTCTGTATCTCCCTCTTCTCAGTATATCTCTGCCTGCTGTTGTTATGCAAGCAGGCAGGGAGTCTTTTAATAATTCAACAGGATCTTTGCTTTTTAATCTTTTTTACTCCCAGGCTTTCCTTAGCACTACAGTGACCCGCAATATTGACTCACAAGCACTCACAATCCCCACACACACTCAAAACACCCACATGCAGATAATGCCACACAAACCCTGGCTCACACCCACAATCATACAGACACACACACACACACACAGATGTCACTGGACTGAGTCCATACACACAGAACATAACCACAGAAGTTTCTTCTTTTGTTGTTCTCAGTTTATTTGGCAAATGATTCTCCACTTTTTTTCTGTATTGTTTTATTTTCTTCTCATTTATGTACAATAGTAAAAATAAATCTTTCTCTTCGAGATTTTACATTCGACATTTACAAGTGCAATGTGTAACATGTCCATCATATAAAGTGCATTTGTACTTTTTATTGTAATCAACAGCTTTACAACACAAACTCATAAGGTCAAATTAGAGACATAAAAAAAATAATCATGATTCAAGGACACCGTATTAGGTCTCTGACATCACAGTATCATCACCCAATAATACCCTAACACCCTCATCTTGAGCATTTAAACCCAGTGATGCTCGTGCACAAAGGCTGCTTCTTCTCCATCCACACAATAACACGGATGCATAAAACAATGTTTTTCTATGAAGGCCATACTCGGTCCAATATAAAATTAGCTCTGTAATGCTTTTTTTTTTTTTTTTTTGATTGACAATCTGCTTGCCTGAAGTGCTGCCAGGTTGCAGGTCACAGAGAGGAAACTTTAGCCTAGCCTGACTGACGGTTGGTGGAAGGGGTTCCTGCTCTTGCTTGTGGACTCAAAATGATGCATAAGAAGGGGTATCGAAACAGAAAAAAGATGTGCGATTGTTCTGAAGGAGATGAGACTGAAAGATAAAGGAGAGCAAAGCGAAGTTCTGCATCTGCACTCGGGAAGGAAAGAGTTCCGTTCTACCATTTTGCAGCCTCTCCTCCTTCTCTCTTTTCTTTTTTATGCCATTCCTTTTCGCACTTTTTATCTGCTTTCCGTGTAACTATTTTTAGATGGAGCCCGACCGACCAGCTTTCCGCAGGCCAAGGATGGCCAAATGTTAGGAGAGAAACAGAAGCAGAGGGAGGGAAAAACGGAGGAAAACAAGGCATTCGGTAAGGAAAGTATAGGTATGTGAATGAAAAAGAGGGGGGAAACAAATGTTCTTGAAATGACAACAAAAATAAAATGGCAAGAGAAGAAAGAGAGAGAGGGTGACAGAGAGATGTCTGAGAGAACGAACAGAAAGAGGGAGTTGTCTCTGAAAGGATGAGTAGGTGGGAAAAGTGAAGGGAAGGTTTGAAACGAGTAGGAGGAAGAGAGGGGGATGTCTTTGAAACGACCTGCTCTCTTAGACACGACTCAGACAAAGTGACGTCACACGAAACCTGACTCTGTGACGTACAACACAATGCTCACGCACCGTCTCCTCTCCCCCCCCTTTTGTCGGTCTCCGTGTCGTTTAGTGCGTGTATTTTCCTTATGGAAAAAACAGCTTTGATTACTGCAGTTTGAGTCAAAGTGACGTTTTACAGAAACACTGATATCATCTCTTGCTGCTGCTGCTGCTGCTGCTGCTGCTACTACTCGAAAATAAGTCTGGTTACAGGAAAAAATGTTTGCGGTGGTGAATCGATTGGTGTCTGTCTTTTTTCCTGTGTCCCCAGTAGAGTGATCAATATTAAGTTAAAGGCTTTATGAACAAAAACAGCGTTTTTCTTTCTTTCTTGCTGAACCTTTTTTGTTTACTGATTTCCTAAATTCACACTCCTTTTTTCTTTGCATTCAAAACTTTTTCTCTCAGAAATGTGTATGTATACGAACCAAAAATAAGACACTATAAAGTCAGAAAATATGGCACTTTTTCAGCATATCTGATACACAACTTATCCCCTAAAGAAACGTTTGACATTTGTTTATAGGAAGAACACAGGAGAGGAAGAACCACACACATTCTAGAACAAATTCATACAGCAGCAACCATGTCCTGTAACTCATGCCCTGATGAACATTACAAAAATATACATTTCTGTACAACATTGCATAAGAAACATAACATACACACTCACTTGTACGGTATTCATTTTTTAAAGTGAAATATACAGTAGTCCTGTATAGTGGCTATAAAAACCATTCTGTGTTTTTGTGTTTACAGTGAGAGTTGGTTGATTTATGGTTCATTACAATTGGCTATGATCCCGGGTGGGGGGAGAACGCACACACAAGCACACACCTGTTCATACACGCTCACACAAGCACACAGTGAGTGGTCGCTCCACTCCTGCCCCAGGAATGGTTGACTGAGTGGTGGCATATTCACAGATGAGAGTTATTAATTGTTAAACTATCCAATAAATGGACATGCCAGATGGGACTGTCAGATTTTTCAAATGCACCTGTGCGATCCTGCGTTAGTTACCACTGACTTCCTGTCACTTCTTCAGTTCAAGCTCCAGTTCCAGGTGAGTGAAATGGCTGATTTGTGGTTTTACGTTGGGGTTTAAGAATCCTGGACATGGATCAATTGATTTTACCCTTAAAACAGCACTGAGTTGACATTGTACTGGACCAGACAAGCACTGCCCAAACCATTGGAAGTGTAATATTATAATTTTGAAAATGTTTCTGCAGTGACTGTTTAGGTTACATGCTTTATGTTCCTCATGACTCCTTCACCAAATTTGTTTCACTTTCAAGTTGTCACACTTTGCTTTAATTCATACGGCAATTAAACACATACTTGGATTTTTTAATTTTCATTGTGAATTTGCACATTTTGGCTCTCCTTTTGATTATAAGTCAGCATTTTCAAACAGCTTTCTGTTCATCAATGACTAAATTTGCAAGTTTAAGTTAACTCACGCTGAAATTTGAAATGCTGTGCTTTCATATCTGAGGTCAAGACATTTTTAAACAGCTGCTGACTTTGCTGAGTAAATTTCCTGTGCTACATACATAGACATAATCAAAGCACAAAAAAATTGTCCCATTTCAATCGCAGTCTGGTTTATAATTCCAATGACAGTTTGATCAGCAATTTAATAGAAAGAAGAACATGGAGCACACTTGAAAACCACATCCAGCACGTTTCCATTAGCCTTGCTAGCACCAATATTTCTTCATTGCTAAATTTAAAGGGCCAAATCACACAGGACTATTTTAGAGAAAAAATACGGGGAATTAGTGGTTGTCCAGGAGAAATTCTACTGGATGTGATGTGCATTTTTTTTTTTTGTGCGGTATTTTGCCCAACGTCCCATCTAGCATCTCCAAACACAGGTAACTAAGCGAGTCTCACACATCATTGTGCATACAAGTACGCTGTGCGCCAATATGATCTGCATCATCCTATGTGAAATAGATTCAGTTAACGCTCTGATCAATTTGTTTCGTCTGGCACTGCTGGTGAGTCACCCCCCATCAGTGCTGCAGTTAACCAAGCTTACCAAAAGTGCCAAACTCCATTTATGTCACGATTCCAGAGCGGCCGCAGATTAATTGAAAATACTTCACTTAGTAATCCATGCAAGTCATTTTGCCATTAGGCAGTTTTACCAATGCAGTAATTGAGCAAAAAGACAAAGTGAGAGGGGGAGGTGGTCAGACTGGCAACTATAAAATAAATGCCAACATTTAAAAAAAAGGCTTATTTTAGAATGAAAAATAACGCAGGATCTCGATTTGCAATACCCATTTTGGTTTATTGTATTTCAGGGACACAGTACTGTTAAAGCACTATTTGGAAAACCTAAAGCGATCAGGCCACGGCCCACCTAAACGCAGTATAATGCGCTGTTAGTTGCATTTAAAATAATCAGTTGGAGTTATTCTGAAACTCATTCAGAGCTGACCACCTCTCCTTCTCTCTCTACCTTCTTCTCGATTGTGGCTTTTTTCTACACAGCGAAATGCAGTTGGACATTATTGCAAAGGACTTTTTGTTTCAATAAGGTAAAAAAAAAAAAGACACAAGACAAAACAGTTGACAGAGAGTAGTGCAGATGTTGCTCTGCTAACAACTGCAAAACCAAAGGCTGCCAAAATAGAAAGAGAACATCTATTCTTTGTTTTAATGTACACTACGGAAATAAAAGATTGTAATACCTGCATTCCCCTGTGCGCCATTTTTAGAGTTTCAGTCTATACTGTATATGAGTTCTTTGCTCTCACATATTGTTGTGGCTTATTTGGTAGAAAGCATTGAATTTGGAAGTGACTCCCTGTCATTACAAACACAACCAGTATATATTTTTTTCTAATGTTGAGTCTTATTTTGCATCTACAGCCCATACAGTTTCCATGAACAGTTTTCCCAAAGCCAGTACACCTCCCACACATGTATATTAGCAGCATGCCAATAGCTTAGTCATGGTACCTCTCTCTGTGGTTTGTGCAGAGGAACACGAATGAAAATTATATTTGTAGATCATTTTAATGCAGATGGAGGTTGGAAATAAATCCTCTCTCCAGATCATTTCTCTACATCCCCTCTACATTAGGTCACTTCCTGATGCCATTATTACCGAGATGTTATTAACATTAGCTGGATTTAACTTACATGATGCCCTTTCAGTGGAAAATAACTTCATCCTGATTGGGTGTGTGGCGTATGTGACCTGAGGTTGCGTTGAAGTGCGTCTCGCCTGCCGTTTCTATTTCACGCCGCATCACCTCGCCCTCTCTCACTTCTCATTAACCCGCCGAGCCGTCAGAGGGGCCCCAGGCCAGAGCAGCACTGGCTCTTTAAGGCGGGTGGGGGGGGGAGTGTGTGCGGTGTGTTGCTGTGTGTATGTGTGTGTGTGTAGTGAATATCCAGCTACTAGTGACAGCCTGCAAGCAGAGAAGAGAAAAAGGGAGGAGAGCACAAGCTAGAGGACTAAATTATCTGACGCTCGGGTTGTACATCATAATCATAAAACTTCCTTTGAATGTGTGATATATTCCTGATCATGGGACTAACACTTCCACATTCATACACTTCAGAAATATATATTATTAAAAATACATCCAGTGTAGTTTTTAAAACAACCATAGCAGTCTTGCAGTACAACTTATAGGTACTGTAGCCAACTAACGCTGTCCAGATAAAAAATTACCTATTCAGTGTGGACTGTGCTCAGCTCTAGCTAATGAATAATCAATTGGGCAATGGAGTTAGAATGTTGACTCTAAATTTAGTGTAGTCTAAATGACATCATGCCGCTATAGATAAGCCTATAGGTCCTCTTTAGGTTACTTGTTCTACTGGAAGATGCGGGAAGAGAGTCGAGAACACAGTGGAAGATAGAAAGGACAGGGTCATACATGCACTTTTGGCCCTCAAGTGCAGATACAAGAGCAATTTAAGCATCGTTGGGGACATTTTTTGTCTTTGTAATTTTTTTTGACGTGTAATTTTCATGCCGTGCCTTTTTTAAGAGAAATTTAATGTAAATATCTCCAAATAAATGTGAAAATACGTGTAACTAGAGGAATTCAGCAAACTGAATGAATGTATTAAAAAAATATGGAAATTGGGAGTGATTTCAACTAAAAGCTGCTCTATCGCTGGAAGTTTAGTTTTCATTTTCGGGGCAAAATAACACTAAAAGTTGAAGTGAAATGGATTTAAAATACCTTCATCCATGACATAGACAACACCAAACAGTGAGTTAACACTGATTGGGGTTGGGAAAGAAGAGCAGAGAAGGCTCCAGTCGTGCTGGAATGGTCTTGTAAATCCTGCTTCGCATTCCCTATCAAGATGGTGTGGAGAACAGCGTAGCCTACTTTCCAGCGCGCTCTCCCCCGCAGCAGAGAGCATTCCCAGGGTAGCGGCGCTCTGCAGTGGCGCTGTCCTTGGTGCTGAATTCAGCTCGCTCTCTGCTTCACAGTCACGGCGCAGCGGCTGGCTGAGAAACCCATTTTTCTCCAACAGGGAGCAGATTTGATTCGATCATGCCAAGGACAACACATGCCAGCCTAAATATGGAAATCCTTCTCTAGGTTTTGCAAACTAGCGGGGGTTATCTATGCATTAGCAGAATGGTTGATTAGATTTCGTTTTGGATTTCAATGTTTGAGAAGGGATGGCATGTGATTAGGACTTTCTCTGAATTGCGATCCATTTTTCACTAGTGTCATGCGCTGAAATATGTTTCTTTCTCTGACAAAATGCAGACTGTGCTGTTGGCATTGGGAAAAGTCATAATGGGCTGGTAGACTAGCGATATTGACAATCGTGTTTACCATTTCCTTGCATTCTCAGTACATAATAGTTTTAATGTTGTTGCACATGGTATATAAACTTTCTTAATTTGAGTCAAATTAAGAGAACATACTGTATAATAAGTGGTTTTGAAGTGAGGGAATTTTTTGCTCTCATGAGTAGATTGCAAAGTTAGCTCGTTAGGAATATTAAGGTCATTCATTGCGTATATTTAGCTCATTGTATTTTTCTGCATACCTCACAATTTCAAACAGCAGTGAAAATACTGTGTTTTAAGACTGTTTCACTCCTTCTGATTGTATGACCGTGTAGTGCTGCCCAAGGTCAGGTGCTGTGGAGATTTAGGGCTTTGTTCCTAAATCCCACTTTCACATATGCTAATGTTGAGAAGTAGGCCTCGCTTCTCGCACCATTAAGCAGGTCATTAAAAAAAAGTTCCCTTTCCCATCACCCCATGTGATGATGAGGATGCCTTAATCATTTATTTGCAGTTGGTTTCCCACCATCTTTGTCACTTTGTTGCTTTTCTCCAAGTCACAAACAGGGCATGATCTTTGTTAGCTCTATCTTGTTGTTGACCATGCCCTGTCCTCCCTTTGCCCTTTTCCAGCGCCACTTTTACTGTAGCCAGTCATGTGCTCACCAGCCCACCAGCCCCGATTAAGGACTAGAGGATTTTTTTTCCTCAGCCATAACCTACAGCCTTTCTGCCCTTGAACCATTGTTTCCTCTCCCCCCCCCTACAACCCTGACTCTGTGTCAAGGGCCACGCCAAACAGAGAGTAAAGTTCCCTGCTACACATCGCTGGAGGTCCTGGGTCTGAGGGAGAGGTTGGATGGAACGCACCCACAACAGGCCATCCACAGCGACTTCTGGATATCTGGGTTTCGGAACGCATAGATGATAGGGTTGATTACGGAGCAGCAGGTGGCCGGGAGGACCGTGGCGTAGGTGTATATTACGGGGTAGCTGGAGTCGGCCACGATAGAGTACATGGCAAATGGCAACCAACATGCACCGAAGGCACACAGGATGGCCGACAATGTGGAGACACCTTTGGTGGTGGAGATGGCCACGAACTGGTGCTGCACTGCAATCTGCTGTGCATGGCGGAAGGCGATCTTGCAGATTTGAAGGTAGAGCTGCATCATCAAGGCGAAGACCAGGAGGAAGGTGACAGCGAGTGCCACCGCGTTGTTTTTGGTGACGGGCCGGCAGATGCTGCACGTAGACTCGTCTTTCAAGCAGTTCCAGCCAAGTGCCGGCAGCAAGCCGAGCGTGAGGCACGACACCCAGATAAAGACCACCATCACATAGGTGAAGGTGACCGTCCGTTCAGTGTGGTAGGTTAGGGCATTGTACAAGGACAGGTAACGGTCCACTGTGATGGCAAGGATGTTGAGAACAGATGCCGAGAAGGCCGAGATGAGCAGTCCAACTGACAACAATGTCACAAACTCCACTGAGCTGTCAACCAAATAGGTGAATACAAAGTTCAAGATGAGACCCAGGCCGGCCAAGAGATCTGCCACTGCCAGTGATCCAATCAAGATGAACATTGGAGCACGCAGTGTTGGAGTGTAGAAGAGCACGGCAATCACCAAGGCGTTCTCACAGGAAATGAGCGTCCCAGTAACGCAAAGCGCAATATCCCAGGGGCTGACCTCTTGGACAGCAACAACAGTAGACGCTGGCTGTAGGTCAGGGGTCAGAGTTCGCAAAGGTTCAGAGGAAGAGTTGGAGGGGTCCTCAGCCAGGCTCCAAGAGGTGGAGGAGTCAAAAGGGTCGAGGGGGGAGGAAAAGTTGAGGCTGCTACCGCTGCTGCTACTCATGGCTGCTAATGCAGCCAGGGAGAGAATCATAGCTGGAGAGACAAGAAAGAAAGGCAGAAGGAGGGGGGAAGAAAGTGAGAGAAGTAGATAAGTGGCAGCAAGGAAGAAGTGAGTGAGAGGAAGAATAAGTACATAGGTTAAAGAAGGAGAAAATGATCAAGTGAGAGTGTGTTAAAGACAAGGAGTGAGATTAAAGTAGAAAAATGGAGTTAATAGAAAAAAATCTAAACGTAGATGAAAAAGACATGTTTGAGTTTGAGGTGAAGGGGAGGAAATAAATAAGTAGGTAACATTGGTAATTGAGAAAAAAATAAGCTTAGGTTCAGAGAAGGAGAATCATAAACTTATGATAAACAGAATGCCAGAGAAAGTTAGGGAGGAGGAATGAAAGACGAAAAAAACTGTAAAAAGATCACAGGGGTTGAGTAAAAAAGTGATTTAAAACGTGCAATGGCAGGACTAGACGAAACAGGACAACGTAAATAAATATGAGAGTAGGAAATGTAGGTATGAAAGGGGTAAACCCATTTTAAGTTCGGACAAAGAAAAGATAATATGATATTAACAAAGAGGAAGTAACTGTGCAGAAATAGAAAGTGGCAATAAGGAAGAGGAGACCACGAGTAAAGACAGTAGGGGAATGCAAAAAGGAAAAGGAGGGTGGTGACATATATCCCGTCTAATGAAGTTGCAAACGCATTTCATTCATTCACTCACTCATCAGTTCAGCCATTCATTCATTCATTCATTCATGAACACGACCATGCACTTGACCCCGAGCATGAACATCATCAGCAGCGCTCAGGCTCCGTGCTGACAGGTAATAAGCCGCAGCAGCAATAAGCAGGTGAAGGCATTCCCACAAATATCACTGAAAAGTATTATTTTAGACGACACTTATATCTGCCCCATTTTAGCTGCAAACAGTGAAACTGAACGGGAAGCCTTAAGAAAAAAAATCAACAACACAATTTGATCATTTCACCAGCTTAAAGAGAAAGCTGACATTTGACAAATTCCTACCTAAGAGATGTCGGACAAAGGTGAAGACGTTCAGTTTCCTCGCAGTCAAAACCATCATCAACAAATGCTATTTTTAGACCATCTCTAAAAATGGTGCATGACGTCCTGGGGCATGGCGCACTGGTAGCTGCCGTCCTATTCACCGTGGCGTTTATGAGCGCGCGCCCAGGCGTGCGCGTGCGGGCGGGCGCGCCGCCGCCGCCGCGTGCCACTGCCTCGCGCAGACACACGAATACTCTGGCGCGCGGCTAATTTTAGTTCAGCCGGCTCGAGCTGCCAGCGCGCGGGCGCGCCAAGAGGATGTGGAGCTCCATTCACAAAAAAAAAAAAAAAAAAAAAAAAATCTCCCACCTCAACCCTCCCCTCACCCCCTCCCCAAACACACGGACGCTCCTCTTTTTCTCCCCCTCTATAGCGGGGAAGGTCACCGGCAGCGCCGCCAAAAGCCCCGCAGCCGAGGGGCTTCACGTCCCTGCGGTGACCAGCAGCTCCTGACGCCCGGAGCCCACCGGCCTTTACATTAAAACCCACCGGCAGCGACCGGTCACCAACTTCGAAATCGCCCTCAGCCTGGACTGTGTGTTTTAGCCGGAGACCGAGAACAACAAATCCTTGAGTCGGTTTCATTCAGCTGCAGCAGTGCGGTCCCTGAGCCAGCGCGGATGGAGGGAGACAACAAGAACAAAAAGAGGATTTTACCAGCTCCTTGTCTTCTTCTTCTTCCCCCCTGCAGGAAACCGGGACGTCTCTCTCCTGTCCGTTGTCCTCCACTGCATGTGAAGACGCCGTTTTAGTGTTTTCTTCTCTGAGGGTCCCCCCCAACCCCCCGCAGCCTCCTCTCTCTCTCTCTCTCTCTCGTCCTCCCCTTTTCTCCCCAGTCAGCGGCGCGCGCTCTGCTCCTCGGTTGCCATGGTTATTAGCCTTCCGTCCTCGGCCTCTCATTGGACGCGTTTGTCGTTCTCTTCGTCTGACGTCAGAAGTCTCCGTTCCTCCAGTCACCGTCATCATGGTCGGTGTATGAATCACAGCGAGGGAAAATGAATTAATAAATTCACCTGCAGCAAAGAAAACGTATCTAGGCTATAAATAAATGCTTTTGATTATTATTGTTGTTGTTGTTGTTTAGTATGATTATTATTATGGACTCGATTGGGATTTAAATAAAGTTATAAACACACCTGGATGCAGTAGATCGAAGGAGTGGATTCAGGGAGTCAGAAGCACCACGTGACACAATGAACGGAGCACATTTCCTAAAACTATTTATAAGAACACGGTATTAAATTCAGATACACAGCTATTTACTGAACTATTTACTTGTTCTGTTGTCATAATCCTTTTGCTGCTCGCCCCTTTTTTTTTAGTACAAAAGCTACGTTTTCTGTCACTTAGCTCATAATGAACTTTTCTGTGTCAATAGGCGCGAATCTAGATATCCCCTTGCGGTGGCCATGCTGGGACACATGCTCAAAATAGGGCCTGTGTGACAAAATTGGAAAATTATTTACAATGTTTAAAACTCAAAATTAAAAACGTTTTTGGAAACAATGAACTAACATTTTAAAAGGCAAGTCGTGCATTTATAAAGTAGTTGTTCACTGTCAGTAATGTCTAATCCTACATTTTAACTCCAAATAGTCATAAACAAATCATAAACAGTTGGAGAGAGGTAAAACATTTTTTGCAGGGATATTCTGCCTACTGGCAACTGCTACAAAATTCTACAGTGTCAAGATATGCAAATGTAAATATTACTAAACGTGTATTTTATTATAACTATAATTAAAAGCTGGTGGCACCTGTTGTGGTCAAGCAGATTCATTTTCTTGTAGTTGTAGTTTTTCATGTTGTAGGTTGTATTACAATACTGGTCAAATATTTGCTAAATGTACATTAGAATCTATTGACTCTGTACATATGCATAACCATGAAGACAGAGCTGTTGTACTGTACCTGTGGTAAGCTTTACATCATCTGTAACCTAGTGTACCAGCTGGATATTATAATTATTCTGTGGTTATTTTTTGGAAGGTGATTATCTTTGTTTCATAGATTTATTGTGTGAGGGTTAATGACATTCACCAAATTGTTATAACTTTTACTATTGAGTGCCGAGTCGCTTGTTAGAGTTGCTTGATAGCAGTTATGGCTCAGGACACGTAGAGACAGCTACATTAATCATAATGTTGTTGGTTTGATGCCCCCCGTCCACATATCAAAGTGTCCTTGGGCAAGGCAGTGCAATTGGTGAGTGTGTGTGTAAATAAGAGACTGAAACTGAAGTTTTAGTTTGCTTTGTCCATTAAGTTAGACAGCTGTTATATACAGTAAGTGTGACCCACTGACGTATTGGTCTCCAGAGGAAACTGCAAATTAAACATCTGTGTTTTACACTTATAAATAAATACTGTTGACAGTATCTGTAAAATAGTTATGACACACAAAAGTCATGATCACTAATCACTGTAATGAGAGCTAAATCAGCCCGGAGCTGTCTTAAGTATGATTAATTTACTTGCTAGTCCAGGAAACCCCCCCCAGACAGCCCACGCACTGCCAACCTGCCTCTCCCCTTCTTTTCCTTTTTCACATCAGCTCTTAACGTCTCCGCCTGTCTCTTCATCTATCTTCTTCATTGTTAAGCCCACAAGCCAAAGTATAAATGGAATAGGAAACATTTTTGGTTTCGCCTTATGCACACACACACATACACACACTCCCACTCGCTTTACTCAAAGGCATCTTGCCTTCCTTTTTTTTTTTCTTTTTGTGGACGGCCTTGAGTATGAATCACCCCACATCATTAGAATACAGATGAAATGCGAGTGAGTGCGCGTGCGTGTGTTTTCATTGACGCCCTCTCCATGTCAACTTCATTCATCTTTCCAGCAAAGCACCATGGGTAATCGAGAGCTGTTACATCATCTTGCTGCGTTTTGTAGGGCTTTGTAGCAGAAAGCCAGCCTGTCTAACTCGCCTTCTCTCTTGCGTTCTCTCTGTCTTCATTTGACTCAATTTCTACTACACGCACCCACTTTTCCCTCTTTTACACACTGATGACAGAGCATGAACCAGTCAAACTGTATTGCATCACTTATGCATTTACACCGCGAGGCACTCGTCCTCCTCCGGTCCTCGTCTCCTGTGGGATGAAAGTCACAGCAGGACAAACATTTCACATTGAGGAACTGAGTTGCGTAATTCTTTCGCATTGAGGGTAGCGGTGCGTGATTATGCCTTATGCACGCTGTCACGATGTAGTGTTTAGATGTATCTCCTCATCCACACTAGTGTGTTAGAAAAAAGTACAGGGAAATGAGAAAAGATATACGAGGGGGTGATGGTGCTGCAAAAAGCAGAATAAGCAAGTTTGTGCTGCGTTAAATCCCCACACACACATTGGCTGGGAACATCTCAGCAGTGAAAGTAGATGACTAATACTACTCCCACCCTCACACTCCCCCTTCTCCTCCCAAAGTATTCACATACAAACTAACACATTCCCTCATGAAATAATTACTGGGTTTCCCCTGAGTGTGATGCTTAAAGGAAAAGCTACTAAGGCTTGATATTTGCCATTTGTGATTGTTTAAGACTTAAGCATTTCCAAACTGAGCTTTGCAAACTGTTTCTTGGGAGCGGAAGCTAAAAATGAAAAAGGTTTTAGGCTTCCTATGATCAAATGTGATAAACCAAACCTAAACAGAGCTGGTATACTCTACATACTTGCATCCATCCATCCATTTTCTGTAACCACTTATCATGCAGCAATGCATTCTGTCCCAAAAGTACAGGCAACGGGAGCTGCATAACAAGTATCAATATGAAATAATTTCTCTCTAATAGAAAACAGTTGGATAGAATCATAGCTATAACTCGAACTTGAAATGTATTGCTGTCACCCATATTTATCTCTGCACAACATGAATCATTGCTCCATATTCTGAAGTGCAAATGATTGTCCTCAAAAGTTCATAGCTGAATCATTTCAGTAGTCTTAATCTGTGGAGTTTTGCTGTTGTTTGCTATTACAAAAAAAAAAAGCCCCAAAAAACAAAACTGTATTTGCACAGATGAGAGGATTGTGATTCACAAAGAAAGATATCTGAGTGGATAATGTGGACTTTTTTTGACTCAACCTAATCAAATGTTTATGCCCAGATACCCATTATTCTTAGGTATTTGAGCTTCTGCATAAATTACAGCTGATGACAGCACATCACAGATTTGTCGATAGCAGCGAAGTGACTCAACACAGTAACACTGTGCACCGCAAATCCAAAATAACATGCTGACAAAAACTGAAACTGTCTGTTGAGCTTAGAAATCATTATTCTTATTAGTTTTGCTTATTTTGAATTTGATGCCAGCAACATGTCTCACAAAAGTTAAGACAGAGGCAACAATAAATGGAAGTTTTAAAAGGAACAGCTCACAGGCCTCCACCTCTTCTGAGCCCGAACTACATTTAAATGGACTGAGTTCAATTGGAAAGATGTTCTGATCCGTGGAGGCTCCGTTAATGCTGAATGAGACATAAAGGTGCAACACATGCTGCTATCCAGACAACAACCTTTCATTTAAAAGTCTTGCTTATTTCAGTGAATCAATGACAAATCACATTCTGCACAGAGTACAGCATGCTAAACCGGCCTGCTTGGAGTCCAGACTTGTCACCCTGTCAAACATTTGGTGTTTTGAGAGATGAAAAATATGCCAAAGGAGCCCCCAAACTGCTGAACAAGTGAAATCCTTCGTTTTTTGCTTTTCAAATTAAATCAGATAGTCGGCTGTGAATGAAAAGCCCATACTCAGGATTCAGGATTCGATATTTTTGTTTTTGTACAGTTTACTGTTAAAATTATGTGTCAAATGGTTTTTGGTTACGGTTTACATAGCCATAACCCAAATCTTAACCAAACTAAACCCAGAACAATTGAACTAAAGCCATGTAATTTCAAACACACATACAGTACAAGGGTGTTTAACGATTTCTGTCTGTAAAACTAAAATTGTTTGCCTTACTAAATTACATGAACATCTATGGCACAAACTGTCATGTCGTGGTTCCTGCATCATTTACAGGGTACAATGTTTTTCCACTCTTGTTTCAGCAGAGATAAGAGCTTAAAGAGTCGTGTTTGAGATTGAATCACACACTGAATCACCAACGGTGCTGTAGTCTCATTCCCAAGTGCAGAAGAACATGCATTATTCAGTCCTCTGCTGTAGGATTAAGAGGGGGGACACCGACTTTTCAGACCCACCAGATCCCTGTAGCAGTGTCAGGGTGTGTGATTCTGCACTTAGCAAAGTCACTGGGGAGCCATAATTTTGCTTTGATTAAAGGTCAAGAGGGAGGGGGAAGCAGAAAAAGAGCAAGAGAGCAAATTGATAGACTACAGAGAGCCTTCGGTTGATGGGAATGTTAAACGTCCTTTAGTCTCTCTCTCAAAATGAAGCTTGAAATGTGTGTAGAGAGAATGTGAAAGTTGCTCTGTTGCAGTGTTACCGGTAATTTTTTTTTATTTCATCCACTATGTTGTACCTTTCTAGCATTGTTGCCTCAGAGCTGGAAGGTCCCCAGTTCGAATCCCATGCATATCCTCCCTGTGTGGGTTTCATCCGACAGCTGAAACACATGCATGTGCGTGGGTAGTTGTCTAAATTGTCTGTAGGTGTGAGTGTAAGTATGAATGGTTGTCTGTCTGTGTGTCTCTCTGTGTTGGCTCTGAGATAGACTGACAACATGTCCAGGTTGTACCCCAAAGACAGCTGGGATTGGCTCCATCCCCCATGACTGCCAAACAGGAAAATTGATAAGAAAATGGATGGATGGATGGATGGATGGATGGATGGATGGATGGATGGATGGATGGATGGATGGATGGATGGATGGATGGATGGATGGATGGATGGAGGTTGTCCCTTTCTGTGAATTAGAGTGTGTGTGAAGTGCCACTTTATACCCCATCATTGCACCAAACAGTACTGTACTGAATTCATGCAAATGTCCAATCATTATCAATCTGCACAAATTTACACATTTAAACATACTTGCTTCCATTACATTCATTTGGGTCAGCAGTGAAACACATTTTGTTACTGAAGAGATGAGCAGCATTTGTCTCTGCAATGAGTGTAAATTTGACCTTTGAACAGCTTGTGTCCCTGCAATGAGGCAAACAATCAATAGTTCTTCTTTAATCTCCGCTTAGTATTTTCATTGTGTTTTATTGAGTTGTTATTCGGCAAATCTGACTAAGACTCCACACGCGCATGAGTAGGAGTGAGCAAGTACGTTTTATGTCACTCTGGTGTGTTATTGCAGCAGAGTGGGCTTTAAATGAGACTTAGTAATGATAATGACGGCAGTATCAGCACCAGGCAAGTGCCCTGGGACAGTCTTGTGTTAAAGGTAACAGATTAAAGTTATAATTCTAATTACTACCCAAAAACACACTGGGACTTATCAAATACTCTTCCTGCCTCATAAAATGTGATGTGATGTCAGTGTTGTAATGCTGCATTGTTAATATGCATGTTTAAGCAGTCAAGCAGTCTTTTCTGAATTTTCTGAACCGAATGACACCAATGGTATGACTTTGCACCCCCCCCCGTTTCTCTCTCTCTTCATTAGACCATCCCAGCCTCTAAACATGCCCTTACACTACAGTTTTAAAGTTTTCTGTTTGATGTTAATCTGATATGCAACATAAACCTTTATCCTGCCTCCAACTTATTGTCTATCATCCTATTCATCACTTAGTCATAACACTCGGACTAAGACCCAGGAATGTCACCGGCTGGCTGCAGGATGAAGCCCATTCAGGGGCCACAGTGTCCCCATGCTGCCCAGTTGTCAGCAGATGGCCCTTCACGTCTGGGCCCATCTGGATTGTCCGCATCATTTTCTTTGTCTGGCTTGGAATCCCAGCAGTGCAAGTTTTTTCTTTTTTTTCTCTTTGGGTAACCACGTTATTTCCAGAGTGAGGTTTTAATGCTTTTATACCATATACAACTCTACTCCTTTTTGACCTGAAACCCCCTTTTTAAAACATGACCACTACTACTAAGGATCACAACTGCATTTTTCCTATCAGGGTTGAGACACCTGCATACTGTGTGAGGTCCTAGATTCAGCATCAAGACCTGTACTGTGAACATGCACCACACCAGAGGCCTGTCACTATAAATACACACACTTTCAGCATGGTCAAAAGCCAGAAGGACATCGGTGACCTGAACTAGAGGAGCTCACAAAAGCTTGGTGACATATTGTACTGTACTGTATGTGCAGCATACAGGCACAAATACACACACTTACTGTACACTCATGACTTCTAGCCTGAAGGTGTACTTTTCTAGCTGGTTCCTGTTTAAAAAAAAAACGATTGTACTTGTGCATGTGGGTCCTGTTGTGAGGGAGGTGACTAAAGGAGTTTCCTGCTGAGAGCTGCAGTGGTATTTTGTCACCAGTCGGATGGAGCATGGAGCGGCGTGTGTGTGTGTGTGTACGAGAACATGAAGATACAAGACTGTAGTTATTGAAAATAATATTACTTCCAGGGCTGAGAGGAAAAAAGATCATGAGATATGAAGAGAAAAAAATAAATTTGGGCTATAACAGACGAGGGCATGAAAAAAGATGAGGGAGGCCTCACAAAGTCTACAGACACTATAAAGTCAATATAATACCATAAATACATTTAACAGAAATTGTGCTTTGTGAAAATAAATGATCATCTTATTAATCTTACCTTTCTGTCTGCTTTAGTTGTCTAAAGTTGTCTAGTAATTGTGTTGGTCCATTTGCTGTGAAATCGATCTGTGGAATCTCCACAGACATAAATTCTTCAAAAAAAACAGAAACGGTAGCAATTAATGGGCAAAATTTTTAACACGATAGTTACTATTTTTATCATTCTAACATTTGATGTTGTCTGCTGTGCTTTTTCACCATATTTGCTTGTTTTGGCTGGACATTAAGTTAACAACAGACCAAGACCCAGGGCCAGGACTCGGCAGTGAAGTATTTTTGTGTGAATTTTGTATATTCTATAAAAAATAACTACAGGAGAGAGTGGCTTTAAAACTGTAAAGATATGTTGCAAATTCACTTTTTTTCTCAATTTTATCAAAATCTAGAGGAGCCATAACATGTTTAATTTTCTTCCCATTTTTGTGCATTGCTAGTTACAGTAACGAACATCTCTAATTTTAAAGTCTAGAATCGGGAAGAATGAAGAAGATTTCTTTAGTCCAGCAACTTTTCTAGGAAAGGATTGGATCCCATAATAAGAGTGATCCTGATCTACCCCACCAACCAAAAAAAAGGCTTATATAGTTAGATGTGGCTCTCACATATACAATTTGTGAACAATAACGTGAGCTTGAATTTGTATTTAGGTACGGTAGTCAGAGATGGAAGAAAGTTGACAGAGGGAATGTATGTGCATGTGAGAGTGAAGCAATGATTCAATCAGACAGGCTGTTGTCACTATGAGCAGCTGTGGGTTAGGACCCCACTGAGCCATGCCACTGCTGTCTGACACACACACACACACACACACACACACAGCCACACACACAGCCACACATACCTGTCAGTCCGTATTACTGTTAACATGGGCGACTTGAGAGCCACGCTGGGGTTTCAGATAAAAATAGTGCAGTCTTCTCCTTTAGAGAATGAACAGCTTTGATGATGATAGGAGAGGGCAACATGTGTATGTGTCAGTGTGTGTGTGCACATGTGCTGGGTCTTTTTATTTCCCTGAAACCAAACTTAAGCATCGCTTGACCCAAACTTTTGATCTGTAACCAAGCACTGAATGTCCTGACACAAACACTGAACAAATTAAAAATGGCAAACTTGCACAAGGGCTCTTAATTTAATAATATTGTATATAATTTAATAATATTGTATATAATTTAATAATATTGTATATAATTTAATATTATTGTTGATCACTGGTAACAGTGGAATATAAACTATTAATACTATCACTACTTTTGCCAAAGAGCTCCCTCCAGGTTGTCCTTGCCTTTGCATATCCAACATTAAAGCCACAATATATAACTTTTGTTTAGTAGAATCTTGCTCCCTTATAGAAAGAAACACATTCTCTGCATTTAACCCAATCCCCAGGGGGGAGCAGAGGGCAGCCACAGGTAACGTTGGGGAGCTGGGAGTCTATTGCTCAGGTGGACACCTGGTGCAGGGACTGGGATTTGACCCATTGAGCCACCTAAATGTATTTTATAAAACTTTTCAAAGAGGCTCACTTTTCTAACTTGAAAATCGTCAAAGGCAACGTACAATGCTGAATGATCTGTTCAACATTGTGATCAAAATGATCTAGTCAGTATCTATGAGATGTCCCAGTCTTTGACGCAGTGTTAGAATTTGATGTCCTGGGCACATTGGTTTAAAGTCACTTGCTACAGCTTAATTTCCAACAGGTTGCATGTTGTAAATGTAGGTTTACAGCATACAGATTTGTAGTAAGAGCTCCAAGTTCTTTAAAGAATGTTTGTGAAATTAAATACATTATTGTCCAGGCCATTGGTTAAACAACTGGGAAACTGTTGGACTCCCAGCTGGTATCCAAAATTGACCCAAGCTATTTCATTTCAATTGATTTCTCTCTTGCTGTGAATCAATTAGCCTGACAGAGTGTGTCTTCTCTATTACATGACAGCAGCATTAAGATCTATTATTGAATTGGATGCCTACAAATGTGTAGTTAAAATGTCACAGAATATAAATAAATGTGAAAACTATAGGAACCTTCTTAGGCTGGTTCAGGAGCACTTAAGTGTAATCAATAGTCATTCACTGAAATCAATGCACCAACTGCACGGGGGTTATTGGTTTCTGTTTGCACCATTCATGAAGGTTGTGTGTGTTTTTTGTGCGACAGCTTAGGACCAGTACACGCTAAAGCCAAGGTGTGTCGGGTCACGTTGTGCGTCATCTGGGCCAACAATTTAAAAGAAACCGTAAAGGTGAGAACTGTTTCACAGATATTTCTATCTCTTAGTTTGCAGAGGCAACTTCGCATCTACTGCATTCTGGTTTCTATTAGAGGGTGTTAGAGGGTGTTGTTTGCTGTACAGATTGTACAGATGGAAAACCATCTGAGGCAAATTTGTGACTTTGGTCTGTACTGTGTAGTAAACAAAACAGAGAATTCAAGTGTTACTATGTCGTTAAGCAAAGAGTCTTTAGCCATCATCAGCCCATAGTTTGGTTCGGCAGCCATAGCACTAATGACACCCTGCCTGATTTGGGATTTCGTGGCGTAATTTACATTCGACAAAGTCTTAGCGAGGTGAATGGACTGGTGACAAAAAACCAGAACCAGAGTTTGGGATGAGACACACTAGTCCATGTCGCATTTAATTTTGTTAGTCCGTCGGGTTTCTGTATTTTGACTCACCCCACGGCCTTCCCCTGACTGGATCTCTCGATTTTACTTTACACTTTTCCATTTACGTATATTCCAAGGGAAAAGCGTTGTAAATTCCCTTAAAAACTGCAGCAACAAAGTGCAGCGACGACAAATGTCTTTGTGCAGCTGCTGTGACAGCTGCTGGCTGAGCTGTTAGCCTGACGCCTGAACCCCACAGCTGGTTAACATAGGGGCCATCAAACACAGCGTCAAAAGCCTAAAAATCGAAACCTGCACTGGATTATACGCATGCAGAATTTTGAACTGGACTAGGACATGTACTCTGAAGAAACTATAATACTAATAATCATAATAATCAATATGTGCCTGAGACCCAGGCTGTTATCTTTATCCTTTTTTCTCTCCACTTCTTTGTTTGTCTTTTGTTGGCAGCCTTTCATTACCTTTCCCTATAGAACTCTTTGCCCATGACTGTGTATATTAGCTTTTGTGTGTGTGTGTGTGTGTGTGTGTGTGTGTGTGTGTGTGTGTGTGTAGGAGGGTGTAATCTCACACAGTTTTGCAGGTCTGTGTCACACATGCCTTCATGCACCTACACACGCCCTACGACACTTACAAGAGCAAAACTGTAGTCGCTTGCGTAACAGTCCAGCTGTTCCTGCTGCGGACAGTGATATGAGCTTTTGCCATTTTATTTTAATCCTCACCACTTTCACTCACTAATTGGTGTGTGACACGTGGACGTACACACACCTACATGTACACCCCACTGTCCATGGTTACATAACACAGATGCATCAGCCATACAATACACCTACTGCTGTGCCGCTCGCTTTCAAAGTTGTATAATGCAAAACATAAAACTTTCATAAGAGTTTCGTAACAAACATACACTTCGAAAAACCTGCACTCCAATGTTCAACTTTCAAAATGTGGCCACGGCAATTGTCTATTAACTGTAATCAATCATCTTTTTATAGCCAATGACTTAGTGATAATACTCCATTATGAAATTGAGGTATTTTTGTATTTATTTTTGCTTTAACAATGTTGTGTTTGAGTATTAAAATTTTTAAATGCAGCAACCTTTATGTCTGTTGGTGTGTATTAGGTGGACTTCCAGCTCTATTTTTTACTGTGAATGGGTTACAGTCTGTCATCTGTCACAAAGAAACATGTGGAGCTCTTACATTTGTGATGTTAAGTCATTATGATTCAGATTCTCTGATAAATGATGCCATCTTCTCTTTTTATTGCCTTTCCCCCAGTGCCTTTAATAGATGACAAATAATATTTTATTTTCCTCATTTTCCTCGTGTCAGCTCATTATCAGCAAATTGATTTAGAAAGCACTAGAGTTGTCTTGAATCCAGGATTTTGCATGTACAGAGTATACACTACACCAATATGATGGGCCTAGTGCTGCTGCTGTAACAGCCTCCAATCTTCTCACCACATGATCTGTGAGCTCCATCTCTGATGTTGGGGAAGTGGCCCTGCACTGTAGATGAAGTTCTAGTTCATCAATACAATAAAGAATAAAGGGCCGCCCCTAAGTTCAATTCAATTCAATTTTATTTATATAGTGCCAATTTACAACGAGGTCACCTCAAGCCACTTTACATAAAAAGTCAAGACTATACAAACATTTCGAGAAAACCCAACAAATCGCCCTTGAGCAGCTATAGGCAACAGTGGAGAGGAAAAACTCCCTTTAACGGAAGAAACCTCCAGCAGAACCAGGCGGAAGGTGGGCGGACATCTGCCTTGACCGGTTGGGCTGATTGGAAAACATTGGGCAAGTTAGTGGGACCAGTAGCTGTGCACTGGAAGACACACAGCACAAAATCCGGGGACACCTGAGGACAGGGACACACAGAGGGAGACAGAGAGGGAGAAAGACGACTACGGGAGAAAGGAGACACAGAGTTAATGTCAGACAGTGGTGACATATAAATGTGGGCTGAGAGGAGGAAAGTGTCTCAGTGAATCAGGGGTTGGTCCCCCAGCAGTCTGAGACTATAGCAGCATGACTAGAACCAACTATAAGCTTTAACAAAGAGGAAGGTTTTGAGCCTAGTCTTAAAAGTAGAGAGGGTGTCTGCTTCCTGAATCTGGACTGGGAGCTGGTTCTACAGGAGAGGAGCTTGATAGCTAAAGGCTCTGCCTCCCATTCTATTTTTGGAAATTCTGGGAACCATGAGTAGGCCTGCATTTTGGGACACAAGTGGTCTATTAGGATCATATGGGACTAGGAGATCTTTTAGGTAGGATGGAGCTGGATCATTTAACAGAACAGTTAACAGACCTAAACAGGAGTATAAAGACTTGTGATCTGTTCAGTTTAGAGTCAGCTAAAGGTGAATCCTTTGCTTTAATCAATAAAAGGTCGGATCAACTTCAGCATCCACAGATAAAGAAGAGATGGATGGACAAACTGAAGTAAAACATGGACAAACACTAACTAAATGGAGACCTAAGGGAATCTGAACCCCAGTCATATTCAACATAAGCTGAAGCTGAACATGAAGAAGCGATGAATTCAGGAAGCCCAAAGAGGGACAGCTTCATTGTTGTGTCAATGACAAAATCCCTGCTTATCTGGCAACCTGTGCAGATTAGTAATTTCATGGATTCTGGTGCAGCACACTCTTAATGTTTGGAGTCTGTGTGTAGCTGGTGGTAACAAACATTAGCTCACTAGCTTTGACCATTCTGGTCTGTTAATGCTTCCTTTGCTTGTGGTTTGGGCAGCACATGTACATAAATGCCATTAAATTTCCCTTTGATGATGAAAAACTTTTTCAGATGACATCATCAGGAGGAGTTTTTTTTCAGCTAAAAGCAGAAAAATACTCATTATAGTGAAGTCAGAGGGAAGTTTAAAAGCATTAATGTGCATTTACACCTTAAACTAAAGCCATAGAAAGCAAGTAGAAAGTCCCCCTTTATGTAAAGTTTCACCAAAGTAAAAGCACGTCTACTTGCATACATTTATTTAGTACTCTTCCTCCCTTTGAAGGTAGGTTTTATACTTTTTTATATTCCCAAAACCTGTAAACATAGGTCGGTGCGTGAAATCTGTGGATTTAAGTTGTTTTACTAAATATGAGTTGCCACTATTCTTTAGATTCACAGAAGAAGGTTTTCTTGAGCATCAAAGTGAAACAGTGATTGTTAGGATAATCCTTTCTTTACAATCATGCATCGTAAGATCGAGTGAAGATCCCTCACATGTAATACCCAGATCCCAGCAGCTAGTGAACTGAGTGAGGAAGGAAATGGAAACCCAGAGTCATAGAGAGTCATAGTACATACTTCTCATAACCTGATGATCAATATCACTGAGAGGCAACTTTTTGAACCTTTTCATGTCAAATCTTCTCTTCGTAGCTTGTGGTGAAAAATTCTGTTTGCCGCCTCGCACTTTAAAAAGTCACATTTCAATTGAAATGTTTTATAAATAAAAGGCAGTGGCACATATTTCCTGCAGCTCAGCTAATGTAGATCTATTATCCAAGTGCTGATTAACCACTGTTGCATCACATCGAGCTGATGGTAGGATAAATGTCAGCATGTAAACTGGCAGCTAAACAACACTCTCACATTTTCACAAGGCTATCAGGAAGGAAAGATATTTATAGCAGAGCCTAGATCAAACAGGGGAAACTGATAACACAATCTTTATAACCAATATAACACTCCTTGTTTCATGTTTCATGTTGCATTGTCAAATTAAGTAGAAAAGCTGTTTATGTTGCATAAATACATCGAGGACATGAAGAATCACAAAATAAACGAAAAAAAGAGAATTTCGTACAACCTGTGTGATCTTCACAGTAAATTGTTGCCTGTCAGGCAGAGGTGTAGATAGCTCTGACCCAGGGGTTTGAAGCAAGTGAAGTGCACATTGTAATGATGCTTTTCAGGGACCACAATGGACTAGTACCTGAGCCGTCCGGGTTTTGAGAAGTCTCAGCTGAATAGGCAGCAAAATACCACTTTAATTCACTGTATGAGTGTGCCTCTTCGCGGCACCAGTAGTGTGTTTGCGGCAAAAAAGATTTAATTCATAAATGTATAATCAGTTCTTACTTTCAATATTACTAATAATAGTTGCGTAGTGTTACTGCAACTGCTTAGAATTGGTGTATTTAGTTTCGCTTGAAAAATGCATTTCCCACTGAAGGCTTGGTAAACCACTACATACCTCTGAGGTTAACACCTCTGTGCTTATCTTGATGACAGCCCTGGGATTAGTATTTGCTGCTAATCACTCTATAGCCTGTAGATTTTCAGGCTTTGTACTTTGGGAAATCCCCCCTGATATGAAAGCCTTTTGGGGGTTTCATTGTCAACAAGCACAGCTTGCAGAAAAAATGATTCCCAGGGCCTAACAAACATATTGACTGGAATCAACATATTTATTTTGGATGTCTTAAAACCTTCATTGTTTAAAATAGCATGTGGTCATTTTTTCAAGTCAAACTATTGCATTGTTACATTGTGCAGCGCATGAAGGGATTCTTTTTTTTTTCGTGTGTTTTTTTAATTTATTATTTTACTGTTGCGATAACCCAAACTAGTGTTCCAAAAATTTCAAATCATAAAACTCTGCTCTGGCGACTCTGGTGTAAACCTTTGCAAAGATTTCAGGTCATGGCCCCAAAGCCCACGTTGGCGTCCACCTGCTCTCAGTACATCCATGGCTCAGCTGGGACGTTTCTGCACCACTTTGCTCAGACCAACAGCTGGTTTCCACAAGCTGGTCATTTAGAACAGAGTGCACTTGGAAGGATGAACCTCACAGACGCAGGATCTAAAACAAACAAAGCTAAAGATGAGCTTCTACATAAAGGCCTATCAGAAGAAAGGTAAGTTTATTACAGCCCCAGAATGAAACCACAACATCAAAGTTATTCTTAATATGACCTCTTTTAACTGGCCACTGTAGTAAGGAAATATGTGTAAAATGTAAAACTCATTCAGCAGGTTTCACCAGCAGATTTATATGTGGCTAAATCAGTATTCAAAGACAGAGATAGCATTAACAAAAGAGCTCCAGTGCAAAAACTATTAACCCTGTCCTGGAACATTTGGATGTCTACTGTGGAAATGTAGTTACACAAAAGTTCATTTGAAACTATCATGCTCCCACAAAGCCGATCACCCATGACTACTGACCAATATAGGCCGCACATGGCTCCATGACATAACAGGGCATCAATATAAAACATTTCTGCCTTAACCAGCTAAAACATAAAATGTCACTTAAAATATACATATTGAAATGCTTCTACATAAGTGAGATTCTGAAAGCAGGACCTGTGTTGGAGTAAATACCACAGTGAGGTATTAATGCCATCACCTGTCTGTCATCGCCAGTGACAGACAGGTGATGGTGGGTGTCTCTTTGTAAAGTCTAATCGCAGCGTGTCGCTTCATTAGCAGCTCTGTGTTTGTGCTGCGTCCACAGCCTGGTTGTAAAAGCTAACAGGATGTGTTGCTGTGCTCTTTAAGGTTACCACCTGTTCGCTCACTCAGTCCTGCGTTCTCATGGAAACCAGTATGGTGAAAAGCCAGGCCAGTCATACACACAACAGACTCTTTGTTTTTCCACTTGTGTGTGTGTGTCTATGCTCTGTGGGCAAATTATGTCCATATCTGCCGCTTTGTTTCTGCTGCTGCTTGCATTATTGACTTGTAAATTGCATTTCAGCAATGCTCGCCTGTAATACTAAAGCTACTGGAGTTTGACGTCCAGACTTGCACTTGTGGCTCAGCATGACTGTTCAAAGCACGCCTGCTGTATTAAGCTAGACTTCAAATGGCAGATGACTCAAATGTGCTTGATCTGTGTATTTCACTGTGGTATTTATAGCTTCAATAGTTCGTAGATGGGAGGAGGCTGTTTTCCTCTCTGACTCTCTTTACCTCTTCCTCTGTTTCTCTGTCGGTCTTTGTTTCGCTCACTCTTCACAGTAGGCTGCATCATCCATGCTTTCTTCTCCTCCTTACTTCTTTATAGTTTGACATGTCATTCATTAATTCACTAATGTCACCTCAAGGTCCACCTGAATTGTTGAGGTTTTAATTGTGCTAAAGCTTCCTCTGGTGGTATTGTCCCAGTTGTCATGGAATCGTAGATGTGTAAAAATTTCATTTGTTGTCAAGCCAGTGATGTCACGAAAGTGCTAAGAAAAATTTAAATTCAAACATTTACATTTAGATAACAAGGAACAGAAATATTACGATGACATTTTCAAAAGACGTAGAACATGGAGCTGACACAGTTTCATCAAGGTAATGAATAAATTTGATAATTACTCCCGTGATTAGTCACACAGGAAACAAACCACGACCCACAGAAGGGAAAAATACTCTTGTAATGACAAATGCTGACATTTCTTTCTTGAAGTATTTTATGCTTTCTGAATCAGATTGGTGTGTGAAGTTGTTTGTGGTTTCTTTGCATATACTTTACCACTGAGTAATGTCATTTGGTTTACCATATCTCTGTCTTCCTCTCTGTCTCTCTCTATATATTTATATATAGATTTAGGTATAGATGTATATACATATATATTTAAACAAACACCAAATGGTGTTTCATTGCATGCAATTTATACTTTAACAATATTGCAGTTTCATGCAGAGAATTAGATGAGAAAAATGAGGTTAAAGGTTTCTTGCAAGCCATGTCACCTGGACGGTGTATTTCAGCAAGAGGCTGAGGGATATTTTGGTATAGGGAAGTCAAAGGTAAGTTAAATTGCATTAATTTACATCTGCTAATCAAAGACCAAAAGAAGCAAGTTTAAAATCAGTGAAGGCGTGAAAGCTGCAGTCAACAGCTGGTTACCGTACATCAACTAAGCCCAGAATGAAGACTGAAAACAAGGGGAAAGTGCTAGAAGCTGGCTCTATTTAAAGACAACAACATTTACCTGCCAGCAACTCCAGAGCTTACTAATAAACCCATCAGAGAGGTTTTGTTGTTGGTTTTGAATCAATTAAAGGAAAAATAAATGTATAAACTACATTACATCACTCTGGTCTTTATCCTGGCCTAAGCAAAGCAGTCGGCTGGGTTTATTTTCAGCCATGAAAGTTGTACTGATCCCCATGCAACCTTCAGGAAGCGTACATTTTCTAAAATGTTGAACTATTTCTTTATAGATGAGTTCTTTCTGCAAATGATGTACTCCTATGATAATAAGATAATAATATACCAGGTACTGGAATATGAAATCGAACAGTGAAATAATATACTCCGTCTGTGGCTGTTGTCTCCCTACCATCTCCCTGTCTCATCCTCTGTCTCTCTCTTTCTGTTCTGCTCCTCACAGTCTCTCTCGTTCCCTTTCTTTGTCGGCGCTCTGTTTTTCAGCCCTCCTCCCATGCCATGCCTCATTAGCCTTACCAGTGATTATCCCGTCTCACTGATTAACGAGGAAATCACACACTTCACTTAATAATTCATGCTCTTAAACAGCCTGTCATTTGACTTTGCAACTTTACCAATGCCTTCCATCTTGTTTTTATTTTCTCTATCTGATTTTCTTGTCTTTTTTTTTTTATATTTCCATTCTATGCTGGTTCTCTTCCTGTACATACCAAGATCATGTTCTAGATGGGGTTTTTTTTCATAGTGAAGTAAATCACTAGGTGGCAGCATAGTAACATAGTAATATGGCACATAGGTGGATGGAGGGGGAGATTATGGAGAGTAAATGAAATGCACCCAGACTGTATCAGTTGGTTTGCTAATAGTTTAATACACAGTATTGAATGTGGCAAGCTGCATCCTAGATGGGTGGGGTTGTGGAATAACTGCAGCGCCATTCATCTTTTTATTTATCCCTTTAATTCCTCTAATTTCCTGATCAATAAGACCTGGGTTGATTCCTGATCAATTGAAATAATGTTCCCCCGACGCATTAATGACCTTTTAAAAGCATATTGGTCTTTTGCCAAATCTGTTAGCCTTTTGTGTTCCACAGTTAATGAGGAGGTCAGCTCCAAAGCAATTAGGAGCCGTGTGTAAGACATGAGGTCTGTTTTTCTGTTACTCTCAATGCAATTTCCGGTATATTTGAAATATTTTACTTTGTAATAAATTGCATATATTCATTTGTGTTGCTCAGAAACAAAACCTGCTATGACATAGGCGAGTCTTACATTATTTGTGTGGCACAATACAAAGGCTCATGTTGTGTGTGTGTGTTTGCTAGTAAAGCCCAAAAAGTTGTCATTATGATATTAAAAAAGGAATAAAGGCAGGCCATGTTTAAAATGCTTCTAAATAAGTAATTAATGCTTCTAGCATTAAGACATTTTTATACAATTTTTACTTTTGTCGCAAAACCTCCAATGTATTTTCTATCCAGTATGTCACTACCATAAAATGGGACATTCGTGTGAATGGTAAAAAATGAGGAAGTATTTTTTTTCCAACTGACATATGTTAATACTCTTAAATGAGTCATTTCAGTATAAATGTGAAAGCTTATTTTGAGATGTTATGGAACCATTTCTTGTTTGTGTGGGGGGACTCGGGGTTTGCTTGTAGGTGGTGTGAATATGGATGACAGCAGAACTTGTAGTGGTATTATGGAACCATTTTAATCATTATGTTATAGCCTCAAACCACCAAACGGGTTTCCCTGATATTGTTTTCATCATGAAAATACCAGTGAAAAGTATCACTCATAGGGATCAAGCTACAGAATAAATTCACCTGGATCCTCTTTGAAGAATTTTCAATTGTGCTTTGGCTTTGTTGGTCCTATTTCGGTTTACTTACAGCATTTTACTAGTGCTGTTTTTAGAGAAAAAGCTCCAAAAACCCACTGTAGCCTTCATACCAGCAACTGTCAGAAAACTGAATAGGTAAGAACTGATTATCGCTCTGGAACAATTAGCAGGTTCAGTAACAGGACTGGTGTACAGGAAGTGGTTGAGACCAAAAACAGAGCTAAAAGACTATTAGACTACAGTAGGCAGGGCCAGAAACACAAACCCAAACATTTTGGTCCAACATATTAGTCCAACTCAAAAAGCCATATAAAAGAAGTGTCACATGGTGCAAGGGGACAGTTGTGTGATAGACAAACACATCTAATCACTGGCAGACTACACAGCACGTCTTCAATATGATCTTAATTGCAGGCGGTAAATTACAACAGATTATTGACGCATGAATAACCCAGCACTTATGTCGTTCTAATATGTCGCTGTAAAACAGCACTGGCATTACCCGCATGTGACAATGATTTGTGAACTTGCAAGTCTGGTCACATGACCAATGTGCATGACTTAATGATTTTTGAGACTCGCCCATATTTTTACATCAGGAGGATGTAGCTGATAACGGGTGGCTTCATAGTTGACATACAAACTTCAAAATGGTGTTAGTCTTATTGTTTAACTCTGGCGGGAAACTCAATAGCCTCATTTCCCAAAACCATTCATTTAAATACCCACATGAGGATATTTGTCATTGAAGCAGCATGTTGCCTTGTAGTGAGTAGAACTCACAAATGTAGAAAAATACATCCAAAAATATCAAAATGTTGAAAAGGTGTTCAAGTTCAAAATTACCTTTGTCTGAACCTGTTGCATTTACAAAACCAATTTATAATCAATAAAAATAGCCTGTGAATACAAAAAGGCAATTTGTGTCGTTACTGAAGCTACAGATGATTAAAACGATAAATATGGGGGGGAAGGATAGCTACTTGTGAAAGATTAGTACAGGATGTACCACATTATATTCCTATGTGCGTGATTATAATGATGGTGCAGTAATTTGCCCTCAGTTTGATACGTAACATGGAGCCATTAATTACTCTGTGTTATCAGTTTCTTTTATTGCTCAGCTCTGATTGCTGCTCCTGCTGTGTGCCGCTTGGATGGGGAAGAGAGGAAATCTGACAACCTGTAAGCAGCTCCCTGGGAGTACTTGAAGAAGGAGTGTGTGTGTGTGTGTGTGTGTGACAGCGACACAGAGAGAGGGGAAGTGAGAGATCAACGTCTCTCATTCCCCAGCTTTTATTCCCTTGCCTTTCCAGCTTTTCGTCCCCTTCAGTTCTGAGAAATTGACTGAAAGAGGAAACTGGAAAAAAAAAGTATAAACATTTAAAATTTAAAACAAAAGAATGAATAGAACACAGTCGAATAGAGACATCACCTTGAATTCTATGAAACTGAGATGGAATTTCTTTTTTTCATTTTACTTCCCATTTAATAGGAAAATAATCATTCATAATTAAAATATAATAGTCAGTTCCAGGTCTACATACATTTCTTTTACTAAGTGCATTCTGTTCAGATGTGTTTTTGCCCTTGGTCTTCTTCTTCTTCTTCTGTCCCTCCCTCCCTTCGCTCCTCTCCTTCTTACCGTTGTCAAGGGCAACTGGAGGAAAGAGATGAATACAGTAACATGGTCACCTGATCAGCGGGGGAATCCGGCAGGTGGGTGTACATGCCTCTCTGCACGTGTCTGGCTTTTCCACGACACTGACAGGGTTACAACACAACAAAAGACCCAAATACAGGTGGAGGACTCATTCCCAATGTAAATGAAGTGTGGGCTAATTCAGCATGAATATTTAATCAACTATAAACAAATTACTATTACAGTGAGTGGTGCCACTCGGTGTGTGTGTGTGTGTGTGTGTGTGTGCGCGCACAGGCTGTTCTCTCTCACTCCCTGCCTTGTTAGTGTGAATGTCTCTCATCCTTCCTAATGTGCATCTTTATTAGGTGTGTGTTGCATCAACAACAACAGCTTTTCAGCAGAAATCACTACAAATCAGCATTTGAGAGAGTGTAGAACGATTAGAGCATGACAGGACAGACTTTTTGGGTGAAATAAATACATCATTGGTTTTTAAGAGGAATGTTATGTCACTAAAGCTGTGCCAGAAGCAGGACTTTTCTTGCAATTTGCATACCTTGCAAAATTAGATGCCAGGTTTAAACCACCTAGTGTGACCCTCAAGCTTTTTACGACTTTAAAGCAGCAGTTCCCTAGCTATTAGTTTGTGAGCCGTTTCAAACAAATCCACCTGAACCCCCTTGTTACGAGCTTACAACTGTGAAGCAGTTAAAAAGAAAAATGATTTTTCATTCACAGATTATTTTAATGATTTGAAGAGGTCTGAAAAGCTTAATGTATCCAGCATTTGACAAGGAATAAAAATGTGAGAAAACACAGGAAAGTAACTGTAAAACTAAAGTACTACAGCATCTGTCTAACCCCCATCACCGACCACGGGGGTGTCCTAAACCTCAGATTAACTCCCTACATATTAAAAACGACCGGGAAAATTTCAGTGTCATCTCAAGGCAAAACTTGTTAAGACCCTGTGGCATCACAGAAAGCACAGCTTGTAAATGGAGCTTAAAGTGGAATTGTTTCATTAGGCAGGGGGCTCCGACAAACCAAGTCAGCCTGTCAAAACCACCATGTCTGTTTGTTCCTTTTATTTCTTTCTTTCACTAAGGTCTTTCAAAAATGAAAAATCTACAGAACTTTGGAGGCTCTGACCCACGATGACCCTGACCTCTTGTGCATCCGGGCCTGTGCTGGTAAAACGCTCACCGGTGATTCATACACAGTCTGCGGGTATTTTAAACACCCAAGGAAACTAAATGCATTAATGTGAAATGAATCTGATGCTGTAAATCAACACACACACACCTATTGTTAAGTTGTTGTCAAGTGCTCGGTACGTTGCTAGTGGAAGGCGCGTCTGAACTTGTTCTATTCTTTGATCCGGCGCAGTGTTCCGAATTTATTCGTGTGCGTGTTAATTGGAGCCTCGGTGTGTCTGTGTCATTAGGCCGCGCGTTGTTTGCTCTGCGTTTAACCTCGGAACAGCGATTCTCTCTCTCTCTCTCGCTCTCTCTCTCGCTCTCTCTCTCTCTCTGTGTCTCTCTACCTCTCCTCGCCTCCCTGCTCCCTCCTCTTCCTCCTCCTCCTCCTCCACCTCCCTCCCTCCCTCCCTCCCTCGTCTTCCTACCTGATTCAGAACCGCTCCGACGCTATGCGTATGACCGCGTCTCTCTCTGCGAGGCGAGCACCACCGGAGGGACCCGCACGCTCCTGCTGCTGCCGCCGCTGCCGCTGCCGCCGCCGCCGCCGCTGCTGACCGGCTGTCGAGCGACCCAGGCCGGGCAACAGGCGCTGGAGACTCCGCCGCTGATTAACCGCCGCTGGAGGTGAAGAAAGGAAGAAATTAACCGGCGAAGGCAAGTCATGTAATGCCCATGTTTTCAGACGAGGGGGTCAGTGTGTTTTCGTTTTTGACGAATGTGCAGGAGTTAAATTGAATATTGATATTGATTTGTGCATGTCCGCCGCGATATTTAACAGTAAACGGCGGTGTAGACGGAATGAGCGAGGCTGGCTAATAAAGCGCACGGCAGCCTGTTGTCCATCCGTGTTGTTTGTTTGTTTGTTTGTTTGTTTGTTTGTTTTGGGTTTGTTTTATGGTGATGAATTTTGGAGCCTGAAAGCCACATGACACAATGTCACAGGCAGCAGAAACCTGCGCGCGGCTGTTATCATTCATGCGTTTTAAGTTTGATGCCTTCAGGGGCGGCAGTGAAGTGAGATGCAGACAGGTTTTTGAATATCGTGTCTACATCGTAATCAAGGACACACACACACACACACACACATATGCAGCCCCACAGATGGGCTGTCCACTTTTCGGGTGTACGGCTACATGCTAATTAATATTTAGCCCCCCCCCGCCCCCCCTCGCTTATGAAGCATGCAGACACTTCCATATCTGCCGTTCGTGGACGGAGGACTCATGCAGAGTTGGCTGCCTGTAGTGAAGCCGTGTCACCATCTTCATCATCACCGTTGTTGTGATTTCCCCTTGTGCACCGTTTGCCTTCGTCATCATCACCACCATTATCATCATCAGCATCATGGTTTCACTGTGTTTGTGTCATTTGCCTAAAGGGCTGCTCGGCATGCAAAAACACAATACTGAACTGTTTCTGAAAAAAAAAAAGAGTTTTCTCAGAAATGCAGGAAGAGGTAAAGAGGAACCCAGAAGGAGAAGTGGTTGTCATTGTCTGCTCAGTGCGATGGAGGAAGCAGAAATGTATTAAATTATTAAGAGTTTTAAAGGACATTTGTTTATACGCTTTGAATTTGAAAGGACTCCTCCCTTCCACACAAAAAAAAAAAATATAGTGAGCTTTTCTCGTCAATAATTCACCCCTCCGTCTTTTTCCAGAATTGGCCCTGGATAGAGATCTGCCAGAGGACGAGCGCGGCGTCCTGGATACTGCCATCCCAGTCATCACTCTCTCCCATTTTCCTTTAATTAGCCGAGCCTTCACCTCGCCAAACTCTACTCGTTCCTCTCCTCTCTCCTCCTCTCCTCCAACTTTATTTAGCAACTCTCTACATCTCTGACACATCTCACTTTCTCTCGTCGTTCCTCCCTTTCTCTTCCATTGCTGTAAACTCATTATGGCGTCCAAATTGAACCCCAATGTCCTGTACGTGGCAGGGCCCGGCAATTCGCTGGGATCACCCCAAGCAGACTCTGAAAGAACTGTAAGTATTGCTCAATCTGTCACGTCTGTAAAGCTGCAAAAGCCGCTGTTCTAATCTAATTAAATGATATTGCTTAGTGGGGAAATGCTTACTAATTTTTGATTATAAGTCACAACAGATTCACCTAGAATGCCCAAATCATTTGTTCTATTTTGCTGCAGAATTGTAAAAAAAAAAAGTTTACTTTTTTAATTGTCTTGTTTTTTTTACCAGCTTTTTAAAGAGGCACTATACACTACGCTTCTGCCTGCACCAGGCATAGTTACAGGATAGGAGCTGAAGGGAAAGTTTTTTTTTAATTAACAGAGAACTGAAAAAATTATTCACTGAAGCCCATTTTCAATTCAGTTTTACTATTAAAAATATGCTGTCAGCTCCCGTTGTTAAAGGCATGTGTATGTTTATATATGATAATAACTCCCATAGTAAGGTCTGTGTCGTTACAATTTGGGAGCAGAGGATTTGCGTGGACTGACAAAAAACTAATAGATTTGATGCTTAAATATAGCTTTATGCATATTCTGCATGAATGCCAACTAAACTATCTAACTATGTATACAAATTAAATAAGTAATTTTTTGGTGACCCCTTTAAGCTACAAAGCTATACAGCATATTTTCAGAGAAGTGTACAAACACTAAAACATATTCACATTTGAGGCTTAAACTAATATAATGTTCCATTTTTTAATTAGGAATACAAAATTTATATTATATTTTTATTAAATTGTTGCAGATCAGTAACAACAATTTTTTACATGGAGAAAAAGCTAATGTACCTACGCTGCTACTGTTTGTTCTAGCTGGTGAAGCAAGCCCATAAAAGACAATTTGTGTGTTAAACATTGTATATTAGTGATATCTGACTCAGATTTTCTTCTTCTTCATAATTTTTTTCTTGTCTTTTAGGTTGGAGAAGCTGGAGAAGAGTCATCAGACAGTGACGGAGAACAAGAAGAAACGTCGCACAAGCTGATCCGCAAAGTGTCAACTTCGGGACAAATAAGAGCCAAGGTAGGAAAAGATGCTGAGAGTGAGTCTGTGCACAGTATGATCGGACATGGTGTTTTAGAATACGCAGTGGACTGACCCATTGTTAAAGAGGTTCTGGAATATTGATGGATTTGGACAGGAACTGTGTAAACTAGCTAATACCTTAGGTCATCTTAGGGAATTTGCAATATAGCAAAGAATCAGATTAGTTAGCAACGAAGTAAAAAAGACTTACTGTTAAATCTGTGGGGTTAGAACAGATAACCTTGGATCGCTGACGTGTGTTGGCTTTGCAAGTCAATAACCTGGACTAATAGCGGCTGCAGCAGGTCAAGACAAATCACGTACCTTAGTGAAATCTAAATGTCAGGCATCCCAACTCCTCTCTCTTACACTTTCCTTAGTGCATTGGCTTCATGATAAAAGGAAGTAAAACGCTCTCTCCCGAACGAAGCTGCATCATGAGCCACGTGTCTGCAACCATGTGACAGTGTGTTGTCTGCGCTGTTGCATTCAGGGACAGTGCAGAATTTAGGCCACCTTACTGGGCGATGAACCCACCTTAGAAGGGTTCATAGTCCAACGTGTAATCTCCGTGGTTAGGCCTTCCTTTTTGTTACCAGCCTGTTATGTGAACATCATGTAATAAGAGATCAGTGACGTTTTCTAGTTGAAAATATTCAGTTTTTACTTATGTTTTTTCCCAAGATAGTGTTGACCCGCAATATCACACAGCCGTATGTTAGGTAATGTTAGATATATTTTCTGAAAACCTCATGCCACTGTTGAAAGCTATTCTGAACCTTATATAATAAACCACTTTTCTATGGTTAAAGTAATATTAGGTAAGCATGGGTGTACATACAGACTTAGCTTAATGGCTGTGCTCTTCACTAGGTCGGAGAAAGTCATGGCAAAGTCACGGCTATTTTTATCATCAGGACCACACTAAATACTGTGATTAAACGTTTGCGCTTCTTAGTTATATAATTGCTTTAATATGAATATCACACTATAGAATGGATGTGTGCATGTGGAGTCAAAAGCCGTTTGAAGGACACCTGCTTTAACATGAAGCTGCGTACACTACTATAACACACTTTCTCAAGGTGGTTTCACTCTTGTCTTGTACAGTTCGTCGATCAGCCCACTGAATGTTCCGACATTATCTGTGTCTTTTCTTTGTTCAATTGTCTGTCTCTAGTGTACCGTTATCAACACTTAAATCAGGCCTCTGATCTTATCTACAGCTTGTCTTAGTCTGCTGAGGTCAGCTGACTTCCTTTACAGGCCTGGTCCACTTCCTGCCTGTCACATTTTCCTCTGATAGTCGATGTGACATAATTGCACAGTAACAGCTTTTTCTCCATCGAACCTCTCATACAGTAACTGCTTATTGGCTTCTGGACTTTGGAATATTGATGGTATATTATCACACGCACACACACACACAACTCGTTAGTTGTTTAAAAGGTAATATCTGCTTTGAGAAATGTCTAATTGTTTTGTCTGTAGTATGTTTGGAGATCATTATCCATTACCTGCATTAAACTCTAAATCTAATCAATAGGAGACACATAATAGTCTGCAACCACTGTTGTCATGGGGATAACATCCCATAACGCTTTTTTTTTCCTAGAGCAGATACTGATGTTGGATATAAGTTTGATTTGCTAATGTCATCAGGCGCCACTGTAATGTGGCGTGGAGTGTACTTGCCCGTGTAGGGGAATAGAAACATAGCAGATGGTTGTAATTGTTTAGTGTAAGAGAACAATAGGTAAAAGCTATGAGCACAGTGTTATTTTGACTTATTTTGGTGTAGTTTTGTTTTTATTTTTCGTAGGATGTAAACAAATGTACTATGTTGTCATGTGAGAATGTGTTTCTTCTCCTCGTGTTATAATCGGAAGTTCAGAGTTTTTGGGCTTTAGACTTTTAGTCCTGCAAAACAGGACATTCAATAATGTCAGCTTATACTGTAAATAAGTAGTATATAGTGGGCATTTTTAATCGTTTCGGTGTTACATTTTCAATTTTAATTTTTGAACAAATTAAAAACTAAAAAATGTCATTCTGATTTTTGTAGTTCAAAATGACAACTACATTCACACCTGATACTTCTATGATTATTTTTCATTTGTACAAACATAGCTGATATAAAATGACACAAAAGCTTTATTTTGGTGTGTATATAAATTCTGTAAAGATTTTTGTGTATACAGATTGAATGTGGGTAACAGATTTGCAGTAGCTTTTGAAACAGAAGTAAATTCTCAATATTTGCCAGAAAACAAATGTTTTTCTGTCTTTCTAAAACGTGTTTCCGTACCCAAAACAGCATCTGGATGTTGGATTCACTCGCTGTCTATGACATTTGACAAAGCTGTGATTAGTTCTTTGTAGGTTCTCTGTGTCTGTGCGTATGTGGGGGTGTTGATTAGATTGTGTGTACCTACAGTCATGTGACGGGGGTTAATCTAGTCATCGTCTCCAGGATTATGCTTCGGTGACAATGACTTGAGGAGATTAGTGTGTTTGTGCATCCCTTTGTTTGTGCACATGAGGGTAGGAGCTGATGCGTGTTGGATTGTGTGTTTTTTTGACCGCTTATATGCTAAAACGTATCACATGTGCTGCTGCTTTTTTATCTTGTGGGTGTTGTTTACTGCTAAAAACCATTCGAGCGTCTCTGCCTCTTCTGTCATGCCTCCCCTCGTTTTGTACCCCGCCTGTTACGCTGCTTGTTAAAGCGACAGTCTGTTGGCACACTTGTTAAAGAGGTGCTAATTCTTATCAACTGTGACATGACATTCTGACACTATTAGATTAATTCAGTTCCTCAATGCTAGTCCGTAAATAATTACACAGATGTAGCGATAGACCGTCAAGACCGGGCGTGTCATTTCTCTTTTGCTCTGGAAACGTTCATGTAATTGGATATGTTTTAAGTTTAAAGACAAGGTTTTTGATTTAGAAGACTTTTTGAAGTCACTCACGGCAGTTATCCTTTTGAAATTTCACAAAATCAGACACAGTTTAAAACTAGAGTTTTTGTGGCTCGCTGAATGTGGATGAATGTGACCTTGGAGACTTGCTAACTGATTGGCTGTGTGAAACATTGCTGCAGATCCCACTGGCCAGATTGGAGTTTTAAGACTGATGGGGATTGATTTGTTGTGCTTATGTACTCTTGTTTTGATATTTTGGTGATTTTTAGAGGTTTTGACCTGAGACTTAGTGCTTAGATTGTACGAACACAACCTGTACTTCAAGGGAAATAATACACCTATGGTGGTGGTTTTTATATAAATATCATTATGTACTATGTACACTGTGTGCACTGCGTGTGAGGCCTTGTGAACAGCACTGCTTTGCATGTCTTGTCTTTTTTCTTCACACATATCCTGTAATTCCTCTCAATACTGTTGATATATTACATGTGTGCATAATATATATTCAAAAGTTAAACTTCGCCATATTTTCTCTGCTGGTTTAGGCGTAGCATTAAATGATAGTCTATTAACAGCCTATAGCATATCTAACTATGTAATATCTTACTGTAGTAAGGTACAGCACAAGCCACATGAGATGAAATTTAATTTAAAGACACATACTGTTAACATTTCAGCAGCTTTTCCACGTTGAAGTTGGTGTTGGCTTAGAAACTGGCTGGGGTGCTTTACAGCACAATACAGAAACACTTTTTCCCCTTATGCTGGGCCTTAACTGTAGTATGTCACATTATCTTGTCAGACATCTTCACTGTCATCCATAATTTTCATGAAAGCAGCTACTGAGCATTGTTGATTACAAGTGTTCACTAAAACTATACGTAAACTTTACATACAAAACTTTATTAGACATCAACTATAGTATGTCACTTAAAGGCTCATCCATTATTCTTAATTTAGATCTAATGGATTTTGTTGCATCAAGCATTTGTTTGTTTTGCCACAGGAAGCAGTTAGCTGATGGGAAATGGAGATGTGATGCTAAATGTGAGAAACAAAAGTTGCTGCACAAAGAGACTTTTTGCTGTTAGTCATTTCAAAAGTTTCAGCTGCCTCACATATTCTATCAAAGATATATACTAAGTTGTATGGGTCTCATGTCCTTTAATCAGCTTTTTCTGAGTGACTCCTGTGATTTCTTGTTCTTTCCATCTTTTGTCTTTGTCTCTACCTTGAGGCTACATTACATAAGGTTTTATGTTCTCCCCCCCCCTAACAATCCTCTTCTCCTCCTCCTTCCCCCCCTTTGCCCATTTGGCTTGGTCTCATTTGCCATGTGGAAAATAAAGGAGACACAGGAAGAGAATGAGGCGGAAGAGCAAATGGCTTCTGTGAAATGTATTTGTGTGTGTGTGTGTGTGTGTGTGTTTGGAGCGCACCAGTGCTGTGGCTTTATGTAATATATTAAGAGGTGGCTCCTATGTATTGTCCTCCTCATTCATTTTATATTGGGTGAACCATCTCTAAATATAGTGGACACCAGTAGAACTCCACCGCCCACTACGAATAAAAAACACAGTACATGATCACTTTTCTGACAGTTGCAGCTTAAAAACCGAGAAATTCTAACCTTGTAAAAGTGGAATTCATGGCAGAGCTGCTATAGTGGTACAGGTGTGCCTAATAAAGTGGCAAGTAAGTGTTGATGTCCACATGAAGGCGTAAATACACACACACACACACAATCTGAAAAGAGTCTTTTCATTATAATTGATAGGGCAGGGTACACAAGACATACACTTACCTTTTCTTTTTACTCCTGCCTTCAAGACGCTTTTCAATTTTTACAAAGCTACAATAGTCACCTTTTGTGATTGGTCAGGAGGGGGGACCTGAGTCAAATATTGTCAGTTAATATCTCTGAACAGTGAGTCTGGATGTGAAAAGGCTGCAATAGCACCTCTTCGCAGACCATATTTCTAGTTTATTTCTCATTTGTAGAAAGGTTTAAAAAAGTGACATACTGTCAATTTGTATTACAAATCCTTACATTTAATTTTTTCTCCAAAAGTCCTAAAAAAAAGTAAAATCAAATTCCATTTAAGATAATTCCTTGTTTTTGTAACGTTTATCATTTGTTTTCCCTGTTAGCGTCTGCACCTTGATGTCTTTTTTTAGAAAGAATCTTGACTTTTCTCAGCTTCCCGGGCAAACATTTTCACTTCTAAAATAGCAGCACATCATCACATTATATAACCAGTTGTATTTCTGGTGTTTTGAGTGGTGACCAACAGGTAACACTTCTTTTTTCCATTCCTGTGGATTTCCTGCACAGTGCTTTGGAATCAAACCCACTATATTTGTTCCTTTTTATCTGCATCTCACTCCTGGTGCAGAAATCTGTGTGGGCGTTCACTGCAATGGAGATGAGGACGTGTTAAAGTTGTGCGTATGTGTGTGTGTGTGCGTGCATGCAGGAGAGTAAATAAAAATGGCTTGAGAAGAGTGCATAAGGAGAATGTGTGGGTTGTCCAGTGTTGTGTGTGTGTGTGTGTGTGCGCGTGCACTCACTTTGATTTGTGCTCTTGGCTTAAAGTGATACAGCTGCAATAGTGTGTGTGGGTCAATACTGGGAAAGAGATGGAGGGAGAGATGAAAAGAGATGAGGAGAGAGAGATGGTGATGGAGGGAGGAGAGAAAATTAGTAGGTAGAAGAGGGAGAGAGATGGAGGCAGAGAGAGACAGATACAGACTCAGTTATGTAAGAAATCCACAGAGCAAACAGCAGGGCCTAATACCCATATTTACCATCACAACAGGTTGGCAGGACTTTACAGGAGGCGGCCGGACTATTTAAAATTTGTTGTTCGGATGCTGGAACTAAGATTGCACTAAAGACGCTGGATCTTCAAGTCTAAACAAACATATTCAGTGCATTGTCTAGCAAAACTCCTTTTTATGAATATTTTAATTGTGTTTTGCATCTTTCTTCATCATGCCCTGATATCTTTTAGAGCATTTGACAGCGACAACTTGTTGGTATGTAGAAATTAGCTAAACCGAAGTATCTCATAGTTGTTCTTGTCCACTTAGAATGGCAGAGTAGATATATTTTTTATAGATTCTGCATTCATTCACACACATTTCCATATCACATTATGAGCTTTCATAGACATCACCGGGGCTCCACACACTAAAAACTGGAATAAAAGCAAATGTGCTCAGTGGACTGCAATGTAACAAAATATAGTGAAAAATTACGAAAATGTAACCAACAAAAGTTGCCCTGTCAGTAAACAGTGTAAACCGATAGATGCTAACTGGAGGCAGAGTAACGATGAACATGTTTTGGCAGGATAAGGTATGAATTACTTTATTAACAGCATCTGGCATTTTGATGTGTTGGTAAGATCCCAAACCCAGTCTTTAATACATTGGGGTGCAGTTTAAATTTAAATGAAAAAGTAATTTGTTAATTTCAGAATCATTTGAAATCTACTTTTGATTGTAAATAGTGCAAAATATAGCCAACAAATGTTAAAACTGAGAAATAACATCCTTTTTTGAAAAATATTTGCTCTTTTCGAATTTGATGCCAGCGCCACATCTCAAAAAAGTTGGGACAGGGATGCCTGTCTTGCATCGCCTCTCTTTTTAAAAACATTTTTAAAAATCTATAAGCTATTTTTTTCGCTTTAAGCGCTGATCGAAGAGGGACCAGAAGTTGAACCCCTGACCCTGTGGTCTATAGACAACTTCTTTGCCAACTAAGTCACAGCAACCACCGGATATATCTACGGCATTATTAGATGCTAATTTTGTCTCAGCCGACCACGGGAAAGTTTTACATTAGGCCTAAATTAATTTTAATGAGCGCAGAAGGCACCAGTGTTTCTAGATATTTATCATGATATTATAAACCACACATGATATATGAAATACCCACATTTTTTATTTTACAATGAGAATCAGTAAAGAAAAAACAATAAACCGAGAATTCAAAAATTGCAGCCTTGAATACTCACATCTTTTTCAAACCTTAGAAAAAAGTTTCCTAAACTAAAATGTTTCTTTTAGGTTTTTTGTCATAAAACTTTTCACATGGATTAATATCTTTCCATTATTTCTAGGTATGCGTTGTTAAACCAACACACCTTTATTTAAACCTAAAAAGTGCCCAACTGTAAACAATAGGTATTAAACTAATGTTTTTTTTTATCTACAAGCTTTGAGGAAATTAGTAATATGAAAAATACGAATACAAGTTTTGTAGCAAAAGCATTTACATGGTGCTTTTCATTCACCCGTTCACACACACTCACTCGCTGCTGATGGCAGCTGCAAGGTGCTAGTGAGCTGGAGCAAACTGGGGTTTCAGTGTTTTGCCCGAGGATCCGTAAATCCAACATCCAACCCCACAAAAGGTGGACGATTTCTTTACTTCCCAACCCCAGTAAATGGCAACTAAACTAACTGAAGGCAACGTGGTTAACGTCGCCTTTCTCCCTTTTCTGAGGCTTTACATTATTTTAAAAAGGCAACCTAGTTTGTTTTCACTCCTCAATTCTATCCCTGCCTATTTTGACTCTTTTCAGTGTTTACCTTATGTTTTTCCGTCCACTCTTATTTCAACACCTCTCTTTCATTGCTGCCACCTGGATGGGCTTTATTCCTTCTGCCTTGATCTCTACATGCTCCCTGTCTCTCTCTTCTCTGACCTCCTTCATTTATCACCTGTCCTTCTTTTCCTTTCATCCTGTTCTCCCTTCATCTTTCGACTCTGTTGCTTAATATTGCTATTATTTTTTCCTTCTGGATCAGTTCTAGTAGTAGTATTTCTACTACATGACTCTCACTTTCTCTTCTTGCAAACAGTCTGAACTCGGAGCCATTTAGTCGATTGTTTCAACATGAGAGTTTAAAAAGTAGATGGATTTCGGTTAGTTGCTGAGTTTGAAGGGTCAACAATAAATTATCAAGCTGTACTTTAATGACACTTTAATTGCTTCGAAAAGCAATCTTCCAAACACAATTTTTTTCTCATAAAACGATCGGTTCAGGGTGAGACATTCAGCTGGAACGATTAAGGTAAGGGACCAATGAATGCATTATACATATTTCATGGCCATACAAATTGTGTGTTATGTGTAGTAACAGGATCATCTGCATGTGTATTTGTGTTATCACTAATAAACTAACAGGTTTCTGTCTTGGCGGAAATGCATATCCTATGTGTTGAGTATGTGTGTGTGTGTTTGTGTGTCCACAGACTTGTGCTGTTCACCCCCATGTCTTTGTCTCTCCCATCACACATGGATCTTCTCTGCGTTAGAGGGTGACAGAACCCTCAGTCGATGCAGATAGCTAAAGCTACTAGACTTCAACATTGTCTCCTTTAACCTCTATTAAAGAGCTGTGTGTAGGATTTAACCATGAACACACGCGACAAAACATCTTTTTCACGGCTGAAAGTTGCAAAATGTGATCACATTTGTGTTCAGTGTTTTTTTTTTTGTGCGTGTTGGGCTGTTCAGGCACCAGGGCATGCGTCTATTAATGAGACACAGAGGCCACAACATTTCCTGTGAAGCTCCGCTGCTGTCACTGGTACAGTTTGTCCTGTCAGGGTGTTGGCCTTAAAAACAAGTCAACAAGCAGAAGGAACATACTTCTCCACTTTGTATTTATGCGCTTCTGTTTTTTTTAATTTTTTATTAGCTTACTTTAACGCTTTTTCTGTTTTTGTCATGCTTCTGCGCACCTCTTGTGTTTTTTTTTCAACCCTTTGATCGCTTTATCTTTCTCTCTCTATGGCCAAAAATAGACTCATTCTGGGTTTTTGTCACTCTTTCTCTTGAAACCCCTTCAACAGGAAGCAAGAGACTCTCACCACAACACACACACACACACACACACACGCACACAAACTTTTGCAACACGCTGCCCTGAAATAGCCAAAACATTTTAATGGCTGAGTTTATTCTGGTTGTGTTCAGCTTACAAACTCGTTTTTAGAACAACTTTGTGTGCAAATGCACGTGTGCACGCGTGTGTGTAAGTGTGTCCATGCACTGTCCAGCCCTCTGACTCCAACAACCACGTGAGGAGTAACTGTCTGAGTCAGCAATACGAAAAAAAATGGCACTTGTTAATGACAGTTGCAGTAAAAACGCAGTGTCCCAGTGAGTGGGAGAATGGTCTCTTCAGTATTACGTACACTGGTACATTTCCTGCAGTTACAGTAAGCACTATTATTATAGTAAGTGCTACAGCTCAGGCCTACCTGCTGTGTGAATGTACAACTTTCATTGCACAGCCGAGCCCACAGGGGAAAAGTTCTCCAACTGCAAAGACAAAGGGTTCGATTGTGGTGCCTCTGCTCACATGTTCTTTTACCTGGCCGTGACTGTGAACTAATGTCAACGCGTGATACGATAATGTCACAGAATATATTTTTTTGGTTACTTGATATGTGTTGCGTAGTCTTCCAGTATTGTGTCAGTGCAGTCGGACCCTCTCTGACCACTGGGGGCAGTTGTGGGCAAGCTGCTCCTTGGTGCCAGATTGTCTTATACCGAAGCAGATGATGACACAGCATTTGAAAAAACAGATTTTTACCTAATTTTTATGTGGTTTTCAAACATTGCAATATACTTATGAAAGACAAACATTTTTAACTTGCTTCTGCAAATGTGGGTCCAGTTTGGTGATCTCTCACCAAGCCTTTCTGTGTGATCTGCCACAGACAGTCCCAGGCATGAGAAATAAGTCTTTAAACAGAAGGAGAGTATGAAATATAACTGGACACATTAACAACAGATGAGTGGAGTTTTTTGTACACTGTGAAAAAGTGAAGCCGCTGAAGCAGTGAGTTTGTTTTCAGGTCATTGTGTCACAGTTTGTGTTCTTCATTGCCATGCTAAATTTGTGTTTTCCAACCCATGCTGATGATGTATGACTCGGTGCTTCCCTCTTACAGTTACAATGTTCAAATGAGATAGAGCTGAAGGAAAGTGTTTGATGTGAGAAGACACCTTCTTGTATGTCGTGAACTTGTGTTGGCGTGCGCCTCACTTCCTGCAGAGTGTGTAGCGCGGGAGGGCTTCCCTTTGTGTTCTCTCTTGATCCTTTTTGTCATTTTCTCCGTAATATGTATAATGGCTTGTATTTATAGAATTCTTTTACTACTGCTACTGTTGGCTTTCATGACTTTGTCATGCAAGTGGTGCAGAAACCAGTGAACTTTCAGGTGGGTCAGATCATACTGCTCGCTATCAAAGTCATTGCACAGGTCACAGAAAGTCTGTGAATATAATCATCCTGAGTTATTAATGAATCTTACGGGAAACTGTCTGAGTAAGACCGAGAGAAAGACCGAGAGAACTGAAGTGCATCGGCTGTCAGGGTGACTGTATTGGAAGGATGTGGCTTCCCTTCTAAAAACAACACTTTATTTTTACACCTCTCTCTCTCTCTCTCTCTCTGTCTGTGTGCGTGCGTGTGTGTGTGTGTTTAAGATAGATGTATTTGTAGCATCTTCTTATCATAATGGAGGAAATACAGAAAGGCCAGTCTTTTTATATCCCTTTTTACTATTCACTCTGTCTCTTATTACCTTCTTCTCCTATCCATCTGCACCCCGTTTTTGACTCAGCTGAGTAAAATGAGTGACACTTCTCATGTTTGGTAGAAGAATATTCCTCCCTGAACACATTACAGCACGCCGTGAAAGTTAAAGGTTTACCTAAATAACAACTTAAAATTCACTTCCTACCTGGTTCTGGAGCTTTCAACTTGTTTGACTTAATGCCATCATTTGTCATTATTTCCATATCCTGCTGAAAGCTCTAGAAAAAGTCACTAAGTTCATCAAGATAATTTTTATTCTGATGCTTTTGTCTGAACACGTAAAAAAAGCATTAATCTTATAGCTCATTGTAATATAACTTTGTCCATTTTTCATTGTGCTCCTTGAGCCTTATCTCTTAACTTGCACATAGTTTGAGAGGTGGTCCACAAGCCTGCACTTTAAATCAATGTGAAGCTCTGTTGGATTGTGCCTTGTTTTTTTTGTTTTTTTACACACGTCTAATAAATAGATGGTGTGATCAGACGTGTAGAATTGCACGTTGGTTGGATGAAACAATCTCCTGCTGCCGACCGTGAGACAAACGCATGTGCTTTAATCTGCGGGTAACCTTTTTTTTTTGCCCCTAAATGTCAAGATCTCATAGTGCTAATAAGATTTTTGCCCCAGAATGAATAGTTATATGGCAGAAACTTTTTTTTTGCGGAAAATGTTTTTGCTAAGAAACTGTAAAAACTGTAAAATTCACTTGATTTCTGAAGGTGTAATAAGAGAGTTGAGATGTCCCGATCTGATCTAGGTGAATTTTAGATGATTAAATTAGTTGAACTAATGTGCAAATTGTTTTTATCTTTTTGTTCATCTCACCCTGATGACGTTGAGCTGCTGGGAGAGTAAACATCACACCGGCTTAGAGGGCTAAACTCTGAAACTATTCATTATCAGGCAAATGTCAGCATAAATATTTTGTTTTTAATGGCAAATGTCGCTGGTGGCAGTTTGGTTCCACTTTCAAAAAAAATGGAGAAAATTGTAAATTGTGTTTGCGGCGTGTTGCCAAAGTTTCAGCAAAGTTTCACCCTTAGACGATGTCACACATTCTGTACTTCCTCCGTATTTTCGCTCTCTTGACTTCCGGCTGTTGTCCCCTGCAGCTTCATTTCATTTAAACAAATCTATAGCTTATCAACTAGTGAGGATGGAAGGATGATTCTGCTCCACTTAGTGTCGTAAGCTGGTGTAACTGGCAGCTTTATCACACAAATCTTGCTTGTTTCCCCTTTTTAAACACATTTAAACCAGTTGTTGACGCACAGTTTTACATTTAATCTAGTTATTGTTATTTTTTTAATAACGGTGTCCTTTTAACCTCAACCTGCAGTGCATCTTTTTGTCCCACCAGGCACTTAGCTTAGCTGGCCTGCAGAAGCTTTCTAGGCTTGGAACCAAGCTTCTTTCCTCTGCGACTCAGGCCAAGGACAAAATTGGCACACGAAGATGAGAACAAGACAATTTATAATCATATTAGGAAGGAGCGCTTACCCAGCCTGAAGTCGCACCAATGCCTATTTCTCTCAGTTTTCATCTCTATCTCCCTCCCTGCCGTTGCCTTTTGTCTTTTACTGCCTTTGCTCCTCGCTCTCTTTCCTTAGTCATCAAGCTTAAGGCTGAGCCAAGCAGTGAATCATATTAGAGTTAGGGGGATTGGCAAGTTATCAGACGGCCAACAAATACCCCTATTCCTTTTTTTTTTTTGCAGCTTCATTACCCAGATTGAGAAGCTGGTCTTATACAGTATATGTGTGCACATACACACACACACACACATAAGCATGCACTCACAATACAAACCCAAAGCTCTTGCCATCTACAAAAGGGTTAAAGGCTTTTACCAAGAAAGAAACTAGTGTTTGCAAGACAAAAGCCACATCCTTTAGAAAAGCGGATCGGAGTCCGGGGAGCTCACTGTTTTCTAAACTGGACCGACTGAATACCACTGTAAACAGAAAGAGAGAGAGTGTGTGCGTTTCATTTTTAACGCTAAAAGAAAGATGTGTCCTACATACCCCTAGTGTTTGTGTGTGTGGTAAATCTGCTCATGAATACAGCAGCGAGGGAATCCGACCTATATGTGGCTTCCTGGGTGTGTGCGCTGTAGAATTGTGTGTGTGCGTTAGCGTGAGTCTGTGCAGTACGTGTATGCAAATAAATGTGCAAATGCAAATGGTGACAAGATTTAGCCCAGACATGTGCTTGATGTATAAATAGCAGCATAACAAACAACCAAACAGGGTCATGGTGTTTTAGTCACTCGGTCTCATTCACGAATTATGTGGAATCATCTAATATAAATATAATCTAAATATAAGTTTTATGTTTTGAAGCTACTACTACTACTACTACTGCTTCAACTAAAACTGTCTAGTTATTGTTAGTATTTTAAACATTCTAATTCGATTGAATGAAAAGAGTCAACTACAGTAAACAAACACTTAAAAAATGATTGAATGAGTTTTACACAACATATTATCAAATCAAAACAAGTCGTATGTTGTTCAATACACTAACAAATATAAATCAACTAAGGCAAAAGTTTACACATTACGCTAAATTGAGTCAAGATGATATAAAGATATGTTCATAGAATTAATTGCATGTTTTGACATGACACAATTTTAAGGCAGCCCATTGACTTATATATTTAAACATTCTTTGATATAAACTTTTGTTCTCTTTGACAAAAGCGATGGTTGCGTCTCTCATTTTTACTGTAGAAAATGTATTATGCTGGGACTTTCAAATTCTCATTCTGTTTTATTTTAATGTTTGATTATTTTGAAAATGAGAATTGACTAATACAAATATTCTAGGAAGGAGTAAAAATGCTACCCTGTCATACAGGCTGATACATACAATGATTACCATTTTCTTTGCTTCTAAAATTAAACGAGAAAGTTCTGTTCTATTTTCAGCCACATAGCAATGTTTCCACAACTTAATGGGTATCTCCACCTATTTAGCATATGAAAATTAATATAGTAGTCATAGGGTATACTTACTACTACTGTAGCTTTATGTGGTTTGTAAATGTCAGAGGGTGTTTTCAGCTTCGGCTCTGAGACCAACAGTATGTGTTACAAAGGTAAGTTGTTGCGTTTCACCATCATGGGTTTCAGTAAAGCGGGAAAGGAGGACTGACAAGCTGCTGTGTAGTAGCAGTATGGGAAATGTTGTTTGAGCTTCACAATAATAAAACTGAAATTCAGGATAATACTGTGTTTTGATTATACTCTCTCATAATGGATTATGTACCTTATTCCTAGGCCCCATGATTCTTTGAATTATGAGACCATTGCTTCCACACGACTAAGTAAATAATAGTCAGTAAAGTAAAATGACCTCACAGCTGTGCAACCTTAGAACTCTATTGAAAAAAGTCAACTACAGTGACAGGGGTTTTGGACAAATGTAACTGTCTCTAGATCAGAAATCAAACTTTGAGTCCAGAATAGAAGAACCACAAAATCACGAGACACCATAGAGACTGACTAAAGGTTAAAGAGCCACTGGGGAAAGTGACTTATTAGACTTCTATGAGGCCCTTTGTGTCAGTTACGTTTTGTGTCGGACTTCAGGCAGACTGTTTTAAAAATGAGGCGGTATCGCCCGTTCACGATCTCTCCGTTCATTCCGTCTTTCATTCAGACGGACAAAGTCGGTTCGAAACCTGGTTACGTGTATATGTGGCAAAGAAATCGTCCACCTGGGGGAAACCTGGTTTCCTTAATCCCCTACTCTAGTTTTGGAAACCAGCTTTTTTTAATGACATTTAAGACTGTAACTTGGTTACCTAAGTCCATGTAAGTGCACTCATGGCTAGAGCATCAACTGTGGCTTTATTAGAAATATAACATATGGTTAATTGATTTGACATGTCTTCATTTGAAGGCAGCAATAGATAATAGATTAGTAAATAGGCCAAAAATGAGCCAGATCTACCTCTGAATTTAATGCATATTTATTAAGTTACATATGTAGTTTACATATACATTCACATCTCTTTCATGATAATAATTTGCTTTTGTTGTACCTGCGTGGACCATTGATAGACATTGATTGACTTTTTCACAGTGCAACTCAACAGTCACTGGTTACAGTAAAACATTGAATGGGTTTCGTTTTTGCTGACATTCATCTTCAGATGAATGAGTAAATGTGGGAACATGATAAGATCACGATAAAATTCCCTCTGTGTGTGTGTGTGTGTGTGTGTGTGTGTGCCCGGCAGTGTGACATTGTCTCTGGAGCACAGGATTCCCTTCAGTCTGACAAATAGATGGAGGAATCAGAGACTCGCAGATGGAGCACTGAGCCTCGTGCCTTTGCGAAAACGCACGACACAGACACAGACACATGCACATGCACAAATCTGTCATGCTTTCTGCACCACCACTAACCACTCAGCGAGTTCCTTTGTAGAAAGTCTATTTTTATCGCCCCGTGTCTATGTTTGAGAAACCCAGCTTATTCTAGAAACAGAGGCTGTTACTGTATATGGTGACTCCCCAACCGTCCTCTCACTTTGTTTATGCATCTAGTTCCTTTTCTTTCTACTTTTCTCTTTTATCATTTTTGTTTTTCTGTTCCTGTTTTTGTACATTCTTTAGTTCTTTCTTTTATCCCACTTCCTTCCTTTGTCATTCTGTATTTTGCTTTTTCTTTCGTTCCCCCCCCCTTCTTTCTTGTTGACCAATTCTTTATCGTATTACTTTTCTTGCTTTTCTTCTGTCTTGCTTGCTCATTTGTCTCTTTTATTTTCACTTTATGTCATTTTTGTTCTTTCTTTTTTCCGTCTCTGTTTTTCTTTCTCTTAGTTTTTTTTTTTATGTTCCTCAATGATTAATGGAGACGGAGAGAGAGAGACAGAAGTCTGTCAGTGTGAGTGTACAGGCATGCTGTGCAGCAATCTGCTGCCTGTCAGATTAACACACACACTAGCTTTCACATGAATAAACAGCGGTACATCCTTAAGTGTATAAGTGTAACATTGCATTAACACACATTAACACAAACACACACACGTATATTAAAGTGGTAGGAGAATAAAACATAGTGTCACTGTACAAACACCAGCCCTCTTTCCACATCAGCATGCAACATTTTTGTTATTTTAACTTCTGTTTTCCCTCTTTAACCCCCAACATGGTTACATTTAAATAACTCATGCTGTAATTTTGATGCTTTTGATCTTCACAAATCATCGCCTTCACAACACGAAACCTTGTTCATGCAACCTTGCATTCAGTGCAGTTTGATGCACATATGAAATCACACAAAACGTAATTGCACAGCTTCGTGCTGCAGGGCTACGATCAAGCACAAACATGTCAACACAAAATAAAAACACTCAAATTGCAAATAACATGAATATGCCATTAGGTTTAAGCGGAATGACAGTTTGATGAAAAATACATTTTTATGTGTTTAGTATGAAAGTAATCATTCGATGGTTCCACAACATGTTTTAATTCACATGAAATTATCATGAAGTGCTGAAAGGCATCAGCCACCCACATGTAAAATGACACGTTGTAATCTCTAGCTTCCTCTATCTCCCTATCAGAACTCAACACATGTTGTTTCACCTGATCCGCCAACTCAGAGCATTTTGAAACTGCTGCAGTGCATGTAAAAACGCACAAACTTCACGAGTTTTAAATATGTAACTCCTAAAACACGAATCAGGAGAGGCCTTTTGCTCGGCGTCCCAAAGATGACCACAGTCCCTGTTGTTGGTTTAATCCTGTGCTGAAACACTCCAAACCAGAGGAATCTCTGTTGTAGCCACAGGTATTCAAACATGTACCGTACACTCATGCACTCATACAAACACACACACACACACACACACACACACACACACGAGCTTCTCTCCATTTTTAGAGCTTCCTCTGAGACATGGAGTCTAAAATTAGAAGGTCATTTTGTTAAACAAATACAGCATCAGTGTGTTGGCGGACTGTCAAAACACCCTGGTCATGTACAGTATTTCCGTCAGCGAGTGTGTTTATGTGCATAAATTTATCTTGTCGACACTACACGTGCACAATGACTTTAGTTTTTTCCAAACTTTGCATTTTCTACAGTAAAAATAAATGGGGGGGACGAAGGGATGAGAATAGTGAGCTAGTTGATGGACTGTAGTAGAAATAGACAAGAAAAGGACAAGTTAACACAAAGAAAGAGGTTTTAAGAGCAGATGTGCTCAGGTATATTCGCATGACTGATAGGAAGAAAGCCCTCGAAAACCACCCAAAGGGCACACAGAGGGCACACCCTGGCATAAGTACACGTGTATATTAGGATTTTGCAATACTGGCCATTTTGCTTGTGCAAGTCTCTGCAGTGCAACTTGTACTCGCAGTTTAGTATTTCAACACATTTTACTGCATTTATAACAGTTTGTACTAGCCTGGTCAAATGTCAAGGTTTCATAATTGTTCTGTTTGCTGCTGCAGCGCCACCAACCATGAGCTAGACAAATGTTGTTGTGGAATCCATGAGCATAACTACAGCAGCGGTACATAAGGTAATTCATATGGAAAGTACACAAGTAAATTCAAAACATGTGGTGAACAATAAAAGAGTCGTCCACCCGAGTGTCTCCCCTCAGCTGGGATCTGTCTCCATGCTGCTGCAGTAGCTGTGCACTGTGTGTGTGTGTGTGTGTGTGTATGTGCACTGTGTGGAGGAGCTGCACCCACTCTCTGGATAGAAATTGCATCACAGACAGCAGAACTATAGGTTCACATTCTTTAAGTGCAAATAAATTCAAAAGATTCCCAAGAATTAGGTGGCATTCCTATTCTTAATCACCTCCACCCTGTCAAGCCCTGTGCTAGTGAGACAAGTAGCCGGTATAACAGCACCTGCATTATTGGCATCAAAAAAATTAGTGCTGTACACAAGAATTTGTGTTAACATGGTATTACTACACTAATAATGTAAGCCCTATAGTGAAGTTATTAGCATTTTGGATTAAATGTGATTTTCTACTTTTTTATTTTTTGCAATTTTTTACACAATTTTTTTTTTTTTTACTTTTGATTAAGTAAACATTTCATTCTTACACAACTGTTTGCAGTAACGTTGAATGTTGCTTTATATTTTATGTTGTTTTATGGCCGTTTTATGATGGTTTGCCTTTAGCTTGTGCACTCAGCGAAAAGACAGATGCAGGGCAGCATAACCGGTGTGGTGTTAGCTCATAACAAAAGATATAAGCAAGTTGTTACCTGTAGTGTCTTGTCAGCGAACTTTCTAACATTAGTCACTGGTAAAAGCATATTCAGAATCAGCTCATTTTGTTTGGAGTTACCAACCGAGCGAATCCTGCAGCTTGGGTTGGACCTTCTTAAGAGGTGGGCTTGGCCCCTGCAGCTAACATTATGCTTTGTGTCATTGCCAAAGACTTGAGGCTAGCAGATTGTTCTGGATGTGTTATTTTATGCAAAAGATATGACATGTGAAATTGTTTAAAGGCACCTTTCACTGGGTTTGTAACTTACACTATATTATTTAAACAGATTCTGTCCCTACAACTAAAATATTTCTACATATTTGAAAAAAAAACACCGCCTTTAATCCTCTAGGTCAAGCCATCAGACCTTCAGTATGTGCAGGATAAATTTTAGCAAGAAAATGACAACAGTGAAAAAGCTGATTATTATGGTCTAGACGGGCAGAGATCTGCTCCAAATTGTACGTTCATCCATCACATTATAAAGCCTGCCAATAACAGACAGAGGAGAGGGGCAGAGACCAGGATCACTTCAGTTAAATTTTTCACAGTTTTATAAAACTAATGGTCCGCTATCCTTTACATTTGACACAAAATCATATCCCACATCCAATACAGTAATATGAAACTGATGAAGATAAATATGTGCCCCATTTGGAGCACTTAGATGTCAGAACACAGGGATAGAAAAAATATTGGCAGGGGGTTAAGGGAAGAGGCGGGCGATACCGAGGAATCCAAATCGACTGAGCAAAAGAGGCAGTGAAAAGAGGAAAGAGTTAAAGGAGTGGGGAGATGAAAGCCAGAGGTTGAAAAAAAGAAATCAGGTTAAAAAAAAAAAAGGTGGAGGCGGAGGAAGCAGTATTGATCCGGGTAATAAACAGATGGAGGAGGAATAGGCAAAGGGCTGAAATGGAAGAGTGATATTGATCTGAGGCAAGGAACGGGAGTTAATCGTGAGGGGGGAGGCGAAGGTAAGGAGAAAAAAATGAGAAGAAAAAATAGGGAGAAATAGAGCAACAAGGGATAAGATGACAGGAAGAAAATCAATATTTCTCAACTTTAACGCCACTATATCTTTACATACATGTAGGCTCTGATGGGACGTCAGCCTACACAAAGGCCAATCACTGCAGTAGTAAACTGTTCTACAACATGTCACTCCACTGCAGCTCCACTGTGAGGAACTGTGCTTTAAATAGCACATTAGTCCTGGAAAAGGCATCTTGTAGCTTTTGGCCACTGTTCAGTGTGGAAGAAACTGTTCTTGTGGTGTGAGGTCCTGGTCTCAACGAACCGAAGCCCCTTGCCAGAGGGGAGGGGCTGAAAGAATTTTTGTCCGGGATGAGTAGGGTCGGCTGCGATCCTGGCTGCTCGTCTCCGGGTCCTAGAGACGTACAGCTCCTGAAGAGATGGGGAGGTTGAAGCTGATCACCTTCTCAGCAGTGTGGATGACGAGCTGCGGCTTGGCTTTGTCCTTAGCCATGGTTACCCTTTCCCAGCCTCTTGAACTGCCATCTGTCCGTCAGGAAGTCCGTAATCCACCTGCACACGGTGTCGGGCACGTTCAGCTGGGATATCGTCTCTGAGCAGAGAGGGGCCGATTGTGATGAAGGCAAAGCTGAAATCCACAAACAGATTCCTAACATAGGATCGTGGAGAGTCCAAGTGGAGGCCCATGTTTACAGCATCGTCTACAGATCTGTAGGCGGACTGCAGGGGGTTCAGTAGGGGGTCTGTGAGGTGGGACAAGATGAGGCGTTCAAAAGACTTCGTGACCACAGAAGTCAGTGCAGTGGGTCAGTAGTCACTGAGTCCTGTCATCCTCAGCTTTCTTTTTGATGATTTAAAAACATTTTAAAAAATTCACATTTGTATTTGGATAAACATCATGTGAGAAGATCAAAACCTGCAGATCAGCTAAATAGGTTTTTTTTCCATCCAGTAATTAACATTGACTTAATTGTGTGTTTGTTAGTTTTCACCCACTTGATGACACAGATTTCTAGTAATGTTGCCTGAAAATCTAAAGTTAGATAAAGGTTAGGAAAAAGACCAGGGAAGGTATGAATCCAGCCCAGAGCTACATTAGGTGACTACTCCCCATATTTCAGCTGAAATATGACCTAAATATGATCTAATTTGGCCTGTAAGCCATATAATTTGCCATTTATCCCTCTCAGTGCTTCTAATCAATTTAGTAGCATGGGGGATGTCTTACTGTACTTAAAGCTACAATATGCAATTGAAGCTACAAATATCATGGGATCAAAAAATGCTTCACTACGTTTGGCATGTTCTGCACAGCCAATTTGGAACAAGTCATGTTCAAAGTACTTTAGGTAAAGAATGCTGTGAATGTTTCTAATTAAAAATTCTGCTGTTGGTTAAAATGATGAGTATAGTTTTGGAACACATTTCTCCAAAAGAAAACAAAAAATATTAAAGGTCACGTACTCTCAGTTCAGTATTTCAACACATTTTACTGGTTAACAGTTTGTACTAACGTGGTCAAATGTCAAGGTTTCATAATTGTTCTGTTAGATTAATGTATACTACCAGAATCTGCTGCAGCGCTACCACCATGAGCTAGGCAAATATTGTACTTTTACTAGTTACAGTTATTAGTTACTTTTCAGATAGATTAACAAAAAAAAGTAAAGACTTTTCTGACCCTTATTGTGAAATCCACAAGCTTGAAATGATCATGCATATTAAAATGCAGTAGATATCGTTTAAAACAGGAGTCAGACACTCTAACCTGACAGTTACTCTCTCTTTTTGGATTACTCTGGGTTATTATTGCTTGCTTGATAAAAGTGTGTCACAAAAATCCCTCCCACCCGCCTGTACAAACACACTGAAACATTGCAACACACACGTGTAAGATATCAGATTTCCAGACTGTTGAAACATTTGCTTATGTGAAACTTGAGCAGGAAGAAAAATAATAATAAACTGCAGTCACGTAAACTGAGCCACGTTGAGACGATAAAGGCTACAGTGTGTTGACCCAGTAAGTCGACACTTTACCGAACCAGAAAATGGGCTTTTTCTTCAGAAAAAAGGGGCAACTCGAGTGTAATTGTGTTCGCTGGAATTGTAATTCAGAGACGCGGCCTGTTTCAACAGTAAATTAAATTTGCATGGCATCTTTCACGACGATATGTGAAAGCGTTGCGCATTACAAAATGGGATGGTATTGATCTAAACACTGTATGTTAATCTGTACTTTTCAGTATGAATGATCTGTTCCATTTGCTTTATAGTAGCTAGTCATTTTTTTTCCATTACCAGGTACTCCACAGTGTCCATTATCATTTTCCCTCGTGTGTTTCGCTGTGTGTCCACGTGTAAAAGCGGCACTAACATTATAAACCACTTAAACTGTACTCTAATGAAAATCTATCCAGCATTGCTGTCATTTAGAAATACATCTTGCAGTTATTTTCCATATCTTAAAATCTATTTAGTTTCACTGTTGCCTTGTGCGGTTACAACACCACCAATTAAGTGTCTTGTCACCATCTGCCGTAAATATGCCTCAAAGCTTTGTGTAATTATGAGGCAAAAGAACAAACTGCTTCTGAAATGGATTTTTATTTAGACCTGTATTTGCCTAGGGAAAGTCCTTTTCTTTAATCTGTTTTTTAGTGAGACACAGGCACATGCTGCAGTGACAAGGGAAGTCCCTCTGATTAATGTTACTTGACTGATTCATAGTGACTTGCCCTCAGTCAGCTGTTACCGAACCACTCCAATGGCTCAGAGCTCCTTCATCACATTTAGCAGAGGCGGTTCTTACAAGTGCAGTTTCTTTGTATTTAGATAATGTATTTAAAAAAATCCCAAAAATAGTGTGACGTGGTTATCATGGCGAACATACAGTAGAAGGTATCACTTTCTCTAAATCCATCTTTACAGACAATCCAGATCTCAGTCTGATTCCAAAGTCATTTAACTTAAATTTGAATTATTGATAAACTCATGCTCTGATTGGCTGGGTGTGTGTGGCCTCCACCTTCAGTGTCTGCTGTGACATCCTAATGGAAGCTGCTTCCACACTTCCACACAGATTCATATTTTTAAGCAACTTAAAAATGTAGCAGAGAAAAAAGTTCATTACTTTGACAAGTAATGACCCCTGTAGTCGTCTTTATCCACCATAAAGCTGTTGTGTGATTTAGTTTGCTCGTTTTCAGTCATGCCAAGTCTTATATTCTTACTGTATTTGGTTTTACACCCCAAAATCTCAATTTAATACTTGGATTCATCACATTTAGCTCCCAATGTAAGTAAATCTGCTTACAGTAAGTAGATAAGTAAAGCTATTCAGATGTTAATGGCTTTACCTTTGTTAAACTAAGGTGGGCCGAAGAAAAAAAAATATTTTATTTGAAATGGCCACAGTGGTTTTAACTTTTGCTAAAAATATAATTTGCTAATAATAATATATAATAATATTTCTTGTAACCTGTGTTGTCCTTTCAGCAGTCTCAGAGGAGTCTGGCTCTGTCACAGGCATTTTTCTAGTGTCGTCTGTCCTTATCATAAGCTTAGATAATTCATATTGTACACAGCAATGGTCTGGAGTTTAACTTGTAAAACGTACTATGTCTAAAGTTGCATCCCTAGTTTTATTGATAATTTGATTTCTCTAATAAAAATTTGAAGTAATAAATATTTCTGGTCTAAAACCATACAGATCTTATGAGACCATATCCTTTAAATTCACTGTAAACTGTTTTTGCAGTGATTCCTCTGCATGGTTTATAGTTCCAAACCTTTCTGAGGAAGGTAATTGGCCTGCACCTTCATACTGCTTTTCTGCCTGTTGGTGCTCAGCACTTCAAGCACTTTGCGCTGCTGCTTATTTACCCATTTGCACTCACACAGCTGGCCAACACTCACTGGGAGCAGCCAAGTGGGGGCTCAGCGTCTTGCTCAAGGACACTGAATTGAACCAGCAGATGTGGGATTGGTGGACGACTGTGCTACCCACTGCGCCCCAGTTGCCCATATGGTCATCTGGGCAATATGTGCGATTATATGTTTGTAAATTAGTTTCTCCCATTTTAGGCTCATGAAAAATATTCTATAGGGCCAATAAAAACTCAGTAAATCATAATGCAAACATGCAGAGAAGATTGCAGCTCCTCATTCTGCACTTTACTATTGTGTCATGCTTTTTTAGGTGGATATTTTTAAAGATAATGTGAAGAAATAAATATTTGGAAAGAAAAATCTGCTGTTTTTTGCAGACTCCCTATATCCTGAGTAATAGAGATAATAATAATAATATGATTATACTTGTGAAATGTGGTGGGGGTTAACATAGACAACTGTCAGCGAGGTTTTCAGGAGCGTCGCAGGATTCAATTTACCACGGCAATTATATTCAGAATGAGAGTGTAGGAGAATGAGTGGAGAGGACAGGAAAAAGGAAAAGCCCCCACAGGTTGATGTGGAAATCACGCATCTCCCATGACAACAACATGACTGATGGTACAGAGAGAGGGATAGAATACATTTTGTTTTTGCCTGTTTCTTGGTGTTCGTGTTTGTGTGTGCGTGAGAACCAGTTTAAACTTAGCCACTGGAAGTGACGGCATATGTCGGTTACTTTCTGTCACGCCGTCAATCTGCTGTTTGACAGTCAAGACTGGACTATGGTTAGATTTGGGTTAGGGCTCGCATCAGCATTGACTTGCAGAAAAAATGATTTAGTATGTAATTTTTCTGTATTTCTTACTAGAAAATGGATCATGATGGGAAGATGTTCTGTTTATAGTTAGTGTCATAACTAACTGTAAGTGTGGGTGTGTTCACGCTAACGGGAAATCGGAGCACTCACATACATTCTTTAAAATGCCTTTACATCTACGTGGTCAGTTTCACAAATAAACAGCGACACACACACACACACACTCACTGCATATAATGTGCGTGAGGCCTGGGAGACGAGAATAATCAGCACAGCGTGATTATCAGGGATAATTGCCAGCGACAACAACACGCAGACGCACACCCGTGTGTCATGTTTTTAGTTTCTTCCTTTTACCCTTTACATCCTTTCCTTTCTCCTCCTTATCTGCGCTCATCCACCTTTACCTGTTTTTTCTCTCCTTACGTCTCCTCTCTTCCTTTCCCATCCTGCTCTACTCTTTATTTTATCCACTTGTTCAGCCTCTTCAGTTGAAGTGCCTTTATTTGCCTGCTAACAGTGCAGACAACCAGGAATATTAACGTCACAAGTCACTAACAGAAATGACTTGCTAATCCGATCAGCACCTTTGCACAAACTTTTATCTCTCTCTCTCTGGCTGAGAGATCTATCTGTTCCACTGGAGGTGTGTGTGGGTCTGTGTGTGTATGTTTTGGGGATTATGCAGCATCAGAGCCAGATTTGGTCCGTATGCTCTGATGCTACCCTCCTATCCCCCACCAGCAGCAGATTATGAGTCCTTCAGTGCACCAACGATGCAGACTGAAGCCAAAAACAGGATAATATAAAAAACATACAGACACGCTCAGCCTAACTAAAAAAAAAATATGTTTGTGTGTCAGGAAGATAGAACATGTCTGTCCCTTTCCATTTAAAGTACGACTGTTATTATTTTTCTGTTTTTTGCACATATCACTGGCGTGTATGTGTCTATTAATACACACAGAGGTACATGAGACAGGATGTGGTCGCCATGGTGCAAAGTCCTCCCACGCCTTGTTCTGACTGTGTGTGTGTGTGTGTGTGTATGTGAGGTCAGACGTGTTTATGCATGACAGATGATGCAAGACAGTTCTATTTCAAATGATTTGCCTTGCTGCGTTCCTTGATGTTTTTGCACAGTTTATTAAAAAGGCTTGCATAATAAAAGTTGTCAGGAAGAGTGGTGACAATATACGCCCACAACGTGCAAGCATATACTGTGCATACGTATATACACATGCACAGAAAACCTACTTTACTTCCTGTTCAATGAGCATATTATAACATGTCCAGTTGAAAGAGTATGAAAGTTTTCATTTCTGCCTGTCTGTGTGTCTGTGTTTTTAGATTTTCAAGCTGAAGGTTGATTCGAAAGTCAGGCTGTTACCGTGGCAACTCCACATGCCTTTGCAATACCAAGTTTAAATGTCAGCAAACAAAAAGAGTAGATAAGTGAAATTAACAACACCAGGGTTAACAATTATTTTCAAAAGATACTCTGTTTGATTTAGACCCACATGGGTGGGATTTATAGCATCATTTCATTGTGTCTCACGCATAAAATACTGTTACACACGCTAAGAGTAAAATGTGTAAAATGTTAAAATCCACCTGTGTTGTAGTGTGAAGACTCTTTTAAAGTGTGGAGAAGAGTTTGTATGTTCCCAAGCCAGTGTGTGTTTCTATCTATAAACCAACAGTTGATGCAAGTAGTTGAAACCACAGTCAATCAGGACAGACACTGTGCAAACGAAAGCTTCTATCTCTGCCTCTACACTCTTGATTTTCTTTCTTCGTCTGTTCTCGGTTGTGTCCTTTGACTCATTTGAGTCCTCTGTTTCCATCTTAAGTCGTCATTTCATCGAACCCATCACTCATTCACTCGCTCCCTGTGCACCCCATCACCTTGCCTCTGTTTTCCCACCTACATGTCTTTCTCAGTCTGCCATCTGCTGGACAGAGCTGACAAATGCAGCATTTTCAAATCTCAACAGGTGACTTTGGGCAAAGCCTTATTTGACATTCCAGCGATGTCTGTCCTGGACAGCACAGCCTTATGATTATGTGTTTAAAGGGTCAGGAGGTTCAGTGTCTGCATCGGCTAGTGTGGTCTGTTTTAATTACCTCTACACAACTCAGTGTCAGTGTGGCTGTGCTCTTTCAGGTGAAACACAGCTTTAATAGTCTTTACAATTACTGAAGATTATTATACCCATATGTTACATACTGAAAACTTTTTAAAAATAAGAATAAACTAATTAGGAATTATAATTTGAGATTTAGTGAATCACATTCACATAATATACTTGTACATATAATATACTTATACTCATGTTATGAAACATGAAACACAAGTACATTACATGACTAGGACATTTTTCATAGACGTGTTTCTTAATTAATAAACAATTGCATTCTTCTGTATAAAAACTTTACATTGGAGTTTTATTTTTCAAAAACATGTTAAGGATAAGACTGACACCTTAAATAATATGATGAAAAAATGTCTAACGCGACTTACAATGTACCTATTAGTAACAAAGGTGTACCTCTACAGTGCCCGGATACATAGATACATTATTATCGTTACTTGATAATAATAAGAAAACTATCGAAAAAAAACAATACCTACAAAATGTAAGTATTTTGTAAGTAAGAGGTACTTATTTGATATTACATGAGAGCTGCAAATACTTACAGTAAAACTGCCATGTACCTGGATATAAAAAAAGGGTAAGAGGCTCCACTTTAATCTACAGCCCCTATTTGCTTTTACCTTCTATATGACATGTGGTAACATGCAAAAGATATAATACTTTTTGGAGCCTTTTATCCTCCTCTTATATGTAATTTATTGAATCAAATCTGTATGTGTTTTGTAGGTAATCATGTTAAAGGTGGTATAAAACAAAGCTACTTGCAGCATTTATATAATAAATATTCAAGCTAAATCTCCGCTGCCCTTGTGGAGAATGTGCAGGGACGTGTTGCTAAAGGCACAGCTGAAAATAAGTATAAACCTGAGTTGTACTACTGAGGTTCCAGGATATTGGTTTATAGTACTGTGAGATAAGATTTTATAGCTCTGCAAGTCATTTCACAGTCATCGTTTTGTCCTTCATCTTGCTGATTCTGAGACAACATATTACAAATTAACCAAAAGGAACATTTGCTAGCCCACTTTTATAGCGATTGCATTACCTGATGACGCTGCCTTGTATCACTACAAAAAAGCCACTATTTGGGAAGAGTGATTGTTATTTCCATAGTATTGGCCTGACTTGTGTTCATTCTCAGCCATAGATTAGTGTCTCTCTAAGAAGGTAAAGCCCAGCATGTGCGTTGGGTCTTGGCCAGGAACAGTTCTTGTAGGAAAATGCCAGAAGGTCTCGGGACATCATAATACATAAAGAAAAGCTTTCATTTCAAAAATTCTTCTGAGGCAGGGGATAATATGTGCATATGTAGAAGTTAGGCAGTCAATTATGATCGGGCTTAGGGTTTAGTCGGCTCAACTGTGTGGCGACAGACTACACTATTAAAGAGGAGTGTTCTTCAAAATAGGCCAAGTTTTATCTATGTGGGCTTTTGTATTAGATGCCAAAAATGGCCAGAAGATATGTTTCACCATTTGGTGATATTTAGTGGCTGTAGTAATTTTATTAGACTGTGTTTTAATGTAGTATTTACAACATGCTCAGAGGTTTGTCAGGGGGAGGTTGGAGGTAGATGAACAATATTTATTTTTTATTATTTTATTTTATTTATTTATTTCATTTATTATATTAAATGTATTTATTTATTTTCGTTTGTGCATTAGTCTTAAAGCCTCATACTTTTAAATGTCTTGTTCCCCTTATTTGATGTGCCTTCTTTTCAATTTTTCTCTTATTTGGCATTATTATCACTGCTTTTAGCTTTTATTATCTTTGCTGGGTAGATCTTTTTCAACTTACAATCATATGTAAAGCAGATTGCAATATGAATTGCTATAACATCGAAATATCGTATGAAAAGTGCTGTACAAACATTTTCATTAGTTGATTAATTGGAAAACCAAAACCAAATAAACACAAACGCTGTAATCCAGCATTTGTTTTTACTTAGTGTGAAAAATCAGCTGCCATTTTGGTGCCATTGTAAGAAACAACATCCTTGCCCGGCTCCCTGCCTGGGGAAGGTCTTTCAACAAATGGCCCTGTTTGTTTTATGGGTGTCATTTTTGGGGGGTTGGACTCCTTGTCCTTCTGCTCCTTTCTTTGCTTTAAAAGGTCAATTGTTAGCTCTGTCCGTCCAGAAAATCAATTGGAATTGTGAATATCAATGACGCCTAATTATCTCCCAAACCAAATGTCCTGAAGTTGTACAGTTGTTTACTTTAACTTATTTACCTTTATTTGTTTCCGAAATTTGTAAAATCCTGCGTGAGCAGATAGTGCTCGGACCCAAACTGGCCTACAGTACACGTGTCTATCTGCCCTCTTTCTCATCAGGGGAAATACTGCTGCTCAGTGGACTGGACTGAAATAACATTCCTATTATCAGAGTCACTTCACATCACAAACTAGGCTGCACGACTTGTTGAAGTTACTAATGAAGTTCTTTGACCTGGTTCTGGATTGATGTAACCACAAGTGATTTGGACGGAGAGAAGGAAGGGGGGTGGGGAAAACTTTCGAAAGATTGAAGGGAGTCGAGGGGGAGACACAGAAGGATGGAGAGAGTCAGACAGCGAGAGATAGTGTCAGTTAGTGAGTCTGCAGGGAACAGCATGTTTCTGCTCATTAAAGACAGAATGATACGCCGACTGGCAGAAAACACACACACATGCATGTACACACAAACACACACTCGCTGTAATTTGCCTTGGCAGATGAGACACTGATCTGACACTGAAAGCTGTCCGATGACAGCGTGTAGGCAGCAGAGCACACACACACACACACACACACACACACACAAGCAAGATAGTTTACACAGCCTGCCAGGATGTAAGATTGTAAGTGTGTGTGTGTTTGTGGGATCTAAAGCAGAGTGCTGTGCCATTAGTCTCCTCATCAAATTGACATGATGTGATGGAATATGTGTGTGTGCTGTCCTGTCTGTCTGAGTGCCTTTTTTGAATTAATTTTATGTGTGTGTGTGTGTGTGTGTGTGTGTGTGTGTGTGTGTGTGTGGGTGGCTGTGCATCCGCTCTCATTCTCAGTCAGACAGGTTTTTCCTGTTCTATTTATATCCTCTAAGCCTGTTCTTACATGAACACACACCACTCCTCTCAGGTGTTCCTCACGGAAGAAAGGGGAAGGTGCCTATTTGCACCTCCCACCTTATCATAAGGGTGTGTGTGTGTGTGTGTGTGTGTGTGTGTGTGTGTGTGTGAGAAAAAAAGAGATAGAGAAAGCACACCTGTGGGGGTGTGGCTACCTGACGAGAGAAGTTTCAGACAGAGGAAGTAGAATGTATTGTTTGAGGAACTGCTGATGTGGAAGGAGAGTTACGGCTGAGGTGAGGAGAGAAAGGGAAAAATAGAGAGTTGAGAGAAAATTGCGTGTAGATGAAATCCTTTATTAAAATAGTAATAGAAGAAAGAGATGGGGAAACAATAAATGATAAAGGGTTTGCCTCTCCACTTCCTAAAAAGCTCTTGTGGCAGCACGACCAGGGTTTAAATACTCGTAGGACTTATTCCGCAACATTCACGTGGATAGTGCTGGTCTAGTACAGAAAGTGAGGTCATTGGCGTGCGGTTTCTGCCTCCGATGCCAGGGTTGTGTCAAACCAGCGGGTGCTGCATGGCACCCCTGTTGTTTCGCTTTGACGGAAGAGGGCAGGGAGACGAGAGCCAGCTCAGCCACGAAGACCAACTGGGCTCCAGTCACATTGAAGCATTTCAGGAGAATCTGCCGGTGGAAGAGGTCAGTGTGAAATAGATGATAATGTACTAACATCCAGATGACCCCACAAACGATGAGGTCAGAAGGAGGATTTTTTTAGGAGCGTGGCTGACTTCACATTGTGGCTTATGTAGGTTAACTGTGTAGGCGTCTTATGCTGGCCTAATACTATTTACACTGCATTTTATTTAATGTTGGAGAAGAATGAAATCATGGGGGATCATAGATCAAACTCTACACATTTGTCATATTGTCATTTTCAACAAATCTCGTGAAAAGCCCAAAACCCATAAACCATGTGTCAGCCTTTGGCTAGCATTTAAAACCTACTGATTTTTTTTATCCCGCCCAGTTGGTGCTTAGTCCCAAGCCTATTTTCTCTCTACTGAACAAGTCTTGACAAATAAATATATAGAGTCATGAAAATACACCTCATTTTCAGAATAATTGTCCCACAGTTTTCTGAAAAAAAGAATGCTTAAAACGGCTGGTATTATAGTGTTTACCAAATGTTCTTTAAATAAACTGCATATGCTTCAAATTGTAGTTCTTGAGAAACTAATTTAATATTACAAAACCTTCAACAGAACCACAAAGTGTTCTGTTGAAGGTTTTGTAATATTAAAGGAGTGTATGGCCCACCAAGACAAATTTGTGAATTGGGCATTATGAATTGAAATTAGTTTGATTTTATAAGCTATATGCGTCTACAGCTGTTCATTGCTCAATTAAGTTTTAGTTTGTGAGGGTCTTGTAGTGGGTTTGTTTCACCAGTTTTACCTTTGAAAGAATTGAGTGTTTAATATTAGATCATTTAGACATTACACTGCTACTTTTGGTCTCAACTTGTAGTCATATCAGTTTCTTGAGAATTAATCAGCCTTAAACATTAACAAATTGTGTCTTCCCATTAGTAGCTTTGAAGAATTCAAATACTATTTATTAGCAAATAATATGAGCAACTTCTGTAAACTTCTAATATCAACAATAGCTGCAGCTGGTTTTATGTTTATTTCACCAGTCATTTGGTTTAAAATAGAAGAAAAATGACTCATTTTTACTAGACAGGTTTATCTTTATTATCTTACTTCTTTATTTTTTATATTACAATAAATCACATTTATCTGTAAACTTCTGCTTTTTCTCAGACAACAGGCCTCATAAGTGTCCATACATGTATGATAATCCCTCCGCTGTCCAGGAAATACATGAAATTCTAGTGATTTATGCTGTAAGCTGAAGGTCAGCCAGTTGTGCAGGACTGTGTGCGCTGGCAGGATGAGACTAGATGGATGTGTGCGTGCATTTGTGCTCTGATGGGTTGTTAAACACAATGAAGCTGACTCAAAATGGAAAAGAGAGAATGAAAGGGTTGCGGTCGTCAAATTTGCGCGTGCATGTGCTACAGAGCTCTTTCTGTCTGCATCTGCATGTTGCGCATGAGTAAGAATGTGTGATAATGTGCGTTTGTGTGCAAATTCACTTTGCAGTGTGTGTTTGCGTGTGCACTTTGGGTCTGGTGGGGTTGATTGGCCTGATGTAATTAGCCCTGCTCTAATGAATATACTGATCTGTCTGACAACATCTCTGCTGGAGTGGAGAGGAGATCATGGGTGTGACTGCACGCTGGTGCAGAAACTGACCTTTGTGTGCAGGACACAGTGTGTTTTATGCAGGTGTATGCGGCTATATTTGCCGTACAGTATATGAGAGCCCTGCACATCACAACCAATCAGACAGAGGTACAATAATGGCCTGAAGAAGGATTTATGAGAAGAGTCTCCATAAAAGTTCACCGGTAAAAGCTCACTTGCAGCACACGTAACGTAAAAGCTCATCCTTCTCTTCAGACTCTGAGTATCCAAGTGCCTTTACATGAAAGGGGAGAAAACAGCCCTAATGTGCGGCCTGCAGCCTAACTCCTACTCAGGTGCTAATGTTAGTTAAACACAAAATTAATTGTAAAACTGTCCCATTGCAATGAATAATACTCACTCAGGTCCATTTGTTGGTGGCATCAACATTTATTCTCATGCAATTACCCATTTTCTTTACCTATTATATTTTAACTTTACACATTATTAACATGGGATGTATCATTCCTATCTCCCAATGTCACATCCTGCTAGGTGCTGTATTGGTTTTATTAGTATCCGATCCATAAGTTATTTTCCAAGCAGCCTAACTAAGTTGAAAAAATATCTGATCCTGAAGTCTCATGCTTATGTCAAATGTACTAATTTCCCATGGCTTACTTCTCTAATATGTTATTTGCTATATACATTTTTTTGTAAATTAAAGTAATACTTTGTGCTTCTTTCCTTGATGAGAATGGACAAAGCTGTAGAAACTTGGTAACACCAGTTTGAAACAGTGTCAATAAATCAAAATCTAACCTTCACAAATATATGATTAAATGCAGGGTCGTTTTTTAGCTAAAACTCAATTATTCAAAATAAGTTACAATCCTAATTTTTTTTTAATGTATGCTATATATTTTCAGTTTAGCTACTAAATGGAAAGTAAGCTAGACTTGCAAGACGTTAGCAGCTGTTTTGGGATTTGAATCAACAATGCTTTACATTTTTAGGCACAGCTGTAACTCAGTTGTCCATAAACCTCTGGGTTAGAGGTTAAATTCCCAGTTCCTTCTTGCCAAATGTCAAACAAGACATTACTATCTCTGTCTCCATCTATGTGCAGTAGTTTCATATTAGTGCTGGTGTTCATGGTGATAAAGTATAAGTATAAATAGTAGTAATAGTAAATGCCCCCCCCCCGCCTCTATAGGTTTCACACCTAGTTTGCAACATCCTGCGGGGGGTTGAGTTAACAGAACGTCCTTCAGTTGTTGCCTTGTCATCAGCCGCTTTTGTCAAACAAAACACTGATTAGTGTCTTGACTGACAGTTCCTGTTGGCGTAGCTATGGAAACCACGCATAAGCCTGATTGGTGGACCGCAGTTGTTACACCTCACCGTTATCTTCAACATGTCAGGTGGTTTGGTCAAAAGGGACCTTTACACCTTCATGTTAATGCGTTTCGTTCTTACTTCCTCCTCCTTGAGTTCTCTTGCTTCCTTCTCCTTTTATGGCGACTCCTCTAAGTCCTGGTTTGTTGTAATTCTTGCCTCTTACCTTTTGTGCGGTTGGTTTCTCTTTCTCTGTCTTTGTCAATGCCACAGCTCAGCCCTTTCTTTCTGTCTCCTCTTGCTAATGATCCATATTCCATCAGGCCATCTATCATTGTTTTTCCACCGTAGGTCCATCTTTCCCTTTTTCTTTGTTGCTATCAGTGTGACAATATGACATTTGCTCTCCCTCAGGGAATAAAAGCAAATTTATTGGAAGAACGAAACATGCATAGTGAGAGCGCAAGAAGCTTTATGTGCTATTACAAGGCAAGAGATCTCATAGACACACACACGCATAACCGCTCCCATGCATTTCAGAGGAGAAATGAAATGTGATTGAGCGACAAATTAGATTTACCACTGTTTCTGATGTTTCTCTGCCCTGTATTACTCGCTCTGTTCAAAGCCAAGGACATTACCGCAAAGGCAGACGAGCGCAGAAAGTGAGGCAGAAACACAAAAGGAGAGCGAGAGAACCAGAACACACAGGATTGATGTTGAGCTGCAGAGAAAGACAGACAGGGCGTGCAAACAGAAGAAATTCAGCCAAAGAAAGGCACAAGGGAAAAGAGAGGTAAACATGTAAGGGGAGAGAACAAAGAGAGAGGCCGAGATTCAAGCTATTTTATCGGTCATGTTCTCCCCAGGTATTTTTTTCTTCCTTGTTCCTTGTCTGCCAGTGGCCATGTACAGCATCACTCCTTTCTCACTATGTAGCGTGTTCGCCTTTTTGTATTAGTGTCCGAACGTTAATTGTGTAAATCTGCCCATTATGTAGCGCACTCAGACTTCAACTCCACAGTGCTCGACGACCCCACATGCAAGGTTCCCTTATTTAGAGATGATAAAAGTATGTTCCCGCAGCTCAAACAGCTGTTATGGTTGATGCAAAGTGACAGTGGTTAGTAGGGGTGTGAAATCTCAATTGGCTGCTCACCATTAAGTGAACTTCTGAGTGTGTGGATAGTAAATGACTGAAGAGGGAGGGATTTCGGACAGCTCTTTATTCCAGTTGTAATTAGCCTTCATGCTTGAAGTATTTCATTGTCCTAAAAGGCAATGGTGTGTTGGGTTTTTCATTTTTGAACTACACCAACTGGCTGGTTATGTTGGCCACTGATGACTTTCTATATTTGGATATATAATTGCATTCATTTTAATTGCGTGCTTTCCATCACACACTATCACTTTCTATCTGTCATGTTCAGAAACTCGCACAAATGCACGTTCCTCTGTCCTGATGTCACCTTATGTGCTGCTGGTAGTTGTCATGCAGGTGGTGAACATCCTGTCTGACTCTTAGATTTTCCTTGAGGGCAGCTGGATCATGCAGCAATCTGGGGACCCTGCCAAGCCTCAGTCGACTGTGTATGAGCTGAGTAGCTTAGTCGTTTACACTAGAAAAACATCATACTTTTGTTATAGAAAGCACTATAAAGTGTTTGTCATTGCTTGTGATCATATTACAGTGGAATTTAGTAGTCTGTTAGTGATAGACAGAGAACAAAAACAACATCCCTTCCACCTCTCTCCCACTTTGCTTTTAGCACTTCTTTGTTATATCATTCTGTAATCAGAAAATTGCGTTACATACCAATAACCGTATGACCCTGATGCACCTTAACACTGAGATCTTTTGATGTTTCCATTACAGGAATATCAAAATTGTTGTTTCCTGGTTTTAAATACAATCACACATTTCTCACTTAAGTAACAGTTTAATTTGTTTAAGGAGCGTGTAAGCGATCCTCTGATTTACAGGTTTAATAATCTCTTTGAATTGTAAAACCAGTCTGCATGTGTCGGAAGACGGTTTACCTTTGCCCACAGGCTGTAATCACAGTGCTGTTTGTGTAAGCGGATGTTTTAGTGTTGGAATCTTGTGTGTGTCGATCATACTACAGGTGCTTGTCTTTTGCAGAATAACAACAATAATAAGGATAAAAATAAGGAAGATTTGGTTTTAAGGTTTTGATTACCATATTTCAAATAAATCAGGTTGTCGAAACATTCTCTCTACCCATGTCGCCCTCAATAATAAAGACATAGTAGAATTATTTTCGATGATCTATTGGGTGGTGCTACACAAACCTTTCCCGTTAATCTATTCCACCCTTGGTTTTCGCAAGAAAAATATGCAGGTGACACATGCGCACACATTGAGTTATCGCTTTGGGAAAGTCAGGGGCTTGTAACGGAGGCTGATTCATGCAGGAATGTCACAGCCTCGGTTGAATGACCAGCAGGTGTGAAGAGAGCTATCGCTAACGTGATCAGAGTTAAGATTGTATCTGTCCGTGTGTGTGTGTGTGTGTGTGTGATTGTGCCAGTGAGCCTGGTTATCCTTCTGTTTGAGAGCGAGGATCTCCATGACGACCCCCGCGGTCCTATCTCAGACTGATTACCCATAGTGCATTCTGTTCTCTCAGGACATGTACTCATAGAGACAAAAACGACTGCATGATAAGCAGAGGTAGAGATGAGGATAACGGAAAATAACAGCTCTACAATAGAATCAGTGCGGCGTTTCAGCAAAGCAAATCCATGCTATCAAATCAGATCATATGTTCAGGCTACAGTATGTTAATAATTTGCATGCAGCCATGGAGGGCAGCAGCTCCTACCTGCTCCCCCACCGTTTTACATTTGGTCCAACAGTCACATTAACTCAACAAACTGGACACCAAACCAAAGTCAAGTCTTGTTTAACAATTCACTGGGCTCCTTTTTTTGGAAATATGGGGAAAATCTTTCTAGAAAAACATGAAATGGTACTTTTCACTTGAAAATTATTGATGATTTGTCACCATTTTCTGCTCACATGCGCAGCTTTCTCTGCGTACATTGTAAGTCATGCAAAAATAAACCATCCCACACTGTGACACTATCCAAACTAATCTCCTTGTGTTTATGCGTGAACTCCAAGAAGAATATCTGTCACTTCAGTTATTTAATGGACCCGGATGCACTAATGTGTGTTTTCTCTTCTTTCTCTGCTCCCATTTTCCCCCATTTGACTGTCGCATAACAGAAAAGTGTGAAGGAAGGAATCTTGTTGAAACAGACCAGCTCCTTTCAAAGATGGAAGAGGAGGTACTTCAAACTCAGAGGGAGGACCCTGTACTATGCCAAAGACTGCAAGGTATGTGAATGTGTGCTGTCTAATGGGAGTTTAAATTAAACCACAGCATCTAAAAACCCATCATAGTGTGAATATATATTCTATGCAGTGCAGTGCAAATATAGAAACTTCTATAAGACTTTGAGCTTTTCTTAGCCCAGCAATTCAGAGGCCAATTAATTCAGGTTGGCCTACTTTTGTAGCTTCTCGTTTATTGTAGTTTCATAATTACAATAACTTGTAATTTCCTGAAGGACTGGGCAGACCATAGCGGAGTTGATTAATTGCGAGTCTCATACTACACATGCTGTCCTGGTTTTCAAAAGTTACATATTGTAGCTCTTGCATAATGTGTTTGCCATCTAAACTGCACGTTCACTCCAGCATTTTATAAAACCGAAATTAGAAATTGGAAACAAAAAAAAAAACTCAAAAGTAGTTTTCTGTATGTGATTCATTGTCAGTGGAAAATTTGTGTTGAAATGTACAGTACATATATTCATAAGCTACAAAATGGTTATATATATATATATTTTTTCCCCCCACACAAGTCTCTGATTTTTGATGAAGTGGACCTATCAGACGCCAGTGTAGCTGAAACCAGCACCAAGAACATCAACAACAGCTTCACGGTAAATACCCACAACTTAATGAATTTAAAAAGATTTACTTTGGCCGTCGAAGAATAATGAGCCCACATTTTTATCCTATGTTGCTTTCTCTTTTTCTCAGGTGATCACTCCATTTCGCAAACTGATGCTATGTGCTGAGAGCAGGAAAGAAATGGAGGACTGGATCGGCGCTCTCAAGTCTGTGCAGAAATGGGAAACCTACGAGGTAAGTGTATTTACAAATGGGCCAAACTGATGCATCTTTGATAAAAAGGAAGTCATGGGTGTCTACAGTATTTTGATCATAACAGACCCTGCACTAAATTTCTTTTCCATCCGTTCTTTACACTTTCCTTTCTTTTCCATTGTTTTCCCTCCGTTCCATCTTCTTTGTTTTTTTACACTATCTTTCTCTTTTAAAATCAGAAATTCCTTTTAAAAGACTATAAAGAGAACTGACGACTGTGAGCTACGATTATATTCTTTAAGGTTTAAAGCTTTCAATGTTTTTGCATTTTACAGCAGTGCAAATGCAACTAGGTTATTCCTAGTTCACCTGCTCTTTAATCCATTAGCCGTTGTCCCGCCACCTTTGTACAAACTGGACTTTGGGTATCTTCTATCCCCAGGCTTGTGACCTGAAGAATCAACATAATATCTAAACAGCTTAGATTTTATGAGGCCATGTATTTGTATGAACTGCTGATGTTTCTACCTTATCCTGCTTCCCATGGCTTATCAACTCAGCATGACATGTGAAATCTCTCCTTCACCAGCCAGTTATTGTGATCTAGTGCTCTGATGAATATAGTATTGTCCTTTTAGCCTCTGTAGTGCAGCATGCATGTTCTCATCTTCTCTTATATCTCATATTTTCTCCTTTTCCAGGCCAGTCAGTTCAACATGGAGCACTTTTCTGGAATGCACAACTGGTATGCCTGCTCACATGCTCGACCTACCTTCTGCAACGTCTGCAGAGAGGCTCTGCCAGGAGTCACTTCCCACGGCCTATCCTGTGAAGGTAAAGACAGAAATATATATATATTTAATAAACCAAAATGCATAATTGAAAAACTCTTAGTGTCTTCCATAAATACACCACTGGATCAGGTGCATTTTGAAACATTTGACATTGATTTAGCACATTTGTCAGGGTCTCCTCGTCTTTAAAATCTAAAACAGAAACTTTTTCTTGACTTACTTTATGACAGTTGTACTACCACATAAAAATGTTTAGAACATGTGACTGTGGCCGTAAAAGCGAAGGTTTATAGCTTTTCATAGCAGGGTGGATTCAACTATTTCACCTTGAACACAGTAAAATAATTTTCTCACCATAGGCATAAACTCGAATACACAAATTCTGGGTTTCAAGATCACTTTTCAGAGCACATTACTGACAAATTAAAGTGTTTGATGTTAAGCTGACCACGATCTTCTACATATGGCTGAGTAGTAAAAACCAAATGCTGGTATCTTTTTTATTTAACTTGTCTGACGTGACATCCGTTGATCTGTCCTCTGCAGTTTGTAAGTTCAAGGCTCATAAGCGTTGTGCAGTTCGCTCAACCAACAACTGCAAATGGACCACACTGGCCTCCATAGGAAATGAGATCATTGAGGATGAGGAGGGGGTAAGTGTGAGATACGTGTGTTCCTGGCTTCTGTATTTGGCAACCCTGTCATTCACAGTCAGTCAGTTCTGATGAGTGAATTATATTATTATTTTGACTTGATTGATGGTTCATGCTTGAATGTTTTTCCGTGTTTTTCCCAGGTGTCCATGCCCCACCAGTGGCTGGAGGGCAACCTGCCAGTCAGTGCCAAATGTGTGGTGTGTGATAAGACCTGTGGCAGTGTGCGGCGGCTGCAGGACTGGCGTTGCCTGTGGTGCAAGGCCATCGTAAGTGTGCTTGATTTTAGCCTCCTTCCTCTCAAAAAGCTGTCATATCAAATAAGTGTCAGTGTTTATTTAAGACCTCACTGCAAGTTATTTTAAATTTAGGAGTGACACACAAAGTGTTTTTGAACTGAAGAATCAAACATCATGATGTCAGTCCAGTTTATATAAGCTGTCATAAAAAAATATTTTTGGTAGCAGGAGTAACATTTAAAATTTAATCTAAGCTTTGATCAGAATTTCTAATTTTCAATTCAACTTCCAGTTAAATGGAAAGTACCTCCGTGAAACCCAGTGTTTAGTATAATACAGGAAGTGATGTGATTCTGTCTTCAACATTAAAGTGCAACAAATCAAACTTAATTGTCACGGAGTTCATTCAGGGTGAGAGGAGCGCTCAAACTTTTTACTGCCTTGCCTATTTGCCCCTGCAAGACTCAAGGCCTAAAAAGGTTGCTGGAGTCATCAGGGTAATGGAACAGCACTTAAAATGGGAGTAGAGATCCCTGAGGGAATGAGGAGGAGGAGGAGGAGGTCAGGTTGAAATGAGAAATGAAATGGAGCCAGTAAATTCTCGTCAGCTCTAGGGTTGCTGAAACTCACCGGGTATTCTGACCAACTCAAGCAAGATGAGCAGAGTCATTTTCCTGTGGGTGGACAGCCTCACCAACTACATGCGCCAGTCCTGCATATTTTCAACAAAATGTGTAATGCTGGGAAAACCAAAAGCTTAATTTAAAATAATCTGTGTTTGTCATCTGGACCAAAACAGAGCTACAAGTAGGAATTACACTATCCAGTCTGCAAAATATGTGAGTCCTACAGTTTGTTAACAAGTCCACCACAACAAGTCTTTATATCATTGGGAGGGGTTGCATTTTCACTTGTAAGGTTGTACCCAAGTCTTCCACCAGTTAGAAATGCTTGTTTAATGCTATACAGAGGTGGAGCAGCACTGAGGTTGGGTCAGTGCTGCATGGGTTTCGTTTCCACTACATGATGCGGAATTGACTCAATTCGACTTTCATTTGGAACTTTGTTTTCCACGGCAGATTTAGACACTCTCAATGTATCTGGTCGTCATAGCGATGGTGCATGACATCACCTTTAAGCGTTGCCTAATTTCCCCTTGGAACCATAATGGAGATGAAACTGCAAATATCCAAGACTTTTGCTAGATGAAAAACTATTTTCTAAACTATGTCCTTTTTTATTCCATTTTAATATTGTGGGTGCATTATTGATTCTTCCTCAATGACCAAACAACCCAAACAGCCAATTTCAGTCTAACAACAGCTAGTTGTAGTAAGTACACAAGTGTATATTTCAAAATGCTTTGTTGTAGTGAAAAATCTAATTAGTGTAAATGAAATTGAATAATGTGATTGCAAGGTAATAAAGTGAATTACATTGCTGAAAAAATGTGAAGAAATTAAGCAAAGAGTCAGTCAAGCACAGCTTCTCGGAGGCTGCCGTGGCCTTAAGTGTTTAGAGCGAATGGATGCATGTAATGTAAAGTTTAATCCGGAGTAAACACACACAGAAACACACAGACATGCACATACAGTAGATGAATCAGAGTGGCATTTGTAAAGGTTGTAGAGCTGACATTCGGTGGGTTTCAGAGAGATGTAATGACCTTTTCCGCTTCTAATAAAATATAGAATTACTGAAGAGAGCCGTGTGTGTGTGTGTGTGTGTGTGTAGGTCCACAACAGCTGTAAAGAACAAATGGGGAAGGTGTGTCCCTTGGGTCAATGTAAAGTTTCAATCATCCCTCCCACTGCACTTAACAGCATCGACTCAGATGGTGAGAAACGTTGTACACTCACAAACACACTTTAGTTCAGAGTCTCACATCAACAGTAGCTCACAGTGTCACCTTGCACCTGCAGTGGTGGAAATCCTTTGAATCCCTGGGTTTACCCATCGTTCCAATCTTCCTGATCAGATACATTTTCAATGATAACAAAAATGCTTAATTAAACATTCTAGCTTAGCCTTCTATTACAAACACTATAGCAGATTATTAATATTATATAAAAACCTTGCAACATATTTGTAAGGTTTTGGTTCTTTGATAGCCTCTAGGACAGATCACATGCAGCTCTTTCAACATGAATTGCAACATGTACACACAAATCCGAGCTAAAAATGTTTTCCAATCTTTTCATGGTATTTCATTTACAAACCACATCTTCAGGCTTCTGGAAGGCCACCTCTGCATCGTGCGCCAGCCCTCTCCTGGTACTGGTCAACTCGAAAAGCGGGGACAACCAGGGGGTCAAGTTCCTCCGCAAGTTCAAGCAGCTTCTCAACCCGGCTCAAGTTTTTGATCTGATGAACGGGGGACCAGAACTTGGGTAGATTTTTTTTCTTCTGAATTGCTGGTTTGAAAAGTGGGATGCAGACAGTTCTGCAGGCAGTGGTACAGTTTCAGAGGCTGACAGTTATTGAGATAAATGAATTATAGAATATTGAGGTACTGTGTCTGTCTTAGATTTGCTTGTTAAGTGGCAAAATTCTTCTTTTCTGAGAATTTCTAGTTCACCACAACTGACTGAAATGCAGGTACTGTTGCTGTAATTTTGGCGCCTGATAACATTTTTTGTGCTTTACCTCTTCCTCTTTACCTGCTCACCCTCTGGCCCCATCCCACTCTCTCCTCCTCCCTCAGCCTACGCCTTTTCCAGAAGTTTGTGACGTTTCGTATTCTGGTGTGCGGAGGAGATGGCAGCGTGGGCTGGGTGCTCTCAGAGCTGGATAAACTCAACCTTCATAAACAGGTAAGAGCAGCGAGGTGGAAGAGGAAAGGAGGTGGAGGAGGAGGAGGAGGGAGTGATGATATAATACTGATGTATAAGGTAAATGTGGAGAAGGCTAATGGGCAAGAAAAAGCAAAGAGATACCCGTAATGCTAACCTCACAGAAAAATCTATTTTCAATAACATTTACAAGAAACATCATATATTTTTTGACTTAAAATCTGTAGCTTTTGCTGCCTGTCATCCTAAAATTTCAAATGGGAACAATGGTGACAAAACATCTGGCAAGTAGTGTTTGCCGATATCCTCTCGGTTTGCTCTCAACCCACGAGGCAAATAAAGACAGCAAATAAATCTCATAATAGAGAGAAGAAACAATGAATTTTATATGAAATTAGGGGGTAATGTCAAATCATTTTGAATAATGAATAATAACCAACCAACCATTTAGGCGATGTGATATCTCTGTGGTTCACACACAAGGTAGCTCAAGACAGGAGCTGTGAAAACCCATCAGTGTAATGTTTGCTATTTAATTGGCTTTTTCAAAGCTGTTTTGGTCATTTTAAACATTAACACTTGCTTACTCTTTATTTTTGCCGTAGTACTGCATATTTCTCCCTTTGACAGACTTGAATTTTAGCACATTTGTTTTAAATCCTGCACAGTCTATGATGCGTTATAACTACAGGGCAAAAACCAAATGTGTGGCATTTAATTTGCAGTTGATACAGGTTTTCTTATGTATTAGAAAGGCACAACTTTTATAAAACATGTTCAAGGAGCAACAGACAGGTAAATTCCTGACATCGCAGTTGCAGCTGTGCAGTTCACTCAGGAGAGAAGGAACTAACCTGGAGGAAAAAGGATGTCAGCACAACGCAGTTTAATGACGAGTGGGTGAAACACCTCTTAGAGTTATTCAATCAAAAAAGGACGCATTTGACAATATGCAACTCAACTCTTATCAGTGTCGAAACAGTGCTTTCAAACCTCACCAACAAGGAAAGCAAAGCAGCGACATCTCTGAGAAGAGACGAGTATCACTATCTTGTCAGCAAATAAAGGCAAATGTACAGTTGAGCTGAACACAGAGAACTAACAATGTCAATACTGCTGCCTGCACAAGGATATGAACTCCTACAGCATCTAGATGAAGAATGTTTACCTTCCTACTATGTGTAATCTACTCAAAACAAAACACAACAACAAAAATCATTTTAAAGGACTTTACAGAATAGGTTCTAAGACATTAAATAATCATAGAGGAGAACCCTACAAATCCAGCCAGCTTTATCAAAAAGCAAGATTTTCAGCCTAGTCCTAATACGTCCTTGTTTGTTTCACAAAGAGGTGCTTGACAGCTAAAGGCTCTGCCTTCTGTTCTACTCTGGGAAGCACAAGTGGATCTGCACCCTGAGAGTGAATCGTTTGATTGGTAAATGCCTGCTTATATAGCATTTTTATCCAAAGCACTTTAGAATGTAGCTTCATTCACACTCACACACCGATGGCAGTGGCTACCATGCAACATGACCCACCGGGAACAACTTGGGGTTCAAACAGTAAAGAGGAACCAGGGATCGAACTGCTGTACCAACTGATCCCTTCTGCCTATTATTATTATTATTACCTTCATTCATTAGTTTACAGATGATGGTGTATACCTGTACACTGTAATATGCAGTTTGTGTTGCTAAAAGGCTCCTCGGTCTCTCATGAAAAGGCTCATCCTTGTGTCCTCTCTGCAGTGCCAGCTGGGCGTGCTGCCTCTGGGCACAGGTAATGACCTAGCCCGTGTTCTGGGCTGGGGAGGCCTCTGCGATGACGATGCTCAGCTGCTGCAGATCCTGGAGAAGCTGGAGAGAGCCACCACCAAAATGCTGGACCGGTAAACCAGTGGTTGGGTGGGAGTGGGATGCTTTAACAACATGGTTAATACTGTTTCCTCACTAAGTCCCAAGTGAACAAATTACAAATAATTTGTCTTAGGGTCATACATTTCTCAAGGGCAGCAGATAGGAACCCAATACTCAAAGCAACAGAGATAATTAGATAAAACATATCCTACAAGTTTCTAATTATACTTCAAAAATAACTGTTCTTCAAATGTTTTAGCACTTAACACTTAATAGGGAGCGTGACTAAACCAGTGACATGAGAAATGGCTGCCAAGTTTTCATTGTGTCCAAAATATTAGTCAACTAGTTCATGAATGACTGAGTCCTTCGTCTTTTGAATCTACTGTCAAATATTGATGCACTTCTTATGGAGCTGCATATATTTGTTATGAAATAATGCATTACTGTTTTCTATTTTCCAAATTTAGCCCATGAATGACTAATTCTCATACTTTCAAATTAAATAGAAGTTTTTTTCTGCATGCTATTAACTAGCTGAAGTAATCTTGACTAGAGCTCTTTAAATAATCCAGTATTTTTTGGCTACCATCTCCCACTTTTACGTCATAGTTGAACGTTTGGCACCACACGTGATTCCACAGAGAATCAGGTGAGGACTAAGTGAAGGCGGAAGGCCGCTTGACTGTGAAATCTATATCTACTCAGTCACAACAAAGCTTTCTAAGACTTCTCATATTTCAGGAAGAGCACAATGTGGGCTTTATTTTTGTAGACATAAAGCTTTGAACAGTTGTGTCATACTGTATTCTTACCTACTAGGAAGTGGGGAACAAAGAACAAGAAGGTTTCTTTGTGATCTAGTTAAAAGCTAATCCTTTTTGGAATGTGAAACAGGGATGTGACATGGTAAAGGGGGATAAAGGATTTCTTCTCATTCAGAAGGTTAATATGGCAGCCCTCAAGCACTCAACTTAGTAAAACACAAGCCCAGAAAACTGATTCACATATTTGACAATACAACATTTCGATAAGTTACTTCAGGAAAACACAGTTTAATATAAACTCAGGACCCTGGAAACATTGCAGTTGTCCATAAATGACACAGCAGTTGATTCTTCAGCCATATTTGCAAAGTTCCTGTTTCTGTTTCCAATTGTTTGTCATGATCTATCCTGTACTTACTAGTTGCTCCCTGGAAAAATTCCAAATGACATTTTCTCTGTTTACACTGTGTTTCTATATTTACGTTTTGAGTTTTTCCGCGTCGCTTCTAAATGCTGCACCTGTATTTTCGTGTTTTGTCCATACGGTCGATATACAGACTAGATGCCACGTCAGTGCTTTTGAAATGCATCTGTCGATCCACCGTTTAGTCTGTACTGTTCTGCTCGGTTCAGAGAGTTTGAAATACCAGATGTTTCTTGCTGCTGTTAGACGCTCTAATGAATGTCAAAACCAAGAAACAGGAAGTAATGTTTCACAGGTGAGAAGTTATGGTAGGTGATCTCACTTTTAGGAACATGCGAAATGTCATAATAGGTAATCCTTCTCTTTGGGTAGTATTCAGTGACCGGCAGTATTAAATTAAGCTATTAGGTTACTTATATAAAAGTAATAGAAAAAATATGCTGAAAATGGAAGTTATCAAACAGCTTTGTCTGTTTGTGTGTAATTTGTAGGTAGCTCAGGTTCAGACATCTTAAGAGACAAACAATGATGATACTGCTGTCCAACTATAGGTTGAATTTTCTTGCTCAGCAGTGACTGACAAATAAGGGACATGGTGGGTGTTGCTTCGCTTAGCTGCGTCTGATCTCGATCTAATTAGCTAATGATTCAGTTAATGTCCTGGTGCTTGACGTGAATGTGTGTTTGTTTATTCAGATGGAGCGTGATGACATATGAAGTGCCCACCACCAACAAACACACGCCGATAGTGAAGGAGGACAACAGCCCTGATTCTCCTCTGCAGGTAAATGAGTCTCAGGAAGCTGTCTGCTTTTTTTGACAGATGGTATCCATAAATTAGCTCCCACAAAACCAGGTCTCAGTAGCTCCAAGAAATGATTTTGGAAAACCTCCACTGAGAATCCGATGAGCCTGGCAGCAGGAAGCCAAAACAATCAGACTTAAACCTCGGGGAGTGGTGTAGACATTTACGAAGGGCAGCTCTGTATTCAAGCTCTGAAATTTAAGCTGTTGTGTAAAAAAACTGACATAATATTAAAGCACAATGAGCTAGTAAAAATGTTTTTTAATCAGAAATTATAGTTAATTTCTATTAATTTATTGGGGGGGGTGAAACTTTTGCATCAATATGATTTGAAATTGCTAAATAATGAATAAAATAGTGAAAATTATATTTGTACAAAATTGTATCATCAACATAATTAACATTATCATGCTAAATTAGCTTCAATAATTACTCATAAACATTTGTTCTAGCTCAGTGTGTATTAAATATTATGATAATGAAAAAAGTCTTTGTTTTACTCCTTCTGCATTTTAAAATGAGAGGATGCAAACGTTTGCATCCAACCATAAGTGTTTTAACAATAAAGTAAATAGGATGTTCATTCATATTAAACATTTCTGTTCCGATTCATTCAGAACTCCCGTTGGGTTTATTCAAGTCATTAATTTGTTTAAAAGTCACAGTTTTTATTTAAAAAACGAATCAACAGATCCGCAAGTGGCATGATTGTTCTGCTGCATGAAAAATGATTGTACAGGTACCAGGGCTAATTCACACCTCTGAGAAACTAACATGTTATTTATTTTCAGTTACAAATAATCCAAATTTTATGTTGTGTGCCACTACCTACAAATTTTCTATTTTTCATCATACAGCAGATTACTACTGCTCAGCCTAATGCTCAATGCTGTTCAGTTGGTTGGATTAAACTTTTTCATAATGTATTTAAATCACTGATATCATGTTTTTGTCAAAGGTCAAATACATTGTTGTTTTCCAAATACTCGTAACATTTTCAGTCATAGTTTCCAAGTCTTTATCGCTCTTTTTCTCTCCATGGCCCAGGTCCACATCACTCAGTATGCAGACTCTGTGGCTTCTCACCTAGCCAAGATCCTGGACTCAGACAAACACAGTGACGTAATTTCCTCTGCCAAGTAAGTGCCACGAATGCCTCCAGAAACTGGGAAAGGAGAAGGGAGGGACTAAGTAAAGGATGGGAATAAAGATGAGCGGAGGAAGGCTAGGAGGGAGAAGGCAAAGACAGAAGAAAGATGATGAGTCTAAGAGGCAGACAAAAAGGGGCAAGACTGGCCAATGACTATTGATTTTTCTTTTCTTTATTTATTTTTATTTTGTCTCGTGCCTAAGGACACACACAGGGGACAGTAAAAGTCGTCCGGCTTTAAGTAAAGGAGACAGATGAATCAGTATTTAGGGGTCATCCTCACTACACCAGTACATTAGAAGTCTTCCTTTGGGGAAAGTCAAACTGCAGTAACAGAGAACTTTATTTCACCTGTGTGTGTGTGTGTGTGTGTGTGTGTGTGTGTGTGTGTGTGTTTTTAAAATGCTGCTGTTTGTAGTGGAGAGCATGGAGTGCATCACATTTAACGCACCTCAGGGACTTGAGGACACACTCAGGGAATGTTTTTATCAAAATGCAACACCTTTGTTGTCACACAGTGGAGTTTTAACAGTCAAGGGAAACACAGAACACATAAATAGAATTTGATTCATTCGCAAATTATCATGTCAGTTTTATTCTGCATTGCAAGTCAGTGAATTCTCCTTTACAACAGGATGCTAGTGTAGATGTACAGTAGGTCGGATGATGGTAATCCTAATTGTTTGTGGAATATCACTAATATACTTTATACTTAGTGGTAGTGATTTACTCTAATAAGAGTTTCTAGAGAGGTTAAAAAACAGATCTTTTTTCCATGGATCAGTCGAGGACAAATGAGCTGTTTGTTCCTTTTTAGTTTTTACCATTTCAAAAGAGAAATTGCCACCAGCACCAGAGTTTACAAGGACGGAAATAAATTATACTGCTGAATAAAGTAAATAAGGAACATTGTGACCTCAGTTATATCTATAATCTGTAACTGCTCTATTAGATAACTTAGATTAATAAGTTGGTGTGCCAGATGTTTAGATGTGATGTTTCTAATAATCACCTGTTTATTAGTGGTTTACTGTGGTTAAAATCTTGACTTAAGTTGTTTAGTAGTTTTCAAATTGCATGTTTTCAGGCGCAGCATTGTTAGTTTGAACCCAGAAGAATGTGTGCAGTCTATGTGCAGTGTGCAGATTTTTCTTCATAATACGCTGCCAGGTGCAGGTATTAAATAATGACGTGATGAATTTTCACTTCTCCTATTGCCTGCCGCCTTAACATATGCACAACATTCAAAAGCACTTAGCAAATACAGCGCGGTAAGCACACCACCAGCCTTACCTTCTGCCCTTCGAACGCTAGTGCGGTTTCCAGATATGTAATTTGGAAATAAAACCCGTCAGAGCACACCTGCTGTGTTGCACGGGAAGACGTGACTTTTATAAATGAGCCACGTGTGGCAGGTGATCTGCGTTCGTTTTACAGGATCCAATATTTGCTAAATGCACAAGGAGTGTGTGAGTTTGGAGAAGCCTCCCCGCTGAGTCATACAGCAGCAATGTAACAGCTGTGAGTAAATAATGAGTGTGTGGAGGCGATGGAGGTGACAGGCAGGTAGGCGGTGATGAAACAAGAGCGTGTGTGTGTGTGTGTGTGTGTGTGTGTGTGTGTGACATCTCCAAACACAAAGATTGCACAGTGACTCACCAAATCTCTAGTGTGTTAACCCTATAATTTGTTTCACTTTCACTGTTAATTACCTTAACTTTAACCCCCCCCTCAACCCCCACCACCACCCTTGTCTCTCCCTCCACATCTCGTGTCAGGTTTCTGTGTGGGACGGTGAACGATTTTGTGGCAGAGGTGGGGAAGGCGTATGAGAGAGCCACAGAGAACAAGGAGGAGGCAGATGCCATGGCAAAGAAGGTAAATGGGTTGTGTGTAATCGCGTGAATTATGTAAAAGCTTGTATAACAGTAACTAGTAGGCATGTGTAGGTGTGTGTGTGTGTGTGTAGATAATAGAAAGAGATTGAAGTAGTTGTGTTGAAGGTTCAGTGTCACTATTCCCTCTTTCACTGTTGAGTGCCTCTGGCAGTCCACTTTTTAATGTCTATTCAGTTATTTGACTCTTTATAAGAATTTGAAAGAGCTATTGAAGGTGAAGGCTGAATATTATCATTGAAGATGAGAGGAAAAGTGGGTGGAAGTCTCTCCTCTGGCTAAAATGCTGGCACTTTTTCAATAACCCTATCTTGGTTGATACCTTGGTTTATGTGTATTATCTGTATTTGGATGCAATAATGACCATCTTTAAATTTAGGCTGGCTGATTCTCAGTGTACCTGCTTGTAAAAGTGTGCTTTTATCCAGAATAAATATCCACAATCAGATCATGTTTTATGTGTGATAATTATTTTCAGAATTGTTGTATAACTAAAAATGCCCCTAATTTGTTTGTTAATGTTACTTTACTAGAATTATGTTGTATGAGCTTTAGGTCTTTTTGTTCCTGCTTCTCCAAAATTTTTGTACACACCATAAATACCTAAATAGACAGAGGAAAGTGCCTATTTGAGAAATAACGGCCATGTTCACAGTCGTGTTGACAAAAATAAATTGTCTATTTGCCAATTTTCTCATTGCTGTTGTGTTTCTTTTTTACCTAGAAGATATTTAGAGATGTTCCAACCAGGGTAAACCAGAAGTGATGTATGATGATGCCCTGGAGATATTTTCTGCTTAGTTCTCTTTAATACTAAACAGAATATCTTTTGACCCCAATAACATTTAGCGTCTAATACAAATGACCAGAAAATGTTGGGGGGACATGGTGGAAGGGTAAAAGTAGTTGTTGGTGTGTGACCAGCATGTAAAAGAGCTGCAGATTTATAAAATATAAAACCACGCAGACAGGAAGTTAAAAATGAACATTAAAAAAAGTACATCCTTTGCCAAAAAGAGAATCTTTTTATCCAGCAGAGGCGGCTCGAGCCTCCACCAAACCCTCCTATCAGAGTTCTTTGAGCTCCATCCAGCTTATCCATTTTTCTTCTTATATTGTGATGCTTTATTGATGCCTGATGGAAAATTCACTTTTTGCTTCTCTCTTATGTGCTACATAAGAGAAATTGATTTTATGCTTGTTGGGTGTTACTGCACTCACACAGATGAGTTTATGTTCTGCCCATATGTAATGTATCTCTCTATTTACACATGTGGTTATGAAATGATCAAGGGACAAAAAAAACAGATATATATATATATATTAATATTGTTTTGTTTGTCTGTTACCAGTGTGCATTGCTGAATGAGAAGCTTGATTCCCTTGTCAAAGCCTTAAGTGAGGAGGCGGAGGCCCAGGTAAAACACGACAAATTATGACCTCATCTCTTATTGTCATTAGCATTCAGTTCAGTCATATTCTTTGTGATTCAAATCACAAAGTTACTATAAATTTTAGCCCTTGAGTGCTTTGTTTAAATGTGAGACAGTCTAGACTGTCTGTGTTTGGTATCAAGTCATTTTGACTGTCCTCATTTGTTGACTTGTCTCGAGCCACGTGATTGTAATTCGCTTCACTTAAATAATTCTGATTTGTGTTATTCTTAACATTTATATTGAAGGCGTTTGGTTTCTCTAGCTCTAATGTGAGTTACATTGCTGTTTTTAATTGAATCTTTTTACCAGGTTGAATTTTTAGGAATATGCTTAATATTCTTCTTGCAAAGAAGTACAGTATGTGCCTACAGCCAGCAGGTGGTTGGCATAGATTAGTTTAAGATTGGAAACCAGCAGGAACAGCTAGTTATTTTTATTTTGGCTGGGGCCAGGTGCCAGGCAACCAGCAGAGAATCCAGGAAGTTACTGGACCCAGCCAAGAAATTGTTTGGCATGTAACCCCATATGAAAAGGCAACTTCTTCTTATTATTTTTATTTCGCACTCGTGTTCTTGTATGAAAAGCAACAACATTTAGGGTGCATGTTGGTGGTTGTTGTGTTTTTGTTTTTTTTTTTTGACAGGAGTTTGGACAGGAGTCAGGCTCGCTGCTTCTCCATGTTTAGAATTCATGCTAAGCTAGTCGGCTCCTTTCTATTTATAGAGTATGACTTCTGAGTGGCATTAAATAAATATCCTAAAACGCTAAACTATTCACTTAATAAATCACAAATGTCACCTATCGGTAATTAAAAGGAAACCATGAGATATGACCTATTTTGTTGTTGCTGATTTGAATGTTTGTTTAGTTTGAGATACTGAAATAAGTCACATGTTTCAGAGCAACATCCTATTTGTGGTTTTTAAATAAATATAACATTCCTTAAAAAAGTCAGTGAACTCATTTTAACCCCTTACTAAATAGAAGTATAGAAGTTTAGAGGGGGTTTGCTCCTAAAATGAAAATTATAGTATGGGGCAGTCAAGGAACATCAGACAGTTTATTAATTTCTTTCCCGTCATGACTAGGTGGTGCCAGCAGGTTCGGTACCCAGCCAGGAGAGCGGTGGCTCAAGCCCGGGTGAGAGTGGGGGTGAGTCAGGTTCAGAAGGCAAAACCTACAGGTCCAAGGAGCAGCTGATGCTCCGGGCCAACAGCCTGAAGAAAGCCCTGAGGCAAATAATAGAGCAAGCTGAGAAAGGTGAGAGGAAAACCAGCTACACTTTTCACTCTGCTCATATCGTTTTATGCAAAGCATGAAACCTAACTTGTTTTGTAAAGACGAGGGTACTTTATGTTCACCAATCCTTCGCCATCATTTCAGTGGTGGACGAGCAGAACCGACACACTCAGGTCCAGAGGATGTCGTCCTCATCCTCCATCAAAAGGGAAAACAGTGAGGAACTGAAGGACGGTAAGCTCCAGAGTATTGCCAAAATGATGGCGTGAAGCTCAAGTTGTGGTCTCACCGGTTTGGAAAGTCTAGTCAATATTTTTAAAACTCAAACCTCGAATTATTGTCTGAAAAAGTTTGAAGACGGATACTTTTGAAAACCGTTATTTTAAAATGGAACACACTTAGACACATTTAGACATTTGTGAACTTTGAGCACATTTTGACACTTGTGATCAACTTCCAGGTCAAGGAAGTCTAAGTCCGACTTCGCCAATTGTGCTGGAGAAGCCAGAGAGTCTGAACATAGTCAGCTTCAGTGAAGATTCTGTGTAAGTCTGGGTCTCTTTGTGTTTTTGTACTCTGCTGTCCTTCACGTAACAGCTACGATGTAATTATCGCCCTCTGTATTAATGCACTGATGCAGTAATAATACTATAAATAACAACGCATTTATTATATATCTTCAGACAATGTTCAGAGAAATGTGTGATGAACAACTACTTTGGCATCGGTCTGGATGCTAAAATCTCCCTGGAGTTCAACAACAAGAGAGATGAGCACCCCAAGAAATGCAGGTATAAATTCACACACTGTGTTGTTAGAACAATAAAAATAACTTCTATCTTGTATTTTTTTCCTCCAAAGTTGAAAGAGTTTGCGGACATATTTAGAAAAATGCAAGTCTTGCTGTATCCATGTCAACTTAAAATACAGCGTCAAGTCATGTGTATCTCAGAGTATTGCTGCTCATCTCAGAATGAAGTTATTTTGTTTTGGGCTTTTTGTTTATTATATGTTTAAGTTGAGCCATAAGATTCCCAGTGATGCAGGTGTTAAATGAAATGGGTCAGACATGTACATCCATCCCACTTCACGGGCACTTCCGGACAGAAGTGACAGTTCTTTTTCCCCACAGTGTTGCAAACGTTGGATCACACGTAAAGCAGCTATAGCTTAGATGGACTTTTAGTCAAGTTCAATCAACACAAAACTGAAACAGGTACCTGTTTTGACTCTAGCATATTCTAAGACATGAATTATGGGAGCATCATGCCTTTGACTTGCTTCATTGTTGCATAGTCGGCTCCTGTGAGGCTCACGTGTCCTGTACAGTATGTTGCTGGAAGGCGCTCTGTTTCTGTGTTAGATAACTGACAGTTTAGTTTAAAGAACACGTGGAATGGGAATACAAGATGGAGGAGAAGCACCGCAACATTCAGTGTCTTCTCTCGTTTTGTGACTCTGTTCTCCCACTAAAACCTGATTTACTGGTATGATCGATTGTTCTCCCGCAGTAGTCGCACCAAAAACATGATGTGGTACGGCGTCCTGGGGACTAAGGAGCTGGTCCAGAAGACGTACAAGAACCTGGAGCAGAGAGTTCAGCTTGAGGTCACTCTCTCACACACACACACACACACACACACACACATTTGTACCTCTATGCTTGTGAGGACACTCATTGACATAAAACAATCCCTATCCCCTTACCCTAACCAAAACCAAAACCTAATTCTAACCCTGACCAATCTTGACCCTTAAAAAATCCCTTTAAAGTTGTTTAAAGGTGTGAGGATCTGCCAAAATGTCGTCACTCTGTTTGTAAAAAAACGAAATCTGGTCCTCACTAAGTATTATCTACAGGAACACACACACACACACAACAATAAAGTGCATCTGCTCCTTTTTTGGGAATCAAATTGCTATCAGATGGGTTTTGTTCTAACATTGGGTTGTCTGTCTGTCTTCAGTGTGACGGTGTCCCCATGTCTCTGCCGAGTCTGCAGGGCTTGGCTGTGCTCAACATCCCCAGCTATGCTGGTGGTATCAACTTCTGGGGAGGCACCAAGGAAGATAATGTGAGTGCATCCAAATTATTACATCATTGCATACATTATTATTACACCACAGTGTGCTTCCAGAAATAATGTCAAAGTTAAAAGTTGCTTTCAGTCATACTTTTCAATTCATAGTAGTTTTACTTTAGATTTTCTAGACACCTCTTTGAAAGTGACTTGCTTTTGTCTGTTGTGTTCAGAACTTCGGGGCTCCATCGTTTGATGATAAGAAGTTGGAGGTAGTGGCTGTGTTTGGCAGCATGCAGATGGCCATGTCCAGAGTCATCAACCTGCAGCACCACCGCATTGCGCAGGTAACACAACGACACACGTAAAATGGACTTCACACAGTTTAAATCTAAAATGATTTTTTCACACGAGCCATTTTAATGAAAACAACACTGCCTCAAGTAAGTCTGTACTTTTGTTTTATGACCAGATACCTGCAAAATCATTCCCTTCAGCTTCTGGTGAACTTTCCTGTTCAGCTACTAAGTTTCACTGGATAGAATCATTAAAATGAATATAACAATATACAGTAGAGTGATGAAATAAGTAATATAATGCTACTAATGCAACAGCTGGTTGGATGTTGAGTGTGATGGCTTCAGTTTTTTTTTTTTTTGTTGTTTTTTGAAGTCAAGTTCTAGTCCGTCAATGCAACTGTCCAGTCATATCACACTGTTGATCCAAAAACAGTCAAATAAAAACAACCCTGCAACCGCTATAACCTGGAGCTTTTTCTTTGTCATTTTTTAAGCTGCTGTTTTTTGCCCTTTTGCGCCTCAGTGCCGGCAGGTGAAGATCACCATCCTCGGGGAGGAGGGGGTTCCCGTACAGGTGGACGGAGAGGCCTGGATCCAGCCGCCTGGCATTGTCCAAATTGTCCACAAGAACCGGGCACAGATGCTCACTAGAGACAGGGTAAAGTCAAATTCAAATGGGTTTTCAGCGGCCTCACTTACTATATGATGTTACACGACCTATTGTTTATGCATAAATCAGTGTTTGTACTACTGTTTTTCCTTGTGCCCGTGTGTATTTATATGCTTGTGAAAAATAGTGCAGCCAAAGATCCACTCTCAGCTCTGCAGCCTTTGCTCTCTGCCCAAGCTGTTGACTTCTTCTATTTTGGGAACCCTTAAACCACATTCATTCCCACTGTGTTTGTTGACTCTTCACGCTGCTCAGACCTTCGAGAGCTCTCTTAAGCAGTTTGTTTCCATGGTTTCCCTCTTTAAGTATCGCAGAGAGGGAAGGCTGCGCTCTCTGGTTGCACGCTCCTTGAATGTGGCTTTTATTCAGTCAAACGGTGAGGGCTGCCCCTGCTGGATGACTGGCTGAGGAAGGACTTACTGCAGTGTCGTTCAATGACATTTATTTCTGAATGTAATGAAAGTCTGTCCCTCAGTTTTCTGTCAAAACTGATTTTGTTGAATATTCTGTATGTTTGCACTTTTTAATCAAGTGAAGTCCACGTGATCAGATAAATGACTGGTGTCAAAATGTCTCCCTCTCTAATCCCACCAGGCGTTTGAGAGCACGCTGAAGTCGTGGGAGGACAAGAGGAAGATTGACAGCTACCGTGCCACCAGGCCCCGCCTTAACTCCCAGCAGTCCATGGAGTACCTGACGGAGGAGGAGTGCGCTCAGGTGCAGCAGCTGGGAATCGTGGCCGACACGCTCATCAACAAGTAAGGAACTTTTCGAGCAAACCGTGGTTCCTGATGGAAACAGGCTTTAAACTTGAACTTTAACATCACTGCTCAGTCACATGTTGATGCGTTTGGGTTGTTTCCTTACAAGTTCAACAGGAGGAGGTTTGCAGTTAAATATAAAAAAATAATTTCAACAAATTTTGTTGAAATCAGATTAGATGAATAAGTTAGTTTATTTTTCAAATCAGTTTTCAAACTTTTTCAAATCCAACATTTTTCTGCTAAAACCTGTTGAATTATTTTGTCATTACCCGAACCAAGTATTTTAGTTTTTTAATTTTCCTGCTCTTTAAAATTTAGTTTGAGGAAACGTTTCCAATGAAAGTCCATTTTAAATATAAATGCTTGATGAATAGTCAGTTTTGGAGTATTACAGCGGCTATAACACCATCTCCAATTGCAAAGCCACAGAAAATTCATGGGGGATTGATTGAATTTACTGCTGCAACTGCAACATTATGTGTTCCTGGGGAGAAAGATATTACTAAATAAATAAGGTTTGTGCAAATAGCAAACAGTTAAAATTATTAAAACGCACATTGCATACATAACAGCAAGCTTCCTGTTTTCTGAAAATAAAGGCTTTAAAGGATTGCCATTTTGGCATTTATTTATCATAATGCAAATAGTTTGCTTATTTGTGAAGTTGCTTCTCTATTGCAATTATTGCAGTCTTTTCATTTCCTTTTATTTTCATAAAACATTTTTGTCATTTCTGTGGTTTTCTGAACTCATCTGTTTGTGTGGATTTTTGCAAACAGGTCTGCAGTACTAGACTCTCCTTTCAGGATTATACATATTTTAATTGCATTTAAAGTTTATAAGACCAGAATTTTAAAAAGACATATGGACAGTCATTTTTTGTCTTCTGGCATTTCTTAAAAAGTGTGTAAGATGATGTTTTCATGGTAAAAGATTCAACTCTGTTTGGAGGACAGTGGACCAACGTCGTGTCATTTGTACTTACACTGGTTAGATATTATTTTTAATACTTGACTTTAAAAACCTAACTCTAGTTAATTCATGGTCATTCAACTGTGAAGTTTTGTCATTTGTCACTTTTGTGTTGGAATCCAAACATTTGCAAACTGAAGTCCTGAAGGTGTGAAAATGGAAAGAAACCAGGCTTTTGCCCCCACCCAGCTTTAATAACTTGTTGGAATAATCACCATCATTATGCCTTTTCAGCTCATTGAAATAATAATTACAGTTCTTTCAAGTCTATGATTTCCCCCCCCCCCTCAGGATTCGTGAGGCAGCCAAGACCCACAAGCTGGTGGAGCAGGAGCTGGCTCACGCTGTCAATGCCACGGCCCTGGTGCTGAGCGAGGCCAAACTCTCCAGCCCTGAGGTGAGACACGGAGGCAGGGGAGAGGGGGGCTGATGGACAGACGGACAGACAGATGGGTGATTCGAATGAAAAAAAGAAAAGAAAACAAGCAGATTGTTGGCAAATCACTATCACAGGCAGTTAATTTTTCAGGCTGTTAACCTGAAATATAACAGTGACATCATCTGAAGGATGCAGCAGGCTTTAAACATTAATTAATATTCTGGAGAACCAAAGTGAACACTTAAATATATAGAGCACTAACCCTTATTAGCAAATTGTGGAGTAATAAACTGACACTTTTGGATGGCTGCTAAATGTGTCGTTGCAAAGTAGAAACAGACATTGTAAAGAATAAATGTCTTTTAAAAGTGAAAATATTAAATACAATATTTAAATGATTAGTTAAATTAGACACTTGTATTGGATAATTTCCCTGCTCCAGGGTTATCTTGTACATCTTCTCTGTATTAAATCATATGATTGTTTGTTTCAGGTCTTAGCTCTTATATTTTTATTATTAAACATGTTGGGTCTCTGAAAAGTAGTTGCAATGATTTTTCCATCTTCCTTCCTTCAAGTAGCTTTGGCCACATATTGCTTTTTTTATTATTATCATTTATTATTATAATGAGAAAAAAATCAATTATCTCATCTGCCTTTTCAGTGTCTGAGTCGCAGCACGGCAGTGGAAATTGTCAACAGCAGTAAAGTTCTCCAGGCTGAGACCAAGACCCTGCTCGATGGGAAAATACTGGTACCACTTTACAGTTTCATCTTCTCTTTGTTGTCGTCTTTCCCTCCAATCTGTCCCTGTGACTCTGCTGAGTCAGTTAAACGTTTTTTCTGCACGCTGCCGTTATTCAGCTTTTGAATTCTATAACTTTGTTTACACTGTAAACAGTTTTGGCTAAACTTTGATTTTATCAAACACAAAGTAATTTAGTGTCTCTGACTTTCGTGTGGTAAATCAGATTAATTTAAACTGTGATGATTAGACAGATGAATAAAGCAGCAAACAGCAGATCATAGCTTACAATTTGCAGATCACTTTTTGTTTGAAATCCTTTGCTGTATGCTCAGCTGTTGACAGATTAACATTTACAAATCAGTTCATTTGCAAAATGAGAAGCAACTTGTCAAACAAAGCAGATGTTTTCAAAAAGTCTTAACTATAATTTACACATGAAATACAAAATCAATGTTTAGAAGTACGTCCTTTAAGCATTTGTTACATTAATAAACCACAACCATTTCTCCCCCCACCGAAGTCGGAGTCTCCGGCGGAAGAGGAGCTTCGGTCGACTCTGAACAGCCTCAGCGCCGAACTCCACAAGCTGGATGACATCCACTGGATCTGTCCACTCATGCAGTGCTCCGAGGAGGTGGGGCAAGACCCAGCGCGTTTGTCTGCGTGTCTTAGACAGAATTTATTCTATTATCACAGTCTATCAAACGAGCAAACCATCTGCCTTTACTGACGACCAGTGTCAGAGTCTAGAGTCACTTGTGTTCTGTTTCCATCCATCCGGTGAACTGTGATTCTGGTTTGTAGGACTCGGTGAGGAGCAGCAGTAAGAGCAGCAGCAGCATGAAGCTGAAGATCATGCCCAAGGGCAAGAAGGAGAAGGAGAAGCTCCACAAGCAGAAATCCAACAGTTCTCTCTCAGGTAGAACGTCAAGACAGTGTTTTTTCTTCAAAGTCTCATGTCCGCAATGTTCAAACCATACGAGTTCAGCCATTTCTGGATAAAGTATTGTTCTCATAAAATGGATGGGAATGGATGGCTGGAAGCTGGATCCACGCCCATTCATTTACTCTTACCATTTCTGTCTTAGCCTGGTCACAGCCTGACCACCGTGTGAGCCCGGGGGTCCAGAAAGACTTTAGCACAGCCACAGCTGGGCTGGGCTCTAGGGACGTGCAGAAAAATAAGTCGAATACAGCCTCATCGGGCAAGGCGCCAAACTGGCCAATCACATGTGCTGGCACATGTGATTGGCACATTACTACAGTCGTAGTGGCCTTAGTTTAGAAGAGACTACAGCTCGGTTTGGGGACGTCCCTAAGCAGTTTTAAGGATCGGGTCTTCGACAAATCCAGAACTGTGGACTGGGATCACGGCCAGTCCAGGCATATGTGATGGATATTGTCTATGTCTGATCCATTCCCCATTATATTTAATCATGTCTTTGATCTGCTGTATGCACAGTTTCCTCTGTTGAATAGAAGAAACTAGAGTTCAGGGTAAAATGTCCTCAGCTGATTAGTGGGATAGAGATTCACACCAATCCAGGCATTTGTTAATTAGCGGGGCATTTACTATCTGGATTAGTTTTCTTTTTCTCTTTGCTTTGGGTATTTTAGTTCCCTAAACTTGTGTTTGACACTATCATTTACCACAGTGTGGTGTCAAACCCTGGAGCTCTGGCAGCAGGTAAACAAGGCCGTTTACAAAATGAGCTGCCTGCAGTTTCCAATGAGCGAGCATCAGTGAGTAATCCCAAGAAAACCAACGATGTTTGAGGGTCGTCTGTCTCTGCAGACAAAAAAACAATATGAGAGGGTTGGGTTTTTACATTCTGTCTCCGATGAAAAACCGAGATAATAAACCGTGTGACATTGGACACATCCCCCTTATCTTTTTGTGGCTTATTCATAATTATTAGTCATTTATTCGTTTTTTATCTGCAAAGAACTGATGTGTAAAATTTTCCATTTGCATTTATTTCCTTTTTCTCTCTCCTGCAGGAACGTGGGATATCAAAGGTGGAGCCAGTGAGGCTGATTCCTCAGGCAACTGAAGTCCTGCATGAGGTGCTTTGCCATTGCCCCATTACCCTGGAAACCAGGGGACACGAGTCCCCCCGTCTGTCCTCCTCCCGTCTCACGGCAACGCCCAGTGGCTTGACGCAGGTGCGAGGAAGAAGAAGAAAACCTTTCTCCCTTTTCTATGCCCTCTCCTCCCTGTTTTACTACTTTGTCGTCCTTTTTTGCGAACAGGGAGGATTTTTTCCCTCTTTGTACTGAGTTTTTTTGAAGGGGCCTGGCTTTGCATTACATTGCTTCAGTCCTGGCGGTTCTGCTTCTGTTTTGACCCGTTTGCGCTTGGGAATGGACGTGAGTCGCACCGAGGCGTGAAACCACAACGTTCTCGAGCGTTTTTCGACAAAAGAAATGTGTTTACGTGGTGCTCTCCATGCATGTTGTGTGCAGCCATTTTATTTTGTGTCTTAACCATTGTTGTTAACAATCTTTACATTTTTTTTTCCTCCCTCTAACTTCAGTGGTTTTATTTCTGAACTTATAAATAGCCTTTAGACATTAGTTTTCTTGAGATTTTTCGAAGAGTATTTATTTCTTTTGCTACTGCCATGAAAACTCCTTCGGCAACAAAATGAACAAACTGAAACGTGGCGACCTTATCTTCTCGTGAACTGGAGAAAATTTTAAATGTTGCAAAAAATATACAGAGGAATGTACTCGCGTGGACTTGTATTAACATGTGAAGAATAATAATATTGTTAAATGATGAATCATATTTGATTTCACAAAGGTACTGCTGTTGTGGTTTTAAATAGGGTGTTTTGTGACTTGTGTGGTCCCAGGCTATGCATACACTTTGCAAAAATAATGTTTGTTTGATATTAATTTCATCCCTGTGGAAGGATCTGACTGAGGGATTTGAAGGTTCGCTACATCACCTAGTTATTGTCAAGGACTAAAACTGGCTTATGTGGGAGGCAAAACATCTCATCCCACTTTGCATTTTGTCACTTGTTTTTTAAGAACCATTTGGATCTGCAGGACCAGATGATATGACTCAATAAGCCTGATATTTTTAGGAGTGTGTGGTGAAGGCGTTTACACAAGGAGGAAATTCAGAGACAAATTAACAGAATCGTTACAGCTACTCAGTATGTTAGTCCAACTTTGCCATACTAATGATTGTATATGTAATATAAACAAAAGAGTCAGTGGATGTTTGATTTTGCCTTGTCTGTGGTTAAAAGCTATTACTATTATTGTTATTAATATTATTTTTTTATTATTATTATTATTATTACAAATATCTATTTTTTTGGTATATCGTATTTTCCCATGGTAATCTGTGAAGCTGTCCTGGCTTGGCTGCTTCCCCCAATGACAAACTCTTTTCTCCACTGTGCATATAATCAATGCATGCGTCCTTGGCTTTCTGTCGCCTCACAGCGAAGCCTCAAGTTGCCTCATAAACAATAAGTTTTAGCCTGTTTGTTCCAAACACTCCTGGTTTTTATTGTTTGTTTTAACCTGCTTGTTGCTCCAGGTTTTTCTGATTTAAACGCAAAGAAAACACTCAGCAAACATATTATTTATTGTATGTATTGTCCAGACTTCATGGCATTGTTCTGATCACAATTCAACTCAGTGCCAACTATCACAATTTCATAATTTCATTTTTGACCTGTAAGTAAGAAAGTTTGCAGCAATTTCTTACGTACATGTGCTGCTGTTTGGATATGGCTAAAATATTAATGTTTACAAGTTGTAGAGGCAACGTCTGCCCGGGTTTAACAGTAATAATCCTTGAAAGAATACACCGAAGTTTGCGGATTTTCCATGCATTTCATCTCGGTGTGCTCGGTAAAGCTGTGGTTACCTTAGCTTCGCACAAAAAACTGCAACAAAAGGGAAAAAGCAAGAGTAATATTCCTTCCAGCGGCTCTTTACGTGTCCCCAACTGGCTGGCAAATTAGTAATCAAAATACTATCAGCTTGCTGAGTTTTGTTTGTGCGTCAGAATCCTGTTCGAAGCTGGCGGCCTACAATGATTTCTGAGGCTGCTGCGTGTGTCGGTTGTCTGTCCATTCTGATTGGACAGGTGACTTTTTTTTTTCCACATAGATAATCTCATTCAACAATCTATAAAAATGGCAAAAAAATAACTTTGTAAAACATTAGAGAGTTGGATTTATTTGAAAACAAGACGTGGTCTGAGTCAAATGCTCGCTGCAAATGTTTCTGATCTGTGCACAGCAGGGAGGCGGAGTCTGTTGCGTTATGTTAATGAGCTACAAAGAACCACTAAAGTATTTCTTATTGTGACACACAACTTGTGTAAAGTTGATGTGTCGCGATGAAACTAAGAGAGAAAACTAGAAACTCAGAGGACACTGAGCTGTAGACCTCACCTCAGTTTGGATAAAGATGGACAATGTTACTGTTTGTCAGGCTTTAACTTGAAAACCACATCCACGAACAAGTCCTGAACCCGTAAGGACCTTGTGTTCTCATTCGTGTCGAGGGTTGTTTTTGATTTCTCAGTCATCTTTCTGTTTGTCAAATCGACTCAAGCTAGCCCTTGATTGGGTGGAGTTACTGTGGTGGGAGTAAACGCTCTCCACCTCGGAGGCTTGGGTGGTGTCGTGCCAAGTTTGTGCTGAGTTCAGCCGGTTGAGACATACAGGGCGTGTTAGGATGTGAGAATGCTATCAGCGCTTACGACGCGAAAGTTGCTGTATGTCGTACATTTCAAAGTTTACTGTATGTTGCCTTGCACTTTACAAAGAAACAAACTTAACGGGGGAAAAAGACGTGTGTGTGCGTGTGTTTACAGTTGAATGTTTGAATGTCTTTTTTTTTTTATTTGATTTGAAGAAAAAATGTTTTATTTATGACAAATGTATATGGACAAAAGTGTTGAAGAATTGTAAAATATCTATCCAAACGTAAAAGAATGATAAATATTTACAGATGTATACACAAATGTTTATGACATCAGTGGTTGTACGATACTTCCCATTTAACACAAATATTATTGTGTGTGTGTGTCTCATATTCCACTGCTGCGGCGACGTCACTGAAATGTCCTTATGATCTCACACCAATTGGTACTGAAATATTAGCCTAAAAATGTTAAAGTTGCTCTAACATTAAGCCAAAGTTGTTGTATTGTCCTGCTTTACTACAAACTAGAAAAGAATTGTTTACACAAAAAAAAAGAGATGTCATGTTCAGCCTGTGTTTATGTACCATTTATAATATTTTATTTTGTACTGTGAGTGAACACAAAGCTCCTTGGGGGAATATTCATTTATGAAAGCCATTTTTCAGATGACAGAAATGATGTCTAACGTTCTTTTAATTGATTTTTTTTTCTTTTCAAAATGTATTTTTCTTTACCTTATTATTCACCCTAAAAGAGGTAAAAATGTCACTTTTTGGGTTCAAACTCCTCCAAAAATTCTATGACGTGTGGGGAAAGAAAAACGATGAATGTCTGAGAACTTGAAATGAACCCACAGATCACAAACCCTCCATCTTTGTGCAGCAGTATTCCATAGACGACATTTGTGAACGCAGCCCTGATCCGAACAGCCTATATATTGAGACTGTGTGCGCAATGCTGGAAGCCAGACTAGATGTTGCACGACCTTGTACGCTGCGAGGTGTTTTATTGTGTTATTGTGTGAAGTGTAAAACAAAGTCAGCGCAACCCTTGAGATTAAATGATTTACTGAAGTGTGCAGCTGCTGTGTCGATTGTTACTCGTGTTTCTTACAGCTTATCTTTGCTTTGAACGCGGAGAGAGACGCTGAGTTAAGGTCTACGACCCTCAACGAGATGAGCGGTTTAGGTGACGGTGCTAGAAACTGTAACAGCAACACGGAAGTGAAAAGAACAGTAGACTTACATGTTGCAATTAGTGTGTTTACATTCATATCCATACAGACCACCAGGTTCCCATGTGGTGATTTATTATCGACTGATTTTCATCTTTCTTTGCTGCGTTGTAAAGTCAGGAAATAACCAGACGAGGCGTATTTTGAGATGTACAATAGTTTTAAAAGTGTACTGAGGTTCACTACATGTGGAAATAAGGTTTTAACGTGAGTTGTGCTTTATTAAAACCAGAGGTTACCGGTGATTCAAATAAAGAAATTAAACCCTTCTGATTAAAATGCAGGGGATCTCCAGTCATTCAGAAACAACAGAAATGTCGATTTAGACATTAAAAAATGATTTATTTCCTGTATTTGTGAAGTTGCACAGTGTCTGAGTACTGTCACACTTGAAGAGTAAAGCTTCATTATCTCCAGCGCTATTATTAAAAACCATATAAAGGACATGCAGCTTGTTTTTAACTGCCGTTAAGAGAATCAACATCTCATCTGTATGAAATTGAGTTTTATAACATTTAATTTTCCTCATTACAAAAATCTATCGCAAACTTTTTCTACCTCACCTATGCAAATCAGAGCTGAGCAGCACTTTTTCATTCCTCGAGATCTGGCATGTCCTCATATCCGTCTTCGTCCTCCTTCCTCTGCTCTTCCAGCTTTCTCTTCTCCTCCTCAGCCTTCTTCCTTTCCTCCATCGCCCTCCTCATCTCTTCCTCCACCTCCTCCTTCCTCTTTAGAATCTCTGTCTCTTTCTTCTTCTGCTCCTCACTGTCCTTATCTCCCGGCTTTTTGTTCTGCGGCGTGTCATAGGCCCACTCCTCGTCCGAGTCGCTGATGTCATCGTCCTCGATGTCCCAGTTGGGCTGATGCAAGTCGTTGGTCTCAGCGATTGAGTCCTCGACGGGCTCGGGCTCAGGTTTGTAGTTGGGGTCCTCCAGTTTGCCCCAAGCCACCTGGTCGGCCTTACGCAGGCTGATCTCCACTTTGGACGGGACCATGTGGACTGAGCTCTGTTTAACATCAATCACCTGCAGGGAGGAGATTTTTCTTTTGAAAAGAAACTTTTATACTCTGCCTTCACAAAGCCTGATAGAGAACCGCAGTAAAGCTTGTCTTGTTGTATAATTTTTTTTTACTGAGCATAAGCGTTTTGACATGTTAAGGTACTCACGCCCCAGAGGTGAAACTCTCTTCTGAAAACCTTGTTGTTCTCAAACTGGATGTCACAGTAGAGCTAACCAGAGAGGAAGAGGAAAGGCTGATTATGGTTACTGCATGAATTTGTTCATTCCTGTTATTTGCATGTTAAATAATTATTAACAACACTCAAATTACTGACTTGGTGCATCATTAGGAATTTATGAGTATTTATTTATTATTATTTAGGACTGAAATAGTGAAATTCAAAGAACAAATGTTATTGTTTGTTTTACAACCTGACAACATAAAAATCATAAGTGTTGGCTTCTAACTGATTTAAAAACATTAGTAAAACATTGAACCCTTCGTGAACCCATTTGTAACTAATGACACTGATAGAATTAGAGCTGCTGTTTCAGACTGGAGACTTTTATGGCCTGGACACATACTTGTGTGTGATGGTGTATTTGACTCACCACCGTCCGGTTGGCTTCAATAGTGGAAAACTGGGGGTTTGTGTTCTTGGCATATATCGTTACAACAACATTCTTTCCGGTCTGGTGCCAGTCGTGTCGACACGCTACCTTCTTCTTGTCCTGTAAACATACACGTGTGTAAGTTTCATTTGTGCTTGTGTTTCTGGAACACTGTTTATAGTTAGAGCTGAAGATCTTAATCGAAACTTGCATTTTGACTTATCTTGATAGTTAATGCTTTTGCAAATAATGGGAAAAAAATCTGTAACATTATGAATATTTGATTTACAGGAACAATTAAAACAGTACTGCTGAATGACAAAATATGACCTGTTCCAATAAACCCTCATTAAAAAGCCAAAATACTCACTCTCCCACTCAGTGACCACAGTTCTGTTGTTATATTTGGAATAACTGTTTTTATATTAAGAGTTTGCAATAATATGTAAAACTGAACTTGTTTTAACTAAGATTTGATTATTTTTATTCATTAGGTAGAGAAAAATAATCAGCTTCAAAACAGGAGTAGAACGAACAAACTGCAGACCAATCTGCTTCGGTCATTTTAAATGATTTGTTGTTTTGTCATTTCAAAGATACTTTGTGAACTTTCTCCCGACATTTCCAGAAAACCTGTACCTCCCGTGTGCTGTACGTTCTACGTTGTACCTGCTTTGGCACCCAGCGGTGTTTCCCTGTGGTGCAGCCCTTCTGGTCAAGGAAAGCATTGAAGTCTGTTGTCTTAATGCAGCAGCAGCTCCAGTACTTATAGCTACACAAGCAAAGCAAATATACACTGAAATTAGCATTTTTCTGGGGGATATTTTGCAAATACTGTAGAAAATGAAGTTGTGTTTATGAGGGCGGACATTTTACCTCGTTTTACCTCAGATGATTCGAACAGCAGTTGCAGTTTAATTACTCGTTTTCAAATGTGGCAGATTTTTAATTACAAATCTTTACTGGCTTGATCTTTTTTATATTTTAGCTTTTATGTTGGTTGCATTTGTGGCCTTTGGTTTTGTTTCCTCTTCAAAGGAGGCATCTCATTTTAATTTGAAAACAGAGTTACGCTGATAGAGATTTTAATTATGATTGTGTTATGGTGGATTTTAAATAATGTCTTTGTAACATTAGACATAAAGTGGTGGAAACGTTCAGCAGTAGCGTTAAATGTGCATCTTCTGCCTCTTACCCCTCGTGGAAGACGGGTGCTCCGGGGTGGTGGGTGCAGACCTCCATGTTGGTCTCTGGGCCTTGATAGACCTAGACACAAAAACACAAATGATCATCGTGTAAAGATCAGATGATCAATACTGTGTAACTGATTCAAACTTTTGATCATCACCAGTCAACTGTGGGTTTATTTGGATGCAGCGTTTCTCAAACTTAGGTTCGGGAGCCCATTTTGAGCCCATATTTGCTGGGTGTCACAGAAGATTTCAAATAATGTTAGAACTGTAGTAATAGCACATTGGTGAGTGTCTTCCTGAATGTTATTAAATGTTCTGCTAAAGCTTGAACAGGTGTGGTTATATTACACAGAAAAAAAGTCCTGTGTTTCTGGCTCTGCTGGAAAAAAGTCATATTGTTTATTTTTTCCACCAATCAGAGTTGCTTAAATCAAAATGTAGTGACAGTTGCCATCGATGATGTTGCCGTCGACTGTCAGTCAAACTGATCAAACCGCACAGACAGTCTTGACAAACCAGATCCGCTGAGTTTTGAGCTGCTTTGAATACAATTTTAATTCAAAATTCAGCCATTTTAAAGATAACTTTCTCTGACATAAGAAAAACCTAATCCTATAAATGACTTCATCAATTTTTACTGAAACTGATGAAGTCAGTTGCAACGCATGCATCAAAAACACAAATATCACAAAAAATATGTATAAGATTATTATTAGTACTGGTATTAATAATGCTTTCATGTGTAAGCAGCATTTTACTGTGGAGCCAATTTTAACTGCTGCTGGGTAGTTTCACGAACAATAGTCATCTTTATATCAAGATTGTCATATTTAATAAAATGATCAGAAATGTTGTGTGTGTACAATGTAAAAATGTCAGTTAAGACAAAAAGTAGCATAAAGTTAAACATAACTATTGGTTTAAAACTGCAATAAATAATTATGGACCACCACTCACATTATACGACTACAGGAAAAATCTGCTTATCAAAGTTTGTATGTGTTGTTGCCAGTTTTGTCCACCAGATGGTGAAGATATTACGCATTAAAATTCACCAGTGGAGGTGAACTTCATGTCTCTCATTGACTGTCTCTGTAAGTCGCCTTGGAAAAAAGCATCTGCCAAAGGACTAAATGTAAATGTGATGGTGGATTATCATTATTACTGATTGGTTTTACACACACACACACAACTAGCAGACACTCACTGTTTTGCATCCTGAATTCTTGCATCGAGTCCCTTGTATGACAGAATTCTCTGTTGGAGAGAATATGACAAAGAAACATAAGACTGTGTTGCTCATACTATTATTGTTATCAAGGCCGTTTGTTTTATTTTCTAAAGTCATAAAATCTTCTAGCAGCATTGCAAGAAAATCTCAGCTTGTTTCCAGTGCAAATAAACTTCACGCTTGTTGTTTTTGAAATATGGCAATTATACAAACACACACTGCAAACATTAAATATTTAACTTTAATTATATTAATAGTGTATACCAATATTAGTTTTTGTATTAAAACTGTATTAAGATTTGTTTACATGACTAATAATTAGTTAAAAGAAATTTTAGTAAGCTAAAAATTTAACTTTAAGGCTAAGGATTATTTAAATTATTATTAAGATATATTTGTTTTAAATTTCAGTTGTGTCTTGTGCCAAGATACTAGAAAAGGCAAAATGCTGAGAAACAGTTGGTTTTATCATAATAATACAATACAGAGTATTTGCTATTCCAGTAGAAGATTCTCTAGGGAATATATATTGTTAATAATAATTTTTATATAAATATAAAATTAAATAAAGAAGCGACTCATTACAATTTAGTGTGGAGGGATTTGTTCAACAGCATAAAAGCTGCAACAATGTCAAAATAGTTTTTTTGGAATAAAAAAACATCTTCTCGTGCACAGAGATGAACGCACACATGCGCAAACACACACCTTTCTGCTCTGTTTCTGCTCTTTTGCTGATTTCCAGTTTCTCCAGGGCCTGAGACAGCGAGGCAGACACATTCTGTGGCAGCTTAATCTTGGGCTCGTCTGAACTGCAAACACACAAACACAGTTATGTTAAAAACACAAATGGGTGCCGGGAAATCAACACGCACAGCGGCATGAGCACAGACATGGTTTCATGGTGTTTTAGGTAAATTAGAAATCAAAGGGAACCTGGGTCTCTCTCTCTGCAGTTTCTCAGCAGATTTAGGTCCCTGGTAGATGATCTCTCGGCCGTCGGAGCGTTTAATCTCACTCTTGTCCGTTGACACCTCTGGCCGCAGAGGCTCCTCGGGCTTCTCGTTGCTGTGTTTCCCACGGGTGCAGCCCTGTTGAAAGCGAGAGGTCACTTCAGGCTGAAGAGGAAGAGAGGCAAATCTGCACAGGAAACGAAGCCTCACGTGCAATTTCTCTATGGAACATTTTCTCATTTACAAAATCAGTGCTTTTGTCAATAAAATGTGACAAACAACAAAACCTGATTCACAAGACAAATATGTAATATATCATCTGAATACTTATGGTCTGGACTGCAGGAAATTCTCATGTCCTATTACTGTTCCCATGTCTGCTTTCCACTCTTCTTTAAATGCCATGTCTGTGTTTGCGGCTTTAACTTTGAAATGCTGCGTCCACGCACCTACATCATGTATTTTAAACAGGTGAAGATCTATTTAAAAGTGTTTCTTACTGAGACATCTGGGTCCACAGAGAAGATGAATCCTATCAGAGTGTGAAATGTTGGTCTTCATTAGATGGATTATAGCTAAGGGTGTTGTTCCTCTCCACTTGTCTAATAAGCCTTAATGTTGAAAATAACTAAACATAAAGTGGCTTATTAAAGTGTTTATCACAAACTGAGCTCAGCCCTCTCGTCTGTTTTTCTGCGCATTTTAAACACCAGCAGTTTCAGTTCCACTTGATTAAAATTTCATCAAAGCAGCTGAATATTTTCACCTCCACTTGTTAAACCCTTGGTTTGGTTTTGCTCAGGAAAACTTAAAGCGGTTCTGCTTAGTCCTCCCACCCTACTTTGTAATGAACCACACAGACGAACAGGAGTGTGTAACTCGGAGCTCTTACGCTGATGGAGAGAAACTCTGAGAAGTCTGTTGTTCTTTTCCGGCAGCACGACCAACCCTGGAGGAAAAGACACACAGAAACACACACATGATTTTCGTGCAGCAAATTAAACGTGGTGATTTGGTCGTTTAGTTGCCGACTTGCTTTTACCTTCAGAGCATCGTGGAAGATGGGGACTCCGGGATGGAAGAGACAGGAATCTTTGGAGGAAAAAGAAAGACGCTGTGAGTCTGTATATAGACGCATACACGCAGTCAGCAGCCTGGTCAGCTGTCGGGGGGGTGGCACTGGAGTTAGGGGGTAGTTGTGGTTCCGTCCCTTAAAAGGAAGTTGGTTGCTAGGAAGAGCCCAGTCGTCCTTTTAGACACGTGGCTCGGACATGCTAGACTAGCTTCAACACACACTCAACACACTCCAATATTTATAGGCTTCCTCCCTAAATCCAAACTATAAAAGAGGTTTCCTGTTTTATTCAGTTTTACTTTACTTACAGTTCTAATTTTAAAGTTTTTCAATAGAACTTGTCTAATTTTCACATTATAATCTCAAATTAAAAAATATAAATCTGGTTATATAAGCAAAATAAGTGTACACAATATCTGACTGGACTATCATAAAACTTTAATCACAGTGGACAAGAGATGATGACACACAAGTAAACCTCACAAGATGCCTCCTGCCCTGGACTGATCTACACTGGGACTTTGTGATCAAATGTAAAAGTTGAGTCAGGATCTCACCGTCGCCGTTGTGGTCGGGGTCGTACTTCTGCCCACAGCCTCGGTTGTAGCACAGCAGAGCCATGGCTGCGTCCTCCTCCGTCACCCTGTGGCCTGTGTTCAACAGTCGTCCTGCAGCCCGGCCGCTCCTCCTGGTCTTAATGATTTGGTTGGATCTCCAGAAGTTTCTCCGTCCAGGCGGAAAGGAGAGTTCCAGAAAGGGGGTCACTTCCTTCTGAAGGGACGAGAAAAAGAGCGAGAGGTGGGGTGGGAGTGAATGAAAGATAAAAATAGCAGCTCTCCTCTCCTCCCTCCTCTCAATTTACAGCTGTCAAATCTTATCTGGAGCTGGGGGAGGACATTCCTCCACGCTGAGCGTCACCTGTCACGGACGGACCTTCACAATGGGACTGACGGCGTCGGGATTTCTGTCACTTTCTGCTGCTGGATCCTCTGCTCACTGGAAAACCACAGCGCCGGGTTATTTCAACCACCGCAATGCTGCATTTCTACTGACACTTATGTTTTAAAACATACAATTATTTCATGGGAAAATATTTATGAGGAACTTTGTGCTGTACATTGGTCCATCTGCTAAACAAAAAAGAGAAAAGAGAAAAGCCTCATTTTGTGAAATGATAACAGTCCACTGACATGTAGGTTAGTTAATCATCCGACCAGAGCCAAGACTCGGTGACGTCAGCAGTTTAGAAACGTCTTTACGCCAAGCTAACCCGCTGCTGTTTCATATTTATCATACAGACGTCCAAGTTTTAAAAATGAAAAAGCATATCACACAACAGCAAACAGTTATTATAAATAATGTAGTTCAAAGTGTAGCTGCTGAGCGTTAGCAACCAAATTTTACATTTCCTTGTTAAAATGTTTGTTGTGTTCTAAACTCTAGGAGTCATTTTAATGACTTTATACCTACACGTGTTCTCAGTAAAAGGCTTTTTTTTTTTTTTTATACATACTGTGATGTGATGTCTCTCAATCTGGGCTCACAGAAAGACAAACGGGCAGTGACTGAAAATAAAAAATACAATAAATGATTCACTAAAGACAAAACCGCTGTGGTGAGTGATACACCCCCCGAAAAACGACCGACTGCTGCATGTGATTGTAGAACAAACGTCCACAAACACTCATTTATTCAGGCAGGAGGCGGGAACCTGCTTCTGAATCCCCGGTCGTGGGAGAGAAAAGGGAAAAAGAAAAATCCGCCATGTTTTAAAGATGCTGCTTCTGTTGGCGAGGAAACACGGGCTCCATCTAATTACTGCACGTCGTGGGAAAAGCCGCTCTGCCGTATAATCACCACAACTAACGCTTCAGGACATTTTAAGGCCGTTTGTTGAACCTAGTTTGGGGTTAAATTTCGCATTTCTTTCCAAATGTAAGAATTTCAATGTATTTCACATGATCATCATTTGCATTGCAGTAGTGAAGCACCAACAATCAAACCAAGGTTATTGCAAATATGTCTTTTAATGCACTTGTCTGTAAAAATGTAGGGATGTACAGTAGCTTTTTGTTCAGCATTACATTTGTGTGAGCAGATTTCTTGCTGGTTTTCCTTCATTCTGATTGTTTTATTTTGCTTATTTTTTGATTCATTTGATTCAGCTCGGGGCGCCACGGTGGTGGAGTGGGTTGTGCTGCTGTTGTGGGTTTGTTTGCCTGGTCGACTGTGGCCTTTCCGTGTGGAGTGTGCAGGTTTTCCCCGGGTACCCAGGTTTCCTCCCACAGTCAAAAGACTCCGGCATCCAGCCTCCTCACAATCCTCCACAGACTGAGCTGTTACAGATCATGGATGGACAGACGGAGGATTTAACTTGTGACTAGCCTCCACATACTGTATGTGCATTATTACTGTACTACACCTTCATCCTGCAGCAACTATCCAAAGTATATGTTGCTGCAGGCAAGTGTTCGTATGAAGCAGGAGTTGTATGAATTTAAAGATGACAATTTTTTATCCTATACAAACCTGACAATCAAAATGACACGTACATGAATTTTTAAATCCCCTTTAAAAGCGGCTGATTTACAAAAACACATTTACAGGCAGAGTAATTAAAAATCTGAAGAAGCAATGTTTAAAATTTCAAGGCCTTCAAATTTATTAATTTAAGAACGTATGTTTAAAGGAGATGTAAAGTTTGAGTAGCACACTGAGATTTAAATTCCTTTAGCAACTATCAAGAAAGCTAAAAAATGGAAAACAGACAATTGTTTAGGAATGGAAAATGAGTTTATTTCTTCAAAAAAAAAGAGAGAAAACAAATCCCTAGAATAAACAAATATACTGCTGCAAAACAAAAGCCTGTGATTTTTGTCAAATGTAACATTTGCTTGCCTTCCATGCTTGATACAATTCATATATTTCTGCTTTAAATAAATAGAAAAATGTACAAAGAGATGGGGGGAGAAGACAGAAGAGAAAGGGAGACAGATTAAAAGATGTACTCTGCTCAAAAAGACATTTGGCATCATTGAGAATTCACGGCTGATCCTGATGTATAGGGAGGTCTGCAGCCCTCAAAATCTGCACTGCCTGTCTGTTTAGCGCACCCCCATGGAGTAGTAATCATATGTATATACTGCTGTATGAATGCTAATATCTTTCATGTTGAAAAAAATAAAGAGTAAATTAAAAAAAATAAAGCTGATTATAAGAGTATGTATTTAAGCTCTGTGTTTGTGTGTGTGTGTGTGTGTGTGTATGTGTGTGTATTTCTTTATATACAGAATAGTGAGGCAGCAATCCGAGGGTTCTTACCAAAAAACAGAGATGTAGAAAAAACAGAACGTGCACAAGAGATCTTTGATTCAACACACCGACTCACCGAGACAATGAGGAAACCGATCTGTCTAAGCGCCTGTCTCTGGGTTTCTTTCATCTGGTGGACTCTTGGAATCTTGGATGCTGCCATGTGTGCAACACGCACAACGACCCACAGATGGCGCCACAACTGTGCAGAATTCAAAGGATTAATCTGCCACTGAGGATGTGTGACATCTTTGGGAGAAGTAACACCAAAAAAAAAAGAAGAAGAAGTTGGGCGCGTCATTTTGCTACAGTGGCTCTTTAATCAACAGCACAGACATCCTTCAGATTCAGTCCAAACACTTGCTGTCATGGATGGCAAATGGCTGCTTAAGAAAGTCCGATCCATCTCGCCTTTCACCTTGTCGAGGTGCCCGACAGACGATACGTTTTAAAACGGGGACAACAAGAGAAGAGAATCATCATTATCACCATCACTGTCATGCTTTTTGCAAAAAGGACAACAAACATCGACAACGCTACAACCATGCACTCACTGACCCCAGAAAGAGAAAGGAACGGCTCGCCAGAGAAGAGTCTGCTCTCCGAGCGTTTGATACACTTGGCCTCAGCATAGAACAAACATTTTAATATGACATCAATGTTTATCTGTGTATCCTTCTACACCTGAATTCATGCTACAACAAAGCAGAGGTGGTAGCAGCTTTTGAAGGTGAGAAAAACTTTGTAACGTAGCCACAAGGCAACCTGGTCTCAGCCCAAATGGACCAGGCCAGTGGCCAACACCAGAGAACAGAGGTGGTACTGGGACATTCCCAGCCAAGAAGTGAGAGAATTTAAAGAGGGGAGTAGCCGAAAAAGAGCCTGCATGCTCGGCCAAACCCCTCCCCGGACAACAAAATCACCTACATGATAAAAGCTCTAATAATTACTGGCAGTTACATGAACACCGAAGAGATGAGCTAGTAATGTTCGAGGTTTGAAAAGCACAACAATCTCCTTGTCTCTTCAACCTGCCTGATTTGACCATTGTGAACTGCACTGCAACACATAGGACGTGACTACATGCAGATAGATTTAAAGGTTTATAACAAATCCAAGAGGCGATAAGAAAAAGATAAGAAAAGCCAAAAGCTGATCAACTGGAGCAAAGGATGTAGAAAGAAAAATGTTTATTGGAAAAAAGTTATTCAGACCAGATGAAACACTGATTTTTACTGTCCTTCATACCAAAGGCAATTTTGGATTCTAAGATGATTACAGACATCAGGAATAATGAGACATGTAGGCAGACCTGATATGATTCTTTAATTTCTGGTCCAGTGTGGTGATGATCTGATTCTGATCAGTGCCACACAAGTGAATTCTCTTTCTGAAGTGCCAATTTATCACACCAGATTAGAGACAGCTGTCCCAGAAAAATAAAGAACCGTGACTAAAACTAATGTTGGTGCCCATAAGGCATCAGTTTTTCAAATAGTTTTATAAGTGTCCAAATCCGAAACTAAGGTATTTTAGACCCTGGAGAGGAGGATTCTGCAGGAGGAAAAGCTCCATGAAGTCTATGCAAGGAAAGAGTTCATGGTGGCAACTATTCGGGTTTAGGACATGGACACAATAATCAAAAAAGTTTTTCTATTCTGAAGCTGGAATTATGCTTCTCCAGGATGCATGTAGTAATCAGGTATCCACAGAAACACATCTGATCTCACATCACATCTCATGTTTCTTTTCTATATGCATGACTAGGCTTACCGGGGAGCAAGCCACAACGTAAAGGAAACTGTAGCACAATCTGAAAAAGGAAAATTGGAACTACACTTGGACACGGACAGGACAATGGCGAGCGGGCGAAAATGTCCCTTCGGGAGGAATTTAGCATCCTATGCTCTCCTAGAAGACGACATGTGGCAGTACTACGCTGAAATGGCTAAAATGTGAAACCAATGACTACAAATGAAGAGCTCATATCCTGAATGATCGACCAATCAGCTCGCTCGGTGCACAGGTCTACACTACACAGTGCTGACATTTGGGAGGTGCTGAGTCCTCTGCAATCGACGGTAACAACTCTCCCTGTACAGGTCTGCAGAGACGTCTACAGCACGTGCATATCCGCAGAAGCATAGTTCCTGCCTTACAGAGTAAAGGAGTGAAGTTTTGTTCAGCTGTCCCAGCGATTGGTGGGTTCCTCGCCACAATGTTCTGTCATAGACGTACTCCTAAACGACGGCTAGTGGCCAGCTGACACACAAACCTTCCAGATGCTGCTGAAATCTACTAGCATTTAGCTAAAGCTCATTTCCAAACCTGGATAAAATACATACTGGCACATTCTAAAAAAAGCAATGCATGTCTCCTGACAACGATGACAAAGTCTCCTATTTGTCACACACCTGGATATCCAAGAATCTGATTTGCTGTCTTCGCTCAACAGTCCAATCAGAGACTCTTTGTAGGCCGACGACATCATAAACGCGAGGCAAAGACAGACGATGTTGTTAAGACGGCTACGAAGTCGAGGACCTTACCTACCAGACACCTGCGCATCGCTTACAGTGAGAGGAAAGAGTGCACTCAAAGCTAGAGAGAAGCGAACCACAAAGCCTGAGCATGAGAACCTCCGAAAGGTTCCTTCTACAGCTAAAGGACAGAAACACCAAGACAGATAATAGAACTAGAGATACTAGACACTGGCAGAGGTGAGGACAAGGTCGGAAACCTAACGCAACTGGTTTTCTACAAGTTTCAAAGAGGATTCTATGAGGAGAGGCTAAGCTAACACAAGACTGCAACAAGAAGTGTCTAAGAGCAATATTCATCAAACAGCAACAGTGATGGGTGAGTGCAGACAAGCTAGACAGAAACTAGTAATTACCACTAAGATTTTTTAATACCTACACATACCAAACAGTGACAAAGCAGGCTAAAAAAGCACTCTAGAGATAGACCAACTAGACAGCGTTCAGACTGAAGCGAGATTCTAGAGATTTCACAGCAGGTTGGACGATGAGTGCGATACGACTGGAATACCACTGATGGTTGAGATGTAGACGCAGGACTGGGACTAGGGCTGGGACTAAAAAAATGCTTCAAGTTCATTGTTTGGATGGCAGGAAAATTATGTTTTCTTACCTACCAAAGTGGCTGGTAGATTAGACACCCCCTCCCCCCCCAAAACTATCTCTACAAACTTTAAATCTCTTTCTTAACTTTTACACACCAAGAAAAACTATCAGCAGCTTTACTACGGCAAGATAGTCACTTCAGTGCAAAATGTTTGCATGTGCATTCTGCAACATTTAATTCTACAAAAAACTCACCTGCTCAAATTTGGCTTGACATTTGACACAATTTGACCCTCAGAAACAGCTTTAGTGGAAAAACGTACCCATAACTGTGTTAGCACACACGTGAACACACGCCAAATAGCATTATGCACAAACACACCAAAAGTCACGGTGATGGTATGACTGAAAAAATGGCCACGACCTCTTACGCAAGTCAAACTTTATCCCCGAGGCTTCCCGGAGGTAAGGGGCTGATGCCAAATGGTGAGTGTTGTTTACGGTTCACTTGGATTTAGTGCAATTTAAAGCGAAGTCGACTGGATTCAGTAACAATTTACCTCACACACTTGTTTTGAATGCGGACCTGCCAATAGGTTGAACCCAAGTTTAGAGACATCCGATGTCTGAATCTGGTTTGTGTCACGATGAAGATAAGAAAACAGATACACACAGGTCAGCTAACAGGCTACTTATGCTAATTAGCACTCTTGGCTCGTTTGCATTGCATAACTAAAACAAGATTTCATCCACACATAGGTGCTTCACCCTCTACCAGGGCCACTGGCAGAAAAATGGTGAACATTTACGTAGTTGTGAAATCACGATTGGCAAAAGACCTATCATGCCAGGATTTAAAATAGCAAAGTTCTGCAATAAAATCATGTCAAGACAAGCCGATTTTCTCACAGGGTGACATTTTGATGTCAAGCTCTGCTGCTGTGAACTTGTTGCTGTCAAAAGCAAGCTGCCTCGACGGCGCTGACAACCGGGTACCTAGCACGCTGTTACCGCTAATCCCTGTTTCTGTGTGTATCTGTGTAACAAAGACTTCAGCTTAAAACTCATAAACATTTAACCACTATTAACAAATGGTTCAACAAATTGCTGTAAAAGCCCCAATAACATTCAGGAGAGGTTGGAGAAACACTGAAAAATACAAAGATATCCCATAAGAGCGGAAAATTGTGGGAAAGACACACTTGAGAAGATTTGCCTCCAAATGTCTCTCTGGTTGGACAGTTGTGGACACAGACAGCGAACAAGGGAGGGGATGGAGAGGAGGTCTGTTGGGATAGGCATTGTCTGAAACGACTCCTGTACGCGCACAAACACACACTTCCACACTAAACACACACACACACGTCCTCTCACGAGTGCTTCCAGCATGCCGTTGCAGGCGGACAGTAAGCCAGAGGACAAAATAGCACCAGTATGAAATAAAGCTAATTCTGCAGCAGAGACTCTGTTACGACTGAAAACCAGAGGTAGGGTTTCCTCAATCCCCCTCTCCTCTCCTCACCTCTCTTCACTTCCATCTTACTTTGCAGCTTTCTCTCTCATCAATATTCTCTCTCCTAAAACATCACTCATTCAATATAACAAAAAGAAGCTCCACACACACACACACACACACACACACACACAGACACAGACACAGACACACAAACGCGTCCGCATGCAAAGAGTGGTTTCAGACAAAGGCCAGTGAGGGGGGGACATCTTTTCCACCACATCCCTCCATCCTGTCAGCTCTTCCTCTTGCCGGCTCGTTTTTTTGGTTATCGTTTGGTTTTCTTGTTGTCTGTCTGCCCGTCTCCTTGTCGTTTTGTCTTGATCAAGTCAATCCTCCGTCCATCTGATCATTCCTCTTGTGTGTTTTCTTCTGCTGTTTGTTTGTCACTTTTGGCACTCTGCTTCCCCCTTCACTGGTTTACATAAACTGCATCTGAATAGACAGAGAAACAGTGGGGAAAACAAAGAAATTGTTTGTTGACCTTTCGAACATTGCACCGACAACCACTTTGCCTCTGTGATGCGATAATGGAAAACACTAACTCAGAGTAATTGTAGTACCAGTGACAACAACCTGACTGTAAAGTCATAAAACATTATGTACTGAAAATAGTGGTCACAGCAGAACACTTAAATTAATCCCATCAACGTGTTGAAATGAACAAAGATAGCTTCTGATTCTGATTCATTTAAAGCTACGTTATGGATCTTTTGGGTCTTCAGCTTTCTGTAGCAGGAGACTCCCGATCAATCAGCCCGAGGTTGTCAAATACTGATGCTGTGTCAAGGCCTGTGGCGTCTCAGATACTCAACAATGAATAGTCTCTTCTCGCAGGTATCTCTGTTTCCAGCAAAGATTACTGTAGCTTGTTTACCTGTGCTGACCTTCACTGTTTCCCAAAAAAGCTTAAAGACACAAGACAACCGTTTGCTGTTTCAAATCATCTACACTTTATACAACGATCAGAAGCAACCGATGTGTTTTTTCGACAAGTGAGGTCTACAGCACAGACAAACAAGCTAATCTTATTGAGATTTCCCGTGAGTAGAGGAGATTTTTTTCAGCTAAAAGCAGGGAGAGAAAGTGAATGAATAACTGTGGTTTTTAATTTTCAAATACGCATGTGTTCTATGAGTCACCTGAGCTCCAGGCATGGGTGCGAAGGGGTTGGTGGGTCTGAGAACAGGCTGGTTGTACATCATCGGCTGAGGAGCCATCACTGGTACCCCGCCCATCTGACCCATCTGTGGAGGGACCTGGAGATAGAGGAGACTGTTAGGACGGACACCACAAACTGATGTCAGATGGAAAAGATAAAAACTGATGCATAATCTGTAGAAAGGTTATCGAAGTCAGAAATAAAGAGAAAAATGCTGGAAACAATGGTTAAAAAAGAAACTACTTGCACAACTCTACATACTCGTCTTTAGCGGTAAACTTAGAACTTTGTCAATGAAAACCATATATTTGATTAACTTTAATATCACTGAGAAAGTACAATAAAATAACAGCAAAACTGTCAAATATTTTCATAACTTAGGGCCTAAACATGATCGTCAGAAACCATGTGTTTATACTCGTGTAAGACCCGCTTTTGTTCACTTCGTCCGCCTGTTCTCTATGCTCACGAAGCTGGGCTTTCTTATTTATCCGTGCTCACTCACCATTCCATAAACAGGCACTTGCGGTGTGGTCATGGGGAAAGCCATGGGAGCTGGAGCCTGGAGGAAATACAAACAGCATGAATCAAATAATAAAGGAGACGTCTGACATCATAGAAAACACACCTGAGCTTAACATTTGATGACCCGTCGGCCGACATTTGTAGCATGCTGCTGCGGGTCGTCATTTACAACTTAAAGTGTGTGCGCATGAGGCCCACAACAACACAGCATGCAGCAGGGGTATTCAGCGGAATCCCACCGAGAGCAATCATGTCCACCACTTTGAAAAAGTTGGCTCAGTAGGGCAGTATTTAGCTTTGCCGTACTTATTTTTCACAAATCACATACACTACAGCTAAATATGGCTCAAATGCAACACGATGGGCAACTTGTACTATATCATTTACAGCCCATGCACATTAGCATCAAAGCCGCAGATTTCTGCTCAACAAATTGGTAATTTACGGTAGCAAGCGTGTGTAGTTCATTACGCTGTCTGTGAATATCCCAAAGGAAAATCAGGTTACAAGACGAGAAGTGAAGAGGCAGCACAGGGCGCCTCTTGCAACTCGGTGGGCAATCTATAACACATACTGTGCAACAGTATTAATCTACCGGATGTCAGTTAAGTTAGTCGTCACCTGCAGGAACTTTACAGTTTGCAGAGTTGCAGACTGCATCTCGCAGAGACAATTCCTCTGAAAGGTAACAAGAACAAGTGTGCATTTTTCAGATGGGAATTTTACAAACCCACTGAAAGCGGCTTGCAGAAGTCTGTTGCTACCTTTACAAACCTAATCCATCACTGTAAATAAGACAGCTGTAGTGTTCTTCTCAACTTGGCTGTATAGCATCTCAGTCACTGCAGCCAGGTAACAAATCCTCAGCCTCCAGCTGCAGGTTGCAGCTTTGTTGCACGGCACACAGGCAAAAAAAAAAAAAGGTGCAATAATATAAAACGCAGTGATTAGCTGTGTGATGAAATCATACATTATGTATCCTGTCTTACATAACGTTTTTGGGAAAGACAGTATGTTATGACTGTAGCTCAGCAAAGACCGAAGTCACTTGCTGAATTATCCCCCTTTTAATATAAAATGTTGCCCTTGCGTAAAATGGTTTAGTCCCGGCATGTTTCAATGCCCGTTACCATGCGTAAGGTTCAGTGAGTGGATGCAACATGTTTTCACACACATTCTTCTCCTTTTAAACAGCCGGTAATGTCATCACAATTTCTTGTAATGCAATCAAAGAAATTTCTCTTTCATTGCTCTGATTATTGGTCCCTGCAGTATTGCCCTGTAGCTTTACCTTTAACTCCCTCTTCACTTCACTATCCTCTACATCCTGACTTGTATTTTCTGTAATTCACACTAGTCCGAGTTAAAACGACACATTTTATCCTAATTGAATGTATCATTTTCGTTAAACTAGCGCAGTATATTATGTTTCTGTAATCTTGATCCTCGTAGCATTTGTGGATTTTGTGGTGTTCTGTAGGAAGAAGAGCTAAGCCAAAGCATCTGTAAAAAGCTGTAACGTCTAGATTGAAAGTTACTTTGACAGGGAGGATAGGAATAAATGAAGGAATCTGTTTTGTTTATGGGCAGGTGAACCAGTTGAGACTGACCAAAGCAGCTGATCAATGTAATTGTGCAGATGCCCAATGTATTTTTGTAGCAGAGCTGACCTGGTGCCAGAATTCAGTTCAAGCTCAAAGACCCCACACACACTTTATGTCTAATATTAAGTTTACTGCTATGCACTGGACCACGATCGGACCTCACTGCAGCCAAACCATCCTGTGATGAAGTTTTCTTTCGAAATTTTCAAGTTTTTATGCTTGCCTGTGGTGGAAAACCTGATGTAGTGATGAAAGCCAAATGTGAAGTGTTGCAACAGATACATACTTCCACTGAGGAGACGGAAAATTGCAGCTGATGATGAAAAGTATAAGATTCTTCAAGTCAATACGTGAAACAAACAGAAATGCCACATACACATTATGATTATCTACATTTTTTACTAGTTCATCTTACTGTCTGAGGTTAGATCACATTTATGCACCACTAAACTTTCTCTCTCCCCGTCTGTTGGCTCACAATGCATCATGTTTTAACATTCATCTGTCAGCATCTTTTTATGCTCAACCTCACTCCTGCTGTTTCTGATATTCTTTCAGTCTCCAGTGTGTCTCCATCTCTGCTAGTCTCTATATTCATTTTTTTTTTTAAATCTGCCTCATCTCTAAATCTTTCATTCAAGGTTTAGGCAATTCAAAGTTGCATTTTTGTTTTTCTCTTTGTCATCTCCTTCTAGGCTTTTTCTGTAAAGACAGACTTCTGACCTTAAATTACCTGCATGGTGAAGGGAAAGTTGAATAAGTGAAAGGTTTTTGGGGCGATCATTTCAAGTATCAAGCAAGCGAGGGGCCATCACAACCTTGCCCTTCTGACGCAAATCTCAAATGCGGGTCTAACCATTACAGCATACTTATTCGCTGCTCTGCTACCGGTGATGCCTCTTATATTCCTACCACTCGCTGCTATGACTTCTTTTATTAGCTTATGGAATGTATGTTTGCTGGTTTATGAGACATGTGCATTTACACCAGTCATCTATAATATCCAGTATGTTCCCTCAGAGACGGTAATGAGAATTTCTAATATTTTCCCTCCAAGATTCAGCTTATGCCTTTCAACGTTTGCTTGTCTTTCTAAATGTATGCTGAAGGGAGGATTCAGTTCATTACTGACCAAACAAAGCAGAGACTTCTCTGTGGTACCATATAGGAGGAAAAATAGATTTTAGTTTGTTTAGCTGAGAGGACAATTTCATTCATTCTGTGTTTGTGTGTTCACCACTGAATTAATCGCCATAGGCAATTTCTGTTTTTTGTTTGTCATTGTCAGTGAGAATCAGAGAATTAAATAATGTAGCCAATATCATGTCTCCAGTTGGTTCAGCATTAGTTCCCATTCCTTCTCCTGTCTTGGTTTTTAAACACAGACTCTGAACAATGACAGAAGATCGTGTTATGTTTGCTGGCCTGTGGCAGTGGGTTAAATGATTTATAAGAAGGCAGCAAATACTTTGTATGTACTTGTACTTTCATCCGCTTTCAAGCATGTCATTCAGATTTTTAGCTTTACGAAGGGGTCAGTCTGACTGTTTCTACTGAGAAACTTGGTGCAATTAGCAAATCACCAGATGCTGGATCCTGACAATATGTGACTAACTACAATGACGTCTGCCTATTCATTATTGCACTGCAATTATCTTTTCAGTAATTCATCAGTGGAGTGTTATTTTCCTGCTTTGCAGCTGCATGTCTGATGAGACAGCTGCCTTTCAAGCACAAACAAATACTTTATAGATCTACCTGTCCCTGATTTGTTTTAGTTTGCCTGTATGTGGGATGTGGTTACCGTCCTACGGAATTGTCTGCGGTTGTAACATAAGAAGAAATGTTAACATGGTTTGACTTCCTGGCTTTTAGGCTTGTTCTCATTAATTTCCCTGCAGATGACTGTGTAGCTCATGGTACAATGTTACGTGCCTGCCCCCAGCAACTGCACCTTAAGCCTTCCTCTTGGAGCCTCGTGTAGAAATGCAGGAAAAACTAGGTGGAAGCATGTCTCCAAGCAACACTCTCTAAAAATGGGATCAGATAATTTCCCTAATTTTGGAGGCACTGAATTTGTTGTAAGCATCTGTGAAGATGGATGCAGGTGATGTCACGTGCTTCTCCTTTAACTTTATCATGAGAGCAATTTCTTACACAGGTTTACATGAATCCACCAGCACACCAGACTGAATCTGTTTGCGTCAATGGAAAATATATTCTGTATATCTGATTATTGTAGATAAATTCTTCCAATGATACACTTACAAGTAGTCACATATATGCTATCTTTTCATACTATGTTTTTAACAATTCAAACAAGAGCAAATACAGCATTTGATGGGGACTATCTTTAGTTGTGAAGGTGCACTAATGCAGAATTTAAAATTAAATGTCTATCATTACAGTGCATGGTCATGATAATGAACTAGCATGTCAAAGTTAAATATAGTTTTTTGGACACATCAGATTACATGAGATCTCCAGCACAGAGAATAGAATTATATAAGGTTTTACTTTGGGATCAGTTAATTTTACTTTTAGATAAGAGAAACAAAAGGGCAGAAAGATTTTTAAAGAGTTCTAGTAGAGCAGCACAGAAGCAGAGGGGAAGGTGGCACCTTGTTCTGACTTGCAGCATCAGTCAATTTTCTTAGTGCTTATATAACCAGCGCAGAACATTAGCCTGTAGCACAGAGGTGAGAGGGTTATTTGTGGAAATGCATTTGTGGAAAATGGAAAGAACTGAATCAAGTTCTTTATAGACAAGTGTCTATAAGGAATGAAAAAAAGCAGAAGGTGACGTAGAAAGAGATGAAGAGGAAGCAAAGTGAGAGGGAGGCTTGTATCACATAATAGAAGTTATTGAGCAACTCATTAAGATGAACTAAACAGGGATAAGTACTTACATAACTAGTATAGAACATTCCATTCTGCATCAGGACGCAACAAGGAAAAAAGACAAAAGACAGAGAAAAGGGAGGTAGACAAAGAAAAAGACACAAAAAGAGGCAGAGAAAAGAATTTGAGGGAACAAGATGTGAGAAAATGACAAAGGGAGAGTGAAAGACAGAAACCAAGAAAATGAGCGGGGGATGATGAAGGAGGGAGGCAAAAAAGGTATGAGGCGGTAGAGAGGGCACGTTGAATAAAGTAAAAAAGAAAGAAAGATGGGGAAAATATAAAGTGGATGATGTGAAAGAAATTGATGATGAGAACAGCAAAAAAAAAAAAAAAAAAAAAAAAAAAAAAAAAGCAGAGGGAGAAAGAGAATATGTGCAAAAGTGGAATTTTCCAAAAACGTTTGAAGGGGTCAAAATACAGACATGCAAATGTCAAAGGCAGTTTAGCAAAAACAGTAGAAGTAGATGACAACGCAAAACAGATGCAATAAAAATGCACAAAAGAAGAAGGGAAGGAAGAGCAGTGGATGACCGTGCAAAACAGACGGAAGAAATGCACGAATTGGAAGAGTGGGACAGGAAGGAGAGATCACAGGGAATGACAGCAGGGGTGAAGGGGACAGGGTGAGAAGAGAAAGAAGGAAGAGGACCAACAGGAGAGAGAGCAAAAAAAGATAGATATTGGGGAAAGGGAGGAAGACAGGAAGTGGAGGGTTAGTGACAGTTTGTCCTCGTCAGCCAGAAAGTGCAGTCCAGAGATCAGGAGGACAATCAGGAGCTGCCAAGATCACCACACACACACACACACACACACACACACAGCTACTGAACAAAGTCAATGCACTCGCACACACAGCGTTATTTAAACATGGGACACCAGCAAAGTGCAGAATGTTCACGTGCACACAGACATGTAGAGCATTCAGTCAATTTTTGATTTATTTTGTAAGGTGTCTTCAAGCTTATTTGGATTTTTTTAAATTTTTTTAAAACTCCTTTGCACTATTCAAACAAATATTTAAGTTAAGTTAACTTTACCTCTGTCATTGGCATTTTTTGAGAAATGTGATTTATTTAGACTATTTATCTGTCTGTTCTTTGCACAAATGAAATAAACTAGCTATAACATGAATTGACGAGCTTTAGATGTGCTGTTACACAGAGCTTAGCTTTGTGTCTGTTCCTTTTCCCAGTCTATGCTAATAGGCTGCTGCTGTAATCTTATATTAAAAAGATGTTAAAAGTGGTAATGATCTAACTCCTACATCAATAACTAATTCCCAAAATGTCCACTCTTTGATTTAGTGTATACAGTGATCAAGCAGAACATTATGACTTTTTAATACAATCCAAATTCTACTTTTAAGGTTATAATTTTGAGACTGTCAGGAAGGTGATGATTCTGTGTGTTTGTTATTGAGGTTAAACTGGGTAGTGGAATTGTATTGAGTGCTTTATATGAAGAGTTGGTTCTAATTTTTCATTTTAAAAACTGGCCAAAACATTACAACCTAAAAGTAGAGTTCATGGCAGGGCCACTGTATTGGATTGCATTAGATTGCACAGGTGGTCATTGTGTAATGCCTGATCGACGTACATGTGCCTTTAAAAGATATACAGGAATCAGAGCGAAAATCTAGAAAGGAGGAGAGAAACATAATTCTGGTCTATCTGGGTATTATTTTCATACTTTTGGCCAATAAATTCTGAAATCACAACATTGCTACCAGAAGACAAAGCTGAAACAGGAAGCCAGTGTTTATTTGTTAAAGAGGGCTGTAACTTCCAAAAAAGTTATGTTTGGGGTTTCTTGAAAGCTTACATAACTATGTGACATTTTGTAATTCTTTACCCTGTCATTTTCTAGAATTAATCTATTAACTACAAAATAGTACATATATATATTAAAATGTATTAAAACAAACAAATATTATGACTACAAACTACAAAAATAAACCATAATTGTTAAAAGGGCTACTACAAGTTTTTAACTCCCAGCCTTTAGTTCTTTAAAATAAAATTTTAAAATATCTTTACTGCTAGGTACAAAAAAATCCTCTGCATTACATAATCTGGAGGAGTTTCTTTCAGACCAGTTGAGTTCTGGAGGAGCAGGACTCCTCCGGATAACATCACATTTTTCAGCAAAAGCAGATGATAGTTTATAGATGCAAATCAGAGGGGAGTTTAACCCCCTGATATACATGTACTCCTGGACTTACAAAAGGAAAGTTGAAATTCAGTGACGTCACCCTTTAAGGACTTGTAGACACCTTTGATGGATCATTTTTGTGTAAATTCTCAGGTTGCAACAATGCAGTGTTTGCGTGTCTGCCTCGGTCTCCTTACCACGTGTTGTACAGGCATGGGCTGTGGGGCCATGGGGGCAGGACTCCACTGCGTGGTAGACATGGTCTTATTCTGCCAGTTCTGACCGCCTGTCAGCTTCTTCTCTCCAGGCTGGCTCCACTGCATCTCTGGCCTAGAGGAGAGGAGTAAAGAAACAAAGAAAGCACAAGTTGAATTACGTTTTCTACATTTTTACCTGCTCAGCCTGAGGCAAGTGTTTAAAACTATTTAAATACCAAAATACATTATCTAATTACTAATTACTCTATGTGTGGAGATGTTTAAGTGGCAAAACATTGAGTGATTTTTTGTATAAATAATAATAAATAATTCTTCCATACAAGCACGGCTGACTACACTTACTTCTTGGCTGGGGTCCCACCAAACTGCAGATCTGAAGAGGGACAGAAACATAAATTGAGTGATCATAGATTAAAGAGAGCAAATGAAAGAGAGGCAGGTTTTTCAGCCTTGGACACTGTTTTTCACTCCAATTATACTAAATCTTTGTACTTTCATTTTAGCTTTTGATTAGCATTTGAAATTAGGTGTTTGTAGTCAAAATACTTTATGAAAGAGGGTGTACAGTTCTGCATTCTAATGAGTACAAATGACAACTTCACGACTTTCTGGGATTTAGTTATACAAATGGTCTAACCAGTTAGCAGAATACAGCTTTACAGATGCTGCAATTCTACCCCCAAAAGTAAGGGTGCTTTAAGTGATGCTTTTCCCCTTTGCTGACACATTCAGCTACGTGTGCACATGTTTCTCGACACTCACTGCCCACGAGGTTGGCCAGAGATGAGTCGAGGTCGTTGGCTAGCAGCTTCCCTCCGGGATGAATGGCCATTTGAGGGTGGGGAGGTGGTGCAGTGTGAGTGGGAACTGTAGGCTTCAACAGGTCTCCTAGAGCATCAAAACCTGAAGGAGAAATGAACCCACACATGCAAATAAGCTGACAGGAAAGGCTGGAGAGAACAACATGAAGACAGAAATGAGCACACAGACGTTATTACATCATGAAGACAAATGTGAGATGTCAGCAGTGAGGCGTATGCTGGGTAACAGAAAATGTAAGTTACTGGGAACAAAACAGCTCTGACCATTTGATTTACACTTTATCTGAACAGCCACATCATAATGTCAAATCATAGCTCGGTAACCATAGCTGGGCACGGCAGGTCAGGTAGGCTCTTAATTCCTCCACGTTAAATCCGTTTGTTGTGCTCTGGGTTGAACAAAAGGCCCCTATTTGCAGTTACAAGGGTTGTCTGCTTAAATGCAATCCGAAAACAGCATTTAACTACTTATCAGTAGGAACTGAGCAATACATTATTTGAAGATAACAAACCTTTTTATTATAGTTCCTGAATAGAAATGACAAGCCTGTCAGTTTACCAAAACTTGAAGCCTTGAATGCGCATCAGTTTTACACTAGCTGCAAACTAAGAGGGGCAGCGCTTTGTGAACTATCGTTTGTAATTACTAAAAACCCGATAACCACGGAGGAACAGTCATTTGTGAGGTGAAGAAAGTTACAGAACCAACTGTTACAAAAAGTTGTTGTATCTGTATTTGATCCTGAATTTAATGAGAGCCGACTTAAAATTCAACCTAATTATCCCGACTTTTCAAAAACATCCACTCACATTTCTATGACTTTAATGAAGCAGAGCTGGACTGTTTTGATCTGGAAATACTGCTGAACCATAACTCTTCAATATGAGCCACAATCTCTCTGCTAGGCTCACTGTTAATTGAATTCTTTCTGACCTATATTCTTCCATGGACAGTTTCCTATTTAAAGCATATATATATGCTTCAAACATTCTATATATGCTCTACCAAGACTCCAGTTTTTTTACTGTCATATGGCAGCCTTATTCTAACACCAGTGAGTGTGTAATCCCTGACTCAGTAGCTTCCAGCACTTGTTCTAGATGATTGATTTATCTGTCCACCGCTGTATCCCTACAGTGATTGGTTTTGAACAGGTGTTTATGGGAGTGTGTGATCATGTTTGTCCGTGGCTGGTAGGTGCAAATGTAATTTCCCGTGTTGGTGCGTGTGTGTATGTTTAAAGTGCCTGTGTTAACAACTTTCTATGTCAGCACTCATTCAGCTAACGGCTCGGTCTTACTTCTGCTGGTAGAAACCTGAAGGTGCAGAAACACAAGACTTGTAATAATAAAGATTCTTTAACACAACTTCATGCACGAGTGGAATTTCAACCTCTACATTTCTGCCTCTCTAGAACCAGTTACCATTAAGGGTTAAAAGAAATCAATAGGAAGCAGACAGGAAGCAGAAATCTATCAACATAAGGCAACAACAAAGCTGAAAAGAAATGAAATGAGAAAAAGCTAAACAACTATTGCAAATGTAGAGTGCCTGCAAAACACAGAAAAGGAGAAAGGGTGGGGAAAAAAATCAGAGGCAACTGATGGTGGAAAAAAGAGGGAGGAATAATATTTAGTTAGGAAGCAGAGTGTAGGTCTGACAGTGGTGCTGACACAAGAGATTCAGAAAGCGCTTTTCCTGCTAGCATAGCAGATGCAAGAAAAAGAGAGAAAGGAGGGGAGGCGTACGGCGAGAGAAAAGAAGTTAAAAAAAGACAGGAAGAAGAAACAGAGCGAAAAGAAAATTAGGAGAGTGGGAAATAGAGTAAGGAGGAAATGAGGAAAGAAACAGTTTTACCCGCTATCTTTTTAATTCTTTTGACTCTAATTTGTCTTCTGTTGTCAGCATTTCCATTATTGTTGTCACCGTGATAAAACACTTTGGAAATGTGGGTAATTTTTTGTTTCTTAACCAGGGTGTCAGTATAGCTCAGTGAATTATATTGAACCAAGACAGCATTGGAAGAAAAGAGAGAGATAAAAGAGGAAGGAAGGAACGAAGGAAGGAATAAAAGGTGAAAAAGCTCAGCGGATTGCACTCAGATTCATGAGAAGAGGAGGAAAATTTGGAAGGATGGAGACAGGCAGTGGAGGAGGAAGAGAAGGAGGTGATGAAGTGAGCACTGAGAGCATTGTATCAAGCTGGACAGATAATGCTGTAAGTGTTAGCTTAGGTGTTTGAGCAATAGATCTGATAGTCACTAGAGTTTAAGATCAAAGGGAAGAAAGGAAGTAAATCTATAGCAGGGCCTCAATTGTAAAACACGGGAGGGTGAAATCCTACTAATGGAACACAGATTTTAAATGGTTGCTTATCTAAAGCCCATTTTATACACAACAGCGGCGGCTTAACTATTGCTTAAAGTGATGTTTTTGTCACGACAAACAATACTTAACAAGAGGGGGACTCATTTTGCAAAGTTAATGTTGGAAGTTATGACCCTTAAAAGTCTTAAATAATATAGCCCTGATTTCAGACATATGCAGACACAGGAAGGCCAACCCTTCCTATAAAGTGTGGAAAAGCTTATTCGTTGCATTATGAGAATCATCAGATCCTTTTAATCCTCCTTTTACGTGTTATAGATAATTATTGAGTGGGCAAACAAGTTAAAATGATGTCACACAGAGTACAAAACAACGACTCCGGTAGATCCGATATAAGCTGTAGAAACATGGTGGCTTTCACACATGCTCTGCAAGCCTGAAACATCTCCTGACTTTACCTGCAGGACCTGCATGCCAGATTGCAAATGTCATGACTTATCTAGCGTGGTCTTTATCCTCCCAGTAAACAGTTTTTTTTTTTGCGACTAACACAGCTTCGATTTGCTGTAAAGGAAAGACTGTTATCCACAGAATACTTTTTCAATCATGGCTCCTGCATGTTCTGATCAGATGCCAGAAGCAATTCACTGAAATCAAGTTTCTTCCCATGTGAGAGCATGTCTGACTGAGAGAATCTCCTGCTGTGTGTTAAAGGTGTGAAACAACGTTGTCTGAACATTGTCTGGAGTATAACCTTAACAAGGACGTATGTTAAGAAAGCTGACCATGACCACAGATTTAAAAAAAACAAGATAAATATTAAAGATTGATAAATAAATTGATATAAGCAGAGGCATCAACAGGGAGCAAAAACATCCATTAAAATTTATAGTTTCAAATGCAAAATTTTGGAAACCTTATTTATAAACCATCTAATAACATCCTTTGGTGGGAAAAGATATTATAGATTTGGAAAAAACAGATTAGTACCCTAAGCTCAAAATCTTGCACTAAAAATAGATGCAGAGTTATGTGCCTGGATTGGTCTAGAACTGCAAGGACTGTGAAAAAAAGAAGGCAGAAAATATATCAATCACAGGAAGGTGAGAAAGCTTTAGAAATACCACAAACTGTTTACTGCCCTTCACTAAATTCAAAACTCAATAAAAATAAATAAGAACATAAATGCCTCCACATCTACGCACACAAAGCATATAGTAAGATACCAGTTGTGTCCCCCATCCAAAAAAAAAATCTGATTATGAAGACAGACTTTATGGAGGAGACAGATGACTGAGAAAGGACTCAGAATTTAAAATATGGGGAGAGAAAGAGAGAGAGGAGGAGGAGGAGGAGAACAGATGGAAAGGAGTTGCCTGGGTGATTCTTGCCTTGTGAAGTGTGATGGGGAGACGATGAGGCAAAGACAGAGCGAGAGATGAAATAAATGGAGGGAGGGAGGGAGCGGTGTGAACAACAACCAAACAAAACAGACGAACAGAAGCAGACAGATGGGATGGAGCAAAATGACAGACGACATACAAACAGACACACACGGACACACACACACACTTATAAACACTAACAAATATGCAGACATGTGGATGCATAGTGATACGCAGACAACACATTGGCGCACACAAAAAGGAAACAGAGACATACAGTAGCAAAGGGATTTTTGTGAGATGCTGCCAGTTGTCCAGATGGTGCATTAGTAGTTAGTAGTGGCAGCTTCAACACGGGGCCTATTAATAGAAAGAAGTTAGTCTGTCCAATGGAGCCACAAGCCTTCAACTCTTAATTCTGAGTAAAGCAGAAGAGATTGACGGGGTTAAACAAGATTAGAGCGAGATAGAAATCAGCAGCTCCTGAACAAAATCTGCATCCCGCACTCCCTAAATATATTTACTGCAATACAACAGAACCAGATTTGCTCTGCCACTTGTTTGAAGACGTATTGGTACAGTAGGATTTCCGTCAGATTTACGATTAGTGCTCCAACCCTGTATGATAATCCTCGCTCAAGTCGTCCTAACAAGTTTGAGCAGCATGTGCACCGACCGTCGGTGTGAAACAGCTGGCTGATTAATCCTGGCAAATTTTCAGTAACGCTGATTGATGGGCGCTGTCGCAGTAAAAATATGTTCAGAAAGATAAAGACACAAAAAAACAGTCTGGATCCTGAATAGAGTTTAGAGTGAGAGGAGTGACCTCACTGTGGAGCACATCATTATTGACTGTTGCAAAAAAAAAAAAAAAAAAAAGGAAGAGCATAAAACTGCCATGTCAAAGACTATTCACAACTGTGTAAAAGAGTGCTGGAGTGAAGTGATTCCATTTTTCAACAAGCACCTCCGCTGAAACTTAAATTAGTTACTATGACTTCCTCTGAACTCTTGCAGTTTAAAGCTGCACCTCTTTTTGAACCTCTCTCCCCTTTATGACAAAAATAGTCTTCAGATGACCTCTGCAGGTGCTCGCTCTTATCTGCTGTGCCTTCTTTGGAGCGGTCGATAACTTGCTGTGCCTTAAAATTATACGCTCCGCGGGAGCGTCTTGGGAGCCGAAAGGGTCGAGAAGCACAGAGATTGATTGTGCCAGTTGCTGAGAGGTTAAGAGATAGTAAGCTAATAAGAGGGCTCAGAGCCAAAGTCTCAGACCTGCAACACTTAAGAGCCATCAGTCGAAAGCTGTTACCATAACAGGCAAGAAACCACAACAAGAGGTGGTGTCGTCAATGGAGAGTGGGTTCCTACACACTGTCTAGTCCCCTGAAGACATGCCTATTCTGTTTTTTACACTGATTTCATGTGTTGTAGATAGTTATTAAATGATAGATATCAGGTAGTTATGGGTAGAAAACTATTCTAACAAATTACTTCATTTTCATAATCAAGTTATGACTAATCAAACACCCCTTTAAAATACATGGAAAAAACATTTTAAGACCTGTGTAGGAACCCTGAAAGTCAAGATGTGTAACCAGTGAAGGTCTGGGATTTGACTGGGATCACTTAACTTCCTTTTATCTTGTGTCTGACTATTTCTGTGCATTTCTATCTAATCTAAAGAAGTAAGGCTTTGATGGAAACGGGTGACACTTTCCAACGTACAAATTAGTTTTGAAAAAGGAGACCAGCTGAGTTTTGAGCAGACAATTTGCACTGTTTTGTATTATCTAATGTTATACACCAATGTTGTGATTTTTCTTTCACAGGTTTCTTGAAAATGCATCGGAATGTAAAGTTAAGTGATCCCGTCTTCTCTGGGTTTTGAGCTTGTGTGGTAGTGGTAGGCTTGCTGTCATTAGACTATAAGAACTCAAACAACAGCCTATGTGACAAAGCCAGAAAGCTACAGACACCCACTCATTGTGACAGGCTGCTGGAACTAGACAGAGGGTTAGTTAAATGCTACACTTGTGCTGCCAGCAAGGCAAGAAGGTTTTAGTTTCCAGTGTGTCTCTGTCTGGAGAGTCAGGCAGAGCATGCTTTACCAGGTGCAGGTTGTGGGCCGTTGTTACTGGGCGTGGCTTTATTTCCGAACACAGCATCAAAATCTACAGTCATCGCTGGGACGGTCTGCTGCAGAGGCTGGCTCTCCAATCCTGAGGGATGCAGTCAAATGTGACTGATTAAAGCCCTGTTGGTGCTAGTCAAATGGCACCAGTTCACAGATAGAATTATTATACAAAGAGAAGAGCTTAAGGTATACAAATATTGTGATGAGAAATGGGCAGAAATTGTCTTTTTTCTCTTGCGTGGATTCCACCACCTCCTGTTAAACTAATCCCATTAGATTAAAAACATGGACATTTCAGTCCTCGCTGTACTGCCATTGTCGTTGCTTAGTAACTTGGGACGGTGTGCGGGCTGTGGGGAATGTCAGGCTTTCACGACGAGAGTAAAGCCTGTGCATGAGGAAATCCGCTGATGTACCTTTTGTTTAATTGTCTTTATTCCACTGTTGGGGACTGAGGTTTGAAACCTCAGAGAGGAAAAGAGAGATTGTCTTAGAATTCACCAAACAAGACTTCACGATTCCCTATAATGTAAACCATAATAACCATAATTAAATCTAATGTGGGTAATACAATTAGCTTTTCAGGAAACATAACAGTGTTTAATAAGGGTCTGTAAATGCTGGAAATGTAACATCGCATACGGATAATTGCATGGGGTTTGTGTAACCACCATCACTTTCTGTAGCACCTACATGTAAATCAATCTTGAAACTATATTGGGAATTATGCCGTGACCCATCCACAAGTACTAGTAAAACAGCAAATTAGATGAGAAGATCAATTTCACCCTGATTAAATAGGAGGCTTCAAACTTGGCACAGACCATAGAGACCGTGGGAAACAGCTAGCCAGCCTTGGTCACAAGTTTTTAAAAAAAATATCCACAAACAAAAACTAAAACTCACTAATTATCAGATTGTCTTCTTGTTTATTGTGTAAAATGTCAATACCTTAGTCCATAATCCGTCAGTAAATGGAAAATAGCTGTTTTCATCTTTGGCTTGGGGTTTTTATGAACAAAGACACAACATACTACTAACATCTGCTTGCTGACGCTTTATGGTACATGAATGGACACATACTGAATAAGTGGTGTTGATCTTCTCATCTCACTTGATGCATGAGTGCATTTCATAAACATTTCAAACAACTGCTTTCATCAACTAAACACCTCATTATGGTCCTATACATTTACTGAAGCATCCTTTCTCTGCTATTTAAAAAAAAAAAAAAAAGCACAGGGAACAGTTATCTCAGCTCCCTGTGTCAGAACCACTGATAGCGTGAAGAACTGATATCCAAGTTGGGAAGCAGCTCTGACTCTAAAGACTCTGAAGTTTGGCCAAACACTATAAATGGTTTTAGTTTAATCCTCTGTCATAAAGCCTCTCATAATCTTCTAGATGTACTTCTACAGTACTTCTAGATGTATTTTGGGCTACTTTGTGATTTGAAATAGCCAATTTTGAGCTGATATGTCAACTTTATCGAGAAACAGAGGGCAGATATGCTTCACAGCAATGGTAATATGTGGGCATCTACAGTCTGTTATATTGTGGCTGCTCCGAGGATGAACACACAGTAATACGATTCAATATAACAAAATACTGAGTATTTACACTTAAAACACCTGCACTCAAAACTTATTTAACTGCATCTCTTCACAACACAACAGCTGGGTCATGCAACATTAGTTACTGAAGATTGAAGGGACAGAGTGATGGTTGGTGGATGGATGGTTTTCATAAAAAGACAAATGGGCTGGCAGATGGATGGGCAGACAGGTGAATGACTGGCCAGAGGGAATATTTCAGAAATAAATTCATTTGTGTGTGTGTGCGTGTGCGCGAAGGTAGATGTCGTCTTCGCATCTCCGCGTCCCTGCTGCTGCCTTGATATATGTAAATGCAAGAGTGTGTTTGTGTAAGCGTGTAATGTGTGTACGTGGGTAGGTAAGCTTACCTCCCCAGGCACTGTTGGCAGTGGAGATGGAAGGAGTGCTCTGCACAGCGGGGATGAAGGCCGGCTGAAGATCAAACAGGTCACTGTTCAGATTGGGCACACTGCAAAAGAGTGAAGGGAAAGGGAAGGAAAGGCGGATAATGAGGGAGGAAAGTGAGAAAGGTAAAGAGCGATGGAAAGAAAGGAATGGCAATCAAGTGAATACATCAGGGAGAGATAAAGAGAAAACAGAAAAGAGAAAGACAGGAAGACAGATGGAGACAGAGCATTAATATTTAATCAATCACACATAAATAGCCAAATCCACCAATAAAAACGGTCTTTTGTCACAGATAGAGATCAATCCTTGCTCTCTACAGGGCTGTAAAAACTTCTACAAAGCAGTAAAACAGTTAGAAGCAGTAAATTCAGAGTGTGTTAGGGTGCGTGCATGTTGAGTATAAATTCTCTTCTGATTATCAAGAATAAATAGTCGTAGTGCAACTCTATTACAGCTGGAGTCAGTCGGGATGAGCTACACTGATTTGCTTCGTTGGGGTAGATATCTAAAGCAATGTGCCGAGCTTTAAAGGGCAAAATGTCTTTAGATATTGCACATTTTAAAAAGAGAGATTGTTAAATTTTAACCGTCACTTATAAGTCTTTTGTTTATTAGATTGTACTGTTTTGCATATTTTAATCATTCTTGCCAGGCTTTAAGAGCTGTCATTTAACGCTTTGCTTGTTTTAATGAGGACCAGAGCTGAAATAAGCTTTCACCTTTGTTATGATTTACTTGACATGTTTAATTATATGTCAAGGAGGAGTAATTGCTGTCTCGTATCATCCGTTGTGATAAATCTCTATGTCCAATTTTTTATGTCAAATTTCTAAATGTTTTAATTACTTTAATGTGCACTAACAGATTTTTTTGGAAGGAAGTGTAAACTAGGTCTGATCTAAATATCCATCTTTAAACATATATTTAACATATATTTTGAAGCTCAAATGATGAACATTTAGACATTTGAACATTTAAAAAAAATGCTTTCAGTCACTTAGGTCCAAAACGCAACTTTCTTTTGGCTGCATTTTGCTCACCACTAACTCCTGAGGAATGTCTTTAGTTCTTAAGCTACTCAATACTCCACTATCCACACCAGACAACGTGCAGTGTTTTTATGGGAGACATTTAAGAACACTATGGTTATAATAGATCTGAGATCAAACAAAAACACCAAAGCTTGATCATACAAAGAAAACAATGAGATAAAAGACACTAAAATGCTCTGTATAGCTGAGGGGATGTGCAAAAGTGAGGGATTATAATCTGTGGATATGTTGCTACGAGTGATCTCTTTTACATTCACATAGTCGTTCGATCTGTTCATAACATACAAATACTGATAAAAAAAACACACTTCATTTGTGTGTGTCTGTGTCACTTCTATGTACCTGTTGGCAGACAGCGTGGAGCTAAACAACTCTGGGGCTTGTGTGATGTGGTTGTTGTTGAGGCTGCCTATCGACTGGCTGCTTGGGGAGGCCGAGGGTGGAGTCTGCATGCTGATCTCCTTCAGGCGCTGGTCCTGGACACAGAAGGTGAATGGTTAAACTGTCATTTCCAAGAGTTTGGTTTTCCCACAAAGTCAAAATCCTGGAAAAGTCACATTTTCTCTTATGAATACATGCAAAGGTGTTCCCGAAGTCAAATGCATATAAATACACAGAAAAAGAAAAGGACGCCAAAATAAAATCATCTCCAGCATTCGTCTATTTAATGCCAGCTGTCCTTGTGTAACGCCTCGTGTTGAGAGCACTTCTGCCCTAATCTTTTGTCTGGTTTGGAGATCCTTGTTAACCACTTAAAAAAAAAAAAAAAAAAGGGAAAATGCACAGTTTTAGTGGGTGAAAATGATACGTTACATTTCTGTGCTTCAATAATATTCAGTTGGTTTTGGTTTAAAGTTTAAAGATATAAAACCAGGTCTGTATCCAACACAGTTCCCAATGTAAATTCACAGTATTGTTGTGACAGTCAGTTAAAGTACTTTAAAAGTCGCTGGTAATGTGCACAAGCTCATATATAATATTCAAATAAAAGTAAGTATTTGCCAAATAAATATTATTTTTTTTTATAAGTAAAAGCACCACTTCAAGTTCTTTGCTGAATAGAAGTACAAAAGTACATGCTCTGCTCTAAAGTTTACTTTCTAAATGAAGTGCTAAATTAAGTATTTAGCACTTCATTTGTTCGAGTCTGGTCAGATTTGGTCCAAATTCTTAAATGTGACCATTATATCATAGAAAAATTGCGGGCACAGTTATCTAGCACCTTAAAGTGTAACAGGACAGAACAGGAGCTAAACTTCACCTTGATTCTAAGGACGTTATGTACCGATTGCCAGTAAATCAATTGTAAGGATCATTATCAGCAAATTTGATTTTGTGTTAGAAAACTTTATATAAAAAAAGAAGTTGAGAAAAATTACTATACTTTTCCTCTGAATTGTAGTGGCATAAAAGTCAGCAGTAGTAAGTGGAAAAAGTCCACTCAAAGTACAGTTTTGTGGTACCACCTTTGGTTACTGGTGAAAACATAAAAAACAGAATAATTGTCTGAGTTTTCTTTGTCATACTAACATGCCAAACTTTTCAAAAGTATCTGACCCTGTCCTGCTGAGACGCACACACACAGGTGAATGAACATGACTACTGTTCTGAGGTGACAGATATATAAGCATTAGCAAAGGCAATACCTTGCAAAAAAAGTGAAACTGAAAAAAAGTCAAAACCAAAAGGTTTGGAATTCTGCACTGTTTTCAGTCTATTCAATGTGATCAAAACAAGCTGCACAGCCTGATGCAGCTATACAAGGAAATCCCGTTTATATAGCGCAAAATACTTTGGGATTACTGTTTAACCCCGCTTTACACTTCCAGGTCTCCAAGTGCTCTCAGTTAAGAAAACAACTGGATCACACAGCGCAGCTACCCAACATTATTTAACTCGATGATGCCAGATCAACCATCTAGTACTGCGAAGGGTTTCCTGCACATTTTGAGTTTCTCCCTACCTCCCCCTAGACTTTCATTTCTTGCTTGAATTTCAACATTTTGCCTCGGGGTCAGTTTGATGCCTGCTGGTAACAGCAGGGAAATCTGACTGTCAACAACTTCCCAGCACAGTGTGATTTTAAATTATTCTGTATGACACGTTTTAATGGAAAATGACAGCAGGTCTAAATCTATAAATCAAATAAAATGTGCAGTATACAGTTAGTAACCCCTCACAGTTTTCCAAAAACACTTTATTTTGCATGTCCAAGGTGCCAACAAAGTTTTTGTAGAGTTGACTGTTATTTTTTTTTTATTGCTCGTTATGATGGTTTTCTTTTGTTTTATCTGCTTTATTGTTTATTTATATGATAATATTACCATCTGCCTTATTTCGTGTGGGATGGACTTGGCTGAAATGACTTCACCTCTGCAGGGATTAATACATATGTGACTTATCGTTTGGAAGCATGTAGAGTTTTTTTGTACAAAAGTGAAGGTTTGTAGTATGGGTCGACACAATGGGAATGGAAATTTAGTCTCTCCATGCCATTGTCTATTTTAATTTATGCATGGACACACAGACGACTCAAATGTAAGGGTATGGAAATTATCCAATTCACTGTACAACTCCATCCACCTTTAAAGGAATTTGAACTTTAAGCAGATTAATAAACAGAATCCCTGCTGTAGCGGCCTCGGCCTGAGCAGAGTCCTTTTATATTCTGGCGGCGTAGCAAGGAACAAATGGAAACTGCTGTTATTGTTTGGGCTGAGGCCCCAGCTGGACAGTAGCAGAGTGTGTAAGTGTTTTTCTATGTGAGTATATGTGTGTTGAGTCCATATGGACGCCAGAGCATGCAGACAGCTGGACTAGAGTATTTGGACGACCTCTCCTAACCCCAACTCGCTCGCTCTCTTTCTTACTCTGTTATGTTCGCACTCGCACTTTATCTTCCCTCTCCTTCCTAACTAAACCCAAAGGTAATCGGTGGACCTTGGCTGAAACAGGGCAACCAAGGGCACAGAGTAAAGAGAGTGCTAAAATCCAATCAACTGCGCACACAAACAAACGCACAAAGTCAAACTGGCAGCACGTACTGCACTTACTCTGCTGGAATATACACATCCTTCATATAGCAGCAAAGTTCAAAGCTATACTGGAGACACTACTAGACGTGAACTGTGTGTTCTCTGCCAGATCGTAAGAATACTTAATACACACACACACACACGCACAGAGCTGCTATGTGTCTGTTTTGTAGCTTCACTGCTCTTACTCAATTACAGTTTGCTGTAAGCAGGATTCCCAGGGCTGGAGCAAGAAATGTCAACACATTTTACAGTTGACTTTTCTATGGCTCAGCTCACCGCTGGGACTTCTGGCCTTTATCCTGAACTGGAGTTCAGAACTCACCAAACAGCAAAATTGCTGCGCAAATATATCGACAACAACCTAACCAGTGTTTTACAGCACATTGTGTATATTTATTACTCTATATCTTATTTTTTTGTATCATTTTTCAGGGATCATGTGTGTTGCTGTAGATTTGCACCTTTTCCACCTTCTGTGAGCACAGTTACAGCACGGTCTTGAATCTAGGGCAATGACTGCAGTTACACTTGTCATTTTGAGCTCTTGTTTTAATGTCATTCTTTAGTTCAGAGGATCAGACTACAAGTCTACATTTCTGTTCTGCATGTAATATAATGCAGTGACTTATTTTTAGAGTTTAATAGCAACCATGTCTACGTTTGGAGTGGTTGCCTTACAACCAAAATCTGAACTCAGTATATTCAGTCAATTAAATTCTGCAGGAGGACTGGATAAAGCAACATTAAACAAAAAAAAAAGATATGTTAACAGCCAATTATCATAGCATTTAATAAACGTTAGAATCCCTTTGATCAAGTATTGTGTTGGTTCCACAGTAAGCTGCACAAAAACATATCAGTTCTCAAGTAATGTTTCTCGTTTCAACAATGCTGTCTATAGGCACCAACTTTAAAATCAAGAGCCTATAGCCCACTCCTCATCTCTGCTTGTGGAAATTTATCAGTTGTGTGGACTGTTATCTAATGACATGTTCTAATTTCCGAATTAAGCAACAAATGATCGTGGTACTTGTTAACTATATATGCCCAGCTAATTTGCATATCAGGATGTGATCGCAATGCTGGCAGATTAAAGATAAAAGGGGAATGATAACGTTAATTAGTTTGTTGTTGTGATATCAAACATTTGGTAGTCGATACAATACCACTGAAAATCCACGATTAGCATACCTATTTTGATGGCAAAAAAATAAACAAATGTTATGAATGTAATTCAGCATTAACGGTTCTATTCCATTCCAGAAGCAAGGGTAATATGGAGTCTTCAAGTGGTATAAAGCTATCAATGTAATTATAACAAAAACATAATTTTGTCAAACAATTAAACATAACTTATCATGATATAAGCATCTTCACTGCAGTTTCTTGTTTTTTTTCATATTCTCTATGGCTTTAAAAAACTTGGTTCTTCAGAGTGTGTGATGTTTGGGAACTTGACTTGACCTGTCCTGCTTAACATCTTAACCATGAAAAGTGTAAAAACAATTAGGAGGATCAATCAGGATCTGGATGTCTGTCTGTAGTCTGTTTCACACATGAACTCCAGACATTGTCCAGAACTGCACATGTAAAACACTGCAGGAGATTCCACAACTGGAAAGCCCCTGCATGCGAGAAACTCTGCTTGATTTTGGCGTGAAGTCAGTGCGTACAGGAGGCAAAGATAGTATTAAACTTAGGGCATTTTACACAATAAGTCGAAGCCGTAAAACAAACAAACAAAAAAATAACAATAGTATCATCATTTATTTCTCCTGACAATTTGAGACAGAGCAGCGTGCAAGCTCACACAGATAATATGAACAACGTACTAGGTGGGTTGCAGGATAAAGGCAGGAGCATCTCACTTGATCCGGTTTCAGGCATGACCTCTGGACAATGTTAGGAGAAACCAGCCTCGGACATTATTCAGAGTGGCCTTTCAGACACGTAACTCACAGTGGGAGATTGCCCGAGTGAGAACAGTCCACCGGTGTAAAAAAAAAAAAATCTGCTCAGTTTCGGTGCGCGTTCAGCAAGCACAGGAGGCACAAAATGAGAATATAAAAATTTGCAATCTCACATACACCAACTCCAGACAAAGTCAGGAGAAATTCAGAATTCCCGTGCATGTTTATAAGGGGCTTGTGAGATGCTTTGCTAAGTTTGACTTGTGTTCTCATTACATATTAAGACATCAATTTGTCTAGTGGCTTTTCAAAACCACTACCATCACATTTTTTAAAATTTATCAATTTGCTACTGTTCTCGCAACAGTTGTTGTTAACTGCAAGTGCATAACTATAAGTGAGAGTTATAACCCAAACGAAAATCAAATGTTAATACCAGGTATAAAAGGAATTAAAAAATGCATTCCTGATACTAAACCCTTTCTTTTGTCGAATCAATTGAGAGCAGCTTGAGTCAGAGTAAGAGAGCCAGAAAAAGGTGACAGCAGTAACTATTAGACCTGCTGCTGCTGCCGGCATTTGTGCTGTTACAGCACCGACTCTGACCCCGATTCAGAGGTGATTTAGTATAAAAGTCTTACATCTGTTACCTTGAGAGCCTGCAGTCTGGCCTGTTCCTCCTCCAAGGCCTGCTGCTTCTCTTTCTCGTCCATGCGGCTGAAGGACATGCCGGTGGAGGAGAGAGATGAGACGGCGTTGGACAAAGTGGATGCTCTGTGAGACAGAAGACAATACATGGTTCTTATTTTTCCTCATGCAATTTCTGTCTTTTTTTTGATGTGTTTGGGGTGTGTTGTTTTAGGGAAGCCAGATATACCTGGCAGGAAATTAAATAGCCTACCTGGTGTCTGCATTCAACTCCTTGGTCTTCTTGCCCTCCAGAGAAGCCAGGTGCTGCTCTAAAGCCTCCAGGAGGCTGCTGGGAGCCTGGGAGAGAAAATGAGTATGAGGAAAATCCAAGAGGCAATGAAATTCAGTAAACCAGCTGAACTTTTTCAAAAATCACACTCTTTGTTTCTCTCATGTGCACAAAACAGACCCGCCCACGAACACAGCACCCAGAGTTAGTTGGTCTCACAGGAAGGTAACACAGTGCATCAGGCTCCAAGAATAGCCATGGCAACATGCAGCAAACACTCACTGTTAGCAAGAGACTCAAAGGGGAGACAGAACAAAGGAGGAGGCTGAATAACAAAGAGCAAGGAAAAAGCTGGAGAGCAGAGGAGAGGTTGTTCCATTTCGTCTCCTGACTTCGCATGAGTAGAGGGAAATATTTTCTTTACTGCTTCTTTCATTTTTTTCCCCATTTAACTTCCCTTTGTTGTGTTTTGCCTCTTTGTCTTGCTTATCTTACATTGTCTCTTGCACCGAGAGGTCCTGTCATTACTACACAATGAGTGTCAAGATGCACTCTGCACCTCTGAATCATCAGTGCGTCTCTCCACTAGTTAAACCAAATCTCTGCACATTTATTCCACTTGGGAACAGAGATTACACTTTAATCTTTTAACCTTTTCTTAATTGCTTAACTCCGTAAAGTCTAGAATGTTCTTTGTTGTAAGATGACACAAGGAAGAAGCAGCAGCAGCATTAAATTTTAGCTCAACTTCTGTATAAATTAGTGAATAGGTTACTTGGATATTGTTGCTACGCTACTACAAAAAACACAATTGTGCTGAAAAACTAAGTTCAACTCCAATTGTTCATATCGCACAACACAATGTCCTCTGTGCTCGTTAGGTGCCTCATTAATGCCGAAAACCCACAAAGAAACAGGAGTGCAATCCAGACAGCTGTAATACCAGTTGTACAATAAAGCAGTTCTCTTAAGCATGTCTACAAGTTGTCAAAGAAGAAATAAAGAAGAACTTGAGCTCTTTTCTGGCTGAGGAAAGGAAATTCCTCCGCTATGAAAATATGACAACGTCATGTCTGTCTCTCCGTCCACAAAAATGCAGTGTGCTGTCAGTTGGGCTGCAGACATGCACGCAACACACACACACACACTTTTGGGAGTGTGTTTTGGCTTCAGAGTCCTTTGCGGCTGGCTAAATTGTGGGTTCTTGCCAAACTGTCGCCTGGCTGTTAAAGAAAGAGTGTCTCGCAGTGAAGAGAGACCCCATTTTTAACTGTCAGTGAGTTTGAATAGGTGAAAAGAAGACCTTGTGTAAGCCCAGTCAATATTAGCTCTGACACAGGCAAACACTACAAGGGGTGTCTGCTTCTTCTTATCTTTTGACTGTCTTTCCCTAGATGTGCTGTCAGCATACATCTTGGCTAAAAATATTTAGTCAAGGCTCCAGCTTCTCATCACAGAAATAAAGTATAAAGGGAGAAAATCCCCTCTTTCTTCTTTCTCATATCACAATTATTACACGGTCAGTCACTATTAAAGCACCTCTGCCATGCAGAAGCAATCATGTCGTGCATGACAAATATGAAATAAACATCATCTAGGGAGGGCATGGAATTTAAATGAGCAAGTCGAAACCTGGCGCTGGGATTTTTTCATGCAGATGAAGAGGGAGGGTCGGAGGGGTGACGCCTCATTTTCTATTCATGAGGTTTCATGGCCTTTTGCTTGTCGTGCCAGAGGTTTGTGTGTGTGTGTGTGTTTGGGAGCTACAAGGAAGCCACCTGAAGCCACACACACACACACACACAAGAAAGTATGATGTTCATGCAGGGTGTTAAGAAGGTTGAGGGGGTAAGCAATACAGGATATAATCCACCACCTACAATGTATGATCCTTTTGTTTTCTGTGACGGCAGAAGGAGAAGAAAAACGTCTATTTAACGACTGCTGTAAACTGTGCACTTTTACTACGAGTTTAACACCCACACAGTCAATCCGCATGCTGTTAACTTCCAGCTTTACACTCTGTAATGATTTTTACTAATGCATGATCAAGGTCACGCTCCACTGTGGCTGTAAAACCTCACAGTTGTGTGACTGTGTGGGGGACTTTAAAATATTTCTTTAGGCAGAAAAAAAAGCCCAGGTTGCCACTTGTGTACATGCAAGAATGCCTGTAGTTAAGCACAGTGTAAATGTGATTACAGCTGCAGCAAATCATTGTTTTTACTATTTATCAATTCCAATACCTTAAGATAGTGGCAATTTGGTTTTCTATATTTCTTTGTGGCAAGAAATTAGGTAAGCAGCAAGGCCAACACAGATCTGGCAGATTTAATTGTAGCAATTATTGTTTTGATGAACTAATTATGTAAAAAAAAAAAAAATAAAACTGAGTGCTAGTGGCTGTGTGAGGCTAAATGCTAACATCAGCATGGTAATAACGTGCTCACATTGGCAACAGTAACGTGACCAAAAAAAATAGGGCAAATAAGATTTACTTAACATGTTAGCATCCCAAGATTTGTAGTTTGCAGTTGGGGTTACCTGAACACGTTTAAACTGTTTGTTTTTTTAGTTCATTTGTTAAAAAAAAAAAACCCATGACACAGAATAATCAGCTATGTTGAGTTATTAGTTTGTCAAAGTTATTTTTCAACTTTTTTTTTTATGTTACCCAAGCTTCTAAGTTTGAAACTCGTGTAATAGCTGTATAGCTTTGTAAAATAAGTGGCAACATAATATTTCAACAATGAATATAATAGCTAAAAATAATTATATTATATGACAGAACATCAGTGTTTGGCTGCAATGCTTTACTCGTAACCAGTTAATGTCATAATGTTACTTTCCCTAGTAACAAGCAGTGTAAAGGGACGCAAGTTAAATGTCAGTAACAAAATTGCAGTTCTAAAATCTCGTTGTCAGTACCCTAAAGATTGATGTACAATCTGACATTTATTATTCAAAGTGATCGCATTTGCACAAGTCACCATTAGCAGCATCATAAGCAGCTTGGAAGACAGAAGCGCCTACATTTACATTTAGTCATTTGGCAAAGCGACTTACAGTCATTTACGTCGCTTTGGACAAAGGCTTACCAACCGAGCTACGGTATCCCCATGACTTTGATTTGTCAGGACAAAGGGAGATATTAACATTATTGTAAAATGTAATTTGTGTGCAAGTAGTGGTAAGACTCTTTCCATTGCAAAAAAACATGAGCTTAAATCTCATGTAGCCCTTATTAAGATAGAACAACAATGTAAACTCTTGGAGATGCACCCCAACAAACATGAGCCACAGAGGATGGCTGTAGCCCTTCAATGTCTAATGGACTGAAACTGGACTGTAAACATAAACTATGACAAGGACCAAAGAACCAAGAAACCTTGTGGCTGCATATGTGACTGGATTGACTCTCTGACTTTTAGACGCTAAACCCTCAGAAAGGTCGTATAACAAAAAATGCAAAGACATGCTTTTGACAAAGGGTAATAAGTAAAGTGATCATCTTAATTAACTGACAGTTCATTGGACTTTGATTAATTTTTAAAGGCTGTTTGTCTGAATTTGTTTTTTTTTGTTGTTTTCAGTGTGATGCATATCATTCTGCCTTCCATCTACCTTTAGTAGAATTAAAACAAGCTACTTCTCTGAATTCACAAATGGGTGAAAAAAGATTTATTAACAAGAGCAATGTTTTGTCTACGTAGGTTTTCAAGCCCTTTGTTGCTGAACTTATTTTTTTGTACATTCGAGGACTAAGCTTATTGCTCAGGGTTTTCAAGTCCACGTGACTGAACCTGTGTTAAGCTGCTGATTGTGTTTTATTAGCAGCCCAACTTCACATACCTCAGCCTGTTTGTTAAATCTTTAAGGAACATTTAGAGTGAAAGAGAAAGCAGGAAAGCAAAAATCAATCAAACCAGAGGGGAGGTGCCTCCACTAGAATCAGGTTAGATGAGCTTGTGGTTTGAAATAAAAATGAGTCAAGAGTAAAAGGGACAAAGTGAGTAAAGAAATGGTAAAGGGAGTATACAAGGATATATGAATGGATGAAATAAGGTGAGTTTCTGATTTAAAAAATAGAGAGACCAATGAAACCACACATAATGTGCAAGGTTGAACAAAGGCAATACTGAAAGAGAATGCTAGAAAAGGAGAGTGAGGATCAGAAAAACAGAAGAGAGAAAGTGGAAGGTGAGATGTACACTGACCTGTGAGAGATCTGGGATGTCACCCTGATCTATTCCAATTTGCTGTTGTAAAAACAAATCCACAAAATAAAAGGGGAGGGAGGTAGGTGGGTAAAATGGAGAAGAAAAAAAAAATAAAAAGAAGGGTAGGATCCATTTGAAAAAAAAAGATGAGAAAAAAACAGGGGAATCATTACTTCATGCAGTGGCAGTGTCAACATAAATGACAACAGAAATAAACGAGAAAACGTTTTCAACATGTGGATTGGCAAATTGACCGACCAATCCTCACAGTGAATGACAATGATGATTACACAGTGAAAAATGTCTGATCTGAGGGAGAGCAGGCATGGCCATGAATCATGACATGACTACAGACATTTATAAAAAGACAGCTACACTAAAAAACATCTAAAACTAACTTACAACTAGACAAATAACACTTCTTTTGGACACAGATAACGAACATCAAGTCCTTCACTCTTGAAGAATCATCAACATGACCCTAGTTTTTCATTCTAAGTAAGTGTTCAAATTCTGAGCAAACAAACTAAATAATGGATGATTAAAAAAGTGCACGTCACTATGTAAAATACTTTAATACAGCACTGTTTTCTTGATGCTGTGTACAGTCCTTCAATACAAAACTCACATCTAATAAAAAATGAAGGCCTTATGCTCTCAGTGCTAGTTATTTTTCATTACATTGACTCTCTGCGACTACTGAGACATTTAGTAAAAGTAAGTAACTTCTGTATAGGTCATTGTTGACCAAACAATTTATTAAAATGCAATAATCTGTTCTGGTTCTGCATCTCTGGAGAATGAAATACAATACACTCATAAATTAAGGAGTGGTAAAAAATGTCTTTAACCATTCATAATTATCTGATTATACTGCATGTGGTTTGAATAACTGATGAATATATTTGCTTATTAAACTCCTTATATAAATTTGAATTTATTCAATTTTATATTTTTTAAGGAGCCATTACTTACAGTAGTGTGTATTAATTCTAGACAATTCTAAACAAGAGGCCACAATGACCAAAAAGATGTGTCTATAAGATATATTTAACAAAATACTTTCAGATTGTGACTATCTTGTGCTGTTATCCTGTGAGCAGAACAGCAGGTTGTGAAAAGTATGCACATGTATACAGCCTGTTTACCAGCAGCACTGTAAGACATGACATAAGACACTGAGAAGATTGTTCAATTTATGGATTTAATATTATTACAATGAGTACTAAGAACATGTGGCTTTAGGACTAGATTTGTTGAGCTGGCATGTCTCTAAGAGGGTCTCTATTAGAGAATACAATGCTGTATTAGTTTGCTGTATTTGTTTGTTTGAGATTGTGAACCATTCTTTATAATTCTATGTGTATAAGAAAAAACACTTAATTGCTTTCCAAAATGCAATTATGAAAGAAATTTAATCATTTGACTGGAGCCATTTATTTCAATATGCATTAATGCAAAAAAGTGAACATCCAATGTAGTTTCCTCAACTGAAATCACATTAGCTGATACTCATAGGTTCTACATTGCTGAAACAAAAGAAGGAGGGAAGGAGAGAGGACAGAATGAAGGAGAATGATCTGTGGGCATGGGGCAAAGAAGAGCCACAGGAGTATTCATCTTTGTCAGGGGGAGAGGGAAGAGCGAGGAAGAAGAAAGGACTAGATGGAGGAGTGTGGGGAGCAGTGGGGGAGGGAGCTAACCGAGCAACTAACCACATCCTCCATCTTAAGGTTATTTTAGGTGTGTACTGTATATATACGTATATATGTACGCACGTGTGTGTGTGTGTGTGTCTGTGTAGGTGGGGGATAAATATCTGCACACTAAATGTGGGGCAGTGAGTGTAAGTCCGGTACCATGTGTGCACATGATACAGTAGCTGTGTGAGCAAAACTCTGGTAGTATGAGTATCACAACAGGGAAAAAGAAGGTATTAAGAGGAATGAGCTAAAAGAAAGAGCTGCTTTCCCCCATAAAAGAAATCTAAAACTAGAATATGTAACAGAACAAGCTAGAAAATCCTCTTCTATTGTGTGTGTATGTGTGTGTGAGAGAACATACCTCAGCCACTTTGAGGAACTCTGACAGTTTTGTCATCCTGTAAAGAAACTTCTTGTAGATGTCCAGCGCATCTTTACACTGGTTTTTCTTCATGTCAAAGTATTTCTCTGCAGAGACAGAAACAAGGAGAATGATAAAAGCAAAAAGGAGAGATTTTTAAAAAGGAAAGGCAGTTAGGAAAGGAAAAGAAAAAGGAGGAAGGAAAGATGAAAGGTGTCAGAATGAGTAGCAACAAATCCTAAATATTTCCCAGAAATGAGTACGTGTGTGTAAATGGAAAAAAATGTAACATCTGACACCATCTAGGAGAGCATCAGTTAGCTCGCTGTAGAGAATTTGTCCTGCTAGTATGTGTTACCCAGTAGATTGATGACCCCTTCATTGTAAGCAGCAAACAGCCTTATGGAGTCTTTGAAGAGCAGCATGAAGGCCGAGTTGATCACGCCGTTGGTCAGCTCATTCGGGTTGGCCTGATGAGAAGAGGAGTACAGAGACACAGTGAGAAGATACACGGGAGACGTCTCCATTACATCTTTGGACAACATCACTTATTCAGAAAACATCTCCCGACTACCAGCACCTCTCTCTGCTTTTTGTGAAGCAAACACATGCAAAGCAGCTTTAGGTTTATTCTAGGTGGAAGAAAAACAAACACTCAAGCAGCACATTTACACATACAGTATGCATCCCAATGAGGACGTGCGGCATCCATTTTTATCTTTCTTTGAAGCTTGTTGGCACAAGCCACAATGCTCCCACCAATTTCTGCAAAATCCCAGCCCATCCCCTTGTCTCCTCTGCACACACAATCAGACACACACAAACATGCTAAACATGAATTCTGGCACCATAATATGCTTCTTATCCATCATCAATAAAACAGGGGCTTCAACATTTTTGAACTACAGTTTTAATTTACATTTTAATTGGAAAGTGAATGGACCGCAATGTTGACAAGAAACATGCATAAAGACACACACAGAGAGACAAACTTAGTACCTGGAAATCCAGTAGAGCATCCAGCTGGTTCTGAATGATGGGCAGCGTCTTGATCAGCTTTTCTGTGTTCATGGTGCGCATCACTCCATCAATCCTAGAAAAACAAGAAACAAACAAACAAACCCAAACACACACACACAGTCACCTTGATGAAAATTCTTATGCTAATGCAAATTAGTAAATATCCAAAAAAGCAACTAAGAAATGAAAAATGCAAGTAAGGGAAAACGCAAATTTGGCATAAAAAGGTTTTTTCTATTTAAAGGTGAAAGGATTGCAACTATGTCTTTAAAACTAATAAATAACCAGACTATACTGGGCAGGATCAGCATGACAAACAATTCATTATAGCTTCACAATTTAACAGTTGAAATTTAAATCATTTTTCTCACTTAACTTAAAGAGAAGGTGGACCCACTTCCACTTTTATACATTAGTCTCTAACAAGGCCACACTGTCATTTTAGTAATGCATATGCAGCTTAGAATATCTGACATTAGCAAGAATTTATAATATTTTGGGAAATATGCTCTATTAAAAGTTTATTGTTGAGAGTTTAAGAATTTTGGAATTAAGCTAGCTGTAACATGAGACCCTGAATCAGTCTACCAATCATACTGACACTGGTGTGTCACTGACATGCACGGTGCCCTTCAGCGTTGGTATGTGATGCACAGGGTTTGGTTCTCTCTGACTAGTGTACAAGTGAAAGTCTTACTCAGAAACCTTAGAAGGAAATGTCTCTACACTGCTGTCAGTGATGAGGGGATTTGTGTTCAACAATCAACACATCTCTCCAAATTAAGATAAGTTGCAGTATGGAGCATTTTTGTATAACATTGTAGGTTAACTTTGTTCAGCACATTAAATGAATGAAATAAGGAAGTAACTGCATCCAGACCAGCAATAGTTTGGTACAAATCCTTCACAAAACCAACTTTTAGTCATTTTACACATTTTTGACCATTGTACACATTAGCAATTTCCCTATATCCTAAATTAGTTTCATAACGGATGGCCATACATGAAAGTAGTAGCACTTAAACTAACGTATATCTCAAAAGGCTAAATAATCCCTTTATACAATATTCTACCAACAGACAACCCTATTTATTCTTCCTCAAAAACTATTAAAAACATTAATAGTAATTGCATAGTCGGGTGCGAATGCTGGTTTTATGTTGTTGTCTTCAGCTGCAGCAACCGCAATTACTCCAACTTGTTGGATTGCAAAGCTAAGTCACGTGCAGGAACCTCTGAGTAAACAATGACCGCTAACAATATCATTATAACTAGATTTGAGCTGCTGATTCAACAGTTCAGTGACAGGACTAGTAATAATTCCAATGTTTCAATTTGGCCATTATTATTCACATTTTTAAAAAGCAACATTTTGAAAAATACAATTTATTGGAAATATAACCCAGGAATACTAAGACCAGGATTTTGCAAAGATAAAAACAAAACTGGAAGTTACCTGTTACCTATGGTTGTACTCCGGCTAAACGTGTGCTAAACTGTATCTCGTGGTGTGTGACAAGTCATGTTTTAAATAATAAGTGAGGTTGTAACTTTGGGCGTGACCTTTCCCTACCCCCTCTTCATCTTGGTGAAATCAACAGCCACCAGTCTGTAGGACATGGCCTTCTCGTTCAGGTAACGGCTGTATCGTCTGATGAAAGTTGACATGTCGTAACCTGGGGGTTAAAGGGAGACAAGAGAGCCGGAAAAAATCATCACACCCACTGTTATGTGACAAAGCTGCAACTGATTTCTACTATTTGACAAATGTACATGTTATACTCTTAACGAGGAAAATCCTTGCTTTCAACACAAATTAAAATCAAATCCTGCAGTGAACTGTTGCTGGAGGGGAAGTGAAATATACGTGTGTGTGCGCATGTGTGTGCTTTACCTTGCAGAGCTCCCTTGTCAAGGAAGTTGTTCAGGTTAAACAGAGTGTTTCTGGAGGCCAGGTATTGGATGAAACGCTGTAAAGAGAGACAAAAAAGTTTGTTTGGTTAAACTGATGTGCCACATCAAAGTCAGTGAGTCTTCAAAACATATATATAATTTTGATATATGTAATGATATATTCATATAATATCAATACATTGTAATTACTTATTTTTCTGACAGAAATATGTGTAGAGTTTGTAACTTGAAATCGAATTAGATCAGTAAAATTTAACGTCAATGTCACAGGCCAAGAATTCCAGGCTAGTAAAATTTCGGGAGCTTGGCTGAAAACGCTTATGAGAACTGGATATGAAATCAACACATGACACACATTCCTTTGCATTATAGTTGCTGAGCATGCACAAGTTAAAAAAAAATCCTCCAAACGTCCCAGATGATCCCCACACTTTATCATTTTTGGGGCCATAGAGTATAGGAACAGAAACCTCTTCAAGCTGCACCTCTCAGCTCCCTGTACATATGAATGGAGATAAAATAATCTCACTGCTTTTCTGGACTTGCCCATTGGTATTTAACAGACTACATCAAGTTCTGAACTAAAAAAATAAATACATAAATTAATTAATTAAAAAATTTATGTATTTATGATATGATTATGGGGGTTTATGGCACTGAGAAAAATGTGCTCATCGTTTTAAAGTAACTGCTTTTGCAAGAATTGTTTGATAAAATGATTTTTGGCAGTGTGCATCATGTGATCAAAGTCAAAACTGCAGCACCATGGTTTGGCCACTATGCCAGAATTACTTCACTGGCCATCATCGATCCAGGCTCCACCCAATGAATGGAGATTGGCAAAAGTATGGTAGTTATGATTCATCACTGACATAATGTTAAATCTTTAGTAGGAAGCAGCACATAGCTGTCACTCCATGACTCAAAACACTGTCTCTCAAGTCACTTCAATGACTAAATAGCTGTCTTCCTTGTCATTTCCTTTCTGCACCAAAGATATCAGCAACAGAACAGCAGCATCAGAAGTGGATACGGGTTCAGCTTCTTGCTCTAAGGATCTACCAGGGAGGAAGGTTTAAACCCGTGTCTCCCTAATGCTGCCCCTGCTGCTTTAGATGGTTTACTCTGCACCAATTGCATCACCTCCGGCTGGCAGTGTATGTTTAAAAATTAACTTCTCTCCTGCTGCCTTTCCAGTAATTTATCAGGACTCCTTTGGAGTAGCTCACGCAGTGCTGGTGAGGGAGGACTAATGGCAAGTGCAAGTAGACAGAAAAAAATTAATTAACCTTTAGAAAGAAATAGAAGATTGGCAGTATAAAATCACGCATTATGTAACAGCCACTTGAAAATGTTAATGAGATCAAATCTAAAGCTTAAATTTCACTATAAAAGAATGAATCACACCATCCTTCACAGATTTAAGTGTTCCTGTTTATATTTGAACTTTTTCCACGGCCACGTAAGGGCCAGGACACACCATGTCAACTTAGTTCTTGGTGCTAGTCGGACCCCCGTCGGCCACCTTTTCACTGATTCTACAGGTCATCGCATATGCCCATAAATGAGTGAGCCCACTCTGACTGTTCAGCTTAAATCCATGCACCAAAGGAGAGTTCGATATTGACAAAGTCAGTATACCTTGGTGAGAGCGGTGAGAAAATGGTAAGCTCATTTACTGTTTGTATATCTGTGGGCCCAGTTCTGTTCCTCTGTTCCCTGTTGCAGTGCTGCACGTGGCGTGACTCAATGCAGCAGTTGGTCCTTGTCTGCGCTAGTTGTTTGATGACAGCTCGGTGTCTCACAACCCTCGGATAATATGTTAGCTCCATCCCTTCCTGTCCAAATCTTCAATACAAGTTGTTTTTTGGTTGGTTTTTTTTTTTGTTTGTTTGTTTGTTGTTTTTGACAGATATGATTAACATTTTAATTTCACTTTGCAGGCTACATTTGCTCAGCATTTCTGCTTCTTCTTCATAGCTCTACCTTGCTTCATATGTTCATAGCTTCACAGTGTCACTAAGTCTTTGCTTGTTTGAGAGTATTTCAGTTTCAAGATATTAATGATGACCAGGCCTTTGCCTGTTCACTTTCTCAAGCCCAGAATTGCTTGGCAGGAGCTGGATATTTAAAATGAATTCAGATCTTTGGGAGGACTATAATCCTGCAGCAGGTGCTGGTGGCTCATTTATATTTCACATGACTTCCAACTCATTACATCCTGGCTTCACATAAACCTGCAAAAACAGATGTTTTTGCCATTCAGAAATAAAAAAAGTTATGAACACTGACATATCATCACCTTCACTTCATAGCACAATGCATAGAGTGATCACAGAGCAACATTAGCTTCAAATTTGGAGCAGTGCTTGAGGAGAAGATAATACTACTAATACTATTTACATCAACTCACTCTAACGCTAATACTTTTCTGGATTCTTTACAGCATTTCTAGCTTTCTATACTTTCAGGCAGGAGTGTGACATGATCTCATGCCATGAGGTGAAAAGCTGTTTCTCAATATCAGTACACAACAGAACTACAGCAGCAGCCATCATGATGAAGTGTGAGGGTAACATTAGCATAGATGATGCCCCTGCCACAAAATAATTTGTATGGCAGCATTTTAGGTGCCCCATGGAGTCAATAAAACTACTTGCTACTACAACCAAGACTATACTGAAAGTACATCCACACTTATTTCAGTTTATACAAGACCATTTTCATACAGAAAAATCTGGGATTTCTGAGACTCCTCCACACATTTGAATTGGAGTACACCAATAATACGCATAATATAGAACTGGCTGTACACAAGACAGGACTGAAATGGCACATTAAGTGCTTTATGCACATGATAAAAACTGCTACCTATGCTGGTCTTATTTGCTTACGTGGGCGAGACATGTGGCAAAGGGTTCCACCAAGCAACAGTCATTCCACCGCGGTGGCAGACACAAAGAGAGCAGGTTGCAAATTCAGGTCTTATTCAATTTAAACAGCTTCCCTCCTTTGAGAGGGTGAGTCGGGAGGAGGTTTTTTGCTTATTAGGGTTATTAACAGTTTTTCTGCTGTTTAAAGACCACAGCTGAGGAGAGTGAGGAGAGGCAAGAAGAGGCAGCAGGTGGCACTTACAATCCCACACATGGAGGAAAGGGGCTCTAGGAGATAAGCTGGAGTGAGAGAAGCTGCTTCCAAGAAGACAGCTCGAGGATTTACTAAGGAACTCTTTGCACTGAGCCAGAAGGGTCCACTAGAGAAAACGACAGGAAAACTGAACTCCACAGAAGACAGGCTTCTCTGTAGCTGCTTTCTGAAGTGGTGGAGAGTAAACCGTTCTCAGTATTCTGCTGTGTCCACTATACCTTTCCACCCCTGCTGCCTCTGTAAGTGACACATGTCTTTATTTGCACTTTAAGTACCTTTAAGTATTAAAACAGTATGGTGGGCCATCCCCTCCACCAGGTTTTACACCATTACACCACAGAGGTTTTATGAGAAGTCTTCCCAGAGAACCAGTTTAAATGAATGCATTGTTCTCTTCCACACACCTGATGTTACATGAGTGACTGAAAATGAGCAAGTGAATAACTTAGCGGTCATTCGCACTGTAGAACTCCAGTTCTAGGACACTGTTGTTGTTCAAAGAGCTGAGATCAATAATCCGAGCTGTCAGGGTTCAGAGCTCTGTTATATCTTCTACTGTAAGAGCACAACAGCTGTGGTGGATGTGTGAGTCCCACAAATATACATCTAATATATATATAATATCAAATATACTTTGGCTTCAATGCCAAATGTTAAGGCAACTATGGTTATGATCATATGGTCATTGTAATTTATGTCCTGACCTGGACAGGACAGGACTCTCTCTCTCTCTCTCTCTCTCTTAAGGCTAGATGTAAATTTGTACTTTGTCCCTTATGAACATGTCTGCCACATCTTTCTCACATCGCTGTATAACAGAGTGCAGTGGAATGGGTCTTGGCCATTATCCAGGGTTTTAGGAACTCAGGCCTCAGGCTTCCCAAAAGCATCGTAACTTTAAGGCTGCCTTTGTCCAAGTGACTTAAAATGATCTGAGATTTGCCAGTTTGCCAACTCCCGATCTGGAAGAACACCAGTTTTCACTGGCTGGTTGTAAGCATCTAAGATTGTGTGTGTGTATGTTTGTGAGCACAAATATGCTTGAGGGCAAGTGTGCTGGATTCAGCAGCACTGACACATTTCCAAGGGTTCTGGGACTGTTTAAAAAGGCATAAATAATCTGATTTTTGTTCTTGTCCTTTTGTGTGTACACTCATGCTCTGGGGACAAAACTCTGTTCACACTCTCACATGTGGGGATTCAGCTTCTATCTTAATAATAAAAGGTTAGCCATTGGCTTTAAAGTTTTAACTTTGTTTTGATGGGATATGAGTTATGATAGAGCTGAAGTTGGGGTGGGCAGCTATGGTTAAGGGAAAGAATAAACCTCCAGAAACATTATGTAAGTGGGGCAGCAACTTCAACAATAATGGAAATGCAACCCCTGACATAATCTAAGATGCCATTTTGGATTGATTTTAAACATTTAAAAGGCTTGATGAACACAGAATATACTGTAAGGTCCCAGAGCCTATTGTAAAGACTTTGAAAAAAAAAAAAAACACAAGTAAAAAGACTTTATGAATAGAGATTTGTGATGACTTTAGCATCCTGCTGTGTCAAAATGAACCCGGGTTAAAACAACGAAACATAGACAAGATGGTCAAGATAAAGGAAAAGAGGCTGAGGCAACAAGAAAAAGAGCTCATAAACTTCACAAGCTCTCCTTCTCTGCCTCTCTGTGCTGACTGCTCTTTTCCTTATCAAAAGTCCATCTGACAAGAAACTGCATTTCCACCGCAGCCTAAAACACAAAGGCAGAGGCAGAGAGACACCCCATAAAGTGAATGGAGATAGTTAAAAAAGAGAAAAATCTATAAAAGGGGGTAGAAACGCTCGGCGCAGAAAGACAGAGAGGGAGAGTCAGAAACCTGCCGAGCCTTGGATTATTCAGCATAGATGACTGAATAAGATGCTGTTTTGAGAAGAGAACCAGATTTTGCGAAAAGGTGTAAGAATAGACAGGAGTGAAATGAGGAGAGAATGAGAACAAGCACAGCGATAGAGAGAGCGGGACGGAGAAGCAGGTTGGCTCGGCTTGTCAAATAATTCATGTTAGCATATCGCAGAACAACTTCATGCATTATTGATACATTTAGATCCTGGTTACTCCCTACATCTCCGCCTCAGTGAAGCATAGCTATACATAGAGCTATGAGCTTACACCTATCATCTCCCCTCTTCCTCCCTCTCTTACCCCGTCTCTCCACCTCATTCCTTCCACGTCTTTCAGTTAAAAGCGCACAAGTTGGTGGCTTCTGTAGTAACCAAACACCACGGCCTCAAGTGTTTTCCTTTTTTACGTTTTTGAATCGGTTAGATGGAGGAGAACACGAGCTGCATCGACATCAAATTATTACAGCACATCTTGCGTTGCTGTACTGAGCAATTCTGAAGTTTGCATGAATTCGTGCTGCAATGATTTTTTTTCCCAGATAACCTTGTGCTTTCAATTTTGTGGCAGCAGTTTGGTAAATTGTTTATCTAGAATTGTGACCTCAATCCCTCTAACACCTCTGGGACGTGCTGAAAACTTTTGTGCCTGAATGAGAGTAAACCCCTGCTGCCAGGTTCAATAATCATGTGGAAAGACTTCCCAGAAGAGTGGAGAGCGTTGGAGAAGATCAACACCCAGAGTTTCAAAAGAGAGGTTCAACAATCACTTACAGTTAGAAAGAAAGTTGCACATATAACTGAGTGTCTATGTACTAGACTAGCATAAATTGTGATACTTCTTTTCATATTAATAGGCATAACAAATGTTCATTGTAGGTGGCCCGTTGGGTCCACATGGCCTTGGTACTTCTGTAGTACTTGCTTTTTTATCTTGTACAGAAGCCCTGAAGGCTCATCTGTGCTTCCGTAGACTTGTCCACAGCGCTGACCAGGGCTGCAAAATATTTTCCCCTTCTATGATATAATAAAAGGGAAAAAAGGAATTTTCATTAGATTTCTTAAATAGCTCAATCTAGAAAAAAATAATTATACTTTCATCATGTTCACTCAGTTTTTGGTCTGTGTTGTCCTTTTTGTTTACGTAATTATTACATGTAATGTCATTAATTTGCTTCATTCGATATTGCAAGTCCGGCGATATTAATATGGCGTATGCGCACAACCCACAATGCTAAAACGGTAAATCACGCAGCCCTAGCACTGCTACCCCTCCACTGCACGGGAATTCACATGGGATCCTCCACAACAAGAGTGCCGCAGCTCTATTACTCTTGGCTGAACCTACTGTCGTTTTAAACGTTTTCAGTAGCGAAGGTTAGCCAGCTAAACTTTTAAAAAATAAATAGAAAATAAATGTTTTAAATTTAATTTGCTTTCAAATTCTAGCCTGAAATGAAGAATCCTGAAGGGCACTCCTTTAAAATCAGCAGTTTCAAAAGGCCACAGACAGACTTTTTCCAAGGTGATAAACTTGGGAGTAACTGGAGACAATGTGTAATTACATACTTCCTAAAAAGACGTACCACATTTGCCCACAGACCAAAGTACTCAGTGACTTCAGATCTGCTTAACATCTCCTCCCTTTGGTCAAAAGAAAAAGAAAAAGAAAAAAATCACAGACTAGCCTGGTTGCTAAACATGGGCTGTCACATTAGTTCATATCTGGGAAGTTAAGAGTTACTGCTTTTGCCTCTTTGGACCTGCCAACGTGTTCAAAAAGCCAATGAACAACCACGTCTGCTACCAGCAGAGAAATTATTGATCTTGATGAAATTCTCTGTTAGCTTTTACAGATTGTACAAATAGCTTATAGCTATTTGGAATTCAATGTCTAGCTCAAGGAAACCTCAACAAGGAGACGGAGCGGTTTCCAGGGAAATAAATGGGCCCGTTAGACCATTTTAGCTCCAAACAGGGGTCAGGGAGTCCATGTGGGTTAGGGAGTCCACAGGAGAATTCGTTTTTGTTTGCGGCGCTCGACCTTATTTTCTCTCAAAAACACACATGGACAAAATTGTCAGAACTGCCTGCAAACTGAGTTCCACTGAAAGATGATGACTCACACTCGAAGAATGAGTCGTGATCAGGCTGTGCTGAATGAAAGCAGCTCTTATGCAAGAAGAGAAACGCACAAGGAAACAAATGTGTGGACAAATGCACACACGCATGTGCGCAGACAAACTGCCAAGCCTAAATCCTGCCTGGGATTCTCCCCCCTTCTTGTACTTCGCCCTCCTCCTTCCTCTTACGTAGGGTTTCTTCTCATTTTACGCCATCAACCATTTAACTCCAGAATCTAATCAAAGCATGACAAAGACAGAGTCACGAAGAGGCACCAGGTGGGCGCTGAGAAGGACAGGATTTTAAAAATGAGTCTACATTTAAACATGTTCATACTCTATATCTAGTTCTGGCAGTACCTTTAACTGTGTCTGTGTGTGTCTGTGTGTGTGTGTGTGTGTGTGTGTGTGTGTGTGTGTGCACTTGCAAACACACTCACAAGGTGACAAGGTTAATAATGTGTGGGCTCCCACTCTCGGGGGAGCAGTTGTGTCTTGCTGGTGGATGAGTGTGTCTGCGAAGTCAATGATGCAGCCAAGTAACATGAGTCACTATTTGAAACACTAATGCGCACACAAACACACAAAATGGGTATTAGGATAGTTTTCTCCCTATAACGCAGTTGTCCATGTTTATCTTTCAACATGTGAGAGAAACAAAGTCCTTCATTTAGAAAATTTGATTCAGTATTGAATGAATGCACATTATGGAATAGTGATTTAGCTCCTGTACCGGTTGGGAACAGCACCGTAAGTTGAGCATCTGGCACTCGTAACTGTTATGTGGCTTGGAAGGGCAGATGTGTTTCCACTTCCTCGATTTAAAAAAAAGAAAAAGACTCTCAAAAGGTTCAAGTGTCTATAAAAAAAAAAAAAACGTTAGAGAGAATTTAACTATGACAAGCATTTCAGTACAAAACATCAAGGAAATTCTGCAGTTTGTTGAAACAATCAAATATTAACAGTTGTAATTCACTTTTAAATTGTACTTTTTTGCTTCAACTCTGAAGTAATCATGTTTCCTACAGTTCAGTAACTGCTTCCTTATTGCAACAGCCTCTTATATTCTCAGTATTCCCTTACATACAAGAAAAAGGAAATATTCAAGTACTAACTATGGGAACTGCTTAAACAAGCTGATTGACTCATAGCTTGTGTAATGCATAATGTAGTACAATATTTTTTGCAAACCTAGCAACCAATCAGAAACCACATTCCAATATGAGAGTGTCACACTAGGTGTGCCTTAAAAACATGAAGGTGTTTGAGCTGATTACGATTAGTCTTCAAATGTGTGGTGTCAGTGTGCAGGTATGTTCAAATTCAGTTTGATCACAACAAATGGATCAGACAAAACACACGTCTGCTAGCTATGTTGAAAATCCCAATCTAAAAATCATCAAGTAAATCAAGATGAATATTTTTTCTGATATTTTGTTATTTATTCATAAAGACAAATACACTGCGAACGAGAGGAGTTTATAGTCTAGATTTCGATTACTTTTTAACTGGAGATCACATGCAGTGAAACAGCTTATTGTAATGTAAAGTGCAACTGTATTGGAGAGTGGCAGCAGCTAAACTAATTACAGTTCTACTAATTAAAACTGGCACTTGAAGAGAAACTAGTAGGAGAAGAGAAACAGCTTATCACAGGCAGAATCTGTTATAGTCAGTGTCCAACTAGGGGGCAGTCTTGCTGATATAAAAAAAAAAAAAATAAATAAAAAAAGGATTACCTCATAACAGTTGAATTAAAAAACATGAATAAGGCAAGAGATATTTTATTTAGCGTGTTGCCCTGCATGAAAAACGACCACACATTTACGGGGTGTGGAAATGAGGGCTTTTGCCATTTCACTGAGCATCAAGAGATGCATTATACTCCACCCTCTAAACAAAGTCCTCCCACAAATGGGCAGCAAGGTATTAGGGCAGATTGTGGACTTCATAAAAGATGTGCCCACAGACCTCTGGCACTGATTTAATTATAGTTTTATTTTACAAAGTGTTCTGTAAAAGAGAACATTTTTCAACTGTCTGCTTGCTAAGGACACCTTCCAGATGTCGCCATGTCTATTCACTAATGAAATTTATGCTGCTAATGTTAGATGATTTATCAGCTAACATCAGATGATCTATCGCTCAAACCTCTTCACAATTCTTTTAACGGTGCTCTTTATTTAATGCTGGCATAGCTCATTTCTAGCCAACCAACCGTTGATTTTACCAGCTAAAAGCACCATCCTTTCTTGATTTGGTTGCATTTACCGTCAGTGGAAGATTGCTTCATGTCTGTAACAAAATTTGTTTAAAAAAAGGAAGTGTGGTAAAATGGCTCAAAATTATACAGTACATGTCCATGTTCCAATAATCTTTATCATAGATCAACACCTTCTAAAGAGAGAATTCCTCTTGCATTCCACTGTACTGTGTCTCTAGTTAAAGCTGTTTGACAGATGCCTGTCATCTTGGGGTTTCACAGCCCTAAGGAATATACAGGAAGGACTAGAAATTAAACCACTAACCCAGTGGTTCATGGACAACCACTCCACCATTGCCCACCTTGTTTTTAAGCAATATTTCCAACACCCTCCAATTTGTTTCAAAGACAATGTGATAAGCCAATATCTTTTTTAACTACAACCCCATGCACAATTCTTCAATAAGTGGAGAAATCCAAAGAATGCTGTGCCCAGTCGGGGTTGCCAAGCTATCAGTGGTGGGGTTTAACCACAAAGCAACTAATGTGTCAGCAGATGCTCCAAATCAATAATCTGGATCAGTTTTCTATGATAAAAAAGTAACAAACATACATGCAAACATCCCTGACAGGGAAAATCTACATTGAATTGGCTGTACCCTGCATGTTTCTCCACAGCCGAGTCTGCCAAGACCAGTAGGACGGCCGCACACAAACACACATATTTCTTTTATCTATTGATCACGCAGATGGAGCCAATTTACTTGAGTTGGGCAAAAACCTGTTTATCTGCCTGAAAGAGCACAAGGAAGTGTGTGTGTGGTTAGTGTGTCAGCTCATTGTGAGTCAGCCTGGACTTTTTAGATAGGATGTTTGGAAATCAGAGGTAAGCAAAGCATGTGCACACACACACACACACACAGAGTGTTGATGCACCACATTTTCTGTCCTTAAACTAATCATCTTTATGTTTTCCACACCAGCAGCTGATAGGAGGCACATGTATTGTGATTGTGTGAGAGTGTGTGTGTCCAAGCTTTTTTAGATTATCACCAGTGACCCCCATTTGAGTCAGGGTGACCTCGAACACACTTGCACACAAATAACATCCTCCCTGTCACAGCTCCCTCTGAAACAGTGCTTAAGTCAGCACTTTTTTTTTTTTTTTTACCCTCTCTGTCTTGAATTTCTCCCATTTCCCTCCCTCATTTTCTTCATTCATCGAATGCCTGCCTATCATAATATCTCAGTCGCCCTATCCTTGTTTAAATCTCTGCCACAGTCTGCGTCCTCTCTCCCCCAGAGGAGTAGTGATGAGACTGCTTCAGTGACGTCATTAAAACAAATGGGCCGTTCACTATCGGGGACGCTGGTAGCAGGCAGCGAGGTGGGTGGGAGGTGGAAGAGGAGGACTTACACCGCAACTTTACACTGCTGTAAAAGCACACAAACTGTGTTGTCTCTCACACACCTAGGTGTTCTCTCACACACACACACACACACACACACACACACACAAAAGGCAAGCAGTGTGTCCTGCTTCCATCAGCAGTTTCACTGGTGTCCTCAGCAGACCGTCCCTGTCTCCTCTCATGTCCTTAATGACTCTCATACTCTGTCTACACTTCCCCTGCCTCGTTCCGTCTGTCTCTCTCCCTCCCTGTCTACACACTCTTCCCTCCCTCCCTCGCCTCACCACCCTTCTTACAGCTTTTCACTGCTCTCCCTCCTATTCTAGTATTCAGTTTGATGTACACAGTCACAGCTCTCTATCCTGATTCCCGACTCACTGAGGTGCAATCAATCAGACTGTAATTTTCCCCTGCTGACACTTACAACCATCTTGTCCTGAAGAAGAAAGGATGATGGTAGTATTTTGGAGCACTTTGGCGTCCTTGAAAACAAACTCCCAAAAAGGGTTTCACAGGGCTGTGCTATACTGTACTTTGTGGCCTGGCAAATCTTTAGGCTGTGACATTCCTTAAAGTCACAGTACACAGACAAAAAAAAAAAAATAAAAAAAAAAAAAAAAACACAAAACACCCTGAAAGCCATTAAAAAAAGACTATTCATCTGAAAAAAAAATTATGTGTGACACCATACAACTGCAAGTTTGATTTTCTGCCGTGTTTGGTTGTTAAAAGCATTTATTATTAGTCACAAAACCAAATGTAAGGGAACAAAGCATTGCCTTAGGTTGATTCTTTGACACTACTGCTTCAGGATAAGACCTGGACAAATGTCTTGGATGAATACAGGTGATGGGCTGAACAGATGCTTTGAAGTAAACACCTGTTTCAAAGATCAGACCGGTTGCTCTGAAAATCTGGCTAAACATAACAGTCGGCATGTAATGTGTGGAAGACGTGTTCTGCTGTCAAAGCTGGGCAGCATATTTATGCACTGATTACCAAGCTTATTAGTACCTCTGTGTCCAAGTTAATCTAGGAAACATAAACATGTGCACAAGCCAGCAACATTGACTAAAGGGATTTCATATGGAATTTAATAAAGTAATATGAGACATTCGTTTTGGAATAATCGTCCCTTAAATGCCGTAATACTGTTAAGAAAATATAATTTGACATTTTATTAAATTTTAGGATTTTGTTTTATAGCTCCTGTACGGTGAATAATACTTATTGGAAGCCAAGGCATCACCACCAAATATCTCATTAAATAAAGTACATATGGGGATAAATCAGTTTCAAAGAAGTAAATGCAAGAAATAACGGGAAATAAAAAGAAAATCCGGTGGATACATTTCCAATCCTCATTTGAGTGCTTTTAGTGCTTTAATAATCAATTTGAAAATTTATTTTTTTTGTTTCTTGTACCATCATCTGAATCGTTGCCCCATTCTTGTTATGCCAAGCCAGACGCTTCTCGCTCGCTCTCTCACACAGACATTTTCTCTTATTCAGGTCTTGCATGGTCAAAGCAAGAAACACTCCCAGGAGAGAGACCCAGCAGAGATGTAGAGAAGCACCGTGGCTGAAAGTGAACAGGTGGAAAGTAGCTGACTAAACCCAACTACTGTTTGGACCTTCCTGCTGGTTTATTTAATTTTTTTTTTTTTTTTTTTTTGTACAATTCAGCTTATTATACAAAGGCTTGGAAACAAGAGGTACACACTGCAAAATGTTAACAACAGACAATGGTGAGACAAGAAGCAGGACCAAACGCTTTTGTCTCTTTTCATTTCAAATGTAATATTCATGCCCATATTGCCTAAGGTATCAGGACAGCCCAAGTGTCCATTTATAGTCACAAATAAAAAAATAAATATAGTGCAAGATCCACACACTGCAGGGGTGAGTCTTTGTGATTGTACTGTGCCTCCTAACGTGGCTTTGTACCAGCACAGACTCTTGATCACTCATGAAATTCAGCATGTCACTGGGGAGTGAGCCAGGTTTACTTTTTGGCAGGGAGTTTAAAAAAATAGAATCAAAGGAGTATCAATGGCTTTGTACCAGCACAAACTCAAAGGAGGGATATTGATCACTCTGAATGTCAAATTCTCACGTTCTTTTTGAATTCATGCATTGAATATATTAACAGGAACAATAGCAAAAATGGGCTGCATTTTGCCAACATCCAGATCCGCTCAAAATGAATCAAACAGTTTACTAGATTTAAATACGTTTGGATATTACAGTCTGCTGATTTGCAGTCAGTTGTTGGTCATCACTTGTAGGAGATGCAAAATTAGCCTTCCTTCCCCTCCCTTCCATTTCCTATGTGCCCAAAAGTAGAATTCAAACTAAATTACGTGTTTCACAGTTTGACCAGCCCATCGCCAAACAGTCATGAGGTCACTGTCAAATAATGCTCAGTAAGACTAAATTTGTTCCTTGCAAGAATCCTTGCACAGCCTGACCAAGGTGGCTGCCACAGAATGATGATGATATGGTTGTAAACATTTGCATTAAGAATAATGGTTTAAAAAGTTAAAAATTAGTTTTGGAGATCGATACTAATACCGGCCTTTTTTTTTGCAAAAACGTTTCCTATCCTTCTCTATGTTGCTTCTTCCTCTTTTTCATTCCTTGAATTTTTCTTACCTTCTGCAAATTTACATTTAGATCTAGTCATTTGGCAGAAGCTTTTATTCAAAGCCACTTACAAGTGGGGTACAAAGCAAGCACAGCCAAGTCAGGGGGAAAACATTAAAGCAAAGAGCTGTACGCAAGGATCTTTCTGTTTCATTAGATGCAAGTGCAAGACAGGGCAGAGGATTTGTTTAAGGAAGTTATGTCTTTAACATTTTTTATCAAATATTGGGAGGGAGGCTGCTGAACATGCAGAGTTTAGCAGCTCATTCCACCTTTGTGGGACCACTGAGCTGAAGAGCTTTGCTTTTGCTCTGCGGTGTAGGAAACAGCAGACACCGTTCATTAGCAGAGTGCAATGGGCGCGAGGGATTGTAGAAATGGATGGAAGGAATTCAGACATTCTTCCTCTAGATTACATATCCTCTTTTGCATGCCTACCCGACTCACCTTCTCTAGCTGAGATTTTGGATCTCTAGCTGTTCTTATCTTTCACCACTCAATTTTTTCTGTCGTCATTTTTCCTTCTTTCTTCACCCACTTAACTTCACTGCCCACTCCTACTTTTCTCAATCTTCCGTGACTTCCGTCCTTATAACTTACCTCACTTTCTTACCTTCATTGTTCTCTAAGCTTATGCGCTCATCCCTAACCTCATCCTTTACTTTTCTACAACCACCTACGCTCTTTCTTCCACTGTTGATCTTTACCCTCTTCTTTCTTCCCCACACCTGTCTTGTTTTTTCCCTTTCATTTGTGCCCCAATATATTGCGTTGTCAGTAAAATAAACACAGTTTTGATATTTCTCGCTCTAAAAACAAAGGTTTCAGTTTATTTAGCAACTAGCATTTAACAATAACCATTCTCCTTGTCAAAGCCTCTGACACGCTGCAGAGTCCTGAAACGCTATGCAAGACAAATGAAATAATCTTAAGTTTAGAGACTCTTTAGGGCAGGGTGACCCAAGAAAAGAGACTTCAGATAAAAGCCTTCATCATAGCAGAACTGAGGGGACAATAGCTAATATGTAATATGCACAACAGTTTTCCGAGTCAGGTGAGTGAATCCTTACATTCATTATAGCAATATCAGGAATTCAAAGATAGTCCTTAATATTAAAGCAATTTCCTTTCACAGCACAAACCACAAGTCAGAAAGTTGCCTGTAATGTGCCTGAAGCTCAGATCTCATTCAATTTAAATGTTCTTTACCCTTTATTCATCAGAGGTCGCACGAGGCTGTTGTTCAGCGTGGCAGCCACACTGCAACTGGTCAACGTGTTGATCTGAAAAGGAATGTACAGTCTATTGACCCCAATTCTGTGGGTCTGTGGTTTCTAATTTTACGGCCAGATTTCTCTCAGCTCTGGCTGTAATGGATGGGACGGCCATGAGGGAGCAGGCACACCTGGTTGCTGAGCCTCAGTCAGCACCAGTGTTTTGACAGGCCTGATGAATGCAGGCTTGTAAGTACACAGACACACACACGCGCTCTACTACACCCTGTAGCCTCACTCTGCCGAGCTAAAGCAGGAATACAGTGCTGCAATGCACCGTGGATGTGTTTATAATGGGAGTTTTCAATTACCGCGCGTCACATTTGTAGTTTCTATTATTCATAATAAATAAAGAGCATGATAATAAAAGACTATCTTAAAATTCCCAATGCACTTGAATTATTATTAGTAATTTTATTGGTTGTATAGTTGTGTATTTGATTAACTAGCCATGTAGCACTATGCAAATTTACTCATCTAAGTTCTTCATGCAATATGAATGAATACAATATAACATGTCTTAGTACTGTCTATGTACTGATATTAAAAAGACGCCCTTTGCTACTTTAAATTAAACACAATAAGATGATGAAATCAACATAATATGAAGAAGCTACATTGTTGTGGAATAATAATTAGAAATTATTATTCCACAACTATTATACCATTTTACAGCAATAACATTATTCAAGTTGCTATTTTGGGTGAGTTTAGAGGCTCTTTGTATGCAGAAAACACGCACCCATCCATCTCTTCCTCTTTCACGCAGAAGTTTAGATAAACACAATAAACAAAGAACCAACAAAACGAAGCATGACATAATATCAGGTGACTAAACAAGGAATGAATACTTCCCATTTGGAATGAAAATCCCACTAACATCTAGCCCACTAGATGTTTTCCAGCTTGTAGTTAACAGCAATCAGAAATGCTAAGGTGTACAAAGACCTATCAATAATAGATTCAACCTGCAGAATTTGATTAAAAAAAATTAATATACACTCACAAGTGACAAGTCACTGTAGGGTTCAGTACAATACATGGAAAGCTACTGTCAACAGCCATTTTGGTTAGCTTAGCTTAGCGCTTAACTGGAAACATGAGAAACGGCTGGTCTGGCTTAGTCAAAGGCAATAAAATACTTCAAATCCAAAGTTGACTTACATCACCACACTGCTCAGTTTTGAGTGTTCGGTACAAAAACTATTTTGGTAAAAGCTGAACTTAACAGTTGCTGAAAATATCTCCCTGTTTATTGTAAAGACAAGTATGACATTATCTTTTAATCCACCCTCAGCATCCAAAAAGAAGTGTGTTTAAAAGCAAAAGCTTAAACTTCTTTAAGATGCCTGTTTGAAATTATTAAAACTACAGAAAATAAACATCCGCTCTGTGTGGATTAATCGGTCCTCTCCCTTTCTACAATGTCAAATATAAATTGAGACATTTTGCTGACATTTGGTTTGATCACAAGGATTGGTTTTAAAAAAAAAAAAAAAGACAGCAATTAATAAAGAAGTTTTCATGAAAGCACGGAGCGCTTGAATTTCAATTTCCAATTATTGCACATGAGAGTGTGCAAATCCATGGAGGGACTGTGTTATTCTTCCAGCTTTCAACCTTGTTTTTATTAACTTAATTTATTTGATTATTCATTTGCTTCAATCCTTGTCCCCCATTTTGCTTCCAGCTCATACTGAGCTAATTATTCACCCAGCACTCTACAGCTATTTCGATTATTCACTCCACGTGTCCGTTGCTGAAGTACTCAGTCGAGCTCACGCTGTTTGTATCCCATATGCATTAGTCCCCTCACACCCTTCTACTGTTGATCCTAACACTGATATAGACATGAATAAATTATCCAAATGTGTCTGTATGTTTGACGGTATGAATGCGTGACAGACTTGAATAATAATAGAACTTATTGACGTAGCCTCCATTGATTGCCCTGGAGGGTTTGTGAGCGAGCCTCCTACCTCGTTGCCGTACATCATGAGGTGGTGGGTGGTGATAAGGGCTTTAAAGACCACCACCCAGCTGGAGTTGGCTGTGCGTTCAAACAGTGTGTCCGCCAGCTGGGGAATGTTCACGTTCATCTCATTGGTGCAGTGGATCAGATCTGGCCGAGGGGAACAACAAAAGAAAAAAGATATATGAAGAGTTAGCCTGTAGCAGAAAATAAAAGAGCAGTAATGAGAAAAACTTTTACAGGTTTGATCATCTTGATGGAAAACAACTATAAACAGCTTTCCACAGAAATATACGTTTCATTTGAATTCTTAGGTGAATCAAGTGTGAAGGACACTTGCTATATGCAGAACTTTTTCTAACCTCCTCCTGTTCTACTGACATTCACTGAGCTGATCTCTTTTTCTGTTCTCTCGAGACATGTCACCAGAAGTTCAGGTGTCATTCATCCACTGAACCTGAAGGAATATTGAACCTTTGAGCGCATTAAATTCAAGCAACACAACTTGCAGCCTTAGAAACAAGAGGTATGGATGAAATGAGCGATATGACTCACAAAGATATTCTAATGCCGTCACGTACAATAGCTTGCAAATTTCATTAACAATAAATTACCAAAAGTAATAAAATTAAAGGACTCCTGTTCATACATTTTAGGGATGTATCAGTTTTCTGTGATAGTAAAATAAATATCTGAATTGACAAAGGATTAACTGGGGAAAAAAAAAAAAAAAAAAAAAAAAAAAAATCAACAAATTAAGTTTTTTTATTCTATGGTTGTTCATGCAGATTTGCATATGCAAAGTAACACCAACTTCCAGGAGACTAGAAGTCTATATTAGATGGCCGGCTAAGATAACATTCTAATAATGAAACTAAAGTGTTTCACACAAATTTGGGGTTTAAGGCTGAGCTTTAATACACTCGATGCATATTACGCAGATGAGATCTGCTGTTATTGATGTTACATCAATGCATAAAAAAAACTATTTATTTACTGGTAGTCAACTTTAATTTGGAGGTGCCTGACATGATCTGAGCAGATATAAAAGTCGGTCCCTGAATCACTGTCATCACTGTTTTAGTTGGAATTGATTTGGGCCGACTTTTGTTCAGGTCCCTTAGCTTATTACAAAGATTCAGTGTCTTCACCCACTAGATGTAACACACAGTGATCTCCTCCAGCACAAACATCAATATAGACATGGTTAACTTAATCATTCAGACCAGACAGTTCTTCATTTGGGGTGTTTTTTTTTTCCTCCCGATTTCTCTGGTGTCCTCCACCCCTTTCATTCCTTCGCCTTTACTTCGATTCCTGCTCTCTCTCCCTCCACCCCACTCCTCTCTCCGTCCTTTGTTCTTCACCACAGGACATTATGAGCTGCCGGCTCTCACACCTGGTAACTACGGAAACAGTTTCTCATTAGGCTACTGGAGGACTGGTGCGGGTGAGTCCCGTCGGGAGACTTCATCATAATAATCAGGTCCGCGAGCACGTACAAGCATGCGCAGGTGCTCACACTTATTCAATAAAGCCCCGTCTTCGCTCTCTTTCACTCACTTAACACATTATCTCCCTCAAGCACTTGCCTACGCACACACACAATGACAAAACATGGCAGATTATAAGTCCAGCATTAGTCTCAATCAACATGGCACCTTTCCCACTTCTCCCCAGACACAAACCAAGTGGTGGGTTATTTAGTCGATACAAATGAGTGTGGAGTAATGTAATACGAAGGTACATTACAGCCCAATACAGTACATCCGTTTAGTGGTGTGAATGACAGCCAATCAGAGCATTCTTTCCTAGCTAACCGAGTGTATCTAAATTGCAGTTTGACACCGAGTGTCACCGCATAAATCTCAGGATTTCACGCCTATTTTATGGGAGTTGTTCCAGGAATATTAATGCATCAGCATGCTGAATTAGCCTTTTCAATATCAGCACTGCTGGACTGTTAGCCCCACCTCGTCTTTCTGCCTCCTTCAGTCTCCTTTTCCGTCCCTCTGTATCCCTACATGACATTACTAATGCTGATTGCAAACAATTAATATGCCGAAGTTGGAAACATGAATTTAAAATGGCTGGTATTTTTGTTGATGACAGCGCACTACTCTTTAATTTTGAATCTGTCCACCCAGTTTCTGTATTTCTGCTGCCATCTCCTCTCTTTTTTCCATATGTCCATTTTGCCTTCTTTTTACAGAGCTCATGTTTTTTCATTAGGTCTGAAGTGGTGCAAGAGAGAGCGAACTAAGAGAAGGACTGATTAGGTCTGTAGGGACGCTTGTGCACGGGTGTGTGTGTGAGTGATAATGTAAAGAGGGTACATGTGCTGACTTAATCAGGCTGAGTGGAAAGCATTAGATGCCACTGATCCCAGACCAGGGGATGGAAAGGCAAGGCGAGGTAAGTGAGGAAAACATATGGCACAGAATAAAGGGTCAATGTAAAGAGGGAGAAGTTAGGCAGGACACGAGTCTGGAAGGCAATAAGAAAGAAAAATACATAAAATTGGGAGAAGAATATAGGAAAGGAGTAAGACAGAAAAATGAGAGGAGATAATGAGAGATGATGAGACATGAGTGTCTCTTCATCCAGACAATTTGCAGGAATTCACACACAGACGAACCAAGGCTCCTCGCTTCACTTTATCCCTCCTCTCTTTCCTGACGTGGTCTGCAGTCGAAACAGGATTGGTGATTTTTTTCCCCAGTACACCATGAGCAATTATTTTGACCACAAATGGAAAAAACGCATGACATTCGGTCAAGACTCCTCCGACCAACTCTTCATTGCATTGCCAGCAATTACCTGCACAGGAGTTGCAGGTGGAGTCTATCCTGGCCTAATTATCTTTGACACATTACAGGACACTTGAACAGCAGAACTCTCTACAAATACAGTTTATACAATGTATGTCAAAACTAAGTTGTCGAGCCTTGGTGGGAGCTGCAGTGCAATGTACTGATATAGATATATGTTGACCTAATACTGTTGAGTATATCAGAAAACTAGAATAGCTAGCTGGTGGGTTATAACATTGGACCTCTGTGCTGTGAAGTGAGCATGGTAAGCACTGCACTGCTGTCAGTGTCACCCTGACAGGGCAGATAATCTAAGGCTGGGTTCAGACAGATTCACAGTTCACTGACATTCAATATAAAAAATGCATTTGACAATGTGCACTGAGGTACCAGGTGGTCATAAAGAGGGTGCAGCTCAAAACAATGCTCCTCAATTATGTATGCAAGGATACGTTCCTGCCATGGTAACTTTCTTTTCTATTACATGTCCTCGTCGGTTGATCCTCTAGAAGAATGTTGCTACCTTATAAAAGGAATCAGCTACAGTATGTGTCAACCATGAAAACTCTGACACAAACACGTGGGAGGAAAGACTGTGGCTGAGTAAACTTAATCTCATTCCCTAACAGTGGCCTTCTCTGTTCCCATCTGATGTGAGCTCCATTGTTAACGGTCATCTGTTGACCTCTACGGCCTTTGATTGAACCACAATAGACCACAGACTTCCTGGTACCAGGGACCAGGGGAGAGCTAGAAGAGCCAGACTGGATCTGATAAGAATATGTGATGTTGCACACTAGGACCCAATTCATTACACCAACAAAGATATTTGTCAGATTTCTTTTGCATCACTGTTAGATCAGATTGTGCCAAAACCTGAACTTGAGAGACCACCTGTTTCTGTGTGTTCGTTTAAGGGAAAGCCAGTGGTCACATCAGGCAGAGGAAAAATGATAGGGGGAGGAGACGACAGAGATTACACCTGGCTCAGCTGACTAACTTCTATCTGTGCCCCCTTTCATCTTTCCAGCCACATTTAATCCCACCCATGTCTACCTGCTGCCGGACAACAAACAAAATGCTGCTTCACTATCCACGTTCAGCTCCTCCTTTATCTCATCTGATGTGGAGATAAACTTTTTTCTTTGACTGTATTTCTTTCCATTTCTCAGACTGTCTGGAGCATCTTTGCAATTTTGTGGTACGAAAATAACACACGTTCACTAATTACCTGTATCTGTCTGCATTGTCCCCTTTCTATCTGTCACTATAAATATATTCAATGTTTCTCTTTTCTTTCCTTCTCTTTTATTTGATCTTTTTTGGCTGAAACTGATTAACAGCAACAGGATAAAACAATGGTGCCAAAAATGGCTAAAGAAACCCAACAATCCACAACTATTAGATGCAGTTTCCTCTAAAATGTAAACCACAGAATAACATCATTGCTGCTGAAGAAAACAATTATAAATCTTTTTTGGCATCTCTGCCTACCCAAATATATGGTTGATCGGTCAAAGCCAGTCTTTTCTGCTGCAAAAAATATTCTGACATTCTTCTAAAGTTTATATATAGAAAATGAGTTTTCTTTAGTATTATAAGCTATACGTTCAAGATTTAGATTATTTGCAGGGCATGATATTTAACTTTTTAGACAATTTCCCCTTCAGGCAAGGAGCTAAGATGTTTAAAAATAAATAAATAAATAAATAAATAAATAAATGACTGAATGAAATGGGGTTGTGAGAAAAGTTACATATAAATAATACATAAAAACTAAAGTTGAGAGTTAATACTATATAACTAAGTTGGGGCAACTGTGGCTCAGCTGGCAGAAAGGATATTCTACGTAAGGTCACAAAAAGTATGACTTTATTAAGGGATTTTAGTTTTGATTCAATTACTCAAATTGTTCTCAAATGTGTCTTTTTGTGTTTGTTTGGTTTAGTTTTGGGATTTTCTCAAAACTCATGAGAAAAGCTCATGAGAAAATGTCAAATCTCATAAACCTTTTTATTTTAAGTGAGGAGATGATAGTATTCTGACTATGCCAAAACAATGTGATGTCCTTGTGAACTTCCTGTCTTAGCAACTTCTGAAAATGAACATGGCAGTAATGGCCGTTAGTTTCTTAATTTACCTTCTCACTTTGCTCAAAGACGTTGCCCAAAAATAGTCATTTAACATCTTAAGAACAGCAGGATATTTCTTCATTCAAAGTGATTTCACACCATCTTTAAGATGTAAGAACAGCATAAATACTGGCAATCAGACTAAAAAACTATTTGAGGATGGTTGAAAGAATTAATACAATGGTTTTCCTTTAAAGCAAGACCAAATCATAATTATTGTCATATTTTAGGAAGCCTGTGGTTTAAATGTTGTTGGGCCTCAGAAACAATTGCAAACAATGGGAATGTTAAAGATTAATTTCAAGATAGCTAGGAGTCAATAAACTACACCACATTGCTGATGATGTCCCAAGCTGTAAAATCACCAGGGCTTTGTTGAGTCTCAGTGTTATGAACGACTTTGCAGTTAAAAGTAAGTATGTCACTGTCAATCAAATGTTGTGGGAGACCACACGACATATTAACCACAGGATATACTAAAACAGCTTTAATTTGTGTGCAACTGAATGACTTCACCAAATCATCATCCTTGTCCTCCATGAAGTCAGAGGAACTGCAACCCAATAAAAATCCTTACTGCTCTCATAGGAGATTTCTTTCTGTGTTCCTCTTACTAAAAGGGTCAGAGGTCAACACACTGCATGGTTTTAAGTGTCTTTCACTCTTCTGCAGAGTGGATACTTGCCAACAGGAAAGTGTGAATGTTGATCAGCCAGTTGAAGGACTAGGTTTCTAACTACTACGCCGCCCTGCAGTTCCAATCACTCCACAGGGAAAAGAGATTGTCAAGGTTTAATGACACTGCTAACTGAACAAGGGTACTGCTGCAGAGTTGACTGACCTTCATTCAAAATCTACACAGGTACTTAGTGTGTACATCTCTGTGTTACTAACAGACACCACATAGATGAAAAGCCAGACACACAAGGCACCAGGAGGAGTACAGCCCCAATCTGTTAAAGATTAACGCTCCGCAGTATCAGCACCTTGTCTGCCATGTACTGGTAATCTCATTCTCTCTTCTGTCTGTCTATCTCTGCTTTAGGGACTGCAGAAAGGGTTTGCCTCAAAAGAGGATTCCCTCTCCGCCCCTCTCTCGCCTCTTTCTTTACCTCTCAAATCCTACTGATAGGGGGAGGAGAGAGGTGTGAAGAACTGTAAGAGAAATGTAAGCCTACTAAAATTTGAAAACGCATCATTTTCTTCTTCTTTCTGGGGCTTTACAATTACACTAAGCCAGCCTCAAACCCCCTAACAGTGTTATATGTAGAGACTCTAAAGGAATGGATGAATATGAAAATGTCAATCTTGTTTTGGGGCACTGACAGGAGAAACAAAGCTTTTACACCACGACGAAGTAAACCTTCACAGACTTTCTGTCGCATCCAATTCTTTCCATGATCTCTCGCTTTACTGCCAATTCAGCCAATCACACAAGAGGTTGTATCACTGATCAGTATTAATGTTCATGCTATGAGCTGACTTCTCGAGAATAGCAAGATGATGTGACTGACTGTCTCAGTGCAGAAGCACAGCAGTTACTGTTCACCTCATTTAACAGGTAGCATTTATGAGCCAAAACAAATCATTATTTCATCACTGTGCAGTTGTCAGATAATAGAAACAGAAAAATGTCAGTGACAAAAGCAAAGGTTGTTTCCTGCTCCGCTAAAAACACAATATGTTATCATTAAATAAATGAAATGACAGAGGAGACCTAAACTTCCTGTCTCTTTGTTTAAGGACAATAAGGACACAGCTTAGGTGTTGTGACTGTGTTCTAAGATGTCTCAGTGATAGAGCACAAGACTTGTGTTTCACCTTATGATCCTTGATCATGTCACTATTGTATTTTGTTATTGATCTATCAGCTGGCTGATAAACACAAATATATGATAAGTAACATTAAATGACCTGCATCGTGTCTGTCCTGTTTTTGGAAGAGAAGAATAAAGAAGAGATTTAGCAGTTTTCATAAAGCTTTGCCATTTCAGTGTGTGGAACTTTTGAAAAATGACTTATGGATGCTTGGCTGAGCTAAAGTCATCTTCACAAGTAAATGGTATGTTTGTCTTTACGTGCCTTTGTGTGGAAATGGTTCAAGCTAAAGGGGAAGACACCCCATGATTACTGAAAGGAGTCGAGCTTCCTAAACTTACTTACACCCAGAGTGATATTAAAAAGCTGAATAATAGTCTGAAATAAATTAATTTGACAAATGTCAAATTAGATTTACTGCTTTTCTGAGTGCAAACAAAACAACTTTACTTTGCACTGAAAAACAAGTGATCTGATTGACCATAATGAAAATTTTCACTATTTACTAAAAAAATAATTAACCAAGAAAATAATAATTAACTGCAGTATACTAAATAATTAAAGAAGTAAGACTAGACAGATTTTAACGTGAAAAGGGAAAAATTAACACTGGCATTGAATCAGGGCTTGATATCTGCATAAACTCAGCATTTTGGCTTCATAGTCTGCACCCAGGAAGAAAAAAGTAGGATCAATAGACGACTTAAGTGGCAGATAGGAAGGAGAGATGGAAGGAGGGACGACATGATGAACTGGGAAGTGAGAAATAAGCAAAAACAGAGAGAGGGGAAAGAAAAATTAATGAGAGGAGAGAAAAAGGAAGAGAGGGCAGAAAGACAGTGTCACCAGAAGTTGGTCTATTAATAGACAAGCTCTGGCTGTATAGCTTTAATTCTCCCCTAGAGGTCTTAAATAAGAGCTGTTCCTCCTCTCTTTTGTGCCCCTGTCTCTCTTAGTCACACATAGAAAAACAGCAAAAGAGACAGACTCCTTGTCATTTCCAACCTCACTGTTTTCATAGGAGGATTCAGGAAATCTTGTCAAGTGAATGGGATTGAGGTCTCTGTGTGTTCAGCTCATCTCAGAGTGTGTCTCTGCAAGATTGTCTTGGGGGAACGTCTACCAGTTTCTGTCAGAAAAAGAGAGTGACACCAACAGAGAGAATGGCAGGCAGGCAGGCAGACCTACATGCAAACAGGTAGTGTATGGGAAGACAAAACAAGCAGTTGAACCCAGCCAAAAGCTCTTGAGAACATAGCTAAAAATAAACTGACATCAGAACAGGACGGGAACAGAAGCACTGACTGTTCCCAAACAAACACACACACTCAGACGGGCAAAGCTTATTTAAAACCATGTACTATCATCATCAGATAGACTAAATGTGATGTAAAATGAGGATGCAGTCTTCCCTCTGTTCAGGTGAGATTTTTATTTGAAGAGGAAACTTGACCTTAAGTAGCCCAGGGAAGTTTCCGTGGATAAATACATCTTAAATAAGTAAAACTGTGTAATTCTTGGTATGCTGATTCATGCACTTTGAGATCTGTGACAGCGGTAGCTAAATAATAAATTAAAGCCCTACGAGAACACAAGTGTGTTAACCCACTTGCAGTAATTTAAAGAATAAATTAGCAAACAGCTAGCTTGTAGCTAATAGAATGATTTCAAATGCGTGCTTAATGTTCATTTATCTTTGTCTACCAGTGTGAGAAATCTGCATAATTATGATTTCAAATAATTCAACATTCCATCTATAAAATACATGCAAGTCAAAATTTCAATTTTAGGACAACTGATTGGAGATTTTTCTTAACCAGTGGAGAAGCAATTCATCCCTCAGGTTACCTGAAAACTAATCACCAATCAATAACTAATTGTTTCACTGATTGAAACAGTTGCAATCAGTGCAGAAGAAGTTTAGAGCTTTTCAAGTTGTTACGGTAATTGTGTTAGAACACAAATGATGACGTGGAGCAATATCATTATTATTTTGGAGTAGCGTACTGGCAAATTTAGCTTAAGAGAAAAACTCCTGGGTTTTTTGTTGCAAAATGCATAGTCTCCGTGATCCTGTAGTCGCTAGCTATTCGCCAAGTTTTTTTTGCCAGTTGTTGTTCAGCAGGTACCACATAGTTCAGTATTAAAGAGCAGCAAAACACCCCATTGTGCTGAAGGGAAACTGTAGAGTTGAGGGAAAATTCAATGTGGGTTTGTCACTTTGAGCAAACCATTTCACAAGGCATTTGATCCATTTCTGATTGATATACAATATTCATGAGTTAATATCTAATGTCACTCAGCCACATTACAGTAACACATACTTACCACTCATTAACTAGAAACTTTTATACTTAACATATACTGTGTACGGACATGTGACTTACCAAGTGCAGAATCACCATAATGCCTATGCATTACAAGTAGCATGACTGAAGGAGCAGGGGAATATTTGGAATGCATGTGCCTGAATGTTACTGACAAGGTTAATGTTTATTATCACACTGATGAAGAAGCACTTGGGGGCATATTATTTATACTGTGTTGAACAATAACTAATACAACGAGAGGTTACCAGCTGATTTAAATCCAAGCCAGGTTTTATGTAATGTTACAAATATATTTTACAGTTCTTGACTTATGTACTACACTCTCAAGAAAACGCCTACCAACGTCGCTTCCCCTGTGAGTTTTTTATAGCATCATCTAGTCACGCAAGCTCCTGCTGAATGTGTTTCAATATGGACTGGCATTTTTCAACAGATCCCATACATACTCAACAGGACAGTCAGAAACACCATTGTCATTTCTCTATTGTTACAAATATAGTCTGACACACTGAACACTTTACATGCATTCCCTTGAGCTTCACTTGAAACAGACGTATCTGGACAGTCATCAGTTAAGCCTTTTTCCTGCCTGGTAGGCCAAACCAGGCCTATCTTGGCTCCGCAGCCAGGGAGGGGCTGTTTCGATAACATTAGGCTCACCTACAATCACTTAAGACACAGCCGTCCCCACCGTGTTACTAAGCAGCTACGCCCTGTGGCAGGTCTATCAGGCTGGAATCAATGCAACACAAAGAGCGGGAAATAAGCAGGACTATTTGTATCCTTAAATGGCCTTAAACCACATTGACTTCAATTCTCTAAATGCTTTCTTTAGTGGTATTTGGTGGATGGCAATAAATACTCCATAAGTGTACACTCTCTTCCAAGAATAGGAGGAAAGAGAAAAGGACAAAGCAAATATATTAATCTTATGAAATTGGTTGAAAAATATATTTAATTCTCCACTGTTTTGTATTAAAAAACACGCACACCCCACACACACCATGCACCCTGTGCACATTTCTTCCATTTTAAAAATGATAAAACCATTTCGGCTACACAGGTGAAAACAGGCTTTAGGTCTGACAGTTTTTGACTAACATTTGCCGGCCCTGTTAGGAAACATGCTATTAACTTCTGTGTCTACCACTGAATTGAGCACACCATTGCTGTGTTACCTAATGGACACTGATACATTATCCTTTTTTTTTTTTTGGTGAAATTTCCACTCAAAAAAAAAAAAGCGGGGATAAAATTTACATGGAAAGAGGAAACTTGTTAACTTAGCTTGCTAACATTAACATCAATTCTCATTGTACATAAACTGCACTTTTTTAATGCTTATACAAACATACATTAAATCTAAACACATTCCAGAACAAGCATAGACCAACATCTTGCACACAAATAAAAACATGCAAACATATCTTCAGTTCCTGCCTAATATGAGGCTGTAAAGTCTGAAAGACACCCAATTGCTAGAAGCTAAAACTCAAACATCAGCTCAGTAACTTATTATATGCACAGTGGTTCTGTCCATCTCTAAATTTGACCAAAGCAAAGACCCATCAAATTGTGGGTGTCAAGGACTACTCTAGCATCACATCCATTTGTCATGCATGTATAACCTAGTTTTACGGTTGGGCTAAAAATGGTCCAACACAACATGATGTCAGAAGACATGTGGGCCAGCAGCTCAGCCAGCTGGTAAAAATGATGTGGCATGTTGTATTAAGCTCCTCTAACCTTAGCTGCTACTGAGTAGAAAAGCCTGAAAATGCACCCTGTCATAAAATACCTGACCGAGGTTGAGACTTGAGTTGAAAATGCCACATAGGATGGTCTAAAACTGGCAGACCAAGACAACAGGTCAATGCCCAACCGAATATTCACCGACCGTGTCTGTTTTACAGAAGATCTGGCTCTGGGACTTAAGGCCAGTGTATGCTTGAAAGAAACATGAATACAACATGTCATCCAGTCGCTTTTCAGACCGCATTTAAGCGAAAAAGCCTGCCATTATTGTGAGGGACCAGATACAATAATGAAGTGGAGGATAACAACACACATTTTTGGACAGTCTCTTCATGGTGTTCACAGTGAGTGTCTGTTGAGATTCTTTTTCTTCCAAAATCTTAGGAGGCCTTTCAGCAAAGAGGTGAAACATTTTCAAGAGACACAACCAAGTCCAACTGGCACCAAATCAATTTAGGTACGGTAACTCAAAAGGAGAAATAAAACAGAAAGAGTATAACCGCAATTCTTTGGTGACATTGTTTATTCCATGAATCATGTGGTCGACGTTGATTTCCCTTTACTCTCACCTTACTTGCTTTCTCTCATTCACTTCACTAAAAACAAGAAGGATGCATTATGGACGAGACAAGGCGATCGAGAGTGGATCTAGCCTGAACAGCCATTTTTTAACAAAGCTGGGGTGTGGCTGCTGCGGCACTTACATTAGTTTATTTACACCACTATTCATGTGACTAGTTATTCTCACATGATTGCCAAGTGTCTCTCAAGTGATGTCAAGGTGGAAATTTTCACAAAGGTTAAGTGCTAGAGAAACATCACACCAATCATTCAGCAAAGCAGTTAAATGGCAAGAGAGCAATGCAATTCACTCAGCTGCCAGTTATTTACGATTATTAGATATTCCATTACCTGGATTACCAGGGACCTTCATTAGAGTTTCATTCAGTATTTCTAAGAAACACTCAACAAACTGGATAAACAAAGGTTGTAAAAACAGTACCATTAATGCGCCTGCAGCCTGATTTCACCATCAAACTTCCCCTGTCAACTAAAGTCCATTTAACACAAGCCAGTTCACTGGTTTGCTACCATGACAACAGAGTGCCCGTGAAGAGGAACCTAGATTTGAGTTTAAATTTCACAACTTCTCTCTAAGAGCTGTAAGATGGTCAAACAATCAGTATTTCAATGATGCCAAAGTGGAAAGAAGTAGCTCTGAAGTGTGTATGCATTTGTGCCATGGCAGTTGCTTAGCTGCTAAACGCTGGATTAAACACACAATATCCCTCACCTTGACAACCTGCAAACTGCGAGCAGGTGTGCAAGCAGACAGACATATTCCAATAATTTCTGAGCTTCCCTCATTGATTTTTATGACGATAATCTCCATAAATATCAGAGCATTTCACAAATGATGGGAAGGACTTTTTGCCACCGACTCCCAAGCCAGGGTTAATTGAGGTGGACAGTCCCAATCATGACACTAAATAGCTTGAAAATGGCACTGATTTTCGCCAGTGGTGCGTGAATGGCATGGCTGCTGCCGCCAACAGTGGCCCCATGAACCCTCTCATGCTCACTGCTGGCAGGAATGAAAGGCCTCTGCCAGGGTTACTCGGTTATCGGGTCTACATGCAAATATGCCAGTGAGATCATTCACTGCCTGTTGTCAGACAGTCGCAGATGCTTGTGGTGAATTTATGCCCAAGGAGAGAGTGAAAAAAAATGATGCATGACTGTGTTTATGCAAGTGTGTTGCTGGATAGGGGCACTGAAAAACAGAAAAAGAAAGTGAGATTTGACACTTAAAGGTTTCTGGTTTCAGGTTTCCTTTTTTCTCTTTGTCCATTGATAAATAACCCTGCAGGCACCTACTCACTGGTGAACTTATTGGTTGACTCACATCCTAGCTAGTTAGCTGGCAGGCTCATGCTTGATTTATGAATCTGCGTCATATCTACATTTAGGTTTTGCCTAGGTACCATGTAGCCCTGTTAGTTACATTGTAGCCCGACGTGCATCTCCACAGCAATCGAACTACACACTGCAGCAACAGAGACCAAAAGTAGTGACTGGTGCACTTGGCACCAAGCAGTTTGGTTGTGTAATTGTGCTTACAAAGCCATAAGATACTTGTGTGGCCCAATGTAAAGGCAATACCAATAAATCTAGCTTCAACTGCCAACTAAACAAGCCCTTCTATGTTTCGTTCAGACATGTAGCATCTTCTTTTTTGAAAGATCTGGACTGTATCTGAGCTGAGAAAAGAACTGTGGTTTAGTTTCATCAAAAAAAAAAAAGATATTTGAACAAGTCGATCTTGCCTCTGAGATGTTATGCTTGGCAGCCTCTAGCACTGCATGATCAGATGGCTCAAGGTGAATTTTACTGAGTACAACCAAGACTGACTGAATGACTAGCAAATGCTCTTACTTGGCTCATCCTGTTCACTACTTTGCTGGATGGTTGAATGGACTTGCTGGCTAGTTGGTTGAGTAATGACAAAACGTGCTGCCTGCAAGCCTCTACAGCTTGCTAACCGACTCACAAATTGACTACCTTGTCTGACTGAATGACAACCTAAAGTACAACCTTGTCTGTACTTCTGCCTGCTGGCCACCCCCCACCAACAACACAATGAAGTTGACAGCCTGAAAACACTGGATGTCACATCCGTGGCGAAAAAACTAAAATGGATAAATAACATGACAATCAGCCCTTCATGCAATGCGCCATTCACTGACCGTTCCCCCCACGGCATTGAGGTTGTTGCTCTCACAAAGAAATCAATATCCTACAATGATTAAGCTAGACGCGGTGTATTGGTCTAAAGGTCTGGCCAAGTTCACAAAAGGAGCCGAGACAATACGTGACTTTTGTTGAACGTCAGCAGCTGAGTCCTGTGAGTGAGAAGGAGTTGAAGGATGTGAGGCAGCTGAGCCGAAGCATCGATCAAGCATGTGCATCCCATGCCGACAAAGGCAGTTCCCAGAAACAGAACTTCAGCACATTCAGTCCCAGTAATGTCTAACACAAGAAATACATGACTCATTTTGTTAAATATATTGATTCATTCCTTCTTTTGTGTGGTTCCACTTGCATCAGTGCCACCTTCAACAAAACTGATATTAGTGGGCTTTACTGGAAATGGGGGAACGTAAAAAAAAATAAAAAACACTATCCAACTATTAATCCACATATACAAATGTCAAAAGACAATCAGGAATCAGCTGACTAAAAGAATCTGAGTTCATTCTGCTCTCTACTGACATACCTCAGAATGTTTTATAAGTGATATTTTTTTCACAAAATAAAGCCTAAAGCTACCTCATGAGAAAAGATGATGTTACTGTGACTCTTTTCTAACACAAAATGAAATATTTCATACAGCTCTCTCATTCATCTCTCTTTGTAAACAAGGTGAGCACTGTGTGTCCTTTATGGGCTACAGGTCTGATGAAAGAACTACTTTCTCTTTCTTCTGTCACTCGCCATTGTGTGTGCCTTGAAGTCTGTACAACAAGAACCTGCTGTAAGAGGTTTGTGCCACAATACAAGGACTGCAACAAATTCATTCACAAAAAGTAAGCAGTTGATGGTTACAGCCCCGGCAAGGTGACAACTTTGCTTTCCTTGGTCCTGTTTTACAGGAATTTAATTAAAGGTGAAACAATCGGGCTGGTTGATCGATACGCTAATCAATCAACGAAGTTAATCACCCAACAGTTCTGGTAGATAGATTAATTATTTATGCCATTTATCATGCTGAAATAAAAAATGTTGTAGTTTCAGGATCTCAAATCTGAAAATATGCAGTATGTAGTTAACAGCTAATATCTTTGTGGTTTAGCCTGTCATCCTGAACATGGTCCAAAACACTTGGAGTAGTTTAAACTAATTAGCTGAATGAGAGTCAAACAGTCTAGAACGACTCAAGCATACTGCCACAAATTCTCTGTTTTAATGATACGATGCTTTTCCTTGTCATTACTGACAGTAAATATTTATATCTTAGTTAATATTTTATCTTTGACTGTTGGCTGGCAAAAACTAAAGATCTAAACAAATTACAGAGTTCAGAGGAACAAAATTGGCATTTTTTTGCCATTTTCCAACATGTTATATAGATAATTATTAATGTACTGAATGTAGTCTGCTGAGACCAGTGTGATGAGCATTTTAACTATATTTGGTTATTTTTGGTCTCAACAATTAATCGGTGAAAAGCAAACATTTGCTAGACTAATCAATGACGGAAACATGTTGTGGCATTACTTGAATACACACTGAGCTGTTGTTGGAGCAATTCCCTGACAACACTTTGGCATCTGAGAAGTGGCACTTGTGTGGACCAAAGAACTGATCAATACGACAAACACAGTCAATACACATACCGCTGAAAATCCAGCATTCCCACAGTGCACATGGCAAAGGTGCTGGTCTCATTTCACAATAAGAAGCCAGCAAGTAACGTGGCTAATGACGAAGCCCAGAACAATCGAGCCCGGACTGACTAATCATTTGACTGTCTTCCTGCTGGACTCACTGACGCTGTCCAAACAGCCAGGTAGAGTGAAGGAACGCGTGTGTGTGTGTGTGTGCTGCTTTTGTAGCCCCGCAGCTGCCTGACAACCCACACTAACACAGCTGAATGAGGCAAATACTCACAGTCCAAGTGTTTCTTCTTAGGTCCGCTGACTTCATGTGTAGTGGCTTTGCACACAGCCTTGCTGATAGCCGACCCGGTCATGCTGTGCTGCGCTGCTGCGATCCGATCCGTGATAGATTGGCCCGACATCGCTTCTGTTTCGATCCCTCAACTCTCCGTGTGCTTTTTTTTTTTTTTCCCCCAACCACACAATCAGCTAAAATAGCACAATAACGATCCGATCAATGGATCAACTCCCTGCGGGACACAACTCAACGTGACTTCACTGTCAAGTGGAGGTAAAGGGTTGTGATCTGACACACACTCTAGTGTTGAGGTGGATTTTTTTTTCCCTCCCCAGGTGCGTACAAAACCTGTGCAGATCACGGTTTTGCTGATTGGCTTTGTAGTTTATGTTTGTACTTAAAATTGTTTGGCAACAGTTTATTCCGACTATCTAGCTAACAGACAAAAGACGACGACACTAATCTGAGCTAGTCTGTGTTAGCTAATGTTTCCGCTGCAGCACTCGAACCAGGAAAGAGTCCCACTGAGGAATTTGTAAACACTTGAAATTACTTTCTGGCCACAAATAATCATAGCGAACTGGCTGGTTTGTAACCTGGGCGATTTGTTTAGGATCACCAACGAGAAAAGTCCACCAAGGGGGAGACAAGAAAAAGTAATCCGTATGAAATCACAGTTTAGGGAACATCAACAACAATCTCAATCTCAAAAAAAAAAAGAAAAAAAATCTTGAGTTCCTCCTCCACGTCAACTTGTTAGCTCGGACTGTTTTAGCTATTACTGGTGGCTCGGCAAAGTGTGTGTTAAACCCCCCGTCGGGTGAAAAAAGTCACTCAAAATTGAGCAGCACATTGTTTGAAGTTTCTACGAGGACGGTGTGAAACTGCCAGCCAGGACAGGTGCCGTTTCTTCAGGTGAGGAGCGACGTGACGAGCGCTGGGTGTTAGCCGAGCAGCTAGCGGGGTTAGCTAACCTGCCAGCCAACCGCGGAGCGGGCGAGCGCCTGTAGTCTGTGACCGAAGAGCCGAGCCGGCGGAGCCGTCAAGTTCAAAACGACAGCGCGCTTTGCTCGCTTGTCTCCTCTGTCGGTCCTCGGGGTTCAGTGGGTGCTGTCCTCGGGCCGCCGAAGCCACATTATCGGCTCGCTTGCTGCTCGAAGGTCCCGTCCTGTGCTGCCGTGTGAAAAGTCTCGCCGCTGGTTTCCCTGTACGGACTGACTGGCTGCTGCTTCTCTGCCGGACAAAATGGCAGCGTAAAAAATCAGCTGATCTCACAACTGTGCTGCCTTCACGGCTTCTCATAGGCTCGGAACGTAGAGATTTAGAACTTGCGACTTCCCATGTGCACTATTGTACGTATTCTTATCATTGGTGGAAGAAAATTGTAATCCAATATAGTAAATTTAGATCAAAGTGCTAAATTGGCAAATGTCTTTAACACTCTATACTGAACAAAAAAGAGCTAAGATTACAAATTGTGCTGTTTTAAATTGTACATTTCCCTTAATTTCTGAAATGTCATAGGCAAAATAGCCTTTTTAGTTATTGAATAACTGACAGATCAGCACATATTGAAAACAATTTTTAACTTTGGTAAATACTATAGTGTTATGGTATGTGGTAGACGTTTTTAGCCTACATGAAGGTGGACAACAATAATATTCTATTAGACTATTAAAGGGGGTTGAATATTTATTTAGTGTCCTAAAGTAATAAAAACATGTGCAACAAGCACTGTTTTTGTTGAACAGGGCCACACAGTGCTGGTATACAGAACTACCAAACTTTTAAAAATAATTTAAAATGTTAAATTGTTTAAATACCGTATGCTTTATGATCACATTTGTTGAGCTGCTTTTTATAGCTCAACAACAAAAGGAAAATCCCTGTTTTCTCACTTGTCTGTGTTTCGTGCGGGCGCATGATATTTACGACAGGAAGTGAACGTCTCTGCAGTCTATTGGACAAGAGCTGAGGACAGAGTGGAGCCGTTAAGGTGTCACGGTTCAAACTGTAGCGGAATGGATTAATTATTAGAATCTAGATCATTTTGTTCAACACCATTTGTTCCGGTCCACACTCCTATCGGACTTCACAGTAGATGCCCCAAAAACGCTGGATGCCAAACACTACAAGAAAAAGAATTGTAGCAGACTTTATTGAACAAATGTCTCAAATTTACATTAATTTTGCATTAAAAATGCTTTTCGGCTACAGCATAGCAACAGACGACTTTTATTCCAATATGCTTTCCTTAATACAGCATTGCCCCCTCACTTAATCCAAATTTAAGGACGTATTGCATTATTCGTCAGACACCGTGTCCTGGTTTGACTCCAGGCTATATGGAACATGGTGTGCTGAAAAATCAGTGGGAATCGCTCGCGCTGCACAGCGCACCGCCCAGTGGGTATCACACCGGATCTGAGAGCTGAATAAATCAAGTGGCCTATCTGGCGTCAGGCGACTGTATTTCACAAGCAGTATAGGATGTAATTAGATGCCGGGCTGCTGTTCCCAGTCATTATAAGTGGCTCGCATTGATTACAGCCACATGCATGTGAGCAGTCTGTCATGATGCAGTAAACATATATCAAATCTGGGTTTGTAGAGATATGTGGGTGTGCAACACCTGAGTTTGGGAGGGTATCAGCATGTGAGATGTGAGTTGTAGTGTTTAAAAAAAAGGTGGTTGATTGAAACCATAAGTCACATCACTAGTGCATGACGACTGTGGGTGATTTTCCCCTCTTAGACTCTCAGACAGTTTCTTTTCATTTTCAGAGAAACAGCTGCAGTTTGCGGTATTTCCTGGCTGGGTGAGAAATACTGCAAACTGACCCCAGCAGCAGCAGCAGGTGAATTCCTGGAATCTACAGCAGCTTTCAACCTCTAACGACCTCTCTTCTCCTCTGTTCTTCTTCCAAACCGTCAAGAAAAGACTCTCCAAGAGGCTGGTGATCGATGTGCTGAACTGTCAAAAGTGGGTGATGAGAAGCACACATTTATCCACGCAAGTAGCCAGAATTTATCTGCACTTGGAAGCTGAAAGTGTGAGTTTGCATGTAATCTACCTATAAGCAACTGTCAGCGTAACTCTGCTCAGCTGGTTTCTTTTTCACTAATTTGTGCCAAACCTAATGAAGCGTGTGCTGAAAAACGTGCACGCTGCAGAAAAACGCAAATAAGAAATGCATACACAGTAGATGGAAGTGGTTAGTGCTGCACAGACCACCAAGGAGGGTTCAATTCCCTTTTTATGTTATGTGTCACAGCTGAAGCTGTGCCAACATACACTGTGGGAACAAAGTATGCCACACCAGCTGCATCACTAGGCTAAATCAGCTGTTTTTCATTATCAAACATTATGATCTTGCAGCCATTGTTGCTTTTAGTGCATGTATTTTCTTTTCAACTCTGTTGAGATATGAACAAAATAAAAACTTTATCAAATCATGTAAAAATGAGCAGCGTTCATTAAGATTTGATGTACAGCAGCACAAAGAATGGCAGACAGTCATTCTAACGCCCTACAGTGAATGTGGTAACTCTACCTGACTTGCATACATTTGATGGGAGCTGCAGCACCCAGAGAAAGTTAAGGTGAACTCAGGGTGAGCCTGCAAAACATTAAATCAAACATACACTCTGCTCTTTATGGAGCATCAATGTCAATCACCCATTTGGTGTGCTGTCCTCGTACCCAGTTTCACCTTTCATCTCCCCCTCCTGTCTTGGAGTGCAGTGTTGCCATCTGCTGGCAGAAAGGCTGAACTCCCTATTTCCATGGCAACTGCATGTGTGGATGCGGGGAACCCTCGTAGCCCCTGGCAACAGGCTCTTGGCTGGGATTCGAGTCCTATCAGCAGCTGTCAATCATAGGATGAGGTGCTTTTCCCAAGGCCAATATGCTCAGGGAGATAGGAATAAATCCATTATCAGGAAACTGACCTAAAGGGGGTCAGCTGGACACAACGACAGACTAGAGCAACCAGACACTCACAGTTGAGCCATAATGTGTAAATAAGAAATTGCATGTCAGGAAGGCGAGTTTTCAAGGTTATTACTATTGTTACAATTGATGGAGTGTTTCAGCACAAGGCAAGGTGGGCCACATGATGACCCCAGGTGTCTCGGCCTTTACGCTGCAGTTACCAGCAGACAGTTTCATGTCTCATGATTAGGCAAAAGCAGAATCTGTCATTATAATCACGGCTCGGATGTAAGGCCGGTGAAGATTCTTCGGAGAACAGTGAAATTATAATTCAAATAAATATGGCCTCAGAAAACAGTAGCTGAGGTTCACACTTTTGACCAGGCCCTTTGAAACTCCATCAAGAGAGGTTAAAAACATCAAGCACAGGGTCTGGGTCCATTGAACTGTGCTTTGCAGACCTGCATAATTATTATAAACAGCACATTACCAATGTATTTTTACTCTATAGCCTCCTCCTGGTTCTTGTAGTTTCTCTAAAACTTTATTTTTCTTTACTCTCTTGTGCAGCAAAACTGAAGTCTAGTGCATCATAATCACTTTATATTTTCTATTGGCTAATTGTGCAAATAATACTGTATTTTAAAACCGTCGGTATCAGAATGACTGGGAACACATGGTCACCTCTTAAGCCTAATGCTGATTTTCATGTATTTCTCTCGCTCCGTGACATATCCTGTCAGAAATTGGCATTAATTGTTATTTTCAAGTAGCGTGGACATAAATGCGTATGATGACGTCTATAACAATAGTGACACATAATGACAATAAATCATCACTCCACAAAAACAGGCTCATATTTATTGTGTTTATTTTTCTTCTTTTTTTTATTTTCTACAGCACAAAAATCTCATTCAGCAAAATTATCCCATTGGGAGTAAAAATCAACAGTTTAACTTAACTTTGTTGTTATCACAAAGTAGCGACATCAATATTGACAATCACCTATACTTATTAAAACAATTTGGAATAAAATATAGCACAACATCTTGTATAACACAATTTTCCAATAAAAAAAACAAAAATACCATATTTGTTAATCAGCCGAATAATCAATAAAAAGAAGCACTACTATGAATTTATTTACAAAAAGGTGAAAGATTAGACTGAGAAAAACACCATACGTAAAGAGCTAAAGTAAGTGCAGTAAGATAAAGTGCAAGTGTGACAGTCTGTGTTACATTAAGACATTTAGTCTAAAGTGCTGTGTCTTTATTTTCAGCCCCTTAAAGCAGCAGCCTGAAAGAAGGAGGCCACACTCCTCATACAGTGGGTTAAGAATCCTCTAAACCCTGCTCACTGCACTTTACCAGGGCAGACTAAAGCAAGTCACGATACATTTGGTAAAAGCAGATTAATTGAAATTATTAAAAAATAAATAAAGTAATTAGAGCATTGCACAGAAGAATCGATCTGTCTTAGAAAGAACAAATACAACTGCACCTTTTTACGGAAAAAAGAAAAAAGAAAGAGCCTAAGCGTTAGGAACAATATCGATGTCTGTTTCTTCAGCGGTCGTGAAAATAATGTCTTGTTTTTGGTATGTTTACACCTAAAAAATATGTTTTTACGCCAAGACACACAAGCACATATATTAACACTCATGATCATTTAAGAGCCTGATATTAAAAAAGTCATCCTTAAATTTCAAAACATGCTTTTGATAAGTGCTTCCACGCACCCCTGTAGTTTGGAAGGCAATGCGGCATTGATTTAGGCCCACTGTAACCGATCCATCTAGAACTTTGATGTCTAATCGGTGCTCCCCCATCCATCTCCTACACCCTCTATTCTCGCTTTCTTTATATGCACAAGACCCAAACACAACTGGTATCAACAATGCTGGGACGTAAACCAAACATTTCTGTTTGGCAGGTAGTTCAGGGCAGATTTAGATTCAGATTTAACCAGACAGATTTTCAAACTTGATGTAAATGATCTACTACTAACAGACAGTAAACCCAGATTCTGAGGCCATGATACACATTATGTGATCTCAGCCAATACGCCCAGTTTTCCCCATTTTACCATTGTTTACGTAGAGAGCCACAGTTATTATCTTGGTGGATTTGTATTCTTTTTTTTTAAAGGGTTGACATGCCTACAATTATCTGCAGCAACAAAAAAGGTCAGCATGAACATTTATCACTTGGAAGAAACAAAAAGTCTGTAATTGTCTGATTGATCTTGAACATAGAGTTTTTTTTTGTCACTCTCAACTTTCTCTTTGAACATTCTCAGCTATAAATGTTCAAAACATTATAAATCAATAAAATCATGAATATCAAAAGGTTCACTGAATGATTAAGATTCTGTTCCCCAGTGTTCAGATGCATTTGTCACTCACTGTGTTCATGTGCATAAATATCAAGTGTGTGATGGTGTGAATGTGTGTACGCATGCATGATGCCAGGCTAAAATATTAAACGCTGCTGCCTCTGCTGCACAGCCGCCTTCCTGCTTGGGATTCTCTCAGATAACTTATTCATCTATCACTTTTTAAGAGATAAGAAGCTGTTGAATTATGACACTGATAAAATGTAATTGGTTTGGTTAAGATGCAAACTAGATATCCTCCATTTTACAGAGACTTTGGGTCCGTTATTCAGGCAGGCTGTGAGGTTACTCATCTTTCATCTAAATGTTGTTTCTTATTTATTCAAAGGCAGATACAGACAGTGCTGAGGCTCAGACAGTGCTGCTTAGTGAATGCAGGATTTATTTTCAAATGAATTGAAAGAAGACTAAAAGAAAGCAACATAGAAGCATATACAAGTCTTAGTTTAGACTTAGATAAAGAAAAAAGTCTTTATTCATATAAACTCTCTCATCTTGTGTCCTTGTGAATTCAATTTTCTACATGTGCAGTAAAACCATTTATAGTTTGCAACCTTGCAGGCATCAGGTGCAAAGCCTTTTATTTTGTGCACAAATTCATTTCTGAACTTCTACAAATTGGCGATGTGAGTGCATAAATTACTGTAAATTTGTAGCAGTGCAGCAGTGAAATTAAAGGTTGTTGTGGCTCTTTTGGTTAGTTAGGGAGGAAAGGCTCTTGTGATTGTGTGTTTTTGCACACACTTGTCCGTGTTGAATGAATCCATTCCAGCAAGTCGGCATTGTTTGTTATTACCTTCATCACATCGGGCGCATGCTGATGCTGATGCAGAGTTATTCAAAGGTGCCCTCTAACCCTCTGGGGTCATAAACATTTTTTCTTGCTATTGAAACTTATGGTTCATAAAAATCTGAATAGGTTCAGCACAGCATATTTCCAGCGACAAAACTAGGTGCAAATGTTTAATTTTTTTACATGTGTTTCAAGGCCCCAGATGAAAAGCTGAACAAAGCTTTAAGCAGAGCTGTGTTTATGTCGTTTTTATTTTGTCAGGGTAAAAATGAAAAACATGTTACCGGAATAGTCTAATTTTCACAATATTGAATGTGAAACCCAAACTCTGTTTATAATTTCTACTATTTAATAATTTTAATGCACTGCTAGATGTTCTTTTTTTAATTTTAAGCCTCTTTGCTCATTTATTGCATTTGTTTGTGAGCTTTTTGAATTTAAAAGTTGCCCTTCTGAGGCTCTCTTTTACTATTTCTCCACTTACATGATCAAAGCTACACTAACACACATACAGGCCTCAAAAGCATTTCTCTTACAGATATTCATAGAAAAAATGTAAATGTATTTTCAGAGCGTTGCAAGCTCCATCAATTGATTGTCTTTCTATTCAGTATGGAAAAATGTACAACCCGACAATTGGACTGATTTACTATAACATTTCAGGCAGACCTCAGATACAGTATGTCTGTTATTGTCAGATATTGGAGTTTATTTTTGTTAACTAATATGCAGTGTTTTTATCTTTCTTTTATTAAAAAAATCTGTAAGTTGACATAAAACCACCTGTGAGTAGTTAGACTCTCACATTGACAGGTCACATTACTTTTCTCAATTCTACTAAAAACCTTTATTCACTCAGTTATTTTCCAGCTTAAAATTTCCGCCTCATCGTCTATTGAATCAGTAATTGATACTCAGATGGACAGATGGGCATCTAGAAGTCTGGAACCACTGTCTCAGTGGAGAGCAGAAATTAGAGATTTGTAAACATCAATAAGATTTTTATTTTCCCTGTGACCATCCGAGCTCTGTAAATTTCAAAGAGGTTAGAATGTCTGTCACATGTCAAAATGCTGTTTCACATACAACTTCTAAGGCATATAGCTTTTACATTGAAACATTTTATCACACACCATAGCTTGACATTTCACACATGAGATATGTTTTTCCCGGCTTTCTAGCGAATAGAGCCACTTCACAGGTGTGGCAATGTCATTTTTACCTGTGAAGACAGGGGAATGTTGTGTGCGACTCGCATGTCACAGAGTGTCAGCAAATGATTTTGTCACTCGTCAAGAAAGGAGCTAATGACTTCACACCATCCCAACCAGAGCTTCTGACTCAGTGCCGACCGTAAAGGGCTGGCAGCAACCGATGCAGACGTACCTGAGGACCCACAGGTAGATGCTGCCAGACAGGACAACAGAAAGGCCCAGCAGCAGGAGGCTGATGAGGGACTGAGGGTTCATGCTGAACAGCATGATGAGGGAGGTGGGGATGGCGTCATCGCCGTGTTTCTGGGCTATAAAAGGAAAGACAAAAACAGACTGAACCGAGGGCTGTTGTGTCATTGACATATGTTCTCCATTAATCAAAGAAACCTTTTGATTGTTGAATGTCTGTAAAAACTGAAACATGCCTGAAACATCATGTTCCACATCGCAGAGCCATAATTTCTAAAATAACTTTTTCAATTCAATTCAACTTTATTTACATAGTGCCAATTTACAACAAGGTCATCTCAAGGCACTTTACATAATAAAGTCAAGACTAAACTTCTGTGTGTATTCAACGTGGTGCAATGAAAAATATGTTCCCAAACAGTAAATATTACATATATGTACCATTTATTCCAGAGACAGTCCATTTTAAGCAGATTTGTGGATAGGAAAATTTTCTTAACAATTATCAAGTCAATAATACAATGTTTAAAATGAAAAGTAGTGACCCATGTGCACTGAAGTGGCATAGTGTGAAGTAATGAGTACAGCTATTACCACAGCGGTACAAATAAGCACACGGTGTGTAGGGTGACAAGCCATCATACCCCTAAATGTTCAGTAATGTCACCTATTTTTAAAGTGTACTATGAAATTTGATGCACTTGTTCACAGTGAAGATAGTATGAATTTGAAGACTTTGTGTCTTTAATGAAATGAATTTTGTTGTCAACAGCTCAAAATTTTCTCTCACCTAGTGAAATATCTGAAAATCTGCTTAATGGCCTGCACAATATGTGGACCAAACATTGTCCCAGCTGTCGACTAGATTTTTAATTGGCATTTGACCACATCCCTACATTTATATTAGAAATGAAATTCAGTGGTGCAACAGTGTAGTGTGCCACTATGGATAACAACAAATTTAAAGTTTTATAGGCACCTGAGTGTGGGAAATGGATTATACACAGGGATAAAAGCCCCAAATGTTTACGATTATCACTCATTGTTGAAAACAGTTTATAACCAGATGAGATTTCCAGATGGGCAGAGTATTGAAAGAACTCACCTCTGCTAAAATGAAGAATCAGTACTAGACTGACGAGGACCCTAACAGCAGCAGACATCTTCATAGTGGATTTACTGTGAATGCAGGAAACTGTTTTGAAAAAAGTGACATTATATGTGCACACAAAAAAGGAAAAAGAAAAAAACTCCTAATTTTTTAACTCATCTTGATTAGTAGTGTTCAACATGTGATTAATATGACAGTTTAAAGCAAAAGACCTAATAGTTTAAACATTTTTTCATATTTAACAAATACTATGAATATTCTACAATTAATATGATGAATTTCAAAACATAGATTAAAATATCCTTAATGACATGAAAAAGATTAAATTTCAATAATTTTTAATAAAAGAAATAATATCTTTAAATGCAAGAAAAAAACATCAACTGGGGATACTTTTGTCTTTATAAATGCTGAGTATTTGGTCAACAGCAATAGAACAACAATTGTAAATTGCAATTACAATTTGAAACATAGGTCTGGATTTTTTTAACTCTCAAAGTGATTAATTTACACTGGAACTAAACCCAGTTTATTAATACACTCAGCACAAGCGTTCCCAGATTTGAAGTTATAGAAACCCTGAAAAGCACACAACCTTCCTGTTTCCATCCACAGATCAAACACTTCAGACACTTGTGATTATGACTCAGCCATGAGAAATGTAAAGTAGAAAGAACAAGATTGATGTATGAGAAGACCATGGAAACAAGGATTATGCTTAGAAAAAAAATCAAGATTTCCTTCTATCATCCAAACTCACACAACAAGATGCGAGACATACCTTCTTTTTCTGCTGTCGGTCCAAACGCCAATAATCCAGTTCTTCTCAAGTGGACTGAAGAAAGACAAATCAGTTTAGCTGGGAGGTTTTTGCAGTCAGCAACTGCACGGTCGACGATCGTGCCCCTGTCAGGGGGGATTCGCAGTGACCTATTACTGAAGCAGAAAGCTGTGTTCAGACCTCTGTAGCCCCCCTCCCCTCTCTTTCACTCAGTGGCCATCCTTGTTTTCTTTATTCTTGCAGCTTATTTGGGGACAAATTACTCTGCAGCCGGGTGGTAACAAAAAAACCACCAGAACAGCTGAAGATGTGACAGAGAGAGAGAGAGCAAGAGAAAGGGATGGACAGAGAGGGAGAGAGACTTGATTTCCAGAAATAGAATCCAGTGGTGAGAAAGGAGAGACAGAGGTTTCTCTCCTCCATCTGCAGCAGTGAGAGGGGAGCAGAGGCAGAGGGAGGGAGGAAGATGCAACAGAAGAAGAAAACACACGCAACACAGAGACTGGTTCAAAAGAGAAAACAGCAGCTCAAATGCCAATTTCAGCGTGTTACACTTTGAGTAAGGACCCAAGCTCAGTGCTCCATCTAGCGGCTCAAAACACTGAGACCAAGCAGTGAGCTGTATCTTTCAAAATAATATTTACCTCATCGTGACAGTTGTACCTCTCAGTTTGATCGTTACACACAAAAGTGACAGCTTGACATCAGCACATTTGTTTTAATTTAAAACTGAAAATGATTATTTATAATTTATTTGGACTGGCATTGAAATCTGAAAAAATAGAGTGAAATAGATTTGTTCAAAACATTTGGGTTTTACTATACACAACGAACACAATAATTTTTTAAAAATGATTATTGTTTTATATAGCCACAAGATGGCGCCATAATTACCTAGATGACATTTTGGAACGTTTATGATATGCACTTATTTTAAAGATTTGACTGTGATGAAGACACAAGCCTTAAATGCTGGGAATTGAATCAACAAGATGTTGAATCAAAAACAAATATGTATGTGTGTTGATCTTATGGTGATTCAGAAGTTTCACCATATGTCTGCAGCTTATTGTAAAATACGTACATCTCACAACTTGACAATTCTTTCCATTGTTTAGTTGCACAGGGAGATTTTGTGGAGTGAAGTCTGTGTTTTCAGCATTTGTGTTTTCTTCTTGCAGCAGTTCATTTTTTGTAGTGATCCTTTCTCGCAACAACAGTAGCACTATTCAAGCAATCGGAACCTTTTTAGGCAGAGCTTGGACTGTGAATGAGGCAGGGTGATGGAAAAGAAAAAAGCTTTCTGCCAGAGGAGGTGAGTGTTAAAGGCAGCCAGGTGCAGTGAATCGAGACATCTGAGTGGGTGGGAACGAAATAATAGAGCATTATCCATCAGGCAAAACAGCATGTAGAGAGAACAACATGCACAAGCGCGCACACACTCTCACAATCTCCCATATATAATTAGATTTTCAAGCTTTAAACTAAAGATGAATAAAGACTTAAAGTCATCAAATTCAGAGAACAGAGACAATAGGAGGGAAAAATACGGAAACTGTAAAAATGGCCGTGGACATACAGAAAAAACGTTGTTATTATGCATTGTGTGTAATGGAAATCTATTACCTAATAATTCTGTATTTATGGCACAACAATAATTCAGCCAGAATGATTTCAGGTGAGTGGATGTTTATTTGCAGAGGTGGTGACATTCTCACAGTCACACAGAATCTACATATACGGTGTAAGCTTGGAGGGATTACAGGACAGACGTACTGAGTACAGGTTGATGGGCCCAAAGAGGTCAAGGGTCATGGATCCCCTGGGCCAGAGTCTGGTTATGAAATTTTTTTGGGTGATCACAGAACTTAGTTAAAAGAGGCAAAATGACACAAAGATAAATTATCACAAAGATACAACAACAGCCAAGATGACCTCTAACTGCTAAAATATGTATATTTGAAAAAGACATGATGACAAAGAATAACACTAATGATATGATATTTGCAGTCATCTCCTTTGGAGCGGTGGGAGTCCTTTAATTTACTGTGCCATATTTCCTCATGATCCATTTGTATGTTCAGATTTAACTGAATTATGACTCACCTGGTAATGATTTTAAAGCACTGCTGCAGCAGGAGATGGTGGTAAAAGGACACAGGAACCTGCACATCCTCCACAGTTTCAAAACATCTGGAATTAGCCTAATGTTTTGTAGGTGGGAACATCCCACGTGAGAAAAATGTTTTAAAAACCCATTTAAATCAGCTGTGGTTAGTTGAAGAAAAAAGTGGCACTGATTAAAGTGATGTGAAGATGCTTCACAGATTAGATGAACTTTTATGAATTTTTTTATTTTAAAAAGGCTTTGACGTGCTGGAAAGAAAATGATGTTTTCTGCAGCCTAATTTTGTGCATCCTGTATAAGTTTGACTCCTTGTCTTTGTGTCGACCCCTTCACTAGAGTCTTTTAACTTGGACAATCTCCTGCTGTGTGGCATGTGTTAAATGACAACTCCAGAAAATGGAGCTGAGTTCTCTTAAGTTCCCATGGGAAAGAGGATGTAGTTGTCACCTTCTGAATGTGTTGTTAGTAGCGACAGGTGATGAACAATTTGGACCTGACACTGCTCTAAAGAGCCACTAGTGGTCAGAAACGTCAAAGTCTACCTTGGAACCCACAGTGAACCTTCTTTAACTATGCAAATGACAATTTTACATTTTTCACTGATACTGACATCGGATATCAGCTAAATAACGTGACGAGCACAGAAAAGTCAGTGAGGCTGAACGAGAGGGAACAAATAAAGAAAAACATACAGTAAAATATTGTTTTAAAACATCGACGGCTCTATGTTTGACACTGCAAGTCATTAACATCTTAACACCAGGGTCTGTGAGGCCTGCAGCTACACTTGGGCCAACTTAACACTTTACTATAAAAAAGTTTGTGTGAAACGTATCGGACCAATGCATGAGCATTAAATGTTCCTCATTTACAAACTAACTTCCTTTACACAGAATATCAATACATTAAGTGTTGCTAAAGTAGCTGCTGTTCTCCCATTAAACCCTATTAATTATTTAACAAAATAATGTGCATCATTCCATCTCTGTCTCCTTTCAGGGTCATGGTTCAGATCCATTTGTGTTTCAGTCTCTCGGTTTAAGACCAGTGCATCCTGAACATCCACTAAGTCCTTTCTGCTTCACGGTGTAGTCGAAGCGAGGCAAAACGAGAACACTGCCTTCGGGTTCGGACTTGGCAGCGGCATCACCCACGGCTCTTTCCTCCTCTATGGACATGATGTTTTTCACCAAACACATGATGGCTGCGTCAATGTTGGTGTTGTCCTGCATCAGTGTTGGGGTTGTTCGAGACGACGGGAGGTGAGGGGACACGCAACGACACATAAAGTTGGGGGAGAAACAAATACAGGAAGAGAGAGTTGTAATAAAAGACATAGACCAAGTTCAGACCAACATGTTCATTTTTGTTCGCTCATTTTGAGTTATCTTTTTTCAGTGAAATTATAAATGAACTTCATTCATTTGACGGGAAGAACCTCCACTCAAATCGTACACAACACATGATGGAGAGTTAAACATACAAACAACATATTCAAAACAACACCATGCATCGACTAGCATTAGTGAAGGATCGATTTATTATATCCTGCCACCAGCAGGCAGCATGACAGCACTGATAACTCATAAAGGTAGTTTGACTTGTCAGCAAACAATTACCTATAGTCCAATAATCACATTGCTTGCTCTGCTCTGTTTTGGTCTCTACCAATTCCCCAGGTACATTTTTGGCTTTTTAAAAGCTAAGTACCCTGCTTTCTTGACAAGTTTATTATAGTTTTTGTCTATTTGTTGCCGCAATAACAGTAAAGTAAAGATGTGGGGCATTAAAGCAAAACAATAAGCCTAAAGATGGACACATACTTTAAGAGCCACAGTGGCATCAATTAAGAAATAAATTATCTGACCAGTTAGTTCAGTTCACTAGAGAACGACAAGAATAGACACAAACAACATCAACAGACATGAATAATTACATAAACATAGATTACAATTCTTTTCATTTCCAAGGCAAAATGAGATGTAAAAGTAAACACAAGGCATTAAATATGTGCTGGGTTTTCCAAGCTGTGCCTTGCAGACAGGGTGACACATAGATGAAGTAAATTAGATAAAAGGTGTTGCTGTAGTTTTAAAATTGATATGATATGCTACATCCCCTACTTGCAAATACTGTAAATCAGCTAAATTACCTAGTAAATAATTCTAACAAATATACCACAGATGTTTAAGTGTTTTAGGCTCAGTTATAAATTAAAGTGCCATTTCAAGTTTGCTGTTGATTGGTTGGTTTTTGCAGTTTTGCAGTTTTGCACACTGCTTTGCACAAATGGCAACAGGAGGGAGCTGTTTAATAAAAAGAAGGTTTGCTGTGTAACTTTTTTAGGCTAGCATTTGCCATCTATTAATTTTTGCATTAACATTAAATACCATTAAACCACAGTGACTGAGACAGAGAAGTGTGAAGATGTAATAGAGAAGAAAAAGAACAACAAATTACAGGAACTTGTGAGACTGTAGGCTAAACAGCAAAGCACTGAGTAAATATGTGCTTAAGAAGGAAATGAGAGCAAACAAGGTGCAAAGGAAACAGAAAAGAGTTTGTAAAGCAATATTTACAGCCCAAAGAAGTGAGAGATTAAAGTCTTACTTTGGCAGAGGTTTCGTACCAGCCAACAAATCCGTAATCTTTGGAGAAGTTCTCTAATTTGGGCAGTTTGGGGCACAAACCGTGAAGCCGCTGGTCACACTTATTGGCTAATAGAACAGCTGGAACAGGCCTGCCATTACTCAGAGCGACCTGACAGAAAAAGAAACAACACGCGTCAAATGTAATGAACTTGCATTTTAATCCCAGTCAAGAAACTTATACCGGTTTTATGTAGGTTATTAATGTGCGAACGTTGAACGTTGAGTACCAGGCTCAGTGTCATTTTTTGTTCTGCTGCTGCTTATGCATAAATTGTGTTGCTTATCTGATTATCAGTGTTCTCTGGAAGGAGGCAGAAAAGGAAATGGTTGGGTTGCGGTCCCCACAGACAAATAAACTAATTAACAACAATATGTACACATTTGTGACATATTCATATGAAACGTTTTTGATTGTTATGAATATTTGCCACACTCTTATTAATAATTATTAATTTTTTACTTTTTATTACTTATTAATATCATGTTGCTGTCTCGGGTCGATTTAATCACTTGGCACACGGCTAATTAATGAAAAAATAGTTTGGCTATTAGTGATCAACCTTCACATGCATCTATTTTCATAAACTGCGCCTGTACGTGTTACTTGTAACAAGGTTTTCTTCACACAAATGATTCAACCTTTTGTTTCTACGCCGTATTGTATCTAGTAATAGCTTCACTGTGGTTTATTTGTTGTCTGTGCCATCAAACTTGTCTAACAGCTTTAATGGTTTTAGGAGCTCATGCTTCAGGGGTTTTGGCTCTTTGTTCATAGTTGTTTGCACCTGCATTACATTCTTTGTACGTGTACTTATTCAGTGATGTTATCTGTGGAGTTGTTATTGCGTCCCACAATCGCTTACTTTACCCTGTTCCGCTACAATGTGCAGTAAAACACATTCATGCTGGTTTTATAGATTAATGTGGCAAGTCACGACTGAAGCAGAAGTGGAGAAAACAAGTGAATAGAAAACTTAGAAAAAAAAAATCACCCATCATAGTTGGTTTGACTCCACTCCACAAATGTTATAACCTCATTCAGTTGTGGTTGCTGGGCCCTACTCGACTTAGTCAGCCGGTGCGAGACGTTTGACATTATGGTTACAACAAGAAATGTGTAGCAGCAGGTTTAGACAGAAAACCAACTTGGTTAGGGTGAGTAAGTGTCTCACTCTTTTTTCCCTTTCCTGCCTCTCGACTCCCTGTTCATCACATCCTCCCTTTTTCAGTCACCAATCAATCCCCCATCTGCTCCCCCTTTGGCGGGTTCACCTTTGAGTCTAGGTCTCCTTTCCACTTGAGGATGGCCTGAAATGTGGAAAGTCTTGTCATGTCAAAGACGACGAGCGCCCCCACGGCCTCTCTGTAGTACACACGGGTCATGTTGCCGTAGCGTTCTTGTCCTTGTGAGAGAAAACAGAACAGATGAATTAACTTTTTCTGGGGCTTCTTCCTGGTGCTTACATTTTCAAAAGAAGCTGCGTTAACAACCACAAATGAAGTTTTATCCGAACAAGAAGGGAAGTGAGTTCACCCTGAATAGAAAGGGATTCAGAGTCAAGGTAGACTATTTTTAAAGTGAGATTTTATTCTAGTGAGTTGATTTTGTATTAACTTCCCCTGTAGAGAGAGTTTTGCAGCAGTCTTTGCCTTTGAAGCTCAGGGTTTCAGTCTCCGGCTAATGATTTAATGACTTGACTTTAATGATTGGTCTATTATTTAATTGATTAAAGCAACATTTTCTCTGGAATATGACTAAAGTAGGATTCGCTGTTATAACTTTCTGCAGTCAATGATCAAGTTTCAAATGCAATCAGCCCACATTTGAAACCCCACAGATGTACACAAGATCCTAAATAAAGCACCAAACCTGGGAACACTTTATGTAGTGCAGTTTTAAAAATGGATTAACATAGTTTTCAATTATTAATGCAACCGACTACTTACATGCAAACCTTATGTCTGCATCTTTTTTTGCATATGAGTAACGTGTGTACGTGTGTGTGTGCGCGTAACTGAAAATATGAATAGGTCTCTATGCTGCAAGCTAACTTATTCCACATGATTCTAATATAGCTGTGAATCAGCAAGTGAGCATCTGACACACACACACAAACACACACACACACACTGCACGTGACCTACAGCAGCAAGACAACAGCTGATCTAAAAACCCCCAACTGAGCACACACTGTGAGAGTTGTCTCCTGACAACGGATATTATCTTTCTCTTTCACTCTCGTACACACACACATACACACACGCAGAGTTTGTAAGATCCGATTAGCGCTAAAAGGCCAAAACTGAACAGTGAAGTTTTGTTTTTGCACCATAATAAACTTTAGTGCAGTCTTCAGTTTCAAGTTTCAGCTCATGCAGAGACTCATTTTTAACTTTGCACAAACCAGTTAAACTTTTCTAATGAAAATGTTAAAACTTTTGCAATGTTTACTATCCTTAGTAGATTTTATTAAGCCTAAACACTGTACATATACAATATGTAAAACAATCTTCTATGTATTCTTTCAAAGGACTACAAACTTGACTAAAATGAAAGAAAGTCATACAGGGAAACAACAATAATTGGTACATTTAGTTTTGCAAATGCTGTTTTGGTATTTTTGAAGTTAATGATAAATTACCTGCAAAGCAATTAACAGGCCAGATTTACAGTTAGATTTATAGTATGATATTGACATATTTAGCTGAATCGAATCTCAGATATAATTTATATTTTTACTACACGCTCAGTTTCAAGTACAGAGATACAAACGCACAGATCAGGTAGAACACTATGACCATCTGTACAATCTAATGCAATTAATGCAATTCAATATTTACTTGAGGTTATTACTGAGGTCAAAGTGGGCAGTGGAGTCATACGGCAAGTGATGGTTTTGATTTTTTGGCCACCTCATTCATTTGAATTAAATGCACACGTTTTAAAAACATGATTGTACTGACAATACTTTCACAGATGATGTTATTGGTGTGTGAATATTATTATTAGTGTGTTATTTGTGAGGCTCTATACAAAACCAAATTGGCATAAAACTGACTTTACCCACCTGACACCTGTAGCTAATAAAACACTGAAATTGTTATGATGTAAAAAGTTTGAGGTTTCGAAATGAAAACCCTTGTTTTGTTGTCGTATGAGGGATCCGCTAATGGAAAAGTCTTAACTGTGCCCAGAGTAAAGCTGATTCACTCACACAATCACTGATGTAATCATGACTTCCACACACTGTGGAGGCCAAGTTACCCAACTCTATCTGTGTGAGAAAGACCCACTGACACGGTTTAAAAGTCAGCAGGCAATAATTCCAGAGTCTCCTGTATGAAGTCATCACAGGTGAAATGGTCTAAAGTCTGTGTGGCTAACAGCCGCAGGCGGACATCGTTATGTAAATTGTGGCTCTTATCAGCTATGGCATTGCTCAACAGCCATATGATTAACAAGATGAGACAAAAATGTGTGTAAACTAAATACTAAAACTTTTTAATAACACTTAATGTGTGTATCCGCTCAGGTCAGATCAAGTTTTCTGTTGCAAAAATGAGATTAACCACATATTGCAGAAGGTCACTTTTCAATTCATGCACCATCTTGGTTGGATGTGTCAGCAAGATGCAGCCAACAAGAAAATGCAGATCAATGTTGCTTCTGTGTTGCAAGTGTGTATTTGTAGTGGCTTTTTAAAGGCGGTAAGGAGAAAAGTTCTGCAGTGTCCTATCTTTTCTGCATCTAGGCTCATGCTCTGTGTGCTACATGAACGCTGTTGTGACATGTCATTTAATAAACAGAAGAATAGCCACAAACTATTTGCAAAGTGTGCTCATAAACACACAAATTGTAGCAAAACATGAATGATTTTCCGGAACTAAAAGCTTGATACAGCAGCAGTGTTAAAGTCGATCTGGTGCCAAAAGGATGGGAACCACTTATCATTTGAGTCATTATTTACCTTTTGACTTTATTGACCAGATTGTGAAAACAACTCCAGCCTTAAACCAAACCTATACAAAGTGATTAAACAGTTTTTCACATGATTGTCTTACTTGCTTCAAAGTGACATTACTGTCAAATGAACAAGTGTAGCGGGATTTGACTATTCTAATAATCCTGCGGCTTGTTTGACCAGGACCTGCAGGTATAACCGCTCGTTCCCACCACACAGCCACACTTTTACGCACCAGCGATGTCCCACAGCTGCAGACGCACCACCGTCTTGTGATCCCAGTTGAGCACTTTGAGGGCAAAGTCCACTCCGATGGTGGCCCGGTAGTGCTGGGAGAACACCTGGTGGATGTAGCGCTTGATGATGGACGTTTTCCCGACTCCCAGATCACCGATGACCAACACTTTCAGCAGACGCTCCTGATGCATCCCGCCTCCGGCTGATGGCGCGTTAAGTAGACGGCAAAGTGAGGTCTCCTATTATGGGTTCCGCAAAAAAAAAAAAAAAAAAAAGAGTTGCACAATACGGAGGGAAAGTCACCACTGATGCCAAGATAACAATAATGAGTTATTAAGAATTTGAATCTTTGGAGTTCGGAATAGTATAAAACCTATAAAATAAAACCTAAACGCTCAGCGCCGAGTCCAACGGATGCAAAAGCAGCGCGCACAGAAACACACTTTCATGACAAGTTGAGATAAATTTCAAAACTGTCCCGAAGTGTGTGTGTGTGTGTGTGTGTCCCGAACAGCAACAACAGAGGAACCTGCAGGAGGGAAAACACCGTGGTGGACAAAAGCAAAGAGGATCTGGGTGCGCACACCCCCCTTCGGTTTGCGCTGCGTCCTCGGAGAGGAGCGTCAGCAGGTTTTAGTTTTGTCTGACACGACGACCACGCCCCCCGACTCCGTGCGTGTCAGTCAGGGGAGGCCAGTTTATTAGGAACACCTGCTGCACGAGCCAACAGCGGCTTATTCTGTATTTATTTCACTTTACTCGTGTTTCCCAAGGAAACAAATGTTTGTATTGCAGTTTGTAGTTAGATACGGTTGGAACCAAGTGTTTATCTGTGGAGGGACAGGATTTTCTTACTGTGGCACTGTGGGAATGTGAGTAATATCAACGTGTTATGAGGAACTGGATGTCAACAGAACCATTGTAGAACCTATACGTCAATAAAGCTCGAGCGTTTTAATAACCGATCGACCTCTGGAGTGCCTGTACCTGCATTATAGTAAAAGAGATAGAAAATCACTGCAACGTAAAATAGTTTAAAGATATATAAACTTTTTAAAATATTGAATAACATTTGTGCTTACAGATGTGGACTTCGCATTGTAAAAACTACAAAACCCATCGTGCAGCTCGCCTGTTTCCGTGTTTGCGCAGTGGTACGTGTGCGCATGAGGAGGTTTATTGCAACGTTTACCACGGCCGGAAAAAACCACAATCGAGCAAAACGCAAAAGTGTTTCCTCAAAACACTACAGCGTTATTCTCTTAATCTAAGGCTTATTGTAAGATCAACATTAATATCACCACTCTGCTGTCTGTATTGATGTAGACCGTGTTTTTAAGACACCTGTAAGAATATTAGCACGTTTTAAACCCTTGCCCACTGCAGCTATTAGGTAGAAAATTAAAACAAACAAACATGTATGACATTTTTTTTTCACTCAATTGAAAACAAGCACATATTTGAATAATCACATCTACAATATCCTCCGACTGCTGCCTTATCTTGTTGCACCACGGAAATCTACAGCAGCTTTTCTCGGTGTTGCGCCTCTCCACGGTCCTTTACGGTAGTGGTACTGATGCGGGATGAGTCAGGCTATATGATGCTGCCGCCACTGCTGCCATTTCATCAGCGGCGAAAACCTCCAAACACACAGCAAACACAGACATGATACCGCGGGATTCCCCTCTGACAGCGAGCATCCTGCCTTCATAAACGCCCACGAAACACAGAACTGAGATTCGTTCGTGGTTTATTCGTCGGTCTGGGTGAAAGCGCAAGATCCGGTTTGAATTGCACCTGCTCTGGATGCGTTTTTCTCTCAGCTCTTGATCGGGCCTGGTTTTAACAAGGAAATCGGCTGTGACTCCAGGGCCTGCTCCTGTCCTGCCTCGGCCATCGGACTTGGAGACAAACCACACGCTTTTGTCCCTTACTCGGTCGTTTTTGTGCAGCGTCCTGAGGATCGATCCGGACCGACCCGCCGGTGCCATGGAGCCCACATTAGCCTGGTGCTGAACAGCAGAGGAAGAGCAAGCATTCTGGCCTAAAGTCCACTCCATCCTGCTCCAAGTAGGTGATTTAAATCACACTCTGTCTGTTTATCCTTCATTTTTGGGTTTAACACTCTTTTTATTCTGTCGTGACGCGTGTAGCTGTTTGGATAAAGTCTAAAAACAAACCTTCAATAATAAGACGTTTAATAAATCGGCTTAAATTAAGTTAATGTTCATCCAAATCTAAATCAGACTTGGTGTAAGATATGTGAACACTTTTAAACCCTGATGTTTTACATGTTAAAAGGCGTGTAACAGAACAAATGTCCTGGGAAAAGTCGTGCTGTGTGATTGGACAATGTTGACACGTGTCTGTCAAAACCACAAAATATTTAAATACTTCACGCTACACTCATATTGTAAACAGCCTAAAAAAAAAAAGCAGCCACAATGTCCCCTTTACAAAATCACTACAACCACAACAGGGATTAGATTCTCCAAGAACTCCAAGGCCAGAATAACGGCAGAAATGTCTTTATATTGTGATGTGGGGACAGACACTCGTCCATATTGGCCTAACGCTTCCGGTGTGGGGGCCCATTGGGCTGCTGTTCCCCGGGGATCGGGCCACTGATGTTTGCATACCAACCGAGCTACGCAAGCAGAGAGACGCGCAGGGGGTGATGGGAGGCTGCGTGAGCCTAATGGCCTGCTGTAAAGACACTGGGTGGCCCAAAGGCATACAGTTCAAATGATTAAGATTATTATAAAAGATTGTTTTACAGGTAAGTCAAATTTTATGTATATTTTATATATCAAATCAATAAGCTTCATAGGCTCCCCTGGACCATATGCTTTGGCTGGAAGTAGAAAGCAGCTTGAAATAGAATTAGTGCTTAATTGTACTGATGGAGTAAATCACTGCTCACCAGTTTCTAACGGCATAAATGTGTTAATTTTACAGGAAACTATTAGAAAAATGCTTTTCTTCTTCTAACATGTAAACATGCCTGCAGGGGCATTTGGGAGGTCACGCATTGAAACGCCAAAGCCTCATATCAAAAAGCGCATTAGTCCAATAATCCCAAAACTAGCGTTATTAAAGCATCAAGTGACGCCATCAAGTGACTAGAAAAGCATAAGAGGATTTTCTTTTATATCTCGTGGCTTTAATCGTATTGCACAGTGAATACAGTGAGTAACCCAGTTGTGTGTGTGTGTGTGTGTGTGTGTGTGTGTGTGTGTGTGTGTGAGGGGGTGAGGGGGTCCATGGGCAAAAAGCCAATGACAGGCCACTTCCAGCTACTAGTAGCTGAATTAGTTTAGGAATGTGGCGTTTGTGAGCAGCAGCTGCAGTTTGGTCCCTACACATCATATTCTGACATAACTATCATATGATTATTACTATAGAACAAGTGACTGAGGTTTGTGTCCACAGGGAAAAGCCAAAAACAAAACACAAAACTGATTGAATCCACTTATATGAACGTGTGCATGTACGTTCGCACGTGAACTGCTCATACGTGCAGTGTTCTGTTTCCTGTTTACGCCCTACAGGCATCATGGGAACTGTAGTTTCCTGAGAGGAACCTGTTACGTTTATTTCCTGAAGTTTCACTATTCCACATGACGCTGCACTGTTAATTATTATAATAATTAGTTACATAAATGATTATTTCAATGAAACATTTAGTTATGTATGTATATGATTAATGTTGATGTTCCTTGAAGGCTTTTGAAACAGAAACCAAAAAGAGTTTTTCAGGAACATATGTGTGTGTTTGCAAACGGCCAATAAAGCAGATTCCCTTTCTTCAACGTCCCTGACGGCGTGTCAGGCTGGTCGAACCCCGGTGGAATCTAATGCTGTCTCTCTGTCCCTCTCACAACGACAGACAGGCAAAGCGACAGACAGCAGCGGAGCCACAGACGGGACCAGCCGAGTCATGGAAGCGATCTGGCTCTATCAGTTCCGACTGATCGTCATCGGGGACTCCACGGTGGGCAAGTCGTGTCTGATCCGGCGCTTCACGGAGGGCCGCTTCGCCCAGGTGTCCGACCCCACCGTCGGCGTGGACTTCTTCTCCCGCCTGGTGGAGATCGAGCCGGGCAAGAGGATCAAGCTGCAGATCTGGGACACCGCGGGCCAGGAACGCTTCAGGTGGGCGCAGCTGGGTGGGATCACTGGGTTCCTCCAGTGGTTTCCTGGAGTGTTCTTAGAAATGACACAAGTGCTAACAGTGGGTCACAGTTACACAGTAACGAGCAGCAAGCCGACAGGTGTCTATGACGCAATAATAATAATGTGCTCAAATGATTTATTACAACATGAGACAGTTTGCATTGCAAGGTGAATGTCGTTAGCACAATGAATGAATGTTAAATATTAATCATTCTGAAGAATTATTCATGCAGCAAGCTGCATTTTTAAGTTAGTTAATGCTAAAGATTTTGAAGTAGACAAAGCGTCATATTCAATTAGAGACTATGTAATACTGAAATATTATAGCATAAAACTGTGCAGTATATTCATTTCAGCACTTCTTTTTTTAAAGGTTCATCTATTATAATGAGACTGTAAGGAGAATGAAGACAAAAGAGGCATTTTTCCCACATGCATGGGAGTTAAAAGTGTTCAACTCAAGGATCCAAAATGAAAGTGAAAGAATGTAAAAATAACTTTGCTTAACTGTCACTGTACCCAGCTCCTCTGAATCATCTGCTGAGCTTAATTATAGTGTGTATTGCTAAGCAAGCACTTAATCTGACCAAGGGGAAAAATAGCAGGCTGCTTGGTACCAGCAGACTGGCAAAGTAAAGGAGAAACGCATCACTTTACTTCCTGACATTTCCCAGAGGTCAGAGCAGAATCGTGGCCACTCAGAACCACAGATGTTCAAGATTTGTGTGTAAACACAGAAGTTGTGGTTTACCTCTTTAGTTCAGATTAATTTGGAAAATGAAAGCGTCATCAAGGGTGACCTGCTGTTGACAAAGAATCTGTTGCCTATAACCACTGTCATTATGTCAGTTAATTAAAAAAATAATAATACTACTTGGATGAAGTTTATATATATATGTAATGTATATGATAGTGTATTTATCGTTAATGTTTTTAGAACTTCTTAAACATCCAAAGTTGTTAAAGATCTAATTTTATTGTATTATTTTTTCCACAGCAACATTTCTGCCTCTTAATTCTGAAAATTAACGGATCGTCAGATTAGAGCCCTGTAACATTTCCTGTCACTAAAGTCAAAGTTATGTGCAGAGTGAAAGTCTTCATGGGTCTTGATGAACAGTGCTTTATTGTGAAGAGAGGAACACAATCAAAGTTCTAATTTGATTGTATTATTTTTTCCACAGCTGTGGTAAAAGTGTCTTTGCTCATATTCTTGATCGTAAAGTTGGTGTTTATGTGGAGGATAAAACAAATATATTTTCTAGTAGACAGATTAGGACCTAATCATCTCATGTTAAAAATCCCTGTAAACATCTGCTTTTGCACAATGCAGAAACCGAACAGACACTTTGACACTCATCATTCAAGAAATTTACAATATTATTTAGAGAAAACAAGAGGTCCAACACTGAACATAAATGGAGTTTTGGCTGGACGAGCTTGATTAATATTTTTATTGTGGTGATCCAAGACTGAGGCTTTACCTTCTGCACATATCCTGAAATATATGTCATGAACTAACTATAAAGGGCCAATAAAATATCAGAAAATAAATAAACTGAACATAAATGGAATTTTGCTGGACGAGCTTTGGGAAATGTATGTGAAGCCCTAGTGTTTCCGTACAGAGTCTAAAATGTGTCTTCACACACTAATACACATTCAGCTACACTCATCATCTTGACAGAAGGGGACTGGTCTCACCTGTCAGCATGATTAGTGTCTCCATGGCAACTGTGCCATGTCCCTCAGAGGCCGAAGGACAAATGAGAGTCTTTTCCAACCAGAATGCAAAGAATGTTTTGTGTTTCTTACACATAGATTTATGATCTGATGCCTTTTCGGCTAAAAATCCTGTTTGATGCTTTTCCTTGTTTGAGTTCTCTTCTTTTCTAGTGATCACGCAGACATCGTCTTAGTCATTGTTGTTTCATCTGCGTGGTTCTTCCTTCCATAAATACATATGTACATGGGTTTTAAATCAAATGAATCACTTGCTGGTGCAGATTTTGCCACCTACACCTCCCCTCCTAACTGTGTCCTATTCTTTGACTAATCAGCCCTGCTTCCTCTTTCCAGCTCTACCTCAAGCCTGTAATTTTCCTTCTCATTATATTTATGCTGACAGTCTCTCTGTGAGGATACTGTGGGAAGATAGATGCATTACAAGGGGCTTGGTGTGTGTTTGTATGCACACAGGGTGTCACATCCTGTCAAAATCAAGCGGCGCTTCTCCTCCCAGTCAGACTGCAGTGATGAGTTAGTTACATAAAAACAAACATCATTTTAACTTTGGTTTCTAAAAGCTGTTTTTGATTTTTTTTAACTATATGATAATTTTACTCTTTCCTCAATTAACTGTTGATAGGTGTGTTTGTCGAACAAACAGCTGCTGATAAGTTTTCTGTAGTTTGATCAATCAGCTAATGTATAACCTGTAGATAAAGACTTGTTGGTTGCAGAGGCATTGGCATGATGTCATAATTGTTATTATTAATATTTTTACCTTTACAATTTTTACCTTTTAACAGTAGAAGAATTGACAAGAAATTCCTGCTATTACAGTGATGAAGCCGTATTGCTGAATTATATGTTAAGAGTATTTTGAGACTCATAGATAATAATTGTTTATTTGGAATATGTAATTGAAGCAGTACAGACTCCTGGTTTTTCTATAGGCCTGGAATGTATCAAAAAAGTGTGTATGTATGTGTGTATGTTTGTTAAAAAACTAGCACACAGTTGTAGTCATTACTGTAACAAATTCATGTGACATATCTGAGTGGACATGTAAATAACTTACTGAAACATTCATGTAAAAAAGAAGTTTTTTTTATGTCTAAAGGAGAATACATATTGGGACAAAAAATGCATAGACAATTTCCTGACTAAGGTTCTAATTAATGCATAAGGGTTTTTAACGATAAATATGACTTGTCTCTGTCTCTACATCCACGACAATAGCTCTTCCAAAACCCAAAACATAAGAACACGACTGAAAAATTATGAATAATGAATTTGGAGAGCTTGTCTGCGGACTTCGGCATGTCGAGCTAAGCCAGGATTACCTCGAATGCAAGGAGCGTTTCAGTAAACTGTGTCAGTGTGGGCTACAGGTTACGTTCATAAAATGTTAACAAAAGCTTGTTTCACAGTAGTAATTCCACGGTGTAGTATTTTTCTCGCTGTGTGTGAGTCAGAGTTTTACATACTGCTCTCTACCACCCTGCCTCCCTCACCTGAGAAAGTGCAGCAAACAACTCAGCCCTGTGCAGGTGTGTAGGCCGAAGCAACTGTTATGAATTTATTAGTATGAATTTGTGTTGCATTTCACTTTCACCAATAACTTTTTGCCTCAGGCATGACGAGTCTTGGCATTTCCATATAAAAACACACAAAAAAGATGGATGCAAACCAACTAGTCTGCGTAACTTTTGCCGGGAGAAAACTTTAACTTTTCTAAATGCTGAACCTGGGCTTTCCCTTCATTTCCTGTCTACCGCAGGTCAATCACCAGGGCTTACTACCGTAACTCTGTGGGCGGTCTTCTGCTGTTTGACATCACCAATCGCCGCTCCTTCCAGAACGTCCACGACTGGCTGGAGGAGGCTCGCAGCCATGTCCAACCACACAGCATCGTCTTCCTGTTGGTTGGTCATAAGTGTGACCTGGAGGCACAGCGCCAGGTGTGTACAGTGTAAAAGCAAATGAAAGTGTGAACTCAAGGTTGTGCTGTGTCATACGCTGCGGCAGGTGACAGGGGGTTTTAAATTGTTACACAACATCCAACTTATCAAAGTCTGCAGATTTAAAAATAATCTTTTGTTCACATTTAGATCAGCGTGTTTAATTCTCCTGGGACATCTGGCTGACAGAAAGCAAAAATATCACTATTCAACATTAGACTTTATGGGATGACACTGCAAAACACTGCACACCAGTGTGCCTACACTCACAGAATAACAAGTTATGAAAGGAAGATTAAAATAGGATAAAAAAAAAGGTATTTAGGTTTTCTGTCTTAGCAACTTCATTGCGATTCTGATCAACTCACTCATCACTCAGTATTTGCTGAATATTTTATGCTAAACAGACTATAACTCCTGCTCTAGTCTCTTTAGCCCCAGATATTTCCCCTGGTTCATTCATATTCTTGATGAATTGTTTTACAATGTGCCACTTGTCAATATCTGAGATAACGGTGATGCATTAAACTGGGCTTCTGTTTTCAATCTGCTGTACAGATTATAGAAGCGTTTGGTTTTGGAACGTTACATCCCACTTCTGGACCTTAGCATTCTAATAACAATGTGCAAATATCAATGCTCATTGTGTCACTTTATGCCTTGTTTTCCAGCACTGTCACAGAAGAGTGAGCTAAAAGGAAATACAACAATAAACTGTGTGTAGAAGTGGTAGAAGTAAAGAAACTCAATATTAATGTAAAAGTGCAGATGTTGGTGTAAAGAATTTTCCACTACAAGGACCACGTTAAAACTTTTACTCAAGTGAAAGTACTTGTCAGATTATTTGCATTTTACTTAAAGTACTGCACTAAGAAACCAATATATTTAAAACAATGGTAATTCTGCTTATTGCAGTATATTTAAAAATGTACAGTAATTCAAAAATAAGGGTCAATGATGGTAAAAGGTGGAGCTCAGTTGTTAACTCATACAATCATAGATCAGCATTTTTTAGTTCATTATATTTTTTATAAAAAACATGTAATATTCTTATGGTAAAACTACCAGTTTAAGTTATTTAATGATGATCATGATCATATCCAGTGACATTTTAAACACAACCTTTACCTAGAACAGTTTCAGCCATTCTGTGTCAGGCTGTTGTCTCTTAATAACTTGACAATAACTTTATGTCTCCTAAACTGTGTTGCTTGCTGCGGTGCTAGAATTTTAAAACAGAGATTTTTCATATTCCAGAGTAAACAAAGATAGGAAAAGGAAGTCAGGATGCTACACAAAGATTGAGAAAGTTCAGCAGGTGACCTGAATAAAAGTAAAAAAAGCAAAATCTAAATCTAAAGCAATTTGGAACCTGCCGTTAAAAACAGACGTTTTGAAAACATTGCAGCAAAACTGCCACATCATTTCAATTCTCATTGGCTGAGACACTATTTATTAAAGTTTATAAACAATAAATTCCTCTTTGATTTGAGTTCTATGATTGCAGCAGCAGCAAAGTAGCAGGGACCTGATGCTGCTCCCCTGACTAAACGGGCAGTTGGTAAATAGGAAATGGAAAAGAAACCAGCTGTATTTATGTGATTCAACGAGATCCACGTTTTCCCACAAGTTGACATCACAGACATCTGTGATATTTCTAGTAGGCCTGTATAGACAAACCTGCCAGGAACCAAGTTGTGTTATGTTCTGGTTGGGATGGGCTGCACTGTGACGTAAACCCTTTTTGTGCTGAGGGATCTCATTCACAGAGCCACTGAATTGTCAAACATGCACACAATTCACTAAGCATGAATAACCTTATTATTTTTTATATGATAGTCCTCATGGCATTCATCCTGAGGCCAGCGCTTGTGGACATTAACACAACAGCTTTATGTAAGCTGACTATGGTTTGGTAATGTTTACTGTGTAGCCTGGCTTATGTTAACATGACCAAATGGGAGAGATGCACTTTCGCAATTTTGGTAACACTTTTAGTAAATGTTTAACTCCCTCATGGTTACAGCCGCATATTTCCTGCACTGGAATTTCCAGGAACTGGAGAACCTTTTACTTAATAAGTTACTTTGCCATAATTGCTGCCCCCCCAACAGCCCCATTTTTGTTGTGATGTTAAAAATTGTGCCTCAAACTAGGCTCCATTAAAAAACCATAATGTGACTAATAACCTAACATTTGCAAATATGCACAACCAAAGCCTTGTTTCCAGTACCAGGAACTTATTTCAGTTGGAGAAACTGGGATCTAAATTTAGTTCTGGGCAGTAGTTCTACTCCCTAAAAAGTACCAGAGTTATTATCAGATACCAGAATGAATCTTTCAGCCGTTTTTTGTGTGTTGACTTTGTTGGTCCTGCCACAGCAACATCGACCATTGACAGCAGAGCAGGAATTTTTTAGGGATCCATTTTTGATTTGGATCTGACCAAACTATCAGTTTACATTTGATTCCTGGAACTCTGTAGTTTGAGGACTGTTCAAATCAAAAAAGTGTAAAATTTTGCAGCCATTTCTCCACTATCTGCATTAAAGACCCCAGAAATACTCTGGTTATCAGAGGGTGTGTTCCATCTAGTAAATTCAGACATTGTTGTCGATTCAACCTTCATATTATCTCATGTGATCTCACAGGTGACCCGCCAGGAGGCAGAGAAACTGGCAGGAGCATATGGGATGCGCTATGTCGAGACGTCAGCCCGTGATGCGATCAACGTGGAGCATGCGTTCACTGAGCTGACCAGAGACATCTTTGCCCTGGTGCGATCTGGTGACATCACAATCCAGGAAGGTTGGGAGGGTGTGAAGAGTGGGATCGTGCCCAACGTAGTTCACTCCTCTGAAGAAGTGACCAAGAGCGACCGGCGCTGTCTCTGCTGATCTGGTTCTGAACGATAGGACTGAAGGGAAAAAGGAAAGACAGAAGGATTCAGAGAGGACTGGCTGACGGACTCAGGTGTTGGCCTTCGGATTGAAACTGTTGGTCATCCTCTTGTTCTTTCTTCAGACTGGATACAGAAGGGGATGACCGAGGAACTTCTATGACAACACTGACCGAAGGAAGCAAAGAACACTTTGACCGTGGGTGAATAGTGGAAGGGTTGCGCCCGTTAATGAAAATGTTTTATTTCCCAGAGAGGAAGGATCACAGATGCTCATTTACTTGCGAGGGCTCCCATGTTTTAATTCCTTTTGTTTCGGGCTTTTTGCCTAAAAATCCTTCACTGAAAGTCTTAGAAAGGCCTTAGAAAGAGAATCCGTTTTGGTTCTTTGCCAAAATATGATGACTCTTGTTTCATCTTTGTTTCTCCCATCATCTTTCTTCACCTCTCCTCTTACTATTTCTTAACCTTCTTCTCTCCTTCAATATGCAATTACATAATCACGTACAAATTCACCATTATGTTGGTCTTTACGATCTTCTAGCACATATCATTCAAAAACTTTAGTCGGCACCATCAGATTCAAGCGCCCTAGTGAACAACAGTTGTGTTTCTCCTGACATCTTGCAGAGCTCAATGGAGGAGTCCTGGAGGTCCTAAATTTAACAAGAGATGACAGATTTACTTCTCGAATTTTTGATTTTGTTGCTACAGACCACAACATGTCTCTGTGGAGCAATTTAGGCCTTCAGAGAGCTCAATGACATTGACAGCATTGCTACATTCATCATTCTGCTAAATACCGCACTTAGAATCTCACACATCCGGTTCCTACTGGACCTTTCAAGCAGGACGAGACACAGTGTACAGCTCAACTGACCAAGATGGACGTGTTGGACTAGCGTAACAACTCCTAACTGTCTGCCTTTCAAATGGGCAGATTAATAGGAACGTTGGAGCCGGAAAAGCACCTTAATAGCCAAGTCCACCTTAACTGTGGGGCCTCTTTTGGGACATTCAAATGGTGCAAGCAAGCAGCTAGAGATCATTTATTTCTCAAAGGCAAAACAAAGAGAGAGGGACCAGACCACAAACAAGACTCCACAAAAGAATCACATTAACCACGAGGCACGCGTACGGGCAGAACTGTACCACAGCATAATCCAGCAACGATGGCCCAGCTTGGCAGGTATTAAATCGACCAACGCAGACACAGGCATGGGGACAACAAACGGTTATTTTTTGTTCTGTGGCTTACATGCCTTTTAAGTGCGTGTGCATGTGTCATGTAACACCAAACTTCTTTTTAGTTGAATACACTTCAATGTCACAGGGTAATGTGAAAGCCAACTTGGTAAATTCTACTGCACTGAGTCAGCAATGAAAGGGAAATACTGGCTGTGGCATCAGTGATCTGTTTTCAGACATCTATGTTATATAAATACGAGGGCTGCAATTAATTATTGTTTTCACTGTTAATTAATCTGAGGAATATTTTTCTGACTAGCAGTGCAGAACCCAAATTTATTTTGTTTGGCATTAAAGGAATGGTTTGAATTTTTTTAAGCTGTTCTTATTACAATATTGAAATATTGTATGTGACAGTTTTTCTGGCTCACTACTACTGTCTCTCTTCAATAAACTTGTTTCATCAAATTTCACGCTTAACATAATTAGACTGTAATTCCGCTTGCACGCTGTGATGTAGGACATTTTAAAGAAGGTGAGATTAGGTATTTTTACAGTCTGTATTTTTAAGAAAAAAAAAAACAGTTCTGACTATTTGGATGGTGTTTTTGCATTTGTGAGCCCTCACGGTCACTCAGTGTTTCACCTGCTCTCCGCACATTCCCCCAACCATGAAGGTTACAGTCAGGGTCTAACAGCAGACAAAAGGCGCACGGCGTTTGCATTTCAGAAGTATAAAGAGTGGGGCTGTAACATCACAGACTCAACAGCTACAGGAGGATGTCGAATATTATATTTGTTGCTAGAAGGCTGTTGTTGATCATTATTAACAGTTGACCCAGGCCGGAACATTAGATACATTTGTATATTCTGGTCCATACATTCTTTTCTATACAATGTGACATTCCTGACGTGAAATATGACAAGAATTTTACTTAGTGCCATTGACTGTTAGTGACGAGTTTCTAATTCTCTCTGTGCCATTAGGAAAAGCAGGTAATAGAGTCAGATTAGGGGAGTAAAAAAAAGAAATCAACTTAATTTGTTTTTGTTTTTGAATTTTCATATGATTTTCAGCTCAAATATTGGCTGGTGAAACGAAAAGAGACAGTAGAAGCTTTACTGTAATAAGAGCAGCTTCAAACACCCAAACCATTCCTTTAAATGTTCACATTTGGAAACAAATAATCAGCTAATATTTGGCATTTCTACTTCTAAAATCACTGTAACAGTTAATCGGTTATATAATATTGGCTATATAAGTGTAGCGAGATCTTGACTGACATTAAAACATTGCCGTTATAAAACTGTTCTAACAAAGTCATTTGTGTGTATGAAAAGACACTTGTGGCGCTGCAACAATAAAATTATTAGCCTTAAGAATGTCCATTAAATATCTATACATTTTATTTAGCTGAAAACACATTAGGTTTCTCCTTCTCTCAAAACGAAGAAATTCTTATGCTTGACTGAAATAGTACTGTAGATGTATGAAAATACGTTTTTTAGAACTGACTATAATCTGATCTACAATTACACTGCTATAATAAGAGCACAGGCTAGTTTTAAATTGAATTTGTACAATGATCCTTGCAGACATCGGCAGGCGAGTGAGGTTGCTGTGAGTGCTCCAATATCTCGCACACTATGCCTCCTTTTCCAAAGAGCCCTTCTGTTGTTTTATTTTTACATGAACGTGTCAAAGGGGAAAGGGTGAGATTTTACACCAAGGTGTCGTATAGGAGTGTGTGAACGTGTGAATGAGAGACATTTCTAGTCAACACAGCGTTTTTCTTCTCCAAAAGCTTTGACACGAACCCTAATGTTTTGGGGTTTGATTGGAGATCATTAAAAAAACAGTCTGTTGTAATTGTTCCCAAATGGCCATCACAGAGTGAACATTTTAGGAGTGTTAAGGTGTGTGTGTGTGTGTGTGTGGATGCTGTCTCCACCGCGTGCAGCTTCTTCGTATTGGCAGCCAAGATTGTCTTACCAGCTGTCAGTTGGTAGACATGCTCTGAAGCATTTATATCTGTGTAAACCATCTTGTCTCCAATCTGAATTACTGATTGGAAGAAAAACCACAGTCACATTTTGGGTGATAAATGCATTGAGTCTCTAATAACCATTAGATGAGGACACTGATATCTCTGCCCAGGGTGTATAGTCAGTCTACAGCTGGAACTGGACTGGAAACCGTTCGAAAGTGACAAAATCTGCCCAGCAGCACCTCGAAAGCTAAATTTCACAGGATGCCTGTTCAAACGACGACATGTTCATGGTTTTTCGTTTCATATTTCTCTATCACTAGTCCACCTGTGCTTGGATCTAACACACTGGGGAAGGCCCGTTGCCTGAAATGTTTGTGCAATATATGAATAAATGATTCCAGAGAAGTCTCGTCGTATTTCTTTAATGGCTTTGATTTGAGGACTGTAGAAAGTGAGCAGGTCATGATGAATCGTTCCTATTACCAGGTCATGTTTAGGGATTTTTGGCTGGCAACCTCATGATCACTACAATACTTCTAACCTCTCATAATCCAAGAGATTATAATTTGTGTTGGTGTGTTGATTAAACAAACTAGATATAAAATGAATGAGCTTTGTTGGTGCTGCTAGGTGGATTTAATTATCTTTGGATGGAACTGGGACAGACGTTTTCCCCCTTCTTTCCAGTCTTTATGCTACTAGCTATGGGCTATAATTTAATATGCAGACATGACAGTGCTATCAGCCTTTCTATCAAAGCCTAGATTCATGTTTTCATGAATCCTTTGATCAGGACTAATCCTGAAGCTAAAAAAAGGACAGAACTGGGTCGACACTCAAATGATTGGAGTCAGTGTGTGAGAAAGCAGCCAGCAATTGAACACAGAAAAGTTGTCCTTTTATGTTCTGGATGCTCAGTCACCTTCTAACAATCTGGAAGTGGTTGCAGTTTTTGTCGCTGTGGACTGTGAGTAAAGCAAGTGAGTTTTTCTTCCCCTACCATTAGTGCAAAGTGACATTACTGAACCTTGGTGTAATTTTAGTAAATCTTTGGGACAAATTTGCAGCGATCAGCGTTTTTATCTCTTTTTTACACAAGCTGCTTCAGTCTTTAGTGCGTCCGAGGCCTGGCATGTTGGAAACAGATTTAAACATTCGGAGATGCTGACGTTGTCACCTGGGGACACATGAAAAGAACAAGGAAAGCCACAGGAGTTTTATGGAGAGCGGTTTCATGTTTGGCAGCAAATCAGCCTGCTTCACTTCCAGCGTTTGGTTTCTCAGCTTTCACACACAGAACACGGCTCAACACGGCTCAACACGGCTGAGCTCTCAGTGAAGAGGTTGCTCGTCTACACAGCTGCAAACTCACACAAGCTGAAAATAATCTAGTGTAGTAATGCTGCTGTCACTTTGTTACCACTTTGTGTTCAAAGGTTTTGGTAAATACACTTATTTGCTTTCGTGCAAAACATCACGTAAAAAATCCAAATCAATCTAATTTGTCTAATTTGTTAAATCGATACTAAACGCGATTCAAAAGAGATAAATTGTGGTTTTACGTCATGTGCTGCACTGTCTTGGTGAGGGAAAGATACTTCCTGGAGTTTTGCAGTAACTGTAAACCTCTAAAGACAGTGGGTGGCAGATTTTGTGACCTTTGGGCAGAAAGGTTACCTAACCTGTTTCCAGTCATTCCATTATACTGAGAATAAAGGCATCATTGCATCTGTTTTTCATTGTCTTGGCTCTCTATTAAAAAACTGAGCTGAAACCGAGCCCTCTTCCAAAACGTCCCCCACAGTGTGAGAATCTGGCAACACTGGTTTGGCATTTTGGTGCAGCTTAGCTCACTAGTGTTTGGCAGTGGCTTCATATTTACCTTGCGGGTTGTGCCTCGTTGTTTGAGTCACAAAGCTAAGCATAGATTAGTCTAAAAGATAAAAATACCGATAGGTCGTTAAACCAGACATGCTGCTGTGCAGTTCACATTAGCAGAATCTGCTGCTGCACTATATAACAATTTTTAGTCTCCCATCTGTGGGTAATTGTCTTTCAGAGAAACACGTCCTGCTGATACATGACAGGCACAATATGGGGGTAATTAATATGTACGGAATATTTAATTTTTTTACATTTAAAAAACGAAGTAAGTAATCCTTATAACCAAGAGTCATTTTTACAATTTGGTTTTTTTATATGATACATAATACATATAATACATTGTTTTGTGAGTTTTAAAGGTTCTGGATGATCAGAGCTTGTTCTTACCCCGTTTCCAGTTTTTTGCTAAGCTACGTTAACCAGCTCCTGCCTCCAGCTGATATTTGTCTCCTCATCCGACTTAACATCAAGAAACCAAATGAGCTTATTTCCCAAAATGTCAAAACGCTCCTGGCTTAGTTTTTGTTTTAAAGAAAATGTTTTTGAAATGGACACCAGCCTACATGATGGTGACAGTTGCTTTTTCACAAAGCCTGTTGTCTATCTGTCATATTTGAAAGTGCAGATTTATACAAACTGAGACAGTGACAAGAAATCAAGAGTGTTTCATGGTAATTGACCAATTTACCAAATGTTTTCTTTTCACTTTGCGCAAATTGCAACCTAGTAATTTGGACAAAATATGGGTGGAAAACACAGTAAATAGTCATGTCATGTTCACAGCGGACAGACATCATTACTGTGTCTTCCGTGATTTGAAAAGCTTGTATGTGTTGGGTGGGAAAAGTTATTACTGCCCTCAGCTCCTTTGCTCACAGGAGCAAAAATAATATTTCACTTGTTCTTTGCAACCCTCTGAGCTGTACAGACAATACTGTAAATCACGGTTCTAAAAACCTGCTGGGTCAACGTGGACAGTCTCTCTCTCTCTCTGCTCTTATTATCTATCAACAAACTGAAATGTACTGAAAATAAAATGTGACTGGAGAAAGAAATTGAGGCTCACTGCTTTTTTTGTGGTGTTATCTGTGATATATGCCAAAAATAAAAAATAAAAGAACCAACAATGTTTGCAAAGCTGTGGTGAAAGGCCTGAAGATGTTCTGTGGTAGACACCTGCTGGAGACTGACATTGCTACAAGGTTCAGTTGTGGAGGCAGGAGTTGCAGGAAACTGACATCAAATAACTTATTGCTTAGCTTGTACAGACAAATTCCTCCCATGGTGCATGCAAAAATGTCAATCAATCTGAATCACGTTTTTTTGATGCAGGTACTCGCTGCCCTCATTTGAATAACTGAACTCCACACAAGCTGCCACAGGTGGTTGAGGTCTGCAGCACTGTGACGATGTGGGTTTTGCCCAGGTGCTTCGGTTTCATTTAAACTTTATTTTAAATGCCTGATGGACAGCTTCTAAATTACTTGTAAGACAGACATTGTGGGTTTACTCACCTCGACACACTGAAACATGTTAAAGTGGGTTAAAAATATTGAAATTTTTACATCCCTAAATAAATAATGCCAATGTATCTTACTACATTCTTATAAAATAAAGACCAGTCAAGTATTGAAAGTTTCTTGAATGTCTAATGAGATTCTTAATTTTGTTCTAAGGCAGGAATTTGTATCAAGACCTGTAATTGTAATAATACAATTGGATATATTAAAGTGCTGTTTTTAAGTAATTTTTAAATATGTCAAGTAATCCTTTTGACTAAATTAATATTTGTAAAAAAAATGTCTTATTGGAGAGGACATTGTGGTAAGAAATGTAACTAGAATACGTGATTTGATGCGGTAAGTATTAATCCTTGAATACTGCTGAACTAGTTGAATGCCTTGTAGCAGAAATAGCATGTGACTGGACATTGTGTTTGTCTCTGTAACTTGGATAAAGATCATATCACATTTTACGACCATTTAATGCTGACACAAGGTCTTGTCACTGTGTATCTTAACTCTTGCTCTTTAGCTTTGTCTTCCTCCTATGCTTTCATCATGAACAGTTCAAAAACTATTTTTAAATATAAAAAATATCAATGGAAAATCATTTTTTGTGCCGCTTCCAATCATCACATGGAAATAGCAGGTTTTCCTTCAACGTATGCTTGACATTTGAGCTTTTGCATCAAATCTACGCAGTATGTACGGCATAGTTTAGCCTCCTGTCTTGCAGAATATTTAGTAAAAATGCTTTTGTTCGCTCCAACACCAACATTATCTGCTCAGTTTTAGTCACTGACCCCATTATTTGAAGACCATAAAGATCTCTGCTGCTTTCACAACTTATTAATTCAGTTGTATTTAAAATCTCAAATCCAGGTTCACCTAAATTCAGATACACCAAGCATTTCTTTTGTCATTTCACAAACTGTAAATTAGAGTATAAACTAAAGACAAGCGCTGCCTTATTAAAATTGTTTAAAAATAAGTTTTCATCAGGGTGTAGGGAGCACAAACTGGGCCATTCATTTGTTTTTTTAATCAGTCCATTAGTATCTTGGGTCTGCTTTTGTTTTTTTGTGCAGTTTTATAACTTGCCAATTACATAAGTTCTCATCAGAAAATTAACACACAGAGCACCGGGTCAAGGTCTCATCTCTTTGCCCAAATGTTCTTCCTTTACTTCATTCATTGTTTAATGAGTACAGTAAGAAACAAATAAATACAGACAGACCAGTGGAAAAGGGGAGGAGGAGAAAGACGAAATCAAGAGAAGAGATGATTGAGTGCTCAAAGGACGGAGGAGAACGACGACCGGTTCTTTTGGACTCCCACAAATCGTGTAGGAAGTGAGAAGCAGAATCTACAAGGCAGAACTAGTTTTATTCAGTATTCTTCCTCTGCTGAGATTGTTGTCATCCTGCAAGCCTGATTTTACTGAGTACAACGGCAACTGTGTTTTCTATTACGTCAAGTAAAAGTCCTACGTGGTTCTGCAGGCTGAAGAAAACAGAAGTGTCAGGTCAGTGAGGAGGAAAAAACTGCAGGTACGAAAAGACAATGTGGAGAACCCTCACTCATAATCTGCCAAAAATAACAGGAACATACTTAAATCATTAAAAAGAATACAAAATTGCTTTGTTGCCTTTGTTTTGTTAGTTTTTACTTGAAAAAATACTTTAAAAAGTAACAAATTAACAGAAAAACAGTAGTGGCGAAGGTTTTAAGCTTGACTGCATAGAGGACACGTTTAAAATGCAATCAGAAAAATGATGGGGTGTGCTTGACTTTGCCGGCCCTTATGTAGGGCACCGTCACAAGTCTTCAAAACAATGCTGATAAGTTCATTTAAGCACACTGCAATGTAAATGTTTTAAACATGCCCTCTATCTGCCGAGCACTGGGGTGAACACACACACAACATGGGAGACGCAGTTTATGTTTTTTTGTTTCTTGACTAAGGAAAAGACAGTTAGCAGAAGAGGATGTGAACACATCCCTGTCAATATTAAGACTTTTCTGCTGATTTGAGGAGGTTTTCTTTGCTCCTTCTCTTCACGTCCCAGTTGTAGACTCGTGCCATGTCTGAGGAGAGCAAGGAGTTAAAGGAACAGCGGCAGTAAAGCTAAGAGAAGATTGTCTTACACCTTTACTCAGACTTTTGTACAGAGGTGTTTTGTCAGCTGGTTCTGTTTTGGATCCAGTTCCCATTTGGTAAAATACTGTGACTGAATCAACTCCAAGGCCATTATCTTGTTTAATGCAGCAAAGTGAGGAGCAAAAACCCTGTTAAATGTTCAGGAGTTTTCCAAGTCTTGAATACATGAAAACAGATCTTAAAACAATATTCAGACTTTCCTGTGTCTGTGGAGATGAGGACAGGGTCAGTGTTCCTGTTTGGGGTGTTGGAATAATAATTTATTTGGTATTGTTTAATGTCAGTTGTATTATTTCAATGTGTTTGTATCATATGTAATTTAATAAATTGTTATTTACCCTGCATTAAATCAGTATTTTACTTTCTTCTGGTGCTCAGGGAGATATGGTTTGTTTGGACTTTATATGGGACAAACTGGCATAATTTCAAAAATGTAATGGACAGCTCCTATCAAATTAATTAATAAATGAAAAATGTATAGGACTTGAAATATCTTTATATACCTATATTAACAATTCTCTAGACGCTTACATTAACACTCTACAGAAGCATCATTGCTTGTATAATGCTTTTGAGAAAATAGCATTTAGGCTACACATGGAAACTGGATTTGACAGAACTCGTAGACAATAGTACTGATCTTCAATCCAGAACCATCACAGCAAGAGGTGTGGCTGCCTTGTGAAAATCATATGATCACTAAATGACAAGCTGTTCCATTACTTTGCACTGGTTTTGAATAAAAGGCGTTCTTGTCAATGGCTAGCAGTGTTTCAGAACAGATCAGTGGTGATCTGTTTATTAGATACAAGCTGTATTGAGTTTAATACTAATAAGATCAGTAAGACTTGTACTCTGAGTGTTTAAACGTGGTCTCTCATTTCTTCCATCCACACATTACAAAACCCAGGACTGACCATCAGATGTCGCTGTTGTACTGTGTCAAATGCTTTTAGAAGAGATGAACATTCTGCTTCATAGTGACTGAGTGCTTGGAAATTAGTTCCTCCCATCAGTGACAAAAATATACAAACCTTTGTATATAAATTTAAATAGCTCTGAAGAATTTTCTTTGTGAATATAAGGGCCAATTTGAGCGTACTACACACTACAGTGAAAGGATACTGACTTCAATGGTAGTGAACTGGTCTCGTAGGAAATCCAGGTCCTCCACAAGGGTCTCTAAGTTACGAGATGCTGTGGACAGGTTCTTCTCCAGGAGAGCCTGGGCTTCATCAATGTCGTACTCTAACATGACATTAGCCTTTGAGGAGAAAATGTTGGTAAGAATATGAACATGATAGAACATAGAAGTGATTCTACAGAGACAGTACATTCTAAAGCCTCAGAGTTGTCATGTTTTTTTCATGAAGTCAAGAAGCCAACAATCATTATCTTTATTATTTACTTAACTTTGGAAGTAAAGCAACTGTAACTCTATCATTTTTACCAGGGTCTGAGGCATGACTTTGATAAATGTCTGGATAGCAGTAAGTAAAAATCTATTTAACCTGAGCGTACTTACCCCTAACCATAGGCAGACTTTATCAGTGGGGGGCACTGTGGCCTTGCAGTAAACATTGTCAGCCAATAGGAAGTGTGTCTCCATTGGTTCTGTGGTTTCCTGAGAAAAAAAATTGTACAGTACACAAATGGTCAAAACAGCCTCCTGATTAATTGTCAAACAAGTAATTTTCTTTGACACAAACGCCTTTTAAAAAAAATATATATATATATTCTGTTCATGTAAAAATAGAAGTACTCTGTCAGAGGAAAGAGAAGCAACCCAACAATTACAGCAATCTTGAACATAAAGATGATGTCTGTTGGACATAAGTATTTGTATGAGAGGATCAATGAGCTATTACTTTATTTTTTTACTCCAGTCAGTCTTGTATGTTGCCGAACAGCAACACTCCATAAGAGAAATTAACTGTTAAAATTGCATGTTCAGATAAACTGAGAGACTATAGATATTTGCCATCTCTGAAAATATTCCTTCTCACAACAAACCCACAAATGAATAATTGTCTTTATTTTTATGTCTGATTATGTACTTCACTCAGTTCCTCATAAGATTAATAATCAACAATAAAAATCTCTATGTCTGCTGCACACTGGACTCAATTATAGTTGTGTCGAATAATCTGGAAAAACAATTATAGCCTTCTTTGAATATAAATGGTATATGTCGTTTGGAAAGAACTTACAGACCTTTTTCTTCTGCATGTGTCGTAGAATTTCTAGTGTCTGTGTGATTTGTGGAATCTGGTTTTTCAACCTTCAGGCAAAAAGAAATAAAATTAGTCAACAAAGGAGTTATGGAGTATTTCATCACATCAGAGTTGGCACTGACAATTAAATTCCTACTAAATTAAAAAAATCAACTAATTTTAGTTAAATTCAACCAGAATTGTATTACAGAGTGTTTATGTGTCCATGAGTGTATCTGTGTTACCTGAGTTTCTTCTGAGACAGGTTGAGCTCCATGTATTTATATTTCTGGTACTGTTCGTCCAGCCTCCTCAGTGCCGCATCTGCCGTCTCATTGCCAGGCTGCTTCATAAAAGAGTCAACATCCTCCTGAAAAGTGCAACAAAGGAGCATAGAAATTGTCAACTGAGGCATTACAGGCTGAATGATACCAGTTATGAACAAGGGCGGGGCCAGAGGAATGACCTGAACTGGGATTGACCACATCCAAAATATGATAGGCCAACTTTCAACGCAAGGAGAAGTGACAAGGTTGGAAGCTAAAAGGTTTTTAAATGTGATTAAAACCTTTTAAATAATTTTCCAAATGTGCCATCCTATCTTGAGTGTGTGCTCCAGTCTGGCCACTGGAATAAAAAAAAATAAAATCTAGAATTGTCCCTGATTATTGAATCATTTTACAAAGCATCTCATATGAATAATCACGAAAGAACTGTATGACAAAGTGAAAATAAGTTCTTTCAGCCATGCGGATGATGATTACGACAATGGGTTCAATTAGAGCTCTTTGTCAACTGTAGATATTCATTTCCTTTAGACATAAATCTTGCATTTACTACATTGTTAGATTACATGATTCAGACCTGGGCTGGTTCACGACTCTAATACTACACATCGGTGAATGGCGGTAACTGTGGGCTGCTAACGCTATTTAAATGGCTAATGTGTGGCGTTAGCTAACTAAAAAACGTAAAACCCTAAAGAGGAAGCACTGAAAATAAGGAGACAGGGGTGCGCAGACACTGATGCCCATAGATGGATGTGAGCAGCCGCCCAGTCCTGCACACACAGCACGATTAACGGCTAACTCTGCTAACGCTAGCTCTCTCGCTAGCTTAGCTGGCTAGCACAGAGCCGGTGTGACGCGCCCACTCACCGGCTACAGCCACAAAACGTGTCTTCGACAGACGGAACGCGGTGTACATATGTACCACAATAACAACTGTCAGTGTCTACGCACCACAAACGCTGCTTCGGGAATCCCGAGGTGCTTTTTCTTAGTCGCCTGTACGGTATTGCTGTTGTCTATGGTCGCCGCCATCTTGGAGAGAGGCTGCACTTCTTCTTCTTTTGCTGGTGACATTTGCGGCAGAGCGGACGCAGAGAAGCGGTGCTGGTGCCACCAAGAGGCCACATGCAGGGATTCATTTATTGAAGCAAATCCCAAAAGAGATCCGTGCGATGAAGGGAACAACCTAGTTATTACAACTCTTGGCCAATTTTACATTTGGAGAATTGTATCGTAGAATAATATCTGTCTTTGTTCCAGTCTTTTCGCTTTGATAGTTTGTTCTTGGACGTGGTTAATGTTTTTTAGTAAATTTACTCCCAGAAATGGCCAAAGTACAAAAACTCAGTAAGTGGCAGGCTGAAAACAAACCTCAGTAGGCCTAAGTAGAAGTACAACTTTAAATTATTAAAGTTAATTAAGATTAGATATATACATGGGCTAATGTATTAACCCTGTCAGGAAATTTGCTGTGGGGTTATGTTGCAACACCAGGGGGAAAAAAAACTTAATTCCTATATTTCACACACCAGGAGAACATCCAGAATTAAATCTTCAAAACATCTAAAGTTAAATTGTTTTATTTAGTATGGAATCAAATTAAACTTATTTGAGAGCAATCCTTGAAATAAAAAAAAAAAAAAAAAAAAATAATAAAAAAATAACCACAATAATAATAATTATAATAAGTAAAAAAGGAAACAAAATTTTTGCTTCTTAGTTAAAAAGTTTTGCCATTAAAATATGTTTTTAAGTTAAAAACTGAGATTAAAAGCTTTTGTCAAGTCAGTATCTTGTGGCTCTCTGTTGGCTACTTGTCCAGCCAATCAAGCTGGCAACAGGTGTCCTATAATTTATGGACACTATAACGAAAGGTAACACTATTTTAAGCTGTAGCCAAACTGCAGACCACATGCTCCTTCTCCAGATTCGATTCTTCAAACAAGTTACAAATTCAAAACATATAAAAATAAATGGAAAATAAATTCAATGTCTTGAGGAATCAGTTCAATTATAAAGGCAAATTCTGCTTTCTGTTGACTTTATTATGACATACAGTGTGCATTCGCTGTCTTGGGCTCTGTTTCTTTTGAAACATGCACTTTCTCTAAAAGAGCAACGAAAACAGGAAACGACTCCATGTAGGGAAAATAAGAACACAACTTCATTGTTATTTCAACATCATTTTGAAATGTTAGGTCAAGATTCTATAAAATGATATGACGGAAATAATTGCACACAGAGCCTTTTTAGTTGGAAATATGATGATAAGATCGGAGATGGTGAAAAGCCACTTTGAGAAACTTGGCCTCGTAGTTTGAAAAAGTACGTCAATGGAGCTGCTATTCTGCTCAACCCAGCTGCCCCCCTTCTTGCTCTGCAGTGTACTACGCTACAATACACTCCACAAAGCCCTCTGGGTATTTGTCCTTCTTAAATTACAATAAATAAGAAAGATGCAAAATCTACAAATTAAGCAGAAATCAAAGGAATTCTCTGAATGATTTGGACAGAGAGCCTCACTCCAAAAAACAGCTTTGCACTTCTGCCAGTGCTGTTCTGTGACTCTGACTTCATAGGAGGCTTCGACAACATCTCTCCACTATAAGATAGGCTACTGAGGATATGGATATGTTAGTGGATGCAGTGGATCGCCATCCCCTGACTTTCTGTTCGTGTGCTGGAGGCTGTGTTTTGACTCCATGGTCCTTTTTTGTCCATGTAAATGACTGTTGTAAATTAAAACAAATTTACTTAGAGGTACGAGTTCTGAAAATGGTGTTAATTTTAAAAATCAGCATGGTAGAAGGAAATGAAATTCAACACATATTCTCTGTACACTTCAGTACAAATCAGTTCATTCTGTGATTATAAGGAGTTCACTTTTATTATCATGATTATCTGACATGTTTTAAAGTCTCAGAATATCACTAACTATGATCCCTTTTCTAAATTTGTTAATGTTATTCAGGTTAGAACATTGACAATTTAGCGTTAGTCTTGAGATTTTTCTTTTACAATTTGCATGTGTCTGAAATTGTTTTTAGAGAAAGTACTTAAGCCTAAATCTGTGCATATTACAGCTAGCTATATCATATTGATCATGACATATTGAAGTGAACCACATACAACACATGAAGTTATTTTAAGTCAAGGCGAGAATAAACAGACAAAAACTAAACTAAAAGATTGACTGAACAAGGAACCCCCCACAATTGCCATGTAGTGGTGACATATAAATGTGGGCTGAGAGGAGGAAAGTGTCTCCCAGCAGTCTGAGCCTATAGAGCATGACTATAACCAACTATAAGCTTTATCAAAGAGGAAAGTTTTGAGCCTAGTCTTAAAAGTAGAGAGGGTGTCTGCTTCCCGAATCTGCACTGGGAGCTGGTTCCACAGGAGAGGAGCTTGATAGCTAAAGGCTCTGCCTCCCATTCTACTTTTAGAAATTCTGGGAACCATAAGTAGGCCTGTATTGTGGGACCGAAGTGGTCTATTAGGATGATCTGGTATTAGGAGATCTTTTAGGTAGGATGGAGCTTGACCGTTTAGAGCTTTATAGGTAAGAAGAAGGGTTTAAAATTTTATTCTACATTTAATGGGAAGCCAATGGAGAAAAGCCAGAGAAGGTGACATACAGTATGATCTCTCTTACCAATCCCAGTCAGTAATCTTGCTGCAGCATTTTGGTTTGGTCCAACATCTGATAAGAAGTCATGTTGCTGCAAATTGCTTAATCATAAACTTGCCATAACTGTTAATATCTTGAGAAATATGTACTTCAGTTTTTCTACTCCCACAGAGTCACTGACATTGGGTAAGAGAGTCACATGGTCACACGTCCTCATTCAACAATATAAAATCAGCCATAGGAATCCAACAAATTACAGTTTTGGAGGAGAGGTGACGACATCCCGACACGAGTAAGAAACCAACAGAGATCCTGCAGGTAAAATGACACCTTCCTATTAAAGACTTGTGTATTAAAGAGCTGCCGTTGGATAATTAGAATGTAGGAAATTTATGTGAAAACTGGATTTGATGAAGAAAAAGCAATAAAGATTTACATTAAATTAAATAAATGGTAATATAAACTGCTACAACAATGACAGACATAGAACACGGGACAACATTAAAACTAAAAAAATATTTCTACAAAACTTAAAAAACTAAAAACTAAAACTATAATTCCTAATAGACAAAGTAGAGGAGACCCAATGTCCAGTGTTTATTCTTTTGCATCAGTAGATTTAACTGTGATTAAAGCTTGATTCATGATTAAATTTCCCCATTTTATTTTGTCTATCAGTGATCAGAAAGTGTTGTTTTATCCAAATTAAATAAAAAAGAAAGACACAGAACAATAAAGGGCAAAGAACTGGTCTAATGTGATGACAATGTTGTATTTTGTGCAGGGAAAAAAATGGTGGCATTCACTGCAGCAATAAACACAGGTGGGCCCGTCGGACCTTTCAACGCAGACCAGACTGTTGTATTCAACAACGTGATCACGAACATTGGTGGAGCCTACAATCAATGTACAGGTAAATAGATCCTACACAGCCACACTCAGTGTGTTGACTGGTCTCGCCTTTAACTATCCTTTAGGGAAACTTTATGTAATTAATCCTGTTGTTTTTTTCCCCTCAGGCATCTTTGTTGCACCTATTGCAGGTGTTTATTATTTTACCTTCTTCTATCATGCTGGAGGAGAACATCCATCACGTCTGTTACTCTGCAAGAATGGCAGTCTCATCGTGGAGTCGTCTGACCACAGGACGAGCGCTGACGGAGCTGACAATGGAGGGAATGCTGCTTTTTTGCAGCTGGACAAAGGGGACCAGGTGTTTGTGCGCTTGGTTGCAAATAATCATATTTGGGCAACCAGTGCCATCACCACCTTCAGTGGTTTCCTGGTCAGTCCAAAGTAAGAGAATCAGTGTCTCCAGAAGATGCAAAGTTATTAATGCAAATACTGTAACAGTTAAAATTTGATTTAAACAGGAACCTGTTACTGTCACATTGCACCAACCAAAATAAATCATGAAATATCTTAATGATAAATGTTGATTGTTTATAACTGTTTAATGTCCGCAATGGGCTAGAAATATTAAAATCGATGGTCCACCAAGAACCAACTCTTTTAGCTTTATTTTGGATGCATGAGCCTATAAAAATGTGATGTGGTTGACATTGTTCTGTCCATCAATAATTGTAAAAAGTCTTTTGCCTGTGGCATCTTTTATGAACGTCCTCACCCAAAATTTCCATTTTATTTTTTGTTCTGTCCAACAAAAAACTGGGCTGATCTTTGAACTCTGTAGTTGATGTAAGTTATTCCACTGTCATTGGCCAGTGTAGAAAACATCTCTGTAGCAGTACTCAAGATTAGTCTTGAGTATCTCAAGACCAATGTTAAGACGACTCTTTAAGGTCTTGACATCTGCCGCTTTTTTACTCGGTCTTGTCGTGGTCTTGAGATTTTCTTTTCAAGACTGGTCGAAACCACAACTATGGCAAAATAACTAAATTGCCTGATCATTTACTGTGATTTGATGCTTCATCCTGCTTCCATGCAGCAAATTACTTCACTAAAGTCAAAGTTGAAACAATCCAAGCACTTGTTAAACAATCAGAAACGTACAGAAAAGTGATAATTTCATCTTTGCCCACATTTCTCCATCCAGCGTCACTAACTGCTACAAACACGTTAGTTTACATCCACCTAAAGCCGGAAGTTAGAAAAAGCTGCATGTGCTGCACTTAACGCAACAGTGAGACCTAATGTCCCACAGGTTCTGGTGGACACTGAAACAGTCACAGTCCAATCCCGGCAGCAGACAGAGGAGGAGAGCGATCAGTGACAGGGACTGGTTTCATGTCAGTTTCCATCTGATTAAGGAGACATCATTGAGTCTATACAGTGACTTTGCTGATGTAGATATGGATGAATGAATTCCCACTCAGTTCTAAGTTTACTGGGCTCAAACTGAGTCAGTCTGATCCAACAGTCCTGCAGTAAATCCTCCTTCATGAAGGCTGATAATGTTCAGTTGTTTCAGTTTTCTGTGCTGCTGTTGAACTGTAGTGCAGACAGGAGGTTGTGGTATGTAGCCAGTCCTCACAGATGTACTTGATGTGGTGGACGAAATATTAAAAACATGTCATAATAACATGCAGCTGCAGCCAAATAATCCATGCTAATATCAGTTTCTACTCTAGCTGGTAGAACCCTTTGTTTAGCTCTTGATTTGTCACTTTGCAGCTCTGCAGATGTAGGTACAGGACATTTGGGGGACAAATTCAGCATGCATTCAGCCCAGTAAACACTACATGCTGCGTGCAGGAACGTTCAAAGCATAATAGAATGTTCTACTTATTCAAACTGCTCACTGGCTGATCTATTTAAAATGAAGAAGGTGGCCAAAACATTAGAACCACCTCTACTTATGACACACTGCATTCCATCACAATAAACAGCAATTAAACTGTTAAACCGCTAAATGAGAAATGTTTTTTGTTCTACCTAAAATGCACATATAGCCTATAATTTTCAATTCAATATAATGTGATGAAATTCAGTGTACTTTTAATTGATGTTTGTGATGTCAAGTTGCAGGTTTATTTTTCAGTTATGAAACTTTGTGCTACAAGCATGAGTCTAGTTATTAATGTTTTAAAATAAAGATTCAGAGGCTGATTAATCTGGAAGGTCATTATTGTGTGTATGACTTAAGCTGTCAGAAGAAAATGTCCAAGTTACATTGCCTATAAAAACATTTATCATCATATCTCTTTTAATTTTGCTTTGGCTGACACAGAACAGAATTTAAATCTTGTTCCTCATTAGACTGTAAATATGCAAGGATCCACTATTTCATTATATATGATGCATTTACTGGCGCAAAGGCTTAAGGACTTATATTTACTAATTCAATATAAGTATTCAATAAAACTGCAGTATTTCTTATCTCTCTCATTATTTATTTCAGCATGTTGATTTATTGAACTCACCTGTTTGTAAAAGCATGTGCAGGGTCATTGGTCAACTTATATAACATGAACTGTGAGAAGTGATAACAAGCCTCAGCTCAGATATTGGTTTCTCATATTTTCATATTTTTGTTTATTTGGACCCTTTTCGTCTAAACCTTCTGACTCTGTTTCTTCATGCTAGACACAGAGAGAGAGAGGAGAAGAGAGAAAGGTTAATATTTCCATTGTTGTTAGAATTTTCATTCTAAGCCTCTTTTGATTTTTGACAGACTTTTTAACCCACCTCAGTTGAGGTGATCACCACTGTTCAGTGCCTTCTTTCCTGTTCACACTTTTTTTGTTAGTTTGTCTCATGGTCATCACCCAAGTTTGTGCAATGTGGGTTTTCATGATTCTTGTTTGTCTGTTCTGCACATCCTATCTTTCTTTATGGCGTCCTCCCTTGCCAACTCTCTTGACCACGCCCCTTCTCACCTGCATGTTGTTACCTGGTTTCCCTTTAGTATCTGAAGTTTGCTTCTCATACTCAAGACCACTAGCTTCCCTGTTTGTTGGATTTATTTTGCTCTTTCCATCTGGACCTGGAACTTTGACCATTTGGACCCTGCCGTATTGTTTTTTAATCAATAGAAAACTCTGGTGTTGTTTATGGTCAAGATACAAACACACCGCCGTGGACTGATCTGACCTGAACACTGCAGCGTAACTGCAGAAAGCACAGCAGACCCTTTTTTTCAGAGGATCCTCAGGAAGGATTTTTAAAAACGGCTTGCTTCATTTTGCCGCTGCTCTAACACACTGCTTATTATAGCAGAGAAAAAATCACTCCAATGTACCTGTAGAGTAGCAATTGTGTTGCATCCAAGCATCCAGAGACAATAAAGGCATTCGTTAAAGCCTGTGAATGAAACGTTTTATTCACAGTTCACCTGCCCGGGGTCTCCCACTGACTGTGTTCTCCTGTTAAAGCAGCTCAGGTATTTGCTTATCTTACAGTGTAAAAAGTCCAGCTCACACTGACAGCTACCCAGGAACTTTGATGGTGTTACACTAAATGATGAAGAATCTGCCACTGGCCTGCTCATGCTTTCGGTTGGTCATGAACTTTGTCCTGTTCCTCAGCATATATGTTTCTCTTTGTTAATGTTGATAACAAGAAAAAAAACCATCTGCTTATGTAGCAAATTACTTCACTAAAGTCAAAGTTGAAACATTCCAAGCAGTAAATCCTCCTTCATGAAGGCTGATAATGTTCAGTTGTTTCAGTTTCTGTGCTGCTGTTGAACTGTAGTGCAGACGGGAGGTTGTGGTATGTAGCCAGTCCTCAAAGATGTACTTGATGTGGTGGACGAAATATTAAAAACATGTTGTAATAACATGCAGCTGCAGCCAAATAATCCATGCTAATATCAGATTCTACTCTAGCTGATAGAACCCTTTGCTTAGCTCTCGATTTGTCACTTTGCAGCTCTGCAGATGTAGGTACAGGACATTTGGGGGACAAATTCGGCATGCATTCAGCTCCAGTGAACACTACATGCTGCTTACAGGAACATAATAAGCATAATAGAATGTTCTACTTATTCAAACTGCTCACTGGCTGATCTATGTAAAATAAAGAAGGTGGCCAAAACAAACAAACAAAACAACAACATCTGCTTAAAGTGCTAACAGAAACATAAGCAAGCAATATCACTGAATATCTGATAGAATGCAGCTCAGATATTTGCTTATCTTACAGTGTAAAAAGTCCAGCTCACACTGACAGCTACCCAGGAACTTTGATAGTGTTACACTAAATGATGAAGAATCTGCCACTGGCCTGCTCATGCTTTTGGTTGGTCATGAACTTTGTCCTGTTCCTCAGCATATATGTTGCTCCTTGTCTCTCTCTAAGGTGACGCGCAGATTCACTGTCATTATACACTTTATGAGAGTCATGTGACTACTTTTCATTAAACCGTATAAAAGCAGCCACATTGATCCAAAGAAAGAGCCTTGAAAGAGGAGCAGAGACACCTGGCAAACAGCTTGTCAACGCAAAAGGACAGAAAAAAACAACAGAGATGGAAGAAAAACTGTCTGCTTTGGAACGCAGCCTGAGGTCCCAGATTGAGGAACTGAGGAGAAAAGGTAGAATGGCAACATTTCATTTTGGAATTAAATGCTTTAAAGAGCAACGTGTAATTATTGTCCTCACGTATTTAAGAGTGTGGGAAAGTAAGTTTGTATTCAAGAGCAAATTGTTTAAACTAATGAAGCTGAAAGGACCTCAGGTTTCTAATACTGAGACTGTGGGAACAAACACACACTGTCTTCCTTGAAGAAAAGACATTCCATCATTCTGATAACCCAATTACAGAAACACAGCATTCAAGATCTAAGCAAATCATTTTGACTAAATATGTAACATCTTCATGTTTCAGTGCTAAACTACCAGATATCTCAGCTTTTTGAAAAATATCAAATTACAAGGTTGAGAACACTAAATATCCTAACTCCAAGATTATATCCATAAAATGAATACAATTACAAACATGTAAACCATACATGCATTACAATGTATAAAATCACCCCAGACAAACTGATTTCTTTGCGTACATGCGTACTTACATACAAGTATAATTTGCCTTTATGGAACTATCCATTTGAAAAAATAATGTCAATGACAACCACAGCATATGACTGAGCAACAGAACATCCATAAACATATAACTCAAGATTACAATTAAAAGAAAACTTAACAAATCAGAGGGATTAAAGAATATCAAACTGAGAGATGACAGTTTAAAAAATGTAGAACTGGTGTCAATCAAGATTTTTAAAAACTCAATGTTGTGGAAATCGTCATTAAACCTGCAGATGGAAGAGAGACTTTTGTTATGCAAGATATATGCAGATAGGAACAAGAAATCATGCCCCGACTGTCTGACGAGACATGTTATAGATAATTTAATTCACTAAACCACATTCAGAATTATTAATCAAGAGTCAAAAGAGAAAAAAGGAAATGTATCATCCTCTCAAAGGAAAAAAAAACACAATTAAAAGCATAATCAGATGTGTTTTAAGTCATTTATACGATACGCTGCCCAGGTCGTTTACAGGCAAGACCTCCAGAAAACTTCAACAGAAAAAAAGTGAAAATATTAGTAAAATTGCCTGAAATGAGGGGTAGCTTATTTCCATGGAATGAGACATAATATGACCTTCCTCTATTGTTGTGGCATTGAAGGCTTAAAAGGCCAGTTACAGGTGAATAATAAAGACATTTACTTTACAAATACAAAATTTGTTTTTTAATTGCATTCATGTGGTGGATATCATGCTGGACTTAGGATATTTATAATTTGGTCTTACCTGTGTTTTCAATAATTACTGATGCAACGGATAAATGTAAAAGACATGGGTTAACAAAACAATGTGATGACAATGTTTTTCTTTATGCAGACAAACAAAACGTGATGTTCACTGCAGCGTTACAAAGAGGTGGGGCCTACGGACCTTTCAACACAACCACAACTGTTATGTACAACTCTGTGATCACAAACATTGGTGGAGGCTACAATCAGTTTACAGGTAAATACATGATATGCAGCAACACTCATGTTGGTCTTTTTATGTGATACCTTTATGTGATGAATCCTGTTGTTTTTTCCCCTCAGGCATCTTTGTTGCACCTGTTGCAGGTGTTTATTATTTTACCTTCTTCTATCATGCTGGAGGACAACATGGATCACACTTGTTTCTGTGCAAGAATGGCAGTGCCATTGTTGAGACGTCTGACCACAGCACCAGAGCTGACGGAGCTGATAATGGAGGCAACGCCGCATTTTTGCAGCTAGCAGAAGGGGACCAGGTGTATGTGCGCATGGCTGCAAATTGTCATCTTTGGGCAGCTAATTCCCGCACGACCTTCAGTGGTTTCCTGGTCAGTCCAGTGTGAGAGAGAATCAATATCTCGTCATTATCTGACATCAATAATGCAAACACTGTAACAGTTGAATTTTAAATTTGATTTAAACAGAAAGTTGATCCTGTTACATTACAGTCAACCAAACAAAATCATTAAATGTTGATACACTGTTTGCTGAAACTGTTGATTAACTGTTTCATTCCATGAAAGTGACAAGAAATAAGAACCATCTGTTTTATTTTGGATGCATAAGTCTATAATAAATGTAATGTGACTTAAATCGTGCTGTACAATCATCTTTATTAAAAAAATCATATTCCTTTGCTTGTGCCATCTTTTACGAGCATCCTAAGCCAAAATTTTAATTTTTTTGTTCTGTAAAAACATATTAACATGTGTAATTAATAAATGATGCCCAGTTGGAAATAGTTGGTATGTATCCTCATTACTACCTACAGTTCAATAATAACTTTTAGTATTCTATAATTTTAAAGTCACCTCAGGTCCACTCAAATGATAACATGCAGTGTCTTGAATATCAAGTAGATATTAGATGCATCCATAATCTTGATGGAAAATAAATTCAGTTTTATGCCATGAAAATCCATCTGTGTTGGACCTTTTTTGAAAACAATACACTCATTTCATCACGATAAACAACAATTAAACTGTTCAACCTCTCAATGAGAAATATTTTGTGTTGTACCTAAACACAAATTTTCAATAACTGGAATATATAGAAATGTGATCAAATTCAATGTACTTTTTATTGATGTTTGTCGTGTCATGTTGCAGGTTTATCTTTCAGCCTGTTTCCCATGTGTGCAAAACAAGAAGTTATAAAACTCTGTGCTACAAGCATGAGTCTAATTATTAATTATTAATTCTAATTAATAATTAATTTTTTTAAGTTTTAAAATTAAGATTCAGAAGCTGATCAATCTGGAAGGTCATTATTGTGTGAATGACTCAAGCTGTCAGAAGAAAATGTCTAAGTTACAGTGCCCATAAAAACATTTAATCATATTTCATTTAATTTGGCTTTTGTAAAATATATGAATTATGTTTTTGATGTACAAGTGAAAACAGATTCTTACAAAGCAATGACTGAATGAAAACAAATCTTGCCACAAACCTGCCCTACATGAAACTCCAGCTGACAAACAGTTTTTATTGGCACTGTAATTGGCTTCAGTTCCACCTGAACTGGGGTCATTCAGTGACAACACTTTGATGGTCACCTGGGAGCTGTTGTTGCTACGGTTACCTGTGTCAAAGTGTGAACAACGGTAAAACTGTTCCCACAACAATCAAAGATCTGTTTGAGCTGAGACAGACAGACTGTTGTCTCCTTTACTCCCCTTTCAAACCATCAGAACATCTGATAGGAATGGATCCATTTACTGTCTTCAAAGTCTTCTAGGTTTGAAATGCCGTTAATATACCTCAGTCTGCACGTTGTGATATACAGTCATTGTTATATTACTCTATTACTATTCTTTATTGTCACCACTTATTCTAATTCCATATAGCATAAACTTCAGCATGTTCTAAAAGAAAACCTCAAGAATTTGATGCACAGGGTTGAATGCTTTTGGTAATGGACAGTCTTGTGGTGCTGATGCAAAAGTTTTATGAAACAGGAAGAGTTTGGGACAAGCATTAAACAATTATTCCTTTATTTTAAAAAACAAATAGACAGGAAAACATGAGTTTAATAGTAATCAAGACACCATGTTCGTAATATTTTAATAGAACAAATTGATCAATTAAAGAAACATTATTACACAGGACAATTAAGAAGAGCTATACTCATTAGATAATGAGAATCTTCTACTGTTCAAGACAAAATTGTCAGAGGAAAACAATTTTTCACGTCAGGTTTAAAGGTCAAAGGTTGTAATGATTGTATTAAGGCAGTGGGACACTTTGACAGCAGCTGGTGTTTGTTCTGTAATATGGAAAACAGGGTGAAAACAACACTCAACTATGAAATACTGAATCAGCTGCTCGGAACAAAATATCCTCTGCAGCTTGAGAAAAACAAAGCCTCATCATCAAGTCGAACTCTCGTGATTGACAGCTGTAATAACCAATGGAGCAAGGTTCTTCCCTTCATCGCAAACACTTGGGCTGAGGAAAGGGAAGATCCTCTCAGAGAACAAACATCCCGTGAAGGTGTAAATGTGAGACCCGCTTTCCACGTTGAAGAAGGACACGGTTCCCTCTTCGTAATCCGTAAACACGCCGACAGTCTGAGGTTTCTCCTTGAGAGCAAGAAGGACTGAGGGGGAGTCCAGAGCGCGGTACTCGTTCCCGTTCCTCAGACGCACAGTCCAGTAGCCATTTTCTGGCTTGGAGGTGATCATCCCCTTCCTGTTGACAGATTCTTTGACCACACCCAGGTCCCAGTAGGTCTTTGACCCCACTGCTACCTGATAGCCGATGAAAGAAAACACAGCAATCACCAGAAATTGATTTAATGCCTTGTAATCAGAACCGGTTCAACAGTTTGTTGCATGTAAGAAAAAACAGACCATGGCAACATATGAAAAAATGTATTTCACAAAATAAAAGTTCCTGTGCTCAAATTGTCTCATCGTCACCAGGCAAAACACTGACCTGGAAGTAGAACCTCCCAGACAGGAAGCCTCTCTTTCCCACTACGCAGATGACGGGGTCGAAGCGTTGGGGGTTGTCAGGAACAACGTGCAGCACCTCGCTGCGGCCTGCCTGCTTCCCATCAGCTGACAAGATGATGTTTGGATGGGCAGTGTCCGGGTCCAACACAACATCCACTGGACAGTCAGGACGGGGACAAATTCAGTTAAGTTCACTGCAGAAACGAGACCTTAAGGAGCAGCATAGGTCATACATCAACATGTTTGGGGAGGGTCATACCTGCATATTTCTGCATCCGTTTCATCTCTGTGCAAAGGAGAAAACATTTATTCATTTCAATAATGGTTTCAATGACGCAACAATTAAGAAACATACAATTACGACAAAGATATTCCTTTATTTGAATGAGTATGATCAGTTATCAAACCTGTAATGTCATTATAGAAACAAACTTTATAGGTGATGGATCTGAAACCTACTTAGCTTTTGCTATACACTCAATGTACACGGCATCTGTGGCTTAGATGTAACAATTTTTATTTGTATTGTTCCTGACATAAATAAATACATAAATAGTTCCTTTGACTTTACCTTCTTTCTTCAAGCTGTCCAGCTCTCTCTGCAGGTTGTTGTCCACTTTAGTCAGTGCTCTCCTCAGTGTCCCCACACAGAGTTCAGGGTGGATGCCAATCTCCATCCACTCCCTGGTGGGTGGAGGTGATGTAAAAGAGGGGAAACTCTGTCAGAAAAAAGGTGGAGTAATATTCAGTGTTTTTATCGTTGAATTGCATATTTATTTTAAAAATAACTTTGATGAAATTTTGACGCTTAAACTGTATCACATTTGAACTCCAAAGGTGTAAATCTGACAATGTTATTTCTTGACAGGTAGACTTGAACTCGATGAAAACTGAGTGTAACCTGTAAAAGGTACAAGTGGTCCTCAGTTTTCCTCAGCTCCTGCAGCTCAGTGTTTCTCCTCTGCAGCTCAGCGACTTCCTGCTCCAGCTCGTTGATGAGCTCCTTTGCCCTCCTGTCTGCTGCTTCCTGCTTCTCCTTGATCTCCTTGTTGACTTCAGTCTGTCTCTCCACCATGGAGTGAATCAGGGACGTGAAGAGACGCTCGCTCTCCTTCATCTCGTTCACAGCACTTACCTGAATGAAGGAAATATATTTTAGAGCAGTTATTTATATTAGCACAACAGAATGCACGAAACTCTTTAAAATTAATAAAAGCTAATTTCGGTTGTAATACAATACTTTTTGTGGTTTGAGCATAATAAGTAAAGGCAGACGTGTGACTTTAACTACACAGACTGTCACAGTGTGAAAATATGTCCAATCAGGACTTACCATACTCAGCTTTAGACAGTTTTTGATCTCCTTCACTTTCTTCAGTCGCTCTTGGATCATCTGCTGAAAATCTGACTCAGTTTTCTTTATTTGGACCTAAAACAGAAATTGACATCCTGTTGCTTATTAATATGGAGACATTGTCTCTGTCTATGTATTTCACCTGCTACTAAATACATACGCAAGCTCACATACCGAGTTCATCTACCACTCGTTCGTAGATTACAGCTCTTCTTATGGCTATTCTTTTCTTCTTTTTATTTGAGCCCATTACTCCTTTCTTAAATGCTCATCCCTTCTGGTTGTACCTCTCTCTGCTACACACACACACACACACACACACACTAACACACACACACACACGCCAGGTCTGTCCGATTAACTTGCTCTCGTTCCTAACACTTTCTTCAGTCCTGTGGTGTTACTTGCTAACATTAAAACTACATTTTCAACCCTAGTAGTTTGATATTTAATACCTGAAACAGTGACAGTTTGATAAAGTCCTACTGTAGGTAGGAAATTAGAAATTTTAGTGGATTTTATCGAAATTAACTTTACCCTAAAGTTTTTTACCCTCGTGCTGATATTTGACACATTTGGAAGCATCATTATCTGACACTGTGGGATGAGAAAGTGTTGGTTCAACAGCGTCAGTTTAACTGGTCTCGACTGTTCAGTTCCTTTTTTCTTTTTCTTTCGTTGGATTTCCTTACAGACATCACCTTTGTCCGCAGCTTGGACTGCGTTCTTTCATAAAACTAGTCAGTTATTTCCCACTGCTCATCTTCTAATAGTACAAGAAATCCGGCTCTCACTGCCAGCTGCCCGAGAACTTTAATACTGTAATGAGATCACTTATCTGTCATTTAATCGCTCATGCTGCTCATAAACGCTGATAACGTTAAAATATCACCTATGTGCATTTTATACTTTGCTGCTGCTAAGTATATATTCACCGTTTACGCACCTGTCCCTGCTACCTGCCATGTGTTAGGTAGCTACATCCTGGCCAGCGTATAGAGAATGCGAGGTTATGTCACATGATGTGGGCGCCATCATGTGAGTTATGTACAGTCTTACTCACAGGAAGACAACACTCCTCTACTCACCTGCCATGACCTACAATGGCAGCAGCACTGACCTACTGTGGTGACGTTTTTGCAAAACCACAACAGAAAGTGAAACCACAGACTCTAACTTACATGCTGAAAGGCAGAGGCATCCTCACAAGATGGCACCCACGTCTCCTAACTTTCCATTCTCTATATTTATAGTGCTCATATTAAGATGCTCATTCTTGTCTTGATCATTGTCCCACTTCAGCTTCTAAGTGTTTAATTTTTAAATTGCACCAAAAAGTACAATCCGTCATTTGTTAATTATCGGGAATTTTTATCAGACAGAAGTACAAAGAAATGATTTTCTGTGTTTTAACTAACCAGCTCAAAAAGCGGTGAAATGATTATGCTTTCAAATGATTTGGGAACTGAGGATGTTTGTGCTGTAGTTTTGTAAAGGGTAACATTTTCTCATTCTCGCTGGATAAGGACATCAGCTGCCTATCAGTCCACATATTTTACGTAGATCTTGATGCAGCCCATATGAGGCCCGGCATGGCAGCATATTTCTCTCTAAAATGCAAAATACTCTCTGCGCTGATGAGTCTTCATAAGGAGGTGACCGTTTATTGGATACCCTCATCTCTTACTAATTAACCTGCTTGTTCTGAAATAATCAAAAATTGTGTTACTACATTTCATACATTTTATACATTACATACAGTGTGTTGCAGGCATCAAACTCTAAACAAAATCTACAAAACACAATTGATTCGTTCAGTATAAACACTTAAAATGCTTTTTTTTTTTTGGTTTTCCTCTTGTCAGATAAATATGACAATTATTCAAGATTTTCCATCCACTTCCAATTAAAGACTCACAGAAAAATCATTTAAAAAAGTTAAGGCATTTGCCCTGGAGGTAGATATAAGTATTGATTTTGGTCTCCAAACCCATCTTGCTTAAATCTTTATTGTCCAGAGCATCTGCTACTCACCTTCCTGTCCTTACTCTCGTCCTCTACTGTCACAGCCTGGTGATCTTTGTGTTCGGTCTCGATGCAGAACTGGCACACACACTTCTGGTCCACCTTGCAGAACATCTCCAGCAGCCTCTCGTGCTTTGTACATATCCTGTCCTGCAGGTTCTTTACCGGCTCAATCAGCTTGTGGAGCTTCAAGGTGGTGACCCTCTGGTGAGGCTCCAGGTGAGCATCACAGTAGGAGGTCAAACACACCAGGCAGGACTTCTGGGCCCTGGCCTGCAGGAACGCACTGGCACAGACATCACACACCACCTCACCTGGTCTGGCCGCGGACAGTGGCAAATCTGACGAGCAGGTGATCATCTTTCTAAAATTGTCTGCCAGCTCTTTGAAAGCTGTGTTGATGCTTATTTCAGGCCGAGGTGCGAATGACCTGTTGCACTCGGGGCACTTGCAAACATCACTGCCGTCCCACACACTCTGGATGCAAGACTGGCAGAAGTTGTGGCCGCAGGGAGTGGTCACCGGTTCGGTTAACACTTGCTGACAGAGGGGGCACTGGAACTGTTTGTTTGCTGACATGTTACCTGGGGAGGCCATCATCTGTAGAACACAACAAAACATAAAAAGGAAGCTAAAGAAAAAGAACGAGGGAGCTCTGGTGGAGGAATTAAAGGCAAAAACAATCATAGAAACACATAGACGTTCTCTAAAAAAAACCCATAGGTTCTGTTTTTTTGCTTTCAGCAAACATAAAGAGTCTTGTAATAATAAACAAAATATCAAAAATAACCTCATGCAATAACTGTAAGTATAGAAGATCATAAATGTCTTAAAATCCATCTGCACTGCTTTTAGTCTGTGATGTTTTAAACACCATTGTTAAGGTCATTCTCAAACACTTTTCACAGAAAACCACATGATTTCACATTATTACATCCACACACAAACAACCTACTGCCAAAGGAAGATTTCTTTCTAATATTAAATCACTTTTAATTTTAAAGTAATGTCTGGAGATGCAACAATACACATATTGCATAACTTAAAATCTTCCATGTTTGAAATACTAATAAACAACAGCATCATATGTAATCTTTTTTAATCTACGAATCGTACTTTAATTAAAAGTAAAGTTTTGAATGTAAACGTTTAGTCACCCCTAAATCTCTGATAAACACAACATAAAGTTTAAATTACGATGCTTGCAGGCTGTCGTCTTAACAAAAGATAACGGAAGTGGACAGGACCGAGAGATTTCCAATATGCTTAATTTTTTTTATGAGATTTGACGTTTTAATGTGCCTGTGTGACAGGCTGCTGCAATGAACAGGCTGGACAGGAGAGTCTGTCCAAACATTTGTTGAATCTAAGTTCAAATCCATCCATAATTACGCATACACACACCAAACAATACGTGATACATTATTTAATAAGTAAATGACATGTCTGGACTAATCATATCAAAGGTGTTATTGACAGAAGATAAAGTCTGGTGTACTTATCACAGCAGAGCTGCCCACATCCTGCACAGAAGGATATTTGTACTGTACGTTGCATATTTCTTAATCATTTCTATAGACATATAATATACTTTGTGCAGACTCAGGGAAAATTACAGCAGTAAAATCACAAGCGTAAAATAGAACCTGAACATCTAATTTCCACTTGCTGTTTATTTGTGGTTAATTGATGGTCACCAGACCGGCACGGCAGGAAACAGCTTGACTGTTTCTGTCTAATAATAACATCTGTTAAGCAGGAGCAGTCTAAGGTTCCAGTTTTAGCATTTCTTCTATGAACACAAGCATATGAACAAACATATTTATCAAAGCTTTTTGTTTAACTACATAAGCCAAACAAACACGCAGGCGTAAAACCATAGTTCTTCTCAAACGATTTTTGATTTAAAAATTATTTCTATAACAATAAAATTTAGGACAAAACACACTGAGCTGTATCTGTATTCTCTAACTACACCAACCTGAACTGACAGTTAAATTATCTTCCTCTTTAGCTATTTAAAGTGTATTTAACTGTTACTACATGCCGCTCATACTTACATCTACTTCTCTTTAGCTTGTTCACACTTCTGTCCTCAGTGACAACAACAGAGGTGACTCTCCTGCTGTAAGAATAACTGTGACCGCCCCACAATTCCCGTGTAGTAATGGAAAATGAAAGGTGAGTACCGTAATTCATCAGCCCGTCCCTCCTACTCAGCCCAGCTCTGTGTCTCTGTCTGCTTCACCGTAACCACCAACTACCACCAGCTGATCTTAAAATGACAGCATTTACAGCGCAACCTCCTACTTACCCCTGTGTTTGACTGTTGTGGTTCCTACTTTACGTGCAGGACAATGTCATCATATAAATACATAATAGTAGCTTTCGAGCATGGAAAGAGTGTGTTTATTGCATGGGTGTGGTGATTGAGTTCAATAAATAATTTTACACTTACGTCACCAGTCTGACCTGCAGCTCCACATTGCGTTAACCATGTGACTGTGGCCCAGTCATTGTGACATATTCTGCTTCAGATAAAGGCTTTATCACGATTCCTTACTTATCCATAAAAAAGGGCCATAAAGAAGGACAATAAAGGCTTTTTCCTCCTAAAATATGTTAATCATTCTTCAACCTTTAAAGAACCATATCATGCAAACAACATGATTTATAATTGACAATCCAAAGGTTTACAGGTTTGACCATTCTCTTGTAGAATAATCATTAAATTCCTCAAATGTCATCTCGCCCCAATTCAATTTGACACTGTCTAAACTTCATTCACCTCATGCACATTTGTGACACAATGGAACCACCATCATGCATAAAAATAAATATGGGCTAACAGGCACAAACTGGAAATGACACAGGACACACACAGACACCTTTGCAGAGCAACTGTATAAATATAAGAGCAAATCGTGGAGGTTGTTCTTTGTTTTCGCCATCATTTGACTCTGGGCTTTATTGCTCCTGGCAAACTCAGGAGACCTGAGTGCCTGCAAGTGGATTTACCTGATTGCACAGCTTAACTGTACCTGTCAATCTGGTGTCACTGTTGCCTCCGACTCATACACTTTGCTATTTACTGTAGATTTTCCCAGAGAGATACAACAATTTGAAAGTAGTGCAGCCATCAGATGTTGTACTTGTATGTCCTGTTTTCATAGGGGATCGTAACAAGCGTTCAAGTGGCAGGTCCTACACGTGATGCCAGAAACTATATGTAAAAAAGTGTCAGTGCCACTTTGTGAGTTCATGCTGCAGCTTGGCTAATGGAAAATGTGGGACAGAGCACACGACTGTTTTATGGTGCAGTATTGCCCAACAAGTGCAGAAGAGTGTGTATCCAGAACTTTATCAGTTAAAAGCATTGAGATTACCGTGACTAAACGGACTTGTGTGCCCTCGCTTTTAATATTAACCAAACACCAAAGACACAGTTAGGGTTTACATACAGAATAAAACTGTGGTATTAAAGACGGATCAGATGGATTACTGTGTTATTACTGTCTCCTTTGAAAGCGCAATGCCTAGATTATAAAGGTGTGTTCAGTCAACCCCACGAGAAACCACAGGTCATCTCATGTTGGCGCAGCATTACTGTTTTACTGCATCAGGTGAAGCTGTGGGACTTTGCATCTGCTTTGCATTGTTGAGCACCACAGCAGCGTTTTCTCAACCATCGCTGCACTTTTGGTCCACAAGTATGACAGTTACCAGGACTTGTGCAACTTCAACAAATGTGCTGTGCAGGATAAAACTACACGACGTGTTTAAAACTGCTCTGTCTGCATCCATCTCGGTCTTTTTGACCCGTTACCATTAATGGATTCTCCTGTTCAGTAAGGTGGAGCCTATTCCAGGTGTCACAGGACAAGAGGTGGTAAACCCTGGATAGGTAGCAGGTCTATCAACAAGCAAGTCAACAAATGTTCATCATCAGACGTAGTCCATTCAAAGTTTTAAAAACTGTTCAGATTTTTTGTGTTCTGACTATATTCAACAAAAAATGGCAGCATAAAAACATGAATTAATCTAATTAACTGTTTCATCATTCATCACATCAAATTTCATAGAACTGGCAGCAGATGTCGCCCTTTTTCCCTGTGTCCTATGCTTCAAAACACTGAACCCTTGTCAACAAGTGTCATCCTGATTCAATGCTTTAGATAGTTTCCTTTTGTATTGCACTTGTAAAATCCTTCAACACCCACTGCAAATAAGGGGAACTGACAAGAAACAAATCAAACAAGAACAAATGAAAAACACAACTCAAAATGCACCTTTCCATGAATACTGCAGCTTCAGAATTATTCATTACACGATAAGCTTCTCCACGTCTTAGTGGAGCACATGTTGCTGCTATGAGCTGCTGCGTACATGATGCATGACCAGACATAAGATTTGGCAGCACATCTGAGGAACCTTTGTCTGTGTCATAGCTGTATGACGCTTGGAGTTCTGCCATTGAAGCCTTCAGCGTTTGGGTTGTGCAAACTGAAACCTCAGTGTCAGTCTTCCTTCTTAGCTTCCTTTTTCTGCCATGTTTATTTCTATCCTTTTGTGAAAGGCGATGATCTACCATCACTTATGCTATGTTATGTTTAAGACGATATGTGCTGCGGAGGATAAAAGCAAAAAATGTTCAAAGAAGTATCTGTTTTCTATACATCTTAACTGCTTGTTATGTATAGCAGGCTGGAGCGTATTCCAGCTGTTACTGGGTAAGAGGTGGGTCGCACGCTGGACAGGTTGCCGGTCTATCTCAGGGACAAGTAAAAAAATATTTCTAACATGCAATCACAGATGACCCCAAACAAGCTCTGAGCCAATTCAGATATCTAATGTGCTTTATCACACACAGCTGCAAGAAATAATGAAGCTCTTGATTAGTTAATCAGGTGGGATGGAGACAATACTTAATTTGCAAATAGAATCTTATAACAGATTGTATTCAGGGGTGGCATAATTTTGAGACTGCAGGACCCATTAAAAGTTGCATTTTATGTTGACTTTGGAGGAACCACATCACATAGCATTAGCTTTGTTGAGCTATTTAAATTGTTTGTGTTTAATTAGCTCAATGCAAATAGCTGAAAGGTTGTAAATTTTGCCACTTCACCTAATCTGCAGTAGGAGTTATTTTGAGTGTAACTGTATTTTCTGATGAAGCTGCTAAAGCACTTATGGCTCTGCTAAATTACTGCCATCTCACTGGGATGAACTGCAGCCTAAAGTCTGAGGCCACATCTGGGAGGCAAAAACTCAGCCACAGTGTCTGATGTCCACTGACACGATGATAGAATATTAAATAGGCTCAACAAATATGTTGTTGCCTCCTCCTGAACATTTGACCCACACTATAAATGTGAGATGTCACTGACTTAGTGACATTTCTCACATCATAATAACATTTCTCTCAATCTCATCCTGGTTGCAAACATGATGTTAAGATTTGGAAATAGCTGTGTGTTAGCTAGAAATCTAAAAAATGACATACTTATTATGCTTTATAATTGTCCAGCCAAAGCAAAGGTTCCTTAAAATGGGGGTGTCTGACCGAACAGTAGGTTGGATTTGTAATTATCTCTCAGGTGAGTCAGTGGATGAAGGTTTATGGGTTCACGTCAAACTGAATGTCATTATTTACGTGTTAATACACATAAAACTTGTACTTATTGTGCACTTGCTCATAAAGGCACTTCATGACCAAAAGTCCACACTAAATAATTTGTACTCAAGCTCAGTTTGAATAAAGTCAAACCCTGGGATGTATAAGTAGGTAAGTGTTTTTCCTCAGTAGGAGTGGTTCCATCCGGACGCCAGAGTAAATCTGTGGACATGCAGTGTTGTGACTGCTCCACTTGGTGGCTATAAGGTACAATGAGAGCTGCCACGTCTCTTTCTCCAAGGAAGGGGAACACTCCCTTGACCTACTTTTCAAAACCAAGCCATGGCAATTAGTGCGTCCCAAACCCGGTACATTTACATCTGATGTAATTAAATGTAATTACAATCAAGGCAAAAGTTACACAGGAAACACAACGAGAGCTGCAGTAGATTTCAGTCCTATCAGTGCGTGTACACTATGAGGAAATGTCTGTTTCCCACAATGTGCAGTGGAACACAAACACTTCATTGAAGTCACAGTAGTAAAATGACAACATGAAATGAATGTATTAATTACAGCATGTAAACTATAATGCATGTAGTGCAGGTATATATTCCGACACTGGAAGCCAAAAATAGAAGTCAGTTACATCACTAATTACAAAAACCCTTGTAGAAGGAGCCACGTGTATGAACTGTAAGGCCACAATGTTACAGGTAACATATTACAAAGAAATACAGCATTATATGATATTATTATTTGTAATTTAGGGAGAGGTTCAAGGCAGTAGAAGCACCGTCTGTCTACGGCAAGTCACGCTGGTACGATTTTTACCCTGTAGGTGAAAATTAATCAGGGGATGTAGAAAAGCTTCCTGAAACAGATAGAGGAACGGAAAATCATTTATCCACAACTGGAAATAACGCAGTAAGGGATTGAGTTTCTCACAGCAATTTGATACGTGTATGTGATGAAGTCTGAAAAAAGCAGTAAATTAATTGTGTCGATTGAACATTATTATATCAGGCATGTTTGGTTCGTGCTCTGTCCCTGCAGTACAGGGAGTAAAATCAGACAGGCCAGCTGAACCTGTGTAATAATACACTCAACAGACTAGAATGTTATACGTTGGATGGTTTTTGTTCTGTTTTGGTTTTTCTCTGCCCTTGACTTGGATATGGGCATTAATTTTTCTGCTTGTGTGTCTCTGCAGTATTCCTCCCTTCCTCGGCTGGTTGCCGGTGCACTCACCCTTTGCCTTCCACCATCACCAGCATCGCCCCTCCATGTTTGTATTAAGTCCTTGTGTTTAGTTTTGGGGTTGCTAGTGTGTCATGGTCAGTTCTGGTGCATGAGTCGGTTTGTTAGTCTCTTTGTTTAGAGTGAATTTCTGTTTGCAATATTAATCTCCTCTGTAAGTGATTTTCTGTCACAGTTGTATCTGAGCTGAGTGTTACAGTCTTAATGGTTCAGGATTTTTGTTATGGTCGAAGTTTCTGCCTTTCAGTTCATCTTGTTATCACCTCAAGTGTCTGTGTGAGTATAATGGTATCAGTATTATGTGTGCTAATTAATAACTGGATCTGCAGTTTATGTGTTCATTCTCAACGCATCTCAGCTTCTGCTTTTGGGTCCTATAGTAACGCTATACAGTCACGGTAACCATTAGAATAAAGAAATGTGTGTCAACTTAGTTTTGCTAATCAGCTGTTATCTTGTTACGTACGTTGAGAATTAATTATTAACCTGAAAGGGGGCTTGGTGCTTCAGTGGTAGAGCATCGGGTTGGGATATATAAAGCAACAGGCTCGAATCAAACCCCAGCCAACCACCAGGGCCACCCAGTGCCAGTCTGAAAAAACTACCGTATTTTCCGGACCATAAGCCGCTACTTTTTTCCGACGTTTTGAACCATGCGGCTTTTACAGAGATGCGGCTTTTCTATGAATTTTTCTGCAGATGGAAGTCAGTGCAAACAAAAAAGCGCCAGTTTTTATTCTTAGCGCATGCAACCCAAGACGCACAACAGCAAACATCAGCACTTTTACTGCCGTGTTACAGGCACCATTCAGGTTCAGGTGTATGAATAAAGACTTATGGTACAAAATCTTTTGTTGAGGGCAGCAACTCCTGCGTAATTCGTGAAGAATAAGAGACGTCTTCTCCTTTGGCTATGGAACAAGCCGTTTATTTATAACAAGGACGTTTTTGTCGGCTCTGTACATTCGACATGTGTTATACCAGCCACACATACACGTAAACGCACTCTTTACCGTAATGCCGGTAAAACAGCGCACAGAACATCCTCATGCCTACTGTGAACAATGAGCAGGAGCGCATACAACAGATATTATTTCTCAGCCTGGATATTGGCGGCTTATAGTCCGATGCGGTTTATATGTGACAAAATATATATTTCTTTTAAATTTTAGCGGGTGCGGCCTAAATTTAGGTGCGCTCTATAGTCCAGAATTTACGGTAATACCAGGACGTGTTAGAAAAGAGAGCACAGAAAAAAAAAAGCTTGATTTAATGAACATGCACTAATATTTTCCTACTGGAATGTCTGAAAGTGGCAAAACTGCATTACAACACTTTTGCCTCTCTTCTTTTGATAACTTCACAGTCATGCACAGAGTTTGTTGCGTGTGTGTTAATAAAGGTATGGCATGAACAAGGGAATACTTTCAGCTTCCAATACATGACATTCATATCAAGGATTGTCTTATAGACCTTTATCTTTGTCTCAAACAAGGGTGTTATCTGTGTTCATCAATTCTGTGGCGACACAAAGATGGGTGGAACACATAATGCTATGACAAAGCCTTCAATATTATTTATAGTAATGGGTAACGTGCCTTGTAAGAATCTTATTTTCCACAGCAAGGAGGAATGCAGCACAATAAGACACAATAAGAAGTGATATGAAAGTAAATGTTGTGACCAGCAGTGATGACAGGGACTATTATTTGGTCAGTCTTTTGTCTTGATCTGCAGATTTGTTTTTAGGCATTGCTTCCTCTGCATAATCTTAAAATTGTTGTACACAGGGTGTGAACCTCTAACTGCAGGTTGCCATTGTGCCAGCTGCAGGGTTTGATGTTATTATGGGATTAGTCTGCTATTGGGTGTGTTTGGAATATGGTGCCAACACCTTACACAGTTCTACAGCTGTCGCATCTTTCACGTGCCACAGATGAAACCTGTTAAAAGTTCATCACACCACTTCATGTGCTGTGGGACATCGTTGCATCCTCATCTGTTCCCAGTGTGTCTTTGTCACTGAGTTGGCCTGTGTTCAGTCATAAGGTCATTTCTGAGCAGACTGACGTATGTCTCCAAGCCTCTAGTCAATGTCTCTGAGGAACCAAAGAGCTGATCCGTAAAAGTAAAACGGGTTTCTCAAAGTTACATTTCAACTGCATACAAACATGTGCCAGCCATCTTCTACGAAGGTGCTTTTTGTGCTTTCCAAATAAAATTTTCACAAGTCATCTGAAGTCATCTCAAGCCACTTTAAATACAAAGTCAAGACTGAACAGAAATTTAGAGAAAACCCAACAAATCCCCCTTGATCAGCCATATTTAACAGTGGAGAGGAAAAACTCCCTTTACCGGAAGAAACCTCCAGCAGAACCAGGCTCAGGGTGGGCGGACATCTGCCTTGACCGGTTGGGGTAAGTGGAAAGTGGAGAGAGAAAAGAACAGAGCAGGTTGGTAGGACCAGTAGCTGCACACTGGAGGACACACAGCTCCAAAGCCGGAGACACCTGCTTGTCCCTCTTTTATCTAATGCAATTAAAACTGCTTTGTTAGTGAATTAAACTGGTGAGCAATAAATACCAGGATGTGTATCAAGGTGAAAAAGGGCTGCAATCCCTTTAAATCTCTGATTTTCATTTCCAATAAATGTACATTTGCAACGTTACATTACAGTGTACCTAATATTGTCGGACGAGAATATTAAAATAGGTCACACGTAAGAGAGGGTATTTTGTGTGTGTGTGACCCATCACAGAAAAAACTTGGAAATCTGCCACGTGAGAAACCCAACTATGCTATCTGTGTTCTTTCCTCCTTCTCTTCTCATACAACGACAAGAAATAACATGAAATTTGATCGCGGTGTGTGATAGTGTAAAACAAAGAAACCCTTTACATGTTGCAAAAAATATTTCAGGTATTACAAGCAGTGGGATCACCGATTCGTTTCCTTCTTCTCACCACAAAAAAACAAAACGCAGCCAATACCTTTTTTGTTTCTTTTTACATGTCTGTCTCAGTGAATATCTGGGCCAATTTGCCCTTATGAAGCACATTTTTACTGTCAAAGAAAAGGGACTTAATTGATGTCGGTTCCAGAACAAACATTGTCTTTGTTTATATAGTCATTTATCAGACAACACACACACTAACACACACACACAACTTAGGGTTTAATGTGATTTGGAGGAGCCAATGATTGCAGCCAGCCATGGATTTGGACCTGGGACCTTCTGGCTGTGAGGTCACAATATTCAGTACACCATCGGAAATAAAGGTGGGAACAAACAGTGCTGCTGTTTTCTGGTGAAACGTGTTAAACTGATGTTCCAAGACACAATTCTCCTCGGCTCTGTTTTGGATTCCTAATGTTCTGATTTGACATTGTGTGCCCGATGGTAAACTGCATTTTTCACTTGAAATTCAGTTTTGGTTTAAACTATAATGTAATGATACTATTCTTTGTTTTACACAAAATTTCCATTAATTTTGCTCAGTTCACCAGAACAATGTTTTAGAAGAAAAACACTTTTTATGCCATTTTCATTTAAGGGTTCTGGTATAAATAAATGCCTAAATTTTCTAGAAAGAAAAACTTGAGTGTTAGCTTTTCCATGACCATGTGTCATTTGTTCAATCCAAGGGGAGCAAGTAACTTATTAAATTATTTAATAAGTTGCTTTCAAAGTTTTGTGTTTGCATTTGAAAATAGTGGTTGATACGTGTCAATACAAACACAAATATTTCCAGATGTTGAATGGGAGGCAGAGCCTTTAGCTATCAAGCACCTCTGCTGTCTCTTCTCACCTGCTCCCAGGTCAGATTCAGGAGGCAAACACAGGATGATCTTTAGGATGACTACAGTAAGTTTAAATCCTCGTTTTCAGATGAAGCTTATTGTCAGAGCCACCCCAATGACTCTGAACCAGCTCTTAGTCATGCTGCTATAGACTTATGCGGCAGGGGGGATATCCCTCGTATGCATTGAGCTCATCCCACCCCATTACCCCCCCCAAAGCCAGATAAATAAATAAATATATTTATTAAATTAAATGGATTTAAATTGAATTAAATGTATCTGAATTAAACAAGAAATTGTTACATGCAAATCTAAACAAACCCATTAGAGAGGACAATAACATAGGTGCGGTCAACTCAACTGTCTGGTTCCTACAGACAAAGACGACTGAAGAGCTGAAAAAGTCCTGGAAGACGTCAGAAAATAACAGTTGATGACAGAAGATTTTTTTTAATGTCCAAATACTTTTGAGCACAAGTGTGCAGTTACTACACATTCTGTCTAATCGTTGCAGATAACAGCCGATAGTTTAACAAATCTTTTGTTTCCAAATCCACTGAAGTGATGCATCATAACAAAATGATGGAAATAATTTTATATTAATCAGCTCATGATTTGGATTCAAAGTTGGTCCAAAACATATGTGTCCTTTGTGTCATGAGACAGAAAGAGTTTGTGTGTCATTACACCGGCGTTCTCCCTGCAGCTGACTCTGTCTCTTGCCTTACCCTAACCACACCTTAAGGCAGTTATAAGGACTTTTATTAGACATGTCAAATGACAATATGACAACTATGTGACAGTTTGAATATATAGAGCTTTACATGAATTTTCAACCCACTGTTTTGCTGTCAAGCCTTTGTCTTATGTGCGTTACAGGGAAACAATACGAGTTTCACAGTGTGCGTTGTGTCATTCTCTGCCACAGCAAACGTGTTTTCAGGACCTGCTCAGCACCAAACAGATTCAGTGAGTAACTATCCGGTGATTATAGGGAAACGTACTCTGGATTTAAAAAAGGCTACCATTGGGTGAATATTTGTTTTAAATTCACCAAGTGAACAAATACATATGATAATTCATAACGTTTCGTAATTGTTGGTTGTGTAAATAATCAACTGTTTCCTACTTTCCTCAACTATACATTGATCTTGTGTCAATTACCCACCAAGTGGCAAAAAATAGCTTATCGTGCTTTTTATGATATAAATATGGATTATAATTTTAGGTTTGTGTAGAGGCCATTGAAGTATCAGGCACATTTGCAGCAGGATATAGATGAGAGCTTTTCACTATGCGCACTAAAGAAATAAATCACATGAGAAGTGTACATCAGGCATCTTTGTTCGGAAAAAAGCAATAACGTTTATTTGAGAAGAACCACTTAATGCTCAGGAATTAAATGTTGCTGACCAATCACATGTGCGTGATTCAGAATATTTTGTTGAACATGGTGGCTATGCTTGGGTTGGCTTCCAATTAAGTCTCTCATTCTTTGTCAAAGAAAGGGAAAGATTAGGTTTTGATTTGAGGCCAAATAGTTGCAATGCAGCTCAAAGATCATTGAGGTCATTCATCTGCAGCCACTGAGTCCGCTCAGCCATCTCTATGTTCTGACAAACCGACACGAAAAAAAGACAAAGGGATGGAGCTAAAACTTATTTGGCATTATTTCAGCAAGCATACTGCTCCCAAAGCCAGATTTAACTCCTACACCATTAGTTATTATTTTTTATATCTTGACATTCAGAGTCAGACTCCAGGGCTCACACAGACCGCGGCACAACGTGAGTTTAATCCCAGAAACTTCCTAAAGGGTAATTGAACACTGATGAAAGCTAAGAAACAAAACCAGAAAAACCAGTTTGGCTCTTTAACGACAGTAAGTGACGAAGGAACTATTAACTGAAGCGCTCGTTGCTTTTACGAGTCAGTTGTGAACGTATCCACCGAGCTGCAGTCTACAGTACTAAACCACCAACCCGCGCAGGTAAGACATTATTCATACTAACCAAAGATTGTGATGACTTAGAAAACACACAGGGAGATGCCAGACAGCCGAAAACCTGGAAAGGGGATAAAACTTGTTTCTTTTTTAATGCAAAAGAGTGACTGGTTTTCGTTTACGGGGCTGCTTGCATGTGAACGTGGCTACTTGCTGTTTACACTCATTGGACTACATCCTGCGGCATGGAGATTTATGACAAACTGTGACTCATCATTATAATCTTTATGATGTAGGCTTCTTTATTTGGCCTCTAAATTTATAAGGTCATTTGTGGACTATTGTGTGTTATATTCATATTTTTCTCTGAGTACTTGATAAGCAAAGACTTTGGCAACTGCAGTCTTCGCTTACAGGCACATATTGTTGTTGTACCTAATGTCAGAACTGACTTGGGAAAAGAGCATTTAGCAGCTCCTTTGCAACAGGAACATTCAGTTTCCTTAAGCAGATTTAAATCAATGCTGCATGATTTACATTCCATCACCATTTAGATGCCAGTGTTTACAGTTCATATTTTAGTGCATTTTAACTTGACTGTGTTGTAAATACAGACTTTTACCATTTAGATTTTATAGTCTCACTGTATTTAATTTAACTTGTTGTACTGATTAACTAACTTTTTAGAATGGCTTGATTTTACATTTGTTTGTTTCTCTGTCTCGGACATTCTTGCAAGGAGAACCTCTTGGGATTAAATAAAAAATGGTTGTAATAAATTGGATGCCACATAAAAATGTACCAAGAAGTGATGAGCATGACATCTGGGTCATTTTTTGACACCTGTTGTGTAAACCATCAAGGCTAGGTCACATATTTTGGACAGCGACATTCCAATGTTATAGTCAGAGCTATACTGCTACAGGTAGTTGGCACTGACTGGAGCCACCAGAACAACTGGGGCATGACAGCGCACCTATTAAAATGTGTTCTCTCTGCAACGATCACATTACAACATGTCCCACAAATGTTCTCTAAACTCTGCCTCAGACATCCCCTGTGCAGCAACATTCCTTCACGCATCTGGCTGTTTGCAGCAAGGCATTAAAAGAAAAAATACATAAATCACGACTACAAATCTGTAGTAGAACAGTTAAACAGCAGCAATACAGACAGAGACATGTCTGTGTTAGAAGGTCTCTGTCTGTTTTGAGAAGGTTAGAAGGTCATCTTATATCTTGTGGGAACAAATGCACTAATCAGTGATTTTATCAACATCAGGTGTTTTCAGTGTTTCAGTATCGGAAAATTTAGTGATGGTCACCACCGTTGGGTGTTAAGCAGCCAGAGATCAGACGGGGTGAGCAAAATCATAATAACAAACAAAGGTCATGAAAACAATAAACGTAACCAAAACCAATGAGAACACGTTACAACCACATAGCTCTGAGGTACAGTCATGGCATGAATTACTGCAGTTTAATTACAGTAATACATGTGGCCTGCTGTGAGAACACGGGTAATGCCCTGAGCCGTGTTCCTACTATCCTGTGCTCCACCAATCACCTCCTCGACCTGTCTCACACACCCACACATTTTTAGTTTTATGGTTAACAAGCACATGTATTCATTCTAATTTATACATGAATTTTGTACTATGTATAAAAAAATGCTGTTTTATAGATTACTCAATTCAGTTCAACTTTGTTTACACAGCGCCAATTCACAACCAAGTCATCTCAAGGCACTTTACATTATAAAGTCAAGACTATACAGGCATTTAGTAGCTCCACACTGGAAGACACACAGTTGTAAAGCTGGGACCCCTGAGAAGAGGAAGCACAACTGCGGGACAGAGAAGACACAAAGTTAATGTCAAGCAGTCGTGACATATAATTGTATAAAGACAAGAGAGAGGAAAGTAGTTAATTGCACTGGGTGGGGGGTCCCCTAAAAGACTAACCTGTCAGTAGTTGAGGTTGACCGAGTGGCTTTAACTATAAACTTTATTAAAAAGAAAGGTTTTAAGCCTAGTTTTAAAAGCCGCTGAATCTGGACTCGGAGCTGGTTCCACAGGAGAGGATCTTGATAACTAAAGACTCCCATTCTACTTCTGGAAACTCTGGGAACCACAAGTAGGCCTGCATTGTGGAATTCAAGCGGTCGGACAATATGATACTAGACAGTCTTTTATACATGAAGGAGCCCGACCATTAAGAGCTTTGTATGTAAGAAGAAGGGTTTTAAATTCTATTCTAGATTTAATGGGAAGCCAATGAAAGAAGCTAATAAAGGGAAATATGATCTCACTTACTAATCCCAGTCAATACTCTTACTGCAGCAGTTTGAATTAATTGAAGGTTTTTTAGGGAGTTATTGGGACACAGTAGTCTAACCTAGAGATCACACATGCATGGACTAGTTTTTGGATGTTTGTAAGACACATCCACATGTTTCTCATAATTTTATCCCAAACACAATAATCTCAGTTTTTCAGAATTTAATAGTAAGAAATTACAGGACATTCAAGCCATTTGTTTCGTGGGATTTAATTGTTTTGTAAGTGCTTTGCTGCATAAGGCTATTCAGAATGAACACTTATGGAATTTAGATGACGTGGTATAATAAGGAGACAATATTATCATCTTTCTGCCACTTTGAGATTGAAAACTCATTGCATTAAATTGTACAGGTTTTTTTATATTAAGTATTTGTTTAAACTCAATTGCATTAAATTCAACTTTTTACAGGCGCCAATTTTTTTATAATAAAGTCAAGACTTTGTTAGGCAACAGTGGAGAGGAAAACTCCCTTTTCCAGCAGAACCAGGCTCAGGGATGATCTGCAAATTGGGCAGAGTTTGAGAGAAAAGAACAGAGCAACAAACTTTATCTGTCCGATGATCTGGCAAATGGACTTTGTTAAGCTGCCGTACATGTATGTGCAGTTACAGTATGATTATTAGTACATGTATGTGATCACCTCTTTCTTCTTAATCCCAGAAGCTGCTGATGCAATCTGTGTAATTGTAAACAATATATTAAATTCAGAATACATGTGTACAGTATGAATAACATGGGGTTGTTTTTCAGTCAGGAACATGGCCTCTGCACTATCTGCGGAACAGTTTCAGTGCATCATATGTCTGGACAGCTTCAACAACCCTGTCTCCATTCCATGTGGGCACAATTTCTGTCTTGAGTGCATCAAACGTTTCTGGGACACAAGACACAAATCAGAGTGTCCGCTGTGCAAAGAGGTCTTCAAAAAACGTCCAGAACTCAGGGTCAACGTGGGCTTAAAAGAGATCACCAAGCAATTCCAAAAGTTTGTCATTTTTGTGTGTCTACTTTTTTAAACCATGTCTTGTAAATTGTATGTTGTGTATGCTTTCACACTTTTTTGTTCTGTAAGAATTTGTGACTAACGAACCTCTTTCTTTTAAAACACAGCTATCAGATAAACAAACCAGTGTGCAAGCAACGCGCAAGTAGGCGTATCTCACGAGCCCCTTCTACATCTGATGTTCCCTGTGACATCTGCCGTGGACAAAAGTTAATTGCAGTTGTGTCGTGCCTCATGTGCAAGACATCTTACTGTGAAAATCACCTGATACCTCATCTAAGGGATCCAGAGATGGTGAAGCACAGACTAATGGATCCAGCCACCTTCATCTCCACTCACCTCTGCACAAACCACAACCAGTTCCTGACAATGTTCTGCAAGAAAGATCACAAGCCTGTGTGTATAAAATGCACTGAGACTGATCACAGAAACCATGCCACCATCCCCATTGAGATGGAGAGCAAAAGGATCAAGGTGAGAGGGAGAAGTATATTTAATATTTTACTATACACTAAGTAATAATTTGGTTATATCTGATAACGGATGATCGGATGAAGTAAAATGACTCCGTTCATCTTCAACTTTCTTAGACTCAAATGAAGAAAACTGAAGCAGACTTTCAGCAGATGATTCAAGCACGACTCAGAAAGATTGAGGACATCAAGAATTCAGTGGAGCTGAGCAGAGTAAGGATTGAGCAGCATGTTTTTGTTCACTTTCATCAAGCGGTGAGTGAGGCTCACCGTCATAAGTGTGTTAATTTATTTATGCACATCTACAGATAAATAAAGACAGAGAGATACAGACAAGCATCCAGGCTTTCACCATGGTGATAAGTGACATTGAGAGAAATCAGGCCTTGCTCATCGAGGAGATCGAGCAGAAGCAAGGAGCAACCGAGAGGAGAGCAATGGAGTTTATCAAAGAGCTGGGGCAGGAAATTAATGAACTGCAGAAGAGGCAGCATGAGCTTCAGTACCTGGAGCATACTGAGGACCCCCTGCACCTCCTGCAGGTTAGTGCTGTGCAAACAATATTGCAACACTGTGGGTGTCATGGATCCCAGGAAAAGTGATATTAATGTGTGTCGCTGTTGTCCTGTGTTAGAGCTTCTCCCTGCTGAGTGCTCCACTGTCCACCACAAACTGGTCCAAGGTCACCATCCAGTCAGATATCTACCTAGGGGCAGTGAGGAGAGCTTTCTCAAAGCTGGTGGATGTGTGCAATGAACTTGAAAAGAAACTGTGTGCAGAAGGTCAGTGAAATGTTAATGTTTTATATTATTAATTTAATCTTGTGTTTTTAATTTAAACACAATAACAATCTCCAATATGTCCCATGTGCCATGCAGCTTTTTTGTGAAGCCAAACTAACAAATTTCGTTTGTTCTTTTTTTGTAGAAATGAACAAGACTCATCAATATGCAGGTACAGTATGTGTATACATATGAAACTTATAATAATGAAGAACTGGAAAAGGAAAATGCTGGCTTCTCCAATAAATCAAAAATAATAAGCCTAAAATGAAAGTAAATATAACTTCACCAAACATATATATACATATTTATACATATATAAAAAAAGAAGAATTCTGTACGCCACTTGGTTTCAGTAGAAAAAAGTCCAAAATCACTAACATTAAAAAGAACAACTTTAGTGCCAGATCAGTGTGTTGTGCATTGTGGCCTACATCAGTGTCTTCATATTTCCTCCAGTCATCTATATAAAAAACATTAGGCACATTGGATTGGATTTCAAACCTTTTGATTTTGTCTTAAATATACTATTTGGAGACATTTTGTTGCACACTTAATTATTATTATATACAAGTAACAAATCTTGCCTTTGGTTGGGCTCACATCCATACCTGATGTTCTGTCCTTTTTTGTCTCCAGAGGATATAACCTTGGATCCTGTGACTGCTGCCGGCTGGTTGATTCTGTCCACAGATGGAAAAACGGTATGGTGTGTGATTTTATAAGCTCACGAGCAGCTGTATTACTTACACCTGTATGATCAGATACAATCCAATACAGCAGTTCGGGTCAACTTTGTTTTTAATTGAAACCTTGGTGATATGAATAATAATGAGTTGATGGCACTGACAGTTACCTTTAATGTCAGCATCATGATTGTGTCAAAAATCAAGCAAATACAATTATAATTATAGGAATACTCATAGTGTGCATGATGTAAGTGTTTGTTGATGATGATCCACAGGTGAGTGTCAGCAACCAGCAGAGGAAGTCTCCAGATGACCCCCGCAGGTTCGACTCCTGTGTTGCCGTTCTGGGAAAACAAAGTTTCACTTATGGAAGACATTACTGGGTTGTTCAGGTAAGAGTTCAGATCTCACTTGTTGCGAGTCCTAATCAAATAATAATATTTTGCATTTTTTCATTACTAACCAAGTGGTGATAGAGAAACTTTAATATTTTATTGTTCATAGAAGATTAAAAACCTGTAACAGTAGCGCTTCAGTCTGGTGGTGTTCATAATACAAGTTAAAATAAAATTAATTACATGTTTGCATTATTCTTTTTGAATTATTAGCTAGAAAATCTCCACCCAAAACCACACATTTTGAATATTCAGAGTTTGGCAGTTACGTTATGTGAACATGGTTGTTTCTACTCTCACACCATGACTAATCACATTATTATGTCTAACAGCAATTACAGACCAATAGCTAAATCTTGGACTGAGTGATGCATTTCCTGTAAATCACAGTCAGGTTTGGCCCACATCCAAAAAAACATTCGGAAGTTTTACAAAAGGTTTTGTTCATTACAGTACTTAACAACGCACGCACACACACACACACACACACACACACACACACACACACACACACACACACACACACACACACACACACACACACACACACACAATATGCCTTTTACATATTTGAATTGCAGTGACCTAGTTGGTCAAGGACAGAGGAAAAGTTTGCACCTTCTCTGCTGTTCCACACCAAAGCTCATTTCCCCTTGTTAATTTGCCTGCTTGTCTAATGGCAGAATGGGTTCCTGTGTTTCAGGTTAAGGATAAAACAGACTGGGATCTTGGTGTGGCCCGGGAGTCCATCAACAGGAAGGGGGCCATCACGGTTCGTCCTGACAGCGGCTACTGGGTGATCTGCCGGCGTAAAGGTGGCACTCTGAATGCCTGTGCCGGACCCTCTGTTCATCTCCACCTCCAAGAAACGCCTCAGAAAGTTGGAATATTCCTTGATTACGAGGAAGGATTAGTGTCCTTTTACAACGCGGACACAAAGGGTCACATTTTTACATACAGCGGTTGTACCTTCGCTGAGCCCGTCTACCCATATTTTAACCCCTGTGTTCAAGACAATGGGAAGAACACGGCCCCGCTGGTTATCTGTCCACTCGAGGTTACGTCAAATGACGAAGTGGCGACAATTTGAACAAGGCAGGAAGGGAACGCTTACAGAAGTCCATACACATTTCCTGTTGTGTTCCTGTCCTGTTGTCGCATTCCAAGTTGTTTCCTCGTACGTTCATGACAAAGTTCTTCTGGATTGCATTCCACAGACATCAGGTCAAACCGCCTCTGAATGTTTTGTACAGTTAATTGCAGCACTTCAGGTGCTCTTCATCCATAAGTGCCCTTTAAAAAGCTGTGCCCTCCCTCTAAGACCACATGTGTGGTTATCAGTAAATGGCTTATGTATAAGGTATATGATATTTAAGTGGTTGTTTCACTGTTAGCAGTAAAATAGGGTTGACACTTTCCAACACTGTCAGCAGGGACATCACATTATTTGGGGGTTGTAGTTGCATTTTGGAGCTAATAGTACAAGTGTTTGTCGTATGCAGTCTAAACTGTTTTTCATTTTAAAAATGAGCCAAGTTTGCAATTGACATGTAAAGATTATTAAAGGTTTCTTATAAATGATGTTACAAGCTGCTTCCTCGGCTAAGCCAGTTGCTGTTTTCCTTACTGTCTTGTTCTTTGGACATTTTCGTGCATTAATTTAGGTTGTAGTGTGTGGGGGTTTTCTCTCTGATGGTGTGTTCAGTGTCAGCAGAGAGATGTAAAGAAATATGAATGCACAAGCTGGCAACGTAACACAATGACGGAGACTTTTTAACTTTTTAAAAACCTGAGTGTATATTCTAGCTGTGGTTTTGAGATTGAAAGGTAATGTAATTTAGCTTGGGATACTTTCTCATACTGCTTATAACGATAACTTTTGTCGATTGCAGCTATGTAGCAATTTAAATCAGTTTCCATCCTGTGTTCATTGCATCAATGCCTTGTACATTCATAAACAAATAATAATATACTGAAATGTACATTTAGCAGACACTTTCTTTTATTTGAAGCGCCTTATAGAGTAATTTGGTACACACACAAACAAAGATGGTGATGGCTGCCATGCAAGGTGCTCATCGGGCCCACTGGAAGCAACTTGGACTTCAGTGTCTTACCCAAGGACAGTTTGACAGAGCAAGGAGGGACTGGGGATTGAACCACCGACCCTGTGGCTGACTGCCTCACCAACTTGAGCTACAGCCATCCCCGTATGACAGGATATACCTACAGATGTTTTCTCACATATTATTTTTGTACATAAAGTCACTTTTTTAGACATTTAAAATTGTAAGATTTTATATTGGTCAGTGTGTTATCATAATTGTTGTATTTTTTGTTTACACTTGTGAAGAAAAGAGACAATTTACTACAATTGTGTTCATTTCTGAGGGTGTGATACTTCAAGTGTAGATAAATCACATTACAATCAAACCGTTTTGTCCTTCTTTGGTCTTATTTCATGTTTAAAGCCCATGTGTCAAAGAATTTAACTGCATCTATCAAGGTAGTGGGGCAGGAGAAAGACAAGAGGAAGAAGCCAAACCCTGACAGAGGCAGATACAGTGTCTCAGTGAGATTCCAAAAACATATGCCTTTTCATGTCCAGCTGAAAAGGCAGTGAGCACAACGGGCACAGGTCAGGTTTAAATAACAGGTCAAGCAGAGTGAAAAACTGCTGAAAGGAGGAAGTGATATATAACTATAAAAAACATTTTTGCTGAAAAGCTGCTCACTTCTTGACCTTAAACCCACAGATGATAAGTGACCAAAGAGCGAAAGACCAAAAAGACTTTGGTCTTGTGTGTTTAGAGGGTGAGATTATTCTCCTAAATGCAGTCACTGAAAGTAATAGTTCTAATAATTGTGGTGTTTTCACAAAAATCCAGGATGCTGCTTGTAAGTCATAATTAGACGGTTTCTACAGTTAGTCTGAGTCAATAAAGGCAGCAGCCGGTGGTAACTGATAATTACATGCAAACTAAATGTGCTATCAAGGACACAGACTTGGTGTTGAGCAGCCTTCTTTATCATAATGCGTACACTTAGAGAATGATGTTAATTATGTTGTTATTCATATGACATTATTATTGCTTTTTATTACAAACAGCATGTTTTTTCAATCATTAATATTTTTTACCTTACACAGTATGTGGGACTGATTGTATATTATACTCAGTCTTTACAGGTAAAAAACAATCTTTATGTATTATTTGTTGATCTGCACTTGTGCAAAAAGGAGTTTGTGAAAATTTTATGTTACCACTAGGAGTCACTAATGTTAGACAGTCTCTGGTGTCTGCATTGAATCAAAAGATTCAGCAGGTGGCGTGTGCTGATAATAAATACATCACATACCTGCAAAGAGAGCCCCAGACACCATCAGCCACTAGGTAATATTCTGAGTATGTGGGTGAGATCATGAAATGGATGTGCAGCAGCAGCATCATACACAAATAAATACCAATTATTGTACAGTCTTTATGATTCATCACATTTGCAGACAATGCCTGTCTTGAAAACAAGTTGGAGCTGAGTAAGTTTCATTCCCAAAAGGTTTAACTTCTATGAGATAAAATTAAGTGATAGGTCAAGTGTCAAAAAATATGTTTGATGGTTTATTTGTATAATTTCTAGCTGAAAGTATACCGAACTTGTTATGTGCCAATTTACATTTTGTCATTTGCTTTTATTCAAAGTGACTTACAGAGTAAGTTGGTACATACATACATACACAGTATGTGATGGCTGCCACGCAGGGTGCTGATCACCACTAGGAGCAACTGGGGGTTTAGTGTCTTGCCCAAGGACACTTTGACATGTGTCCAACATTACTGTGGCTGCTGAAACATTCACAGTAGAAAACTAGAGAATCTAGCAGGGAGAAGGTGGAACCAGCTGATTTGACTAACAGGGAACTGGTGCCAGAGGCAGCGCCCATGGAGTTAGCACTGAGGGTCTTGTTCAAGGACACACCTAGTGCGTGTGCTGTTAATAAATTAAATTCAATTGAATTCAACTTTAGTTATATAGCACCAATTCACAACAAAGTCCTCTCAAGGCACATTACATAATAAGGTAAAGATTACACAGATATGTAGAGAAAACCCCCAAAATCCCCCTTGAGCAGCCATAGGCAACAGTGGAGAGGAAAAACTCCCTCTAACGGAAGAAACCTCCAGCAGAACCGGGCTCAGGGTGGACGGACATCTGCCTTGACCAGTTTGGCTAAGTGGAAAATGATTCTAGGAACCACAAGTAGGCCTGCAGTCTGAAAACTGAAGTGGTCTATTAGGATGATCTGGTACTAGGAGATCTTTTAGGTAGGATGGAGCTTCACAGTTTAGAGCTTTACAGAGGTTTTAAATTTTATTCTACATTTAATGCGAAACCCATGGAGAAGCTAATGAAGGTGTGGGTGTGGGTCTGAGTGAACTTGCCAATACCATAAATACATCACATAGCTGCTAGGTAAAAGAGAGCCCCAGACACCATCAGCCAGACAATGCTTGGCTTGGCAAGTTTCTTTTGCATTTCCAAGAGGTTTAAGGTTAGGAAGATCTATTTGAGATAATGTACTGAGCTATTTGAAAAGGTGAAGCGTCATAGAAAAAATAGTTTTTGATTGTTTGTTATTATGGGATGTTTGCAGACCCTCTATGCTGTGGTCAGCCACTAGGTATTTTCAGTTCTGACTATACCAGATGTGATTATTCAAAAACCTTAAAATATATTATTCTGAGTATGTGGGTGAGAGCCCCAGACACCATCAGCCACTAGGCAATATTCTGAGTATGTGGGTGAGATCATGAAATGGCTCTGCAGCACCAGCAGCATCATACACAAATAAATACCAAGTATTGTACAGCCTTTATGATTCATCACATTTGCAGACAATGCTTGGCTTGTCAACAAGTTGGAGCTGAGTAAGTTTCATTTCCAAGAGGTTTAACTTCTATGAGATAAAATTGAGTGACAGGTGAAGCGTCAAAAATATTTTTGATTGTTTGTTGTTGACTCCACCTAATCATACGATTTTCTTTTTCAGTTCTGACTATACTACAGCTGTGATTATTCAAAAACCTTAAAATATATTAAAAAGCTGAATGGAAGCAAAAATGTCCTTACTAAGCTGAACATTTTAATGTGCTATCAAGGACACAGACTTGGTGTTGAGCAGCCACAGCTTAGACTGAACCCACTTGCAGTGTAATACACCCTGAAGGAGAGGCTTCCAGTGTGCCAATGTTTTGTGAGGCAATGCAAAAGAATCCCTTCAAATGGGGGAGCTGTGAAGGTTTAATGTGTTGCTGTAACTGAATGAAAATTTTTTTGTATTTGTATTTATTCAACCATTGGTCAGACGTTTATTCATATCCATCAATGTGTTGTTTATTATTTTGGTGATACAAGAAAGAGATCAGTTATCTTAGAGTTAACTGATGTGTGACATAGTAATTAGTAATAATTGCTTCTGTTAATCAATAATTTACTAGTATTAAAAGAACCATAGTCTACTATAGCTAAACTGGTTCAAAAGTAATTATAAATCTGCAGTTTTGCTGCATAAAGCACAGCCTCCACTGTTTTTGCTTGTTACCACTAGGAGTCACCAATCTCAGACAGTCTCGGGTCTCTGTGGTCTCTCTGAAAAAACTGAAGCTGCATTGAATAAAAACATTCTGCAGGTGGCGTGTGCTGTTAGACAGGCTCAGGGTGGGTGGCCATCTGCCTTGACTGGTTGGGGTGAGTGGAAAATGGAGAGAGAAAAGAAAAGAGCAACAACGGCAATGACAAATCATTGGGCAGGTTAGTGGGACCAGTAGCTGTACACTGGAAGACACACAGCTCGAAAGCCAGGGACACCTGAGGACAGGGACAGAGAGAGGGAGACAGAGAGAGAGAAGCACAAAAAGTAGACATAGAGTCCTAAAGTGGTGGCATATAAATGTGGGCTGAGAGGAGGAAAGTGTCTCATTGCGTCAGAGGTTGGTCCCCCACCAGTCTAAGCCTATAGCAGCATGACTATAACCAACTATAAGCTTTATCGAAGAGGAAGGTTTGAGCCTAGTCTTCAAAGTAGAGAGGGTGTCTGCTTCCGAATCTGCACTGGGAGCTGGTTCCACAGGAGAGGAGCTCGATAGCTAAAGGCTCTGCCTCCCACAAGTAGGCCTGCAGTCTGAAAACTGAAGTGGTCTATTAGGATGATCTGGTACTAGGAGATCTTTTAGGTAGGATGGAGCTTCACAGTTTAGAGCTTTACAGAGGTATTAAATTTTATTCTACATTTAATGCGAAATCCATGGAGAAGCTAATGAAGGTGTGGGTGTGGGTCTGAGTGAACTTGCCAATACCATAAATACATCACATAGCTGCAAAGAGAGCCCCAGACACCACCAGCCACTAGGTAATATTCTGAGTATGTGGGTGAGATCATGAAATGGCTCTGCAGCACCAGCAGCATCATACACAAATAAATACCAAGTATTGTACAGCCTTTATGATTCATCACATTTGCAGACAATGCTTGGCTTGTCAACAAGTTGGAGCTGAGTAAGTTTCATTTCCAAGAGGTTTAACTTCTATGAGATAAAATGAAGTGACAGGTGAAGTGTCAAGAAAATGTTTGATGGTTTGATGTTGACTCCACCTAATCATGCGATTTTCTTTTTCAGTTCTGTTTGTTTGTTTAACAGTTGTACTGGAGATAATCCAGGTATCTTCAGTTTATTGTGGTGATCATTGTATGAGATTGTATACTTACTAGAAAGCTGCCACCATCTCAGTTCAACCTACAGCAGGTGAATGGTTGCTACTTGATACATTTGGACAAAAAAAATCCCTTTTGAACACATTGTGTGACTTTTCTTTACACCAGATGCATCCATTTAGTTCATTCAGTGTGCAATGCCTGCCAGCTTTCCCTCATCCTACATTTCTATCATTACTCCATCCCTGTGTGCTTTCATTTGTATTATAAAATAAATCACAACAAAATCACAATGTCATGGCAGCAAGTTTTGTAGAACTTTCCAGACATCCCTTTACCCAGCAATGATTTGAGCTCCTAAAGTAGGGTTTCAAGGTATTACCAGGGCAGATCCGCATGTTCTGAGTCTACCCTGAGGTCTTCTATCAGCTAGGCATGCCCAGAAGAACCATAATGGGGACATCCAGGAGGCATTCTTAAAAGATCCCAGAACAAACTTCAGCTGGCTGATTTTGACACAAAGGGGCACCTGATTTCAGCCTATTGTGGAAACCCAACACTGCAGTTTGTATGTGCGATTTAATTCTTACAGTCATTACATAGATTTCATGACTATATGTGACACTTGGAACGTAGACTCAGTAGCGAGCAATTGCTTCAGACTTGGAAGTGCTGACTTGCAAACCATCCCAGTGTATGTTGAAGAACGGGGTCTGATGAAACCGACAGAACCACATCATCTGCAACAAGCAGAGAGGCGATTTTGAGGTCCTTAGCCTGGACAATATTCTCCTACACCTTCCTGTCCATTAAAACCACAAACAGGATCCATGACAAGGGATAACACTGATCGAGGCCAAAACTGACGCGAAATGTTTTTGACTTCTCACAGAGAATGCTAACACACTCTCACTGCAGTTTTACATGGACCAAATGGTCCATAACACTGACCCCATCAGCCCTTTCTCCTGTCCCCACAAAGAGCACAAACTCCCCTAGGGACATAGTTATAAGCCTTTAAGTCCACAAACACATGGAGACTAGATGGGCATACTCCCCAGATCCCTCCAGCTGCAAAGGTAGAGTTAACTTGATCCACTGTTTCACGGCCAGAACAGTATCTACATTGCAAGTTGGGTGGCATGCAAAGTCCTGGACCCCTGGCTTCCTAAGAAGTACTAATCCTAGGAAAGGAATGAGTAGGATTTGTCCATTTCCTTTGAATACACCAATCTAAAATCAGCCTTTTCTCTGCATCTGAAAGAGAGAGAGAGAGAGAGAGAGAGAGAGAGAGAGAGAGAGAGCAGCAGGGGTCAAGTGCGTTGGAGATGGAATGAATAAAGGGAGTGCCCTGAGCAAAACAAAGCTGCCAGTCATGAATAGAAATGTTATTTTATAGTTGTTTGACATGAGCTTTTTCTGTTAGGCAAAAAATAAACTTGGCCACACCTCAGCCAACCCTTTCTCCCACGTTAGATTCCTACACAATTACTGTACATATGATTGTGTTTTTGTAGGAAAGGTGATCATTGATCCCTGTGTTCCCATGCAACAATTTTTTTAACAAATGATATAATAATTTAATACTGGGGGGAGGGTGTACAAATTGCAGAACTGCCTGAGTTTGACTCCAGAGTCCTGAGTGTGGTTGGGTTTGGAAACAAAAGGACTTACGGCTAGGGTTAGAGTAATATTGTGTACTGTAATATAAAGACAGGTTGACTCTGAGCTTCCTTTCATCACTCGATTTAATGGATAATAATATGACAGTTAACTAAAATAAACAGCGAAGAATTCAATTGTAAAGGTAGAGAATCCACTCTGAAATTATATATTTTTTGCATGGTATCTGTGTGCTTATCAACAAAATTAATGTGTGTTTAAAGAAATATGCCTAAAGTAGCAAAGTAGCATTATGCAAAATAATTTGTTAATTGTAACAAGCATGTCTTATTTTACAAGGATTTTTACTCATCTTCCTCAACAAAACTCAGGCTGGTTATTATCCACATATGCATTTTCTTTTCTCAGGAAACATGGAACGATGCATCAACGTTACACATGTGGATGCAGACATACTTACAGAGAACAGAAACTCTGAGAAACCTGTAGGAGTTTCTCTCGTGTTTGCAAAGGAAGGGGTAGGGTCTGGGCCGAGGCGCCCACAACTCCTCACTATGGGGTTTCAATTATAATTCCTACAAACAGTTATTCGCATTTGCACTGTTGTAATTTAGAAATGTAAATTGAAGTGTCTGCACCGCAAAACCTTGCAGACTGAAGTTCTGTTACTCTCAGCAGTTTTTGTGTGTCTGGTTTTGAGTTTTTATGTAGACAAAAAATTTGTTAAATGGTACTTTTGTGTACGGGATTTCATTGTTTTTTAATTTGCTTATAAAAGTATGAATGCTAGTCCTGCTTTGACAAACAGGGACTAAGCTGAACAAGCTGTAAATTATTCATTGGTTTCAGCTCTGAAAGTGATCCACTCAGTTTCCCCAATCTTGATATTGCTACAGTAAATAATTTGAAATCAGACATTAACCAGCTTACCGCACGATTACATAAACTCAGCGTCTCTCAGGTGGTTGATGGGTGTGTGCTTTCCCAGCAGCATGTATTATACATTCCTCAAATCATTCCACTTTCATTCTGGAAAAGGTGGTTACACAACAAGCAAACTCTTCTTATTGGATGTGTCTCTGCACCAATTAATGAGCAGTCTTGTGGCCAAACATTTTATGTGCACAAGCTGGATCAGAAAGTTACGTAACCTTGACAGTGGATGCTCATGCACATCCAAAACCATACACGTGCTAAGAGAAAGAGAAAAAGATCATTCAACCATTTCTAAGTTACTGAGTGAGATATTCAAACACTTAAGTGAAGGCCAGTTTAAATAAATATTTTCTTTTTAAAAATCTCCTTGCGGCACCCTAACCTTCAAAAGTTCTTGACCATTCCATGCCAAATAAACCACATATACTGTACTTACGTCAAGAACCATTTTCTCCAAACCACTACAGCACTTTTTAGCATTAAACCCTGTAATAACCTCTGAGAACTAGCACATGAGGTTTTACTCTGAAATTCCAACTATATGATTTACTTCCGACAGTCTATCCCAACCGTGAGTGGGCGAGAGGCAGGGTACACCGGGGACAGGTCGCTAACACATACACAGATGAGCAACCATTTACACCTACCGGTAATTTAGAGTCATCAGTCAGCCTAGTATTGCAGTATTATAGCCTAGTACTGCATTTAGACAGTGGGAGGACACTGGAGGAAACATCCAAAAAACCTTTGGCCACATCTGGTATTGACACTGCAGGTGAACTTTGGCGTCAGTATTGGACGCTCCAGGAGCTTCACCTTTTGACACCATAGGAACAACTTTATATAAGCAGAAAGGTTTAAAGAAAAGAACTTTAGGGTAAGGTTACGTTAAGAAACTGCACCAGTTAGAGTTGGGCGCAAAAACTTCAGGCTGAGGTTCAGATACATTACATCAAACCAAAGTGCTACAAACACATGTGCTGTCATATGTGTGCCAAGCAAACACTTGATTATAGTCGAACACTGGCCTCCCTGGAAAATTCCTGTGTCTTGTTGTACCATGCACCACCCTGTCCACCTCTCTATGAGTTTTTTTCTCTTCTTATTCATTGTCACTGATTTAGGCAAGGTTAACTAATAATGCAAAGGCACATAAGCAGAACAGGCAAACTCCACACAGACAGGTCACCAGCCAGGGATGTTCAGGGTGCTCCGCTACAGTTACCCCAAAGCCACCTGGATAAACTCAGGCTGGTGAAAGAATCCTCTGTACATGGATGGGACCAAAGTAGTGCATTCAGGTTTAGATGAGAAAGGTTATGATTTACTACTGACACGTGATAGTAGATCATTAATGGGTCAATGAATTCAGAGTTGAACAAGTAAATTCTCCAGGAATTGTCAAGGAAAATGTCGAGATATCCATCTGAAGCTTAAAAGAAAAAGGATCATACAGCAAGATAACAACGCAAAACACACATGTTTTTCTCCAAAAGAAGAGCTGCAGCACTTGGTTCAACCTGTTAAGTTAGGTTTAGTACAAAGCTGTGTGAGACAAGGACTGTACTGTAAATGAATGTGGCACCACAGCGGAAAATGTCTGACCTGCTTGTAGGCCGCCTCAGGGTAACTCTACCTTATGTGTGTCATACAGTATTATCTTACCCAACATGTATTTTTTCAAGCTCATTGTTTGAAAAGCATCCAGTAACTTAACCAGTGCAGCTCGCTCAGCCTGCACGTAGTCTCACTACAACTGCTCAAAGGCCATAAGTCACATTGAAAAAGTAATCCCTGCCAGAATGTCATACCTGTAAAAGAAACCGCCTGCAGCTGACACGATCAGTGATCCTGGCTCTCGATGTCCGCTGCATGTTCCCACTGATTTGCTAATTAACAATTAAGGCTACCATGAGCCCTCCAAGTGTAAGCATTTCAACACGGCCGTGTTGAATAATCCCAGGCAGCTTGTTTCTTTGCTGTGTAGGTTCCATTAGCCAGATTGTATTAGATTATAGAATCAAGGCTCAAGATTTTTATTCGCCGTTTGTGCACAGACAATAGAGAATTCTTGTGCTTCCAAAACTTAAAAGGCAAAGAAATTACACCTTGTCTAAAAAAAGGGAAACACCTAAAACAGTGTAACAAGAAAAAGAGATAAAATAAACGCAAAATTAAAAACCTAATGAATACATCTTGAATACTTCAACTAAGGTGTGAAAACTAAAAAGAACCTGGTAGAATACTATACAAATATTTCACATGATATTGCACATTGAAAGCAGAGTGAGGTAGTGAGGGATTGTTGAACACACTAATTAAGAAGTATAAGCTCAGTTTTTCAGATTTTCCAATTACAGTGAGTGGAAAACAATCACAACCATCGAAATTTTACAAACTCAGGTTCTTTACCAGTGTCTAAATTTTGGTCTCATCTGACCTTTTTCCTGGTGTCTTCAGAGTCTCCCACATAACTTCTCACATGAGATTTTGTTTGCGTATTTTTCCTTTATCCACTCTCCCTCAGTTTTTGGGGATGCCCTGTTTATCTGTCACATTTTCCAATTTAAATATCTATATATTTTTAGTTTACCCTCAAATTGTAAATGCCTTTTTCAGTTAAACTATAATGCACATTGTTCTGTGCAGATTGTGTTTTTTTTTTTTGTCTGTGGCTGCTAAAGCACGAGAATTTCCCCACTGTGGGATTAATAAACTTCTATTCTATTCTATTCTTAACATATGTCTCATGATCCTTTTATTTCTTAACAAACTTACTGTGCTCACAAAAAAATAGAAAATATTCTTTTATCCATCGCCTGCCTTCTGGTTTTCAATAATGTTTTCACAAATGTCAATGGAGTTTTTTTTTGTCTTCATGGTGCAGGTGTTGGCAACAGTACATTTGCAGTCGTTTGGCAGATGCATTTATCCAAATGACTCACCAGTAACTGGATCGTCCACATACAGGTGTATTTATATTCCAATGGTTCGAATGGTTCGATCTAACTGTGGGACTTAAGAAAGCAGCCGGCTTTAGGCAAACTGCACTTAAGTCTTATATTAGCATTGTTTGCGCCATGATTACTAATATCTAACTGGCTAATTGTGATTGTTGTTCTATTGTGTATTGAACAAATCTGTCTGTCAAAACCTGCCAGACTCAAGAACCGTTTCAATACTCAGGCCCTCACACTGGTCAGCAGCTGACCTCATACTTACTGCCACATTGCTGTTATTCATACTGCACTGTACACACAGACACACTAATAATTATCTGTAGCTGTAGCTGTGTGTCATTCTTATATTGTCTGTACTTATTTACTCTTGAACATGTCATTAAGATACCAACGACCCGAAGCAAATTCCTCATATATGTTTCCATGTTTGGCCAACAAAGCAAATCCCCCTGATGATTGTAATTTTGTACTTCAGTTAATACCGGCGCTCCCATTTACAAGAAAAATTCAACAGACTCGCTGCTAAGCCTAAAAAGGCTTGGTGTCTCAGTTTAGTCAGCCCATTACTGACCAAGTCAAGCTTTATCAGACAGGGCGTCCAGGGCAAATATGGGAACAAAATATATTTTTTCATTATAAGATACTAAAAACTGATCATAACTGATCATTCCTTTACCTAGCATTACTGTATTGTTTGTTTTATAAAAGTTTAACTATATTTATTTCGATTCAATAGATTTTTGGTTTTGCTTTAGGCGGGGTTTTCCATTACCTTCGAATGAAAACTAATGCATTGAATCTATCCAATCCTTGTTTCACTGGTATACAGTAAATACTTTGAGAACAGCCAATAACCTGCTTACCTAGTGTCAGTGATTATATAAGCTCAGCTTCACTCAGGTGGATGATGTGTGTGTGGTTTCAAACCAGCATGTGGCCTACATTCCACAAAATCATTCCATACAAATTCTGAAGAAGCTGTTATACAACAAATAACCTACTGTGACTGGATGTGTGTTTTATGAGCAGTAATGAGGCCAAACATTTCATGCACACAACCCTCATCAGAAACTTACATAATGTTGGCGGTGTGTGCCCATGAGCAAAACCAGATTCTTACAGGGTAAGTACGTACACTTATGGATGCTTAAATGCACAAGATGAGAATGAGACTAATAGCTACAGTGTAAGTATTTTGTACTTAAAGGGTACTTATTAAATATTGCTGAACACAAACATATACATTGTTTTACTAAGCAATTGCCCTATTTTTTTTCCAGTACTGACAGTGTAAGTACAGTTGAACTACGGGTGAGAAGAGGGTACCTAAGAGGCCCCACTTTAGATCACGGTGGTCAAAGGGGGTTAGATGTAGTACTTTTTGGGAAAAGGAATATATTAATCATACTTTTATTTACATTGCTTTAAATCATGGAAAACTAAACAACTGGATCTTTTAACAACCTATTTATAAATATACACAAATTCAAGTGTGGGTTAATCAGGTGATATTTTCACTTTATTTCATAATAAGGGAAGCACTGTATAAAGTTGAAAAAACTAACTTATTTGGCATTGCTATGCAACTTAATAAGCAGAACTAGAAAAGAATGATAAAAAAATCCTTTGTAAAACTGTGTGTCTGTGTGCGTTTCATGCTATAAGCAATTCTATACCTATCATCTTATATTTAATAAGATCCCCTTAACTAGAATATATACTGTAGGTATTCTCATCTTGTTACCCCATAACTCCGCAAAGTTTCATTATTGTTATCAGGTAACAACAAATATGTATCCATCCAGGTACCATGGAGGTAGACCCTTGTTTCTATTAAGTGCCCATAAGTGTCCCTTCGGTAACGCTGTAACCTAAAGCGCTACCGAAACATTGAAATAACACTTCCCGCTTTTGCTCACTAAAACATCAACATCAGTTTCCTAAAACCTTGGTGCAGGTTTTCTTCAGAAATTCTCCACTTCTTATGACAAATTAACCAAGTGAATTTACTGCACTTACAGTACACAGGGCTCTTCTACCCCACCAGGCAAAACACTTTGCAATTGGCCGCTCAGTCACACAGTCAAACACCAATAAGAGCAGAGCTGTTATGCAAGGGCAATATTTCACATTGACACTGTAGTTACATATTTACATTTACACTGTGCGGAATACTGGCTCTGCACAGACCTATCCAGAGGAGGAGTGAGCAGAATCCTTCGCTGCACTGACTTTTGCGAGTGCAGCTCATTGTGCAGCCAATTAATGTTGTCCACTGCTTAAATTAAACAAAAAGCATTTAGTCTATTTGTCTCTCTGAATTTCCCAAACACTAAAATAATATATATATTTTAACATGTTGATGCTGTTATTATTAGTAAGACAATCTTCAGAAAACATGTAGTTACATTATAACTGGTCTGGACTTATTGGACAATAGCAGGATCAGGATCTCAGCTTGCCTCATTTGACCATTCTTCATAAAAGTGCAGCCAGCTGATTTAAGGAGCATATAGAGCAGCTGGTTAACTGGTTTCAAATTTTTTTTAATGATGCGATCTGTTCTATGTTTTGGGGAAAATTGGGAAAATGCCTTAACAATACTTCAGTCTTCAAATTTCAAAAGAATTGTTAACCTGTTAACCAATGTTAAAACAATGGCAAATGGTGTTGTATCTTAAAGCGATTGGGTGGTTACTTTTAAAGATACAACCCTGGAACTATGCCCAGCCCATAAGCAAAGAGGGTTCCCTCTGGATGGAGGAGGCCCCGGCATTTGGCTCAACATCGCCCAACATCTGGCAGGTCTTTGAAATTTTGAGTAATACAGGAGATTGGTCTGTGTGTTGGTATAATTTGATCTCATCCTGTCTCCCCCAGTTGGTTGATGACTCCGATTCAACGTTGGAGTGGTTCCCATGTTTGTCTTGTGGGGTCCCTTTATGTAGGTTTTTGGCGCATGAGTGAATCTAAAGACATATCTTACTATTTTTATCCAGATACTATGCAATTATTTTTCTTTAAAGCCTTAACATCGTACACATCTTATTTCTGCCAGGTGGACTAACTGCATTTAGAAACAGGGAATGTGATAAATTCAGAGGTTTTCTTGTACCAGTAACAGGAAATGGAAACATGGAAAGAAACATGAAAGCTAGAAAGAAGACCATTAATTGAACTCAATTCAATTCAATTTTATTTATATAGCGCCAATTTACAACAAAGGCAGCTTAAGGCACTTTACATAATAAAGCCAAGACTATACAGAAATTTAGAGGAAAACCCAACAAATCCCCCTTGAGCAGCTATAGGCAACAGTGGAGAGGAAAAACTCCCTTCAATGGAAGAAACCTCCAGCAGAACCAGGCACAGGGTGGATGGACATCTGCCTTGACCAGTTGGGGTGAGTGGAAAGTGGAGAGAGAAAAGAACAGAGCAACGAAAGCAACAACAAAACATTGGGCAGGTTGGTGGGACCAGTAGCTGCGCACTGGAAGACACACAGCGCCAAATCTGGGGACACCTTAGGACAGGGACAGAGAGAGGGGGACAGAGAGGGAGAAAGATGACTACTGGACAAAGGACTGGGCTATTGGAAATTCTGGGAACCACAAGTAGGCCTGCAGTCTGAGATCACAGGGGTCTATTAGGATGATATGGTACTAGTAGATCTTATAGGTATGATGGAGTTGGACAATTTAGAGCTTTATAGGTAAGAAGTAGGGTTTTAAATTCTATTCTACATTTAATTGGCAAGCCAATGGAGAGAAGCTAGTGAAGGTGAAATATGATCTCTCTTACCAATCTCAGTCAGGCAATCTTGCTGCAGCATTTTGGATTAATTGGGGGCTTTTTAGAGAGTTACTGAGGCAGCCTGAAAGTAGAGAATTACAGTAATCCAATCTAGTAGTAACGAATGCATGAACCAGTTTTTCAGCTTCGCTTTGAGACAGGATGCTCCTAGTTTTGGCAATGTTCCGTAGATGGAAGAAGGCTGTTCTACAGATTTGTTTTATGTGTGTGTCCTGGTCAAAAATGACTCCGAGATTCCTTGCAGTACTACTGGGGGCAAGAGTCATGTCATCTGAAGTAGTGATATGATTGGAAAACATGTTTCTTAGACATTTAGGCCCAATCACAATAACTTTTATCTGGGTTTAGAAGAAGGAAATTATACATCATACAGTCCCTTATGTCATGCTTGTAGTTTGATTAATTGATTTGTTTCATCAGGTTTCATAGATAGATATAACTGGTTGTCATCAGCACAGCAGTGAAAATGAGTGTTTTCTAATAATGTTGCCAAGGGGAAACATATATAGAGTAAAGAGTATTGGTCCTAACACAGAGCCTTGTGGAACTCCATAACTAACTTTTGTGTGTGTGGAAGATTCATTATTAATATGAACAAATTGGAATCTATCAGATAGATAAGATTTAAACCATTTTAGTGCAGTTCCTTTAATTCCAATTACATGTTCTAGTCTCTGTAATAATATTCTGTGATCAATGGTGTCAAATGCAGCACTAAGATCTAACAGAACTAGTATAGAGACAAGTTCATTATCTGAAGCCAGAAGAAGATCATTGGTGACTTTAATCAGTGCAGTTTCTGTGCTATGATGAACTCTAAATCCTGACTGAAATTTTTCAAACAAGTCGTTTCTGCGCAGGTGGTCACATAATTGTATTTTAGAAATAAAGGGGAGATTGGATATTGGTCTGTAATTGGCTAAGACACCTGGATCCAGACAAGGTTTTTTTAAGTAGAGGTTTGATTACAGCTACCTTATAGGCCTTTGGTACATATCCTGTTTGTAAAGATAGATTAATGATATCTAATACAAACGTGTCTAATAAGGGTAGAGCATCTTTAAGCAGTCTAACTGGAATAGGGTCTAGCAGACATGCTGTTGGTTTTGATGCCATAATAGTTGAAGTTAACTAGAAAGCTAAAGATGAGCATGGCTGCGGAGACTGGACAAAATGAAGCATGAATAAGCAAGATATATTAGAGAGGCCCAAAATGTGCATGACTAAGACAAGCAAGAAAAACAAACAAGATCTAACCAAAGGAAGATTAGCAAAAGCTAAAATTAAAACTAACTACCCTAGAAGAAAGTCCGAACAAAACTAAACCTCAGTCCAAAAACACAGAATGTGCAACGGGAATGATAACAAAGCCTGAACATACAAGGAGAATCTAGAACTTGGCAGAACTTGAAAAACTGGATGGGGAAGGGTGTTTACAAGGACATGGCAAAAACTCAATACAATGGATGGCTTATGTTACAGGCAAAATTGGGTGTGTGTTTGTGTGTGTTAGTGTGTGTGTGTGTGTGTGTGTGTGTGTGTGTGTGTGTGTGTGTGTGTGTGTGTGTGTGTGTGTGTGTGTGGAGACAGTAATCAACGGAATGTGGTCAGGTATGCGTAAAGCTTGGGACACAGCTGAAGACTAGCAAAGACTTTTAAAGACAGGAAATTTCACGCATTAAAAGACAGTTTCCACCAATTATGACACGCACCTGACAACTGTGTAACTGTGGGAAACACACTAAACAACCCTAAATGAATGAATGGGTGATTCAAACTTACCCGTAGATTGTGAGTGTCTATGTCTCTCAGCCCTGAGACAGATTGGTGAACTGTCCAGGGTGTACCCTATCTCTCGCCCCATGGAGTAGACTCCAAGCCTTCTGCATACCTAGGCAGGAGAAGTGCTTGCAGATAATAGATGAATAGAATTTGTGCTAAAAAAACAAAAGATGATAAAAAGCAGCAAAATCATGGGTGTAACGGCGAGGACAACGTAGACTAAAGACCTTCAGAGCGAAATGAGGGTAAAATAAATAACTGAAGGCAAAGCTGTCTTTACTGTAGATCTCCCTGAGTTGTGATACTGGTTTTAAAGTGTTCGTGAGAACGACTGGCAGACACTGGATCTTAAGAGTAAAGTCTAGAGTCTTTACAAAGCACAGACTTAATGACTGTCTTTGCCAACTTTGTGAACTGACTGAGCCGAACTGACACTGACCAGGACCAGCTACTGTGTGTTCGACCAGTTATTGCGACCAAATCACAATAATAATCGGCTGTACAGTCATTGAAGTGTGAAGCCTGACAGCAGGGCAGGAAAAGCAAAAAGCCCCAAAACAAAACACAATTCAAAGAGGATCGTGATATGGTGGAAATTCCTCGATTCACACTTGTTCTTATCTACAATGGAAAATTGCTAACGTGACAGCCCGCTTGATTTCCTGTCTGGGCTGTCATGTGCGTGCAGTATTGGAACCCTATAGCAGAAATGATACCTGTGTTGGCTCTTCCTCCAGCTGGACCTCAGCAATGTGCCACTCTCTTCCTAGGCATTTGGTTCGTGGTTTGGCATAAGTTGCCTTTTCTTTGTAGTTCTTCATTTAACTGTTAACTTAACACTAATATTGTAGACTAACAAACTATTTATTTCATGCATTATCCAGTTCTATATTGTCCCTCTTCTATGCCAGGTTACGAGAGTAAGCTCATGCTTATTGAGAGTCATACGAGCAAAGATTGGAAAAGATTAGATGTGTGTTTATGCGTCCTGTCTTGACTATTTTAGATTGATTGGGAAGTGTTGCACCCGAGCTTTTCACAAAATGTCCCACATCACAAGTAATCCCATATCCTTATTACTTTGAAATGTTTTCTTAATTTGCAGAATCCAGTTCAAAATTAATTTGCTCCTATGCAAGATCAAGCTCCTGCCTATATTACAGCGCTACTGCAACCAAACATCACCTGTAGAAATCGAAGGTCCTCTTTGGGGCCCGAAACAAAAAGACACTGACTAAACAAACGTTATAATTGTCTATGGTCTGCCAGCTGATTGCAACTTCAATAAATAAAGAAGTGAAGGCAGAGACTACTCAATGTGATGCGTCCATGTCGAGTGGCCAAAAGTGAGACTTGAGACAATAGTTTTATAGCTGCATGGGAATCAAACGTAGTCGAGCGAGGAACAAAAAAACAGTACAGAAACAAAACCTTTTAGAAAACGGTGAGTACTGAGAACACTGGAGGTTTAATAGGAACCTGAAACCGGTGCATAAAGGAGAGAGGCATGAGTGGCTACAGCTAGAAAGTGTGAGGACAAGAGACAGAAAAACAAGGAACTACACTAAAGGCCAAATCTGATACGAAAACAAAAAGAACAAAAACAAATGGCATAATTGTGACAGAATGTCACAAGGACCAGTGTTAAGAAATATGATATGTTTGAGACGTGACAGTTGGTGCAGCAAATGCGGGTGGGAACGTCTACGTGTCTGCATTGTTCTTTGATGACAATCTGAAACATCCTGTCCTGTTGCTTGTGCAAAAGCTGCCTTGCTGCTTGGAAAGAATTCCACCACTTGTGGTGTTGCTCAGTTTAGATATGACTGCATTTGTACAGTATGTTCCCAAGTTTTTGGTTTTAGAGCAGTTTTGTGAGTGTAAATACATAAACACGTCAAAAATCTCAAGATCTCAAATATTTTTAAAATCTAATCAAAGCATCATTTTTACTTCAAATACCTTTTATTTTTACACCTTTTTTATCACTTTATTTATTTTAGCCAGTTTTCATTTCCCAAGATGTAAAAAGTGCCATTTTGTCCTAGTCAGTCACTTCTGCCTTACATGCCTTAGTTTCCCTTTCACATCGGTGAATGATACTTGAGGATTTCATTTTAGTCAAATAGAAGCCCTGGCTATTCAATATTTGAAACCTAAATCTATGCTGTAAAATATGAAAAGAAAAAGTCTCACAGGGAGGTGGTCGGGATGATCGATGGTACAAGAAGACACACCTTTCCACAGAAGACTGGGGTTCGTGCTTAATGATTGTGGTATATGTGGTTACTGTAGTAAGGAAACACATGTGTACTGCATTTTGTTGTAATGTAATTTGTCTTCTGACTTAACCTTACCCTGACGTTTTTGTGCATAACCCTTAACTGTAGTTGTTTCTTAACATAACATAACCCTGAAGTTGTTTTCTCCAACCCCAAAATAGGTTGTTGTGTAGACAAAGTTGTTCCTGTGGTGTCAAAAGGTGACGCTTCTGGAGCGTCTAATACTGATGCCAAAGTGCACCTGTGGCATCAATGTGATTCGCCAAAGGACGTACATTTTGAATCCTGGGGAAGTGTCAATATCTAGTCTAGTTAGTCAATATAAATTTATTAATAATAAAAAATCCAATCTATAAAATTCCTACAGTAAACCTTGTTAATAATGATCCAATAATGTTTAGTTTATGTTAAACATATTCAGAGTTTCAGAGTAAGTGAAGCAGTAGTTTATTGTTTGTACTACATTATACTGATCGGTATTTTTACTATTTCTACCATAATGCAGTGAAGAAACAGTGGCACAAACACCATGTTGAAGTATGAATTGTTGCTCATAGTATGTAATATGATTATTGTAAGGAAAGTTTTGAATGCGATATGTATACAGCGTAACTACTTTACCACAGGCAAAACATATTAGTAAACTATTAGTAAAGATATTATCAAAAGCCCAGTTCAATACTATTGAATAACTAAAATGTCTAAAATTGATGACTAAAATTTACCCAGCCAAGTTGAAAATTTCTCACAAGTTCACGTACATGCAGATACTGGGTGTACATTTCGAAGCAAGTGTGAAAGCTGAGACTCGTGAGCAAACAATGCAGGTTAGCTTCATCTTTGTAAGTACTAAATGTTCTCTCGGCGAGGGGGAGTCCCCTCGCAACAACTACAGCCGGATTAAAGTGTTACTAGATTCTGTTGACCAATTATTTGATCAGTGAAATGCTATAAACACATTAAAGTATCACACATGCATTTACCTTTTGTTTTTTAAATTATAAAATTATGATATTTACAGTTTTGTGAAAGAACTGCACACCGTCTTGATGTTGTTCTATTTTAGTAAACAACTAAAGGAAATCTGAAAAACACAACATTTAATGAAGCAAAAAGATTATTAACTATATCCTATCTCCTGTATCAACCAGGTAGAAAAGCAGTCGTGACCGTCACGGTAAGTTTAGGTATGATTGGCATTTGGAAACGCGAAGCTTCAGGTTAAAAAGTTACAAAAGCACGACTAAAATTGAGTCAACAAGTACTGTATGGTATATATAAAAACAAACCACACTAAAACAGAAGCACGATGTACTACATTGTTTTGTTTATTGCACAAGAGTAAATTAAAGCATAGAGCTGTTTGTCTAGCATAGGTTCATATTCCACGGATCATACCCCCCCTTATATTAAACATAATGAAATGCACAACACAACACAGTCTTACGTATTCACATCACTTATGTACCTATACACCTGACATACATTCTTACTGTATGTCCGTGTTCTTTTGTAACTGCCCTGTTTTCACTGTAGTCTATGATTATCTGTGCTGCAATTCACTCAACCCCATTTCGGGAAAAGTTTGGATGCTTCTTAAAATGCAAGCGAAACTTACTAAAAATGGGTTTTCAGCAAACAGCTTAATTCAGTTTGTAAGTTTGAATTAAGTTTGATGACAGTGTGACATTTAAAAAGGTTAGGACAGAGGCATGTTTACCTCTGTCCTTCAACAATTCACAAATATGAATTGATGAAGTTCGAATTATTTTTTTTTTACTGATGTGTCCGGTATGAAGGTATTCGTAATTTTTCATTCAAATTAATTTATTAATATCTTAATTAGATAAATAGAAAATGTAATCAAGATAGAAAGTAGTTAGCCAAAGATATTGTGGTACTAGAAACAAAGTCTCCAGACTAGACTACACAACTTTCTACATGTTTTTACATTTATGCTTTTACCTTAGCTGTTAATATTGACAAAAACCTGCTGAAAGATTTTTTAAATAAATTTAACGCAGTTACCCTTTGAAAATACTTTTAATTCTTCTTTACAGCTTGCACTGTGTCGCACTAGGCTCTTTTCACAGCTGAACCTTTGTCAGCGAGCTGGCTCTCTGCATACAGGTTAACACGCTGTCACATTACTGGCGCACTTGAATAGAACAAAGCCCTTATTTTTAGTTACACCTGTGCTTCCAGCTATGAGATGTCAAAAGGCCTGCTGAGAAAAACATACTTTGCCAGTCTGATGTCTTTCGATGTGCCAATCACAAAACATCTATGGCTTCAAGTTTAAAACCTTAAAATCTTTATAAGCTCCTACACACGTTAATTTATTGTCCAAGTGCCTTGCCTGATTCAAAAAGGGGAATGTTTTGGTTTATTTTCAATGGCGCTTTCCCACACTGTTTCTAAGAGTTGTTAGTGGTTGATTAGGAATGTGCAGCGCTCACTATGACAATTAAGTAAATTAATCCCTTGTGAAAACTGTGACATTACAGTTTACAACATCACACAAACATTGCAACATGCATCACAATTGTTTTTAGAAAAAGCATTGCAAAATCTATCATTTTAGGCCTCAACAACCAAAAATGTCCACAAAATCCTAAAGAGACTGAAGGATAATTGTTTTGTGCTGAATAGCAGATCATTATGTAATTATAGAACACATGTTATGGTAAAATTACTTCCTGCATAATTAAAGCCAATTTTAAACTATGACATAGTGGCTATAGTTTAAAAAAGACAGTCTTACTTGGATGACCCTATTGGCAGCCTCATCACTCTTACTGTTTCCTGCTTTGGTCAACACGTGCTAGCAGATTTAGGTTTTTCTCTGATTTATTAAGAGAAATTTAACACTGTCAAGTTGTTTCATATTTCAGCAACTTTGAGCTTCCCATTGGCTGTAAGGTTGGCATTTTGAAGCCTGACTCAGCCTGACCATATGTCAAAGTGCAGATGGACAAGATGGAAGCCACACACTCGCCAGCGGCAGTGACAAAAGCCCGGCACACCGGCCAGGGTTGTGTCAGCAAGAGCATCCGGCATACAACCCATTGCCAAATCAACGTGTGGACCAAATCATTCAACACGATCACTCGTGTAAATGAGTCTTGCCAGCTATTTTTAATAGAAAGTAGATCAGCTCGGCTCAAAAATGTCCCCCTCATATTCAGTGGTAAGCAAAGCTCTATAAAGCTCAAGTGTCTGTGGCCTGGTTAAAGTAGTTTCACCTTAACCAGATAAAACTGGAGCTTGTTGTTACATTATATTCTGCAGCGTGAGTCAATGAATGTCATGAACTGATTGAACAACTTACAGTTTCACAATAATAACTACTGCGTGTGTTCTGGATGTGTGAGGTGAGTCTACTCATAGTACACCGGATGTGGTCAGTGTGGACATGTACAGCACATGAGTCATACTCAGGTACTGTATTACCTGTGACTTCCAGTATTGCAAAACATTACTGCAATTGATCTAGGAAGTAATTAATACCGTTTTTCTGGTTGACCAACTTTTGTGAAATCAACTTTCAAACTTACAAATACAGACATTACTTCCTGTGCTTCGGGGATTAGTTCTAAACTTGAAACATGCCTTCACTGCTTGTGAACTTGCATCTTTTTGTTCTAGACTGAGTACTGCATGTAACTGAATCTCATTAAACTTCCTTCTGACTTCCCTTTGGGGCGACTGTGGCACAGTAGGTATCATGGTCGTCCATAAATTCTACAGTTGGTTTGATCCCTGGCGGCTCCTGCAGTCACGTGTCAAAGTGTGTTTGACCAACACACTGAACCCCCACTTAGTTGCTCCTGGTGATGAATCCCGGTATGAGTGTGAATGGGTAGAAAACAAGCAGTGTAGAGGCTTCAAGTACCAGAAAAGTAAAAAAAGCACTGTGATGAAGAAACTCCAGAAGGTCCATCTTAAGAGTTCTTTCATCTTCATCTTAAGACATCTTTTTCATGTGTTAACAGTGCATTTTTCTCATTTGCTTAGACACGACTGTGTCTCTGATATTCTGAAGTCACATTTTTCAAACCATTAACGCACTCAGTGCCCCAAAATTGTTTGTGTGTGTTTCGAAACCGATAGTAAATACTGTAAAACTGAAAAAGTGTTAATACAGAGGAAGACTTCTGCTGTGCTAAGAAGGGGATGATGAAGATCGAGTGGATCCAAGTTTCATTAAATGCATCTTGCATTTCTTCATCTGGATTTTTGAGATATTTTTATACATAGGCTTCTTTTTCTGTTTTCATTTTAGTGTTTACAGTGTTTAGCTTTTCGTTTTTTGAAGAATGTAAAAAAATATTAAAATCTGACTCATTAAAGAACTAGTCTGATTTTAAGACATTGTGCTGAGTGAAGTGTTCCAGTCTAGATGCTCATCGTAGGTCTGTCTGCAGTAATTCTACAGACCATCTCAAAAAGTAAGTTGGTCAACTCAAGTAAAATCGCCACGGAAAAGTGGGAAGATTGATTCTGTAATTTGTTTTCTACTCTGTAGTGACTGATTGAAAGAGTGTAAACATTTGACCACAGGTTGTGTTGTCTGAGGGAAAAAAATGCATGTTTTTATCGTTGTTTGTTTTGTTTTACAAGCAAATGTGATATTTTGGGCTGTGACACAATGTAAGTTCAGACAGGACAAAAGTGTGTTAGCAAATGAGAAATGGTGTAACGTGGTCTTACTTAGGTTTCAGTTCTGACAAAAGAAAATTTCATGGCTGGATCCTGACAAACACGTTCTTTGGCATCTCAACTGTTATCATTTTTTATTATTACATAATTATTTCTTTAATGAGTAAAGGGCACAATGTAATATGGATTAACACCCATGTTCATGTGTGTTATTATTGTCCCTAATTAATCCATTATTATTAGATAATTTGTAGCTGTTATGAAGTGTTGCATTGCAGTTACCCAACCTTTCAGTCCCTTTGTGGAGTCATTTGCTGCACTCAACTTGGTTGAGTGACATCTGGGTACATTTTAGTCATCAGTCATCAGCTAAAACCAATGTACCAGAAAAACCAGAACGACGTGACGCAATGTGCAGGGAGGAGTTAGACGGTCGTCGTTGTGTCCCTGTCCACAACAGGCAGTATTTAAACCTGTAATGGAACACACTGCATCTGATGTTTGAGCTGCATCTCGAGACAATGATCAGGATCCACAACATGACAACTCAAGCAGGTGAGAATTTTTTAATGTACATCACTAAATGAAGACAATAAAATACAGATCAATACAGGTCAAAGGAGCTGCTCCTTTAACTTTCATGCCATGCAGCCAATTAAAAACATATTGATAAATGAAGAAATAAGCAAAAAAGAAATTTGACAATTCTTTTACATTAGCAGGTAAAAAATTGTTGCCTGTTAATTTTTAATTTTAAAAAATGTGTTGTTGAACTAGAAATTTTGCAAGTGATTTGAGAGTTTTTGAGAGGTGTAAACATTGTGATCATCAGAAGTTATGGGAATTTATTTTTTTTACTATTGAAAAATGTATTTGCTGTCTGGCTCATGTTCATTTTTGGTATCTAAATATTGCTGAGGCAAAAGACAGGACTTCTTTAAATATCCACAGGCAGATGTAAGTCTTTAAATTTTAGTTGTTAATTTTAAAAAATCCTTGAGGTTTGAATTATGGCAATATGCAAAATAAGATAAACATAAGAAATTGTTCCTTGCTTTTAGGCATATTGTATGAGACATATACTATAGAAATACTACAGTATAGCTAACTGACTGTACTGTAGGTCTAGTGCAACCTGACTCACATTTAATAACAACCTGATTTTTATTTTGCAAGTTGGGTCTCAGTATTTCATTTAATAATATTTCTTACGTGCTGACTTTTTATTGCAAATGTTCCTGTGGATGGGGGATGTGCTTTTTTTCTATTTGAACAAATTTTGTTGTTGTTGTTTCTCGTTCGCTTGTTTGTCTATAGTGATCAATATGTAGCTTGGCTAGCATCTATGAAAATTAAATTCAATTACCAAGTATTTTAATACCATTACTGCCTTGCCAGTTAATTTTAGTATATAAAGCAGCACTTGTAGAGAAAACTTTTCTGTCCAAAACAAACACAAAAATCAATTTCATCAGTTGTAAAATGAAGCCAAGCAATATTAAATGTATTAATTAACAAGCAAGGCTGAGAACATTGTTTGGCATTGTCAGCAACATGAGCAAATGTCAGATGCCTGTCAAAGTTTTGTATATTTAGATATGACTGAACGGCTTTAGCAAGAGTCAAACATCTGAACTATTTCTTTTGTTCAAATGGAATGATTTTTTAAAGCTAACTTTGACGTAAAAGAATACATCAGAGTTTGACTCCTCATTGATAATCAGTCCTGATTTTGTACGTGTGCAAGGATTTCAGTCAAATATTGTTGATCTCCTTTCCAGTCAGAAACATGGCCTCCATTCCACTGGAGGGGCAGGTCAAGTGCTGCATCTGTCTCGACATCTACACAAGCCCGGTCTCCATCCCATGTGGACACAACTTCTGCCTGAACTGCATTGATGGCTACTGGGATACAAAGAAAAAGGCAGAATGTCCTCTGTGCAAGAAGGTTTTTAAAATTCGTCCAAAACTCAGAATCAACCGAGATTTTGCTAATATCATTGAAGTCCTTAACAGGTTTGTTTTAACTGTCTTTTTTACCTTGTTAGAGTTCTATTTCTTTTACATTCTGACATATGTAGAGAAAATAAAAACACCTGAACTGAACTGAGATTTGATTATCTGTCAAATCAGTAGGTCTAAGTCACCAACTCCAAAAGATGATTTTGTAGCTGCAGAGGCGGATGATTTTCCCTGCGATGTCCGCCGTGAGTACAAGTCAGCAGTCAAGTCTTGCTTCGTCTGCCAGGCCTCTTATTGTGAAAACCACCTGACACCCCACCTGAGGGAACCAGCACTGCAGAGACACAGGCTGACGGATCCAGACACATTTTCCACCAGTCACCTCTGCAAAAACCACAACAAGCCACTGACGAGGTTCTGCAAACAGGATCACACACCTGTGTGTGAGAATTGTCTCAAGACAGACCACAAACACCACAAAACCGTCTCCATGGGGAAGCAGATCAATCACATCAAGGTTAGGAAAGATTCATTTTTTTCTTTCTAATTAAATTAAATTAACTTCTAGAAGACATTTGTTCTCTTCCTGCTCTTTCATTGCTCAAATGTAAAAATGAATATGTTTTACTATATTTTCTAGACTAATCTGAGGAAGACACAGGCTGAAATTCAACAGATGATCCAGACTAGACTCAGAAAAATGGAGGAAATCCAAGATTCAGTAGTTTTGAGCCAAGTATGTTCTGCATTTTTTACGGATTAATCCTCAGATATCAGGTTTGCCTGTTTTTTTTGCTTTTTTAATCAAGTTTAATCTACTCAATTGACAGAAAATCAAAGCGGAAGAACTTCAGAGAAGTTCTAACGTCTGCTCCCTGCTGATAACCACCATCCAGAAACACCTGGATTGGCTCAATGAGGAGCTTGAACAGAGCCAGAAAGAAGCTGAGAACAGAGCTGAGGATCTTGTTGAGGAGCTGAAGCAGGAAATCAATGACCTGCAGATCAGGAACAGTGAGCTGCAGCAGCTGGAGCTCACTCAGGACCCACTTCATGTCCTGCAGGTTGGAAATAGGAACTACAAAACACTAACAGTCTCTGTGCTCTGTCAAAATATCACGAACTGGACTCATGAGAAACAAATGTGTCTCAACTTATTTCAGAGTTTCCCATCTGTGCGTCGACTCCCATCCACTAGGGAGTGGTCTGAGATCACAGTCCACTCTGATAACTGTGTGGGGATAGTGAAGAAAGCCGTCTCTAATCTGGTGGACGTCTGTAAGACAATTGAAAACAAACTGACTGAACAAGGTGAGAAATTCTCCAAGTATCTACTTCACAACTGGTGAAAAAGGTTTTAGTGCAAAATTAATAAAATCTTTGTTCTTCTTTGCAGAGGCAGACAAGATGACTCAATATGCAGGTATGTTCACAAACATATTTTTTTACTGATTTCATGAACTGCGTTGATCAAAATCTGTTGATATTCAACTTACCGTTTATTTTTGTGTTTCTGCAGTTGACGTGACTCTGGATCCTGACACTGCATCAGGCTGGTTAGTCCTGTCTCCAGATCGAAAGAAGGTACTGACCTGTCTGATTGTATCAGACTGTAACATTAAAGAAACTGCCTCAGAGATAAAGAGAAAATGACACGCCGAGTCCAACATCAAGCTCAAAATGAGCGTATTCTAAAAAAACTCATTATCCTAATGATTACAATGATGAAGAGGAGGATGGTAATAATGATAACTATAATGATTTACAGGTGAGCTACCAGAAGAAGAAGACCACAGTCCCAGATAATCCTCAACGATTTGACTCTTGTGTCTGTGTTTTGGGGAAACAAAGTTTCACATCTGGAAGATACTACTGGGTGGTTCAGGTAGGAGCTAACAAGAATAAACACACAGTTGAATCTGGAAGTACATTTATTTTAATTCATTAACTTTTCTAATGTGATGTTGTAATGTTGTGTTGTGTTGTAGGTTACGAATAAAACAGACTGGGATCTCGGCCTGGCCAGGGAGTCCATCAACAGGAAGGGGTCCATCACAGTTCGTCCTGACAGCGGCTACTGGGCGATAAGCCGGCGTAAAGGCAGCCACATTTCGGCCTGTGCTGGCCCCTCCATCACCCTCCAGCTCCGGGAACCCCCCAATAAAGTTGGTGTATTTGTGGATTATGAGGAAGGTCGGGTGTCCTTCTATGACGCCGAAGCAAAGACTCACATTTATACTTACAGCGGATGTGCCTTCACTGAGCCCGTCTACCCGTATTTCAACCCCTGTGTTCTGGACAATGGGAAAAATGCAGCGCCTCTGGTGATCTGTCCTCTTGATGTCAATGAAGGACAGAACATAACCATTGAGTCAGCTGAATGACGTGTCATGAAGAAAATACTGTCTTAAGTATGTTTTATAGATATTGAAGTATTTCTTTGAACCTATTTTGGTTTAAGCAGGTATTGTAATATAGTAAATATCTAAAATAATATATTATTATAGTACACTGGCCTGTGACAGGCTGAAACTCATAAGTTCTTTTTCTTTTGCAGAAAACAAAATCATGACTATAACAATTGGGATTTTAAAAAACATAACATTGTCGAGGGTCTGCCAGGCTTTAATTAATGTCTGAAAATCAAAAGGAGATATCTAACGAGAGAATAAAAAAAATTAAAACTGAAACTGCGAGATGTGTTAAAAATAAAAACATTTTTCAGACATTTTAAAGTTTTTGATTGGTCCTTTTTTATTTTACAAACCAGTAAAAGCTTGTGTTTCTATTTTGCCAACCAATACTAAAACCTTTCTGTTGAATTTTATTTTTCTAAGAGAAACTTCTGAAAGTGTGCGCCATATGTTCACCTATCACACACACACACACACACACACACACAGCTATTTGAAAGATAGCTGATACTGTTTAGGGCCCAGGCAAAAACTGAAGTATCATAAAACCGCTAGGCTTAAGATACGGGAAATACAATAAAAAACACACCACACCACTCCTCACATAGCACAATAACTTATAGTAATACACCATAGTGCCAAATTTCTTTGCAGTAACTCAGTATTCATAGCTTGACTTTAAGTTAGCTTAATTCAGTTTACTACAGAAAAAGAAATGCCTGAGTTAGCTCATTATAAGGAGCCTGCTAGCTAAGCTAACAAGTTGACTGGACACATTAGCTGCTCTGCTAAGTTAGTTAGCTAAGGTAACTCGTGTTAAATGTCAAAGTAAAGAAAAGAAACAATATGATACCAGAGGAAGTTCTGTTATTCAACTCTCTTCACCACAATTACAGCTGTGTCTACACCATCTGTGTCTGTAAGTTCCGGTCTTTTCAAATGGCGCCCAGACACACTCTTCACCTCGTCCCCACTCTCGTGCTTTGACGTTATACCGTCCCGTGACTCACAGAGAGTGCTCAAAGGAGAGGAAGGCCGAATATTAAAACTACGACAAGATGTTTATTTATTTTTGGGGGAAAAAATGTGTGACACACAGTGGTAACAAAATAGATTAATACAAAAATCATGCAAAAGAAAACTTTGAGCTACAGGAACAAAGACAGGGGGAGAGAAATCCCCCATCCCCTGGACCCACAGCTTTCAATAGGATACAGTATTTCCTATTTACCTATAAACTTTGCCCAGTGTCTGTTCTGGGTTTTAACTAATTAGTAATCCAAAGGAAATATCACAAAAACACTTTAGATCATAAAAGTTAATTAAGATTTACCAGTTGGATGATGCATCCGACTTAATTATTAACTATCAGTATTGGTATCGGCGATACTAATCTAGCCACAGGGGTTGCAAGCCAGCAACTTCTGTGCCGGTCCCAAGCCCGGATAAATAGAGAGGGTTGCGTCAGGAAGGGCATCCGGCGTAAAATTTTGCCAAGTACAACCATGCGAGTCATCCATACCACTTTAATACCGGATTGGTCGAGGCCCGCGTCAACAACGACCGCCACCGGTGCTGTTAACCTTCAGGGTGCCGGTGGAAATTGGACCACTGTTGGTCGAAGAAGGAGAGGAGGCAGAAGGGTTTGTGGTCAGAGAGAGAAGGGGAAAGGCAGGAGCTTAGATCTGAGAGTAGGGACTCTTAACATTGGCACAATGACAGGAAAAGGTAGAGAGCTGGCAGACATGATGGAGAGAAGGAAGGTAGATGTACTGTGTGTGCAGGAGACGAGATGGAAGGGCAGCAAAGCACGTAGTATTGGAGGAGGATACAAACTGTTCTACCATGGTCTGGATAGGAAGAGAAACGGAGTAGGAGAGATCCTGAAGGGGGAGTTTGTGAACAATGTTCTAGAGGTGAAAAGAGTCTCAGACAGGGTGATGAGCCTAAAGCTCAAAATCGAAGGGGTGATAGTGAACGTAGTCAGTGGGTATGATCCACAAGTTGGCTGTGAGTTAGAAGAGAAGGAGAGATTCTGGAGTCTGGATTCTCTGAGTTTGATGAGAATGTAGAGAGTATCCCCAGAGGAGAGAGACTAGTTGTTGGAGCAGACTTCAATGGGCATGTTGGTGAGGGGAACAGAGGTGATGAGGAGGTGGATGGGCAGATTTGGTGTAAAGGAAAGGAATCCAGAAGGACAGATGGTAGTGGACTTTGCTAAGAGGATGGAAATGGCTGTAGTTAACACTTACTTCCAGAAGAGAGAGGAACACAGAGTGACGTACAAGAGTGGAGGTAGGAGTACACTGGTGGACTACATCCTATGTAGACGAGGTCATTTGAGAGAGGTTAGTGACTGTAAAGTGGTGGTAGGAGAGAGTGTAGCAAGACAGCACCGCATGGTGGAGTGTAAGATGACTCTGGTGGTCAGGAAGAAGAAGAGAGGAAAGTCAGAAAAGAAGACCAAGTGGTGGAAGCTAAAGAATGAAGAAACTTGTGAGGAATTCAGGCAGAAGTTGAGACAGGCTTTGGGTGGTCAGGAAGAGCTTCCAGATGATTGGGAAACTACAGCAGAGGTAATCAGGGAAACAGGTAGGAAGGTGCTTGGTGGGTCATCTGGAAAGAGGAAAGATGATAAAGAAACTTGGTGGTGGAATGAGGAAGTACAGGACTGCATCCAGAGGAAGAGGTTAGCTAAAAGGAAGTGGGATGTAGAAAGGACTGAGGAAAGTAGACAGGAGTACAAGGAAGTGCAGTGCAGAGTCAAGAGGGAGGTGGCAAAGGCTAAACAGAAAGATTACGATGAGCTGTATGACAGGTTAGACACGAAGGAAGGAGAGAAGGACTTGTACAGGATAGCCAGACAGAGAGATAGGGATGGGAAAGATGTGCAACAGATAAGGGTGATTAAAGACAGAGATGGAAAGGTGCTAACAAGCCAGGAGAGTGTGCAGAGAAGATGGAAGGAGTATTTTGAGGAGCTGATGAATGAGGAAAATGAAAGGGAAAGAAGGGAGGAAGATGTGGATGTTGTGGAGCAGGAAAAAGCAGAGATTAGAAAGGATGAGGTGAGGAAGGCTCTGAAAAGGATGAAGAGCGGAAAGTATGTAGGTCCTGATGACGTACCTGTGGAGGTGTGGAAGTGTCTAGGAGAGACAGCAGTGAAGTTTCTGACAGGTCTGTTTAACAGGATTTTAGAGAGTGAAAAGATGCCTGAGGAATGGAGGAGAAGCGTTCTGGTGCCGATCTTTAAGAACAAGGGTGACACGCAGAACTGCAGCAACTACAGAGGGAGAAAGCTGATGAGCCACACAATGAAGCTGTGGGAAAGAGTAGTGGAAGCCAAATGTAGGAAGGAGGTGGAGATTTGTGAGCAGCAGTATGGTTTCATGCCCCGTAAGAGCACCACTGACGCCATTTTCGCTTTGAGGTTGTTGATGGAAAAATACAGAGATGGTCAGAAGGAGCTGCATTGTGTCTTTGTGGATTTAGAAAAGGCGTATGACAGGGTGCCGAGGGAGGAGCTGTGGTACTGTATTAGGATGTCATGAGTGGCAGAGAAGTACGTCAGAGTAGTCCAGGACGTGTATGAGAGGAGCATGACGGTGGTGAGATGTGCCGTAGGTCAGACAGAGGAGTTCAAGGTGGAGGTGGGACTACACCAAGGATCGGCTTTGAGTCCCTTCTTGTTTGCTATGCTGATGGACAGGTTGACAGATGAGGTCAGACAGAAATCTCCCTGGACAATGATGTTTGCAGATGACAGTGTGATTTGCAGTGAGAGTAGAGAGCAGGTGGAGGAACAGCTGGAGAGGTGGAGGTTTGCTCTGGAAAGAAGAGGCATGAAAGTCAGTCGCAGTAAGACAGAATACATGTGTGTAAACCAGAGGGATCCAGGTAGAAGTGTGAGGCTACAGGGGGCTGAGGTCAAGAAGGTGCAGGAGTTTAAGTACTTGGGGTCAACAGTTCAGTGGGACGGGGAGTGTGGAAAAGAGGTGAAGAGGCGAGTGCAGACGGGTTGGAATGGGTGGAGGAAAGTGTCGGGAGTGTTGTGTGACAGAAGAGTGTCAGCAAGACTCAAAGGAAAGGTGTACAGGACAGTGGTGAGACCAGCTCTGCTCTATGGGTTAGAGACATTAGCAGTGAGAAAGAGACAAGCGGCAGAGATGGAAGCAGCAAAGATGAAGATGTTGAGGTTCTCCTTAGGAGTGACAAGGTTGGACAGAATAAGGAACGAGCTCATCAGAGGGACAGCGCACGTTGCCTGTGTTAGCAACAAAGTCAGAGAGGCCAGATTGAGATGGTTTGGACATGTGCAGAGGAGGGACAGTTATTATATTGGTAGAAGGATGTTGGAGATGGAGCTGCCAGGCAAGAGGGAGAGAGGACGACCAAGGAGGAAATATATGGACGTCCTAACAGAGGACATGAGGTTAGCTGGTGTCAGAGAGGAAGATGCCCAGGATAGAGTGAAGTGGAAACGGATGATTCGCTGTGGCAACCCCTGATGGGAAAAGCTGAAAGAATAGTAGATTGTTATCGGCGATACTGGCCCTGTATTTACTTGGTATTGGAACCATTGAAAATTTTGGAGTATGGCACATCACTGCTTACAGTGGACGGCAGTCAGGGTCGTGTTAGGGAGGTCCGCCACTGGTCACTGCAAACTTCGCACACAGACAGGCCAGTGCATAGTTTAGTTTTGTCATCCGTCAGAGGCCTTTTGCTGGCCTGGGGCCCCATGCAGTTACCTGCCTTGGTGATTGGCACAGACCACCTCTGCCTTGAGTTACTCACAATTTGGACAGATGGATTGGTTCATTTTGTCCTAAATTTTCTCTCATACACAAATGTCTGTGTATGACTTAATATTGATGGTTGTTTGTGATTGAAGAGATATCAGGGTTATGGATAACCTACATATAATAAAAAATAACCTTTATTTATATGTGTACATAAATTGCTGCACAGTTTAAAATATAGACAAAACTTTATTATGAGATTTAACATAAAACCAAAGCTCATTAAAACCAATGGTCATAATGCTTAAACTCAATATATAGGTCTATACACATGCATAGATGTATATAAAAGGCCACACATATCAACACAGGAATGCACGAAAATATGTTTTAAGGCTGGATTTAAAGCAGACACAGACTCAGACATCCTAAGATCCACTGAAAGTGTGTATTTCCTAACTGTAGGGCAAAACCTTTAGCAGCTTTAGTGGCAAAAAATAGTCAAAAAACTAAAAGTTTATTTGAAAAATATTAATAACATTTTAAAATCCGTTCTAATCTTGACTGGTAATCAATGTAAAGAAGCAAGCTCTGATCTGTTTGCTCTTGTTAGAATCATCATTTGAGGCACCCAAAAGTAAAGATGGGAGTTGTTAGGAGCATTGAGGGATGAAGACAACTGGGGCCAGGACTGGAGGGTGCTCGACTGTACAGCTCTGGGCAGGTAGGTTGCACTATAATTTTTGTCAACTTGTTTTGAAGGAGGCTTGTGTACATGATTGGAGGGAAGCCAGGAAAGGCGATGGAGGAACGGGCAGGTAAAATGGTGGATAGGTGCCAAATCCAAAAACAAGCCTCAATCCAGAGTTCAAAGTACCAATCCAAATCCAATAGAAAATCCAGTAATCAACTCACAATTCAAAATCCAAAATTAAAATCCAAAACCCAAATGTAGATAGTGTAGAGGCGGAGATCCTGACAGCTCTGCAGCATTTCCCCTTTGGAATTTTTAGTAAGCCAAGGTAAGGGATTATTTTCTGAGTCTGTGCTCAAAAAGAGCAAATGTGAATAAAATGTAATTGGTAGCAGAGGAAACTCCTGGGAAGCTTTGCCTTAAGACATGTCATGAGAAAAGAGAACGTCAAGAGTATGACCTTCTTCATAGGTGGGACGTCTAAAAACTCATGGAGACAGACTGAACAAGATCACTGAAATCAGTAGAGGATAAAACACAAATGTGTGTTGAAATCCCAAACGTCTTAAATGTGTCATATTTCAACATAATAGTAGAATATTTGGATCAGCTTTATTTAACCAATGTTTTAAATGCACGAAGTTCTGATCCTCTGAATGTTACCTACTAATAATCAAGGAATAAGTAATGACTGAATTGTGACACTCAGTGGCAGAGCAGGAACTTACACTTTTCCTCTGTAATATATAGTTGCTTTGTTTGATTTTGCACTTGTTTCAAATGCCAAAATGTGAATTATGTCAGTTTAAACAAGGATTTTTTTCAAGAAGGTTTTAAATATTTTTAGTGGTTAAACCTGTGGTTTATTGTTATTGGGTGAGGGTGGAATCGCCACCATAGCCAAGCTCATTGTCTAAATATAGAACGTGTGATTTAAAGAATTTACTTACCGTAAGATGAATCAGAGCTGTTGACTGGTTGGGGTGGAGTTTTCTTTTTCAGTGCGCCAGGAAACACAAAGACAAGAAATGATTCATAAACAAATAATCAGAGTGAAATAATTATTATTTTTTAAATTATAGCAGCATACCTTGTGGTCTGTCCATGTTAGTTTAGTCTATAATATCTCTGAAACAAATGGACAGTTTGCCAACAATTGCAACATGCACAACGAATTATGCAACATCCCTTGCATAATGAATTATGTCATTGTGAATTCTGACTCCTCTGCCAACTCTTTTCATGTAGTAAACCAATATTACTGAACCTGCTCAAAACCAACACTTGATATTTAGCAGCAGAACAGAAGTTAAGTTCAATATACTCCAAATATATTCTACAGTTACAGTTACATACTTCATCACTTTTTATGGAGAAACATTTTTACGCTGTTATACTTATTACACTGTAGCATGTGTATATGTGTTTTTGTGTGTGTCTGTGTGTCTGTGTGAATGACTCAATCTGTTTCCTATTGCTTTACTCACAGGTGTGTAAATGTGCACAAGTCTAGAGACCAATCAGATGCAAGGTTATACCAAATTATGTAATATGTGTGTCTGTCTCTCGGCTGATATTTCCAGATCATTTTAATTACCTGTAGTTTCCAGCACTGAGGGACTTCCCACTTTGTGAGATCAATAGGACCTGACAACTTTTACAATGCAGTATAGAAAATGTGAGTCATTATTAAGAAACAAAGGAAGAACTTGTTAATTAATAAACAAACTAGAAGTATTGAGAACTCAGTGATTGTCACTATATGTTCATTATTATAATCATTATAGTCAGCCAGTCTTGTTGTGTATCTTCAAGTTAGGGCGATATGTCACAATGAGCAGTAGTGGAAAATAATGTTTGACAATTTGTTTCTGATTGATAATGGGTTTTTTTGTGCTGGGTGTCTGCAAATTATTAGTACTTTATTATATTTAATAAACATTGTTTAGTTTGCCTCTCTCTTCCCATGTTACATTTCTGCTGCTCCACAAACTACTGTCAAAACCACAATAGGACCTGTAACACCTGCAAATGCAGAGGCACAAGTGATTAAGTGAGATATGTGTCTCTATCTTTGTTTCTGAATATTTTAAACACATGAAATTTCCAGTACTGAGGAAGTTTAAACTGTGAGCCAGGCAGTAATTAGCCCTGTGCTTTAGGAGTCAGCTGCTTTTATAATCTTTACTAGAGAAATAATTTAGTACCAGACTGACCTCAGATTGTTTCAGGTTTGACATGTTTAAATGACTGTAAAAAATAGTAATGATCACTAAGAAATAATTGTGGATTATGTCTTCAGAAACTGTTGAATTAACACAAAACATTAGGTTTATTACACAGTGTCAAATAAGTGATGCTTAAATGAGGGACATAAAACTAAACATGAATAAAAATGAATTACAATTTTAATAAGCATAATTTATTATATATTTGTGTCACCTCCTCCTCTTCTTTCTTTTGTTACATAATATCTAGGCACTGAAATGTCACCTTCTTATTGGCTGACTCCTTTTTTCAACATGGCTCGAGCTGAACTTGACTACATGTCATCAGGGTAAAATTGATGGACCAGAAAAACCAGAATGATGGGTGATGTGAACTTGAGTGAGTATTTAAGCCTGTGAAATGTTTGAGATGCAGCTGATGAAGGTGATCAGGACACACAACATGTCAACACAAACAGGTAAGAAATTACTGACATTATAAAACTACAACAAAATAAATAAATCAATGAATTTGAAAAAAGAGATTGAAATAAACTTTTCAAATAAACTGTGTTTACAGTACGTAATATTTGAATTCTTTATTTTTCCTTTTCCTTTGCCTTTAATATTTAAGCATGACTTTTGTCAGTTATTTGATAATTGTGTTGTCATGGTTTGACCCTTCTATCAGTCCTGATTTTGTACGTGTGCAAGGATTTCAGTCAAATATTGTTGATCTCCTTTCCAGTCAGAAACATGGCCTCCATTCCACTGGAGGAGCAGTTCAAGTGCTGCATCTGTCTCGACATCTACACAAGCCCGGTCTCCATCCCATGTGGACACAACTTCTGCCTGAACTGCATTGATGGCTACTGGGATACAAAGAAAAAGGCAGAGTGTCCTCTGTGCAAGAAGGTTTTTAAAATTCGTCCAAAACTCAGAATCAACCGAGATTTTGCTGACATCATTGAAGTCCTTAACAGGTTTGTTTTAAATGTCTTTTTTACCTCGTTAGAGTTCTATTTCTTTTACATTCTGACAGACCATAGAGAAAATAAAAACTGAACTGAGATTTAACAGATTATCTGTCGAATCAATAGGTCTAAGTCACCAATTCCAAAAGATGATTTTGTAGCTTCAGAGGTGGATGATTTTCCCTGCGATGTCTGCCGTGAGTACAAGTCAGCAGTCAAGTCTTGCTTCGTCTGCCAGGCCTCTTATTGTGAAATTCACCTGACACCCCACCAGAGGGAACCAGCACTGCAGAGACACAGGCTGACGGATCCAGACACATTTTCCACCAGTCACCTCTGCAAAAACCACAACAAGCCACTGACGAGGTTCTGCAAACAGGATCACACACCTGTGTGTGAGAATTGTCTCAAGATAGGCCACAAACACCACAAAACGGTCCGCATGGTGAAGCAGAGCAATCACATCAAGGTTAGGAAAGATTCATTTTTTTCTTTCTAATTACATTACATTAACTTCTAGAAGACATTTGTTCTCTTCCTGCTCTGTCATTGTAAAATGTATAAATGAATATGTTTTGCTACATTTTCTAGACTAATCTGAGGAAGACACAGGCTGAAATTCAACAGATGATCCAGACTAGACTCAGAAAAATGGAGGAAATCCAACATTCAGTAGTTTTGAGCCAAGTATGTTCTGCATTTTTTACGGATTAATCCTCAGATATCAGGTTTGCCTGTTTTTTGCTTATTTAATCAAGTTTAATCTACTCAATTGACAGAAAATCAAAGCGGAAGAGCTTCAGAGAAGTTCTAACGTCTGCTCCCTGCTGATAACCACCATCCAGAAACACCTGGATTGGCTCAATGAGGAGCTTGAACAGAGCCAGAAAGAAGCTGAGAACAGAGCTGAGGATCTTCTTGAGGAGCTGAAGCAGGAAATCAATGACCTGCAGATCAGGAACAGTGAGCTGCAGCAGCTGGAGCTCACTCAGAACCCACTTCATGTCCTGCAGGTTGGAAATAGGAACTACAAAACACTAACAGTCTCTGTGCTCTGTCAAAATATCAAGAACTGGACTCATGAGAAACAAATGTGTCTTAACTTATTTCAGAGTTTCCCATCTGTGCGTCGACTCCCATCCACTAGGGAGTGGTCTGATATCACAGTCCACTCCGATAACTGTGTGGGGATAGTGAAGAAAGCCATCTCTAATCTGGTGGAGGTCTGTAAGACAATTGAAAACAAACTGACTGAACAAGGTGAGAAACTCTCCAAGTATCGACTTCACAACTGGTGAAAAAGGTTTTAGTGCAAAATTAATAAAATCTTTGTTTTTCTTTGCAGAGGCAGACAAGATGAATCAATATGCAGGTATGTTCACAAACATATTTTTTACTGATTTCATGAACTGCGTTGATCAAAATCTGTTGATATTCAACTTACCGTTTATTTTTGTGTTTCTGCAGTTGACGTGACTCTGGATCCTGACACTGCATCAGGCTGGTTAGTCCTGTCTCCAGATCGAAAGAAGGTACTGACCTGTCTGATTGTATCAGACTGTAACATTAAAGAAACTGCCTCAGAGATAAAGAGAAAATGACACGCCAAGTCCAACATCAAGCTCAAAATGAGCGTATTCTAAAAAAACTCATTATCCTAATGATTACAATGATGAAGAGGAGGATGGTAATAATGATAACTATAATGATTTACAGGTGAGCTACCAGAAGAAGAAGACCCCAGTCCCAGATAATCCTCAACGATTTGACTCTTGTGTCTGTGTTTTGGGGAAACAAAGTTTCACATCTGGAAGATACTACTGGGTGGTTCAGGTAGGAGCTAACAAGAATAAACACACAGTTGAATCTGGAAGTACATTTATTTTAATTCATTAACTTTTCTAATGTGATGTTGTAATGTTGTGTTGTGTTGTAGGTTACGAATAAAACAGACTGGGATCTCGGTCTGGCCAGGGAGTCCATCAACAGGAAGGGGTCCATCACAGTTCGTCCTGACAGCGGCTACTGGGCGATAAGCCGGCGTAAAGGCAGCCACATTTCGGCCTGTGCTGGCCCCTCCGTCACCCTCCAGCTCCGGGAATCCCCCAATAAAGTTGGTGTATTTGTGGATTATGAGGAAGGTCGGGTGTCCTTCTATGACGCCGAAGCAAAGACTCACATTTATACTTACAGCGGATGTGCCTTCACTGAGCCCGTCTACCCGTATTTCAACCCCTGTGTTCTGGACAATGGGAAAAATGCAGCGCCTCTGGTGATCTGTCCTCTTGATGTCAATGAAGGACAGAACATAACCATTGAGTCAGCTGAATGACGTGTCATGACGAAAATACTGTCTTAAGTATGTTTTATAGTTATTGAAGAATATTTTCCAATCTGTGTTAGTTTAAACAAACATGTTGTAATGTTATAGTATTTGAAGCACAGTGGTCGTTCACAGACCAAAACTCATGAGCTATTTTTGTTTTACGCAAAAACCCTGTGATGAAGACACACTTTTACTGCCTTTAAGATGTGATCAAGATTTGCTACAACATGAATTGTAGATTTTATTGTGAAATGCTTTGAAAGTGGTTGAAAGGCAATGCATCCTGCTACCTCATTTTGTCAAATTATTCGCAGATATGTCATTTTCATGGTTCTGTTATTTTGTTTTATATAACAACATTGTGGCGGATAGATGCTTTTAAAAACAATATCTCAAATGGCTCAAATTTCCCCTGTAACTGTCCCATACAAAGGGGAAAACACACAACAAAGTCAGACAATGGATGATTCTTAAACATCAGGACTCTTTTAAATCCTTCTTTTTTTATAATGCGATGCCATATTAGCTTTAAACAAACTAATAGTGAGTCATTTACAGGCTTTGCATACTCAACATACAGTACTCTCTGTAACAATAAAGCATCAACCCACCAGGTTTGAACCTGTTTAGGTTTATACATTTAATACAGTAAATACCTAAAATAATTATATATAGTATTATAGTACACTAGCCTGTGACAGGCTGAAACTCAAGTCAACACACGTTATTTTTTCTATGGACAATACTGTAAGGAAGTCATGATAGTAAGATGGCATTGCGCTATTCACATGTTTGGTTATTAAATAAACATCTTTATTGTTGTTCAAGGACTGCCAGAATTCAATTAAATCAAAAAATTTAAAGAAATTGAAATTATCAACTTTTCTGTTTCAAATCACATTTAGTCGCTTTTAGTCACTTTTATCCAAAGCGACTTACAAGTGAGGCACAAACAAGAAATAAAAGCTAAGTTAAGGAGAATAACATCAAAGTAAAGCACTGTCAAAGAAGTGTTTCTGTTTCACAAGATGCAAGTACAGAAAAAAGCTTAGAAGTTTATTTTTTATTTTTTTAAAGGAAAATACTGAAGAGTTCTGTTTTCAACTATGTTTTAAATGTAGTGAGTGAGTGAGCTGAGCTCATTCCACCATCGTGGGATCACTGAGCTGAAGAGTTTTCCTTGGTGTCTTCTGTGTGGTGCTGGGACCACCAGACGTTGTTCGTTGGCCGAGCGCAGCGGACGGGACGTGTTGTAGACCTGAATGATTGAGTTTAAGTAGTTTAAGAGCTGACCACCCTGTAGGCAAAAGACAGAGCTTTGAACTTAATCCTTGCAGCCACAGGAAGCCAGTGCAGAGATCTGAAGAGCTGAGTGGCGTAAGACCTTTTTGGCTGGTTAAAAAAATGCTGCTCCATTTTGGATCATCTGCAGGGGTTTGGTCGTGCATGTCGATAACCCCATCAACAGTGTGTTGCAGTAATCAAGAGGAGATATGATCAATGCCTCCACGATGAGTTGAGTCGTGTACTCAGAGAGGTAGGATCTGATGTTCATGATGTTGTGGAGAGCAAATCTACACAACCTAGAGACTGAGGCGATATGTTCTGTGAAGCTCAGTTGGTCATCAACGATGACCCCCAGATTTCTGGCTGACTTAGCGAGAACAATCACTGCATATCCAATGTTAATGCTGATGTTGTGCTGTGTCAACGGTTTGGCTGGGAAGACTAAAACCTCAGTCTTAGAGATGTTGAGCTGAATATGTCTGTCACACATCCAAGCGGAGATGTCAGAGAGGCAGGCAGAGATGCGTGTCGAGACAGTAGAGTCGTCTGGCAGAAAGGACAGGAAGAGCTTCATGTCGTCTGCATAGCAATGATAGGAAAAGCCACGAGAATAGATGATAGAGCCCAGGGAAGAAGTATAGATGGAAAAGAGAGAAGGACCGAGAACACAGCCCAGCGGTACACCAGTAGAGAGGTTATGAGAGTTAGAATCACGCCCCTGCAAGGATACCTTGTAGCTTCGTCCAGACAAGTAAGACTGAAAACAGGCTAGAGCTGGACTGCATTCAAGAAGATCTGATGGTTTACAGTGTCAAAGGAGATAGATCTAGTAGAATCAAGACCAAAGAATTACCTGCAGCTTTTGCAGCCCGTAGGGATTCCACAACAGTCAGGAGTGCCATCTCTATTGAGTGACAACTCTTAAAGTCAGACTGATTGACATCAAGGAGGTTGTTCTGGTTAAAGTTGGTTTAAGACTGCTCTTTCCAGGGTCTTGGCCAGAAATGGGAGAAGAGAGACTGGTCGGGAATTCTCCACAAGGGAGAGATCAAGAGAAGGCTTCTTCAACAGTGCCGTAATCTGGGCCTGCTTGAATGAGGTAGGAAAGTCAAAGATCAAAGACAGAGGTACAGTATCAAACTGAATAGGCTGCATCACAACTCAACAGATGTTAAAACCTTTTCTTCAATGTTATGACCTGGATCATTGTTTGTATTGTTATTGTGTGGGATTGTTTTGTGTGTCAGTGTGTGTGGGTGTGTCTGAGAGGTGGCCCACATGTGGTGTCCCTGAATTGGGCGTTTTGAATTAACTGCCTCCACCCATTGGACAAGATGGCACTGCAGACTTCATATATCCGAGATGTCCTTTTGCCCTCCACCTGCCACTCCCAACCAATTAAGCATTCTGGGTTTTGTCTTTGTGAGGAAGTCTAGTTGTGTGTTGTCTAGTTTTGTCTGATAGGTGTGTAAATACTATCTAAGATGGCGCCGCTGACAGCTGAGCCCTACTCTGTGTTGTTTTGCATTTTAATTCAGTTTTCTGCTAAAGTTCCGGTGGCTATACTCCAGGAAAGAGCTCATGCACACCAGAGCTAGCACTTCTGTGTATTTATTCCAGGCTTTCACCGCAATTTTACTGGCTATTTTGATCAAGGAGCTGCGCAAAAAAGCTAGGCCCCACAGTAGAGGAACAGACTCTGTGCTACAGCTGGGTGTATTTCAACTCTACAAAGCAGACAGACACACGAAGCTTTCCAGCAAAACAAAGGAAGGTGGAATTTTTTTTTATATCAACAGTGGCTGGTTGTGATGGGTAGATGAGGCGTCATGAAGCGTTTCAACACACTGAATACTGACACCTGCTGGGCCTTAAAAATCCCTACAGGCAACCGGTTGACAGACCCAACTGGCACTGATTTGATGACCTAGTAATGTATCATAAAGTATCATAACGTGAAAATCTAAGTGAATGTGTTGTGAATGAAGACACTTGTGGACTGGAATTTTTATTTGTTTGTTTACTAATTGTTATACAAAAAAAATCATGTTTTTGTAGGATAGAAAAGTTCTGACCAACAAATGCAACTTTTAACCTGCAGAAAATAATATGAATAGTAAACTAAGAGTCATTTTGAAATGAATTTCAATTCAGATAGATCAAGTGGAAACTCTGAAAGGAACAGGATGAAACAAAAAGGAAATGAAAACAAATAACTTATGTTCTTATATGAGATCAAAATGGTCCCACACGACGGAAACCTTTCTTTTGGCTTGAGGCTGCTCCATAATTCTTGATGAATTTGATGATGAACCACAAAAGATTGTAGATTCTTTTTGTCAGATGCCCGTTGACATATGCGCCTCCTTATAAGCACAGTTTGGCACGTCAGTGTCAGTTCGAAACAGTTCCTGTATCGGTCACGTGACTTTCTTGAAGCGATACGGGCACCGCCATGGGGTTTTGCTCTATGAGCTTGACGCATGCGCCAACGCATCTGTGTTGCCGGACCATTCACTAGTGGCTGGTGCACAATGTTTCAAGTTTTGTCTCAGCACTGTTCCCCCGACCTGGAGGCCTTCTTTATTAACTGTAAGCCCTTCTGAGTTCTTCTCATATATTTTCGCTGGTGTTTAGATACCACCGCAGAGCAACGTGTGTGAGGCGCAGCTTCCACTGGCCAATGAGATAATGTATGTGGAACGGACAAACCCGGACGCCTTGGTTATTGTTCATAGTGACTCTACAAGCTGTTTATCAAGTGACCAACAAGACAGGGAACGTGCTTGACCACTACTACACCACCATCAGAGGTTGTTATCATGCCGTCCCTTGTGCTGCCCTGGGACAGTCTGATCACAACATGGTGCATCTGATTCGATCATACAGGCAGAAATCAAGACTCTGTAAACCTGCTGTGAGGACATCAAAGAAGTTGACCAGTGAGGCCATGGAGGAACTTCAGGAGTGTTTGATTGTACAAACTAGGATGTTTTTAGATCTGCCACTAACAGTCTGGATGAGTGCACGGACACTGTGACATCCTACATCAGCTTATGTGAGGACGTCAATCCATCACGCACCAGATTGAGTTATAGCAACAAAAAGCCCTGGTTCACAGCCAAACTCAAACAGCTGAGGTCAGAGAAAGAGATTTAGCAAGGAGATGAGCAGAGCCAAATCTGTGCATGTCGTGAGAATGGAACAGCAATTCTCAGCCAATGACTCCGAAACTGTCTGGAAAGGGCTTAAAGCAATCACGAACTACAGGCCTATAGCCCACCACTCTGCGAAAGACCGGCGCCTGGCCAACAGTCTGAATGAGTTCTACTTCCGCTTTGACAAACAAACAATGGGACCCCCCATCAGCCATTGATCAGCGGCAGCTCCTCCTTCACTATCACACCTGGTCCACTCACACAGCTTCACACCTCAGCACCCCCTAAACAGCCCACTGACCATCAAAGAGGTCAGTGGGCTGTTTAAACAGCTGAACCCTCACATGTGCCTGTCATGTGCCAGTCTGCTTTAAGGCTTCGACCATCGTGCCAGCCCCAAAAAAGCTCAGGATCACAGGATCAAGTCATCACAGGACTCAATGACATCACAGAGCCATTGCCCTGACTTCTGTGGTCATTAAGTCATTTAAATCTTGTCCCACCTCAAGGACATCACAGACCCCCTACTAGTCCCCCTGCAGCAATAGATACGTGACACGTTTTAGATAAAGTGCTTGAAAATGCTTGAAACAACTCTAAAACTGTGTGTCTTTCACAATAAAGGACTAAGAAATAAAGTAGTGTAAAATTAAAACTTTTACACATGCGTGTGACTGATCAGTCAGTCAGTTTTCATGTGTGACTCTGCCCTGCCCCCAAGAGAGTCGCACATGACTGCACCGCCACGCTGGGAGGTGGTTGATTTAATGTGCGTTGACTCAAAAATGAAAAATACAAAACATGGATAATAGACGACCAAACGTCACACGTTACATACACGAAAGATACACATAAATGTTAAATATGTTAAGCTAACAGCTAGCTACATAAATGTTAAATATGTTAAGCTAACAGCTAGCTGGCTAATTCATAGGGTAATTGGTTAAGAGTGATTATAACTTAACATTAAACAGTAACTTTCTGCATTGAAAAAGTTCTGCAAACGTTATTTCACTGCAAATCCAGCCAACTTAATGCTAACTGAGTGAGGCTACAGAAAATTTTTTTCAATCCGATTTTTCTCAAGCTTTAATTAGTTTTAATTAGGTTTATTTAGTTTTTTAAATTACACTTCAATCCAATTCCACCACCAGCTAGGACCTCAATAAGAAATGTTTGCTTTGTGTGGCACAAGTTTATGTTGTTATTTCTGTTTTGTTTGGCAAATGACACAGCACAATACAAAGACAAATGTACTTACATGTTTTTAATATATTTTTTTAGAAACATTTATTTTAGAAATTATTTATCAAGTGGGTGTGAATCTTTTGACATTAAAAAATTTATTTTGGAAGTTTATAGCATAATGCCATCATTTTCAATATTTATTTATTTGTGAAAATATAAAAAGTGCTTGAATTTTACCTTTATGACCAAAAATGGTCAAAATGCAGTACGGATACAACTATATAGGTCTATACACATACATACATACACTTATATATAAGCCACATGTTTTAAGGCCTGATTTAAATAAATGATAAATGGTCTACTTATATAGTGCTTTTATCTAAAGCACGATTGCTTCTCATTCACCCACACACATGACAGTGGCTGCCATTAGGATATTTGTCAAACTGACTCAATGTGACCCACTAGACTGAAGATGTGAAGGGGAGCAAAACGTCCAGGAGCTCAGTTAAGAAAGGATCAGATTGGATCCCATTTTTTTAACCAATACGGGTCCTTTAAAATTCACCCGCCTTTGAATCATCGTTACTAATCATTAAGGAATTAGTAATGACTGAATTGTGATACTCAGTGGCAGGAACTTGCACTTTTCCACTGTCATAAATAATTGCTTTGTTTGACTTAGTCCTTTATTCAACTGCCAGCAACATGTGAATTAGACATGACTTTAAACAAGAATTTTTGTTTCTAAAAATATGTTTAAAATAATTAGCTGTTAAGTTAACGAACAGTTGAGTCAGCAGCCAAGCTCGTTGTCTAAATATAGAACACGTGGTTTAGTTTAATAGCTTGCGGTAAAATGAATCAGAGGTTTTAACTCGTTCAGGTGGAATTTTTTTTTTAAGTGACAGGAAACATAAAGACAACAAAAGAATCCTAGACAGAGTGGAAAAAATCTTTAAATACGTTGGGAAAAAACATCTACATTTTTCAAAGGTCTAATGATTGTTTTTTAACTGTTATGATCTGCCCATATTAGTTTAGACTTAAATATCTCAAAAACAATTCGACATTTTGCCCACATTTGCCACATGCCCATTTTGGGAATATTTGAGTCCCTTGCATAACGCATTATGTCATAATAAATTCTGACTCCTCTGCCTACGATTTTCAAGTAGTACCAAAATATTTTTAGGTAGTTAAAAGCTGCTCAAAACCAACACTTGATATTTGGCAGTGGAACAAATTTAACTTCAACATACTCCAACGTTATACTACAGTTACAGTTACATACTTCATTATTTTTCATGGAGCAACATTTTTATAGGTTATGCTTGTGACATTATTGCATGTCTATGTGAATGACTCAATCTGTTTCCTATTGCTTTACTCACAAGGTGTGTAAATGTGCACAAGTCTAAAGACCAATCAGATGCAAGGTTATACCAAATTATGTAATATGTGTGTCTTTCTCTCAGCTGATATTTCCAGATCATTTTAATTACCTGTAGTTTCCAGCACTGAGGGACTTCCCACTTTGTTAGATCAACAGGACCTGGCAACTTTTACAATGCAGTATAGAAAATGTGAGTCATTATTGAGAAACAAAGGAAGAACTTGTTAATTAATAAACAAACTAGAAGTATTGAGAACTCAGTGATTGTCACTATATGTTCATTATTGTAATCATTATAATCAGCCAGTCTTGTTATGTATCTTCAAGTTAGGGCGACATGTCACAATGAGCAGCAGTGGAAATTAATGTTTGACAATTTGGTTCTGATTGATAATGGGTTTTTTTATGCTGGGTGTCTGCAAATTATTAGTACTTTATTATATTTTATAAACATTGTTTAGTTTGCCTGTCTCTTCCCATGTTACATTTCTGCTGCTCCACAAACTACTGTCAAATCCACAATAGGACCTGTAACACCTGCAAATGCCAGTAAGAGGCACGAGTGATTAAGTAAGATATGTGTCTCTGTCTTTGCTTCTTGCCCTCCACCTGCTACTCCCAACCAATCAGCATTCTGGGTTTGTCTTTGTGAGGAAGTCTAGTTGTGTGTTGTCTAGTTATGTCTGATAGGTGTGTAAATATTATCCAAGATGGCACTGCTGACAGCATAAATGTTAAATATGTTAAGCTAACAGCTAGCTACATAAATGTTAATTATGTTAAGCTAACAGCTAGCTACATAAATGTTAAATATGTTAAGCTAACAGCTAGCTACATAAATGTTAAATATGTTAAGCTAACAGCTAGCTGGCTAATTCATAGGCTAATTGGTTAAGAGTGATTGTAACTTAACATTAAACAGTAACTTTCTGCATTGAAAAAGTTCTGCAAACGTTATTTCACTGCAAATCCAGCCAACTTAATGCTAACTGAGTGAGGCTATAGAAAATTTTTTTCAATCCGATTTTTCTCAAGCTTTAATTAGTTTTAATTAGGTTTATTTAGTTTTTTAAATTACACTTCAATCCAATTCCACCACCAGCTAGGACCTCAATAAGACATGTTTGCTTTGTGTGGCACAAGTTTATGTTGTTATTTCTGTTTTGTTTGCCAAATGACACAGCACAATACAAAGACAAATGTACTTACATGTTTTTAATATATTTTTTTAGAAACATTTATTTTAGAAATTATTTATCAAGTGGGTGTGAATCTTTTGCCATTAAGAAATTTATTTTGCAAGTTTATAGCGTAACGCCATCATTTTCAATATTTATTTATTTGTGAAAATGTAAAAAGTGCTTGAATTTGACCTTTATGACCAAAAAATGGTCAAAATGCAGTACGGATACAACTATATAGGTCTATACACATACATACATACACTTATATATAAGCCACATGTTTTAAGGCCTGATTTAAATGAATGATAAATGGTCTACTTATATAGTGCTTTTATCTAAAGCGCGATTGCTTCTCATTCACCCACACACATGACAGTGGCTGCCATTCAAGGTGCTCGTCTGACCCATCAAGAGCAACTGAGGATGATATTTCTCAAACTGACTTAATGTGACCTGCTAGACTGAAGATGTGAAGGGGAGCAAAACGTCCAGGAGCTCATTTAAGAAAGGACCAGATTGAATCCCATTTATTTAACCAATACGGGTCCTTTAAAATTCCCCCGCCTTTGAATCATCGTTACTAATCATTAAGGAATAAGTAATGACTGAATTGTGACACTCAGTGGCAGGAACTTGCACTTTTCCACTGTCATAAATAATTGCTTTGTTTCATTTAGTCCTTTATTCAACTGCCACCAATATGTGAATTAGACATGACTTTAAACAAGAATTTTTGTTTCTAAAAATATGTTTAAACAATTAGCAGTTAAGTTAACTAGAAGTTGAGTCAGCAGCCAGGTTCGTTGTCTAAATATAGAACATGTGGTTTAGTTTAATAGCTTGCGGTAAAATGAATCAGAGGTTTTAACTGGTTCAGGTGGAATTTTTTTTTAAGTGCCAGGAAACATAAAGACAACAAAAGAATCCTAGACAGAGTGGAAAAAATCTTTAAATACGTTGGGAAAAAACATCTACATTTTTCAAAGGTATAATGATCGTTTTTAACTGTTATGATCTGCCTATATTAGTTTAGATTTAAATATCTCATAAACAATTCGACATTTTTCCAACAATTGCCACATGCCCATATTTGCAAATATTTGAGTCCCTTGCATAACGCATTATGTCATAATAATTTCTGACTCCACTGCCAACGATTTTCAAGTAGTACAAAAATATTTTTAGGTATTTAAAAGCTGCTCAAAACCAACACTTGATATTTGGCAGTGGAACAAATTTAACTTCAACATACTCCAACGTTATACTACAGTTACAGTTACATACTTCATTATTTTTCATGGAGCAACATTTTTATAGGTTATACTTGTGACATTATTGCATGCAAATTAATGTTTGACAATTTGTTTCTGATTGATAATGGGTTTTTTGTGCTGGGTGTCTGCAAATTATTAGTACTTTATTATATTTAATAAACATTGTTTAGTTTGCCTCTCTCTTCCCATGTTACATTTCTGCTGCTCCACAAACTACTGTCAAATCCACAATAGGACCTGTAACACCTGCAAATGCCAGTAAGAGGCACGAGTGATTAAGTAAGATATGTGTCTCTGTCTTTGCTTCCGATAATCTTAACCTCATTAATTTTCCAGTACTGAGGAAGTTTACACTTTGTGAGCCAGGCAGTAATTAGCCCTGTGCTTTAGGAGTAGGCTGCTTTTATAATCTTTAGTAGAGAAATAATTTAGTACCAGACTGACCTCAGATTGTTTCAGGTTTTGACATGTTTAAATGACTGTAAAAAATAGTAATCATCACTAAGAAATGATTGTGCATTATGTCTTCAGAAACTGTCAAATTAACACAAAAAAAGGTTTAATACACAGTATAAGTAATGCTGAAATGAGGGACGTAAAACTTAACCTGCATAAAAAGAAATGACGATGTTAATTAGCACAGTTTCTTGTATATTTGTGTCAACCCCTCCTCTTCTTTCTTTTGTTGCATAATATCTAGGCACTGAAATGTCACCTTCTTATTGGCTGACTCCTTTTTTTGACATGGCTCGAGCTGAGCTTGACTACATGTCATCAGGGTAAAATTGATGGACCAGAAAAACCAGAATGATGGGTGATGTGAACTTCGGCGAGTATTTAAGCCTGTGAAATGTTTGAGATGCAGCTGACGAAGGTGATCAGGACACACAACATGTCAACACAAACAGGTAAGAAATTACTGACATTATAAAACTACAACAAAATAAATAAATCAATAAATTAGAAAAAAGAGTTTGAAATAAACTTTACAAATAAAATGTATTTACAATACGCAATATTTGAATTCTTTCTGTACTTCTGTCAGTTATTTGATAATTGTGTTGTCAGGGTTTGACCCTTCTATCAGTCCTGATTTTGTACGTTGGCAAGGATTTCAGTCAAATATTGTTGATCTCCTTTCCAGTCAGAAACATGGCCTCCGTTCCACTGGAGGAGCAGTTCAAGTGCTGCATCTGTCTCGACATCTACACAAGCCCGGTCTCCATCCCATGTGGACACAACTTCTGCCTGAACTGCATTGATGGCTACTGGGATACAAAGAAAAAGGCAGAGTGTCCTCTGTGCAAAGAGGTTTTTGAAAGTCGCCCAAAACTCAGAATCAACCGAGTTTTTGCTGAAATCATTGAAGTCTATTTCAGGTTTGTTTTAACTGTCTTTTTTACCTTGTTAGAGTTCTATTTCTTTTAAATTCTGACAGACTGTAGAGAAAATAAAACACCTGAACTGAACTGAGATTTAACAGATTATCTTTCGAATCAATAGGTCTGAGTCACCAATTCCAAAAGATGATTTTGTAGCTGTAGAGGTGGATGATTTTCCCTGCGATGTCTGCCGTGAGTACAAGTCAGCAGTCAAGTCTTGCTTCGTCTGCCAGGCCTCTTATTGTGAAATTCACCTGACACCCCACCAGAGGGAACCAGCACTGCAGAGACACAGGCTGACGGATCCAGACACATTTTCCACCAGTCACCTCTGCAAAAACCACAACAAGCCACTGACAATGTTCTGCAAAAAGGATCACACAGCTGTGTGTGAGAATTGTCTCAAGATAGGCCACAAACACCACAAAACCGTCTCCATGGTGAAGCAGAGCAATCACATCAAGGTTAGGAAAGATTAATTTTTTCTTTCTAATTACATTACATTAACTTCTAGAAGACATTTGTTCTCTTCCTGCTCTCTCATTGCTCAAATGTATAAATGAATATGTTTTGCTACATTTTGTAGACTAATCTGAGGAAGACACAGGCTGAAATTCAACAGATGATCCAGACTAGACTCAGAAAAATGGAGGAAATCCAACAGTCAGTAGTTTTGAGCCAAGTAAGTTCTGCATTTTGGTACGGGTTAATCCTCAGATATCAGATTTGCCTGTTTTTTGCTTATTTAATCAAGTTTAATCTACTCAATTAACAGAAAATCAAAGCAGAAGAACTTCAGAGAAGTTCTAACGTCTGCTCCCTGCTGATAACCACCATCCAGAAACACCTGGATTGGCTCAATGAGGAGCTTGAACAGAGCCAGAAAGAAGCTGAGAACAGAGCTGAGGATCTTGTTGAGGAGCTGAAGCAGGAAATCAATGACCTGCAGATCAGGAACAGTGAGCTGCAGCAGCTGGAGCTCATTCAGAACCCACTTCATGTCCTGCAGGTTGGAAATAGGAACTACAAAACACTAACAGTCTCTGTGCTCTGTCAAAATATCAAGAACTGGACTTATGAGAAACAAACATGTCTTAACTTATTTCAGAGTTTCCCATCTATGAGTCGACTCCCATCCACTAGGGAGTGGTCTGAGATCACAGTCCACTCCGATAACTGTGTGGGGATATTGCGGAGAGCCGTCTCTAATCTGGTGGACGTCTGTAAGACAATTGAAAACAAACTGACTGAACAAGGTGAGAAATTCTCCAAGTATCGACTTCACAACTTGTGAAAAAGGTTTTAGTGCAAAATTATAAAAATGTTTGTTTTTCTTTGCAGAGGCAGACAAGATGGATCAATATGCAGGTATGTTCACAAACATATTTTTTACTGATTTCATGGACTGTGTTGTTTAAAATCTGTTGATATTCAACTTACCGTTTATTTTTGTGTTTCTGCAGTTGATGTGACTCTGGATCCTGACACTGCATCAGGCTGGTTAGTCCTGTCTCCAGATAGAAAGAAGGTACTGACCTGTCTGATTGTATCAGACTGTAACATTAAAGATGTCCAACATCAGGCTCAAAATTAGCATATTCTAAAAAAACTCATTATCCTAATGATTACAATGATGAAGAGGAGGTTGGTAATAATGATAACTATAATGATTTACAGGTGACCTGCCGGAAGAACAAGATCACAGTCCCAGATAATCCTCAACGATTTGACTCTTGTGTCTGTGTTTTGGGGAAACAAAGTTTCACATCTGGAAGATACTACTGGGTGGTTCAGGTAGGAGCTAACAAGAATGAACACACAGTTGAATCTGGAAGTACATTTATTTTAATTGATAAACTTTTCTAATGTGATGTTGTAATGTGATGTGTTGTGTTGTAGGTTACGGATAAAACAGACTGGGATCTCGGCCTGGCCAGGGAGTCCATCAACAGGAAGGGGTCCATCACAGTTCGTCCTGACAGTGGCTACTGGGCGATAAGCCGGCGTAAAGGCAGCCATCTTTCTGCCTGTGCTGGCCCCTCCATCACCCTCCAGCTCCGGGAACCCCCCAATAAAGTTGGTGTATTTGTGGATTATGAGGAAGGTCTGGTGTCCTTCTATGACGCCGAAGCAAAGACTCACATTTATACTTACAGCGGATGTGCCTTCACTGAGCCCGTCTACCCGTATTTCAACCCCTGTGTTCAGGACAATGGGAAAAATGCAGCGCCTCTGGTGATCTGTCCTCTTGATGTCAATGAAGGGCAGAACATAACCATTGAGTCAGCTGAATGATGTGTCATAAAGAAAATACTTACTATTCTTCTTGTTGAAGAATATTTTTTAACCTATTTTGGTTTAAACAAAAATGTTGTTATGCTTTATTTGAGGCACGCTGGTCTTTGACAGATCAAAACTCATGGGTTATTTTTGTTTTACACAAAAACGCCTTTAAGATGTGATTACAATTTCCAGTTACTACATGTATTCTTAGTTTTATTAGAAATTTTATTAAACTGGTTGAAGGGCAATGAATCCATAATGCTCCATCTATTCAAATCGCACAGATTTTTAAAAATTGTTTTTGCTAACATGTATTTTTCTAAGTAAGGGTTTTGGATGGTCACACTTTTGAGTTCAACCGAATCGATTATACTCTATTAGTATTTAACCCACACAGGTTGAATCTCAAAATAATTATTTTTGAGTCGTAATCTATAATAATAATATAATCCCTCTCAGGAAAACGTAACAGATTTACTGCCTGTAAGTTGTTGGTAGGGTTTTTATTTAACCTGAATAGTTTATTTTAATTTAACATTTTAGATTTCAAGTATTTATCAATATTTAAAAAACTAAATAAATACTGTGAAACTCAAAATAAACTTTAAAAACTTTTATCTTTACAAGGACCTATTGTATTTTTTTCTAAATGGAACTTCAATTTTGTCAGTGAATTAATCACTAAACATTTGTGGATCTATCTTCATTTTAGAATCTGAATAAACTGCATCACTATCAGGAAATGCTTACATTAGATCTTATTCAAAAACCTTTACTTTCACCAACCCCTCAGCTACAGTATGTGCATCTGTATCTGTTGTGTGATTGCTGGTGATGATTAATCAAGAAATTGAACCTATTAAATTAACTAAATATCGCCATACAGATTTCTGCACATCATTTAAGATGTGCCTAAACTTAACGTTAAGTTGTTTTTTGAGCTGTATTTTTGTATGTTGCATAAAATATTTTATGCTAAATATGATATGCTGTTACAATAAATCACTGAGTACTGAAATTGTAGCTATTTTTTTATTTTATTGATCGCACAGCTCTTTGAATTTGACATACTGTAGTTAAGGCACTCTACACATAAATGATTTGATTTTCCTTTTGACTGGAACCACTTTTATTCATCCTGGGATATTTTTACTTGTGGACTCGACTTTTAGACCTTGTGTTGTTTGAATTTCTACAGTTTTTCAGATCATATCCAGCTTTACATCAATCAAACATGTTTCCTTGAAATTGTTTTCATAAGCTGTTAATATCTGATAGCTTTCAGGGAAACTAAATTGTCAAGCTTTTTATAATTTGGCCTGCCTTATAATTCTTCTCAGTTCTTGTTCCCCAAAGTGCCCTGATTGCCTAAATACAAGATTATGAAGATTAAAAATACTATAGTGGCTATTATAAGTAGATGTTTAATAAATACTATTAGAGAATGAATTACATTGTCATTATTTGTAAATGCATTCGTAATTTGTTGCTAATGTTGACCGCATTAGATTTTACTCCATAAACAAATTTTTGCTCTTGCTTATTTCTGTTGCTAAAATGTAGTTCAGTAGATAATTACAAAACATTCAGCAATATGTCGTTGCTAATAATGTCTGCTATGATGAGCTATTTACTTACAGTATCATATCCCCACAGAGAGGACATATATATGTGATGGAGCTTTGTAGTTCAGCTATGGGGTGTGTAATATCTGAGGTAAAACATGGGATGAAGGGGGGGACAGGTACAGCAGGGGGCTGAGGAGCCGTGAGAACAGAAGGGCCACAGGGCTCGAGATGTGATTTAACGTCTGCTCAAACACAGGGGTTCCCTGGAACGTAGAGATAGTTAGAGAGAGTGGGTGAGAGTGAAGGGGAAAGAGAGAGAGAAGAACAGGCATAAAGCTGAAGGTAGCAGGGGAACTGGACTCTTGGGAAGTTCCCACTTTTGTGAAGTCAACTGCTTTTAATGTCGCTGCAGAGCCAACACTAAGAGTGAGAGGTAGGTGTGTGTTCATCCATTCTCTCTGACCAAAATAGTTATACTTATACATGTTGAACAAGTTTGCTTTGCTGTAATTGTTGGGTGTGTTGTTTATCCATCCATTGATTCATCTAACAACAAAATGGGGAATATTTCGTCAACAACCTCTGTCAGTTTTATTTTCAAAAGTGTTGAAATATGTTTTTACATAGTATAATACCGACAGATTACTGTATGAATTCGGTGGTCATATTTTCTGTGCCTCTACAAAAAAGCCGAATTACTTTGACACATTTGTTTGCATATGTCAAGTTGTTATATATCAGTATTTATAGTGCATCGACGTGTGTGCGTAAAGGAATGCAGCTACATAGAGAGGGATTAATTTGGAAAGGCACAGGGAAAGAAAGAGTGGGAGTGTTTACCCACAGATGGCCTCTCGGTGGTAGGATTGTGATAGTCTGCTGTCCCTCTTCCTGGGTCCAGCTGGCAGCACTCATGTGAGGCTCTTCCTGGCCAAAGCATTAGCTCATCATTTCTTTTTTGGACTTATTTTTTTCTTTAGCACATGCGTTTTCATTTACTGATCTCTCTTTTGGATCACAGCAACTCAGCACAGAGATGGTCATGTTCAGGTTTTGACAGCAAGACAGCCAAAAATCTTTAACGTGCAGGAACATCCTTGTATTTTGATAGAGAAGAAATGAACTACTGTAATATATTAAATATTTTCTACAATAGCAGTACAATGTGACCAAAGACAATGGTTGTGTATACAATTGTTCATGTTAATCATCCAGTAAATGTTAATATTTTCCCATGGGTCAAAAGTACAATTGACCAACTGAGTGACATTGTGGTTCATAGAAAATAAACCTCCTCCTTAATTTCCGTTCAAATCTACAGTCAGTGATCACAATACATACAGCAAAGCTATTTTACATTGTTATTTCACCAACAGAAGCTTTCACTGGCAGCATGACCTCAGTAATTGCTAGTTTCTGAGTCTCTGTCATAAACTGGATTCTGTTCAGCAGTTGGCACACACACATCACATAAAATCATAATGAAAGCTTTTTCATAGGTGTGTGATGTTCCCGTAAGGATCTGTAAAAACAAACCAATTAAAATCAATTACCCCTCATTGATCAGTTGAAATGATCACTTGTCACATCTGATTTGTGCACTGCACAACATTTGAGATTGTTTGTGATTGCATATTTTTAAAGAACAGAACATTAGTTCGATTGTAAATTTTTAGGGAACATACACAACATTCTTATGTAGAATTAATAGAAGATGGCTGCGTCAAGGACAGTTCCTGAAAATAAAATTCAGTATGTACACACATAGCCAACAGTATAGGGTTAATTTCTCACAGATTAACCATCCGAGTAAAAAAGACAGATATCAGATGTCTCACAGTATTTTTGTTTGTTTGATGCCTAAAAATATTTGAAGCTTAGTTTTACATTGTATCTGTAAAATCTTGTTCTGTCGTCTACTGATTCAAACAGGCCTGAAGCTTTGACATACCCCAAATCCGTTTGGATTCTGTGTCAGCAGCCATTGAATAATTCTTCCTGAGGTGTGAGGAACACGATAAGCGCTGCATAAAGCCCACTGTCCAGACGAGGACTTCCTGCGTGGTGTTATTAGCAGCTGTCATCTTGGCACCAACTAATAGTCATCTCTAAGGACAGTTCATTAATTGTTGGCACAACTTTTGAGATGTGAAGAATTGTTGTCTGAAAGGCTGTTTCCGGGTGAAATTATGATCCTGTTACTTAAGTGAAGTGCTCTCCAAGAAGACTCAGACGTGATAAAGATTTGTGTTGGTCTTACTGGGCGTTAAACAACCAACAAAGCCCAAAAACACGGAAAGTTCATTCTTATTGAAACTATGCCCGGCCCATCTCCTCCCGCCACGCTCCACACTGCTCCCTGCTACGTCTTTTTTATCGGACTGCTGCTTCTTGTCCACTGGGGGCCCACAAAGGTCACTTGCCAGAATGACACAGAGCCCATCGTGTTGGAGGGAAAGTGTCTGGTGGTATGCGACTCCACCCCTTCTGCAGAGCCATCAGGTAATGCTCTGGGCATGTCGGTAAGGTCAGGAACTGGCCGGGTGGCATTTTCAGCCATCAGAAACACCAACCATGAACCCTCTGAGATGAGCAATCGCACCATGACCATCTACTTTGACCAGGTGGGTCTCAGCAGAGGTCCGCAGGACTTTTTAACCCTTATGTAACAACCCTAAAGCTACTGGATGTGATTGATCTTTGCATATGACTTTCAGTGACATGGAAAGAATTCTTCGAAGTTTGTCAAAGCCCCCCCCAAAGTTTCCACCTTTGATATGAAAAAGTTATTTAAATTATCTAAAAAAATATCTAAATTTTAATTGGTCATGTTCAATAGATTTAATGTAGATGTTTTTTTAAATATTGTAAATGCATGGCCCGTTTTTTTACCTTCACATTACTGGATACCTCGCTGCAACAGCCTCCACACTTCAGGGAATGTTGGGCATAACATTTTAGAATGAGGCTGCAGCAATTATGTAATTGTCAGGTTTGGCAAGGTCTAAAAAATGTAGGCCAAACTTAAGTATGGGAAAAAAGTGTCTGCCATGCTCTTTCATAGCGTTACCCATAGATGACACTTGTTTATAACATTCCATCAGGTCTTTGTTCATTGTCAAAGATTTATTGTCCAAACCCCATAATGGTTTGCACATACCTCCATGGTAATTATCCCGTAATTATTGAGCGCCTCCCTTATTCACATTAAAATCCACAGTCGGTGACCACACCGTGCATTATTTCTTCACCAACAAAGACTTTCACTGACAAAAGTTTGATCTACGGTAAGTCATTGCTAGTCTCTGAGTCACCGGTGCATACTGTAAGCTGCTCACAAACACGCTACCGGTTTTATTTGTAGGTGTGACAGTGCCAGGAGTTGATGTGAGGTGATGGTGACTAATGAATGCACTCTGTAACTGTAAGGAACTAAAAATAACTGATAAAGCCTATAATGCATAAACAACATTTGGGAAATTTGGTTTGCTTAACTCCTACCAGAACATTTGTTCACTTCTTCCAAACTATAAAGCATTTGAAGGGCTGACAATAAAATTAAAAAAAAACTTTGTTCCAATACTTCTGAGGACTATAGATCTGTTTCATCAAAACTTTTCTTCCAAATGTAATAATTCAATAGATTGTTAGCTCAACACCTATGTAGAGGCAGCCTTACGCAAGTCTGATGGTCCAAAAATTATACAATCTAGAGATTGATGTATTCTGAAGAGATTTTTGAATTTCTGTGTTCCACAGTAGAGCTGATGACAATACTTCCACAGGATCATGTTGGATGACTTTTGTCCTCTTTCAGATCTTGGTAAATGTTGGCAGCCATTTTGATCCGGCCAGGAGTATCTTTGTGGCCCCAAGAAAAGGAGTCTACAGTTTCAGCTTTCATGTTGTGAAAGTTTACAACCGTCAGACAATACAGGTAAGATCAACAGCTTTAAGCAATAGTTTGAAGTTATGGGAAAGTTATGGGAAATACACTTATTTTCTGTCAAGTAAATGCACAAGTGTCCTGTGCAACTACACTTTGCCCAACGCTACTTGTGTTCATCTGCTCTCTCTTTCCAGGTGAGCTTGGTTCTCAATGGCTGGCCAGTGATTTCAGCCTTTGCAGGCGACCAGGATGTGACGAGGGAAGCTGCAACAAATGCAGGACTGGTGTTGATGGAAAGAGGGACAAGGCTTACCTCAAACTGGAGAGGGGGAATCTGATGGGAGGGTGGAAGTACTCCACTTTCTCTGGGTTTCTGGTGTTCCCTCTGTAGGGTGGGCTGATGGGAGGTGGCCTGGAGGGAAGACCATGGTATAAGGCCAAGATTGTTTCGGGGCAGGTGTAACTTCGAAGCCATTTGTAATAAAAGAGAATACGTCAACAGATACCCATCAAATTCCACAGTAAAGCTGGGAACTATGTTTAATTGCTTTGATGCATTTTTATATATATCAGATGGGTGAATTATTTGCCTCAATTAATCTTGAATATAGTTCCATTTCGTTCACACTTTTATGGCTTTTTGTCTATTCCCTAGCTACTGTAACATGTCGTCTATGCTTGCTGAAACCAGCTGTCCAACGGTGTGATTTTTCTTTAATGCATGGAATTATGAATGAGAAACGTTTGTGGCAATAAAAAATATTATGCCTAGTCCCTCTCTCTTTAAAAAACACTGTCCTCCTGTGAAGTAGGAAAGAAAAAACAAGTGATACGACTTTCACCTTAGCGACATCTAGTGGCCATTACACACTTACGGAGTATTTTGACCCTTTTGCCTGGAGGATGCAGCTTGTGATGGTAAATGGACAAAATTTCTGTTAATGTTGTTATTGTAGTTGTTGTATGAAACTCAGCATTTAGACACAAAAGGGCCAATTTTGCCCATGACTCATTTACTAACCTTAACATCTTCAGTTAGTGTCTAAACCTAACCAAACCGCTGTACGTGCACAATTGGACTGTCACATTTAAAGTGTCAACTGCAAAAAAACTGGGTGTTTTGGCTTAATTTGGAGCACGGTATCCAAAAATTTATTAGTGTAACACCTAAAGGATTGCAACTGCAGCAGACGCCTGACGCTGTACATATGTGGCTGTTTCAACAGCAGTTCGCTGGGTCGTGTGAGAGGGTCGATACAAACAACCTCTGTGGACTTTGAAGGTCTTGTTTTCCATCTGCATTTATAAAGTGTCTAAGTTATGCATCTGCAGTTTTCAAACTTGTTTATACATGCTTGACATGTTTGCAGTGTTTTCTGATGAACTGTCAGCTCACTGGAGCCCCATTCCTTTAAGCTTCCATTCGTTCACACTTGTGCAAACACGTAGCAGAAAGTATCCTGAATTAGTTTGCAATAATTCTATATAGAAATGTAGAACCAACATCAATGGAATTATTCAATAGTGTATAAAAAAATACAGTGATTTACCGGCAATTTCTGTAGTTTCAAGCAATGAAAAAATGACATGCTCCCAAAGTGTAAGTCACACTGACACATACGTAGGTTTGACCTATTTCTCAGAGTTGAAGGAGGAGTGCAAATGTCTCCCTGCATGCCTGCCTGTGCCTCGCAATTTCAATTAACATAACACATCTGGAGCGGTTCAAAAGACACACACATTCATTCATGTTAATTAATGTTGCATATTCAAGAACAGCACTTTCCCAATAATGCTGTAACACGCGGTCGTCCACCAATCCTACAGTAGTTGGTTCCATCCCCAGCTCCTCTGGTCACATGTCGAAGTGTCCTTGAGAAAGACACTGAACCCAAGCTTAGTTGCTCCCGGTGAGCGGTGGCCAGCTGCATAGCAGCTCCCCCATCGGTGTATGAATGTGTGTGTGAATTGGTAGATAAGAAGCAGTGTAAAGAGCTTTGAGTACCAACAGGGAGAAAAGTGCTCTATGAAAAGTACGGACCATTTACCATGACTTCGAAGTCACCTCTGCACACCAGCGGTTGTTCTGAAAACAGTGGGATGTCTGCTGTGTCCCCCTTAAGACTACAGTATCACACACACTAACATTTGACCCAAAAAGTGTTATTTGAAAATGATTCATTCTTTTACCCCCATATTGTAGGATTGTAACAATTGTAATAAACCTGCAGCTTTGTTGTACTTTTTATTGTATTGTCGTCTCCGCTGACGCACAGCGAGCCTGCGTCTCACTGTGGTGGATCCGGTGGCAGATGGAGGATTGGCAGTAAAGGGGGAGAGCCAGTGCCAGAAGCCTGCTGAGTTCACACTGAACCATCACAATCGATTAGTCTAAACACCTGGTGCACAGCAGAGGCCTGTGTTAGCACTTTGAGTATCCATATCTAGATTACAGAAACTATCTGAAGAGTCTATCTGACTTTTATCACTTATGCTTTCTAATTAATAGCTCTCTGTAATCCTAAAAACTGAAAAACAGGCCAAAGAAAATATCATAGCTAACAGGATTCAAGTTTGACAAAAGAATACAAATTCAAACTAGGTGGTTTATATTTGCAAATTTCAAACCTATTTTGTAAGAATTTTAAGTCTTGTTCAAATGAATTTCCACTTTCAGATTTGATCCGACTTGAAAAAAGAAGAACAGCAGAAGGAATGCGCAGATGATGCTAAAATTTTGCAGAAATGCAAGAGTGCCACCTACAGTACTGACACTCACAGTTCAGATGAGCTCAAACACAAAATAGCACAAATGAAACTTTCACCAAAATACAAAATGCAGACTATTTAGTCTATAGTCTAATCTAAAATGTAGGACTATTTAGGTATCTAAATCTAAAAGTATCTAACAACTTTTTAGAAGTATGAAAACATTAGTTATTTTTGGTATTTATTCACCAATTTTAATAGAATCATCTGTAATCTATGTTGTAGCACAAGGATTTACATATATTTGCCAACAAACATAAGAAAGCAATGATCCGAAGAAAAAGGCAACAAAAACATTTCAAGCATACAGTATTTATTTTTTTATTCTTTGAGAAATTATAACTCGTGTACTTACTTACATACCATATGCTAAGTAGAAATGTCAGTGTGGACCATTGATTATTTTCATAGGAAATGTTTGGTTTGTTTTTTGTGTCTGGTTTAACGTATATTTTGCCTCTGAAAATTGTACTTCTTCGTTCAATAATCCACTTGATTACTATTCACATCACACTACAACCCACGCAGGTAGATTATTATTCAACCAATAATCATCTGCTGTTTTTTTCCCACTTCACGATTCTTACCCTTGTTACATTAAAGCTCAGGTTTCTGGCTTTTTCAATTTTTTTTAGTAAACATATGCTTCATATGTGACTGTACTTTGGAGATGTGCTGGCAAAGTCTCCAGTGACACAGACTGACAGAACAACACTGTTGCAGTTCCTCTAAAGGTTTTTGAGGTCAAACCCTCCTAATTACACGCTAACATGAAAGATTTCCCAACCAGCAAATGTGACTTCCTATGTTGAGAAGGAGAGGGGAACAAAAAAGCACATCAGTTATAGAATGTTATTAATGTTTGAATCAGAAGGGCGCTACTGTGTCACAGTTCTCAGCACAGTAACACTAAGAACTCGCTTTGTACTGCTTTACATCTCCCCCTTTGTGCACATGGTACATAAAGAAGGAGAGGGAGGCAACAACAAGTTCAAGTAAAGGAAAATGCTTCAAGTGCTTGTTGGTTTTGTGCCTAAAAATAGACCTTCAGTCTGGGGGTCTCACTGTAACCGTGTGGGCTCCTGTAGAGTAATTGCAGATCTCTGAGACGTCATTTACAGTTTGCAGGTCAGCTTGAAAATAAATTCAAACCTTTTCCCCTTAACAACAGACAAAACCTCACTTTAACTGGATCTTCAAAATTGCTGCTAATTTTTCGTTTCTAAACTGTTCTAAATTGTGTTAGTCTGTAAACAAAACACAATTCTATTCTTATTCACATACTTTATTGAACACATTGAAATCTGTGAATACAATTAATTTATATCCAGGATTGTTGTAGGGCTCCACAAATGCTGAAGAAAAAAATTTCATTGCCTTTCTTGGTGATATGTTGTATGGTTTCTCTCGCTGATGGTGGGAAACTTTTCGTGGAGCTGCCTCAAATCATGTTGGATTCTACAGTAAATGCCAGGTCTTTTGCAAACACCCATCCCAGGACGTTGCCACCAGCAAGAATAACAATCAGGAAAGGACACTACTCCATCTCATGCCCCCTTGGCCAAATCAGTCCACTCATTTAGCCCCAAGTTCTTCCAAAGGTCTTAGTGGTATGTAGCCTCCTCACTTTTTTGAATATAACTGGAACCAGTGATCCATATCTTAGCCTGCAAAAATGCAAATCCTACTGAATTTGTAGTATGTAGCTTCGTACTGTTTATGGATCATTGAATATAAATTTCATGCAAAGTAAGGAAAAAATGACATTTGACATTGGTGATAAATGCTCCTTGGTTTTAGTAAAATCATCCGTACAATCAAGTGTTCCAGCTAGGATTCATTTGGAAGGCACTTTTAATCACCAGTTTATCATCATCATCATTCAATCAACCACAGAATTAATTTGATGTTTTTTACATATTATTTATATACAAAGTGTATACAAATTAAATAGAATCTGTACATTTTTCTGACTGCCCTTCAGTATGTTTATATCCCAAAAAATAGTCTATATCTTGACCTATTGTCATTAATACTCAGTTTGCTGGTAGAGCAATTTTGGCACTGATCAGCAGGCTCTGTCAAAGAAGATTTGCACACCACAGTCAGCGAAAAAGAAAAGCCCTGTGACCAGAGTTGGCTCAGGCCATACTGAGAGGGCAAAGGGAAGGCGAGAGGTCTGGCTCATTGGTGTAAAGATTTCCAACCAAATAAGCAAAATAAATAAAGACTGACAACATATTTCTAAAAACACTATCTGAATCCTGTTCAGATATGTACAACAACAGAGAAGATACAAATCAAAGTGTCAGATCTGCACACATCTTGGAAAACATCATCTTTTTGCATCGCAGTAAACAATAAATCAAAACCAGAGAACTTAAAATCAAAAAGCTTAATTTTTGCTCAACAAACTCCTCCTCTCTTGTCCCTCCCACGTCCTGCGCACGGTGGCGGGATGTTCACACTAGACGGTGCTGTTGGGTGCCGCTTCCTCTCCAGGTGTTCTGTGCTGTAGATGTTCATGGTGTTGTTGGCACCTTGCTGAAATCCGACTACGTTGCTGAGATGAATGCAGACTTTTTGTGCAACGGGAGGAGTGCAGGGGAACGTGTCAGGGCTGGAAAACTGACGCTGCGGTTACAGAGAGGAGATGGACAACACTATGAAGACTGAATAATTTTGAGGAAAGGTGAACTTGAACAATTGCAATATGTCTAGTGCCTCTTTAAGAAATAGAATTTAGTCTTATGAAATTGGAACTAGCTGTTAAATATCCAGCATCTTGTGCATTTGACTCTCATTATGGAGCAGATGTTTAGTGGAATAATGCTGACTGGAAAAAAATACCTGGTACTGTGAAAAAAGGTTTTGCTTAAATGCCAGCTGGGAAGTGTTTCCTGTTTTGCGTTGTGTTGATTTCCTGGTCGAAACGCGTGGTGGTGAGGATGCAATAGGATAAACAGATGACGTTTTTACTTGACATTGTGTCAATGAACATGTCTGGTCACCCTGACACACATTTTCATTTTGAGGTGAAGGCCCATCTAAGAGAGAACAAATTTATAGAAACACATTAAGTCATAAAACAACTGATTTTCTGAATCATGATCTACAATCAATAGGTTCCCCTGCTAAAACACAAACTTTGTCTTTACCTTTGACGTTGTCTCTTTCATTTGCCATCCAACCACCAGCCATTTCCTGCAACAAAAGGAAGTTAAAGTCCTTTTTCAGTCTTTTTCAGTTGTTTGTGACATACAAGTGACCGAGATGAGATTACAAAAATAAAACTAGACCTTTGTAAGTGTATCTCAAGCCACAGTGGAGCACAATTAAAGCTTACAAAATGTATTTTGCCTTAATTTGTCAAATATGAAAAGTATGCATAAAAATTGAAGCTTGTTTTGGACTATTTCTTGGCAGGTATGTATGTAATCTCAGCTGCAGTTATCTCAATATTTAGCTTAGTACCTGACTTAGCTAGAAAGCAAAGATGCCTTTTTGAAAAAAATCCTATAATAGCCAGTCTTTCATGCCTGTTTCAAACCCTATTATTGCAGCTGAATTTTATACAAAAACTCTGAACATGAGATTTAATAATTAAAACACAATAACTGGACATAAAACATTTCAATTTAAATAGGTCATACTTCAACTGATCTTTTTTTGTGTCCTATATTCAGTTATTCAGCATTCTGATGTGCTTGTTCAACACTCTTTCCTGTGAAAAGTACCCCTGGTAAAGGAAGTGATGCATGTAGCAAAAACACCCCAGTATTGACCAATCTGTGGCAAAAAAAAACTCGCATGCAACATTGTGAGTCAAAATATAGTACATGGTGAGTAGTTCTAGAGTTAAAACAACTGTAACTATCTCTGTGGTGGAAAGAGATCGAATAATCATGTGAAATTGTGGTCAGTCCTCCATTAAAGAAACATGTTTAACTATTTGAGAGCTGATGCATTCTTTAATGGAAATTTACATTTGAGTGTGAACATGTGTATGCACATTAATGTCACAACAATCGTCTGAATTTTCCAAATCCTACCTGAATCGGTGGGCCTCGAGTTAACACCTTTTCATTATGGTAATTTATGTCAACTCTGTGGTGCCCTGAAAAAAAAAGACCAAACACAACAACATAAAATAGCTGCTATAAACAAAAAAGTTTTTCTTGTTACACTAATTATAATATGGTAAAACAGACTCAATCAAACTTGTCAGTCAAACGCTTCATGAAAACCGTTAAAACTTTATAAAGTCCATTAGACAAAAGACATAAGAAATTCTTGCCAAGAGTTAGATGAGAAAACTGATATGACAGTTGTGTCTGTCCACTACATCTGAAGCTACAGTTAGCTGACAGGGATATTGACTGGATTGAAATATAGGATATAGTGTATTCATTGACAGTCACGGAGTAGCTTGGGTCGTGTGCAGATCAAAAAAATATATATATCCATATAGGATCTAAATACATTTTACATTTGGAAGTGGTGACGTTGGCGGGGAGATCATATATGTAAAAAGTTGGCTTCTTGAGTTCGGGTGCTTGCTTTGCAGACATAAGATTGTTACGTCCATCCATCCATGACCCAAGCAGAAAGACACACAGACAGAGACAACCATTCACGCCTTCACCCATGAGCCTAACGTGTCTTTTGACTCTGGGAGGAACCCGGAGTACCCAACGGAAATCCATGCAGCCACACAGAGAACATGGAAACTCTAAAAACTTTTAAAGGCAGACCTGAATCCTTGTTGATATAAACCCTCTGAACCTGCTCTGCTAATCTTTGTTCTTCCTTTTGGTTCTGGAAAGAGGAATAGAAAGAGCAAATTAGGAAGTTACATGCATTTATAACACAATATGATTTTGCTTCACCAAGTCAAAATTTTTACCAATGTTACAAAAGCACGACTTAGGTGTTTCTAGAGAGATTTGAGGCCTACCAGTTTTTTCAGAATATCATGGACAACATCAAGAACTGCATGTTTGTGCATCTTGTACAGCTCTTCTGTTACCATTGTACACTCTGTGGGGAACATGGAGAGGTCATAGAAGGGCGGGGCATGACAAACTAATAAAAGTCTAGCTGTGTCAGCGATAAGTAGCCTTCAGAGCACATCTGTGTCAATGTGCACAGTGATTCACATAGAGAAAAATAGATCAAGCATGGTGAAATGAAATGGAAATTTGGTATGACTGTCATGAGGATTTTAGCCAATTGTTAGCTTTCTTTCCTGTTTTTTACTTCCAAGTTTGTTAAAAACAAAGCATCGGCAGAGTTGGATGTGAGAAAGTTATTGTTAGTTAGTAATTTTCAGCAATTAATCACCTTTATGAACTTGACTATACTGGATGCTGAATGTCAAGTGGCAAACAGATAATAACAGTAACTCAATTATGACATAAAGCCAGCAATGATTAAAGCTAAATGTTACCATCACACATACATAATTGATATTATGTGGTAAAAGTACAAAAAAGAATCCATGACTGTCATGTTAATCTAACTGTTGACATGAGTGTGGACTACAGCAGTTACACTAAATGAGGTTGTTTTCTTACCGAAAGAGGACGGCCTTTCGCTAGGTCTGGCATCCCAGCATCTCACCATGAGCTCCATCAGTCCTTTCAACCCCTCACATCCTGTAGCCTGGCACCTGATCTCTTCCAGCGACGGGCGGTCTCCCTCTGGGATTCGAAAACGCACTATGCTGGACTTAGCGTCTACAGTAATAGAAGGGTTAAAATATTATTAGATTGCTATCCATATTATTTGGCAGGGCAGGGTTGGTGGAGCAGGCTCCAACCACCAATGGGGCACCAAATTTTGTAGAATTTGAAAATGCTTAAGTATTAATAGTGTCAATATTAAAATGTACACTATTCTGTCCTATATTCCCATTAATTCCCATTAATGTTGCCCTTTCATCCAGAAGTGGCGAAACGTTTTTAACCAAGAAGAAAAAAGTCTGTTTGATATGAATCAATCTTCTGATAACCAAACGATTACTGAGAATTTTCTCCAACAATAGGAGGTGTTGTCAAACACGTAAAGTCCCTCCAAATAACCACCAAAGAAGACAAAGAATACAAATATTAGAAGGTAAATAAAGCAAATAAACTGGACAGAGCATATGAAAGATTGATTGAAGAGGTACAACAGTCACTTACTTTCGTATGGTTGTTTTCCTGTGACAATTGACCACAGCAGTATGCCGTAGCTGAAAGAGACAGTCAGGATAATGGGGATGTCATAACAGTCACAAAAATGTTAACTGTCATTATCAATTACAAACTTTTATCACTTCCTGAGTGTGTGAGGCTGAGAGTCACCTGGTATCTAGAAGTTAAACCGATAGCAATAAATGAAAGACTCTCTAAAGTTCCTTGATGGTAATAAATTACAGTATTATTGAGAAAATATTTAGGCAACTGATGTTTAATTGCACAATTTAATTGTTTAACTGATGTAGTAATTATATTATTCAATTTTCATTTACTCATGTATACATAAAATTAGTTATTGTTAATAATTCTTATACAAACATTATTATCTAAGCTGCATTCAGTGCCTGTGTACCTGTAGATGTCAGAGGCTCGTGTAGGACTGTACGATAGCTCAAATGCCTCCGGTGGCATGTAGCTGATTGTTCCCCCTTCCTCTTCACTGTTCTTCTTAGAAACTCGTGAGATGCTGCGGTAAAACCGTGCAAGACCAAAATCTGTAAGCTGGACAAAATTTGCAATGGGGAAAAAAATTTGAAGGGAAGAAGAAAGCAGTTCAGAGAAGGGGGGCAGAGACACAAAGAGCACAAAGGTCAGCGTCAACACAGTGTGCTTGTCTGTTCCTATGTGCAGTTTTCTCCTTCTAAACTGTCCAACAAACTTCTAAAACTGCAGTAAAATCAAGTCTGGGATTTACCTTGGCATTAAGCTGGGAGTCCAGCAGCACATTGTTGGGCTTCAGATCCAGGTGAAGCATTGCAGGTGAGAGACTGTGGAGGAAGTTTATACCCAGAGACACTTGGTGAGCCAGTCTGAAGACCAGTGGCCACGGTGGAGCTCCACACAAGGAGTCCTGTTGTAGGACAACACTAAGATTATCAAAGAGCTCGGTGAGGTTTTATTTAGTGACTGTGGTGCATGGAGTTAAATGTCAAACATTAGAATGATAACATGTACACAGGGACAGAACTGACATGTTCCAGTTTAGTAGGTGTAACATGCATGTGATTACCATTTTAACATCTGCACAAAAATGGCAAATTTACCTTATTGGAAAATGAATCTATATCAGTAAGTAAATAAAATAAATCCCACTTATCCGTTATATTTATAAACTGTTTTTGTTATTCTGTCGGATTACAAATTTTAAGCATTCATGGTGCTGAATTAATTTTGTTGTCAATGTCAATTCATTTGTCAATATCGAACTCGCTCCACCCTGCCGCTCTAACGTGACAGTGGGATCTGTAGGTTGACAGTTACTTGTAGGGATGCAAGGGATCCTCTCTCCATAAACTCCATGACCAGGCCGAGCTGTGTTGACAGTGCTGAGGACAGCCGTCGACCCTTGTAAATGCCAAGGACCTGAATAACGTGAGGGTTGCTTCCTTGGCGCATCATGTCGAGCTCCCGCATCAAAGACGAACTCCTCCTGTTTGTGTACGTTTGTGATGTCAGTAAATCGTTCTGCTCATTTTAATTTCACTAATCACAAATTCTTGGTAACTACTGAACTCACCCATCATCATAATGAAGAAGTTTAATCGCCACATCATAGCACCACTGATGGTGCCTGGCTTTGTAGATTTGCCCAAAACCTCCAGAGTCAATCACCGCCCAGCTTTCCAGGCTTGAGTCTCCAATCAACACTAGTTCTGAACAACTGGTAAGCGCCATAGTTCACTGAAGGGGAAATTGTAAAATTTATGGACCTGAAAGAATAAAACTCTGTGTTTCCCTAAACATACCAGCCATATGCCTGAGATCATGTTTTCCAAATAACTTCCTTCTAATCCCAGCTCTCTAGTCGGTCATTAGAGTGTCTGAGATGAGATCTTCCTGTTTTCAGTTTGTATTAACTGACTGTGTGGTCAGGCAGATCACAGCTGTCTTTACTGTAAGTCTAATTAAACCTTTTTACCTCAGTGTTTTTGCATTTAACTGAGGCTTTGCATGGTCAAAACCATGCATACACATACAGACACATATTTGTTTCAGCTCACACACCATATATTAAAATATATTGGGCTTCAAATAAAATTAAAACCAAAAAACCAAAAGGAAAAAAAGTCAAGCAAAGATTATTATGGCGACGTATTCAATAGCTTGTTCTATGATAAGAATTTTACTTTCAAAGTTATTGCATTTATTAAAACGAGAAAAACAGGAAATTCTCACATTTGGAAAGTTGAAACCACAACATGTTTGGCATTTAGCCTGACTTACAAATAAATAATTAATAGCTAACGAATAAATAAGTTCTTCTCAACATCATGTAAAGTTTAAATGAACTCATGTCATGTACTGATGTTACTATTTCAGGAAGTGAGAGAAACAGGGGCACACTTAGAGGTAGGGAGGCTGTCAGAGCCAGAAACACATTATTTTTTCTTGCTCATCTGGCTCCTGACATGCCAAAAACAACAAAAGTATCTGAATAAAAGTTTGAGTTTCGTTTTTGATGTCAGTATTTGAAAGCACAGTCTGGTTTCATATTTCACACTGGGACCTCACAGACTTAAAGAGCAGCTTCACTCACAACTTGTGTGATCACACTTTACAGGAAACCACAGTTGTTTTGTTCACGGTAATAAGTATGCGATGGAAAGACTTTGAGTGGGCACAATAATAGAAACACTTATTAATTATAAACATACAACAGTCCTGACATGATAATTCACTCTGTGAAGCTACACCGTGCAACTATTCTTTAGCTTATGTTGATCCAACTGTAAGTGTGTAATTTTCTGTAATGTCAAGAGATGAGCCATCTGCCTTTTGCCCTGAAAATTAAAGTCTTTCCATTTTAGATCTAAAATTAAAAGTAAGTCACAATTGTGCTGTAGTGTATAGAACAACACATTCACTTCAAAACAGGTAACATTAAGGATAGAAAACAAAAAGACAAATGCAACAATTTCCTGATCAAATCCTCACGACAAACACTAAAAGCACTCATAAGAATAACATAATTCGATTTTTAAGAAAGGGGGAACCATTCTCCTCAGGGATAAACCCTTCTTCCTCATCATCCAACCATACTGACGGAGATACGTGTAAAAACCCTAATGCTAATTCAGGTACTTTCTACTCACAGCAGCGGCAGCAGCAGCAGCTCTTGTTCCATCTCAACAGGCAAAAGCATAAGTGAAACAATGCAGCCTAGATCCATCCCATTAATGCGCTTTACTTCTGCTTCTGGCTTACTCAGCAAACAGGCAAGTGTGTGGTGGGAAGTTAATCCTGTTCTTTGTTATTGTATTTGTACATACGAGTGCTTTTTTTTTGGCTCATTTGATTTAAGTTGCGTGACATTTTTGTACTTTGTGGCAGCTTGATTACCTTGTTAACAAACCACATGAGTTAGTTGTAACATTTTAAATATGAAATGTAACTCTAAATGCCTGTTATTATAACTGAGTTTCTGAGAATCATTTTGGTGGCAAAATTGTCTGTGTTTTATATTAAAGAACCAAATTGTCCTAATTTGGGGGAAGAGAAAGACAAGGAGGATTCATATGATTGCAAGACACTTATGATAGACCACACAGTAACCATGTCACCCACTATATGAGTACAATAAACTCATAAACAAAGGCTTTACCAGCAAGAATTATATTCATTTCATACCCAAAAAGTTTTTAAAAGCTGGATTTACTTTTGCCAGCAGAGGGCATAGTGTGCAAAGTGATTTACAGTAAACATGAGATTTACACAAAATCAGTTTGAAGTCTTGTAAGCCTGGTGATCACTGTGTGTTACCTAAACTGTGGCAATTTGTTGCTCATGACAAAAACTGAAACTATATTCAGTGGCCATACGTTTGGTAATACACCTGTACAGTCCGATACAAGCCAATGCAGCTGTTCTGCCTTAAAATGAACTTTTGTAAGGCCTTCATAAAGAGAATTGAAATGTATCTTAGCAGAGATGGGATTTTTACAGTCACATGGTAAAGTTTTTTTATTGCGATAACATCAGCACTATAACTTCAGATTTACCTACCAAGACAACGTTGAAATATTACTGTATGCAACACAGGATGAAAAAGTTGTATAAAACCCTGACAGCTGGGAGACTAAATGTCTGAAAAATAAAAATACCTGGTAGTGTGGATGTGAGCTTACACAGCTCACACCTCACCTCTGCTCTTCCTTCTGTAGCCTGAGCTATTAGACTATAGTTTATGGTGCATTGTGGGCAATGTAGGCACTAGGTTGTGACAGGGAAGAATATCAGAAGACAACAGCTCGGGTTCTGTTGCACTGTTTGCAAAGACAAAAACGTCGACTGTGAGATGAATAAAACAGTCAAATGCTTAAATGAAATAGCAATCGCATGTGTTGTACTGTCTTGAAGGATTTTCTGAGGGTTAAAACCTCCCTGCTGCAAAAATAGTGGACCATCTTTAAAACATCACATGAATTATTCTCCATAAAATCTTCAGTAATTCCCTCAAACCACTGGGCACTTTAACTATTGCAATGCCAATAAATCACTAAGGTTTTGTGTGGGACTTGCAGCTGCAGATGAATATGGTCACTATATAATATAGACTTTGAACACATGACATGTTTTACCCCAACAACACAGGATGTGTAGTGTAGGAGTTCCTTTTCCTGTTTCATTGCCTTGCTGGTCTTGCAAAAGGTGTAGCCGTATTCTAACAAACGTAGAATGGGAGATATGTTAATGGTGAAACGACTGCGACCTCAGATCCTGCCTTCCCCCCCCCGTGAAGCCAGAACCGGCAGGAAAAAACCCCGCTTCTGACGTCACTGGAAATCCCCTTGATCTCACGTCTGACAAAACACTGGCAAAAGTAAATAAACGCTTTTGTAAAATAGGCTTCAACTTAAATGTTGGCTTCTCTTTTCAGATCTGCTCTATGGACAATGTATATGTTTATAATCCATAACACGATTATAGTTCGCAGGCCACAATAACCCAGAGAGGAATTTAGGGAGTAAAGACATATTGTGCAAAACTTTGGCATGTGAGGATGCGTTTTCACGTGTGAACTGAGTCACACGGTGCGTTTGATCGGGGTCTGGAGCGCGAGTCCAGCCTGCCGGGCCTCGAACAGGGACCAGCTCTGGGGCTCCTCCGTTTAGTTTCGCTTTTGTCTACAGCCCGAGCACCGCGTCTCTCCGTGGTGGCCGAGGCCGCCGGTCGCTGCGTGATTCCCCAGCCCAGACTTGCGCCTCCCTCCGCGGGTCCGACGTGCGGGACTTTGGACTCGTCGTCTTCGTGTTGGCGTCTGATTGCGGAAGACTGTAGCGAGCCGCCGCCGCTGCTGCTGCTGCTGCTGCTGGAAACGAAACTCTGACGGCGCAGACACCGACTTCACGTAAGGAAACAGCCGAGAGATGATTTTTCATACTTTCCGTCATCTTAGAAACATCGAAAGCGCCGTTTTCGGATCGAACGCGCGGCTTGTCCCCGTTTCCGCTGCGTCTTTGGTGGGATCGAGTTCGGTTGCTCGTTGTCGACAAACATGAGCGTTTCCCAACAGTCCGACAGTTGCCGGAGACAAAGGCCGTGTTTGTCTTCGTGCTGTGGACGTGCGGCTCCAGACGTTGTGGCTCTTTGACTCGTGTGGGGACGTTGCAGAGGCACAGTGGGATGCGGGGATGCTGCTGGACTGAGGCGAATGAGTCCACATCAGGTGCAAAGTGGTCTGGTACTTCACCAGGAAATGTCCGCTGCGGTAGTGGAACTGTAGGAGTTTTAGTCTTCAAACTACAGAACAGGCGACTGTACGCTGTTGTATGATGTTTAGTGGAATCCATATATAAGTTGTCAGTTGTTATTAATGTTGTTCCTGATGACATAATGGTGTAATGATGCAAACTCGTGACTGGGAGGTTGCTGGTTCAATTCCTGGACCACTGACGTTGATTCAGGTTGGGATTAGTGAAAATCAGCACTTGGTTTTAAATGCAACAGCCCCATTTCGCTGCTCTTGAGCAAGACCTCACTGGGCAACTTCCAACTGTGCAAGTGTGTAACTGTGAGTTTGATAAGGGCGGTCCTGCAGGGGAGAGACAGACTGAGTGAAACCAAAGGTCACAGGTTATTCACTAAATGGTAAACACAATCCCCAAAGTTGCCTACAACTAAATATCGATTACAATTTCAAAAGGAATTCATGACTTTGGGGTTTGGGGGTGTCCACAGACTTTGTAGACATTGAACTGACCCTGGTTTTGCTTTTAAGTCAGACAAAAAGATCACAATGAAATGAGAGAGAGAAAATAACTGCTTGAATAATATTGGGAAGTTGTCTAAGTGTTACACATTTACGTATTGGTTTTTAATTAAAAGAGCTGAGCTTTAAAAAGTGACAAATGTTTCAATGTAGGGCTTCAAATACAAATGTTGTTGCTGGTTTTTGGGGTGTTTCTCATACCAGTGCTCTTTTGTACTCAGATTTACTATCAGATAGGTGTTGTTTCTAGGCTCTCAAATATGATCATTTCAGGCGTTCTTTGTCATACTGTTAGTCAGAAATTAACAGCTTATTTAAAGACATCATCTGAGAGAAATTATAATAATAATAGTCAAAACACAAAATCAGTTACATAAACTAAAGATATATTTAATAATTAGTTTTAGCCTTAGTGAATTGTATTGTGACCAACATTAATTCTTTCATGATGGTGATGACGTCAGAATGCAAGCAGTCACACTGTTGTGACTATTTGAAAAGTTGCATAAAATGTGTCTGTTTGTTTGTTTTTCACAGTATGTTTGTCTGCAACTGATTTAAGACCAAGGGATGGACGATGAGAGAAGCGATGGAGGGGGCGAACCAGAGGTGGAGGATGAGTTTGCATGCGCCGGGATGCTTCGGGGGTCCCTGGCCTCCCTGCATCGCACCGTGGAGCGAATATTCAGGGTGACGTTTTCAATCGGGGCAGACGATATGCCCCATGGCAACAACGGGCAGATATGGCTGAAACTAAGAGGCCCAAGCAACAATGTGAAAGCGGCGAAAGTAAGACATATTTACTTTTTTTATAGTGCACGTTTAGTGCAAAGGCAAAGTAATTTAGATGGCTGATATTGCTGAAGAGCCTGTGCCTGCCACACTGGAACATTTCCCATTAATATGACTAAAACCACACTCCTTATCTTGTTATTGTATTGATGGTATTCAAATGTATTTTCAAAATACAGAAGTACGGAGTTGGAATCAGCTTGTCAACCTTCATTTGGAAAGATATCAGTAAAGTCATATTGTTGTTTCTGGTTGGGTTAGTTCTCGTAGAGAAATGGCACTGTTCCTGAGAACTGACTCATCAGTGCTTTTTTAATGTTCATTAATAACTCTCGGTTAAGTTTCAGTATGTCGTCAGCCTGCAGACACATTCAGTCAAAAAGACTGATGACATACAATGGAGACGAAGTAAACTGACTCATAAAAGTAGATTTTAATCTGAATGCATTTCTGGAAACTACACTAGTGTGGAAGCTCATACAATACCAAAACTAAAACGCAGTAATCACATGACTGTTAAACACACATACAGTACAGTTATCGACACGTTCATACACATACGTATGATATAAATATGCAAGTCATATGCTAGTGTACCTGTTGCACATGAGCACAACAGCACTGACAAGTAAAAAGCCACGGACAATCTAAAAGTGATGTACCATTTCCATCCGATACTACACAGTCAATGTGAATGATAAAAAAACACATTATGATTTGATTTGATTCACAACTAAAGTCATAACCTAAGACTTAAAAAAATAACCACAAACAAGACAAAATATTTCTGGTTTGTAGTTATTTGTGAAAGGAGTGGTGAACCAGGAGGAGCAGCAGGAGGTTACGTATCCCACTGTCCTTCACTGTGTCTTCTGTGGAGCCAGAGGGCTGTTCATGGACTGTCTGATAAAATGCACATCAGCACATATAGTGGTAAGCTATGGATTCTGGATCTTTTTTTCTCTAATTTCTTAATATATGTTTAGGATGGACATTAAGACAGTGATGTACAAGTGATATTTGTTAAAACAAGACATATCTATTTTCTATAAAATAATATCCTACAGGGTAAAGTCCTGATATTCATGTACATTATAGTGTAAAGCCTTATCTGTGCTCATAAATATATTAAAAAAACAATTTTAGTATCATCACCCAAAACTGGCACAAATGCCGTTTTTAATATTGGATGTAATAATGGTAATGACTAATAATATGATATCTTAGAACGACATTGTTATTACCTAACAAAAAAAATACAGTATTAGTCAATTGCTATGTTGCATCATTATCTAAAACTATGCTACGCCCTTTAGAAGTGTGTGTTAATGTAACTCTGTGATGTCAATGGAAACTTTTCTTTTACTAGATTTTTTGCAAATCTACAACTCATGGAAACTTTAGTACTTTTTGACAAATTCCTTTTTCACTATTACTTGTTGCCACAAATTGCTCTGAAATAATTAAGTTGAAAAAGCACATGATTGGTAAATTGTTTTTCAAATTTGATTTGTCAATATCTGATTAGAATTTTGCAAGAGCATTTTTTTGTGGGTAGTCTAAAAATATTGAACTTTAGCCGAGAATAAGGAAGTTGTTTCAGTGGCTGGTCCAACCACCACTTTTACTTCTTAAGCCACAACTTAACAATAATGTTTTATGTCTCATATTTTATGTATATGATCCACCAATGTAAGCAGCTGAATTGGGTCAAAGTAGAAGTTTTAATAGTTTAGTCTTTACTTTCACAAAATTCATTCTTTTTTCTTGTTGACAAACTAGGTTGGATCTCCAGGATTCCTGCTTATATCGGGTCTGACGGAGCCTGTGGTGCAGGCCTGCTCCCTTATTGCAACCCTGGTTGAGAGCTATGAAGCCGCACATGTCAGACGCTCTGAGACCGGAGACAGAAGCTCAGGGGAGTCTCTGGATTCACGCCGGACATTTAAAACTCTGGTGGAGAAATGGGATGACAGGCATATCTTGGATCTTCTAGTGCTACCAGCATCTGTGAAGGAAATCCTGTTGGATTTGGTGAAAGACTCGGGACTTGGGCCAAGCCCGAACCTAGAACTGATAGAAAATGGTCAACCACATGATGAAGAGGAGGATAGCTGGGACAGACCCTCTGCCAATACGAACACACTCCCCAAGCCCTCCAATACTACTGATCAGCGGGGTGAAGGGACGAGTGCAGGTTCACAAAAACAAACAGCTGCTAAGGATTCCTTCCAGTCTTTGTCCATGTCTCTGGGTGCCCAAGGGATTGCAGAGGGTGCTGAGGAAACATTCATGCATTCTCCAGAGGAGATGGGAGAGGAGGAGCAGCCAGGGCAGAGGCAAACATTGGGTGCCAGAGATAGAGACGGGCTTAGGATTGAGCAAGAACAGGAGACAAAGTTTTTAAAGGGAAACAAGGAGTTTTGGCTTCTTTTAAAGTTTTTTACAGCCATGGGATACACAGAAGAAGTTGTGAAACGAGTACTTGCCCAAACAGGACCGAAAGAGGCCTCCCAGATACTGGACTTAGTTCAACAGGAACAAGATCGCAGCGACCAGGGGCAAACAATTCAGCGTGGTGTGGCCCTGAAGCAGAGTGTGAAGAACCGGCCATGTGAGACGGAGCACAGAGAGGAGGAAGGAAGTGCACAAAGTCGAGCTCAGATGATAACCAATAACAGAGACATCTCTGAGCCAGGCTGGGACGTGATAGAAAGCACAAGATGTTCAGAGGGAGAAGGCAGTGCTGAGACAAAGGAGGAAGGAAATGAGGAAGACTTTGTCCTGGGAGTCATGAAGAAAGCAGCTGCCAGTTGCGGGTACACTGAACAGAAAGTAGCAGAAGTCTATAACATGTTTCCTGATCCATCCACTCACCAGCTGCTCCTGGAGCTGCAGAGAGAGCAGAGCAAAGACACCGACGCCTTCAAGGAGGGACCACGAGAGATGGATGATGTGGTGCTGGAGAAACACGGACCAAAAGCAGAAGATGACAAAAAGAGACAATCTGATAATCAAAACTGGGTAGAAGTTCTAAAAGTGACTTCACCGTTTGCAGAACCAGATTTGTTAACTCAGACTAAAATAGCCCAGCAGCTCCCAGCGAGTCAGTCCACTTCACAGAAAAAGCAACACAAGCCTTCAAAGTCACAAACCCAACACCAGCTGCACCTGCCTCACGTCAAAGGGCCACCTATGCCTATGTATCACTCATCGCTGGATCCTGCCCTCATCACTTTGCCCTCTAATAAACAACATGGCCAAAGCATCCACAGGACTAACGAATTAAAAAAAACTCATCCTCCTCAGGCCAGCACACTAAAGCCAAAGCCCGAGGGCGCTGCTGACCAATCTCCCACAAGAGCGAAGGAAAGACGGGGTTTCCACTCGGCTTCGTCAGTGGTGGTGACAGGAGAGCAGCGTTTCCTGGAGGGACTTCAGACGCCCTTTGACCTCCAGCTCACAGATAAGCCTGGAGATCTGAAGCTGAGGACAATTATTATCGATGGCAGCAACGTGGCCATGAGGTGGGAATCACAGCAAAGAGTGAGAAAACTGCGTGGTAAACATTCAATTCAGGCTTTTTGTTTATCATTTACTGTCTAAGAGTTAAATACTGTAAGTGACTATTCTGAAAAAAATGAACAGTCAATATATATATATATATATATATATATATATATATATATATATATATATATATATATATATATATATATATGCTGTTTACTATCATGTATGATAAACAAAGCCTGTAATCTTCATAACTAATAAGTTACAAACAGCAAACATTGGACATTTTTCCATTTTAAGCTGGGAGAACTTGATTTGATTATCACGAATCTTTGCAGCTGTAGATGTAAAAATAAGAGATAATCATAGATGGTGATTGATTTTAAAAGGTTATCAATGCTGCTCATAATTTCTTTATTATCCATTATTGTTTTATACAAACACACATTAAATAATAAAAATGCATCACTTTATTAAGTAAAGCAGATATTTATTGAAAGAATAACTGTTGTAATGCACACTGAAAGGAAAATGTAGAAATATTATAAACTGGGTTTCAGTTTGGTGCCAAGTGTGTAAATGTCCTGTAGATTAAGACAGAAAAACAAATCACATCGCTGAACTGTGTATGTGAACTGTGATAATAATAATAATGACCTGAATTTCATAACCTTTCATGACCTTCTTTAAATCTGCATTTATAAAAGTCATTGTTTTGCGTGTTCCACAGTCACGGGCTGGGTCTATTCTTCTCCTGTCGAGGAATCGCTTTGGCTGTCCAGCACTTTTGGGACCGAGGCCATCGTCACATCAGCGCCCTCCTGCCACAGTGGAGACAGAAGAATGATCCAAAGATTAAAGGTATCACTACCTGTTCTTCGTCTATTACTTTAAGCCTAATATCTTTACTATATTAAATATTGTGATATTGTGTGAACACTGTTGGGGCGCAACTAACATTTTTTACTTAATTATATTCCCCTAAATTAAAGGAAGCTGCAAAATATAACACTTGAAAGGCTGGATTAACAGTATATTTGACATTTGAAATATTGTGTCTATGTCAGCTAGACACAATGATTAATATCGATTAATAAACTCAACCTTTCATTACTGCAATAACCAACCAGTCAAAAGCTAGTCTAACAGCTGAGCCACTGCCGCCCCTAATGGGACGTTATCCCAGACTATATATTTGAGCATACCCTACTTAAGAAAAGCAGAATTAGAGGAAATCATTTCTGTAAGTGGCTGTTTTCATTTTGTGCACAATAACCATAGTGCTGTGTTTTCCCACCGTTCAGAGCAGCACTATTTGGCCGAGCTACAGAAGCTCGGTCTTGTTTCCTACACCCCCTCAAGAGAGTTCCAGGGTAAGAGGATCAGCTCATATGATGACAGGTACATGGAATTCTCCTTGAAAAACTATTCTGATAATAAGTTTACTGTATCAGAGGCCCAGAGAGATACATATTTATCTAATTAGAAAGTTACTGGTTTCACTTACTGGCTCGTAAAAGCCGTGAAAGTGAGAAACCCTCCTTTGGTTTCTGTTAACATGCATAACTCTCTAATGAAATATTGTACATATTCAACAGAGGACAATACAAATGTATTACAGGTATTAGATTCACTAGAGCAATGTTATGTCGGATCTTTGGGCACCTACAGCCATCAAAAGCCACGGTTTTATCACTTTATTGGTGTGGACATGTTGTTTTTTCCTAATCTTCATCATGTCTTCTGCATTGTTTCCACAGATTAATGCTGCAGCTTGCCCAAAAGACAGATGGAGTGATCGTTACTAATGACAACCTGAGAGACCTTTTAGATGAGTCTCATGTTTTTAGGGACATCATCAAAAAGAGGTATAATTTACATATGACAGCTTCAGGAACCTTGAAATCTAATCGGCATTGTGTGATTTCACATACTGTACACAGCTGTAAAGTCATTTTCTTGGTTCACCTACATTGGGAATAAGAACCGCATTGGTCCATTGGTCAGTCAACCAGAAATTAATTAGCAGCTACTGTGTTCTGAAATGTAATTAATCACCCTTAGTTTGACCATTATGCATAACAGTCTAATAATCAGATTTTGTTTCAAATCTGTTTCTCCTCAAATCACAATCTACTGTGTAAGAAAGCGTTCATATTCAGTCAGTTAAGAGTATGGGTCTACTTTTTTCACCCCTGCTTGTACCTAAATAATATTAACATCAACATTCTCTCACAATCTGGTGTCTTTGCCTCCCAAGACTTCTTCAGTACACATTTGTTGGGGATCTTTTCATGGTTCCAGACGACCCTCTGGGGAGAGGAGGGCCTCACTTGGACGAATTTCTGCGTTCAGAACACAGGTATTACCACACACACACATGCTTTCTTAATTTTAAGTTGTACTTAATAATGCATGTGTATTTGCATATTTTATATCTTGAATGGGATTGAGTTTCATGGTAGCGACAACTTAAATTATGGATTGTAGCTTTAAAGATTTGTGAGATTCAGAAGGAGTTGTTACCAGAAATTGATTATAATGTTCATAATTATCTTTTCATTAGTGTTTAATCACCTGAAAATAAGAACTGTTAGGTCAGGTTAGAATAGGCCTTTTATATCTGCATAATATTTGTGTCAGCCACCGTGTTGGACTGCAAATGTTTCTAGTCCAGAGGACAAACCATTAGGTGTAGGAAGTGTTTTTACGTTAAAGTAGCAGCTTTAATTTGTGGACACTCTGTTGCCACTTCTTTACTTTTGCCAGAGGAATGTGAAACGTACAGGTACTGTTTTAATAAGCGTCTATATATTGAAATGCAAACAGAATGTAGACCTAGGTTGTTGAAAGAATGAGAAGAAAAGGAAAAAAGTCTTTATAAACACCAGTAATAATTAACAAACAGTAACCATTATTGTTACTGTTACCAAGTGGCTCTTATTATGAAGCATCTTATACAATCCATTTAAAAATTTGTTTACTGTTTTTTAGGAGCCCTGACCCAGGAAACCATTCTTTTGCTGGTCTTGGCACCACTTTCCCTCACTCCAAACCTCTGCGTGCCCAAACAGAGGTCCTAAACTTCCGCGATCGAACAATGGGTGGTGCTTTGGATGCAACAGGTGGAGGTAAAGGCAGAGGGAACTGGAGGGTGCGGGACACGGGACACCAGCAAAGGCAGCATGAATCTGGAGGCCTCATTGCAAACAGGAGTCCGGAGGAAACAGCCAGCCTGAGGGAACAGCTCTGTCAGGTTTTCCCAGGTCAGGACAACATGGTCATGCTGGTGCTGCAGTGCCACCCATCACAGACAGATATGAATGTGCTATCTGATCTGATGTTAGAGCAGCAGGAAAACTAACGTATTTATTATTATTTCCCACCAAAGCAAGTATAAAAAATCTCATCAGTCAAGGATTTAAACAGTCAAGGAAAATATATGATTATCAGATGAGTGGCGAAGCTTCCTGTTGACAGGCGAAGACACCTGTGTTTTAATTTTGGCTTCCCTTTATATTTGTTTGTTGCCATGTCTGTTATTTCTATCCACTGTCCAATAAGAGTTAATAAAGGTATTTGAAAAATAGATAACAGTCAGGGATGAAAAATGTGTCCTCTCCCCTCCCTAGTGTTCGGTGCATACTTTTGTTTCCCAAGCAAAAATGTCCAGGTTTGATTAATCATCTAACAATGTTAACTTTTTTAGCTTTGCCCTATAAAGTTTGTCAGTTGAAAATTAGAGGTTACATTTATTTGATTTCTACTTTATCATCTGTTGATGTGTTTGATAATAGAGATGGATGGATGAGCCCCTACTTGATTACTTTTATCTGACATGTTTCAAGCAACTTTGGCTTCTCACCTGTTTGAGTGTATCTAGCCCCTACCCTCCCTCTGTCCACCTTTTACCATTCTAGGTTAATCATATTCAGGTGAAAGAACAAGATTGGAAGAATAAATCAACGGAAGAGATATCATCCCTAATTTAATCTTCACTAACTGTTGCACTGAGAAGTTTTAAAATAATAGTCATAATCCATCTTTTAAGCCAATAAACATTTGTTAAGGTTTCATCACAACATTGGGGTAATTAATATATATTTTCATCACTCTCCTCCAAATTACACTTTTATTATAGTTTCCTATAAAGAATAAGGAAAGCAATATAACAAGTTTTTTCTCTAGTTATGTTCAATCTGTTGTAACCATCTCAACTTTGTATTTTATAACTAGCTTGTTTTTGTTGTAAGAGCAAAATAGGATGTACTGTCCTAAGAATAGGTGTGAATATCTGCTCCTATGAGAATGTGTCATACTTGTGCTTGCAATATTCTGTACATGCAATTCTATCGTCAGACTGTGCACCTGGATGAGGAGCTTTATGAGCTGGAATCTAATGAAGGCCGTTCATGTTTCTTGGAGTGAAGCTGAATGTCAAGCCACACAAAGGCTATTGCAAAATGTTTGACCAATTTTAAAACTTTTGTTTAGCAATTTGCTAATTCTTTTTGTATTGTTTATATTTGTACATTTTAAGACTTCTGTGCTGAATTCTACTGTGTATAGTTTGAATAAATCAATTTATAAAAGCAGTATGATAATTTGTGATCGAAAGGGAGATCATGTAAAGTGTTGACTTGATTATGTTTTAAATTAGCTGAAATTAGGGTGAGATGAACTGTAGTACTTTTGTACTACATGAGCAGAATACTGCTTATACATTTGAGAAGATGTTTACTGCTCTGTGAGCATGCATTTGGTGACTTTAGTCTAACCGTATTCAGGCATCCTGTTTTAAACTAAGCTGAATTTTGTTTAAAATTGAATATACATCAAGTAACTATGGAATTCTGCACAAACACACGTCAGAACATTATTAGTAAATATAAACGGCATCTCATAGTAAGTGAGATAGGTCTTTTTAGTGGTTGAGTTGCATTGTGTGTATAGCAGGTGCCAGAAACTGCTGTTTTTGATCTTTTCCACCAGAGGTTGCAATATGTACAAGTGTAACAGGAAAGTGACTATGACGCAGCAGAATTCTTGGACTCATACTGTATTGTCATTGGGAAGTATATAACACACGCTGCAAATGAAATTGTATCTACATTTGTCTTGACATACATGAACATATTTTAGAAAAAAATCATTTCATTTGTCTTCACATTGGTACACGGTAAGATACAGTCAGTGTTGTTTGACTTAACAAGGCTGAGTTTAAGACAAATTTCATAAAGAAATGACCACTGCAAACACTCAAATATTTAATGAACAAATTAGTATATACACTGACTATTTCACAGCTGCTTGATCTGAACCAAACTTGCATCAGTGGGTGATGAATAACACAGAAAGTCTTGGAAAATATTTTCTCAAGTTTTCCCATAAATTTCAAAAAATACTGAAGCAGCTACATGCATATATCTACAAAATGTTGATAAAGTTTACTGTATTTTTTTTGCTTTATTTTCCTTTTGCTATTTTGCTATTATATATATTTGCTATATATATATATATATATACACATTGTTTTTATTTTATTTTTTGCTGCACATAATAAATGTTTTGTGTTTACACAGGAAAAGGCAGTGATAGTATAATTATGACTTGTAATTTTTTTGAACTTCAGAGAGGAGAGTTAAGTCTCCTCTTTCTGAGAATAGATACATGCTAAACTGGTTGAGTGAGTTTTGAACAACAGCATATAGACCGCACATCTATTTTAGGAACATACTTAGTACGACTGAAAACATTTTCACACAGACATATAAAAAGACATTCCAAGCATTGAACCTGTCCAGGACAGTCTTCAGCATCTGGTTTACCTCTACAGGAGTGTGGTGAGTATGGGTGTGGCTTTAAGTGTGTTTAATTTTTCTAATACCAGTCTAACTCCTTACATAATAAACAATTAGAAGTACAGACAGTGCATAAAGAGAGGAAAATAAGGCATCATCACTGTGTGCACTACAAAAATAAACTGTATTTAATGTTTCGGCTGATTGGTGGGCAGGTGAATATTATATATGTAAATTACTGGGCGATGTGCGAACTGTGGGTGTAGTCAGAAACCTCCCAGCAGACACCACATCAACACTGTTTATGCGTCTGCAGCATTTTTAGTATTAGAGTGTTTCACATTTTTTGCCCATAGGTGTTTTTAGTTTTGTCCCTGACTCATCAGGGAGAGATCTAGATTGCAGGTTTATCTATAGGCCTTCGTGTAAAACACCATTTAGAAAAGAGTTGTTATAATCAAAATGTAAATAAAAAGATAACGGAATGTTTAAAATTGTTTATAAATATTTTTGCATTTATTTCAGTTTGTATATACAACAAATTCAAATTTGGAACTGAGATTTTTTTAAATGCACTAGTTGTTTTCAGTGTGACAGGTCTGGACTGCAGGCAGGCCAGCGTAGCACTCAGACTCTTTTACTACAGAGCCATGGTGTTAAAATCTGCAGAATCTACTTAGATATTGTGTTGCTGAAATAAGATTTAAGTCTGATGGTGTGTCTCCTTTTCAGTGTGGGGGGACACAGCATCCATGGTTGGAGTTTCATTTGTGGTTGTAGTGACAAATTGTGTTTATTGTCATTCATTTTCACAGGAGTCCCTGAGCACATGGAGTTATTTACACTACAGCATTATGTCTATTGCCTAAAGGCTCGAAGGTCATAGCCATTTGACCATGTCTCCATACACAGATTTCCCTGGATTCCCTGTTTTGATGACATCATGTGCCACAGCTGATATATTTACATCGGTCCCAACTTTTTGGTAATACATTACCAAAAGAATTAAATAAATTAAAATCTAATGTCATGCTACAAAGTCATAAGAAAACTGATACCATTAAAAGCACAACAAATATTAGCTAAAAGGTTTACAGTAAGTTATTAAGCTGTATTATAGAAGTGAAGAAGTCTTACAGTAAAATTAAATATAAACTAATTCCTACTATAAACTAATAAAATAATTCTGTACTAGTTCTTGCAATTAAAAACTATCCATGTACCTGTAAAATGGGGTTAAATGAGTAAATGCAATATCTGCACATTTTATCAACAAAATTTAGGACTTCAGAATTCATGCAAAGTCATGCAATAGTCTAGATCGGTGTCGATGGTATTTAGGTTTTGAAATTTGCTATTCGCAAAGGTTATATCAGCTCTTATATAACCCAGGTACAGTACGCACACATTCATCTGGCATTAAAACCTGCAGCTGACCCATCCACACTACAGTATGATTGTATGTTTGCTGATGTTGTAAAATTGCTTGTTTGGCAATATGGCGAAATATTACTACAACAATAAAGGTGTATGATTTGAAAAAGAGAGACAGAGGGCACAAAGAGACAAGTGCAAGACAAACACAGTCCGGTCTCTTAAACATTGAATTACAAGGTAGTGTAGATGAGCATCTGCTCTTTTAAAGCAATGCTTTGCACATTTTCTTGTAGACTGCCAAAGACATTAACTTTAAAAATATGTTCCGCCTTTAAAACTTCATTACTTTCATTTTGTTCTCCAGATGGGTAAGGTTTATGTATTTGTTCTTAATTCACTTTGCAGTTTTTGCTAGCCAGAATTTATAACTCCACACACCCAACTGCTGCAGTTTTTTGGATTTGAATTTTATGCCACCGATAAAAATCCTATACGGTGGGCAAAATAACAGAAACAGCTCTCTGTTTAAGATGGCAGATTCAATCAATAAAATCACACACAGCCCAGAAGGCTGAATCAACACTTAAATAAACCTGAACATGTTGAAATTAGAATGCAGAGATTCAAAAATGAGACACAGTGGAAAATAGCTGTGTCTCACTTTGAGACATTCCAAAGTGAGACACAGTGGACAAAACCCCCCACACCACCACCACCAAATGACCACTTTCAGCGTTTGATGGGCTGCACAGTTGGATCGGGGTCCATTGTCTTCCTCCCCGTCCCTCCACCTGTGTTTCCTCCCCGTCCCTCCACCTGTGTTTCCTCCCCACCTGGTTTCCTCCCCATCCCTCCACCTGTGTTTCCTCACCGTCCCTCCACCTGTGCTTCCTCCCCACCTGGTTTCCTCCCCATCTTATTACCTCCCCATCTGATTTCCTCCCCACCTGGTTTTCCCCTCCCTCCACCTGGTTTCCTCCCCGTCCCTCCACCTGTGTTTCCTTCCTGTCCCTCCGCCCGTTTCCTTCCTGTCCCTCCACCTGTGTTTCCTCCACGTCCCTCCACCTGTGTTTCCTCCCCGTCCCTCCACCTGTGCCCCGTCCCTCCACCTGTGTTTCCTTCCTGTCCCTCCACCTGTCCCTCCACCTGTGTTTCCTCCACGTCCCTCCACCTGTGTTTCCTCCCGTCCCTCCACCTGTGTTTCCTCCCCGTCCCTCCAGCTGTGTTTCCTCCACGTCCCTCCACCTGTGCTTCCTCCCCACCTGGTTTCCTCCCCATCCCTCCACCTGTGTTTCCTCACCGTCCCTCCACCTGTTTCCTCCCCACCTGGTTTCCTCCCCGTCCCTCCACCTGTGTTTCCTCACCGTCCCTCCACCTGTGCTTCCTCCCCACCTGGTTTCCTCCCCATCTTATTACCTCCCCATCTGATTTCCTCCCCACCTGGTTTCCTCCCCGTCCCTCCACCTGTGTTTCCTCCCCGTCCCTCCACCTGTGTTTCCTTCCTGTCCCTCCGCCTGCGTTTCCTTCCTGTCCCTCCACCTGTGTTTCCTCCACGTCCCTCCACCTGTGTTTCCTCCCCGTCCCTCCACCTGTGTTTCCTCCCCGTCCCTCCACCTGTGTTTCCTTCCTGTCCCTCCGCCTGCGTTTCCTTCCTGTCCCTCCACCTGTGTTTCCTCCACGTCCCTCCACCTGTGTTTCCTCCCCGTCCCTCCACCTGTGTTTCCTCCCCGTCCCTCCAGCTGTGTTTCCTCCACGTCCCTCCACCTGTGCTTCCTCCCCACCTGGTTTCCTCCCCATCCCTCCACCTGTGTTTCCTCACCGTCCCTCCACCTGTGCTTCCTCCCCACCTGGTTTCCTCCCCATCTTATTACCTCCCCATCTGATTTCCTCCCCACCTGGTTCCTCCCCGTCCCTCCACCTGTGTTTCCTCCCGTCCCTCCACCTGTGTTTCCTTCCTGTCCCTCCGCCTGCGTTTCCTTCCTGTCCCTCCACCTGTGTTTCCTCCCGTCCCTCCCTCCAGTCCCTCCACCTGTGTTTCCTCCCGTCCCTCCACCTGTGTTTCCTTCCCGTCCCTCCACCTGTGTTTCCTCCCCGTCCCTCCACCTGTGTTTCCTTCCCGTCCCTCCACCTGTGTTTCCTCCCCGTCCCTCCACCTGTGTTTCCTTCCCGTCCCTCCAGCTGTGTTTCCTCCACGTCCCTCCACCTGTGTTTCCTCCCGTCCCTCCAGCTGTGTTTCTCCACATCCCTCCACCTGGTTTCCTCCCCACCTGGTTTCCTTCCCTCCCCTGTTTCCCTCCACCTGTTTCCTTCCCGTCCCTCCAGCTGTGTTTTTCCAGCTGTGTTTCCTCCCGTCCCTCCTCCCGTCCCTCCACCTGTGTTTCCTCTCCACCTGGTTTCCTCCCCCTTATTCCCTCCACCTGATTTCCCCACCTGGTTTCCTCCCCGTCCCTCCACCTGTGTTTCCCTCCACCTGTGTTTCCTCCCGTCCCTCCCTCCACCTGTGTTTCCTCCCGTCCCTCCACCTGTGTTTCCTTCCTCCCCACCACCTGTGTTTCCTCACCGTCCCTCCACCTGTGCTTCCTCCCCACCTGGTTTCCTCCCCATCTTATTTCCTCCCCATCTGATTTCCTCCCCACCTGGTTTCCTCCCCGTCCCTCCACCTGTGTTTCCTCCCCGTCCCTCCACCTGTGTTTCCTTCCTGTCCCTCCGCCCTGTTTCCTTCCTGTCCCTCCACCTGTGTTTCCTCCACATCCCTCCACCTGTGTTTCCTCCCGTCCCTCCACCTGTGTTTCCTTCCCGTCCCTCCACCTGTGTTTCCTCCCGTCCCTCCACCTGTGTTTCCTCCACGTCCCTCCACCTGTGTTTCCTCCCGTCCCTCCAGCTGTTTTCCTCCACCCCATCTCCACCTGTGCTTCCTCCCCACCTGGTTTCCTCCCCGTCCCTCCGCCTGCGTTTCCTTCCTGTCCCTCCACCTGTGTTTCCTTCCCGTCCCTCCACCTGTTTCCTCCCCGTCCCTCCAGCTGTTTCCTCCCCGTCCCTCCACCTGTGTTTCCCCTCCACCTGTGTTTCCCTCCACCTGTGTTTCTCTCCACCTGGTTTCCCCCATCTTATTTCCTCCCCATCTGATTTCCCTCCACCTGTGTTTCCTCCCCGTCCCTCCAGCTGTGTTTCCTCCCCGTCCCTCCACCTGTGTTTCCTTCCCGTCCCTCCAGCTGTGTTTCCTCCACGTCCCTCCACCTGTGTTTCCTCCCCGTCCCTCCAGCTGTGTTTCCTCCACGTCCCTCCACCTGTGCTTCCTCCCCACCTGGTTTCCTCCCCGTCCCTCCGCCTGCGTTTCCTTCCTGTCCCTCCACCTGTGTTTCCTTCCCGTCCCTCCAGCTGTGTTTCCTCCCCGTCCCTCCAGCTGTGTTTCCTCCCCGTCCCTCCACCTGTGTTTCCCCTCCACCTGTGTTTCCTCCCCGTCCCTCCACCTGTGTTTCCTCTCCACCTGGTTTCCTCCCCATCTTATTTCCTCCCCATCTGATTTCCTCCCCACCTGGTTTCCTCCCCGTCCCTCCAGCTGTGTTTCCTCCCCGTCCCTCCACCTGTGTTTCCTCTCCACCTGTGTTTCCTCCCCGTCCCTCCACCTGTGTTTCCTCTCCACCTGTGTTTCCTCCCCATCTGATTTCCCCTGGTTTCTCCCCGTCCCTCCACCTGTGTTTCCTCCCCATCCCTCCACCTGTGTTTCCTCTCCACCTGTGTTTCCTCCCCGTCCCTCCGCCTGTGTTTCCTCTCCACCTGTGTTTCCTCCTTCCTATTTGCACAGCCGGAGCAGCGCGGCCTGTGCTCGTGCCCGCGGCCTGTGCTCGTGCCCGCGCTGACTCACCTGCGTCCCGCTCCGACTTGACACAGTCGCTCGCCCGCGGAGTCACACGCAGCGTCTCTTCTCTGGAAAGGAAGACATGGAAGAAGATATGTTTGCAGGCTAATTTTGTCTTTTCCAGAGGAAACTGGGCGATAATAGCGCAGAAGGAGCCAGTTTTCCCATGTGTTGTGAGTTGAAATGGAGCCCAGAGAGACACGTTAACGCTAAAAACAATGCGGTAAGAAAATTTCTGGAACGAACCTTACGTTAAATAACATTCAAATGATGCGCTTTTGTTGCTTCCGCTTGTGTTAATATACATAATATAGATATATGGTTGTGTTAATATACAAACCGGTGTTTTTTTCTGTTAAGTTAATAATGAGTTTGATGAATAATTTACTGTGCGGAAAATGAATTGTCATTGTAAAGTGATTTTTCGTCTTTTCTAACTTAGCTAGCTGCGCCTGCCCTCGGATGTACCTGAGCTAACGCTCGATGTGTCAGGCAGCTTTGTTAAGCCACGTTCACCCGACGGCGATAACATCTTAAAATCATTTTCCTTTGAAATTCATCCCCTTCAACACTGTACACGGATTGTGAAATGCGCGGTTCAACAGGTTCTTCGTTCTGACACGGCCAAAGAAAAGTCAAACAGTCCAAAGATGTTAGAACATCTTACATTTGAAATGCCTGTGAGTCAATGCCAATTTGTCCTCCAACAGAAACGGACGTTCTTCAGGCCGAATGTCAAACGGTTTCTCAAATGGAAACACACAACTTCACTTTGGCTTCTGGAAGTTTGTGGCGTTGTCTCACTTCAGACTCTGTATAGACAGACACAATCAGTCTAGTTGTTAAAACCGACAAAATCATTTGTGGTTGGATATCTATTGTAGATCTTCCCTTAACCGAGAGAGAGTCTTGTCTTGTTTTCTCAAAATTCTATGAATCCACTTAAGAAACAGAATTATTTATGTATCATTCATCAAAAAGAGATTTTGTGGTTTGATTTAGGTCTAAGGATGTTAGTTTTTCTAAGTACTTCACCGACAGCCAAGACAGACTAGTGAGTTCAGCATACAGGAAAAAAGGACACTAGTGCAACAGCCATTAAATGTCCTGTCATTACCGCAAAGTGTTTTGGCCTTTAAAAGACAGTCTCCTACGTAAAACCGTACAAAAATTTAAAAGATTTCTAGTAGTTTAATGTAAAAGCGTACAGTACATTACAATGGGCAGTAAATCAAAATTAGTAGATTAATCAAATATATTACTATGTAATCCCTCTGTGACTTTGCTATTGAATCAAATATGCACATGTCGCAGAGGATGCAGATTAAAAAGGAATTATTAATCCCATTCTTAATTTTAATGGTGACACTATATCTGATTGGACATGTGGGAGTCAGCTGTGATATTTTGCACAATGAGAGGGGTCACAAGAACTAACAGCCAACAAAGGAAAGCAACAGAAAGGGAAATCAAAGTTAACCACTAAGTGCAGTCGTGGCTGTAAAAAAAATGTTTTTAATGTGGACTGGGTGCGTCGCTAACATGTCATTCCAGTACACACCTGAATAGTGTGTATGTGTGTTATACATGAGTGCGTGTTACTGGGGAAGAGCCTACAGCTAGACCAACGAGTTTGTTGCATATTGGGGAAGTGGCTAGGAGAAGTCTCTTATTAAATGAGCATTGAATCCATGTATAGGTAAAGTAAACTCCCTTACAATCATTATTGGAGTTTGATAGTGAGACAGATCTTGTAGCTTTGAGATGAAATGTTAACTGAAGTGCATTGTTTTTTCCTAATTTGTAATAATTCTAGTCTTCATGTGTCATTTTTGTATTGCAGGGAGACACGACACGCATCAAGCATGTATTAGTGCTTATCAGACGACATTATGCTATTTAAGATTCCTTGTCGGTGATATTTTGGACTCTAATATGTCTATATAACTTGAAACTGAGGGATTACTTACAACAGAGAAGCTGGACTCCCAAAAAATTGGCAACTACTTTCTATTTTTTATCTTTCATTCATTTAATCTGAAACTAACACAAAGATTGAAGTTCTCCTTACTGCACAGGCATAAACAACACATTGTGTGTTTATCATGTAGGCAAGACAAAAGAAAAGTCAAGGTGACAAGTCTGTAGAAAGATCTTGCTTACACAGCTCATGATGCCAGATGAGTCACAAGGTTTTCCGGTTAAGAGGAGTCCTGGAGCAGAAGCGTCACGGGTTCCTTTAGTGCCAGACATTGTGGTCATCTACAGCGAAGAGGTGCACAAAAATGCTGAAGGCAACACCCTGGAGCTGGAGGATTTCAGCCACAAAACAGATCATGTAAAACAATTCGTACAAAGCGATGAACTTAACATTTTCCAATCGAATGACAGCACAACAAACAAGAATGACATCAAGGTAGTTGGGAGCCATTCAGGACTCACTGAGTCCCAGGTTTCTGTAGAAGTAGGTGTGGCAAAGACAACACAGGCCCCTGAACCTACTAAGGCCAGTCCTTTGTTGAGGGGGGCTTGTGTTAGCCCTCAGGCTTCAGATAATGCCCCATTCCACTCATCCTGTGACAGGCTACAAAGTGACAACAGCACTTCATCACTAACAAATGGCTGCAGGGACCTACACTACAGCTGCACAGAATCCAGGCCTAAAAACACCTGTACTAATTTCAGCACTGACCCATGTGATGTAGAGTTATCTGAGTTTGGAAGCTCCCCGGAAAGGGCAAATCCAGACTCCTCTGTCAATATCTCTGAACCCAGTTTAGTCACATCTCAGTTTAACAAAACCACCAAGGACGATGACAAAGGCAAATCCAGTTCACCTGTATTGACTGATCTTTCATCTGAAGCTGCCCAAACAAGACACAGCATAGATGGCAGGTCCAGCCAGCTTAATGAAGAGGAGGACGGAGAAGAGGACAGACAAAGCACTGGGTCCAAACGGAGTGTTAAAGAGGGTGTGTGTTGCTGCTATCATGCAGTCCACAGGGCCTTTTTGCAGTGCGTGGAGGAAACTCCAGCCATGCTGTCTGGACTGATGCTGTCTTTGGCCTTCTGTTTGGCGGTCATCATCCTCATCCCCACTACTGGAAGGGTGAGACTCAGATTTGTGTGTGTGTGTGTATGTGTGTGTGAAGAAACTTGTTGCTGCTCATTTAACACCTTATACTTCAAGTAACAGTCCCAAAATTTCAGCTTCTCAAGTATGTGACTGTGCTGTTGTTATTTTTTCACGTAAAATTAAATACAATACTGGCTCAGGAGCATATATGATATGAATTTACTCTTCAAACATTATTCAAATGTCATGTTTTCTGTCACTAGAACTCCAAAACTAAAACATTTTCAGTTTACTATGAAGTATGAAAAATCAGCATGTCCTCAAAGTAGAGCAACTGAACACAGAGACTTTTTTTTTTGAAAAATCACCTATAACATTGTTGAAGTTTTTTTTTTTTGGTGCTCAACTAATCAATGAATGTATAAATTATTTTAGTTGTTACAATGATGAAAACATTGCTTAATTTATAGTGTAAGTTAGCAACAGACTTTAACAGATTATTGCAGATATGATGGTAATTTTGGAGCAAAATGAGTATGAAGAAACTACCCTGTGATATTTCACTTGAAAGAGCATTTAGAAGGTTATAATAGCAGGTTCACAGCAAACTCTAGTTCGGTCAAAGAAATAGAGTCATAAACCTGTTCTTCCAAAATACCATAACATTCCTGTTCTTTTAAAGTTACGTACTACATGACTCCTCATTTTCACAAAACTGCTGCATGCATGAAAACAGCATATTTTGTGTACCAACCTGTAGTATAAAAATAAGGCGTCAAGTTAAGCAGATCCAACTAAGGCTGAATTTTTTGTGATATTTTTTGATACATAAGATTTGGGCTTTTACACTTGGTTGAGTAAAATAATACATTTCAATATCACCCCAAGCTGTGCAAATTTGTAAACTCCTTTTCCAATATATTCTAGACTAAACACAGAATTTATTATTAAAATTGCTGTCAGAATAAGCAATACTGAAAACAAATTTACCACCAGTTACTAACCAATCACATAGCATTATCATTTATTTATAAAGTATTTATTCTAAAACATCTTAAATGTATTTAACTTGTTACAGTACATTTAAATTTGCAGGCAGTGATGGAGTTTGTTAAATTAACTTTTTGAACTCACTACTAGTTATTTTGTTGATATAAATCCATGAGCACTAAAAAGGGGGTGTTAACAGGAACAACATTCTAATGCCAAAAATGCAAATACTTTCTCTTCCATTTGCTAGCAAAGATTAAAAACATTGCTGTTTGAAGCTCAGCCCGGCTTTCATGTTTGATGAATAAAGGCATTTGCTTTTCAGTGCTTAGTGTAGAGCTGCCAGATGGGTTTTCAATATAGTAAGCAGCTAAATCTAAATTAAATAACACCAAGCACATAGAAACTATTGTATTGAAAAAAAAAAAACATTTGATGAATTACTGCACCATGCAAACAGAGGTTGAATTTGAACGTGTTTTTAACTTGGAGACACCTGAGGCCGTCAGTGTACAAATCCATCTCTTCACAGGACATTAAACATTCACGTCGCTGCTCTGTCTGTGGTGTGTGTGGTTCTGAGTCTAAGTGCTGTCCTGCTCGTCTGCCTGCCCTGGCTGGCCACAGTAAGGCGCTGTGGTGGAGCCCTGGCCCTCTTTGTTTGGGGGACACTGTACGTCACTGCCATAGTTTTCATCTTCACTGGAGGTCCTGTCACCACATGGGAACAGGTGAGTTCGAAGCTGTTTTGCTGCACTTCAGTTGGAGTTTTATTTTAGAACAGTTGTTCTTTGTTGCAACCTGTAACTCTACATCTCTCTTTACTCTGTTCTTGTTCTTCATCTGTACTCTTTCTTACCTTCTCAGGTAGCGTTTTTCCTTTTCCTGTCTCTAAGTGTGTACACAGTGCTGCCACTCTCTCTCACCTGGGCCCTAATGGTTGGGATTGGCACCAGCGTTTCACACATTATTATCATCAGCGTCTACGTCGCTGTCACAAACCCCGAAACACCGGATTTAGTTGTACAGGTAAAATTTTGTTTTTGCTTGTTTAAAACATTCTCTAACTTTACGTGATAGCCACTATTACACTGTACAAATATAGAATTCTAACTGAAAATACATCCAGAGTATTTAAAAATGCAATGGTAGGATCAGAGTAGCTTTGGTTTACATGCTGCTGTCATGTTGTTAGGTAATGGTGGGAATTTGTTGTTAATAATTGAACAAGGTAATCTAGATAACTGGACACTACTGTCCATTTTTGAATTAACTTACTATAAAAAATATGTTGTTAGCTTCCCTTACAGCCATTTTAAGTCATCACTAAATATGAATGGTCTTCAAAATCAGGGAAGAGCCTGAGTATATCACTGAATGTAACCTAGGATGTGGTGCCCAGATAAATATTTATGTGTATTTGTATGTAATAGCTGTATCTCACTTAATCTCAAATTTGTTTTTCAAGAGCTACTTGGTCCAAATACTGGAGGTCCTTTTTAAAATTATCAAGTTTATAATAAATGAAAAAAATGAGAATGGAAAAAAAACTGGACAATGGTAAACCAGTGTTCTCTTGACTAAAATCATATCACTTAGTTGCACTGGAAACTTTAAAAACATTGAGTTAACTTGCAGCTGTACAGATAATTAACAGAGTGGAGTATCTTCTCTTGTGCAGTCACATACCACTGAATAGTACAAACTGTACTACAGATATGTTTGTCTATCATAGGCCTTGTCACGATAAGCTAAATAGTTTAGTAAATACACTACTGGTATTTTGCCAATCTCCTGGCTCCTCAGTTAAAACACCTTAGAGTATATTAAATAATGATTTAGATCTATGAAGCTGATACCGGTCCTTGTACATATTCAAGGAATATGAGCCTCTGGATCAGTTTGGGAAATCTCTAAGTTGCACATGATAAAGCTTCAAATGTAAATCTACACAAAACTTTGCAAATGATCTGCCCAAGAGATGCACAGTACGTCATTTGCATGTTAAAAATACAAAAACAAAGTGTGTGCAATACTGTTGTGTGGTTTCTGACCATTGGCATTTACCTGTTGCCTTTGGAAAAATTCAAATCATCAGCATCTCTTTATCGGTTTACAGAGTCCTACAGAACACGAGGAGTTACATAACCCAATATTTGTCTAAGGAAACAACAATGTGCTGTTTTCTGTTAATAGAATTACTATGTACATAGTCATTGTAATGACAGTTTTCTGTCTCACTGTCACTATATATTTCATCAATATAAATCAATTAAAAATCAATAACTTTCTTCTTCTTTGTCTTTCTTCTCAGTTGGTGGCAAATGCAGTGCTGTTTGTGTGTGTGAACTGCATTGGGGTTTTTCACCTGTGGACAACCGAGCATGATCTTAGGAAATCCAATCAGAAAAGAGAAGAGTTCAGCGCCATACGCTCCCAAAAGGAAATAAAGAAATATCAGCAGGTTAATAACAGTAGCGTATAATAATAATTAAGTTCTTGAAATCAAATCAAATCTAATTCTCCGAGTATTGCTCCAAGATATGCATTTGTTAAAACAATGGTTTTCTTTTAACTTTCACTGATGTCACAGAAACTTCATACAAACATTTGTCAATGAGAACTTTTGCATTATAGAAATAGAGTGTAGTGCTCCACCGTGCATTTGTTTCTTGTACGGTTAATTTAAAAATCGTTAATCGCTCCCATTAAAGCTCTCTTTACCTTGACAGCCTGGGTTTGTCTTTTCTGGCTATTAGGTCAATAGATTAATCATTCACTTGTGTGAAGCCCAGCAGCAATAGAATAGGCAAACCCAAATGAACACTGTTCACAGCAAGTAAACAAATAGATGAAATGTGATCCACTAAGTAAACAGGGCATTGCCTCAAGGAGCTTTTGATGGCCATCTATTTCTTTTACAGCCTTTGTCAACAGTTTGTCCCCTCTATAAGGCACAAACTCACTCACTATGGTACCCACTGCAGGGCCTTGAAACTTATCACCACCTTTCTTCACCCATAGTTTAATCATCTGTCTGTTTCCTCGGCAACAGGAGCAGCTCCTCCTGTCGGTGTTGCCAAGGTACATTGCCGTGGAGCTGAAAACGGAGGTGATAAAAAGACTGTCCGAAACAAAGACTAAAGACAAAAAAGAAACCAGCTTTCACAGCCTTTACATACGGCAGCACAAAGACGTCAGGTGGGGATCATGGTGTTACATTGTGATGATGTTGATGAGATGTCAGCTTTTGTAAGTTAATTAAAAACTTACAGCTGAGTGAATGCTTAATAACTTTTTAAACAAACTTCTGTTACTGTGCAATTTTTGAGGCTTATTGTGTATACAATAATTTGACTGGTGAATTTCATTAATAGGTATTTTGAGATTAAGCCGCAGTTTCTTACTTGGAAATTTAAAAGTACAAATAATGAATGCCTGAAGTGATACGCATATTGTCAAGTTTACCAGGTTTATGTTTTACACTCTGTTTTTAATAATGTTCTACATAGTAGACAGTACAGTGTCTCAAAATTAAAAAGATGTCATACGTGTAATTGACACATTTGCTGATTTATCTAATGTTTGTTGTATTTATTCTGGAGCACATATGGACTCCAAGGCATTGTATTATATACAGATACCTAATATTGCTGTTTTTCTGTGTTGGTTGTATAGTATCCTGTATGCAGACATCGTGGGCTTCACAAAGCTAGCAAGCACCTGCACACCAGAAGAGCTGGTTGCTATGCTCAACAAGCTTTTTGGGAGGTTTGATGACATTGCTAAGGTAAAGATAGTTACAAGAAGGAATAGTTTTGATATTTTTGTGTGGTCTGTCTGACTCTCACTATCTTTGTGTTTCTTTCTGTCCGTAGAAGAATGGATGTCTGCGTATTAAAATTTTAGGTGACTGCTACTACTGTGTGTCTGGCCTGCCCGATCCCATTCCCACTCATGCCAGGAACTGTGTCCAGATGGGGCTGGACATGTGCACTGCTATCAGGTTAGTTCATTTGAAATAATAAGAGAATAATATCTCCCAAATATTACCTGACGAGTTTTTTTTTCTATAACATTTTATTCTTTTATTAAAAAATAGTCCTTTTTTGCAATTTGTGATGTGTTCTGTCTTTGTAATGCTGTGCTGAGGTGCCTATCATGTGATTTCTCTTTTTCCAGCTTTAGGAATAAAAGCTATTCACAGTGTGCAGAATTTACATATGACACAGCTGTACTCTGTGTAACTTCCTCATGGCTGTTTTTAAACAGTAATGGCACTGTATAGTAAAGCTGAAAGCACACAGTTACAGATAGCGGAAGCACCAACTCATGTAAAGTGCCTTTAAAATTCTCTGTTATTTCCACTAATCCATGTATGACAGATCAGATCAAAGATTACGTTCAGTATGTTAATTAGCAGTGAGTTGCTTTTTATCCTTCTGAAGTTCTTAAAATCATATACATTCTCAAACAGCATACAAACAGCAGCCTTTAAGGCCATGCATCATTTTTACAGAGACATATTTTTAGAAAACTTCATAGCAGGACTGAAAGAGGCTAGGAGGACTGAATATTTAGATATACACGATTTACAGGACAGTTTTTTGGGTTTTAGTGACACATTTGTCTCTCTGTAGTAAACTGCGCGAAGCAACAGGCGTTGACATTAACATGCGTGTGGGTGTTCACACTGGAAACGTCCTCTGTGGTGTGATCGGCTTGCAGAAGTGGCAGTATGACGTTTGGTCACATGATGTTACGTTAGCCAACCACATGGAGTCTGGAGGGCTCCCAGGGTGAGATGTCTTTTAGTCTGCTTAGCCTTAGCGATAATAAATGTCTGAGTTTTGTGGTTATTTGTTTTAAATTAAGTTTTATGAGTATAATGACTTTCGATTTAATATAGTTATGTTATGCTATTTGCTTTTCTAACGCTAATCCTGATAATATTATTATTAGGAGAGTTCACATCACAGAGGAGACACTGAAACACTTAAATGGAGAGTACCAAGTGGAGGATGGAGATGGGGGAAGTAGGAATCCCCTTCTTAACGGAAGAAAACCTACCTGGTAATTGACCCTCACAAGCCAAACGCAGTCTCAAGGAAGCCCAAAGTGGTAAGTGTACACGTGTTTTCTGCAGCATGTGCAGTTATAGTGCATATATTGTAGACTTTTGACAGATTATTTATTTTTTAAATTTAAGTAAAGTAAAATTGAGCAATCTCTGTATTAATTGTAGGCCAACAGTCTTACATCAAAAGAGACCACTAAGCGGGCATCAGTCCGGATGTCTCAGTATCTTCAGTCCTGGCAAACTATCCACCCGTTTGCAGGCCTAAGCAACCTTGATGCCAGGCCCTCCAACATGCCAGTCACCCGCCCCAGTGCTGTCATGAACCAGCCACAGGTGTCTGCATTAATTGTTTGTGCTGCTCCCTTTTCCTTATGTTTTCTTTTTTTTTTCTGGTAAGGTGTGGTACATTGATACGGTGTGTGAATATATGAAAAATATGTACATACAAAAATTACTTAAATTACATGTTTTCCATAAGCAAATAATATAGTCTTTCACTAGTGGTTAATCACACATTGTACATTTTAAAGAGGTGGCATTCATTTGTGCTGTCTGTTGACAGTTTTTTTTATGTTTGCTTTAGGCAAGGCCACATTTTCAGAATAATCCATCCAGGTAAGTTTACTGAAATATTAAATAAATAAAAAATCTAAACCTAAATATCAAGTTGCTTCCTGTAGTTATACTTTATAGTTTACCACTAATTGACTGCTGTTAAAGTTCACACTGCTTTTGCGATACTGAGTTTTACCTGTTTTTTGCTAAAATATTCTCCATGGTGTCATCTGATTGTTCAGACTACAGACTGTATGGTTATGGCCCACTTTCTTTCAGACATATTTTGATAAACAGAAAAGGGTACTTTAATACCGTTTGAAAACTATTCAGGTACTCTTCAAACTTGAACAAAAGAACCAAAGTTAAAGTTTGAAGTAAAATGTGAATGTAGTATGCAGTGTAGAGCTCTTCTAATTGATCACTCAGGTAAAATGCTGCATGCTTCTAACATGAAGAAGAAAAACCTTTATTGACAACCAGTGCATGAAACAAATGCAATGCATGATGTTTCACAGTATCGTTTTATTTCACCTTCTAAGAAGAAAAATGCTTTTGCTTTCTCAGCAGTACATTGATGAATATATTGTTTTGAATAAAGCTGGTTCTAATATTTTTATTTTGTATTCCAGTTTGTTTGTGGATAATAATGTTAGGGGATCACTGGACACAGTGGACATGGCTGGGTAAGCTTTCATCAAAATATTGATTCCCGTGTTAGTAGTTAGAGAGGTACAACAAACACATTCAGAGAAAAATGGCAAGATGTGGCAAAGATTTTTTACCCAACTGATACCGATGATTCAACTGGATGCTTCTTTATTTTATAGTCTGATTTCTGTGATGGTTAACACTATTTGTATCTCTTACATTGGGATGAAAACTGTTTCCTGTCCACTGACTGTCTATTCATTCTTTAAATATTTTTATTCAGGAGGAGGGCGAAGAAACTCAGTTGTTTGACTCTGCTATTTAATGACCTGAACTTGGAGAAGCAGGTAGATTAATTCTCTATTAGACTGGTGTAGTTCTTTTTTAATTATATGTTTTTGTGCAATTATCATGTCTTGAGATACAGTCCTTGCGGCGTGTGAAAATGATAAATCAAAAAACAGTTTATTGCCTAGACACAGTTAAGAACACTTAACAGTACTAGGAATCTTCCTTGGTGTCAGGTGCAAACACAAAATCTACAGAAAAAGGATAAGGTACAAAGGTGTGACACAATATGAAATATATACAGAAATAATATACTGATGTTATTGACATGGCAGCTTTAGACAATTTAATAAATTGTTCAAAACGGTGAATCAGTAATAGCCCACAATTTTTTACTTTTTAACTTATGATCGTCATGATATCTCCTTTATTTATGCTGTATGTGTTTGTATTGTGTTTCCAGTTTCGTTTTTCAGAGGTGAAAGGCTTGCACCAGTCAATCAGCTGCATGGCTTTGGTCTTTATAACTCTTTTTGCCACCCAGATGCTTGTCTCTAAGAGGTGAGTAGCATTTTAGTTGCATTCATACATGCATTCAACATTTTCCTTTGCGTTCATGCAATTTGAAATAAAGCCTTTCCTTTAGTTGAAAGCTTTCACATAATTTTTTAACTCAAAACACTGTAGAAAAAGTTGTTCACTTGTTGACTGCTCCTTATATAATGGTTACTGTACTATAAGTTCACTCAGTTCTCAGCTTTAAATTGAGATTTTAGCAGGTAACAGGTGTTTGAAGCAACACAAACTAGCAAATGAAATATAAAGTTCACTATATAGTTTGTGTGAGGAGATTTCAGACAACCCAAGTCTCTTGCTTGCCAATTCACACAATTATTTAATAAGAAAAAAATTATGCATTTCATCCCTCCCAGGAACTTTGCAATGGCCGTGTCATATGGTGCAACTTTCCCTGTGCTTGTGCTGATTCTGTCCATTGCTTTCACTGGATACTTGGAGGTAAAATACCACAAAGCTTCTGGCATGATTTCCAAAATAATTTGTGTTAGCCCAATGATCTTCTTTTGTCTGGGTCTGAATGCATGTACTATCAGTGGTGGAAAGGAATGAACAACATGTACGTTGTTACTGTATTTAAGTGCATTTTTCACATATCTCTACTTTAATTAAGTAGATTTAATCATGGCTTTGACTTTTACTAGTCTGCATCTTTTTTTTTTTACACCTTTTTTATAAAACAAATGTGTTAGACATTGATCACTTCACTAAACCAGCTGCCGAGAGGCACAGAGTCAGTTCCTCCTTCTGTGGTCTAACTTAAAAGACCTATTTGACGTATTAGCAATGCTCAGAGACAGCTGGTATGCAGTAAATTTACTCTTTGGCATGTTATGCTGATTTGGGCCTCTGTTTCTGCATTCTCTGAGCAGGAGCACACACAACTAAAGCGACAAGTCCTGGACTATTGGCCTATTTTCAGACATGGAACCTATTGAATTCATTGTGAAATGTGCCTTCAAATGGGGATAATTGAATGCGGTGTCATATTCACTCTACCATGTCAATCAAACAATGTAATGACCAGCGCTCAAAACGTTTCCCGTTACACCATGATTTGTTCAGAAATAAAAAAGAAAAAACATCAGATTAAATAACTGAAACAGCTTCAACCCATTACTAAGAAAAAAATAATAGTAAAGTACTTTTACTTTAAAAGTAAATTAAATCTAAATATAGAGCAAAAATCATGTACATGCTTTTAATTACGTTTTTGAGTACCTCATTCCCCACTGTTCAGTATATTACATCTTGATGTTTACCATGGATTTATGATAGCAAATAAACATGTTGAGGTTATAACTCAAGAACCTATTTGGGTCCTACGTTTCTGGCAGTAATGTGTTATCAATAGGATGATATGATAACAAATTCACAGAAAAATGTAATCCATTACATTACCCATACATTTAATTACATTGTAATTTATTGCGAAAAAATAACTCAGATTTTGATTATGACCAGGATGTTGTAATAAATGTTCATATTTTTTGTGTGATTGTTTTAGAAATGGCGCTCCAAAATACCGGTGGGTGTGCACTGGATATCAGGCTTGTCCCGAGGCGTCTCCACCAGGGCCGCACTGCGTCTCTTTGTGGTCATTTTGTGTGTGCTCATCACATTGCTGATGGCTGTTCTCAACTTTGTATGTTCCCGTCTTACACATTTTGCAGTAATCTCTCTTCTTTTTCTTTTGTTTCCTTTCATTCATACAATTTATCTTCCACCTAAAAATGTTTTTCTTAAATATTTTTTCCTTTGTCTATTCTTTTTTAATAACAATATTTTTACTTTCAGTTTTTCCTGCCAGGAAACAACTGCACCTCTATTACTAACAGGACAGAGCTGGAGGGTCTAAAACTTTACACTGTGCCAGTGAGTATCTAAAAAGGACTTCAGCTATTTTTTTGTCATTTTTAGTATGTATTGTAATTTCTACAAATTGTATTGTGATGATTATTCATCTCTAGTATGAATATTGTTATTACACTTGGACCAAATCAGACCAACACTTGACCTTTACTGAACTGAATGTAAGACTGAATGTATATTGGTTTAGTATATTCTCACACACGTGCACAATTGGCTAGCCAAATTTATTTCCATGCGTAAAGTAATGCTAAAAGCTTCTCAGTATCTTTTTGAAGGTATCTTAGGAAACAAAGATTAACCCCAAAAAACGTTTGCTAACAATTTTCTATTAATTTTGTATTTTGAACACTTCAGTACACTGCTTGAACATTGCACCTAATCTCCCATAACCTAAAACCTTCACCTTCTACCTCTCTTTCTCTTCAAACATCCAGTACTACCTGTACTGTTGCCTGTTGGCCATGCTGGGAGTGATTGTGTTTGTCAGAACATGCTTGTCTGTGAAAGCACTGCTGCTCACGCTGGCAGTGGTGGTTTACCTGGCTCTCTTCCTGCATGTGTATGCACCGAGGTCCTACTGCCTTGTCAACCTTCTTTACAATGACACGAAGTAAGTAATGCTTCACCTGCCCGTCATTTTGAAAATTAAAAATACACACTCGCTCCTGAAATTTCCTGATGGCAAATGTTGCTCAAATAAAGTTCCGATTTACAATACGTGAGACAAAGGTGTCTACACTTAATGGAGATTCTTATTCAACAACAGTGATTTTTTTCATAAACAATTGCTTTCTTAAACTTCAAGTGGATTTTGTAATTTCAAATTATAGAAAGGCTTTGCAGCCTTTATCTAAAGTAAGTTTTAGTTACAACCATAAATTTAAAAACGTCTTTACAATCTGATATTTAGCACAAAATGCAGAAAAGTGACAAAAAGATCAGAACATCAGAATCTATAAAACACAAATATCAACTAAAAACATGTCAAGTTTTTAAAAAAGTAAAGTAGCATTTAATAGCTTCATTCAGTTGTTTAAAGCATGTTACAGTCATAACATGGCACTGTCAGGCTTTAAGTGCTTTTAACAGTACAGATACACTGCTACAAATAGGATGCATGAAAGTGTACATATGTGAATATATTTAGTAGCTGTCCACAGTTACTCCTACTAATCCTACTAAAGTTCACTTTCCATTCGTTCACATTCATTCACTGCTCCCTGTAGTCAGCGCACTATTGAGCTGGCTCAGCGAAGGTGTTGAATTTCCTGTCTTTTGTCTGCCACTCGGCAGTCCAGATTGTGAACACTTGTCTAGAGTTTCAGATCACCATCACTTATTCAGGACCTTTCTTTACACAATCCTGGCTGTGGGTACCAGTCCATTGACTGTGAAATATAAAACACTGTTCTCTGAGGAATTATGCAATGGAAGAAAAAAGAGATGGCAATAGTTCAGTAGTGACATTATTAGACCTAATGATGTGAATGTACATGTGTTTTTCCACAGACCTGGTGTGCTAAAGGACCCACAAATTATGTCTGGGGTGTGGCTGGTCATCTTCTATATTGTATGCCTCATATTGGCTAGACAGGTGTGTGTACAACAACTTGGTCTTCATCTTTTTCCTTTGCCATAGAAGTGTGTGCTTCTATGCAGTTGTTTGTGCTAGTTTTTGAAAAATTGCCAAATTTGTTTACATCTGTATAAACAATCTCTCTCACTTTCTCTCTCAGGATGAGCTTGGTTGCCGTGTAGATTTCCTGTTGGATCGATGCTTCCAGACAGAAAGAGATGAGATGGAGACCATGGAGAATGTCAACAAACTCCTCCTCCAGAATGTCCTGCCTCTTCATGTTGCTTCTTTGTTCATGGGTAAAACTGTTCGCAACCAGGTAAAGAAACAACACATGGAAGAGAGATTACTCCTCCACATCCAGTTTTTTCTTTCAGTTTATTGCCCATGGTGGTCTGCTATTCTCTTAACTATTCTACCCTTCACATATCATTTTCCGTTGGGTTCAGAGTGTGCACTGCACATGCACAATTTATAAGGCCTAATGCATTTTAGAGCACTAGAACATTTGCTGCTAACCTAAGTGAAAAGATTAGCAGATATCAGAGAAACCTAAATAGATAAAACCCTTGAACTAAATATGTGTGTGTGTGTGTGTTTGTGTGTATAACAACTCCATCCTCTGTTTGGAAAAAAGTGACACTTAAGAAAAAGTTTTCGAAAGGTTTTTAAAATCCTTTAGAAGTTTTGTCTTATATTTCAGTTTAATGCTTTTTCAATAAAAATTAAATATTTTTCAGGACCTGTACAGCCAGTCATACGACTGCGTGTGCGTGATGTTTGCTTCGGTGCCTGAGTTTAAGGAATTTTACAGTGAGAGCAGCGAAAACAGGGACGGTCTTGAGTGTCTTCGCTTCCTCAACGAGATAATAGCAGACTTTGATGAGGTATGAGGAAGAAAATACTACTAAATACTGTCAGTGTCTGAATCCATGAGTCTGAACTGCGCTCTTGTTTTTTCTCTATCTCACCTACCTCTTGTCAAATCTGTCACACAGATTCTCGCCAAACCAAAATTCTCATCAGTGGAGAAGATTAAGACAATTGGCAGTACATACATGGCTGCTGCAGGGCTGACACACTCACCTCCAGGGGATGAACAAAAGGTTTGCTTTCTACAGTTTGGTTTGAAAGCTTAAATGGTCTACATGGGTCAAAGAAATTAATACCTACTATACATTTTTATATAAATGCCTTAAATCACATTTTAATAAAGTTTCAAAATCATATACTTGACCAATGTCCATGTGAAAATTAAACGGTCCAACACTAACATGATCTCTGGCTCCCCCTATAGAAATGCGAGCTGATCTACAGTCATGTCCGGGCCATGCTGGAGTTTGCCTTTGCTCTGATGGCCAAACTTGAGTTGATCAACACACATTCTTTCAACAGCTTCAAGCTAAGGATTGGTAAGTCTTTTAAAGATAAATGATTAAATTTTGCGGTGCTAAAAAACAAAATTACGAAAGTTTCGTAATTTTGACAACTGTAAATGTAAGAAAAATGTACACAGGAAAAACACACACTAAAATGAAAATTATTGTTTACTTTCAGGAATAAACCATGGACCAGTTATTGCTGGGGTGATTGGAGCTCATAAACCTCAGTATGATATCTGGGGGAACTCTGTTAATGTGGCCAGCAGGATGGATAGCACAGGAGTGCTGGACAAGATACAGGTCAGAAGAAAGAGCCAAAAGAGGGGCAGAAATATGGGTAGAGACCACAGGGACTTGAGTGTAGACAATATGTACAGAGTCTTGGTTTTCAGAATAAAAAAACATGTCACCTAGTGGAGGGGTGTGTCTAGCTAACATGTTTTTAATATTGTTTTAAAAACAACAACAGTATTCATCATTAACCAATGTGCAAATCCAGGGTCCAGCTGACCACAAACCAAATACGATTATAGAAGATGCAATGTTGATTGTGGACAGTACTATTACTTTAGGAAATGACATATTTTGCTGAGCAAAAATCATTCAAACAATTATTATCTTTTGTAACTTAATTGAATTTCTTATTAAATATTCGAAGTGCTGATGGAATAGGTGATTTAACAAACATTTATCAACAGCTATAACCTTAAAAAAGCACATAGTTGCAGAACATTAGCTGCAGGTCAGATCTGTGTAGTGTTGAGGAGCCATTTTGTACTGTTCTTCATGAACTGCTTCAGCTCGGCCATATCCTCAGAATAACCTTAAACCAAACAAACATGATGTGAAATGACTTCAGAATAAACACAATTCAATAGTTCTGAGCCAGTTGAAGCATGGGTTGATGAAAGGCAGTGCGAATAGCTGAAAAGTGTCTCTTTGTACTCAGGTGACGGAGGAGACAGCTCAGGTGGTCCAGAGTGTGGGATACGGCGTCACTCTCAGAGGAGTAGTCAACGTCAAGGGCAAAGGGGAGCTCACCACATACTTTGTCAACACAGACCAATCATCTCCACAGTTTTAACCTCTGGATTATCACTCAGACCTGAAAACGGACATTCTCTGCACATGCTTGTTATTGTTTGTTATGATCCTGGTGTTCTCTGTGGGTTAACCTTGTGAACTTTTGAAAATAACCCATCACTACATGAATTATCTTTGTTGCCCGGAGAGCTAATAGTTCATACTACTTTGTGTTCACCAGCACACACTCAATACTGAAACGGAGATTTAGCAACACAAGTCATACCTTGTCTTTCAGACTAGACATTACATAAAAAACTGAACAGCTAAATGAAGGAAGAGACTACAACTGACAACTTAAAGCTCAGAGCTTTCTGCACAAGCACTACTGAATAGTCAGCCACTTTACTAACTGTAATTGCACTGTATCGATTTGTGGTGATCAAGTCTTCATCACACACTTCTCTTTGTATTATTCTGAAAACATACTGTATGATCTGAATTATGCTTTTTTGGTACACTTACAATGGCTGAAACATGCATTGTATTCTTATAAAGCATATCTTATTGGAAAACATAAGGCAACTTTCTTAGATGCACAAAGGATTAATGCTGTCTTCTAAACATATATGAAGGATAACAGAAGGAGCTTTTACATAAGCCAAAATAGTGTGCCGTTTACTTCAATTCTGTCATAATAACATTTTTACTTGTGTTAAATTGTGTTCTCAATAAGTTACATTTATTAATTTACGTTCAATAAGTTACATTTACGTTTTAGATATGATTTTAGTGAGATGTAAATGTTTTGTGTTCACAATGTTGGTATAGATTTCTTAGGGGAAATCAAGCATACATTTTATGAACTTTTTGTTTTCCTCTGGTTCCCAGCCTCCTGAGGTGTGACTCATGGGGATGATTCACAACGTAAGAAATAAGGGGGGGAAAAAAACACTATTTATACTAACAAAATGTATTTAATTTTTACAAATGTCCTTAATCTGTGCTTTTATTGTGAAAAGCCTTGAAATGATTAACTATTCTGCCCCATAACAGAAGTCAAATAAAACAACATGGGAAGGAAAATTCCCCTTTAGGTAAAATGAATTACATTGCAACACATGCAAGTAGGCATTTATTAATTTAAGATGGCATAAGGCCATAAGCCGTGCTATCCCTGACGCCTCTACATATTTAAATCTATTTAAATATGTTCTTTATTCCCTTTAATTACAGTCTACTGTAACACGTGCACCAAGGTTTTAATGATGCTTTACCATGAAAAGTCAGGTAACGTCAGTTTACGTTGCACTTTCTGAATTCTTGTATTTTTAATGAGGATGTTGCATCTCAATCCAATGTTGAATGCACGCAGAATATTTCCCCTATTTCCTTCCGTACGTGGGCCTCTGACTGAGGTGTGGATGTAAAAATGCCGTCGATTCTATTGAATGTGGATATTTTTCTAGTCTATTTATGAACTAATAAAAGTTCAGCAGCACTGGTGCGTTTGTGCGTTGTTACCCATTAAGAACTGTGGAATTTCCCCCACTCCCAGAATACTCGCGAGCGCACTGATTGGCCCGTGTCTCGCCGCAGCACAACTTTTCTCACTTGCCGTTGGCTCCCAGCGGTGTCACTCAAACTGCTTCCTGTTTCGCGATGCGGTTTGTTATTGAAGCGGAGCTGGTGAAACGCGAGGGGAAATGTTGACGGTCGGAATTGATGAAGTTGGTGAGTGTCTGATAAACGCCCACAGCATTTCGCAAACTTATCTACGCGCTGAGTGAGTCGACAGTGTGTAGTTAGTCTGTGCTGCTTTATCCGAACGGGCTAAAGTTTGAATGTGAGTGACGGCAGTTTGAGGCTAAAGTCAAAGTTTTCTGGCGTCGTCACTTCGGACGCCTCACGCGTCTGTGCCGGTAACGACTTTTCTGACTCCTCCAGACGAAAACCGAGGTTTAGTCCTTCTGCGATCCGGCTAAACACCGAGACTGACAGGATGTCAGGGGCTCAGGAGCCGATAAGGAAGCGCCGCCCCCCCAAAACCTTTCTGATCTCGACCGACACGAAGATTCAGGACCAGCTGGAAGGAACCATCCGGCTGCAGCGGGGCTACATGTGCCAAGATCAGGATGCGGAAAAGAACAGAGGGGACAGTCTCTGGGTCAAGGTAGTAGCACAGATCTGCACGGTGACATCATCACGGTACCACATGGATGGACGGTGTGGTGACCTCTACACAGAGGGGGCAAACCAAGTTGGAGAGACTAGGACTTTGTATTAGTGAAAGACTTTTACTAAGATCTCAACTCAACAAGCAGCATGATCTATTTTAGAGATGAATTATTAGTGTACAAAAGGTAGCCTGCCTGTGTTTTAACGGTCAGAATGTAAGATTTCAGTTCATTTTCAACTGAGAAAGTTATCTATCTATTGGCTAACCTTGTTCAGTCTAACTGTTGACATGCAGAAATATTAAAATGCATAAAAACAAAACGAATACATAAACTCAAGAGTGGTACAGCACAATAAAATTTTGGAGGTAAATTCTATTCTTCAAATTTAGATGAATGTGCCGTTTGATGACATGTCATTTTTCTGTCTCTCTTGCTGTTGCTAAAATAGAGTAGAATAAACTCACTAAAATGACTCGAGCCTTTCAATTGCTTGCTGTAGAGATTCATTAATTATATTTAGTACATGACTTGGGTGGTCGATTCCTGTTTTGCAGTTTAAATGAGAGCATCCAACACATGTGTCTGAATCACATTTTTTGATAATTAAATAAAATTTCTCTTTTGTTCCCTTTTGTTTTTCCTTCATATTCACCCCTGCTATCTTCTCTTCCACATTTGCCTTTCTCTTATTTTCCTGCAGGTGTTGGACAATGGCTTCATGGTAAAACTAGAGAGGAAGTTCCTGCTTGAAGTCCCCAGTGAGCTCAGTGGCCTGTTGGAGCCTGTATCTGATCCGGACACCCGCCTCAAGCTTTTTAGTAATAAACTACTAGTTGTATGAGTACCAAAGTCACAGTACTTTACACAAAAGCTTATTGTTACCACAGTGGTGGGTTTGTGTGCTACTTTAAAGTGTATTTTAAGTCAAAGCCACTAATATTTTACTGGAAAACATGTCATTTTTATTTTTACATGTAAAATGTATCTTTTAAGTGGAAAATAGCATGGAAAGCCAAATCACATTTTTGTCTTTATTGACCCCATAGGTAGCTTTACAGTGTTTGCTCATTTAATGTCATCAAATGCAGTAAATTAATTTCACTGGTTTGTATTTTTCAGCCAATCCTGGCAAGTTGCAGTACTATGCTACTTTGCCTGTTGATGCCCCACTGTGGGTCCAAATAGGCCAACCAGACGAGCTGGCGGAGGCAGAACTGAAATATATTGGACCACTAACCAGAGGGAGCAGTGCTGTTTTTTTTGGGGTACAGCTTAAGGTAAACTCACTGTAAAAGTCTGTGGTGATATGCAGTGCTTATACAAGAGCCCTGAATCCTCTAAATAATCTACACTTCAATTTATTTATATATTTTTTAACAAGAACCAAGTACCTTAGTTCCTATATGTTCAGATCTCAGGTGCTAAAGTTTGTAACTCTATTTGGCAGTTGTATAACTTTTCAAACAAATGGGTTGCGCTACGGATAATTACTAATACTTAGGATTTAAAATACTTTCATCAGTTTCACTGAACAGCATCCATTGAGTTTGGAGGGATTTTACCTAATGCATTCATTTTTATGAATCTAGAATATTACAATCATATCTCTCTTCATTGCTGTCCTTTGTCCAGGGTTCAGCTGCGGGTAGAGGAGTGAGCAATGGTTCATTTAAAGGCCATCGGCTCTTCAACTGCCCTGAGGCCTGTGCCCTTTTTCTCCCAGTAAGTCACATCAAGTTCCGCCACTGGTCTCGTGAACGGGAACTTCACCGCAGCAGCAGCAGCAGCAATAATCCTTCCAACAATGGGCACCACAGCAACAATGGGCGCGCAAATCATCAGCAGCAACACCCGCAACACGTTCGCCAAATTCCGTTTCAGCATCGTCCCAGCAGTCCTCCTCAGCCTATCCCTTGTGGCATTGTCCCTCGGGCCGCGGAGTCTGCACCTATCACTGCTCAAACCCAAATCCAGGTCGAAGTCCCACATCACCTCCACCATTTCATGCTGGTCAGCGGGTGTGTTTCCCCTTGGAGGACACTGTCGTTTATGGGGAGGTGCGCTTCTGCGGTCTCTTGCCTGGCCGGCCCTCATCGGGGATGTACGTCGGAGTCCTTCTGGTCAGTATAACACAATACATAAAACTGTAATTCTATGAAGATAGTGACTCCAGATTAGTAAGACTGGTGCAGGTCTTTGTAAACGCATTTGAATTGACCAGGTCAAGTCCACTTCTTTTAGGGAGGTCATGGGTAATTTTAATAAACGGCTAGTCATTTTCACTACATATCTGAAAATATATGCAGTTCATGAGACTGAGAATGTCGTGAGAATGTGGGGAAAAATAAAAAATAAACTTTTAGAAAAAGATGCTCACTGTCTAGTAGCAGCAGAAAGACAAATACAAAGCCATAAGACGATATATCTTCCTCCAACTTGGGAAAAACATATTAACACACAATATGATTTAACAAAATATTTCAATGGTTAAAATAAAAACAAATCTTAACATAATTTTCACTAATTGTTTTCAGTAGTATGCTTACTTACTTAGTAGTATGTAGTAAAAATCATGTATATAGTAAAATAACTGTCATCTTTTGTATATTTGTCTGGATATCACAGCAAAGTTTTATTTATTGCCACTGGCTTAATGTTTTGTATCTGAACTTTCTTATATTATAATTTAAGAACTGGTGCGTGTTTATATATTTTCCTAATTTCCTAAGTCCTAATAACGCAGCTTTACCATTTTGCCAAGATGTTTCAATAAATGTGATACTGGAGATATAGTTTATTACCACGGATGTACTTTAAATCCATTCTCCAAACTACAATCACGGGGAGCAAGTAAAACAAAAGGGGGAAGTCCACTTTCATTCAATTTTTTGTGGAGCTGTTGTTTCTAAGTTTTGTTTTTATATGTGATAGGATTCTCCTGTTGGTAGCTGGAACGGGCACTACAAAGGAGAGAAGCTCTGCCACATTCCTTCACCCATCTATGGACTGCTACTGCCAGTCACCAAGGTTTCTTCAGGTATGGAGGCCATTTACGCAGCGACCCCTCCGAAAATTGTAGTTTAAATTATTTTAATTTCTAGTCTTGTGTTATTAAAAACATTCAACAACTGAATATTAGAATTTCATTGTAGGAAATACCTCAGAGAGAGAGAATGGAACACTTTGGTTGTTTTGTTGGTGAGAAGAATGAACTGCAGATTTTTCAAAAAAAAACAATAGCAACATTTTTATAAGAATGTAAAGGTGTATGTGGGGAATTTAAACCAAAGCTGAAATATTTTTTAGCAGAAAACACCTGACTTTGTGTTTTTGTCCTCAGAGCCTAAATTCCACCATCACAATCCTCCTCACCAAATTCCCAAACCCGTCCTGAAGCCAACACAGCCCCCTGTCATTAATCCAGCCCCTGTATCACCACCTGTTGTCAAAGTTGCCCTGATCCCCCCCAACAAACAACCAGTTAAACCTCTGCCACTGCCGCCACCAAAACCCACACAAAAACCCCTGCCTACTCCCCCTCTGCCACCTCCCAAACCTCAGAGCCCAACATCCCCGACTGCCGCAGATCAGTTGCAGCACACCAACGGCATTCACAGGCCTCCATCGCCACTCAGGTCGCCAGGGAATGATGAAGCTGCGCGGGAGAACGACAATGTGGGGGTGGAAGGCGAGTTGGAGGTGGGCTCCATGGTCGAAGTAAACGACCCCCCGCTCTTTGGGGTAATCCGCTGGATTGGAAGGATTGCTGGGATTTCTGAGCCAGTGGCAGGAATCGAACTGGTGAGGCGCTAGTTTCAGGTTGATAGCCTCATGTAGATTATTTTGAAGTTATTATCAGTTTATTTCTTGTATAAAATTTGGTTACGTCATTCAAGTATGTAAACGAAGGAAAAAATCTTGTGGTGAGATCATAAAAACAAAACTGTTCTTTTTGTGAAATAGTCATTGTTGATTGTATAAGTTTTAGTTTTTCCAGCTTTGCACTGTTGTGTGCGCACTGCAGTTTCTTATTGTCTAATTTCAATAATGTGACAAAAACTTTTAAAATTGTGATGTGGCTTGTTGAAAGAAACTTTTGCATTTGACATTTTTACACAAACTTTTTCTTAGACTTTCTAAATATTGGTTTGAATTAAGACTAATGTCTTCAATTCAAGTGAGACGTGCCAGTTTTATAAGACTATGTGTTCGAATTGCAAATTCATGTGAACTGACCTTTTTCTGGAATGCAGCACCTTTTTTTAGACGATGTAGACTAAATCAAATTCTTGAAGCTGCACAGCAATTTGTCAGAATCTTAAAATATAGATGAAACCTCTGCAATGCATCTATATCATCATATTTCTTTAAATATATTTTAATTTTTGTCAGCAGTGGTACTGATACGGTCTAATTTCTCGTACAGAACTATGTTGAATATATCACATTGTCTATTACACTAAGGCAAACAAAACCGCCGTGTGTATGTTTCAGGATCAGGAGCTGTCTGCAGGAACAGATGGCAGTTACCTTGGTGAACGTCACTTCCGTTGTCCGGCCAATAAGGGGTTGTTCGTCAAGCTACGCAACTGTAGGCGGGACTCCAGGTTCCCTGCACCTGAAACACCCGTCAATCAAGTGGAGAGATGCAACTCCATAGGTAGGGGTGGTGGGGTGTCACAGACTGTAGAAAAATGGGTGTAGTATCTAATGTCACGGACAGGTTTCTGAAAGGAAGATTTATTGCACGTTGTCATCTAAGAAGGTACAAGAGACATACATTTTTAAAGAGGGTGCTAGTGCAATCCTAAGCATCTGAATGAGATGAGCTAAGATCCAGAAAACACAAAATGCACACACAATATTCAAAGTAAAAAGTGTGGAATTTAATTGTAATATTTAACATTGCTGTGGGGAAACAAATGACTCAGGGTCAGTATTAAAGGAACCAAATGTAAATACATGCCTACACTCATATGAATGTGTGTATATCAACACACCTGCATATTTTAATTAGTTAACGCTGTCATCTGTGTCCCAGCCTTTGCAGAATGGGGCAGTGAGCGTGTGGAGGAACACACTCCTCCCGTGGATGGGGATGAAGGTAGGGAGCTTTACCAGGGCTGGAAGAGAGGCATCCAGGGTCACCTCAACTCCTGCTACTTGGACGCCACGCTGTTCAGGTAAAATCTGAAGCTATGTTTGTAATCTGCACAAAATATCTTACAATACCTCAGATGTTTTTTACAAAATTGTTTGAAAACCCCGATATGGTTTGAATCGGAGTACAAGTTTATGTTCTACGATAATGGCTGGTTGTTTAATTTCTTTTGTCATTATTTGTCTGTGTGTCCTTCTCTCTCCAGTCTGTTCTCCTGCTGCAGTTCAGCAGACTGGGTGTTGTTTTGGCCCTCTGACCCTAAAATTGACCATAACTCCAGTCAGGCTCAGGACTTGCTGCGCTGTGAGATAGTAAACCCACTGCGAAGGTCTGTAAATGTGTGTGTGTGTGCGCCGTTTTACTACCACTAATAATTAAAGTGGCATTGCAAATGCTCCTGGTGATGATTCATTACCACCAATTACACTTCCAATACTGCTAGGTCTACTGCTAAAACTGCTCCGATTTTTACTGTTACTGGTCAGTGCTTGTTCCAGTACTTAATCATGTTAGAGTTCTTTGGAAAGACTGGCAGGAACTGGATCAGAAGCCAGTGTTCAGAGCCAATTAGCACAGCTTGCTGAGTGATTTTACTTCCTGAATAACAATAGCCTCTTACCCAAAAGACAACAGTTTTGCTCTAACTCGGTCTTTGTTGCCACGGCTACCAACAAAGAATTGAGTGTAACTGCAGAAGGTGAAACAGTTTGATGGATGTGTGCTCCAATTCAGAATGATGTGCTCTGATTATATTTCTCTTTCTTTTCTTTCCCTGAATCTCTTTTGTAAAAGTTGTTTTTACAAATACAAAAGCGCTATTCCTTAAATCTGTGTGTATGTGTGTGTACACTTGTGTGTTTCTAAGGTACGGCTATGTGTGTGCCAGTAAGACCATGGCTTTGAGACGCCTGCTGGAGGCTGCAAACAGTGACACCGGCTTCACCAACCAGGAGAAAGGTGTGTGTGTGTGTGTGTGTGTGTGTGTGGATTCCTGTCATTGTGCTTTTGTCTTGAACAGTGCTGTGTGTGATCAAACTGAGGAATGCTGTCATGCTGCTCTTTTTATGTCTTTCAGATCCTGAAGAGTTCCTTAACAAGCTTTTCCAGCTCCTCCGGTCGAGCCGCTCCTCAAGATTAGGTCACCTTGTGTTTTTCTTTTTCAGTCAGTGGCAGAACATCCCTGTAGTCAGGGGCTATAGTTGGCACATTTTTTATGCAGCTCCTAACTTCACTCAGTCGCATTCATAAACACCCTGGCTGGCTGTTTTTTTTTTAAAGTGACTGGCTGATCAAACTCCTTTAAGTCTAACTGAGTTGACCGTTTGTCAGTAATCTAGAATTTCTTGCATTCTCAGGTGACTTAATACCTACAGCTAATTTATATTTGTCCAAAACACCATGAAAAGTTAAGTAGTTTCATCTGTCAAAGCAGCAGTAATTGATGTGTTATCATATACAATGTAGTAAGGAATAATAGTGTGACTGCGTAATAATAGTAAACCTGAATATGCAGCTGCCCTCTGCTTTAGAAATACTTGCACTGAGTTTCAGGCTATTGTTTAGCCGTCTGGTTCACACTCATGGATGGACTATTAAATAGGCTTTTTCAAAGAAAGCTGATTTGTTTTTGGACGGTCTACAGCACAGACAAACTAGTTTGTCCTATTTGCAGAATAACAACCTGAGGAGATGCAACTTATTGTTGGTTTTCATTAACATTATTTAATCCTCTAATATCTCTCCACCTGAATGAATAAAGAAACCTACTATGTCATATATAAAAATGAAACTTTGCTTTCCTTCTCTCCTCACTTCCAGATCGATGACTCAGAAGCCTCAGGAGTCTCACCTTTACCAGCTGTTCCCACCTACCCTTCCACCCTCCCCCTCCTCACCCTTACTCCAGTCACCAGTTAACTCCCCTATCCCTCTCTACTTGCCGTCCTCCAATCGAATGAGGGTTGCCAGCGTCCAGGCCTTGCTTGAGTCCTCCTTCCTTCACTCTGGCCTCAAGTTTGTAGAGGTAACAGAACTTTTTTAAACATTTCATGCCAGGCTAATCTTGTTGTTACTGTATTTTACTGGAAACATCAAAACCTAATAAGAGCAAATGCATCAATCCCTGCACCAGGCTCCCTCCTGCCTCTTGCTGCTCATGCCCAGGTTTGGGAAGGACTTCAAAATGTTTGATGCCATCTTGCCCACCCTCAATCTGGACATTACAGACCTGCTGGATGACAGTAAGGATGATTTAGGGGACCTATTGATATTTGAGCAGCATTTTAGTTTGATTTGGGTTTAGCTTGTGCTCTCAAGAACTAGCATTAGGTAATATTGAATTATTAAATGTATGTTTTCGCTTTCTCCAATGAAGCACACATAGGCTAGGATCTAACTACATTCACATTAGTTTTTGTATAGTATCTGTGTTTTTGTGGCAATTTAGGTTCTTGTCTCTCCCTGTTTTCTAGCTCTGAGACAGTGCAGTATCTGTCAAGCTGTGGCTGAATGGGAGTGTCTGCAGTGTTATGAAGATCTAGACATCACCCCCGGTCATCTCAAACAGTATTGCCACACCTGCAACACACAGGTTTGTAGCCTTGACAGACTTCATCTAGGAAATGCAAGATTTTAGGTTAAAAGTAAAGACTAAATGCCTTTGTTGCACCATCACCCTGGAAACATTTTCTACTCTGCAGCCGTATCTGTTGCAGTTACTATATTTTTTCTTCTCTTTTTATTCTTTTAAAATGTTAAAAAAAATCCTTGGTTTTTACGAAGCTGATCAGCCCTGACTCCTGCACTCTTATCTGTGTGTCAAATTTGGGCCCCAAATAGTTTTGCTGATTCCTGAACAATTTCTTATTAGAGCTTCTTCTAGCAGCAGAATAACAGCATTTCCAGTGGAGCTGACATGGTTAAAAAACAGCATTTCATCAAGGGTCCAGAAACTAGTTTAAATAAATGCTATTCCTTGTTGCCAGCTGTTACCCAATCACATTTGCTCAGTCAACTTGTAAAGTCATAATATGCAGCACTGAGCTGGATATGAACTTTTTAAAGTAAATCTGTATATTTTCAACAGAAGTATAAGATAACACATTGCTGTATTGTTATACCTTGATGGATTTCATAGGCCGATCTCATATCTACCTGTCCCACACTCCCTGCAACACCCCAGTTGTTAATTTTCACCAGGTTTGACCTTTGGGAAGGCTAATTTTTCACTCTGCAGAAAGGCCAAACAGCTCAATAAAAGGCTGAAGAGATCATAACCTGGAGCGATGCTTCCTAGTTTTTGAATAAAACTTTGCCGAGAGCAGCACTAAAACTGAAACTAACATAAACTCTCCTGCAGAATGTAATTTTCACCACATTACTGTGTTATTTACATTGTGCAGCTCCGCTGTCTCTCTGGGCTGTGAGACACAAAAAAAAAGTCAAGAAGCAGAATGTTCTTTCCCTCTGCCTTTCCAGCCTGTGAAGTGCTTCTTTAATTCCTTGTTCCCGCTTTTCCACTAAACTTGTTGGTTTCTCTACTGAGTTTATATCAAACAGACTTTTCCACTAACTTTGCGACAAATGAGCAAACAGCTTCTATAACCATAGAAACTGAATAGCCTACAACTAAGCTGGTGACTGTTGCCTCAAAATACTTAGATTCATACAGTATTAACATTATATGGAATGTAATGAAATTTTGTCTATTTTAGATATGACTATCTTTACCTTTTCCATTGACTGTCAGGTCCACAGTCACAGGAAGCGGGCGTCCCACAGTCCAGTGAAGGTTGGTGTTCCTGGTGGGCCGTGGACTGGCCCCTTACACTGCACCCGTCAGCGAATGTCTCTGTTTGCAGTGACATGCATTGAAACCAGCCATTATGTGAGCTTCGTCAAGCACGGGCCCCTCAACACTGACTGGCTGTTTTTCGACAGTATGGCAGACCGGGAGGGTGAGACATCTTACGTTACAGTGATAAACACAGCAGAAAAATAAGAACAGAAAAACAGCTTCCATTTCTCTGTGTGTTGTCATCCAGGAGGCGAGAATGGCTTCAACATTCCACAGGTGAAGGCTTGTCCTGAGGTGGGTCGTTACCTCGGCTTGTCAGAGGAGGAGCTGAGCAGAGTGGACCCCTCGTCTCTACAGGAGCCTGCTCGTCGCCTTTGTGTGACTCCTACATGTGTCTATACCACAGCCCTGAGCTCAGTCTCTACAAGTGATGGGGAGAGTGATGGGGAGACTTAGCACACACACACACACACAACATATTACCCTCAGGTTCCTATTTACCACTGTCAGTTAAAAACCATGCACTTTCAAAATATAAACTTAAGAGTAATGATACACATGCATCTTGTTTTCATCTTGACTAGTTTATCCACTTAATTAAAATGCATCTTAAAGTATTTATCATCAAACTACAAAATCCAATTAATTAAACAAAATAAAGTAGAGAATAAAGTAGGGATGGAGAAGCCATTAATGGGTTTGTCTAGAGGAAAATGCTTAAAAATGTGGCAGTACATTGCCCAGAAAATTGCCTCTTGCTGAACAGCCGTCAGAGAATTCAAAAATTACAGAGTATTTATTTTAATGAAAATTCTTAAGCAACACCTAAATTAGCATAGTAAAACTATGACAACAATGAGATACATACGCCTTAAACTACCTTGAGTTCAGTGTTATTGCAGATTTGAGCACTCTAATATTTATAGTATAATAATATGTCAATAATAAACATGTATTTATAATGTTGGCTGTTCATCACACGTTGTATATTGGTAGTGATATATACAAAATTTTGGCCAAATGGTAACAAGAACTTGCAATACAGGAATAATGTGATTTAAATTATTTAGGTCATTTAGAAACTGTCCAGCCTGATAGTTTAAGGATTTTGATCAAAACTATTACCTCCACTTGTGTGCTTATGTTGGAAAAACATTTTAAACTCTCATTGGCTGAGAATATCCAGCATTATTTTGGATCGTAAGCAAATTCATCTAAGATCACTGTTTAAAAAGTCTGGGCAACATACACTTACTTTAATTAGAAACTCTTCGGGTGGAAATTTGTACCAAGGCAAAGAAAGAAATGGCAACAATTCCCTTAATCACTTTGTTCTGGTTAATCTTGTTTATGAGTAGCAGCTAATTTCCCCACATACATAAGCATGAAATATTTGATGATGCTCATGATGCATTGGAACTTTTTTCTCTGTGTGTAATTTTTTAACCATAATTTCTTAAATTTGGTTAAACTCTGTGCCTTAAAATGACTAACCTGGGCCTTCAAACTAAAAAAAAACTTACAATCATCATCAGCAACATTACCATGAGACCAGCAGAAGGAACCAAGGTTCAAAGTGCCTAATGAACAAATGGCCTGTAGTATGTCATTGATGAAAGAGCTTTGTGCATCTTGGTAGTAAATCAGTCTGACCGGGTCAATACCTATCTTTATACCTGAATTTACCTGTGCCTTATTGATGCTCAGACACTATACAGAACCACTGTGCCTGTAACATAGTACACACAGTTTACAATTCAGTTTGCACTCTTTCTCATATCTGTCAGTATGTTTGTTTATATGAAATAATTGCCTTAGCTGACTGTAAAGGTGGCACTCAGATGTTATATATGTTTGTGTTGCTAACAGGTTACTGATGATCTGGCTTCAAATAATAAGGACAGTGCCCCAGATAATAAAAGACTTTGTTCTGCTTTGTTTATATTTCTGTGTTTTTAAATTCTCTCTTTTTTTTTACATGGTTAGTCATGTGTGGAATTTTTAGCTCCAATTGGGGAACTCCAGTTTCATGCTTATTACTCAACATGTCTAGAGAAACTAGTTTCACATTTTATTAGATGAATACAACTTTCAAAGCAAAGACCTGTCTTAAATCATAAAACGAAAATTCTAATATTCTTGCTAAATTAATATAACGTGTGACATTCTCTGAAGTTGTACTGGAGTGTACGACAAGAAGAGATGGTTCTAATGTTTTGGCCACCTCATTCATTTTAAATATGGTGGCCAAAACATTAGAACCCCTTTCTTTCCTAGCTTTTGCCAATGTAGGTGATATTATGCCAAATATAATATCATAAATTATCGGCCTTCTCACTTTGAGGTTGGATGAAGTAATTCTCTTGTGGCGCCACTGGAGGGCGCCCGTGACGCCTGTGCGTCACCAGCAGCGTAACTACGTCATCATTGCGAGCCCGGGAAGCAACGAGTGACGTGATGTGTGATGTTTTTTTCTTTTTAATTTATACGTAGTTTGTTGTCTTCCCATTTTATGATCATTTATTGTTATAGTTATTGTCACTTTATTCAGTGTTTGTTTATTGTTGTTTTTGTTTAGTTAATGTCTAACTCCAGTTTATTAATAAAGAAAAACTCCAGTTGTTAATAAAGAACAAACAAAAAAAAAAGAGTGACGCGACTAGTGACCAGTCTCACCAGAAATTTGAGCTTTTCCCAAAAAAAAAAGACAAAATACGTTAAAGAAAGGCGATAGCAGTGGTTTGGATGCCTCTATAAGGTAAGACTGATAACTTATGATAGTGAATTTATATATTTACATATTTCAAAACACCGACGTCGTGTGATCGGAGCGTTAGCATCGCGATCTACGTGAGGCTGGATCGTTGTTTGTCAGAGTCTGTTTTTCTCACGCAGCCGTTGCTCTTTTTTAAGACATGTAATAAAATCTGATAATATTTGTTTGTTCACGTAGAGCTAATGTGTCAAAACAGTAACTATTGGCTGCCTAATCCATTAGTCAGTTAAAATAAATAAATAATGTTTTTCATATACCCTTGTTCATAAAATGTTGTTTACTAAATGGTTTGATTGATGGACCAACAAATCAGATAGTTTCAGACTGACACACTGGACCATTAATAGTTATACTGTAATTGATGTTTAAGTCATTGGAAGTATGTATGTGGACATACAGTTTAATTGTAATTTACTTCACAATGATTTATTTTAGTTCAGTCATTGAATATTTTGATTACTATTATTCACACTCTAAAAAAACACGTCAGCTAAATTTTTCAAGAACAAAATACAGAAGGAAGAACCTGCCATTTAGAATGCTGTTACCCATTTCTGCAGGTGCTTTCTGTCTGTGAAGTCCAGCGGGACAGTCGGTTGCCATGGCAGCTCCAGGGGGACAAGGCGGAGGAGGAGTTCTGTCAACCAGAGGAGGTGGTGGGAACAGGAGGATGAAGTGGGCTCTTGAACTGAGCATGGGCAACACAAGGTAAAGTTGGTACAGCCAAATGTTTTCCACACTTTATCATAGGCTGAGCAAGATTTCTTTCTTAGAAAAGTGAAAACCTTTGTTTACATCCACATTTACAGTTGGGGAATACATAGAGCCCATTAAACCTGTAGGGTAACTCATTGGCGTACTACTTTGACCTTGTAGTTTAAAGGGCATGACCTACTGGATTGCATTATAAGAAGATGTGGCATTTGTTTTGCCAGATTTGGCAGCCCTGTTTAAAATGAATGAGGTAAACAAAGCATTCCCAGTACAACTACACTAACTAATAGAAGAATAATTGTCTTTCTGTCAGTTCCAGAAATGATAACCTTGTACAGGTAGAATTTACTGTATCTGTGTAAATAGCCATGTTAAAAGTCTCTTAGTGAAGCTGAACAAAGAAATAAAGAATGTGGTTGCATATTAACAGTGACTGTGTAACATCAGACCAACACAAATGGATGGAGCTTTTACCTCTTCAGTGGGGTCAGTTCCTGTAGTAGTTTGCAAGTGGGTTACTTTTCTGTGCTTTGACATCAAAGCTGACAGTGACAGCAACTCCAAGACATCTCTTCTCTATATTCAAATGGACAAAACACGTCAAAGAATATATAATTTAAATTAAATCCAGCCATGTTTGTGTGCTGCAGGAGTCGTGGTGACCGCCAGGGCGGTCAGGGAGATGTCGTTTACCCCATTGGCTACTCTGACAAACCAGTCCCTGACACCAGCATCCAGGAAACAGACAAGAACCTGGTGGAGAAGGTGAAGATGACTGTTGTTTTTACTTTTTCAGATACTAATAAAATGCTATTTAGAAGATTTATGCACAGAGGTCAAGTGATCTGTGATAATCACACTAGTTTGCAGTTGAGTATTTTATATTCTATTCTATAATGTCTATTGTGCAGCGCTGCTGGGATGTGGCCCTCGGCCCCCTAAAACAGATCCCCATGAACCTCTTCATCATGTACATGTCCGGCAACACCATCTCCATCTTCCCCATCATGATGGTCTGCATGATGGCCTGGAGGCCCATACAGGCGCTCATGTCCATGTCTGCTAGTAAGTATCTACCAGCTTAAATTTGATATGTGTGTTTTGGATGCTATTAACAAAATGGGAAATGATTAGATGAACATCTCCCATCAAGTCGTTATGTCATTTCTTTTCTCAGCCTTCAAGCTGCTGGAGAGCTCCAGTCAGCAGTGGCTTCAGGGCCTTGTCTATCTCATTGGCAACCTCCTGGGCTCAGCGTTGGCCATCTACAAGTGTCAGTCAATGGGACTGCTCCCAACACACTCGTCAGATTGGCTAGCTTTCATAGAACCACCACAGGTAAACAGCATCATAAATGTTTCTGCTCAATGAGGAATGTTTAGACTGCTCCAAATAATAGAAGGGACTTAATCATATTGTGACATCTATAAGGGAAAATGAGCATTGCCAAGCTTGAATTAGACATTCTGGTTTGTATTTCAGTCTCCCATAGGTATTTTTATGTAGTGCTGTAAAGCTTTTCATCACCTCATAATTTTCCTCAGTATTTTGGTTACTGGGGCCTAGGATTCCAACAGAGGCTCCTAAAGGAACATGGTTGGGGAAAAAAAAAGGGAATAGATTAGAGATGTTATAGTTATCGACATTAAACAGCTCTTCACTTAAATTAAAGATACTGGGATGTCTGATTAATGGCAAAAAGCCATGCTAGGTGTCGTGGAAAAAATGCAAGGCACTTTAAAAGATATGGTCAGTTTAATCAGCAGAAAAGAAAGAGTGGAGCAGTGTTACATTCCGAGCGGTCTAAAGGAAGTGCAGACAGAAGGTCTGCTAAGGTGTCAAAGAGTTTGCATTTGGTCACCATGAATAAACATTGAAATTTCTCTCACACTAGGTTTTGCTACTGCTAACTAGTAATCCATGTTGTCTGGATCTAGCATTCATCCATTCAGCTGTCTCTGACTGATGTGAACATTTCTGCCAAGCACTGACTTAATGGCACCGACTTGTATTTGAGGCCAACCTCAAAGTAAAGCTCTGTGAATGGCTCCCATGTCCATGCGTTGTGTTTTCCATGGTGACCAGCTGACCCGGAAATATATTTATCATGAAAACATTTTGTGAGATGTAGCACCCAGACCACAGTGGGGGTAACCTCCACGTTGCCAGCATTCCTCCTTTCTGAAACAATCCTCCATTATCCTCCGCCGGACCAGATAACAAGAAGACCTTTTGTTCCTCTACAAAGGAGTTGTGAGTTAAAACAACAAACCAACTTCAGATTCATCAACAGAGAATTCATATTTCTTGTCTAGCACTTACACAAATAGCATAAATCTGCCAACTTCCTCCTTTCTTTAGAAGTTACCAGACGCCAAACTGTCCCTTAAATCACATTCAATGGAGACTCTTACCAGCTGCCCAGGAAGAAATTTACAGGGCAGCCATAAAGTTTGAAATGCAAGTTCTTCTGGACTCAAACTCCAAAACCAGTACAAATCAGCTGTCAAAACTTCCTAAGATTCATTCCGCTTTATTTAGGAGGCAAGGTGCTAAAAGTAGGTGCAGCACTGTCTATTGTAGAACAAGAGAACCACTGAATTATATATTAATTTGAGAAAGTGACGTGATGCAACGCTGCCATCCTTTGGTAGACTCTATAAATGCACCCCCGGCGGCGCTCATTTAACCACAAAGAAATGATTGCTTTAATGTTATATTGTTACAGTTATATGACTCAGGGTTATGTTTGATTGTCAGTGTCCAGGTTAATTCATGATTAATTTCCTACTTGTGGTTTGTGTGTGTGTTCTTAATGTTTGTCACTACGTATTAGACAAAGCCAATTAACCATTTAATAATCACTAGATTTCCTCTGCTCATCAGAACCTTCAGACACGCCATAAAGCATTAATGAATATATGCTATCTTGTAGTTTAGGCATTTCAACCTCCATGGTAATTTGAATAGTAGAGAAGCTATAATAAGTTTTTTGGTTTTATAATGTGATGAGAATTTGGGCTTGATGAAAGGAGTAATTTGATCTAGAAGGAGGGACGAAAGCAGGCTGTCCCGGGGAATTCAAATGGCCAGACTAAGCACGTCCTTCGCTCCATTTTAGATATTTAATGAGTGAATTTTCTCTCTCTTCTCTCAGTTCCATCTTTCAATTAATTCTTCTTTGTTAATCCTCTCGTCCTCATTTTCCCAAATTGTCTTGACAGCGAGCTAAACTCTACCTATCTTTTCATACTTTTTAGGAACTCCTTTTTGCAAAGCGGAACTCCAAGCAAACATCAGATTTTTGTTTTTGAATTAGAAAAGCCATTCCAAAATATTCTAAATTGAACCCTGATCTTTTTATTCAATAGTCATATTCACTATTTTAGTTGAATTATTTAACATCGTCGGCTCCATACAGTCTCCTTTTTCAGGTCACATTTAATACGCAGCACTTGTTAGGACACCCTGCAGACCAGAACCTGTATCGTATTGTTTTCCTCGACGGGAAAACAAGCGCCTTTGTGAGTCGGATCAACTGAGCCCGAGCCAGTCGGCGACCCTCTCTCTGGTATCTTACCCAATACCCGAACGGAGGCTGCACTTCTTGCTCATTACGAGAATCGGTACTGACAACAACAGTTTGGTGAAAGCGACTTCCAGCGGCTTACAGGCAAGGCCAAGTTTCTCTTATTCCGCCAGGCGTCTGGTGTCCACACAGCCGCTGGCCTATAGAGCCTTTCTAAAGATACAAGTATTTTTCGCGTTACTTGGAGGTAAAACCTTTCCTCAAGCCCAAAATCACCATACACTTACAGGATATTCATTCGGCTGTTTACTTAGAATTGGTTGTTTCACCAACTTCAGTATATTTATCTAATATATTTTGATTTTTAATAAGCAACAATGTAAAAAATTTGTGGTCTCATATTTCTCCCAGTTGATCATTCTAGGTAGTTGCAATTCATGTGTGTCGCTTTGTAGTTCTGGGCCATCCATTCGTTTTGATCTTGTATCTTCATGAATTCAAAGGTTTGGAGATTTGATACAAATACGTTCCTCTAAATCTTCCAACGCCTCATGTGCTGGAAACTTTCAAGCCAGTGGAGACTGGAACATGCTCATTTTATAAGTGAATCGTTATTTGTATTCATGTAAAGTGGTTTAATTTTTTATTAATATTTAAGCTACATCAAAAACATGAAACATTCATATTAAATAGATGTACCTACTTTTTTATATTTACATATCCTGGTGCTGTGTTGTGGTTTTTCAGAGGATGGAGATCATGGGCGGAGGCATGTTGTTGTAAAGAAGATGACCCTCAAACAAAAAGAATTCTGACTGTTCATTATCCACCAACACCACATATCCGGACCACCACCAGCGTGGAGTCGGAACTCAATTTTCCAGCTCTCCTACTTTTATGCAAAACAGCTGAAACCCGACAGTGACAGCAGCAGGATGTGTGATGTGTTTTTTTGACAGAATACGTAACAGTTCTGCCTGCCGCTCTGCTTCAGGCCTTGACCTCCGCTGTGTTTTTTCTTTTCCCCAGCCGGTCATCTCTTTCACTGCGGTCAAACTATTGTAATTTGACTGATGAAATCTGAGGGCTTGGAATAGGAGATTATTTATAAGGTAATTTTACATAATACAGAATTATATGTATTTGTTTTGGGGGGCATCAAGAAAAGAATCTATTATTAAATATTGAGTCGCACTGTTAAGTGTTTTCTCCATGTAGGATGTCTTATTGGACATACAGCAGGTTTTAGACTACTTTTGTTTATTAGTTATTAGTTAAATGTTTCATTTTGTCAACAGGTTTCATTTTATAACCTGGGTAATTCATGGGTCTGTTTAATTTATACTTATTTGCTTTATGAAAATGTTCTATTAAATAAAACTTAATTGGTTGAACTAAAATATTTTCAGCTGTGTCAATAAAACTAAATAAAGTCTTATTTCCATCTCTAGTAATTTACTTTCTAAATTCTACAGAAATGTTTTGGCAACTCGTTCATTCAAAGTAATACTTTATCATAAATCACCTACGTACAAGTGCAGGAAAAAATGTGAAACTGAGCTCCATTTTTCCTCAAAAACAAAAAGAATGAAAGTGAAAGATTTTTGTTGTCTAACTAGTGAAACACAACGATACATTGACCAATCTGTCAGATGTTTTAATCGTATTTTTTAATGTTCAATTTCTGATATTTTTGAATAGCTATTCAATGTCCTCTTCAGAGGTTTGCTGTAGTGCATATTGACAGTGCAGTAAAGGGTGGTCAGACCGTATGCATACGTGTGGTGGTGCTCAGCGGGTTTTGCATTTAGACAATAAGAATCTACCATACAACATAAAATGACAACAGGCAGCTTGTTTTAGTTCAAATTAAGTGTGGTAACGTGAAAACTGTCCTTTTAGGGAGAGAATGAGAAAAATTAAGACTTTAAGTTTTTATTTGTTTGTTAAAAGTAGTTCTTTATACATTCGACTAATTTAATATAGACCTGATTCATTTGCAACCGTCATGGAAGATCAAAACTTGACAAAACCACAAAAATTACCAAATGAGCTTTATGAAAATGTAAATGGAAAATTGGATTTTTAACTTTTATTTTTAAAAATAAAGTGATGTACAGGTTAGGCTTCCCCAAAGATATATAGCAGTGTAATTTAAAAATTATGCTCCTGTTGCCAAACTTTATTTATTTATTTATTGTATTATTTATAATAAAGCTATGGCTAACAAAACTGACAATTTGGGTGTATTTACAATAGATTATAAATTGTGGTTATGTTAACATCCTTTCTGGCTCCTCCTTTTCTTTTTGACCCTTTCCTTTTTTCTCTTTCTTATGTATGTGGGTGTGTGTTTTTCACAGAGGAAGTTTAGTTTTGGTATCAGCAGCAACACCCTGCACACAGAACAATAACACTGAGGTAGAGCAGAGACTAAACTTGAGAGGTGAGTGTCAGAAACTTGTCCAGGTTTTGTCACAGACATTAATGATTAGGTATGAAATCCTATTTGACCTATTCTTGGGCCTATCTTGCTGATCATATGCCAGTTATGCCAGGACTCATTACAATGGCTCCCTGTAGAACTCATTTTAAGGTGGTTTTATTAGTATATAAAGCCGTACATGCTTTAGACCCAGCCCATTTAATCTAGTACTTAACCCCGCATTTTCTGTCAATACCATTAAAAAAGGAGCTTAAGATGTCGCCTTTTCCAAAATTGTAGAACATCAACTTTATTATTTATATAGCACCAATTGCACTATACAGACAGACTATACTATATTTACTATACAGACATTTAGAGAAAACCCAACAAATCCCCCTTGATCAGACATAGGCAACAGTGGAGAGGAAAAACTCCCTTTAACGGAAGAAACCTCCAGCAGAACCAGGCTCAGGGTGGATGGGCCATCTGCCTTGACCGGTTGGGCTGAGTGGAAAGTGGAGAGAGAAAAGAACAGAGAAACAAAAGCAACAACAAAACATTGGACATGTTAGTGGGACCAGAAGCTGCGCATTGGAAGACACACAGCGCCAAAGCTGGGCACACCTGAGGACAGGGACAGAAAGGGGAGACAGAGAGGAGAAAGACAACTACGGGACAAAGAAGACACAGAATTAATGTCAGACAGTGGTGACATATAAATGTGGGGTGAGAGGAGGAAAGTGTCTCAGTGCGTCAGGGGTTGGTCCCCCAGCAGTCTGAGACTATAGCAGCATGACTAGAACCAACTATAAGCTTTATCGAAGAGGAAGGTTTGGAGCCTCGTCTTAAAAGTAGAGAGACCAAAGTGGTCTTTTAGGATAATATGGTAGAAGGAGATCTTTTAGGTAGGATGGAGCTTGACCGTTTAGAGCTTTACAGGTAAGATGAAGGCTTTAAATTCTATTCTACATTTAATGGGAAGCCAATGGAGAGAAGCTAATGAAGGTGAAATATGATCTCTCTTATCAATCCCAGTCAGTAATCTTGCTGCAACATTTTGGATTAATTGGAGGCTTTTTAGAGAGTTACTGGGACAGCCTGAAAGTAGAGAATTACAGTAATCCAATCTAGATGCATGAACCAGTTTTTCAGCATCGCTTTGAGAGAGGATGCTCCTAATTTTGGCAATGTTCCATAGGTGGAAGAAGGCTGTTTTTTGTGTGAGGTAAATGACAAATCCTGGTCAAAAATGACTCAGAGATTGCAGAAAAACTGCCTTACAACGTCCACAAAACAGGCAACCTTAGTAGATTCCTTTCAGGGGCAGAGCCAGAGAGGTGGAATGGCGTGGTACTGGCTCCCTCACAGTCTGGGAAAAGTTGTTGGGCATTGTGCCAGGAAAAATAGGCGCAAAAGGTGCTGAGCATTTAATTCTTAATGAAAGCAGTCCTTCTATACATAACCAATTAGCAGTTTTTACTTAAAGATACATTGGCAGAAGAAGATTGTCTTGTAACGGGAAACTGTTGCTGTCAAGACTTGTAAATTTACCTGATGATGCTGCTGTCATAGCTGATTATTCATTCTTACCTCTTGGCTAGATGCCGATGTTTTTTACAAGTGACTTGCTAACCCTCCTTTATTTGCACACAGCAGCAAAGTGTTGTTGTTGTTAAAGGTTAAAAAACTAGATCAACCTGATGCTCACAAGACAGAACACGAAACATTTACATTACAGTACTTGTGATCACTTTACCTGCTGGTCTCGCTTTCCCAGTGCAAGAAGGTCGAGTGGCTCTGGGTCTGAAGGGAGGGGGAATCCAGGTGGTCTCCATTCAGTGTCGTCCATACCTGAGAGAGGCAGAGACAGCACAGGCATTAAAATCAGGACATGACAGAACATACAGTATACAGTAAATGTAATGTAATCATTTAGTTTATCTGAGTAGAATAATAACTCCATACTAAATTAAAAATAAAACTAATAACATTTCTAAAGGTTGCATTAAGAAAAAAAGCACCATTCCATACTAAATATTGTAACTGATTATAAGTTGGTGAGCTATGTAAAATAAATATTTTTGTATTGTCACCATTGAGAGGATCTTAGAAAATATAATTTTTAATGTAAGATATAACAACAACTCCAGAATATTTTGAAGTTGTGATAAAGAAAAAAAAATGTAATGGCTCTTTAACTATGATGCTTTTAAAGTGTCAATATTTATGTCTCACTAACTAGTGACATTTTCTCAGATTTGTTAAGGAGAGTTTTATGAACATCACACAGTGAACATCTGAAACGCCATTTGTTTCACGTTTTTGTATAATACTATGAACCAGATGAAAAGTCAGATTGTTATGAGAGAAATGAGTGAACTTGAGTGATACTGCAACCTGATCATTATGCAGAACACACAGACTGACAATGACATAATCAAAAAGTTCTTAATATGATTTGCTGATTTTGTTGTACAACACTAGCTGTTTATAGAGATAAATATGTAAACTCTCCTTTTTGAACGAAGCAAAAGCCACTTCCCCTGACATTATCGCAGGTTATTGCTCCTGTAGTTAGGTAGGTTACTATAGTTGTGACACTCATTGATAGCAAGTCCTTCAAATCCAATCCAATAAATCTTTGGGGCTTCACTGTGAGGAGAAACAGTGACATCTGGTGGCAGACCGGAATTACAGCAGCTGTTTCATCATTTCTCAATCAGACTCAGATTTATTGTCCAAGTATTCTAACTCATACAAGGACTTTACTAATTGTAATAATTTGACCGTAGCACTAACACATAACATTACTATTTTAATCCCATCAATGTGCAGTAAAACTCATTTAAAGCTGCATGTTCAAAAACAGATTTGAAGTTATACACAACATTTACTGACAAATTATTTGTATCTTAGTAAAGCGCCAAAGCGTTCAAGCTGTAAAACACTTTTTTAATTTTATTGTTATTAAAGGATTTAGACATAGACATTCTTATTTAGAATAGACATACAAAAAACAGCCACATTAGAACAACCGAATTGTGCTGGTGGGGAATAATTTACACACAAAAAAATTAATCATAGTACAAAATTTAATTGTTTTTATGGCCTTTGTATTTTCTGAGTGGCAGATTGAAGAAATGTACTGTTGGAGTTCCCTATAGAAGATTAATTACTTGCAAGTTTAAATTTATGTATATGAAATTTAGCCATTTTTCAGACATTTTTCAAAATGAAGCAAAATTTTCCTCAGCGTGTGTCCTAATGTAAGTACAGGCATTGCTACAAAACTGTTTTATGACTGGGCAATGCCACAACAAAGGAACAGCAGTCTCAAGGGAACTGCAGCAAAAGCTACAATTTAAGTGAATATTTGTTTTGAATTTCTTGCAGTATGCTTTACCTGGGTATGAATATGTGTGAATTATATATCTTTAACTTAGCCAGACCTTTACCTGTAATATGTCACCCACAAGACAATTCCAGTAGTGAACAGCATTTGGTGTCCTGGTAATATTTCTCCGAAGTAGATTTATTACAGACTTTTTTTTTGCTGTAGGGGTGTGGGGAGATAAATGTTGCCCACAGGTGAGTGTACCAGAGTAAAAGGAAGTAGTCCATGAGTATTAAGTCTTGGTTTATGCTTGATAACATGCACATGTAAGATGAGATTGCACCAAAAACCTTTCCATAATCTCCAGTTGTAACAGAAATATTGTACAGCAGTAAAACATCCTAATAGGTAATAACAACCTCTACTGAATAACTGATCAACTAAGAGAATGTTGGAACCACTATTCAAGAAAGGTTGATTTATGTTTATATAAGATGTCTTTATTGTTCCATTTATGATTGGGGTAAATGATGCTTGTACATAAGTGACCATGATGGAAAGGCCTGGTGATGAAAGGCAGACACATTTATTGGGACATTGTCACTATTATAATTACACACAAGACAGAAGCTTAACCCTCCAAAGTTGGACAAAATGTGCTGGATAATAATAATGTTCTATATAGATGATGGGTTATGGAACAACAGTCTTCTCCATTTAATCTTACATGTATTATTTAAAGAGGGCGCATGTGTGAGTCCAGTGAAACCTTCGGCCTTTCAAGCTGTAAACCAAAGAAACTCTCCGCGAAGCAGCAGCGACGTCATCTGTCACGTGACAGTTGTCACTAGATACAAGCTCCGACACTTGGAGTCGACGCACGGCGGTACAATAGACTGATCCAAGCGCCGAGGCTCCGGTATTGTTTGCCCATCTCTAAAGAGGAGTCAGAGCTCTATGTGAGAACAGCCATACGGTGAAAGCGTTTTTTTAAAGGAAACCTGAACCAGGTATGCGCTTTGTGGAACTTAGGCGAAGGGTGTGAGGTTTTTAGAGGCCACTGGCCGCTGTCAGTGAAACAGCCGGAGGTCCGCGGAGTTGACACTTTGTCAGCGGCATGACTAGCTTTCGGCTAACGCTAGCTGCGGCTACCTGCGCTGACGGCGGCCAGCGAGCACCTCAGCCCCTCAACCCCACAACCCCGTGTGCCCGTATCTGCTTCAGTGACGGCTGAGGGGGGGTTTGATCAATTGAGATGCTTAATTGAAATGGGAAAAAAAAAACACACAGCTTTGATAATAATAGGGTAACGTTACTCCATCAAAGTGTCTGTAGTCGGCTTCATATTTGAACCTGATTGAAAGCTCAGGTTCCGACTTTGTCGTGAAAATGCGGGTCTAGTGTCAGGCTGGAACTGTGCTGATTACAACGCCAGTTCTGGCTGTGATAATATAATCGGAGGCATGTACCGACCGGTTCAAGCCAGAATTATTACTGCTAGCTTAATTGGCTTAGAATGGACTGGAACTGTGTGGCGGTTAGCAAGCAGTTGGGTTTCCCTCAGGATCCCGGGTTGGGATCGCACCTCTTACATAAGTACAGTTTGTGGTTATGATTATTAGCTGGACATATGTGTCCGAATGGATGACAGCTAGCCCGGCGGTGGAACGTTACTTGTGCACTTGTGGCTGGATCCTGTTTGTTGCTCAAACTTGCCTCCACATACAGGCTAACAGGAGATTAACAAGCTGATGATTCACAATAACTTGAACATCGTCTCGGATATAAGCTCCAGTGTGTTTATGCGGCATTTTAAATCCGGCTCGGATGTTACCTCCCTGCTGAAAAAACAGTAACGCGAACTTCCTAAAGCCACTGAAAATGAAAGGGCACAAAAACTGCATTTGTCGTTCACTACCAAAATGTATTCACATGTGATCTAAAACTAATTATAGGCTTCGACAATCCTGATGAATTTTATTTTAGTTAATTGCTTTGTTGGCAGAATGTAATAGCATTTCTTCTCTGTTCAGTCCTGATCTAATATTGTAAGTTTTCTTATAATGTACAACAAAATTTAACTGAAAATATTTTAATAGCAAAAATTTTTAACAATTTCTGTTGAAACAATTGCAGCTCTGGTGCCACAATGAGTGCTCCACAATGCTGCTCATGAGTTGTGTTTCGCAGACCTGGGTACAGTCTTGTCAGTGCTTTTCATATTCTGATAGAAACTTAAATACTAGGGTATGTATGCTTTGTACATATGTGTGAACATGATTTGTTGGTAACAAAAAATACTCAATGAGATGATGAGAAATCAGGGTATAACTGCACATATGATCAGAAACTAATGTCCATTTAACATACCTTATTCTGAATATTCTACTATCTAACAATAGGACAAGCTTTAAGCCCATTGAAAGATCACACTTAAACAACATGCACATGGAAGTGTTAGGTGACATAAATCTCAGATAATATTGATTTAACATGTGTTATGTGTGGTGTTAAACAGTTACTTTGAATTAACCTAGAAGTTTAGATATGGGGGCTAAATTGCTAGAGAAGAACAAAATGTTCTGGACCATTTTATGTTGTAATAATTACTACATAGAATGAAAGTGGAAACAAAATCTTCTGCTTTTGAATGCATAGTAACAAGAAAAAGGGAGAAGGGGAGGGAACACCACTGACAAGGAGTCTCAAGAGAACATATTGTGATTCTGCTGTTTAGACCTCAGATATGCTGTTGAGTTGCATGTAGTTGCAAATATGTTTGTCTAGACTTATAACCTCTCTGGGGGCTTTCCCAGCCTTTTGTACTATACATACCGGCATAAGCCTTAGCACCCTTGCTGAGTTGGCTAAGCTGGAAGATTCCCAGGCATATGCGTTTTAAGTTAACCATAAAACAAGTAGCATAGCTCCCCATTATCTTTGTGAAACCACGTTACCCAACCCTCGGCGTCTCTGCAACTGTCAGTGTCCGATTGTGGACTGATGAAGTGTATGAGACAGGCAGCATTATAAAACAGGAAAATGTGCCATGATTCTGCATTGCGAGTGAGAGGAAACAGCCAGCAGCAACAGGCACAGCCGGCTGAAACCGCTCTAACTGAGCTAAAACAACAATTCAGCTATACAGTGTAGCCACATGTCTTGGTCCATTTTTTTTCCCCTAAGAGTACATCTCACAATTTGTACCTACAAGACACACAAGCCAGCAGTGCGGTTTATACTGCTGTTTCAAAATTTCACTGAAAGAGAGATTTCAAACATTTACATAGACTGGACATTGAATATATTTAGATAATGCAATATAGGTGAAAACATCAAATCTTTGGTCAAAAAACACAATGTACTGTTTGTATTTTTTATGGCATTTCATTGTGTAGTAAAGTAACTAGTACATGCTTATATGTCATCCAAAAATATTTGTTGAAATCTGAAATGCAAACTCTATGTTGATACAAGTATATATAACGATTAACAGGTTTTCCATATTTAATTTGCACAGAATGAGGCCTGCATTTATTTTCACATTTCACAATAATTTGGGCCAGTTTTGGATGTACACACTAACCTCTGCTTTATCTTTTCTCTCACAATCTTTTTCCTCTCCTTTTCACCATCACTTGACTGATGCCTTATTCTCCCAACATGGATTGCCTCTGTGACCACTCATATATACTGTCAGAAGACTTTTTTTTTATAAAATCATAAATTTTAGTTGTTAATACACGTTGTTGCGAAACAGCTCAAAGCAAAATACGTGACTTCTATCCTGAGCCACAGTCCTTGTTTAGTGTGGGAAGAAAAGATACTTTCTAGAGCGCACAAATACTATTTCTGCACAGTCTGATATAGAAGAAAGGACTTGTTAAGCTTAAAATAACAATAACAGACATTCTTAACACTTTGTGAATGTGTACTTGTCATCTTTGACAGCTATATGACACATTCACACAATAGTACAGCAATTGGTCCTCCATTGCAGAAAGGTTTATGACACTTGGAGGCACAGAAAGAGGCCTGCTGTAGATTTCCTTTTCACATGCCTTCTGGCAGACAACCATTTGGCTTCAATGGAGAACTGTAGCTGCAAAAGAGAACACTGTAGAGGTCTCCATTACCTCAGCATCGCTTGGGAGATAGCCTAGCCAAGCTCTGGTCAGCACAGCCCTGCTAGCTAGTCTGTGATCCCTTCCAACTGTCCTGTCCTGCACACCACACAACACCCCTTCCTTCTAATTTTTCCAAGTAAATTGCCATGGCATCAGTGCGCTTCACTGTGACCCCCACCAAGGCAGAGGACCTCCCAGGGCTGTCTGACACGTCGCCTGACATCAGTTCCCGCTCCAGTGCCCGTGTGCGTTTTGGATCCAGAGAGAGCGTCAACAGAAGTGACCCACTGAGCGAGGCGTCAGGAGCCGTGACAACTACTGCTACAGTAGGAGGAGGGGCAGACACCCCAGACCACAGCAATGTGGAGCAAGGTGATGAAAACACATCCACATACAGTAAATGGGTTGTTACTGTGGTTTGAACTTCTCTTCAAAATTTGCATGTTAATAATATGCCTCCTGAGGCATTTTGACACTGATGGGCTTGTGTATACTGCACACTTTTAACAAATAGTAGGTTTGAAAGTGGACCTAGTTGTACCCGATCCCATGCTTGGTTTAGTTTTGGTGAAAAAAGAAACGGTGCCAAACGGCACTGACAGATTAATTCAGGAAATGTTTAATTTGAAAACATATTCAACACTATGAAGATCAGAAAGAACCACCAGCTTAATTTAAACTATTCTCAGGTAGCTGGAGAATATTTCTGAGTTTCTTCAGTTTTTGCACCTGTTGCTATGTGTTTTTAATGTATCACAAAGGAATAACCAAAAGGCATAAGTCCCTGGGCAGGTTTTGTTTAAATGCCTCATACAGTGCATTTAGAAACTATTGACCTCTTTCACTTTTTTCTATTTTGTTACACAGCAGCCTGATACTACATTAACTACTATTCATTTTTGTCCTCATTAATTTATAGTCAGTACCTAATAATAATGAAGTGAAAACAGAATTTTGGAAATGTCTGTAAATTGAAGAAAAATCTTCAATATTATATGTTCTTAAATAGTCAGACCCTTTGCCCAGTACCTCGTTGAAGCGCTTTTAACAGCAATTACAGCCTTTTTCAGCCAGTCTTTTTGACTGTGATGTGACAAGCTTTGCACACCTGGATTGGGGGATTTTCTGCCATTCTTATTTGCAAATCCTCTCAAGCTCAGTCAGGTTGGACGGGCAGTGCTGGTGGACAGCCATTTTTCAGGTCTCTCCAGAGATGTTCAATAGGGTTCAGGTCAGGACTCTGGCTGGGCCACTCTTGGACATTCACAGTGTCCACAGAGTTGTCCTTAAGCAGCTCCTGTGTTGTCTTGGCTGTTTGTTTAGGAGGTCCTGAGCTCTGTGGACCAGGTTTTCATTGAAAGTTTAATCATCTTTGCACTTTACTCCATCCAGCTTTTCTTCAATCATAACCAGACTCCCAGTCCTTGCTGCTTAAAAGAACCCCCCAACATGATGCTGCCACCACCATGACGGGTCGGTATTTGACAGGGGACGAGCAATGCCTAGATATTTCTAGATACCAGGTTTAGAAGTGAGGCCAAACAGTTAAATCGTGGTTTTATTGGACTGGAGAATATTGCGAGTGTTTTTTGTAAACTGCAAGTGGGCTTTCAGGCGAGGCTTCTGTCTAGTCACTCTGCCATAAACCCTTCTCTAGAGAGGTGTGTGTGTTTTCAAATCATGTCCAATCAGTTTAAATGATCACAGTGTGGACTCTAGTCAATATGAAGAAACATCTCAGGAATGTGTTGTTGCAGAGGGACTGAGTTCTTGTGCCAATGTGATATTTCAGTTTTTCATATTTTCTAACATTTCTAAAATGATTATTTTCATTTTTTTCATTAAGGTTTACCGAGTGTGGATTAATCAGATAAAAATGTGAATTATTGTGTAGTATAAGGCTGCAACATAACTAAACTGAAAAGGTAAAGAGGGTCTAAATATTTTTTGAATGCACTGTATATTCATTTTCGTGACTTTATCTTGCACATGTGTCAGGGTTTTCAGATTCTATCCACCTGCTGTTGTTTAAATCTATCATTATGTTTGCTTGTTTTATGGAGCTTTAAATCACTGAAAGGTCACTTTCACCTTACATTACCATTCATTGATTCAGCTGAAATTTAAACATATCAAATCTCATCCCTCTGTAACATCGTTTAGTTAAGCTGTGTTTTGTTGCAGGCTGCACACTGGCATTGTATATTGGCAGTAGTGGCTGATCAGTCATGGATATTATCTTTGTGCGTATTCTTATGGGGTCTAGGATCACTACCTAAGTTGTATTTGTTTTTTAAGACTGCAATCTCTCATGACCCACAAGTGAATCTGTGGTGATCAGTCTCCACTGGCAAAGATTTTAAGGCTTATGGATTTTCAGACTCTACAAAATGTCGGTTTAAGGGGAAGTTAAAAGAGAAGTGATATTTTTAGATTCATCCAAATCCATGTAAGTTTACCATGTATTTAAATTTTTTTGTTCTGGCCTTCTTGGTTATCAAGCTCTCCTAATTGTTTCCTAAGAGTTACCTTAACTCCAGGGTGCTCCTTAGTGGGTCCACAGCAACAGTCCAGCAGAAGTTGAACAATAATGACAGAAATGTGTGACTCTTGTGATAGTTAAGATTTCCCTTCCCCCACTGCTGTTAGCTGCCCACCTACAGAGTAATACAGTTTTCAATGGTAGCTAACAGCAAAAACCTTTTCACATGGCCTCATTTACTTGTCAGATTAACGACATGGTAAAGGTACAAAAGTACCTGTGCCATATAGCTAACTGGTCTAGTTTGACATGAAATTTCTGTATCAGCAGACTTTCCTTCTAACTGCTATGGTTCTGCAGTTGTCATGCAGAGTACATATTTCACTTATCAAAAGTATTTAAGAGTAACTGTGCTGATAGGTTTAACCAGAGGGTTGTAACCGTGGAGAGCTATAACCGCATTAGCTGCACTGATCTACTTAAGCAGTTGCATAGTAATGAGAATGCCCCATGTTGTTTAATGGGCTCCCATAAATAGAAATCAAGCTGGTTAATCTGATTGAGTTTCAATGAGGCTGTTGTGATCTGTTGTGGTTGTTTGCACAGAGAAACAAAAGGAGAACAGTAGAAGACACAGCTACACGGCCTTTCTATATAGAGTCTGCCACCCACCCTGAACTAGCTGAGCAGCTGTCTCCGGCACAGCTAAAATAGAAAACCAGCACGCTGACAAGAAAAAAAGGCTTTTAAAGTGAGCCAGTCAAAATCTTGAAAAGCACCAAAGAAAGGAGGTGGAAGAAGTGGAGAGTTATTTCAAGAAAGGTCAAACGCTGTGTGATCCTTTTTTTTTTTTTTTTTTTTTTTTTGTACACTAATAACGTTAGCAATTGAGTGGGATTTGCCTACACTTTCACAGACATGCACCTGGTCCCAGTAGCTTTTTGCTTCACTTGTTACTCACTTATTCACTGACTCACTCTCTTATATTCATGCTTACATGCACATAAACACACACACACAGGCTTCAGGTGTGGTAATCTCAGGTGGACTCTTCCTCTTGGGGACTGCACACAAATGGACATCTGTGTTCCTCCGTAATTAACATTTCACTTAAACAGCTGAGGTATTTCCAGATGACAGGATGCTTGTTTTTCCTGCACAGGTGATTCTGAACAGTTTAAAATTATAGCAAGATACTGATGTACATGGATCTACATGAATGCAGATTTTTGAGCATATAACAATGGGGCTGGATTTTACCAGTTTACCATCCCTGCACTTTTTAAATCTGTATAACTTTACCTACCACTTAGGAAAAACAACAGTCTGGAGAACTTACAAACCAAATCTTGTAGTGAGAAGGGTAATGGAAATGGAAGAAACTACTTCTGCTCTCTGCTCTAGTGCTGACTATCAGTGTAGTTGGCTAAATCACTTGCAAACCAGTCACACTGTCGCCCTGTTGAGTGTTTGCAAGAGAGTTATGTCAACAGCCTGGCATGAGGGATGCTAGGATTTTACAGCAGAAGTGTGACCAGGATGTGACCTTTTACTTTGTTAGACTGTGTGCTGATGCAAGAGTTGCATTGAATTAACAAAAGCTAGGTGTAGGAGTAAATATTGTGTAACTCAAATTAGTAGGTTAGGTGTATTGAAGAAAGGATGTAATGTGGAGTGTTTTATGAAAACAAACTATCTAAGTAAGTAAATATAAGTAAGAGCAGTGACTAATGAATGCAAAGCATGTTTGTGATCTATGTCAGGAAGCGGTGAACATTTCAAGTTGACATTTCATTTGTTTATCTGGCCAGCTATTGAAAATATAAAGAGCGTCAATTTTTATATTAAAAAAAACTGCAATTATGGCTGCTGTAGCAGCAGAAATGGCTTAATTTACTGTCAGTATCCAAAGAGCCAAAAACTGTAAAAAAAAAAAAAAAAAAAAAAAAAAAAAAAAGATCTGAAGTTCTGAAATTTTAAGATGTTATGTTCGGCTCAGAATTTTGGCTCAGATTTTTTTATTGTTTAAATGAAATGAAGATTGGCAGGCTAATCATCAATGAAAATCCTTAGTGACAGTCCAGTCACAGGATGTTCATGAGTCTATAGAAATCTAGAAGGACGCAAAGATAGCAGTGCAACAAAGGGCAAGAGTAATAATAGACCCATAATTGATATGGGTCTCAATGCAAGTAGTCTAAGCGTGTTTTTCTATCAAGAGTGTGTGACTGCGGTGGAGCATGGAGGGAAGTGATGGTGCTGACTCTGGGACTTCTGATGCAGTGGTCTATGCTGACTGAGGCAAAACAGAGCTGGGGTTATGGTGGCCAGTGCGTGCGTGCGTTGAAATTAATCTTGCAATACAACCCCAAAAAGCCAAGGGGACACTGATGGAAACATTTTTGGCCTGTTGATTTTAAAGATGTTTTTTGCTGTGTCACTTCTCTTGTCTTCTATTTTCTCTTTTTGTTCTCCTTCTCTCACATAATTGCTTTGTGTGCTTTTAGGTGATGGAAATTCCAAAATCTCCAATGTGTACATCAACAACACTCATGGAATGGATGATGATGACTTCTATGACAGAAACTTGGCCTTATTTGAGGTACTTAATATTATAGCTGTAGTATTTATAACGGTACGTAAACAAAGTAAGTGTTTTTATACAGTACATAATGCAAACTTTGGTCCTATTTAAGTTACAAAATGTCTTCTCCAGGGCCCTAATTGCTGCATTCCTTAAAGTGTTTCTTCTATTCTTGTAAAAGTACTTATAAAAAAAGATTATTCTTTTATCTGCCATATTGCCAAGTTAGAGCCTAAAAACCATTTGGCTGGGGGGTATGGAAAACTGCAATATTTATAGCTTATAAAATTCCCTTGAAACAGATGAGTTTCTATCTCTAACTTCTTTAACAAGCCATAATGTATGTCTTTTTTTATCTCTGTAATTTCCCATTCTTGTCTCTTGTTGCCCTCCTGTGTGCTCATCATCCTTTATTCCCTCCGTACGTCCATGTCCTTTTTTTTTCTCTCTCTTTTTTTTACTTTCTTTTTTCTTTCTGTTTCTTTCTCATTTTCCTTGTCTCTCTTGTCCCCTGCAAACTTATTCCTCCCTCTTCTCTTCTCTTCCTTCCTATGGCTGCTGACCTCCGCCTTCATTCATTTCCCTCTCATCTTTATTTCACTTCCTCCTTTTCCCCCTTTCTTTTTTCCTCCTCCAGGAAGAGATGGACACTCGGCCTAAGGTGTCTTCTTTGCTCAATCGCCTGGCAAACTACACCAACCTGACACAGGGGGCCAAGGAGCATGAGGAGGCCGAGAGCATTGGTGAGAAGAAGAAAACCAGCAAGGTATACCAGGCTCAATGTTTCTTACTCGACTTTTAATAATAAAATAAACTTTCACACTCACACAAAAACCTGAACATATAAAAACACCATATCATTAATTCAAATTACTTTAAATAGATATTAGTATTTTTTCTTGCAGGTCAATAATAGCAGCAAAAGTAAAATATGCAGTTGGTTTCTGTTTAATTTTACTGCATAACTTTGATGACCATGTTCACAGCCATACCCATAGTATGCAATCCAGAATGTACTTTGTCTTGCTGTACAATATTATTATACTACAGCAGTGATAACTAAGAAAAATAATTATGGTGCAACTAGTGCGAAGTTTACCATGATCAGAATCTTCACCGTATGACAGCTGTTGTTAGCTGTGCTTGTGAATTTTGAGTATAATATAATTATCGCACAGATCAGCAGCTTTCGGCTTGCCCCTTCAGGGTTCGCCACAGCGGAATGTGTTCTATAAGTTGATTTGGCATGAGTTTTTATGCCAGATGCCTTTGCCCAGGCAGAGACACAGCTAGTGGGGTGGGGATTAGAATTTGCCCTACACAGATATGACCTGGATAAACTTTGCAAGTGGCTCCCAAGGAATTAAGTTTTGTTTGAGCTCTATTGCTGTTAATAATTTTGTTCTCTCAATGTTCTGTATCTACCCTTCAGTCGCCACAGATGGGGACATTCATGGGTGTTTACCTGCCTTGCCTCCAGAACATCTTCGGCGTCATCCTATTCCTGAGGTTGACGTGGGTGGTGGGAACTGCTGGAGTGCTGCAGGCCCTCTGTATTGTTTTTATCTGCTGTTGCTGTGTAAGTACTTGAGCTTGTAGCTGCAGAACTGTAAGTTAGCTGAGAGGCATAATAAAGCAGAAATTGAAAAATCCAATTCTAAACTGACCGTCTCTCCTTTCTAGACTTTGTTGACTGCAATATCGATGAGTGCGATTGCCACTAATGGCGTTGTACCAGGTAAACCTTCACCTTTCCAGCTTTCTTTTCAGTCCCTTGCATACATGCAGATTAAACAAAACCTAGCTACTATCAGACACACCTAGTCCAAGCTTTTTCCACAATAATCCACAATTTATCGTGGCCACTTTGAGTTTTTCTAAGTGACTTTTGTCATTGTAATTTTCCAGGTTGTTATACTTCTCTTTTTCAAGCCGTGATGCTGCTGCTGAAGTACATTTGTTTTTCTAATGGCAGTTATTTCTGTTTATCCTGCCTCTCCCTCTGTCTGCTTCTCTGTGTCTGTCTGTAAACCCACTAAAAATGTAGGATATTTATCAACCATTGACTTTACCTTTCACTGAATCGCCTCTAGATGAATATCCCAAATGTGAAAGTAGTGTGATATTTTCACTAGCATGTGACATTTCAATAAGTAAATGTAGAATGACAAACCCCCGGTAGGTAAAATAGAAAATTAATGTCTAACATGTCTTGTTTGACATTTCCTTCCATCCTCCCTTTGTCATCTAAACAGCCTCAAGCTCTCATGCTTTCTCACCACCTAGTCTTGCATGGGTGTTTATACTGTTGTATGTACTTTACTCTGGTTAATGTAAAAGAAAGGATCTTTAGCTTCCTAAATACAGCTCAGCTCAACACTAGCAACAAGATAAAACACCTACTCGAGAACAAACTAGCTATCTTAATGACTACTGGCTAAGCGTGAAGCTGTTTTGTTGCTATACTTTGATAATTTGAGTCCAGTCATCTGGAGAAATCTTTACACTTCCCAGAGTGCCAGCATTAATTCACTTGTTTTCTAAATATGTTTTCGCGTGACATTTTTAGTTACAAAAAATATTTGTGTGTGTTTGTCTAATGCATAGTTTATAAGTGTTCCATTTTGAAAATTAAAAACTAAATTAGCAAGTTAGAGTAAGCATAGAATTTTGTATAATTCTTCTATATAGTGTTTAACTGGGTCAAATTTTATTAGCAGATGCACTGCTTGGTTGAGCTCACTTGGAATTCCAATTGGGTGGAGTGATGCTATCTACAGCTGCAAGAACACATTTAGGATCTGGTTTTATGTTCGTTTTTAAAATATTTATAATAATCTGGTAGTTTTAGTCCTTTCAACACTGTTGTTGCCATGATCAGTGGCTGTTTTGCTTGTTGGGTAGTTCATTTTGTTTGCTGTAGGTTGACTTACACGGTCAATATATTCGTCTGGTCAGTGTGAAAAGACCTCACATAAACCCCTCTGAGCAACTTCCTGAGCATCTTCTGTGTGAAATATAATTTGTAGAAATTAATGCCATTAGGAAAAGTCAGGCTTAATGAAGAAAGTGAAGCAAAATGGAAATTCAGTTTATTAATGCCATTAGAAAAAGTTCTTTAGGGTTTCTGAGTCAAGCTTGGTGACTTTTTTTTTCTAAATCAAGGGGAGAAAAAAAACTAAAATAGCATTTTTTCCCAAACCAGTTTTTCAGTTAGTAAGTTTTATAACTAATCCTGAAGGTGAAATTTGCCCAGTCCAGCACTTCAAGTAAAGCAAAAACAGTAGTAAACACTAAACTGTGGCTACCATCTAACCAAAGATCTGCTCTGCTTTCTTACTCAAACACATCATTTACATTGTTATGCTTAATTCTACAAGCCTATTTTGATGTCTCTCATCAGCTGTGCTCTTTTGTCTCCTATTATGTTCTAACATCATAACATTACTAACTGTCCACATGCGTTTCTTTCTGTTTATGTCCCATCTTTTCTTCTTGTCCAACATCTGTCTTCCTATCTTTCTCAATCCTTCCTTCCCCTTTTCTCTTAATGTCGTTTTTTTTTTCAATCTCTCATTTTTCCACCCCATTTTTCTTTTCCACTGTATTTCCACTTCCTCCAACCCTAATGTACAACCTGCCCTACTCTCCCTCTCTTTGTTCTTCTCCCTTGCTCTCTTATCCGTTGCCAGCGGGAGGCTCCTACTTCATGATAAGTCGCTCATTGGGTCCAGAGTTTGGGGGTGCGGTGGGCCTGTGCTTCTTCTTGGGCACCACATTTGCTGGAGCCATGTACATCTTGGGAGCCATTGAGATCCTTCTGGTGGGTTCTGGCCATTATCACTGCTGTCTTTTACCTGTACTATTATGTCTGTTAATGTGTCTAATATTTACTCCAGTTATGTATGACTCAAATTATATCTAAATATGAATGCTGATTGTAGTCATAAGTGGTTATCTTAACTTTTTAATGCTATAGAAAGTATTTGAGAGCTTTATTTCCCCCATTTTACTCAGAATCCTTGAATATATATATTTTTTATATATACACATCGTACTATTGATACATTACTTTTTTTTTAATGATATGAAACGTTTTAAATAATAAACACTTGATAACAAATATTTTTGATTAATTAGCCATTTTAAATACCTGGAAATCACAATACTTAATCATATTGATGTAGAATTTATTAGAAAATGTTGTATTACTAAAAAACAGTGTAACTGGTCTATAAATAAAACTAGGGACATTAAAAGGAAAATTATCAAATTATAAATAACATCAAAAGCTCTGACAGCTTACATCGATTTCTTATCAGACAACCATAATCTGTGCCAATATCAACCCATTATAATCAAGTACACTCCAAGTGCCTTATGCACATGTGCAAATTTTGTTTGCTTTTCCTGATCCTAAATTAAATTAGGTTTGTCACAAACACATCTTTCTCCCCCTTCAGATATACATGGCACCTAAGGCGGCCATTTTTGTAGCAAAGGACCCTGAAAGTGAAGGGTGGCCCTGTTGAACAACATGCGCGTCTACGGCTCCATCTGTCTCCTCCTGATGTCCTTGCTGGTCTTTGTGGGCGTGAAGTACGTCAACAAACTGGCTTCCATTTTCTTGGCCTGCGTCATTGTCTCCATTCTTTCCATCTACATTGGAGCATTTGTTTCTGCCTTCCATCCAACAGATTTCCCGTAAGTGTCGATTAAGCATTTCCCAAATCTAAAAGTGATCAGTCCTTAAACTTAGAGTTTTGACTGACCAGTGGGCTTCTGTCTGCAGGGTATGCATGCTGGGAAATAGAACTATCACACATCATGAAATGGAAGACAACAAGTGTGCAAAAACCACCCATTTGCAAATCAAAAACCCAATGGAGAGAGATGACTCAAACTTAACAGTTAATAATGGTGGGTAAAAGGAGAACATTGATATTTGAAAATTGCAAAAATCGTAAGGAATAGGGATGTATCACAGACACACAAGCCTCCTTTGTTACATCCGTTTAGTTTTCTTAATGTACTATTCTTCCCAACAGAAAACAGAACTGCAAGCCCAACCTTTAACTCCAGCCATGGTTCTATTTCGGTGGAAAAGACAACAGATCTTTGGAGGCTCTTTTGCCAGAGCCCAGAGCTCAACGCCACCTGTGATGAATATTTTATTTTCAACAATTTCACAGTGATTAAAGGGATCCCCGGTCTGGCCAGTGGGATAATTTCAGGTTGGGTGGTGTGTGTGTGTGTGTGTGTGTGTGTGTGTGAGAGAACTATGCTATTTGTATAGGCATTGTGGAATATCCTATCATTCCTTTTTAAGCTTGTTTTTCTGATAGTGAATGCTCATTGTTTTAATAAGTTATTAAATAATAATTTCTCATCTAAAGTTACATCTGACACACTGCTGTATAAAAACTTAATTCTAAGGTTCTAAAGTGAGTTCCATGCTGAAACTATATTTATTTGTGCTTTGTATATATCTTCATTGCAGAGAATCTGTGGAGCTCCTACCTCAGCAAGGGGGATGTGGTAGAGAAAAGTTCTCTCAATTCTTCTCATGCTGAACGCCCAGCATCCACCCTTCAACCTTATGTGTTTGCCGATATAACAACCTCCTTCACCCTGCTGGTGGGCATCTTCTTTCCCTCTGTCACAGGTATACACTTGTTTCCTTGATTTTGAATGAATGTTGTCATTTCTGTTATGAAAATGCATTATTGAGAGTAAGAACAAAGGATTGATTTGATCCATAATATTACAGCAGTTATTAAATTAAGGGTACAGCTCTTTTTGCTGTGCCTTTGTCAGTGGTTGTTCTTGGATTCCATTCAGTTCAGTTTCACAAACTTATATCCCGCAGTTTAAATGGGTTTTTTTTAAGTTAAATTTGAAATCAACAGGAGTTCAAAACAGTTAATGGAATCTTTATTTTTTATGGTTTTGAATCTTACATCAAAGTTGCCATTTCTTCTCTTTCTTAGGAATAATGGCTGGTTCCAACCGATCGGGGGATCTTAAAGACGCCCAGCGGTCTATCCCCATTGGAACAATCCTTGCTATCCTCACCACTTCCATTGTCTGTATCCTTTCTATAAAAAAAAAGAAAGCAAATCTATCTCTTTCTATCTTTCTGCCTATATAACATAAAGTGATTGCTTATTTTATTGTTGTATTGTGTCTAAAAAGCACTTGAGATGAATTTAATTAGATTTCTTTTACATGGATTTTATGTTATTTGCATATTATTGTTTCCCTAACTTGTTTTCAATCCAGACCTGAGCAGTGCTGTTTTGTTTGGAGCCTGTATTGATGGGGTGGTCCTCAGAGACAAGTCAGTACATCTGCTCTTGCATCTGTCTGTGTATCATCTCCTGTTATGCATGAAAGAAATTATTGTGTGCATTCTTTGAAAAACAGATGTGTTTATTTGCTGCAAAGGCTCTAAATGTATTTTTGACTCTTGCAGATTTGGAGACTCAATAAAAGGAAATCTGGTGGTGGGGGCTCTTGCTTGGCCGAGTCCCTGGGTCATTGTGATTGGCTCTTTCTTCTCAACATGTGGTGCAGGTCTCCAGTCGCTGACCGGTGCTCCCCGACTCCTGCAGGCCATTGCCAAAGATAACATCATCCCCTTTCTCCGGGTTAGAACTACAAATATTAATTTTAATGATAGCCACTCAAAATGTTTTGATATTGTTGTTGTTATGAACAGTTGGCATCATAAAGGAAATTAGTTAACAACGCCAACTTTCTGTGTGGAGTATGCATGTTCTCCCCTCATTTTTAAGTATTTTCCTCTGGGTACTGTGGTTTACTCCCACAAGTCTTGTGACAAATTGTATGGAAATTACAACAATTTGAGGGAAAAAATTGTGAATTAGTTACAATTACCAAAAGAAAGAGGAATGTTCACATACACTACTATCCTAGTGATATTGAATGTGTTACCTGCCACTGCTGAAAACCACCTGCATTTGGCAGGTTGGTGGGTTTTAATGTCAGCCTGTTTGAATCCATCCATCACTTTTCTGCTGCTGGTCTCTGTTCAGGGTATGTTAAAGCTGTACTGACCAAAATTACACATTTAAACAAATTCATGTACCTCTTAAAAATTCTGGACCTCACTGTCCCAACTAGTAACTTGTTGATGCATTTTGGCAGTGACAGCATTTTATTGAAATGTTTCATAGTATTAAATTTAGTATGGTGAACAGCAAACCTGTGGAACTGTCTGAATAAACAGGTAGCCCTATAGATAAAAGAAAATCCTTTTGGGTACGATTACTCTTGTTCATTTGTGTGATTATGCAGGTGTTCGGCCATGGGAAGACAAATGGAGAACCCACCTGGGCCCTGCTGCTAACGGCACTTATTGCTGAGCTGGGAATTCTCATCGCCTCTCTAGACCAGGTGGCTCCCATCCTGACAATGTAAGACACCAGCGTGTGTGTGTGTGTGTGTGTGCACGTGCATTTGTATTTACTACCTTGTTCTTTCCTTGAAGTTGAATTTTATTGGTCCTAATAGTTGTTAACTCACTATTGGAACTGAATCATGCGTAAGATTTAAAATGTTTTAAAATGTTTAATTTAAAGTACTGCAAAAAACATTATTGCTTTCAACACAGTAATTAATAAGGCTAATCATAAGCGTATCGATGACATCACATAATTGCCTTTGAAGTTTGGCGAAGCAGTTGTCAATGAAACAAATGTTTGTATTGCTATTGGTAGTTGATACAGACGTGAGCAACAGTTAGTAGTGGAAAGTCAGTGTGGAGCTGTGGAGGTACACTCTTTCTTACCACCTTCTATGGATTTTGGTTATCTTCTCAACGTAATCTGTTGAATTGGTTTGTTATCAGCACAATTGTGAAACCCAGAATTCTATACATTTTCATTGCTTTATAATATGACTACTTCTGGAGTGGATAATTGTAATGTTTAAGCCGTTAGTAAGATAAACTCTTGGATTAACACTTATGTGAATAATGATCCAGATATAGTGGAAAAATGTCAGGCACAGGCAACTCAACGGGCCACGGAGAAGGCTTTGCAAAGACAGATAAATACAAAAAGGCCAAATTTTCCAGCTGACAGAGAAACAGAACAAGATACTTTGTTTAATGAATAATAATTACTTCATGTTTTGGGATAAATATCTGAATATAAGAGTTTCTCCACAAGCCTAATTCAGAAGAGGAAATTAATAATGATCAGCCAAACAGATTGTTTGTGATGATGTTGGATTAAAGAGGCACATCAGCGGATAGAGGAAGCAAAGAAAACAAATGATGTAGTATATCTCAAAGTAAGTAAATCTGGCATATGCTAGGAAATACAGGACATCTAAGTCAACTAATGATGAAAATTTTAAAACAGGAAAATAAGAAAAGTCTGCGTTTGATAAGCATACTGTACTTCACATGGGACACAAACTATTTGGTTAATGATAATTAACTGGGTGGAATTTGGCCACTGTTCAGGCTGACTGCAGTGGGGAAGAAGCTGTTCTTGTGGCGTGATTTCCTGGTTTTGGCTGGAAGAGTTTATGTCCGGGATGTGAAGGGTCGCTGCGGTCCTGGCTGCTGCTCTCCGGGTCCTAGAGACTTACAGCTCCTGAAGAGGTGGGAGGTTGCAGCCGATCATCTTCTCAGCAGAGCGGATGACACGCTGCAGCTTGGGTTTAACCTTGGCCATGGCTGCAGTAAACCAGACTGTGATGGTGGATGTAGGAATGGATTCATAGATGGCAAGTGTAAAAGTTCACCAGCATCTTTACAGGAGGTGGAACTTTTTTTAGCTGCTGCAAGAAGGATAGCCTCTGCTGAGCCTTCTTGGTGAGGGAGCTGATGTTCTGCTCCCACTTGAGGTCCTTGGTGATGGTGATGTCCAGGAAGCGGGAAGACTTGACAGGGGTAACCGGAGTGTCAGAGAGGATGAAGAGGGAGGGGGGCTGGGTCCTTTCTGAAATCCACTATCATCTCCACTGTCTTGAGAGCATTGAGCTCCAGGTTGTTTGTGCTGCACCATGACACCAAGCAGTCCATCTCACTCCTGTAGGCCGACTCATGTCCATCAGAGATGAGGCCGATGAGGGTGGTGTCATCTGCAAACTTCAGGAGTTTAACAGACTGATGTCCAGATGTGCAGCTGTTGGTGTACAGGGAGAATAACAGAGGAGAAAGAACGTAGCTTTGGGGGTCCAGTGGTGATGGTCCCTGCATTAAACACATCCTTTCCCAGCCTCTCGAACTGCTGTCTGTTTGTCAGGAAGTCCATAATCCACCTGTACATGGTGTCAGGCACGTTTAGCTTGGATAGTTTGTCTCTGGGCAGAGCTGGGACGATTGTGTTGAAGGCAAATCCACAAACAGTATCCTGACATAGGATCCTGGGGACGCCAGGCGCTGGAGGATGAAGTGGAGGGCCATGTGTACAGCTCTGTCTACAGATCTGTCGCCTCTGTAGGCGACTGTTGGGGCTCCAAAAGGGGGACTGTTACGTCCTCTTTCTCTGACCTCAGCTATTTGAGTTTGGCTGTGAACAGGGTTTTTCGTTGCCAGAACTCACCCTGGTGCTTGATGGAATGACACTGTCCTCACAGAAGCTGATGTAGGACGTCACAGTGTTCGTGCACTCATCCAGACTGTTAGTGGCAGATCTAAAAACATCCTAGTTTGTACAATCTAAACACTCCTGAAGTTCCCCCGCCGCCTCACTGGTCAACTTCTTTGATGTCCTCACAGCAGGTTTACAGAGTCTTAATTTCTGCCTGTATGATCGAATCAGATACACCATGGCGTAATTAGATGCAAGATGGCGTGATCAGACTGAGTGCAACTGAGACATTGTTGCACCAGCCACTGTTGATATAAAAACAAATTCCACCTCCCTCTGTTTTGCCGGAAAGCTCCATGTGTCTGCCCACTTTGTAGAATTGAAAACCACTCAGCTGTAGCACAGAGTCGAGTATAAGATCACACAGCCACTATTTCTTGAAGCACAGTTCGTAATCCGCATCGGCAGAGGTGCACAAGCACACCTGAGAACTGTCCTTTCCTGCGGGCTCTCGCTTTGTTACGCGACTTTTGATCAAAATAGCCAGTAAATCCGCTGTAGAAGCCTAAAAGGCCCTTAATAAATCCACAGGGGTAGTACCTCTGATGTTTATGAGCTCTTTCCTGGAGTTAGAGCCCCCAGATAAGTGGCAGAAAACTCAATTAAAACAAAAGCAACACAGAGTAGGTTGCACCAAGACACTGCTGCTGCCATCTCAGCGCAATCTTGATAGACAGAAAGGACAGTTGGAAGTTAATCTGGCTCTGGACAGAAAGGGCAGTTGAAAGTTAATCTGGCTCTGGCTGCTAATAGGGCTTAACTAGTGATTTTTCAGAAATATAAGAGCTTTGTTGATTTAAATCAAATCAGACACAGATAACGAATGCAAGAGATAATATACCTGTTACCCCCTATTACCAATGCTACTGAACTTTGTAAAGACGCAAGCAGTGAGCCTAATATGGAGCATTTCAGCGCTAAGTCCAGCAGAAATGCAAAGGAAGACCCATACCACCCTGATCCTCAAGCAAACGCTGATAGCCAGCTTTCAGGTTCAGAAAGTCAGCAGTCTCCGCACATGATAATACAGCGCCAGAATGACATTACCAAATTTCTGGTTAAACAAAGGTTGTTTTCTCTACCACCTCAAATTGGTATTCCCAATTTTAAAGGAGATCCTTTGGACTATCCATCAGAGCATCTGAACAGTTTTTTTTTTTCGAGCAGTATACAAGAGGACAATGTAGGGAGATACCGCAAAGTAGTTTTCACATTTTTCTCACCTGGACCAAGGATATGAAATGGCCAAGACATTGGCCCGTTTTTACAATGAATATAAGATCCCTTAGCCTACATAGACAAGGCCAGTTAGCAAACAATTAAAGCTAATGATAGCGAAGCGCTCAACTCATTCACGCATTTCTTAGCCAGTTGTGGAAATTCAATGACAGATTTGAAATATACTGGATACTGCAGCCAACATGCACACTGTTGTTTCTAAGCTCCAACACAAGTTGAGAGAGAAGTGGAGGATTGTGGCCTTTGCAGTCTAGAGAAAAATGAGTGCATGGCTATATTTAAAGACCTAGTGAAATTTGTAAAGAGACAAGCCAAGGTTGCATGGAACCTTTTGTTTGGTGATATAAAGTATAAACCCAAAGAACACATAAAGTGCCCTTTAAGTATCAAGCCAGGAAGAGCAGGTGGTAGTAAAAAGACTTTCCCCACCAATAATACGCAAGTAAATGTTCAAAAGGATGTGACCATAGAGCCCAGCTTTAACAAAAAAGGCCTTCCGGGATAACTGAAGTCTGGCCTGAGTTTTGTCTCTTTTGCCGTGATTAATATAGTTTAAAAGACTGTAAAAGAATCAATAATTGACTTCATAAGGAAAATAAACTTGACTAGTAACATAGTATCAGTTAGCAGTGAGTCACCTGGAAGTAAATGACTTCATAGAGCTAGACAAAGTTTCAGAGAAGTAGTCCAAGTGACCAAAGACAATATCCCCCAGCAAGAAGATGTAGCTAAATGGCCGCATCTTAAATGGGGTACAAATGCCTCTCACCAAGGCTGGAATAGGACTGGTAATTGGACTTCCTCATACAATCAGCAAAGAAATTATTCTGTAAAGCTGAAGCCATCATAAGCAGTCGGTTGATAACTACACCTTTCAATGATCCAAATGACTTGAAGGCATTGATGCCAAATCACCTCCTTCTTCTAAAATCCCAGCCATCTATGCCTCCAGGAATTTTCCAGAAAGATGATCTATATGTCTGCCATAGATGGAGACAAATCCATTATATGGCAGACCTTTTTTGGAAAGTTGGATTAAAGAATGTCTGGCTGAGTTGGAGCTCAGGCAAATATTCTTTAATCCAACGTGACAAAGGTGACAAAATGGACACGTGCAAATTGAAAGTTTGTTCCTGGGAACATTGTGTTAATTGTCGATGAGTCAGCACCTTGAAACTCATGGGTGATAAGAAAGATCATCCAATCAATAAAGATGAACATGGTCTAGTCCGTCAGGTTCCTTTCAAGACGAAGACTAACAAGCTCGATAGACCTGTAACTAAGTACGGTGTGTGAAGGACTGGTAACCTCTGTCACCAAAAGAAAGAAGACCATGAGACCATTGTTTGTAATGTAAAATTATTTAGTAATTGTTTCCCAAAATTAAGTTAGTAATTGTTTTAATATTGGAGAACAATTAGGGCCAAATCCACAATAGTTTTCTCTGGATTTTTTTGTGTGTGTCTTTGTGAATTTATAAGCGCAATCATGACATCATCAGTGACATCACATAATTGCCTAAACAGTTGTCAAGGAAAGAAATGTTTGTTTTGCAATTGATAGTTAGATACAGACATGAGCAACAAGGGAAAGCCAATGTGTAGCTGTGGAGGTTACACTGTTTCTTCCAACCTTTTGTGGATTTTAGTTATTATCATCTCAACAAATGTGTGGAATTGGTTTGTAATCAGCACAAATTATGGAAGGTAGAATTCAACAGATCTTCAGTGTTTTATAATACAATGACCTATGGAGTGGAAAATTGTTGGACCACTGGACATGAGTAAGCCTACCTCTACACCAATATCATTGCATAAAGATATAGGTTATTGTTAAATATGTAATATTGAACAGTTTTAAATAAAAATTGTCAAATTAAAAAGACTCTTAGATGGTATTTTTAGATATAACATGAAAACTTAAATAATTTGGAACTATTGGTGTCAAATCTTTGATTATTAAAATAATATAAAGTAAAATCCTCTGGGAGAAGTTATGGTGGAAACCCAGACACTACAGCATTCACATGCTTTCAAACCAGGTTTGAACTTCTGTCTCTGTACTGATTTTTTTGTTAATAAAACTAACTTCACTTTTGATATTTTTAGCCTGCTGCCAAAGTTTTTTTTAAACGGCTTTTGAGAGGAAATCCTTGCTCATTTTTATACAATTTTGTTCATTTTTTGTTTTATATTTAATTTATTTTCTTTAGGTTCTTCCTCATGTGTTACCTGTTTGTTAACCTGGCATGTGCCCTCCAGACCCTTCTGAGGACGCCCAACTGGAGACCACGATTTTCCTACTATCACTGGTACTACCAAAAACACATTTTAACACATGTGCACGAACACACTCGTGTCTCTACTTGTGAGGACACTCATTGACATAATGCAATCCCTAGCCCCTTACCCTAACCATCAAATTGAATGCCTAACCCTAAACTCTTACCCTAACCTAAACCTAAAAATCTAACCCTGATCCTAAAATCCAGTCTTGACCCTCACGAAGCCCTTTGAAGTTGCGTGGACCAGCAAAAATGTCCTCATAAGTATTGAAACAAAATTTGTCTAGACCAGGCAATAAAGACATGTACACACCACACACACACACACACAATTGCACTGTGACTCTCTTTATCTCTCTCTTACTCTCACACTCTCTGATCTGTGCCTCTGCTGCTTGCTTGTGTCCAGGACCTTGTCATTTTTGGGGATGATTATCTGCTTGGGACTCATGTTTATATCCTCTTGGTACTACGCAATTGTTGCCATGGTGATTGCTGGCATGATCTACAAGTACATTGAGTACCACGGGTATGTTGCCATGTAAAGCATAGTAACAGTTGTGTGTGTGAGTGTAAATATGTGTGGTTTTTTTATTTGTATTTATATGAAATAAATATTTTTGATGTGTGTGTTTGTGCATGTATCAGAGCAGAGAAAGAGTGGGGGGATGGGATTCGAGGTCTTTCTCTCAGTGCTGCCCGTTATGCACTCTTGAGGTTGGAAGAGGGACCACCCCACACCAAAAACTGGAGGTACTGAACTGCAACATGAACACTCTACAGTTAATCACAATTTATCACACAAGTAGTTATAGCTCTTTCTCAGCATTAAATTACATATCTCACCTTCTTCGTATTTCTTAAAGACCTTTTGACCATGATGGCTTAAAAGTTAAGACTTTAAGTTGCGTCTCTGTTAGAAGCTGAAGAATAACCTTCTGTATGCATTTAACTGCACAGATGAAGCAGCATTGGTGTAGGCAAAAATAACGTAAAAATGTATATGAATGATAATTTGTTAATAAGGTTCACTTTTGATATTGATTCAGGCTTGAGTAGCATACAGTACTTTGCTCCAAAACTTTAGTAAAACCTGTTCAAAAAAATCTCTGTTTTTACTGAAATTCTTTTTTTCCCAAAAGTTACAAACAATTCAATTTTCCTCCCAGGCCCCAGCTATTGGTGTTACTAAAACTGGATGAAGATGCCCACGTCAAGTCTCCTCGCCTACTAACCTTTGCCAGCCAGCTGAAGGCAGGAAAGGGCCTGACCATTGTTGGCACCATCATTCCAGGCAATTTCTTACAAAGTTACGGAGAGTCCCTTGCTGCCGAACAGGTGGGAAATGATCTTGTGTCAAAGGTCACTAAACACAGAAGAGTTTTGTCAGTATTCCTATTTATCTTTAGTTGGCAGAGACCAATGCAGGCAAAACTGGTTTTCATGTGTTGATCCTAAAGACTCAAAGGTATTGATAGAAGGAAAATCTACATTGTTACTTAGATTATATCCTATTCCCCTATGTTTTCCCTACTTCAGACTTTAAAGCACCTGATGGATAAGGAGCGTGTGAAAGGTTTTGTCAGTGCATTGTGGCTCAGAAAGTACGTGAAGGCATTAGCCACATGATCCAGTCCAATGGCCTGGGAGGCATGAAACCCAACACTGTGGTGATGGGCTGGCCTCATGCCTGGAGACAGAACGAGGATCCACAGTCCTGGAAGACCTTCATCAGTGAGTGAAAGATAATGAATATAGTTCATCCAGCTCTCTCTGAATTAGTTGAATAAGCTAGATATTATAGGATTATTCTTTTCTTTTTCTGATCTCATGATTTCAGTTTTTGTTCAGGATTGGTAGACTAACATCATCACATCTCTTCCTTCCAGACACAGTGCGGGTGACCACAGCAGCCCACCTTGCCTTGCTTGTGCCCAAAAACATCTCTCTGTTCCCCACTAACAGTGAACCCTACACAGAGGGCTACATTGATGTGTGGTGGATTGTCCATGATGGAGGAATGCTAATGTTGCTGCCATTCCTCCTGCGCCAACACAAGGTGGATTTTTCCTGTATTTAGATTTTTCGTTTTGTCTTGTTTTCCCAATTGTCCTCCCAGACATTGAGAATAGTGCTTAGATCCTCTCTCATTTGTTTGACTATTTGTCAGGTGTGGCGCAAGTGTGGGATGCGAATCTTTACAGTGGCCCAGATGGAGGATAATTCAATCCAGATGAAGAAGGACCTGGCAACCTTTCTGTATCACCTACGCATTGAGGCTGAGGTGGAAGTAGTTGAGATGGTACGCTGCTCACACTGCTGTGGGTGTCTTAGGACTAAGATTAACCAGCTGTTAATCATTTAAATAAAAGTTATTCAATAATGAATTAATACAGTTAAACTTTGACAGTTTTTATCAACACTTTTTTGGGGCAACAACAACATTAATGCCAAATTTAAAGTGATATCTAGTTAAATGATCACCTCAGACATCATGTTCCACATGCAGTTTCCCTGAAGTAGCTTTAACATGTTTCCTGGATCAGTTTATACATGTTCCCAAAGTGAACAGTTGCTTGTTGTTTCCAGTAGTTCTGCAGGTTTAAACAGTACTTGGCTACACAGCAAGTAGATCAGTAGTAACCAAACAGTACAATAGTGTTCATCTCTACATAAACACTTTATTCCCTGTGCCTCTTCTCCTCACAGCATGACAGCGACATCAGCGCCTACACCTATGAAAGGACCCTGATGATGGAGCAAAGGTCTCAGATGCTAAGACAGATGCGACTCTCAAAGTCAGACCGGGAAAGAGAGGTAAGGTTAGGTCAGAAGCAGAGATTGTTGTGCAGGAGTACGTTAACGTCAGGGTTTAATTTGTAACTCTAGTGCAGCAGTTCTCAATCTTGGTCCCCATAGACCCTGTCCTACACATTGCGTGGGTCAGGTGTGTTCTGTCAGTCAGAAGCTAGAGCATGCAATCTCAGATGAGGTTGGGAAGTAGGAAGACAAAGTTAACTGTTTTTTTTTTTAGTTGTTGTTTGACACCTCATGCAGCTAATTAGCAGTGGGTAGGGCAGGTGTAATTGGAAAACAAGCAGAGCCGATTTCCTTGAGGGAACAGGATTAAGAATCCAATGCTCTAGTGTACATTTGGTCTGACAACACAAAGGGTGTTGCATTTGTGAGGCAATTGTCACAAGTTGATTTAAGTGATTTAGGGCTTTTAACGTTTGTCCAAGATCAGTTATAACACTCATATCTGATTGGTCTGCGAATGCCATGGGTCATTGGCAAAGGCTCCAAGGTCTCATTTGGGGTCAGTGGTTAGGAGCAGCTGAGAATTCTTTTTTTTTTTTTTTTTTTTTTTTTTTTTTTTTTTTTTGTAAAATACAGTGTTTAGCTGTATTTAAAATTCTGGGAGTTAAATTAAAGCTGACGTTGTACTCAGGGACACTACATGTGTTTTTGACCACACGAGTCATCAGTGTTTCTGAAACGCTAAATACTGTTTTACACTAAAATACGTAACCATTAAACATGAATAGCTTTAGCTAAACTCTAGCTTTTTTTTTTAAACTTTCCCCTGCAGCTAGGAGTGTTTTCTATTATTTTGCAGTTCAAATCTGTAAGCCATGTTAGCCATTTATCTAAAAGCAGGCACTGGAGTAGAAATCATTTATTACTCTTTAGTTGAATGTGCATGCTCATTTTAAATAACCAAGTGGCTCACAGGTTTGAGCTGCATAATGCATGTTATATTTATACCATAGAAAGCTGTTACTTAAAGCCAGTGTATCTTTATGTACCCACATACTAGAAACAGGCTTAATAAATAAGAGAATATATTTTAGGGATTGCCTTTTAAAATTTCTAGCTCAGATTTTGTGGGGAGGGAGTTCTTAAATGTCAAGAAATATTGACATGTTATTCCATAGAAAAAACTATTGACTGTTTAAAGTTGATGTTCTCTTCTCTTGCCATTGGTCTCCTCAGCGGGTGCGCTGGAGTTTTGATGATGTGAGTTAACTTCTTACACAGTAGTCAATATCAGCTGCCTAATGTAGAGCAATTTAGATTCCATAACAACAATTGAATCCTTCAGGAAAAGAGCTATTTCATTTTGTTTCTATTGTGAAACATGTTTAATAGTGAATGGCGCTGACTTATTTTATTGTAAAACGAGAACCAAAAATGGTATTTGAATACATATTGGTGGAAAAACTAGACACTGAATTAAAAAAATAAAGAATTAAGAGAATTTAATAGAGATCAAAAGTATCTCATATTCATTCCATTCCAACAGTCATGAGTTTTCAATTTTCTGTTTTTGTTTTTTTAAAGATTCTCTATCTGAAGGATTCTGTTAATAGAGCCTTTATAATATGACCTGGGTCAAATGTGCGTCTTTATTATTTAACAGTCACTTTCCAGATTGGCTGACTTGATAAAGAGTAGTAAAGCAATGTGTATTGTCTATTATTCCCAGTGTTTCCCCTAAAACTTTTGTCAGGCACGGGGGGCAGGAGGATGATTGAGATTTTGTGCGCACACGCTGAAATATTTAGTTATTTCTCACCAAACAGAAGACATAATCATATTAAACCAATGATTAGCAGTAGAAGTAGTTAGAAAAATCTTTACGAAATAAAAATTAATAAAACTATATAGATAAAAACATTAAATCCAGATGGTGAAATATATTAATAAAACAATTATAAATGATGAAGATGGTGCAAACTGCATCATTCTAAGGATTCTTTAATCACTTTGGTTCCCAGCCAAGCCTAATGGGCCTGGTTGAAGAATCAGAAAACCCCTTGTTACCAAAAAACCTCTGTGTTCATATGAAAAACTGTATTTCCAGGTCGCTCATACATTTTTAGCAGCGCAGTCATAAGCAAATAAGTCTGAAGCAGGGAGGAGACACAGAGAGATGCACCTGACAGAGTCCCAAATAATTCTTTCCAAATGTGTATACATTGAACTTTTATACTGTAGATTCTTTAAGAATGCCTGCGTGGAGTTAGGTGGAGTATGGTGGAGGAGTCTCGTTAGCATGGTGGCCCACCATGCTTCTAAACTATCATAGGGGAAACACTGAGGGGAAACACTGATCCCATTCAGATTTCGTGTCACCTTTCTTTCCTTCCCATTCCTTCATAGCATCACTTATTTATTTTTTAGGAGGCTGTTGAGTCATATCTGTTCAGGAAGTTCAGCATTAATGCCGGTGCCCCTGTAGTTGTACTGCAGTGCCTTTGGTAGTAGAGAACAGCCTGTGTTGTTTTAGTGAAGTAGATGATGTCGTGTTGTCTATAGGTGTATCTTTCCCCCAGCTTCAGGAGTAAAGGAAACCGAGACAGACAGGTACAAATAGAGAGGGAGATGCAGAGAGTGAAACAACAGTGAGGAGGTGTAGAAGGGCGAAGTATAGAACAGGTAAAAAGGTGATTAGATGAGAAAGAAGATGTGTATCATTCTGTCAAACTAGGCCCAGCTAGTGAAAGACCGTAACTCCATGCTGCGTCTGACAAGTATTGGGTCAGATGACGACGATGACACAGAGGCCGGGGAGCGTGACAGAATGGGGAGTTCCTGTGGCAGCTCCGAGCACCAGCGCCGAGTCCAGATGACCTGGACCAAAGAGAAGACTATACAGTACAGAGCCACACACTCTGGCTGCTCTACACCTGAGGGCTTCAGAGACATGCTCAGCATCAGGCCGTAAGCACAAATTTATTATACAAAGGGGGGATATTTCTCTATAGTTAGATCACTTTGCGTTAAATGGATGTTTTTGTGTGTTCAGGGACCAATCCAATGTTAGGCGCATGCACACTGCTGTCAAACTCAACGAGGTCATTGTCAACAAATCTCACGATGCCCGGCTTGTCCTGCTCAACATGCCAGGGCCCCCAAAGAACACAGAGGGCGACGAAAACTGTATCCTTGTCAACAAGAGTGGTTCACTTATCATGTCCTTTCTTGGTGTTTAAAAAACTAAAATGCCATAATTTCAGCTTGTCTACATGGTGTTTTCTCTGTGCTCAGTGCAAATACCTACCTTGACTTTTGGCCAGACATGGAGTTCCTTGAGGTTTTAACCGAAGGGTTGGAGCGTGTCCTGTTGGTCAGAGGTGGGGGAAGTGAAGTCATTACCATATATTCCTGATTGGACAAAACCGAAAGAGCCAGTGTTATAGAAGCAGCCAGTCATGCAGAAGTGAGTGAAAGGAGACAGTGGTGCCTGTGAGCTCTGGAGAGTCATCCTGAGAAAAAACTGTCAATGGCTGTAGTCTCAGTCATTTTGCCTGCTACCTGCACCCCACCCTTTTACTTTCATCTTCACACGTTTCTGTCATGACAAGGGATTCCATTCCACTTTCGTTTAACCACAGAAATGCCAAAACAATTCCATGAATGAGCAAAAAAAAAGCAATTGACTGTATGCGTGTGTGTGTGTGTGTGTTTGTTGTGAAAGGCATGAACCTGAAAGATGTCTGTTATGGGAGAAGTGACCAATGTGTGTTAGGAGCATGTGTTTTTCAGGGGTGGACGTTTGACTGACAAAAATGTAAGTCTGAATTTAGTATTTTTGTTGTTTTTTCTTTTCAAGATGCAGTAAAGTTTATTCCAATAGCACATAACTGGAAAAGTACTACATCAATGGAAGTGTGAAGTCTAGTTCTAAACCAACCTATTGGCACATACATACTGGGAATATCAGCATACTGTTCTAGTGTCTTCTAAGGTGAAAGCAAAACATGTTAGTAGGTGGAAGGAGTCTGTCAACTGCATTTAACAATCACCTCTTTTTTTCCCCTCGATATCGATTTCCCGTTAATTTGCACAATTCCTAGAATTAGTTTTGTCCACAGGGACAAACAACAAATAATAAACTGGACTGGCACAATTACCTTTTAAGTTTGAACTTCCTGCTTTTTTTTAATAATCTTTTGCCTTGTGCGGTTCATTTATGTTATTGGAGAAAATTCAAATTTTAAGTCCAAGTCCATACTAAAATCAGTATTTAAAGGTCATAAAGTTTAATATTTTTTTAATTTACATTTATTATTTCTACATATGATTTTCTATGTAAACGTTATGATATAATGAGATTAATATTGGAGAAGTCTGACATATCAAATTTGATGAAGGAAAAAAGTTAAAGTAAGATATTAGTAAATCACGTCAAAACAATTTACCAAAACAGAATGGATAAAATTAAAGTTTCTCACAATTTTAACATTTTAAAATATTTGTTTTACATTTTGTATCTTATTTTTATACATTTGGATGCATTCTTAACAGAATTGAACAAGAAAGGACAGAGAGGTTTTACCCACTGCATACTTACAGTATGGATTTGTCAATGTCATCAAGAGGTACAGACAAATTAAAAATTAAAGCAATGCAAAGGAAATTATACCTAGAGGTGTGTTGTGCCATAATCTGGCCCTACATTCCACTGCATGTGAATGGTCATAACGTTGGTAAAGTTAATGTGCTTGAAATAGTGAGGTCAGACTGTCTTGTTGTGAAGGCCTCAGAATAGGAAACTGTATTGAAACTACTGAAACACTCTGGACCAATATGGGGAGGACCACTGCACTGCATGCTGCCAAAATGTCCCTGTCACCTAGACAGGAGTGTGTATGTGCATTTGTGTGCACGTGTATGTGACATACATAATGAATGTTACACGTGTACATTTGACACAAAAATTGTGTTTTTCATTTCCTGTAATGAGAATTTTGGCTGCATTGTGTTGTATAAGCTTGTGGCCCGAATCTCTCCTCTGCCCTATAAACCTGAAATAAACCTGCTGACATCCTGCTTTGTATATGAGTTTGTGTGTATGTGGATGAATGAGCTTGTTGCCTAAGTCCGGAACCCGTAACTAGAGATGTTTGATTCCACTCTAACGCTTTTTCTTTCTTTTTTTTTTTAACAGTGTTATTGTGCAGGGATTCTTTTACGTTCACTGTTATTTCCTAAGCTTTGTTTTACTGATTGTACATACAGACAAAAGTTTTATTCTTTTTTTAATTACATAAAATGAATCATGAAAAACTTTGCTTGAAAAAATATGGGAATAAAGTCATTTTGAAAAAAAAGTTAAAAGCTTTGGTCATTCATTTTATCACAATCATGACCAACTACATGATGCAACAGTTAAGATGTAATAAAATGTGTTAAAGATTTTAAGAGGCGGTTCTTTCCTTTTTTAAAGAGGCTTATCATGGTTACTGTTTGACTAATGGTACAAAAGTTTAGGATTAAAGGGGGAAACATTTTGTGGCTGTTTGAACCGTTAAATGAAGCAGGATTTTGAAAAAGAAAATGCACAGTGAATGCTTCAGTGCTGACAGGATTTTCCAAGTAATTTTGAACAAGCTGAACTGTTTGCTGAATTACCCGAAAACTCCTGCTGTACTGAAAGGATGGAACAAAACAGCATAAAGTTTAGCTTTTGCTGAAATAGCTAAAACTTTTGAATGTGAACGCTCATAACTCTGGTAAAGTTAATTTGCTTGAAATTGTGAGACACGTGACATTTGTAAAAATGTCAAAAAGCTGAGATTTGATAAAAGTAGAAAATGAACTCAATTGAAGCTGAACCTTTTTGAAAAATGTTGAAAAGTTTTGTCTAGTAGCTGTAAGATAAAATAGCTGAATGTAAATCCTATAAATTGAAAAAAAAATATAAAATACTATTACAAAACATTTTTTGTAATTAGTCCCCTATTCCAATTCCATAAACCAGCTTTCCCGTTTACATGACATTTAAGAAGCTGAGTGTAACCTGGTTACTTAAGGCTGTAATCAGGCTACTGTCCAAGCAGAAGAGACATTAGGTAAATGTTGACAGTGGGAAATTACAAAGAATAAGCTATTTTAAACAGATTAGTTTTAAATTGTGATTAGAATAGGGAGGAAGAATCAGTGTTATGGATGTTGTCAGGGAGAGAGCTCCAAAGATGAATGGACAAATGCAAACAATGAAATGGACTTATAACGGCTATCTAACTGTATACTGTAACTATAGAACCCAAAAGCAGAAGCTGAGACGTCCCAAAAGAGCAAAAGGTTTAATAACACATGAACTACAGATACAGTTATTAATAATCACACAACATACTGAGACTATAACACTCAGCACTGACACTTGAGATGATAACAATATTACCTCTGACTATAACAAAATCCTGAACTACTGAAACTATGATACTCAGCACAGACATCTGAGGCAATAACAATATTATGTCAAAGGCAGAGAGACTTAGGCTATAACAAAAATCCTGAACTACTGACACTAACAACAAACTCACGAAATTTAGGACTGGAGATCGGATCGGGAAAGGCTGAACAAGATCAGGGAAACGCCGTATCAGAACAAACCGTGACACACTATAAACCCCAGAGCTAAACACAAGCCCTTGCAGCAGTAATGATGATGATGATGAAAGGCAAAGGGTGAGTGCACCGGTAACCAGCCCAGGAAGAGAGGAATACTGCTGGGACACCCAAACAGAAAAATGAATTCCTATATAAAAGATAAGGGCAGTGAAAAACTAAAACACCCAACTTATAACAGGACTGGCACTTGCACCATTATATTTAAATTTTAGTTTGAACTTCCTACTGTTTTTCAGAATCTTTTGCCTTGTGTAGAATTTCCGTTCTGTCAAAGAAAAAGAAAAATTAGCCATTAGATGCTAAACGTCATAAAGATTAGTAATTTTTTAATAATAAACGTCAAATATTTCTACTTACGATTTCTTATATAAATGTTATGATATAGTGAAATTAATGTTACGTTTGGCTGAATAAAAATCAAAATGACTTACCAAATCAGAATGGTTAATAAAATATTTAATTTTTCCACAATTTTAACATTTTAAAATACACACATATATATATATATATATTTACATTTTATAACTTATTTTTATACATTTAGATGCATTCCTAACAGAACTGGCCTTTCATACACTGGCAACTCTGTAATCTGATTAAAAACAAATGATAATTACATGATTCAATTTTTGATAACCAGACTTGGATGAGTGAGAATCTTATAGTTCTATATGTAACACAGATGCCAGAGGTCCACATTTGTGGTGTCAGCGTGTGACAGCTCTCTTTTTGGTTACTTAACAAGAGGCCTGTCTTTACACACTGCATAATAACAGCATGGATTTGTCATTTTCAACAAAAAGTGATTGGAAATTAATAATTTAAAGCAATGCAAAGGAAATTATAATTAGAGGTCAATCAGAGATGTTTTGTGCCATAATCTGACCCCACATCTCACTGCATGCGATTATTCATTACATTGGTAAAGACAGTTTAATGTGCTTGAAAATGTGGGCTCAGACTGTGGCCTCATAATAGAAAATAAATGACAAAACACAACTATTGTGTAGTGTATGACATATTATTTCACCAGCAAGGTAAATGGACAGTATTTCTAATCAAATTTCCAATTCTGAACATCTGAGTATTATATATGGTATATAATACTAGAGGTTATCGTCTGTACAGTTTCTGCTGGTACGTTTGATATTGTTGTGCGTTTCGCCACGTCACACGTGTTGGACCACGTTCCGTTAACAGCCAAAGTGCTTTTATGTTGGAGAGCCTCCGTCCCTCCGCGACGTGCTGAGGTCACTTCCGCTGTACGTACAAATTCGGAAGCCGGTGCCATGTTGTGATATTTGAGGAAATCAATTCTGGACGAAGTTCCTTGGCTAAAAGTGGAATAAAAGCAAAACATTAATCAGATTTCGGGGGTGAGCATGGAGGTAAGAGTAGCTGGTATTAGAAACGTTTGGCATAATAAAAGAATCACTTTTGTGATGAGCACACGGTCATTGGTTGTCACAAACACAACAACGATGGCCTGTTACGAGCGGCCGGACATGTCTCATTTATTACCCCCTTTTTAAAACAATATTTAATAACTTCATCTATTTCCCCATTAGATACAGTCAATGGCTCCCAAACGGGTTTTGGTTGAGGATTTAGTAATTACACGCTAATAGAGTGCGTTCAAAGCTATTTCGCTAATAGCAACAGTTAATATCCTCCCATAAATTATTAAATATATTAATTTGTAAATGTAATATCTGCCTGGGAATGTCTTTAAGTTACTACTTAACTACTTAAGAGGATCGTACTGGACTGAACCATTAGAAAGAGCAGGAGGGATTAGCCGTCAGGCTGCCATTAAAAGCTACAGAAACTGGCTGTTTTTGGTTGTTAAAATATCACTAACTCATGTTCGACGGAATAGCTTCGTGTTCGACAGTGACACGGAAATTTTAATGTGCGGAATTAATTTTTAAAGTTGAAGATACCATGGACAGTAGAGTTAACTCCGCTGTGGATTAAATTAATGTCGAGAAACGTGTAATGACAGATGACTTCCTGCCATGACTTTCAAACTAAAATCAAGAATTTAAATATTGGATTAAAAATTCAATTTTTTTCTGGGAATTGTATGATTCAAGTTTATAGATATCACAACTATTCATTACATGAAGTTGTGCCAAGTAAATAAGCTGTAATTAAAAACAAAAACAAAATGCCACTAAATAAATTAAAGACTTAATAAACTAACCATAAAACAGTAATAACAGTAATAATTGGCTTTAGGCCCACCAGTTAGTAACAACAATAAGAACAACCACAACTACAACAATTTCCCACTGCACTTATATGAAAGTTGCAAATTAAGTGCATAAAACTAAGTTAAAATCTATATTAGTAAGATGTGAAAAGGCTGAAGTGTAAACATTTAATGACATTTTAGCCTCAGCGGACTAACATTACAACAGTGTTTGTACAAGATCTGAAATATATATTGGTAATCCTCTAACATAATATACAGCAACTTCTGTCATCAACTAAAATCTGCAATAACCTCAGCCTTATCTATATAGTAGGGCTCTAGTATTGGTCAAGGCTGGATTGCCTAATTTCAAAGGCCCATAATCCCCAAAGACCTCAGAAATCCAATGCTGTGTTACAGTTGTAGTTTAGTTATTTGACTTTTATGAAACTCATCACTTCAACACAATAGCAGCTGATCGTGGAGCAGCCATCTGTCAAAATGTAGTTATGAAACTTATGCTGTGTTTCTGTGGTGTTCAAAGAAAAACTGACGTCATGCCCCATTTTTCTAGGACAGTAGTTCAGGGCACCTCGAAGAATATGCTTTTCTGCAAATCTGCCTCTTTACATTGTGAAGATAAAAGGTTAAAACTCCAGCAACATTTGCAGTCTAAAGAAGTTACAGGATTAGTGAAATCAGTGTATGCCGGCGAGTGGCATCAATAGGAGCATCTTCCATTACGGGGAAAGTTTGCCCATAATGCCCATATTAAGTTGGTGTCTGCTATGATCATAAGACAATCCTTACACATGGATTATGAGACATTATGAGGGCTCACACAAGAGTTTTCAAGCTCTCCAGCAGGACCAAGATCTTGTTTTCCTAATTTTTGTAACATTCTGAATCTTTTTTGATTGTTTGGAGTATTTCGCAGTTGTTGTGGGTGGATGTCATGGAGGCTGATTGTGGCCTCTGTGGCTGAATCTGATCAGATGAAATCTAGAGCACATCTTAACCCTACTTGTGGTTATACTCTCTATGTTTTGGATCTCCTGCTTGTCTTTTTAGACTTTTTCTTGTCTTATATTTTTTCTGCGTTTTTTGTCTGGTTTTAGATATTTTTTCACATTTTTGTTGTTTGATTGACTTTGAAAAGTTCAGTCACTTGAGAGGCTCCGGCACAAGGGCCTGACTTCTACCCTAAGCCCATTAATAAGTTACACATGTCCCCAGGATGTAAATCCAGCCATTTTTGGCTGGTTAAAATGCAAGTAGATTCAGTTTATATTTTGAAACCTCGCTCAACATCCGGTGACGTTTTCCTTTAGCTTGACCCCTCTCCCACTGATCCCGTCAGTGATCCGTGGCTCGGGATCCATTGAGCGGCCTGGCCCGGGCCAACGCGAAGCGAGAACGGGGGCTGGGTCCGTCTTCCTCCTCTGTCAGACACCTTGAAACAGACCATCGTCGCGTCGCGGCCCCGTCGAGCGGCACCAGCGGTTCGTCTACCTGCTGTCACAGCTGTGCGCGCGCGTCCGCTGCCGCTATCGATTGAATGACACGTTCGAGGATCGACAGACAATCGGGCGCCAGGAGAACCGCAGCCTTGCGTCAAAGCCCGTCCACGCTAAACCGTGGTAGGACAAGTCAGCAAGAAAGACTGGCAACGGCCACGTTATCTCGGTAGCCAGTCGTCCAGCCAGCGGGCGTGTTATTTCTGGCACGGTTGTTGGCGAACACATGGTCTGGTTCTGCTAGCCCAACATCTGTCAGCTCGGCTTCAGGACAGACGCAGCTAGTTCGTCCCGACACGGTATTTCGGGCTTTGACGTTCCCACTCCACGTTGAGACCAGGCTGCCGGCAACAGTTCACATAAGACAAAGCTAGGAAAGATTCCTTTTAATTAGGCAGGATCGTTTTGAGCTGAAGAGGGGCCTCATAGCGAACACATGAGGCCCTGTTGAGAAGATGGACCTTAATTTTTATTCGGATTTAACGGACGGTACCGGGCAGCACGGCTCCGATCCAGAGTTCCTGGACCCGCAATCCTTCAATGGATTTGACTCTGACAACAAGGTGACCGTTGAATGCATGTCCCTGACCGCAGACAGACTCAGTGTTACCTCCTTGTAGATATTTGATAAAGGAAAAACTGCAACTGAATGCAGCTCACTGTAGATTTGAGATATTCAGCTTCAGACTGAGGGTTTTCAGTGGCTCCGCTGCTTCACTGTTTGAAAATGTGGATGGTTTCTGGTTTTGGATTATAAAGGTTAAATACTATAGTCCTTTAATGCTAACTTGTTCTCTTGACTTTTGCAGTTCCCTGGAGGCAGTGACAACTACCTGACCATTTCTGGCTCTGCCCATCCTTTCCTCTCCTCATCAGAGGTATGCCTTTACACTTTGAATGGCAGAACATTACATTTATTTCTATTATGTTAATGTTGTTGTGGATCTGATTTGCGTAGCCTTACAATCACCAACAGTACAGGCACAGTCTCCCAAGTATAAGGCTGACATAATGTTTTGTTACCACCAACAAATCAAATTGTTTCACCAAGACATTTGTGATATGAGTTTATGTGAAACCTATACAGCTACAATGAAAATTATTAAACCTTCATCACAAATTAACTGTATGTGCAAAATCTACAACCTTTCAGCTGATTGCATTGAACAAATCAAATGCTGACAAGTTTAATTGTTCAAGAGAACCTATGTTTAAAAAAGGTTCCTCCAAAGTCAACACACAGTACAACCTTGGATGACCTCTGTAGTCTCAAAAATGTTCACACGTTTGCCAATCATTTATTGTCTTAAGCCCACCTGATTAACCAATTAAGGGCTTCATTAGTCACAGTAGCTGTTGGAGATAGAACCCATGAAACCTGAACCAGGGGTTTGTTGTCCCTTACGTTTGATTTCATCATAGAAATATATCTTTATTTCAATGTTTTTCTCCTTAACTTAGATTTTATTGCTTGCCTGTACCTCACTTGCAAGTCGCTTTGGGTAAAGCGTCTGCGAAATTACTAAATGTAAATGTAATGTAAATGTAGCTAAGTCAAAAGGATTTTCCAAAAATTATGAGACGAGGTCATATACAATGAAAAAGGATACAAAAAGATAGTTAAGGCATTGAGTCTTTCCAGAGACAATGTTTGTTCCCAAGTTTACAGTTAAGGGTGTCTAAATTACTAAATTACCTGGGTGTGGCAATTACTAAACTACCTGGATGTGGCAGAAAAAGGAGACTATGAGGAACTGCAGCAAGACTTCTGAGGAGGCAGATGGAGGGAAAACTCTTGAATTAATTCAAAAGACGGGCGGCGGTTTGCACATTAAGGCACATACCAAACGCTGAATATTTCCATGCCAGAACTCTAAGACGTACACAATTACTGACCCAGACGCACAAGAAAAGTGTGCTCCTATATATTCAAAATTATAAATGATCCACAGAAGGGATTCTGCTCTGTAAAACTGGAAATATACCTCAAACCAAACACCCAGCGTACAGCGAAGCCTCCGAGCATCACCAAGCTCTCGGGCTGCTTTCCTTCTGCTAGTAGTGGAAACCTGCAGCATGTGAATGACAAGATGAACTCATTCACAAATCAGGATATTCTATCCAAACCCAAGTCTACAGGAGAACAGAAGGCTATTGGCTATTAAGAATGGGCTAAGACTTCTTAGTATGACCTGCTGCAAACGTGATGCACAGCGAGACATCAGCCTCTGGCAGCGCTTCCAAGTACTGGAGAAGCTTGTCATGAGGGGTTAAATCATTTTGAGACTGCAGTGGTCATTACAAATTGCATTTTGGGTTGAATTATGAGGAACAACATTTAACATTAGTTGTTTTGAGCTGTTTAAATTGGTCTTGTGTTCTATCTTTTGCAAACAGCTGAAAGTTTTAGTTTTGCCAAAACACTCAAGGTGAAAGGGGGGGTTAAACAATTTAGTTGCCCGCTAAAGATAAGAAACAAGCCATTTGAAATCTACTCTAATGTGCACAGAATTTTATTTTACTGCTCGCTGAACACAGGTGTTTCATAGCTGTTGATAACATCTTATTTTACACCTTATTTACTTTTGTTGCTTATTACTTGTCATTTTTTTCTAATGTCAGTATTTTTATTAATTTTAAGAGATGGATTGTTGACAGTTTACGACCCGATCTTCTAAAGTTTACCTTTATTTGAGGCAGGTGCAGCACAGGTTACCAGGTGGTGTTTGGGACAACCAGAAAACTCAAGTCAAAAATTGTTGCACCCCACAAACTTTCTTTGTCACAGAGGTCCGTAAACAGTATTTTAGAATGATTTTGTATTAAGGATCTTAAAATTTTTTTACAGTAAGTCTGTTAAACTTTGTCTCTAGTTAAAAAACTTTTAACATTTAGGCCAAATGCAATTACTAAGTGAAATGTTGCCTTTTTAAATATTTGTTTACTCCGTCATCTTGCCTTCTCACAAACTTGTCTTTTCTTATCCTCCTCCATCCTCTCTATCCCCCCTCCACATTTCTTTTCCTTCCATCACCACCACTTTTTACGACCCATCCCTCTCTCCAGACCTTCCACACTCCCAGCCTCGGCGATGAGGAGTTTGAAATCCCTCCCATCTCTTTGGATCCCGACTCGACCCTCACTGTTAACGATGTGGTGTCCCATTTCGGGGAGCTGTCGGACACGGGTCACTCCGACAGTGTGGTGGTTCCTGGGAATGCCGTGGTCGAAGGTGATGACCCCTCTTTTGCCTCCACTTTTGTCAGTGCCCCCTCACAGGGACTGGAGCACCTGAGTCTGGGAGTCATGAACCAGTCAGGAGGAAGCACTTTGTTGGGGTCCTCACTAGGAATGGTAAGGAAAACAGGACTTTTAAATTTTTTTTTTTTTTTAAATTAGTTGTGAATCCAGTTTTCACTTTTATTTATTTGTTTACCATCTTCTCAAGGACCTGGGACATCCCATTGGCTCTCAGTTCAGCAGCTCTTCCCCAGTGACTATTGATGTCCCGCTGGGTGACATGAGTCAGAGCTTGCTGGGATCCAACCAGTTAACCACTATCGACCAGTCAGAGCTCAGCGCTCAACTGGGGCTCGGCCTTGGAGGCGGGAACATACTGCAGCACCCTCAGTCACCTGAACACCCTCTGTCAGCCACAGCATCGCCTACCAGCTCACTGCAGGATGACGACATGGATGACTTCAGGAGGGTGAGTCTAAGCTTCTTGCTAAAAGTGATATGATCCTACTACTGTAAGGTACTACTGATCCACAACCACAATAACGCTGATCGTCTTACTAATGGGATGGATGACAGCGGTCAGCATAGTCACTCTGAGCAGTCTGCAGCTACACAGCAAGATGTGATAAACTGTGTGCAGAGGTTGTAGAAGTACACAAACTCAATACTCAAGTAAAAGTGAAGGTATTTGCCTAAAAAAACATGTACAATAATTATTTTAAAAATCACGGAGCAGAAATTCAGTTAAAATTCAGTTAATATCTGTGCAGTGGAGGGGAACTCTTGTGCTGCATGATTTCTCCACCTCCTCTGACCTATTTTAGAAACCTGGATCTCAGTCTTAAACTGTATAATGACTGAAAATGCCGCTTTCTGACTTTTCTATCTCTTTGTATCTGCCTGCCTGTGTCTGTGTGTGAGCAGAGTGACAGCGTTAGAGAAAGGAAAGACACATGCAGCTGATCCATAAACAGTCTGAATGTTAAAAATCCATAGGGGAAAGTATTTCTGTCAGGCTTCAGGCGGACTTTGTTTTCAGTAATTCACTCAGCTGTGTGTAGTTAACTGTCGTTACACACATGCAAAGTTGGAGAAAACAGAGTAGAAACCTGGTTACGTGATGGATAGATGGATAGATAATCGTCATCTGTTTCTCTTTTATTCTAACGTTAATCACTTTCACTTCCAATCAGAGTGTCCTAGTTGAATCCCCGGTGTCTCTAGCCGTCTCTCCTGGAGTCATCTCCCTGGATCCTTCTCTGTCTGAGTCCCTGCTCTCTGCCCCGACCTCCAGCGTTTCTCCAGCTGTTGGGCGGAAAGGAGGAGCAGGAGGAGGGAAGAAGGGGAAGAAGAAGAAAGATCCCAATGAGCCTCAGAAACCTGTGTCAGCCTACGCTTTGTTCTTCAGGGACACACAGGCAGCAATTAAGGGTCAAAATCCCAACGCTACATTTGGAGAAGTTTCTAAGATAGTGGCCTCAATGTGGGACAGTCTGGGGGAAGAGCAGAAACAGGTGAGGGAGACTGCCGCAGGCATGGGAAACCATGGATTTAATCTTTTGGACAAGGAATAGCTTCTGAGAGACAAAGATTAGAAATGTTTTATTAACTTATTTTTTTTCCCCAGGTTTACAAGAGGAAAAATGAAGCGGCAAAGAAAGATTACTTGAAAGCGCTGGCGGAGTACAGAGCCAGCCAGAGTTCTCAGGTTAATTTTTTTCTGAATATTGACACTTCATTTATATCACATACCCCTTTTGCTTTTGCTAAATATCAAAAGAACAGCACTTAAAATGTATTCACGTCTCATGTTCCACAATGTAAGGTTGGATTTGTAACGAACATGTTCTTTTCTGTCGTCTTCATTCTCCATCATCTTTTCAGGCCCCCATTGAAGTCATGGACACTGCCCCCTCACCTCCACCTCCACCTCCGGCACCCATAGTCACAGCCACTCCTGCCAGCACCCCACCCACTCGCCCGACCCGGTCACAACACTACAATCCCGAGGAAAATACAATCACTAACATCTGTACCTCCAACATCATACTGGACTTGCCTCAGGTCACAACACGCTCCCGCACTGGTGCCATTAAACCCCAACCTCTACCTGCCACTTCTCCCCCAAACCCTCCCACCGTCACTAAGATCATCATCAAACAGACGCAGCTGCCCTCCGGTGGTGTATCTGTCACAGCAACACCTGCCTCCTCGCCGAGGCAGCCGCCACCACTGCAGCAGATGCAGAGCACGCCTCCTCCACCCCGGCTGCAGCAGATGGTACACGCCCAAGCACCTCCACCCCTGCAGGCCAAACCTCGAAGTGGTGGGACAGCGGCTGGCGCCACAGCACCACCTCCATTGCAGATTAAGGTTGTCCCGTCATCACGGCAGTCAGATTCAAGTGCGCCCATCATTGTGACATCATCTGGTGAAAAGCCTACATCCGCTCTGACAGTGGAAGTGGAGGAGTCATCTGCTATGGTGACAGGAGCAGAGGAGGTGGCAGAGGAAGGGGTACGTAAGCAGAATATAATTGTAAATAATCTGGAGACAGTTTACTAAAGATGTTCTTGTCAACCTTAAACTGGTATGAGTTAAGTGAAGGTTAACACAAGACATTGAATATATGAGTCTTGGAATTAGAATTTAACGGTGAATCCAGACGGCTGGACCTGAGTTTGGTGTAAATTGTAATTCTCCTTAATTCATATAAAAAGGATAAAGATTCCAGCAGAATGCAAACTTTCAAGTGACGAGTAAAATGAGAGAAATATTTTTTTATTTATATAATATTCTGTGCACACTCAGCAAATACAACTGTTGCTTCATCAGAAGTAACAAAAATGGTTGAGTGTAGAATTTATAGAAAAATAAGAAGATACAGCTCAGTGCAGAAGTTTATGAAAACTTTATGAAACTCCAAAACTTTGTATGTCCCCTCTTTGCCTTTATAACCACCTTCAGCCTCTTTGGGTACCCTCTTAGTAGTGTCAGTTTGCTTCCAGGTGTTATTTTAGCCCAGTTGTTCCAAGTCTAAGAGATTGCTTAGTTGCCTGCCATGTACAGCCGCCTTCAAATCTAACCACAGTTTTTCGATAACGTTTAAGTCTAGAGGCGGAGAAGGCCATCATAAAACATGGACTCTATTCTTTTTAAACCATTCCTGAATTAATTAGCTTGAGCTTCAAAGCATTGTCTGCTTAAAGGATTCACTGCCTCTTATTTTTATCTTTTTGACTAATGGTAGGAGACTTTGAAATCCTCTGGTACTGGGCTGCATTCATTCTTCCTTCCTCTTTATTCAGAGCTTCAGTGTCTGATGCAGTCGTATACGCCCAAAACACATGCTTGTACAAGTTATGACCAAATAAACATGCTCCCTTAAGTCTAGAAGTAAGCAATAGCTTCCTGCATGATTTCTCCCCAAACAATCCATCTAAAAATGGAGCATACTATGTGTACTGTGGAAATGTGGACTTTGCAAAGCCCCCTGAACCTTTGTGTGTCCACATTACTTTTATATTATGCTCTTCAGTTAGTACTGGTATCCCTAAAGTCTTAAATACGTTTTTTACTGTATATTCCTCTAGTTAGTAGTAGATTAGCAGTTGTATTTTTTTGGTCTTCTAAAAGCTGCTTTCTTGATTCCTTTGTTGTTGTTGCTCAGCAAACAGCTTGAGACTGCCCCAGGAGATTTACCCACTTGCACATCTAAAATGCAAGCCCAATTTAAAATCCCTGGTGCCACTCATCAAGCATTACATGCTTCCTTTTTTTTCAAATTTTACAAATTACAGTTAATTAACTAGCGGGATTTTGAAGGCGAAGATAATTTGCTGATAATTTTCATTGTTTCTCTATAACTTTCATTTTTGTAACCATTGCTGAGAGAGCACTTGTATTAACTGACTGTGTATTACATATTACGTTGGTCTCTGCTTCCCACTTGAGTTTGAGATATAAAAATTTCCACTGAGCTATAAATCATACATTGCTAATAGTAGTTCAGTATTGGCTTAACGTAAATACGATTTTTTTCTGTCTTCATGTATATAAGTATAGAAAGAGCAGGGAGCACTCTCTATAAATTTTCTGGCTTCAGAATTCCAGTACTCACAGGGCTCTAAAATACATCTCTATTAAATTACAGTAAATGATTTAATGGGACGGTTGAAAAGTATAAATAGCTGCATTCGTGTTTATCTTGTGTTTTTCAGATGGAGGTTGAGGTAAATGTTGCACCTGGGCCCAGCATGACCCCTGCTGCCAGTCCAAACATATGTCTGCGTGCCGGCTGCACCAACCCAGCTGTGGAGAGCAAAGACTGGGACAAGGAGTACTGCAGTAATGAGTGTGTTGCCACACACTGCAGGTGGGTGTATTTGACTTGACAGGAAGTATTTGTGTTTTTATGCTTGTTTGGTTTGGTCAGTTAATGATTGTAAGCTAATTTGTTTGTAAGGTACGTGCAAGTGTTGTTTTGGAAGTTCATTAGTGTTTATTTTCTGGCTCTGATAAAGTTGTTGTGAACTGTAATATTTTTTTTTTGGGGGGGGTAAATACTCCTAGTTGCTCTTGTACCTAATATCTGTCCTCAAAATATGAAGCTTAAGCCAGTTAACTTGGTGTACCCCCAAAATGGTGGTAATGATTGTCTTTTCAAATTCAATATGGGTATGTCTCAGAATGTTAAAACTGTTTAAAGGCCTCTAATGAAACTGACAGCCAGTCAGCTTTTTTATGTGCAACTGTTGCACAAAACAAAAACAAGCCAGAAAAAATGTGTAATAAAATTTTTTTTCATCTTTAATATTTTTAAAAAATGTGTGAATTGTTAGTCTTTGCATGTTAGTGTCATTCCAGATGCCCATCATGGTCTTGTTTACATGAATGTCTTGGTTTTGGATAAACTTGATTATGTGTGGATGATTTAAACACCCTGGTTTCAGAAACCTGAATAAGCCTACATTGGCTTTGGCCTTAAATACCTTCACATAAACATGGATATTGTGGTATATAAACACTCTCTGCAATGTGTTCAGATGTAATATTGAATCTGTTATTGTGTATTTTATTATTAATGATTATTGTAATTTAGGTACTTGTTAAAACCAAAATGATGACTATCATCTGACACACTAACATAATAAAAGCCAGAATCTGAGTGTGACATAATCAAAACAGAGAGTATGATGTGAATGTGCAACTGTTGAAATATACATTTTGTTCAGACATTACACTCATCATGTGATATTTTAGAAATTGGCTCTTGAATAACGAAAATTTTCTTTTATCCCTTCTCAGAGATGTGTTCATGGCTTGGTGTGCAATCCGAGGACAGAACTCCACCACTGTCACATAGGGGAAAGGATGGATGGCGGAAAAAGGACAAAGATAACACATGAAATGCAATTGAACAGAGGAATGACTGAAAGACTAAATGTATGAATAATGGCCAGGTGGGGCTCAGGAATAGGCACATAACAAGTTTATTTTATAAAATCACGTCAAGTGATACAGTTGCAGGAAAGTCGTTAATAAACCTTTCCTGTGGCTCTGTCATTTGCCCAGCAGAATACACAACCTCAATTATTTGCAAATAAATCTGCAGAGATGACAACTAATAAGATGAATACGTGAAAAATTGTGATGAAAACACAGAAGAAACTCGACACTAGAGTCCACTATTGATGTATTGTGAATTTAAAATATGGACTTGATTAAAAAAAAAAACATTTTAAATGACTTATGGTGTTTTTAATTGTTTGAATTGAAATGGAAAAAAGTGCAGGAAGGAAGTAATCTTGTATCTCTTCAGTTGATTGTGTTCATTTTAAAAATTCTGCTTCAATTGTGTATGTATTTCCCTTTACTGTTACATTGATGTAAATGATATCAGAGGTGTTCTCTTTTTTTTCTTTTTATTCCCTCCTTTATTCTTAAGTAATGTTCAGGTGCTTTGGCGTTACCAGGCTGATGGCTGCTTTTAAAGATTTAAACGCCTTAACAACTGGACAAAGCACAGTCTTAAAGCTTGTTTGAAGCTGTACAAGAGGGTGTGTAAGAAGTCTTTAAAGGTGGAATCCAATCTACCACCAGCAAAATGTGTTTTTTGATTTTAAAAAGCCACTGGGGGGGTTAAACCTACCATAATATAAAGGTTTTTTTACTTGCTTTAAAAACAGGTGCTAAAATTCAGGAACAGATTGCTCATGTGTTCTGTGTTCTGCTGATGTACTCTGCAACATAAGCTTTTTAAATATGTGGTGCATATTTTGCTTATGAGGAACACTTGTGGTGACAATTGCTGTTTGTTTAAAGAAAAAAATGAAGTAAACACACCAGCTCTGACAACACTACTTACTGAAAGGGAATATATTAGAAAAGCTTTAATTTTTAATGTTTAATTTGAGGAGTTGCTTTCTGGTTTATTAATCAAAGATGGGATGGTTACTTTCATGAAAGTATTCCCTCTCAGATGAAGTGATGCAGTGATTGGTCTGGTTTATTGTAGATACCCTGGAAATGTTTTTAAAGGTAATAAAAAATGATTTATGTTTTAATATACATTTGGTGATGCACATTTTTGATCCTGTACAAGGAATATTCTGAATTAATATTTTACTGTACATATTACCAACACTGCAAAAATTAAGTAAATTTTATCTATTACTAATTACTAAAAGTTTTGTTTTATTAAAATGATTCTTTAAACAAGTTGAGGTAAACCTGCACTTGTTTCAAGTAATAAAACGATGTAAATGATCTTGGTGTAAGATTTAAACAAATTTCATGAGCTAACGTTTATGATCCTTATGTGCTTACATTTTTTGTTTTCAGTGAAATATGACGTTATGGATAAACTTATTGAACACGATGCCGAAATATAATAAATATTTGTGTCAGTAAACCTTTGAAGAAGCAAAAGCTTTGCATTTAAAGGAGACGTTGTTGCTATGGGTTGTATCGCGAGATCGACGTCAGCAGGAGCGTTTGATATCGATGGCGGGAAAACCACCGAGGCGGGAAAAAGCAGCGTGGTCAACACAAGACAGGGGGTGCTGTTGCTACAGGTGACATTAAAATGCGCCACAAACCATTTAATAATATTGAAAAGTAACAAAAGAAGGAGCAAAGGCATCCACCTCAAAGTATTTACATATCAGTTTTATATATTTTTTATAAATGTTACAGTTAGAGTGAAGCAAACAGGTGGAGTTAGGCGTCTGCATGGCTTTAAATAATGTTTGTTTATCATAAAATAAGCTGGTATGAGAAGACTCGGAGGGGGAGGGAGATGGAAAAGAAGCACAGGAAGAGCAGGAGCAGGAGGAGGAGGGTGATATGAGGACTTAATTACGACAGATTGGTGTATGCGTGGTCTTGTGTTGCGAGGAAAAGGAAAAGGAAATTATATCATATTTTAATAATTTTGCATATTTTAATCGGATGGGTGCTCATTAAGGTTATTGCGTGGCTTATTTGTACATGACTCCTGAGAGGAAAAGAGCAGTGTAGTGAAATTACAAAGGAAGCAGCAGCAGCAGCAGCATCTCGTAGTGTTGTCACGGCAGGCGTGGAAAGAAAGTGCGTTGTTATTAGTTGACACGGACCATCATCATCATCCGGCCTGCTAAGGAGCGAAGCCGGGAGCTGGAGTTTGCTACAGAGGAATCACCATGGCGGTAAACCTGGACAAGGAAGCGTACTACCGCCGGATCAAGAGGCTCTACAGCAACTGGAAGGTAAAAGTGGGCGACGTGAAGCGTGTGGTTTGGTTTTTAAACGTGGAGAAATCGCCTCTCCTGGAAGATGCCAGCCGCTAACTTAGCCGCGTTTTTTTCCCCCGTCCAGCGAGTTGACTCAATCGGCGTGAACGGTGATGGGCTCCCACCACCAACAGCCACGGGCAACAGGCCTCGGCTCTCGCCCACTTTACGAACTTTGTTTGCACGGAAACTCTTTTTCCAACTTGACGGCTGCCGAAGACGTTTCATCGCTATTTTCAAACAGAAACTGGCTAGCTACGTTATGTTAGCACACAGCTTCCCCCATTCACCACGTTAGCTAGCCTGTTAGCTTGTAAGTTTGTCTTCAAGCTAACTTACTAGCCAGCAGCAGCTAAACGTTTCATGAAAACGAGTTTGATTAATGAATAAATAAAACACGCCAAAGTGGCCAAAAGCACAAGTTGCCGTCGCCGTGTTTGACATATGGCTGACTGCGGAGCGGTTTACCGTTACTGCCAGTTTGCATCAGCTAAATGCTAATCTTAGCAGGCTAATTAGCATCAGAATGACGCCTGCATCGTAGTAGCATGTGCAGGATGCTCGCAGCACCTGAAAATTACTTACTTTCTGTCAAATGTTGAACGTGTGTAACTGATTTGTCTCACACAAAAGCTACTTTTTAAGTGTCATGGTTTGTTGTCGGGAAGTTTGAACATGTTGCCTAGTGAGGTTTCCAATCACGCAGATGTCTTTTTATTGTTAACTGTCCCATGAGTGTTTCAGACACACACAAAAAGCTTTAATTTAGGGACGTTTTTAAGTAGCTGTCTTTCTTAGACTTGAAGCCCACCTTATATCCTGCCGGGAGATGCAAGCATCAGGTGCTGAAGAAGCCATCAGAGTTGCACAGCAGCAGCCTTTTAGCTGTGTTAATAAAATGAGTTACCCCTCTGCTCTCACCAGGGCCATTCATGTGAGACTTGAAACCAGCAGTATTTCCCCAAAGCACCACTGTGGATGTAGTGGGGACACCTCATTGCGTCCTTTCATGCAGAACTTAACATTTGTGTGCTTCTTTTCTTGCTTCTTTCCAGAAAGCAGAAGACGAGTTCGGCAAAGTTGATGCGATTGTGGTGTCTGTTGGAGTGGACGAGGAAATCGTGTATGCCAAATCCACAGCCATACAGGTAAATATCCCATCTAAAGGAGCATGGAAAATCTCAGAGAATGTCAAGCCTAGGACTGAACACGTGGGTCCTGCACGATGTGCTTTAGATAATGGCAGTTTCTTACTGTGTAGGAACCCTGTATATCTTGTGTTTTTTTTTCCAGTGGAATTATGAACTTGCTCTGACAGAGCTTGATACTTACATACTCAACAAATGTCATGTATCACCTTTGACAGAGGTGTTTCTGTAAGATTTGCATGCATTGAGTATTAACTCTGTTCTGTGTATTTAGTGTATTCCCTGTCACATTAAGAGCATATGAGCATAAATGAATGTTGTTTATACAAATCAGGTGCTCACTGCAGACTTTCTTTCTCTTTTATCAGACATGGCTTTTTGGCTATGAACTGACAGACACCATTATGGTGTTTTGTGACACCAAAATTATCTTCCTTGCCAGCAAGAAGAAAGTGGATTTTCTTAAACAGGTGGCTATAACAAAAGGCAATGAGAACGCCAACGGTGTCCCGCCAATTACTCTACTCACCAGAGAAAAGGTAACACGCTAAATAGGCATTCCTTTGCACAATAATCCACATATGATGTCAAATTATTAGTGATTAGTATCCATTGTTTGGGATTGAGCTCGTCTATAAAAGGGATTATTTGATTATAATCACTTATCAAGAGAAGATTTGAAATAAACATTGTGTGTATTAAACACATTCGGAATGTGTTCATGCTGCTTGCATACTGTAATGTTTCACTGACTTGCTGACTGTAAAACTTAACAGACATTCTAACTTTGCCATTATTTTAAGTTGCCTATGTCTCTTAAAACAGGTAGACAGCATGTCTAAAGATTGTAAAACTGAATTCTGTGTTTTTGTAGTTATTAAAGCTTTAAAATGTAACGGCAAAACTCTTGCCCAAAGTTCTCCTCTCTGCTTAATGCAGTGATGTTTTGTATCCAGTTTCAGGCTGTTGGTAGAATGTATTCACTTTCAAAGTTGGTTGATAAAATCTGAACATCTACTTTGATTAAACCTGAACAAATGATATCAAAGAAAAGATATTTGAAAATCAGGACTTACATGTTTTAATATATTTAATGTAGTAATGAAACTCACTAAAGTTCTAAAGATGTTAACTGCCTTTTACTGGAATCTTTACTGGTAAACTTGTGCTTGTCAGAAGTATTTTTGGACTAAACTAGATATGTTTTTCATTGTCTTGTGCCCAATAGAATGAAAGCAACAAGGCCAACTTTGACAAAATGATTGAGGCAATCAGGGGGAGCAAAGACGGAAAGACGGTGGGAGTCTTCAGCAAGGACAAATTCCCTGGAGAGTATATGAAAAGCTGGAATGACACACTTACTGCAGAGGGACTGGAAAAGGTCAGATGTAGAGCAAAAAATGTCCTATGGGCTAAATTATTAGACCTGTAAGTACAAGTAAAGAGTAGAATTCCAAGTCATTCTCACCAGACACTCCTCTGTCTTCAGGTGGACATCAGTGCTGTGGTCGCGTACACAATGGCAGTAAAGGAGGATGGGGAGCTCAGTCTGATGAAGAAGGCAGCAGCCATCACTAGCGAGGTTTACTCAAAGTTCTTCAAAGAGCGCGTCATGGAGATCGTCGATGCAGATGAAGTGAGGACGGGGGGGGCATTGTGTGCTACACAAATGATTTTCATGCTGGAACTTTTACTGGCTTTCTGTTGCCTCCCCTCCCTCTGTTTTCCTTTTTCCTTGTTCTGACCTGACACATCAATAAGATGCTGAAGTATTTCAGTGTTTCTCAACACAACTGTTTACACAACCATTTTATTATTTTATTAACTACTGATCACAGATATTCATTAGTGTGCCCAAATGTACCCTTTTTAAATGTAAGCCCCCTACTAAATAATTTGTCTGGTTCCTCTTGCCCTACAGAAAGTGCGTCACAGTAAACTTGCAGAGTCGGTGGAGAAGGCCATCGAGGAGAAGAAGTACTTGGGTGGTGCTGATCCTTCAACTGTGGAGATGTGTTACCCTCCCATCATCCAGAGTGGAGGAAACTACAGCCTCAAGTTCAGCGTAGTCAGGTAGCTTACACAGCGGCATGTTTTGGTTAAAGCTGTTTCTAAATAGAAACTAGATTTTTTTTTTTCTTCCAATTTAAGATCTGTGTTGGAAAAAACCTTTAGTCATGGGTGATTTGTCTTAGGTTTAAGCTTTGCTCAGCTCTCCTTTTAAAGAAGGATTTTCCATTTTTGCTGCTGGTACAGTGACAGTCCTTGGCAGTTGTTTAGTCTGACAAAGTTTAGAGACTTGATATTTAGTCACAATAGGTTATTGTTGAAAAGTAATTGTGACAGATGGATTGTATTTTCATTGTGATAATTCTATGAAATGTGGTAAACACTTGTCAGAGTGCCTAAATTGTAATGAATTTGGAAAAATACTCTTATTTACACATTCCATGCGTTGACTCTTTGCATTCAAACACTTGATCTGTCAGATTATCTCACATGCCACTGCTAAAAGGAAGTGTGTAAATGAAAACTTTAATCTGGTGGCGCCAAAGCAAATTTCTAATTTGAAAGCATTTTATTGGCAAGTGAGATGAGCAGATCTGACATAAGTAGTATAGTGTTTTTGGGGCAAGGCACAGCATAGCTCCTCTAGACAGTAGGCAGAGAGACAGGCCAGCTAAAGCCAGAATTATACTCAGTCAATACAGTCAAATGTCAACCAGACCTATGCTCTGATTTATGTTTGCATGCATTTCTTTTATACTTGCACGTAGATATGTCTCCACAAGAGGGCAGTATCATGTTTAACAAATCTCAGTTTGCTGAAAGCAATTAGTGATTATAGATATTAGCAATTTTATATATATATTTAATTGTCAGCACCATAGTAAATTTCATTTATTTTGTATATATTTTAGATTTTTACCTAATGTGTTGGCAATATTAACAATTTTTCGTCACATCACAGATTTAAACATTTTTAAGATGATAACTTGTTTTGTCCCAGAGTGCACTTGTTTAGACAAAGGTATGGTCTACATAATGGTATGCATTATTTTGGAAATTTGGAGCGTTAAATGAAACTCATCTTCTGGTTTCTGATTGACTGAATGAAAAACTCAATCCTGGTAATCAGCTTTGAGTAGTACAGGGTTAGTTGGGGACAGTCCTTATGGACCAGGATTGAGAATTCCTGTTCTGAACCTTCTAAAGCTTTGTTTTGTGTTTAGGTACAGTGGTGGTATTGGACAGTGTGAAACTGCAATTTGGGAAATATCTAAAAATCAGTTTTCAGTGTTTGTTTGGTGTTCCTACTGAGCTGCTTTAGAACGAGGCTGATTCACTCCTGGCATTTCACCCCACCACAAGGCTAAAGTTATAAACTCCTTAAAATACACTGTTATACCCTTTTTAACAAGCACCATTCTTTTTCTGTACCAGTGATAAGAACCACATGCACTTTGGTGCCATCACATGTGCCATGGGGATTCGTTACAAGTCGTACTGTTCTAACCTGGTGCGAACCCTCATGGTGGATCCCTCTCAGGAAATGCAGGACAACTACAATTTCCTGCTGCAGGTGGAAGAGGAGCTGCTTAAAGAACTCAAACATGGTAGGTTCAAGACCATGTGCAAGTGTGGGAGATTTTGGTACATGTTGAATCTGTGAAGTTTACAGATATTTGTCTGTAATGCTCCAAAAAAATGGATATGGCCTCAAGATTGTAATCTGATTTACCAAGTCATAATGACCATCTTTACCTAATGCATCACTAATTGATATGGGGCAAGTCCTCTTGGACCCATTTTGAAATTTTTTTTTTGGATTGCAACTTGCAAATATATTCATCAGTCACTAATCTGATGACGTGGTTAATCAGTTATTAGGACTGCTGCTGAAATTAACATTTACCATAAATACTGAAGTTCCTGTTTTCAGTTAATTAAAAAAATGAGATTAACATAACATTTTGTTCTTATCTTTAAAAACTTTTTTTTTGTCTGCTCCACAGGTGTAAGAATCTGTGATGCTTACAATGCTGTTGTGGAGTATGTAAAGAAGGAGAAACCTGAACTCATACCAAAGCTAACCAAAAATCTTGGGTAAATGCACAGTCATCATTTTTATGTTCCTTTTATACTTGCACATATAAACACAATTAAATATTTTTTGTTATTCCCTGTAGCTTTGCAATGGGTATTGAGTTCAGAGAAGGCTCCTTGGTTTTGAACACCAAAAACCAGTACAAGTTGAAAAAAGGTGAGATTTTATGTATTTGACACGAGGTACAATTTTTTTTTTTTTTTTTTTTTTTCTCAAATGGAGATGGTTGTAGGTTGGATGCTGTTACATTAAATTATGCTGTTAAAGGAGAGTTTGAATTTGGCACATTCACATACCGCTATGGTGAATTTCCAATTTATAACAAGAGCATGTGTGTGTCCTGCAGGCATGGTGTTGAGTATCAGTCTGGGTTTTGCTGACCTCGTGAATAAAGATGCTAAGAAGGAAGAGCAGAAGAAATATGCCTTGTTTATCGGTGACACAGTACAGATCAATGAGGTGGGATGGACTTTCTTAATGCTTAATAAGAGCTTTCCAAGGGCTTGAGTTTGTGTGTTTATTATAAATCTGTAATCAATGTAATTTATGTGGTAGAGAACTGCTGGTCATCTGTACATATAATCCACCATAGATGTATGTATAACACACAGATGCAAAACATCTAACCACCTGAGATGTTTTTGTAACAGGAGGAAGCTGCTACGGTACTAACACCAGTCAAGAAAAAGATAAAAAATGTGGGGATCTTCTTGAAGGTAGGTGTCTTCTCTCAATTTTAAGTTTTTTGTAAGTAATAACACAAATAAGTTGAACGTGAACAAATAATTGTGGTGATAAGTAATTGTAGCCATTGATGCACATTAAATGTCAGCTTCAGCAACTTTTGCAACTTAAAATGTGATGACAATTGTGACATAATACTTGGGTATTTAACTTATTTAAATGTCTAAGATGCAACTTTAACATGTACACATTTCAGAAGTTAAGTGTCTGTTATTTCCAATATAGTTTCCTATAGAGTTTCTATTTGACGCCTTTTAGTTTTGCAAGCACATCTAATTTAGATGGTGGTAACACTAAAGACTAAAATCTATATATGATTTTTTTGCCTCCATCCTCCTGTTAACACCCATTTTAAATTTCAGGGCAGCTTGGTAGCTATCATACTGGTCATGAATTGGTGTAAAATCATAAATTCACAGCTTGGCCTCTAATGTTTCCATAAACATGCATAAAAGCATGTAACGGTTACCGTAACTGGATACTGTTACTATAGGACCCAGAAGCAGAGATGTGCAGAGAATGCAAAAGGTTTATTAACACATAAACTGCTGATATAATTCTCAATTATGACACGAAATACTGATACTATAATACTCAGCACAGACACTTGAGGCAATAACAAGAATGACTTAAAGGCAGAGACTTGGACTATAATTAAAATCACTCGTAATGGGGAGGCTAACACTATAAACAGAAACACAAGATGAGGAGACTAACACCAGCAGAAAATCAATTTTACAGAGGAGATTAATGTTTCAAACAGAAATTTACTCTAAACAAGGAGACCTATAAACCTACTAGAACTATCTACAGACTCATGAACAGCCAAGGCTGGAGAGTGGGAGATGAAGCAGAATGACCATGAAACTCTAGCAACTGCAAAACTAAACACAAGGACTTAAATACAAACAAGCCATAACTGTGATAATGTGAGTTCAGCTGTTTCACAGCATTGTATAGGTTATTACAGAGTTCAGCACAAGTCAGGACAGAACAAAAAATGTCAACATGCTTGCTTCTTGGTGGTTCTTAGAATGATGACGAAGACGATGAAGAGGAAGATGGCGATGATGCTGAGGAACTGCTGGGGAAAGGAGCTCGGAGTGCAGCGCTGCTCGCAGACAGAACCAGAGTAAGTGTGCTGCTTGGAATATGCAACTGTTGATCAGTGTATTTTCCACCTTGACAGTGTGTTAATAACTAAGAGTGTAAATGTCTTTGTGCTCTACCAGCTACTTGGGAAGGTAAGTATTCATTGTTTTTCTAAAATCTCATCAGCTGAACTGGTTTAGTTGTAAAAATCCACATGCTGATGAGGATTTTTTTTATTTAATTTGTTTTTGAGAGATTTGTTTTTCTTAAGTGAGTTGTGCTTTTCCTTTTTTTTCCCATCCAAAGTTGAAACACATGTCTGTATTCTGCATGTATGTTGTGGTTTTTCATTGTTCATTCAAATGAAAAGTGTCATTCTGGTGTCTCCCATGAGATCGCTCAGTTGTGTCTGTTGTTAAACTCAGAATGAAATGACGGCGGAGGAGAAGAGGCGGGCTCATCAGAAGGAGTTGGCCAATCAATTGAATGAAGAAGCTAAACGTCGTCTAACAGAGCAGAAAGGAGAGCAGCAGATTCAGAAGTGAGTAAGGGGGGCTGTAAGAAGTGCTAAGAGCTAGAACCTGGAGATCCAAGTTTGAACATTACCAGTTGTTGCATGTCTGTTAATTGTAATTTAGCAAGCTGGGAATCCCTGCCCACTTAAGATTGGAATCACCCCTTTAAAAAAAAAAAAAAAGTCAACCACTAACTATGATACAGTAGTAGTTGGGACCATTCTTAGAATTTTACAGATTAGCTTTTTTTTTTTTTTTTTTTAAAACAAACTTGAAGATAACTGAAATGATTTAGATTAAATGAGAAATTCAGATCTTAAATATGATTGTAGTTTTCTTTGTGTTGTTTTTTTTCTTCCCATCAGTGTAACAAAAAGTCAGTATAGCTTTTATTCTGATTTTACCACTTATTCTTATAGCTTACTTTGTACTAAGCTATCGTGATGTCTTATTTCTAAGAAGCCTGGGTTTCATGCACAGCATATATTTGTTTTTGGGTGAAAAAATGATAACCTTTTGAACTCATTCCTAACCTAAAGGAATCAGTCGGTGGCAGTAGCTCTGTAAATTCACGTTTAAGTTTGTGGCCATTAATGGAATTCACTCTGTTTTCCTCTCAGGGCCAGAAAATCTAATGTGTCTTATAAGAACATCTCTCAGATGCCCAGAGAAAAAGACATAAGAGACATGAAGATTTTCATTGACAAGAAATATGAAACTGTTGTTATGCCTGTCTTTGGTATCCCCACACCGTTCCACATCGCCACCATCAAGGTAAAGGCCCTTGGTAAACCAGGTTTTGGTTAAACTTTTTTTTTTTTTCTCCTACTTAGAGTATTTGCAGATTGAAGACTTTTTTTATTAATTTTTTAAAATTTGACTACAACTTTCCTTATAACTGTTTATTTTTCCTATATTGTTTCCTTCTTACATCTAGAACATCAGTATGTCTGTAGAAGGAGACTACACTTACCTAAGGATCAACTTTTACGTTCCTGGCAGCTCTCTAGGGCGACAGGAGGGAAATATCTTCCCCAACCCAGATGCCACGTTTGTTAAAGAAATGTAAGTTTTATCATTATCATAAATTATAACTTTTTTGCTGCATTTCCTGTCAAATTTGATGCTCAATTATTTCTCTTTACCTCAAATAGACTTTTGGCCTTACTGTATATTTATACATATTTCTCATTGATGGACACTTTCCACTTTAGGGAACCTGGTTGATTTATTATACTATTAACAGTTCTGTCAACTCTGCTCACTCCTTCACTCAGCACATACCGAGCATCCAACCTGAAGGCTCCTGGCGACTTGTCAGTGCCTTCCACCAACCTGCAAAATGCTTTCCGCATCATCAAGGAGGTACAGAAGCGCTACAAAACGCGAGAAGCCGAAGAGAAGGAGAAGGAGGGCATCGTCAAGCAAGACTCACTGGTCATCAACCTCAACCGCAGCAATCCCAAACTCAAAGACCTCTACATCAGACCCAACATCGCACAAAAGAGGATGCAGGGATCGCTGGAGGCACATACTAATGGTGAGCAGGCAGAAACTGAGTCTGGGAAAATTGTCCAGCTGCCTTGATTTTTGTTATTAAAAGCCCTCTCTTATCTCCCTGCTAAGGTTTCCGCTTCACGTCAGTCCGCGGTGATAAGGTCGACATTCTTTACAACAACATTAAACACGCCATCTTCCAGCCATGTGATGGGGAGATGATCATTGTACTGCACTTCCATCTCAAGGTACATTGGTTTATTCACTTTAGAAATACTGCCACAGCAGACTTTCAAACTCGGGTGTCATCTCTTTTAAAGAAACCCTTTTAGGAAAATAATCTTATTTGCTTTTTTGCTACTCTGTGCACGAAGTCAGGATTCCTGCAGATCCTTTGTCCAAAATTGAATCAATTCTAAAATCCTCAAATCTCACAATTTTCCTAAATACAGTTTTCATCATCTCTAAAAATATTGCTCATGAACACATAATTTGAAACTTCATTATAATTAAAATGTTCTCCTGGAGCAACGTACTGAATATACAATCCAATAATAATGTGATCTGATTTTCACCGTTGTCACAAACCGACACAAATTTTGAAACTGATGGTCATTATTTTTGTTTCTTTACTGAACACACTCAATTGTACAAAAAGGTGGGAAAATATTGACTGTTTTAATACTTGTCTGAAACACCTTTAGCAGCAAGGACTTCCTCTAACTGTATTAAATCTGCACAGCGTGTACTATTCTTCCTTAAACCGCTTTGCTCAGCCATGTTCTAAGCACGTCTGGTTTGAGCGACTTTCTTAAGGTCGTTCCACAGCATCTTTTGTTGTTTAGCCCTTGACTCTGGCTGGGCTTTTTTGAAGGCTGATTTTGTGTCTCTGACACCATTCTGTGGTGGTTTTTAGGGTTATTGGCCTTCTGCATCACCCAGCTTCTTATAAGTCTCAGCTTATGTCCCTCATGTAATCAGATAGGACATCTTTACTAAAATGTACTACCTTATACCTTGTCCACGTACGGAGAGTAGCTACATAAACAAATTGTCTGAATTTATACTGTTGACTATCAAAGGTCCGTAACCCTTTCTTTCACAACTTTAGTAGCACAGTAAAACAAAATGATTCTATTTTCATTTCATTGATTGGACTCCAGCTTTGCTACCACCTGACTCCAATTGGCATTGTCGTTATTTTGAATGTTAAATTGGTATGTTCATTAAAGACATGAAAGATCATGATATGTTGCATGTATTGACTTTAAAGATCATCAAACATTTCTCACACATCTATGCATAAAACCAGTAAATGTCAAAGTGTGACTACTTTTTCTTGTTACTGTATTTGATTTAATAAGCCAAATCAAACTTGGTTTGAACATGTGTGTGATTGTGAAAATTTGAATTATATTCTTTGTGCTATTAAGAAGCCTTAAAACTTACTGAATTGAGCAAAAGTTCTAAACTATAAAAAAAATTATGATCTTCCAAAATGAGGCAAAGAATAACTTTTGTTTCAATATTGTTAATGTCAGTTTTTTCTTTCCCCTTCTCTATCCCGCTCTTCCTCTAGAACGCCATCATGTTCGGTAAGCGACGCCACACAGACGTCCAGTTCTACACAGAAGTGGGCGAGATCACCACAGATTTGGGCAAACATCAACACATGCACGACAGAGACGACCTATACGCTGAACAAATGGAGCGAGAAATGAGACATAAGCTGAAGTCGGCTTTCAAGAACTTCATTGAGAAGGTGGAGACACTGACTAAAGAGGAGCTGGAGTTTGAGGTGCCCTTCAGAGATCTTGGGTGAGGAACGTGAACACTTGAAACAGCAATAGAAATAAATGTCAATATGAGGGGTGTGTTATTTAGCTTGGCAAAGCATCTTTACTTGCTAATGGCACCGTATGAAAAGTTGGCAGCAGGCTTACTGTTTAGATTAGTCCATCTTTGGAAGAATGGATGTGTGAAAAATGCAGATTTTGAGCTTAGTCAGTAGCATGTTTTAAAAATCATAAACAGGTGGTCTGAAGTTTTTTTTTTTGTTGTTGTTTTTGTGTGTGCACGCACGGTCTGCATCCAGGTTTCAGGGTGCCCCATACAGGAGTACCTGCCTCCTACAGCCCACTTCCAGTTCCCTTGTCAATGTTACTGAATGGGTGAGTGAGCAAACGGAGTCAGCCTCTGACTGTAATGCAGCATCTCACAAATGAACACTGCGGGCTTGTCTTTCTAAGTTTTCTCTTCATGTCTAGCCACCATTTGTCGTGACTCTGGATGAAGTGGAGCTGGTCCATTTTGAGCGTGTGCAGTTTCACCTAAAGAATTTCGATGTGGTCATAATCTACAAGGACTACAACAAAAAAGTCACTATGATCAACGCTGTGCCCGTCAACTCACTCGACCCTATTAAGGAGTGGCTCAAGTAAGCTTCAGTTAACATGATGTTTTGTTTTTATAGCAAAAAAGACCAAAATTCCAAATGTCATTTCGTTTTTCAGCCAGAGCTTAAAGCTTGTTACACTGATTATTTGTATATTCACATCGTGTGTCTCTTTCTCAGCTCCTGCGACATAAAGTACACAGAGGGAGTCCAGTCTCTGAACTGGACCAAGATCATGAAAACTATTGTTGATGATCCAGAGGGCTTCTTTGAGCAAGGCGGCTGGTCATTCTTAGACCCAGAGAGTGAGGTGCAGTACATCCAACCTTGTAGACAATAAAATCAGGTTTCTGCTGTGGCACAAAGTATTTAATAAACATTTTTTTTTTTTTGCTCAAAAATAAGGATGGGTACCAGTTTTCTCTTGATTTCTGCCTAAGAAATGTACTTTGTCCCTTTTGATTCTCTTTAGTCATACCTTTTAATAAACACAATTAGTGCTTATGTCTTTATTTTTTGCGGACTTTTGTGTATGACTTACTATTTTGCTGAAACTTATTTTTGTTACAGGGAAGTGGCGGGGAGGAAGATTCAGAGTCAGAAATGGAGGATGAAACATTCAACCCATCAGCAGATGAAGAAGAGGAAGAGGAGGAAGACAGCGATGAAGATTACAGTTCAGAGACAGAGGACTCTGGTATGATTATCAGCACAAGCTTTTTGGTTATGTGATATCTGAAGAGAGTTTATCCATTGGAAATTCATTACCATTAATGCATTCATAGTCTTCTCTTTATTTTCAACAGCAGTCTGAACATGTGACATGTCTGCCACAGCGCATAAAACTTTCTTATTGGCATTTGAAGGAAAATCATTTTTATCTATCTGTGCATTCACAAGTTCTTATTGTTTTACTTTGTAGATTACAGTGCTTCACTGGGCAGTGAGGAAGAGAGCGGTAAAGACTGGGATGAACTGGAAGAAGAAGCCAGAAAAGGTTTGTTGGCAGCTTGTTCAATTTTCAATTCAACTTTATTTATATAGCGCCAATTTACAACAAAGGCACTTTTGTAAAGTGCCTTGAGATGAATAGTTAGTTCAGAAAATTATGAAGTCACTCTGTCACTTCATCCCTTTGTGCTGAGACGTCAACACTGGGGCTTAAAACATGAAAACATTTTATGATTTTCAACTTAAACTGGATGTAAACTTGCTGCTGGTTCTTGGCTGGTGCTCATTCAAAGTTTGTTTCAGTTGGGAACAATAGTGATGTCTTATAGCTCATGTTTGTGCTTGTTTCACATCAAAATAAGATGTTAAAATGACAATGGTTTTGCTGTTTACCTGTAGCTGACAGAGAAAGTCACTATGAGGACGAGGACACCTCCAACAGGAAGAGAAAGGTCAGGTCGGCGGCCCCACCACCCAGCAAGAAGAAGCGACGGTCCTAAATGTATCTCACAGACACACACATACTGCCAAACCTAGTTGACCCTCAGCCCCTCCTTCTACCCCAACTGGCTCTTTTGATTCATACACTTCACACAACACACACACGCTCACACACGTGTATGTGTATATAGACGTAGAAGCCCCTTATTTTTGTGTTGGTCAGTGAAGTGTCATGTTGAAATGAGACGGAACCAGCAGGACAGTCGCACACCCACACTTCATTTGTTAACCTTTTTATTTTCCCTTCTTCATTCCTTATTTCTGCGTTTCCACCTCCCCATCTCCATCCATCCAACTGTCAGGGTTTTGTGTATGTGTGTGCATGTGTGTTTAAATGGGTTTTTATTGCAAGCATTGTTTTTCTGTTTAAAAATAAGTTTCTTAACTAATGGATAATAAAAGAAAAGACTTGGCATATTCTCTGCCAAGTGTTTTTATAAAAAAAAAAAAAAAAAGAGAGAAATTGACTTCTGATTTCTCCGTCACAGCCTCGTCTACCATTGACTTTCTCCTCATGTTTTCCTCAGTGTTTGTTAAATTCTGGAAATTGGATGGAAGAGAGGTCATTTTCTGGGGGGGATACATGTTTTCTGATTCTTCTTTCTTTTTTCTTTTCTTTTTTTTTTTAAACGGGTTTGTAAACTTATACTGACAGGCACACACATACACACCATCTCCTTCGCACTTGTCCTCCTGTCTTTTTTTTTTTTTTTGTTCTGAGTAGATACGTTGTACTGTTAATTCTGAAAATCCTGTTTTTGTTTTTGTAATAAAATTAAAAGGAACTGTAGTTTGTTTGTAATGGTCTGCTTTCTCTCGAATGGTTGTCACGTACGTCTGTCTGCACATAGGACATGGTCACACTCGGATGCTTTATTTAACAGTAGTGCAGATTTTAGGTAAAACAATGTGTTGAGTTCCACTGTGTTTTGAACCCGCTTCCTGACAGGAAGTTGAATTTGACCAGTTGCCTTAAATTTGGTTTCAGCCATCAGGAACTTGATCGTGATGCAACAACTGTGTTGGGTCAGGCAAACCACTGCCATCAAAAGCTTTGTTCACGTTTTCACGTTCACCGGCTCGAGCATACCAAACTTAAATCCTCAGAATTGTGAGTCCTTTCATGGCATTTGTGACAATTTTCTTATGGTCCTGTTAATATACAAACTTTTTACCTTTTAATTGCCCTGTAAGATCTTAAATCTTAAATTTTTCTATACACTCACTAAAAACTTTATTGGTACACTTGCACAATCAAATACATATCAATACAGGAGCTCTGCCATCCATTCTTAATTTATGATTTTACAATGTTCTAAGTTTCAAACTGAATCTATTGACGTTATAGTGGGTGGTGGAGTCCTACTGAAGTGCATTACCTCATACAAGATGGTTCTAATGTTTTGGCCACCCTATTTAAAATGACTGGGTGACAACTTTAAACCACCTCTTCATTGGCCAGTGAATGTATATTTCTTTCCAAATACCTGATGTCTAAGGTGTTGCTAGATCAAGATATCGGTCATGTGTCTTTGAAAACATTGTGGGTTAAATACATTTCTTTCATCTAACTTAAATGTGAAAACCCAATTTTTTTAATATATTTTTTTTAAAGCATAGATATTCAAATTCTGAAGTTGTCATGTCATCGTTGAAGAAAATGCCTGTATTTTGAGACAATTTTGGTCTTAGCTTTTGTCAGTTGTGCAAGCCGTTTAGTGTTGATTTAAGCCAGGTAACACATCTAAGGCATGAGGATATCTGCATTACCAATTAACTAAAGCCGATATTTTACTGGAAATATGTACAGGCGATGGGGTGAAGGTCAGAATGGTTTTCCTGCATTTTCTTCAACTTTTTTTATAATTGTTTTACTGTGAAATGCACAAGGCAGTTCAGCATCACCAGTGTGCATTTGCAAACAAAGACAAAAGTTAACAAAAATCACCTACATAAAAAAGGTAAGGAAAGATTTTTTTTTGTTTGGTTAACTGAAAATCAGTTGCAGCTATGTTCTTTAGTATGCTTGAAATGTCAATTTATATATCGAGTACAGCTCAAAACCAAACACACATAAAGAGAGATTTTTTTTTTAATGTAGTAAAACCTCTGCCTGTAAATATCATCCCTCTGTTTCACAGATGAGTCTCTAAACCAGACAGTTTTGTCTAACACCACGGTGACACAAAACAAACCACCACTGAAGGAGTCTTGAGGTACAGAGACCCGATCTTTACTACAATTTACAGTCAATCATCATAGAACAGCGTGATGTGGTAGGAAACATGTTTTTATTAAATGGGAACATGTAAGAGCAACAAAGTTTAACATGCTAAATACATGTAAGGAGGCAGTTTATCAGGTTTTGTATTAATCAGAGTTCAAAATCACACTATCTAATGCACTAAAGATGATAGTGGCGCTATCTGTGTATATTTTAATACATTATATTTAACAAGAACTCATCCTATTGCATACTTGTTGGATTATCATATGTACAAATATGAATAATGCAAGCTTGTATTGTGTTTTTATTCCTGATAAAATTGTTTCTCTTCAGTAAAGTACATGATGTCACCTGCTTTGTGGATTAAGTGAGTTAAAACGTCAGAGTGCTCCTGCTTCTTTTCCAGTATCTTTTATTGTTTGCTTATGTGCACAAAAAGACTTGATTACCAACAATGATTCATGATTAGTGACTCTAATGGAAAATTTAAATGCAGGTCAAGTTTTGCCCTATTTGTTCTCTCATGGTGTCAACAGAATGTCACAATTGTGAGATGAATCATAAAAGTTTTATAATGTTTTTTTATGGGCCTCACGTGTAATAATCCATTTCGATGCCATTGAAATTTCACAATCAGTTATTTAATGTTGTGAAGATTTTAAGTCTTTTTTTTTTACCAGACCAAGCTCAATAGTTTTCCGTTCAGCTTGATTACCCTCATTTTAGGTTTACCATAAATTTAAAGTTGTTAAAGTCTATAGCGAAGTCACTGGGTAGATAATGATGTCTGTTGATATAAAGGGAAAAAAAGAAGGCGTGTGCCAGACTGCCCCAGTTTTATGGCGTATTGCACGTCCATAAGTCTACAGGCCAAAGGCAACGTTCTTCAGACAACAGCAGGTCATCAGTCTGTGCAGCAGGTAAGAACCAGTCTTGACTTTTTCCAACCAAAAGTATTATGTTCATTGTCCTTTTTTTTTTAAAGGAAACCTTGTAAACATGTAATAACTTAAAGTAATGACAGTGTGTTGGCTTTTTACACACTGTGTTGTCAGGTTACATGATGTTTATGTGCTGCCTCAGTGTTCGTCAGCTGTAGAGAGTATTGTGATTTACTTTAGTTTGCAATTAGTAGAATAAGACATGAAACATTTTACAGGCTTGTGACTTGTGTGAATGTGCTGGATTTGTAGGGTAAACTTTACTTTGGATACGGAGTAGAGTTTTAATATTTTAGATGAAACTGATTTTAAGCAGCAAATACTGAACATTTTGTAATAAATCTTCTCTGTAATTTTATTTACAATTGATTGTAATAATTTAACTAGCTGTCATTTCTAGGGCGCGTGATTGGTACTGTATCATAATTATTACAAATATTTCTCCAGCCACTCAACAGAGCTACCACTAGACTACCACATCATGGACAACTCCACCCATCTTGTCAGCAGCTCAGTCTCCAGCTGGAAATCAGCCCTCCCCAGGCCTGTGGGGGTTGCCGGAGACCCTTATTTGGCTGCAGGACTCGTTCTGGGCTACTTTGTGCTGGGGCTTGGGAGCTACACCTGGGCCATCTGGTCCCAACGCATGGCAATCAGCAGTTTCTATAAAGGCATCAAGTTGTGCACCGTGGGCCGTTACTCGGACCTCACGGGCATCCAAAACATCTATGGCTTCTTTAAACCTCTGATTTCGATAGATGCTGCGAATGTGATCACAGCACTGGCCTTGGTGGTCGAGCTCTTTATGTCTGCCTGCAACCCTCCAGACGTTTGCCATCAGGTCTTCTTTGCGTGGTTGCTTTTTAGACACTTCGGAGTGCTCCTGCATGTCTTCAACGCTCTGGCTTGCCTCTTTTATCTGGACCACCCACAGCAAGCAGCCAAAGTGCGTTGGGGTTTCTCAGTGGTGTTTGTGCTGACTCTTCTGTTTTTCGTGTCTTGTTTAGTTGCCAGTATTGTGCAACAAGAAACGATATTTGGGATAGGAGCTCTTATCTTTGGACAGGCTTTAGCCATCGTTATCAAGTGTGCAGTGTCAACTGCACCCCCCTCTACTGCCATTTATAGGAAACCCGTTGTGATTGTTGCCATGGTCACAGTCCTCTTTGGTTTTACCCCCAATTTTGTTCTTTATACCATGTTGTTCATTTCAGCGAACTCTGGAGAGCCAAATGACACCCATGTTGTAGCTTATATGAATGTTCTGTTTTTCACCAACTTCAATCTCATTTTGGACGGACTCCTGTGTAACTTTATCCTGAGGGTGCCTGTTACAGAAGAAGAACAGCAGCAAACAATAGATTTAGAAGGTTATCGTTCTGCTTCTGAGTAAATGTCTTTGCTCTATACACTAAAAAAATACAGCTGATCAAATCTGCCATTGACATTATTTCGGGTACATTAAAGCGATAACCTTTTATTATAAGCCAATTTGGTTATATGGTTTGGGAGTGACATTTTGTTTTACCTCATCTTTCCTGTAAGTGATGAAAGAGAGGAGGGTAAAGTCATAAATTGAGAAATAGTTGAGCTCTTCTCTTTGTAATACAAATTATAACCTATTTGTGTCTTTTCCATGTATATAAATCTTTGTTTTCTTCAAGTTGGACATTTTACAACTGGCACAAGTTACTAAGAACATACAATACAACGTACTTTTTCCTATCAGTTTACCATAAACAGAACACACAATTGGTACATACGTTTTTCACCAGTAAAATTTTTGTCATCATTTTTGGCTTTGTACCATCACAATTTGAATTGAAATTGTAACTGTTAAACAATTACACCCATTTTTTATTCATAGACCCGAGGTGGTTTTTGTTGGATTTTGACATAGATTTCCCGTCTTCCCTTCTGCCTCCCTGTAACCTGACCTCTGAATCATCTTCACTTTCACCTGTTGCCAGCTCCTAACCTCTTTTCTTATAATGTTTATTCACCATGGGCCTGAAAGATTGTCTCTTCACACACTGTCGAGCTCTCCAACCTTCTGTTTCCACATGTGAAAATCAGCCCAAATCTCCAACCTGAGTTTTAAATAGACTTTTAACAATAAAATAGCTTCAAAACTTACCAAAATATTTGGTTCTGTTTAATTGGATTTTGGATAATTAGACTCTTCATGGAAATGTCTTCCCTGTCAACCTGCCTCTCTGAAACCATTTGAACATTTGTTTCTGAATCAGCCACATCTTAGGGAAGGGAAACAAGGGTGAATGTTTCTAGGCCTAGTCTCTCTTTTATTTATCCTGCTTGACTTATTTGTTTATTTTTAAACATGACTTTTAAGCATATTCAGTCCCATGGGCCTGATTTTTAAAAGTATTTGAATTTCAAGAATATTTGATTTGCCACACTCACATTTATAGATTCTTTAACTGACATTAAATGGGTCACACAGACCTTCCTGTTATATCTTTATTGTTTCACTATGAGGAGTCAAACTACAGATGTGTGGATGACTCCCCCATTTTCTGTTTGCTGTTTTAGGATGTTGTGTTATGATGAATTGAAAAAAAATTGTCTGTGTGTGTGTGTGTGTGTATGTACGTATAGATATTCTCTTTTCCAAAAATAATCCTACATTGTGATGATGGTTACTTTTATATCAGTTGACTACACTTACTGTTCTTGGGGTAAATATCTCACCTTTTTTTCTTCAAAACATACTTCTGCTTAGTGTCACTGAACAATTTTTTTTCTTCAAAACATACAGTTCTAAACACTTAAAAAGTGTCATCCTGAACAATTGTATCCACACTTTTTTTCTTTTTATCATTTTGACAAAATTAAAAGTCTATCAGATATAAAGAAAAACATACAGAGAATGAGGAATCAAAAGATAAATTAACCTTTAGTTTAGATAAACTAACACTAAAAACGTCAACTGGCAAGTCAACAAAAATTTCCCAACCTTCCTTCACAATCAAGACAAATATGATGGTACCAGAAGAGGTTCCTGTGGTTTCCAGAGATTGAAACAGTAAAGCACATCTATTTATTACTTCTTTATATGGGTTTTTTTTACTGCAAAACACAAATGTCATTGCAAAACCTCTGATTCATGACAAATTGTTATTACTTAAATTAAACATTTCATTTTGATTTGTACACTTACACATTTATGAATCTGGTGATTAAATTGTCTTCTCATGGTTTTTCTCATAGTGATGCCAAAAAATGGTGTTAAATTTATACTAAAGCCCTTATTCTTGGGCAAAAATGTCATATTTTTCATCATATTATTGTCATGTAATTGTTTTATAATATTTCAGTACAAAGTTATCAGCCATCAACTTCAAAGCATGCACTTCTGCACATTATTCACGTGTATTAGCAAACAAAAAAGGACACAATGTTTGTAAATGTAAATGTACTTTTTTTTTCATGTATTTCATAGCCAAAAATGTACTCCTATTTTTATGACCATCTGCCTAATATATGAGTAGGTCTGAGTTTTGCCACCAAAACAGCCCTTACCTATCGAGGCATGGACTCCACTAGACCTCTGAAGGTCTGCTGTGGTGTCTGGCCCCAAGCTATCCATAAAAGGAGCTCGGACGTCTGTGGATCAGACTTTTATTTCCAGCACATCCTACAGGAGGCCAAGTCAGTACCTCAAACTGGTTATTGTGTTCCTCAAACCATTCTTGAACCGTTTTTGCAGTGTGCGTTTTCTTTCTGAATGAGGCCACTGTCATCAGGAAATAGAAATAAATATGTACTGTACATCTCTGTACAAGTAATATCCACATAAATGCCAGGATCCAAAGCATCAAACTGCCTCCAACAGGTTTCCTTTTCCCCGTAGTGCCTCCTAGTGCCATCCCTTCCGCAGGTAAGTGATATGCCCTCACCTGGTCATCCACAACATGCTATGTCCTGACCGCCGTAGCCTGCGGACTTCCCACAGAAGTTGCAGTTTAGTTTTTTTTACTCTGTTGTGCAGCCATCACAATTTGGCGCTTGCTGAAGTGGCTCCAATCCTTACACCTGCCCATATTTTCTGCTTCCAACGCATCAACGTCAGGGACACATTGGTTACTTGCTGCCTAATATATCATTATATTATTCAATTTACCTTTCAGTAGTCATAATGTTTTGGCTAAGAGGTGTAAATACTGTATAACTGTTTCTAAGACAATATGGCATATCATGCTGTCACTAAAAATAATGCTGGTAAATTTAGTCTTTTACTTTACAGACTAACTTCTCTTCATTTGTTTCCATATTCCTTGAAACATTTTCATCGTGTTCACAACCACAAAGTTGCCACAAAATAAATAATAAATTCATGTGCTTACATGTGCTACACATGTTTTGGCTAAATCCAAGGACTAGTTCAAAATAAGGCTGTAGTTAAGTAATTAAATGTCAACTTTTCATATAATTTTTTTTTTTTATTACACGCTTGTTGCCATAATTGTTTTACTTTTAAAATAAATTTTAAATGTTGGTTTAAACTTTTTTCTACTCAACTTAAAGGATTAAAGGAGATACTTTGACTGTAAAGTGAAACACAAAGAGATACTGGGTTATGATTAATACGACTGTGCACAGGAAGCAGAACAATTATTATCACAGTAAGCTAAGATCTTAATTTTCATTTTTCTGTAAATGTTAAATGTGGGCAAGGTTAAGGCATCATGGCTGACAGGAGAGTGGTTATGTGGTATCGTTTCTCATACTAACAATTTGATCACCAAAAAATAATGATGCTCAGCTAAATGCCGCAATCAAGATCCAAGAATGTTCAGCATGCAGAAGGCGTGGCTGTGTTTTTGTTCTTTTATGCCTCTTTGGTTCTTTGACTGCTAGTGCCCAGCTCTCTCCTCCCGTAGTTACCTGCCACACATGCTCTCCTCTCAGCCACACATACGTAATTCCCAGTAATTAGTCTCCAGAGCGTATAATTAACTGTGCCGCACTCACTCTTTGCTGATGCGTTGGTTTTGCTTCCTGTCAGAAAGTTGTGAGCTGCTCGTCTGGTTGTGGGTTTGCTTCCTGCCTTACAGTCCGCCACGCTCTGGACAGTCGTCGTTACAAAATTACAAGGAATAAAAACAAATGTAATAATCAAGAATAAGTTGTTGCTCTTCTCTGATTGTTCAGAATATTCTGAGTCGCTCTGAACCATTTACAGTATAGGTGAATATCTCTGTTCTGGTGTCAGTACTGTTCAGTGTGTCTGTGTCACTACTTTATTAGAAAAATGCAGCACACTAAACAGAATTTATGCCAGTATTGCATTTCATTTGATTGCACATCTGTCCCTAAAGTGAATATAAAAGAAAATTCAAAATGGTCAGCAAATAGTTGTGTGAGTTAAGCATTTACAAGCCAGTGGTTAAAATTTAAGACAACAAGAGTCCACAGCGATGTTGGAACTTTTAATGCTGAAAATGCTCATAGTGACCAAAGCAAATCATTGATATGTTTGCTAAAAATATTAGCTGAGTGCTTCATTAGACAATGGCACCCAGTAAAGACTAAAGCAGCTAAAAAATAATATGATCACAAATAAAAAAAAAAATAGAATAATAAATATGGGCTCTACTGTCAGGTTTTTAAAAAACTACTAAAAAAACTAATTCATCTTCATTTTAGGATCAGTCCTTATCACCACGGACACCTCAACAGAAACTGTGGCCCTCAACAGCAGAGATGAAGCCTTTTTGGCTGGTGCTGAGGGGGTGACACACACACACACACACAAGTGTATGTCGACACTGAAATTTTCTTAAGGGTTTTGTGGCTCCAGACTCCAGCTTACCAGCTGAAGGGTGAGGGAAATGTCACAAGATGGTGCTCATGTCCTTTCACATTCTCTGTTGGTACCTAATGAACTTTGTAATGTTGCTTCTTATTTGCCAACTCACAATGATGATGGCAGAGCTGATACTTTTTTGGTTTGTTGCCAAGAATTAGATATGCAAATTAATACAATGGAATGCATACAGACATGAGGGCCGTTCATAGAGCTTTATTTTGAGGTCAGTGCTTGGCTTGTCATTTTCAGTGAGACAGCTGAATACATGCATGCTAGATGCGGACAACATGGATTAGTAGTTAGCGGTAGCAAAACCCTAGCATGCCATTTGCCATTAATGAGAAATGCCAGTATCTTCTTCGGGTGTCTTTCATTTAAATGAAAACCACGTTTAAATGTTGAGAACTGTAACGCATATATGCTGAAGCCCAAGTTCAAAATTAAAAGTTATGTGTGACACATACGTTCCATTGATGACGTTTCCATGGTGACTAACTGCCCTGGAAATATATTTTTGTTGAATGAGTACATGTAGAACCAAAAGTTTTGCGAGATCTCGCAAATGTTCATCTTTTTTTGCCACCATGTTTCTTCCTGGGCTCGGTAGTAAAGTATGCTAAACTGCAGTAAGTTAACAGATTGCTGGCTACATCTTCAACTTTTTGAAGTGGCATATCAATCTTCATATCTAAGTCTTGGCAGACAAAGTAGAATATCCCCTGAAACTCTAATAAGTAAAGTATGCTGTATGCATTACACTGTGTGTATTAAATTTATTCTTTAAATCAGTCTTTTGTTTTGTTGACAATTACAGATTTGTAACAATTTAACAAAGCAAGATGTGTCTAATGTCAGTGTCAGGTCATGATGGAACCACTAAAACAGGTTCCTGTGTTTTCCAGAGATTCATGAAGTAAACCACACCCACACGTTACTCCTGCCATTACTTTTGCTTTACTGTGAAACACAAGCATTACACCTTTGACAGGTTAAGAGAAAAAAAAACAATCAACATAATACCACCATGTAGAGAGACAAACAAACAAACAAACAAACAAACAAACAAACAAACAAACAGACCAAGTGATCCAAAGCATTGCAGTTAATATCAAATTATTATTAGCATTTTATTCTTATTATATTATTACATTAATTATGTATTACATGATAAACCAAAGAGCTGTGATAATTTGACTCAACCACATAAAGGAAATGAATTTACAAGTGTGTTTACAAGAAAGCAAAACATTTATAATCCAAGCATTCTGAAGGAATTCATTTTCATTTTTGCATAAATGTAACTAGTAACCTACAAGGCATCTCGTCTGGTAAGCACAGCATTACTCATACTAACAACAACTCTTCCTCAAACTGCTGAAATACCAAGGGAGCGTGACGCTCCACACAAGAGGTTTTCATCAAATCAAAACATTCCCAGTATGTTAAAGGTGTGGCTCAAAGAGATTTATATATACATGGTATCATATACATATCCTCACACTTTTTACTCAGTCATCCACTCACCTACTGGAACTAAAACAGGTAACAAGATTTGCATAATATTTTTTTTATTTATTTTTTCTGATTCTGAATCTGACTATGATTTAAACAGAATTTGGCAAAAATATGAACTGTTATCTTGCTAGAGCTTTGGTTGATCAGCCTCATTATCAATAACCTTCACCTTATTGTCAGCTGCTGTTCAATAACATAAGAGAATTTTTAACTACACTTATTTCATATGGTGATGTTTAATTTTCTATCCTTTACAGATCAATCAACCATTACGGAGAAATTGCTCTTGCTGGTAAGCTCCTAATTTTCATTGTAAATTTTTTTCTAAGTTAAAAATCAGAGCTCATATTTTATGTTAAAAATTGGTATCCAGTAAGTAGCCTATCTAAAGCCTAATTATAACTGCTCATGCATGCACTACTAAATTTGAAATGCTTTATTTACGATAAAGCTAGTATTTACAACTTTGAAATATTTGTGAGGCTGTTCTACAACACTGTGGATTCTGGACTAAATGATAAAATGCTCACAGTGTGGACACACAAAGGTTTAGTACCTACACTGTTTGTGGATATTATCAGTATGATTTTAAGAAAAGCATTTCAGATACATAGCTATGATTAACCCTTTTTGTACTTCTTATTCTACTCACCCTTTCATCAGTAGGAAATCAGTCTGGTAAATGTATCCAAGCCATAAATAATATCTGACAACCCTATTAGTCAAACTTTTCAATGCTTATTCCTCTGTTGGTCTGTAAACAGAGTGGACGGTGATGGGTCCACTGCTGATTGTTTATTAGTCAAAAATAAATAAATAAATTAAGAAAAAATAATGGTGATGATAAAAAAACAAACCCACACAAGCACGGGAAGAACATGCAACAAACTGGGGATCTTCCAGCTGTGAAGGGGCAGTGCTAATCACTCCAGCAAATACCTTTATCTTCAAAATATACAGTAATTGTGATAAGTAATTAATATACAAACATGACTCATGGGAGAAAATGGAAGAAATTGCATGATGGCTGGGGTGAAGGGGCAGTAATAACCACTCCAGCAAAAGTCTGGGATAATCATACAAAATGTCAGGATTCAACCTTCTGCTGAATCAAAAATCCATTTAGTTGGCCTATTTAAGTTTGCAATGAATGTAATTAACAAACTAATCAACACTAACCATTGCCAGTAGAGATAAACTAAAAAAACAAGACATGTGAAAAGTCATACATAACTAGACTATATTGCATAAAATATTATTAGGAATTTGTTATGCTTGTATATTTTAAAATAAAATGATTAACATGGTCTCTTGTTATTACCTTTTCAGTTACTGGACTACTTGATTGAAACAGAACACAACAGATAAACCAAAACTTTGATCCTCATTTTCCTGTCTGAGCTTATCGCCATGGAAGAAAACCCAACATAATTTGAAAAATGTTTTACAGTATGTGAAAAAAAACCCAGATCCACCAACACGCAACTGTTTTCCTTTCTGGCACTGCTGAAAGCCTACCTTCCTGAGTCCTACCTCTTGATGTCTGATTGCCAACAGATTCTTGGGCCACCTGATCCCATCCATGGAGAGCCCCCTTTGAAGATAGAATGAAGCCTTTTATTGCCTTAATCAGCACATCCAATCCAAGCACTGACCATGTGTGTATAAATCACCATGAAATTGCTCTCAAAGTTGTGGAGCTACTTGATCACTTAAAGATTACCAGGAGTACTACAGTGAAGAAATTCATGTCTTCACTTTGTGGTGATCAGGCTCAACCATATATCATCCAGTACATCAAAGATTTGTTGACAAAGAGAGAAATGGGAGAGAAGAATCGAAATAAGTTCTCATGTCTGATCATAGATATTATGAAACAAGAGAAATTTTACCATGCTGTGTCTGTTTTGAAAACTGCATCTGAGAAATTTAGACTGAATCCGATTTTCCCCCAAACTCTGTCTCGTCTCTATCTCTACATCAAAGGAAGACTGTATGAGCGACAAACGACAGCTGAATATTGGGCAAACATAGCCATTATAACGGCTCCAAAAAACTCCTATGTGGCTGACACTCTTGGGCAGATTTATAAGTACTACTTAAGACAAGCCAAGCAACCAGAGAACATCAGCGCAATGACAAGAGTGGCCTTCGAAGGATTTAAGGATGTGGAGAAGAAAGCTGAGAATGAAGAAGGCCCAGAGATTAAGGATGTGGGTCCTATAAGCATCTCAAAGTCCTTCAACAATAGAGGCCTTTTTGGTTTCATTCAAGTGGCAAAGATAGCCTTCAAAAAAATGAGGGGTGTACAGAAAAGACGTTTGATCAAAGACAAAAAAAAGGAAGTAGAAGCAAAGTTTGACTTTTTTGAGTGGTACCTAACCTACTCCAAACCTGACATGACAACATTAGAGCCTCATTACTTCTGGAAGGATGTTGCACTTTGTTACAAATACTACACAAATAAAACAGCATCTGAATCCAGCAGCTTCCCAGGCCTTCTGGATTGTCTCAATCAGGGCCTTTTCCTGTCAAAGGAGAGACGAGCTGCGTTGGAGGAGGTGGAGAAAACTGTGTCTGATCTTGAGAAAATCCAAGGTGTTTTGAAAAGAGCCTTTGAGGAAAATACTGATGATGTCAAAGTAGCAGAGAGATACATCCTGTCCAACATCATCCTGAGCAACAAGATGCCTGATTCTCCTCGTCTCACCTCGGTGACAGAACTAAAAACAATAATTCACAGATTTTTGAACACAGAAGTTGGGCAAGGAAGCTCAGAGTTTTACCTTTTGGTTCTGCTGTTGTTTTGGCCTGAGGAACAGGATCATATTCTGCAACATGATAATGAAGAAGTACAACAACAGGCAACCCAAGAAATGGGAGGAGAGGCTGCACAACTTCCTGCTGACCTCATTTTTGTCCCTGACTTTGAAAAGTATGTCACATTCATGGAGAAGGCGTTTGAGAGATATGCCAAATACCTTCGTGGCCGCTACCTTTTACCTTTGTTTTTTCTGGGAAAGGGCTCTGGACTGAGCAAATGGATTCACAAGTCAAAGTTGGATGCCATCGTGGAGCAAAAGGTGGACACCGAGCTACTTGGTGAAATCCACGAAAACAATATAAATAAAACAAAGCGAATCAATGAAATATGGCAGAATGGGGAAGTGTGGCAAATTCCAGAGATCCAAGATATTCTTCTTCCAGTGGCAGCAGAGCCACTCCACTCTCACATAATCCCAGACATGCTTGAAGACCAGGCAGTGTTAGTTTGTGCTGGAGGGAAAAAAGTAAAGGCCTTTACAGAGTTTGAATCTGATGCTTTGGCACACAGACCCATGCTTGTTTACCTTGGCTTCACCATTCGGCATCCTGTTGTCTTCAAAGTGGCTGATAGTTGTACAAAGTGACTAAATAGATAAAAGTTGCCATTACTGTTTGAGGGAAGAAAACATTTATAAACAAATAAAATTATTACCCGTGTTAGAAGTGTTAAATTAGATGTATGCTAATTTTAAGGGCAGAGGCAAAATATTCATTGTTATGTTCCACATATTATTTTCATTTACATATCTTGTATTATCAATCATTATCAATTGATGGGTGTATAAAACACACTGGTTCAAAATGATTGATTGTTGATTATCTGTGTTTGTCTTCTACATCTGACAAAATTAAGAAAATAACAAAGATAATTACATTTTCATATTTTTCATAAATTCTAGCAAAGCCCTCCCCCAATTTAATCTAATAATGAAGTAAATGCCGTGTTGAGGGAGTTACTGTCAGCATCTACATGAATGTTAAAGTCGCCCACTATGACGACTTTTATCTGCACTAAGTCGGCTAGAAAATCCGAATAAGGGACTCTGGGGGACGGTACACAATAACAAACAGAAGTGGATTTTGAGTTTTCCAAATTGGGTGTGAAAGGCTCAGAGTAAGACTCTCAAATGAGTTATAACTATGTTTAGGTCTAGGGTTTATTGGTAGGCTTGAGTGATAGATTGCTGCTACTCCTCCACCTCGGCCTGAGCTTCTAGGAACATGATAGTTAATATGACTTGAGGGGGTCGACTCATTTAAACTGACATATTCTGCCTGCTGCAACCAAGTTTCAGTGAGACAAAATAAATTGAATTGATGATCGTTTATCAACTCATTTACTAACAGAGATTTAGATGAGAGAGATCTGATATTTAATAATCCACATTTAATTGTTTTTGGTTCTGCGAGAGAAGTAGTCTTCACTTTTATTAGGTTATTATGATTAACTCCCCTTGTGTTCATTTTTGATTTTAATAGTTTAGGTGTTTAGGGAATGGACATGGTCTCTATAGGGCAAGGAAAAGTGTAGTTAAAATCACAGAATGAACAAAAACAATAAAATTTCCTTGTGTGAAAATTTTATATCAGTAAGAGCAGCATTTTGTCTTTTGGTAACGTCAGATTCTATAAACATCTCAGACTGTTCATACCTGTGGATGTTGTGGGGGTTGAAGTGGAGGATGCTGGAGAGGTGAGCACATTAGACCCAGAGCTGATTTCAATTGTCAGTCAGTCACTGGAGACGCTGTGGACACTGTGGACAAAGTTCTCGGTCAACATTCGTGATCCTTGAAAGTTGTTGACCTGTGTACTTGCAATATTACAATTAATTTAATTTAATGTGAATAGGCCCCACAGGTGACCATTTCGGACACTGCAATCTGGTAGTTAAATAAAACTAGAATACCAACATAAATCTGTTATATGTATTACCAATCTCATCTCATTGTATAAAAAATGGGAGAACAAGTACTGCAAATATCTCAGTATTTTTTCAGGCAGAACATTTCCTTGAAGTGGTTGGTGGGTTCATCATCTGGGGGACATGAAGTTGAGAAAACAATAACACTGAACAAAACACAATCCCATCAAAGAACATACAGGATATGACCGTGTAGGATATGTCAGGGGATGCTCGAAAGCTGGTAATTTAAAGAGATGATCTACCCGCTAAAACTTTACCATTTGTACAGCTGCATGTTTTAATTATTTAGCTAAGAAAACTTAAAATATTTTTAAATTTGAGCAATGCACACACAAAAAAGCACGGTCATTATTCATTTCGGTGTAAAAAAACTAAACAAAACAAATGTTTGAATATCCTCTACAGACGAAACTTTGACGGGCGAATTTCCGAGGAGCCTTGAAGGCAGCGTTCCCCTGCATCAACCCGACCGGCTTCGGTTTGGTTAGCCGACCGCTGTCGCGTGCGCCGCAGGTTGTGTGTTGACTCGACTTTTTTTTTTGCGGCACATATCGAAAGCTCCAGATGAGAAACTGGAAAATCCCGGTGACTGGTTCCCTTCATTTTGTCTCTCTCTGACTCCTGAATCCGGCTTGGACTGCGGGGAGTGAAGCGGACACAGCTAGCGGCTCGTTGTGTTGACATGTTGGCCGCATCACGACAGGTGCGTCGCGGCTGTGAGACCTGAGACGTTGAGCCTCGTCCCGGACGTGTCATCGCCTACAACACTGGGAATGTGGGATTTAACTTTGAACGAAGACAACTAGTCACAACCAGGGAAGGTGAGGAGCGTTAACAGCCTGTCTCCGGTGTGTTTTGGATTAGCTCATCACTACTAGAGCTGAGCCGGAGGGAGATTAATGTAGCTAACAAGGAGGCAACTTAGCTAATTGTCGATTGACCTCTGACCCCGCAGTTACTGCAGTCAGCGCCAAAAACGCGCTAAATCACCAGGGAGACGTTTACAGATTCCACACAGCTACGCTGAGTGGAACCACGACCGGTGGTGTCACCCGTGAGACGACTTATTGTCTCGTCGAAAACAACACACGTCGGCAGCTTTCCACGTTTCCTCTGGATCAAAGAATAAAAGCACAGACGACACCGCGTAACTGCAGCGTAGGTGAAGCGAGCTGTTGTCGGGACGTTGTCTCCGGGCCGAACGTCGCTGCCGTCGATGTTTGGACTTTAATTTACAGGAAGGAGGAAGTGAGAGGAACAAACCAGTTCAGTACGCTCACTGAGTAGTTTGATAGGCTCAGTGTAATATTCATGATTTGGATTATTAATTATATTATCCTCTCAGGGTGAAATTGGTTAGTTAGTTAGTGTATTAGAAGAAATGCAGATCATTTGCTGTGAGTATTTTCTACCATTTCTCTGTACTGTTACCTAGTGACATGCTGACAGCTGAAAGATTTTGACTGCAATTTTCCCTTTCCTTTTGGGAAGTTTTATAGTCTGAGAACTAATTGATTTTTGTGTCATCTTGTGTTCAACTAATAAGGCAACACTCATAGGTAAAAACAGTTGGTCAGTAATTAAAATTACTGACCAATTAAAATGACTAATTATTGCTAATTATTTTAAATATTTATTAAAATCCTGACCAACTGAAACCTGTGGGTTTTTTTATTTTTACAAAATTAGGTAATCAATTGTGAAAATTGTAGTCAACTAATTCATACATGCAGTTTTTGTTTTGCTTTGTTCAGCCAACATTTAATAATGAGCATTTCCACCATCATATCTCCTGTCTCCACTGCTTCTTTATTCTCCTTTTCTACTTCTTTCTACATCTTATTTTTTTCAGTTACTGTTATATCCACCTATCTCCAGCTGACCTATCTGAACTCAGTCTGAATTCTGCCATGGCCTCAGCCCACTCAGAACAGTCCAGAGTTCTGCAAGAGGAACTCACCTGCCCAGTGTGTCTGGACTTGTACCGTGACCCCCACTTGCTTCCTTGTGGGCACAACTTCTGCAAAACTTGCCTTGATCACCTAAAGCGGCAAGCTGAGCGAGGTCGTTTTCGTTGCCCTGAGTGCCGTGACAACCACCGCTGTGGAATAACCTTTCAGAAAAACTTTAAACTAGCCAACATTGCTGATGACTACCGTCACAGGCGCAAAGCTTCTACTTCAGCTCCCACGGCTTTAAAATCCATAGAATTGTTGCCATCTTCTCTAGCAGCACCACAAGCCAGGGGTTTTGCTGTTCCATGTGACTACTGCCCCACAGTCACTGCTGTGGCATCAAACGTTAGTGAAAGTGGGGATGGATCTCCTACTGCTTTTGCTTCTCAGAAGGGAGAAGGCAAGCAGGAAGTTGTTGCTGCTGCGCCGATGTTTGCTGTCAAGACATGCCTGAAGTGTGAGGTGTCTATGTGCCAGGAGCATGTGAAGCCACATCTGGAATTGCCGGTGTTCTGTGAGCACCCACTGACAGAGCCGATAAATGACTTCTGGAAGAGGAAGTGCCCTGATCATGATGAGATATACAGGTAGGAGATGTGTAACATAATGTAATAGAATAGTCAATGTGACTTTAGCGTGATCACAAGATTTTAGAATGACATTAAAAAGAAACTGTTATTAGCTTGTGGGTAATTTGACTGTAGATCATCATTATGTATCATCAATAATTCATAGCAATCTATCAAAATAGCCAGATTTACTTAAATATTTACTTAATGATTGTGGTGTGTTTTTGCCATATGCATTTTGTTATTTAGCACAACCCTATCCTTAAAATCTGTTACAAGTTTCATCAGAATCCTTTTTTAATTTATATGAAAAACTCCAGATACTACTGCATGGACGACAAAGTGTGTGTGTGCAACGCCTGCACCATAGAAGGAGAACACTCGGGACACACAATGAAAACCCTTAAAAACACAATGAAAGATATCAAGGTACAGTGAGCATTGTTTCCACTCTACATTGTCTGTATAATTAAGGGAAATCCATTCATTCAGTCCCAATGGTTTTCAAGGCAGGATTTCTGTCTTTGAAATGCACCTTACAACCCCCCCAGTGTCACATTTGTGATTACAGGAGCTGTTTTGGAGTGAACTTGGAAATCTAATGGAAATGGAAATCTAAAAATAAACCTGATGGAGCTTAGTGTTTGGAGTTTTGTACCTCGCTCCCATTATTGTTTAGCCCACACAAAGTCCTGTGATGAGTCTGGAATACAGATGAATGAATATTGTCAGTGTGTAGTTTGTCTGGCTGTGTTTAGTGAATAGCAGGGTCACATGACTTTTTTGGTCTTTCTATTTGAGACCTGTATTTACTTCCTGCAGCTCTATTCTCCTGAGTGTGAAGTTGAGAGGCTTCCAGTTTGTCACTGTGAATATTCAGTCCGAAACCTGTTGAATTCATCGTTCACTGCAAAACTCGGTCTATAACCGAGTCCCATTTTCAGCCGAGCCTGTTATTTAGTGATATAGTTATAGAGTAGTAAGTACTCTATAACTATATCTTCCCCTATATAGTAAGAGTATATGGAATCGTTCTGGTGTAGAGCTGCAACTACACATAGTGATTCTTTTTAACAACTAATCTGCTAATTATTTTCTCAGATACTGCAAATACTGTCTTACTTTTACTTAGAGCCAGATTTGTTGATGTTCAGATGGTTTTTCCCTTTTGTTCAATGGACAGTCATGTTCAAAAATGTCAGTTCTACTCTAAAACAAGCTTTGGAAATTTTCTAATTTTGACATTTATTAGTCTCTAGATTCACAATAAAATAAATCTTCTGTGATGTCTATTGTTGAGCACTTGCCTCCTCATGTTCACTTCACTAGGTCACCCTAGATAAACAGCTGTACAGGGCTGAAAGGAAGTACAGCATGGCAGAAAAAAAACTCCAGGAGCAGAAAGAGAAGGAGAGGCAGAATAAGGTAGGAGGGCACACAGCTTCAACAGCTAACACATATGGAAACTCTAAATTGCTAGTATCACCTGAAACTCCTGCAACTTGCCCTTTATTGTATAGTGATTTTATGATTACATTTTACATACATGTTACACTCTTCAATGGTGGTTTGCTTAAATTGTCTCCAAATGTTAGGAAACATTAAAAAATAACCAAAGCATGCATATATACCCTTCTATTTCTATGTAGTTTTCCCACTGGGTTTTTTGTTTGTGTATTTTTTCAAAATTCCTAAACACACCAACAAACCCAGAAGAGCATTGTAACAGATAATTTTTAATTTGTCCTGTTCTTAGATAAACTATTTAATGACAGCCAGAGGAAGCTACTCACCTAGAATCTTAATAAGCCTTAAACTGTGGCTTGTCCTGTTTACAAGCTGTTGTAGACATGTAGTATTTAACTAAAAGTAACATTTTTGTGCAAATTAAATTTTTACAGTGAGGAATTTTTTTTAAATCAAATTATTCACACAGCCTTAATAGCACAAATTAAATATACTACAGTGGTCCCTGTTGGCTCAAAATATGAGTTAATTGAACTAAACTTAAATAATGTCAGATAAATGAGATGATAAACAGTTTGGATGGTTTCACTCAAAAACTGCGTGTCATAATGAAAAATTTGTCATGTTGCTAAACGACGTTGTACCGTGCTATGGTGTCTTTCATTTTTTTGCCCTCATCATCCTCATCTAGAAATTTATGGACGACTCTGAGCACTGTTTGACCAGGCTGGGTGATGAGATGAAGGCCAAAGTAGTTGGTTTCATCACGAGATTACGAGAATGTACCCGCACTCACTTTGACACCAATGGACCAGCAATTCAGAAGAACATCTCCAAAATTGGCCAGGACCAGGCCCGCCTCCAGGAGGTCCGCTGTGGTATTGAAAGTCTCATGCAGGAAAATGATCCTTTCCGCTTCATTGAGGTGAGAAACATAATTGTTAGGCAGAATGTTATGTGTTGCACAAATAAAATTAGTATTAACTATTTGCAAAATTATACAAAATTCAATAACATAAAAACAAGTTCAACAGCATTGAAACTAACTTGAGATGAAACTTTGATGAGTCTTTTATAATTAAAATAAATATTAGCGTTATATATTGGAGTTTCTCTTGTAATGAATTTAAGAGGAACGTTTTTAGCTTTAGATCAAAGAGTGACAAAATATGACCGCTATCTGTAATATAAAAGAACATTACAAAACCAAAACGTATCATTTGAAGGTGAAAACGTCTTAAATGTATTAATGCTATTTAAATTATTTTAATAGCTGCAGTTTGACGTTTTTGGCATTCTACTTTTTGCATGACTGTCTAACCATTTAACTTTTTTCCAGGCATACAAGACAACAGGGAAACAGTAAGTACGGCATTATTTTTTGGTCTGGTCTTAAATTAATTAAATGTAAATATAAGATTATTTTCTTGAGCGATGATAGATTCCTAAAGCTGAAGATAAGTTAATTTCATTGATTGTTTAATTGACCACAGTTTAAACCCTGTAAATGTTCAGTTTATTATTCCCACAAATTAACTTTTGACACTTTGTAGCTGGAACCAATTAGTTGGTAAATCACCTAATCATTTAATCAGTTAATTATTGGTAATTAAATCAGTTAATTATTTGTCATTAAATCAGTTAAATATTGGTCAATGGCTTTCAGCTTGTCCCTTCTGCTGTGGTGACCCCCTGCATGTTGATTTGGCGTGAGTTTTTTTTTGAAACACCACATGCACTTCCTGCCACAGCCCTCCCATTTTATGTGGGCTGGGGATGGGGCCTAAGGTAGCTGTGGTTGGCTGGAAAGGGCCACAACTGGCCAATAATTAATTGTTGGTGCTCTATCCTTAGAAAAAACTGGGGGAAATGTGAAATTTCTTTGTGTGTATTTTTAGGTGTCGTAGGCAGCTAAGGAAAAACATGTTCTACCCAGAGTATGTGGACATGGAGACAGAGGTTCTTGTGGCAATGATGGAAGAAGAAATGAGAAAATTTATTGATGATGAGCTACCATGTCACATTGTTGCTGCCATTCACTCATTATGTAAGGAATACTCCCCAATCTTCAGATAGCACTTTGTTCAAAATGCTAACATCTATCTGACAAAATGATTGATTGTTTATTCGCCCGTCAGGCCATCATTCAGATGTCGAGGAGGAGGAGCAGGAAGAGAACGAGGAAGAGGCAGCAGAGGAGGAGGATGACGATGACGAAGACCTTGATGACAGCAGTGAGGAAGAAATGAGGAGTGATGGGGAGGAAGAAGATGAGGAAGATGAAGAGGAGTATGAAGGGCATGACCAAAATGAGCTGGCTGATGATCTTTACAGCCCAGGGGAGGAGGAGGAAGACGAGGAAGAAGAAGAAGAAGATGAAGATGATGAGGATGGGGAAGAAGAGGATGATGAAGAGGAGAGAGGAGTTTAAGTTGAGGGCATTTGTATACATATATTTTTACATCTTTTGCAGCACTTTAAATTTGATTCTTAATTTGGGTGAGTGCAACAAATTATCTGACATCTGTTTTAGTGCTGCACCCAGTCTTACTGTGAATGTCTCATGTACAGAATAGGACTCAGACGGCTGCCAATATTTAATATAGTAAGGCGTAAAAGATGATTCCAGCTTCAGCCGGATTTAGAACTAACTGCACTGAAATCGGTCAGTGTGAATCTCATGCTAAACCTGTGTCGTACACTGCTGAACTAATTAAGGTGCTTCATATTATAAGATAATTGCTGTACATGTACACAATTGAATGTTATTAAATGACAGGATTTGGCTGGAACAACTGAAATGCTTTAAAGCGAATTTAGCAAAACCTCTGTAATGCTGGATTTTCTAATTTGAATTTTCTTCTAATTTGGTAAAAAATTACAAAATGAATGAATAAATTTGCTGCAATATTAACACAATTAAACTAATTAAAATTTTTGATACAACTGATACTAGGCAGAGAGAAGTCTTATGTAGATATGTCTTATGACATGTTTTTTTTTTCAATTTACAAAACATTAATACAAAAATGTCTGAAATTCCTGGCTTTTGCAGTATCCTGTAACTATTGAAATCCTTTTGAATGTTCTCCTTAACCAGGCCACGGTTTTGGCATTAAAAGATAAGGTTACATAAATACACCAGGCTACTAGCAATCTACTTGCCTCGTGGATCCTATGTGTATGGGTTGTTGATGATTTTTGTGATTAATATATTCATCCTAAAGTTGAATAGCCAAAGAGAATAGCGTGCGTAGATGCGAGTATGCTTGCGCATGGACATTTTGTCTAAAGGTTAGTTTGGCATGAAGTTTAGAAAAAGAAATGCAGTGTCTTACTAATATATAAGGCTACAGAATAGCTTTGCATCTCATAATTCATAGTGCTTTAAAGCATTTAATGCGTTGTTTAAAAAAATGTTTAATATTCCTATGCACAGTTTATACATTATTCTTAGAATCGTCATTTCAGGTGATGTGTAATTTTGCACTTTAATACAGAAAGACATGCTACAATGCTTGACATATTTGAATGTTAAAAGTTGATTTTTATTTTGATAAAAAAATATTTTGTGTGGGGCCAAACTAAAATAATTAATACACAATAAAGCTTGTTCAACTGTGCAAACTTGTCTAGTTGTCCTGTACATGATTTGACTTCAGATTTATTCAGCTAGGTTTATTAGGGGAAAGTTGGAAATCATAATAGTCTAAATCATTTTCTACACCTTTTCCTAATACGTTGTGTTTAAGTTTGACGTTGTGTTTAAGTTTTTTTTTACTTCAATTTGAGAAAATGTTAAAAACTTATAGAAAGTTATAGAAATATATGAAAGATTTATATATTTAATAATCTAATTACAGTTAAAAAATACAAAAATTAAAAAACAAGGAAATGTAGAGCACTTTGTATATTAATAATGTTTTGGTACTAAAAGATAATACAGATGTTACCCAAAAGATTGGTGTGAAACAAAAACAGCACAAAGGTGGAACTTATTTATTTTTTATGTACCGACAGATGAATAATTCATAATACATTACCAAATATTAACTAGAATTAAATCTGTAAAAAAAGATTTAGTGGATTGAAAATTACAAACTGGAAGTCTTGTAAGTCTTCTAGTAAAGTTCAAATACTTAAAAAGTAGAATTTTGTTTTTCATGTATCATCTTGATTTATCAGCGTTCATCTCTAGTTTTTCCTTTAGCTTCATTATGTTTTAATATTGAAACATAGAGCGATGGTCCGCGTAGAGGGGATCCAGCCCCAAAGTTTAGCGGAACCTTTTTCTTTTCGGGCGTGCAGCCCACGGACATAATAGTGGACGGACCAGTTTTCTGTTGGGACTTCCTGTGTCAGAAGTGCATGTGTTTTAATATTCATTTTGGACTTCTATGTAGGTTAATCACCGCATCGCACAGTGACACTCTTTGCGTCTTTTTCGGTAAAAATCTGAGGAAGACGAAGAGAAGCTGAACCATGAACCACGTCTTTCGTAAGGTAACGTCACTCTGTTTTTGGCTGCGGTAATTCAGTTTTCACAGAGGTCGCCGAGCTCGGATCTGTTAATGTGTGACCCCGTAATTGGCAGGTTAGCGCTGCCGCAGCTGGTAGCGTTTGTAATATTTGAATATTTTTTCCAGCTTTTCTGATCATGTAATTCACCCAGTGTTAAGGAGAAATGCCTCAATGTTATTCATGGGAACATTTTACAACATCAGCTTGTCAGCTGTTAGAAATCTGATTTGAACATAACTAATGTTAGTGCACCGTATAGTTGGCAGCCAGAGTCATTTGCTGTAAAGAACCAAACACACTGCCACAATTTTTAATACATTCTATTTAAAACCTTGTGTAAGCACAAGGTTTTAACTGCAGCTCAGTCGTCCACGAACTGTTGGGTAAGTGGCTCGATCCTCCTGGTTTTATGTCAAAGTGTCCCAGGGCAAGACACCGAACCCCAAACTTGTCCATATAAGTCGCTTTCTTTTATCAAATCGTCTGGTAAATGACTAATTAAGTATGACAGCCCATTTATTCTGTTTTCTCTAGGTGTCTTTTACACAACAGGCATTTGTTTTAAATCAAGCACTTACATTATGCCGGTAAGACTTTCTTTGCTTTTAATTCCCATATTTTACAATGGCTTAAAGTCATTAATTGCCATATTGTGCCATAAATGTGTGATCATTGTATTCTCTAATTACCATAAAGTGTATGTTTATAATCGCAACAGTTATTTTAGTGCAGTTTTTTTTATTTGTACTGTCTTGGAGATTTATTTATTTATTTTTATTTATTTAACTTGTATTTAAAGGGCCACACCATCCAGCCAGTATCCTCTTTGGGGTAAGTATTTATCGACTATAATGAATAAAACACTTCTCCTCTGCATGTAGATGGCAGAAAAACTCTTAAATGACATTTATGTTGAGAACAAAGAAATGTCTGTTTTTTGTTTATGTCATGTGTAGTTCTAATGAAGATTTTTCCCCTTCAGGTATGGATTCTTTAAACAAAAAGGAATACAAAAACATGCCAACGCATGGGATTGGAAGGTGGAGGCATCTTATACCCAAAGAAACAGTAAGATTTGAATTTCTACTGCTTTTTCTGCCTATTAATAAGCTGAGTGTGTGTAGCCAAACATTTGGCAAATGAATTCAGAGAATTCATTCACCAACAGGTCAGGTTGCTGTGTTAGGCTGTAATACGATAACATCGGCTAATCGATTGTAATTCTTTAGGTTGTATATGTTTGGCTAGCACAAAATGTTTGCATCGTTTTAACCAGAAAAACATGTAGAAAGTAAATATCCAGAAAATAAGGCCATATAATAATGACAAAAAACACATAAAAATATATATACATGTTGCAAACAAGCAATGTTTGTGAAGCCCAATATTAGTGGTAATTTCTTAAATATTTAATGGTGAAATATTTAATCGCTAATCGTTTATTATTGCAGCCTATAGTATATATAATATGGAAAAGTGTAAAAAATAATGTCAAAATATTGTTTTTTTTTAATGTCTGTTTTAGGCAAGGAAAAAAAAAGACAAACTTCAGATGAAACAAACCATTGCAGCGACTGACACAGCCTACGGGACTCTGAACGTGAAAGTGTCAGGTTATGACATGACAGTGGTGGAGCATTACTCCCAGTACGTCCACAATCTCTGCAACCGGCTTGGCATCAAAGTGGCAGAAAGGTGAAGATATTTCAAAAGTTTCACAGATTTCAATTTCACATATTTTTATTTTTTGATTATAATCAATGATATCAGCAGGTAAAAATTAATTGTCATAAAAGGATATCATACAGAAAGCTGCACCTATATTCAGGTTTTCCACTGCCTGTCCTGCACATTTAGTTTATTTTCTTCTATGAAGTACATTACAAAAGCCCATTACACATCCTTGTGGGTGCTTTTGGGATTTCTGTGGACACCCAAGCTGGTGCCGGACTCTGTCAGGTCCAAATTGTATGAAAGGATTTAAAACATGTAACATACAGTAATGTCTTTAAACTGCTCTAAGTATACACAGGCGTACAAACATTAGCAGGACACGTCATTTACATGGATGTGCATCATCCAGTAAAACACTTCCTGACTGAAATACCATTTTTAAAGTCACTGATATTTATTTGCAGCTATGCTTTGCCGACCAAGACCACAGAGGTCATGCTTATGCAAGAGCAAGGCACCAAGATGTACGTTGATGCCACCCTAAAGACTCACGAGCGAGTTGTCCAGGTAAAACTGTTTTACACGTGTTAAGTTTCCTTTTAAATTATTAACTTCCTCTTTTGTCAGAGCTGTGACATCCCAATTCGACATCAACAAAGTAGTCGTATTTTGTTCTAGCACTTTAGCATATAATCAAGACTACGACCAATGGCCAGCTAGCACATATATGTGCTATGGCTATTTCTTGTATGTCTGCTAATAAGTCACAGTTTGTACAAACGTCAGCCCCTGACCTTGTCCACTTATTCACTAAGCTGAACAGTTTAGGTGGTCTCTCAGGTGATTTGGCCACTGCCCATTCAACGTGCTGAATTGACTGAAAAGCCGCTAATGGGGGTCTGACTAGTGCCAGCTGTGCAGGACACAACATCTAGATGTGGCCTCACAATAATCCATAACCATCCATTGGCTTGGAGTGTCACAGTCCTTAGATTCATGATGAGGACATACTGAAGAGTGTTATTAATGTGTTGGTCTAGTTGAGCAGTCTGGATGCCACATTGTGTCCCATCGTCATGGAGGTTCTTTTAAAGAATCAACCAGAGGGAGTTCAGCTCTCTGTGAAGGAGGTGAGTTACTGTGACAACAGCTCTGCTGTGTACATACGTTTGTGCACAGGGACGACAGTTTGGCCTTTGTCTCTTAACTAATTGTATTGAAATTTAGTTCTTCATCTGGTCCTTGTCACATCCACTATACAGTTCATTCAGAAAGTTTTCAGAACCCTTATTTTTTTTTCAGTTTTGCTATGTTGCGGCCTGACAGTGGTTGTTTTAATTATATTTTTTGTTAACAATCTGCACACAGTGATTTAATAGTGATGTTTATGAAAAATTATATATATATATATATACACACACACACACTTGAAATTCAGAATTTTAGAATAGGTTTAGATCAGTTCCTTGTGATCATTGCTGAGATGTTTTTCAGCAGCAGGGACTGGGAGCCTGGTCAGGGTTTGGGGAAAGCTGAATAGAGTAAAGGGCAGAGATATCCTCAAAGAAAACCAGTTCCACAGAGCTCAAGACCTGAGACTGGCCCAGAGGTTCCCCTCAAAGGGTCTGAATAAATAGGCCAATGTGATATTTCAGTTTTTCCTCTTTAATAAAAAACTATTTTCAGTTTTTATTTTTCTGAGTTACTGAGTGTAATGTGAAAAAAAAAACATGAATTTAAAAAGCTAGTGCCAGGCTGCAACAAAACAAATTAGAAAATAGTGAAGGGGTTCAGAAAACTTTCCAAATGGAGTGTAAATGTTGAGAAAGGGCTTTTCTACTTGTATTTGCTTTGTTTTTGCACATTTTTAAGTTTTAAATTATTGGGTTTGATTTAATATTTTAATAGCATCACGTTAGTTTCTTTTTGCTTTTTAATTTTTTAGCCCAAAATAAATTACCATCATCAATTACCAAGAATTAACAATATAGCTATTAGATTATTAAGCATAAAAAAATACTTGTATGTAACCTTATTTATACTGTCCTTTCATTTTTTCCCCGCCAGCACACTGAGGCTGATTTCCAATCACGGTTCAAGGCTCGTCCAGAGCTGGAGGGGCTTATGGCTCAGTTGAACCTGTGACTTAAACAAGTTTGAACTTCCTGAGTTTTTAACTGTGCATGATGCAGATGTTAAATATTGTTAGTAAGGGCTACTTGTTTGTATGTATTCCGTTGCAGTTCTCAGATGGATACTGTTTTGGTTGTCATTTACAGTAAAAACTGTATACACGCATCTTTGACTTTCTTTGTGACCTCTGGAAAATAAAACGCTGCTTATTTCCATTCCAATTACTTGTACATCACTTGGTTTACTTTATTGTAATTGTGCACAAAAAGCTATACATGTTCAAACTTTAATGACATTTCATGTTTAAACAGTTTTTTGACAAAATACGTCAAAAGTCACAACCAGTTATTTATTTGGTTTAGGGGCAATTTTTACCCCTCCTAAATGAAATCATTTAAAAAAAGAATTTTGTGTTTACTCAGGTTATATTATTGTGTAATAGTAAAATTATTTTGATGTTTGGGCCACCCTGTTTAAAATGAATGAGGTGGCCAAACATTCTAACTTCTACTTATAATGTATTGCAGTATGACTCCACTGAGCACTATGACCTCAATAATGAACACGGAGTAGAATTATTACCTTTCTGAAACCTTGTAACATGTATTTTAGGCTAATTGTTGACTTTTAAATTACCTGTGGGTGTGAATATGGGTGCGTATGGTTGTTTATCTGTGTATGTCTCTCTGTATTGGGCCTGACATAGAATGATGACCTCTCACCCATTGACAGCTGGAATAGGCTCCAGCCCCCCTGTGAACCTTAACAGAATGAGTGGTTATATAAAACATATGAGATTGTCTTCTAAAAATAAAATCTGGATCATTACTATGATACATTTTGAATTTAAGCAAAACCTGAAAATCACTATTCAAAAGTACTATTCATTTTTATACAGTTTACCACATATTTTTAACTAGAATTATATGACATATGAATGCATATGTCTACAACAGGGTTGAAACAAAAGCCAAAATATTTGGAAAAGTCATAAAATATTACAGTCTGAAATAGCACAGTACAATATATTATCATCTCAAATTGTATCTTTTCTTGCCCATGTGATGATTAAAACTATTTTACATTTCAAGTTTGTAAAAGTGTAATGACACTTATTTCTGGTAATGTCCCACATACAGAACAGGGCAAATAAGAACCATTAAATATCACAGGTTTAGTTTTTCCTTATCTCATTCATAATCGTCACTTCCAACACTACTTCTGGAGCGCGGTGGTGGAATGGTTAACGCTCCTGTCTGACAGCTAGAAGGCCCCCGGTTTAAATCTCCAGCTGGCTGTGGCTCTTCTTTGTGGACTTTGCATGTTCTCCCCATGCGTGTGTGGATTTCCTCCAGGTTCTCTGGTTCCCTCCCACAGTCCAAAGACTTGCAGGCTGGGTTAACTAGTTACTCTAAATTGCTGTGAGCGTGAATGGTTGTCTGTGTGTGAATGTCTCTTTGTTCAGAGTGCACCCCACCTCCTGCCCAGTGACAGGATCCACCCCCCCTGCAACACTTAACAGGATAAGTGGTTACAGACGGTGGATGGATGGAGAGACACTTATCCTCTTTTTATCCAGATCCTTCAAGCTCAGAGGTGAGATACTTTAGACTCTTTTCCTCCTTAAAGATTTTATGGAGAATGTCTTGCGCTCTTCTGCCAGCTGAATTTACATACTTAAGAATCTCCCTCATCTGATTTTGTGTGGTTGTGAAAGATCTCACTGTATTATAAGCCTCAGTTGAGATGATCTCTTTAGCAAGGAGCTGATCCAGGATGATTCCTGTATCAATCACTCTGTTAATCAAAGTTAGCCGATGGACTTCCACAAAATGCTTACCTAAGACAGTCACGGATGACAAAGAATTATAGAAAGAATACAAAGTCAAGGGAAACAATATAGCAGTCAATACCATAAGTGGCAATAATAAAAATATAAAAAAAGAAAACACGTTTAATGTTTCATTCTGTTTTGAAACTAGCACTTTTACCTTGTTCATCAACAGAAGTTTGATTTTTGTAGTCACCTGAAATAAAATTTATTAGAATGCTGATTAGTTACTGGATTTAGCCTGTTTTCTCACAAATAACTTACTTATTTTACATTTTAACAGAAGAAAGAATGCATGTAGTGGCTACACATTTATCAAATAAAAATAATTAATAAAAAACGAAAAACTGACCATTTCGAATAGCGCAGGTCCAGACAGTGTTTCGCTGAGTACTTTTCTTTTGAGTACTTTCAAGTTTCAGGTTGAAGTCACAGTCTGCACTTCTGATGAATACTTCAAAATAATTTCTCCGCTCATGTCTTAGCTTTAATTTCTGTGGAGGAAATATTGTGTTAGAGTGCAGGACATTAGACCTTTCTCTTTAAATTATCTTATTCTTTTTTGCTATTTTTAATTATTTATTTTTTTTAAGTCAAGTGACTTGTGACAAGAAGACAGAGAGATTGTAGATGTTTTTAAAATCAAAAAAGCTGATTTTGCATTATCAGATTACTCGCATTATATTTACATACACATGACTGTTCATTTTTATACTGAAGTTGATCTGGGTGTAAGGCAAGGTACACCTTGCCATAAATGCAATAAACTTTTGCATTTTCTATATCAAAATTAAATAAATACATTGAAATGGGGTAAATGCATCAAAATGTGCTACCTAGTGACGGCAACGTTGCTGAATATGGACTTTTTTGTTAAGTAACAAGCTTCAGTAACTTGTAAGTTGTCATGTCTGAATCAAATACAGCTTAAAATGGTAGGGTCCAAAATCCATATGCTATTTGTTAATACTGAGCCTCGTGATTAAGCCAGCTAAAAACTTACTGTTGGCTGAATTTCAGCATTTGTGCTTATGTCTGCTGTGAGGTAGAAATGATCCAGCATCTGAAGAGACTTGTCTGGACTTGGTTTTGGGATGACCTTTGACCCCATGGATGTCTCGTTTTCCTTCACTGTCTAGGGAAAAATACAAGCCATAACGTTTTGAACTACAGTCACACTGGGTTTAGTGTTTTGTCTAAATCATCCTTTTTTAGGTGCATACAATTGATTGTTTTAAATTCTGTGAAAAATCAAATATACCTCTTGTATATGACTGTCAAGTGGGACCAGGTAGATATGCAATGTGAGGAATTCCTTGTTTGTTTTGAAAATCAGCACATCATAGAAAGCTTTCACAGACAAGCCCAGTTTCATCCGGATTATCGCACCGCGTGGAGAAAAAGTTGGATGGAGCAATTTGATGTGCGATGATGTTACTTCAGACACTTTTTCCAAGACATCTCCACAACTATCCACATGTAGAACTGCAAACATGTCTGAAGTGACAGAGTCACAATCTAAAAAAAACAATAAAACAAAAATAATAAATGAGAAGAAAAAAAATCATTTATTCATACATATACAGTAATGTTCAATTAAATTTTTTATTTAGATATATATTACTAAGAATACTACTACTACTGGTATTTTTCGGTATTTTGTCAGTATGTTAATACTGAAAGAGAGCAGATTCTTTGTCTGTCTATAAGATTAAGTATGCTGTTTAAAATTAGAAACTACAGAAAAACTGAATGTTTTGAATTTACTCACATCTTGAGTGTTTGATTCTGGCCTAGAATTTCCCATTTACATCCTCTAACTACTGTCCACTCACCGATCCAGTGTGGTAGATGGAGCTCCTCTATCTTCCCAGCTGTGATTGTGATGTCCAGTAGTGGTCCTGCTGGCATGTATTCTATGCAAACAGGCTTTGTCATTTGATCTTCCCAAGAGCAAAATCGGTACCTGAAGCTAATGTTTCCCGTACAAACCCAGCGGAGGGCGGACTCTCTGCATTCAAAGTGACCTGCTCCAGACCGTAGGCTAAGTCAGTGAAAGGGATGATAAATTGGTTTATTAAGGAACATACTTGTAAACAAACACAAAATCTTTTTTTAAATTTACAGACTGAGATTACTAGAATAAAACACTGTAATAACTGTCCTGAAATTGGCGATCTGTAGTAGCAAACAGTAGGTTTTCAGTTCATATTCATTTCAGTTCAAATGTACCGGTAGTCTTTACCTAAAGGTACGAGCCTTGTTTACTACTGTGACTTCAGGTTCAAGTTTAGTCCAATGACTGGAGTCCTGTTTCAGAAGACAATATTTTTTATAATTAACTGCGTGCTTATACAATAAATACAATTTGTCATTACAACAAGACGAAACACAAGCATTAAAATTTAAGCACACTTGATTTTTCCATCACATTGGGTCATCATTTTTTTAATTTTTAATTACTACTACTACAAACAACAAAAACAACTCACGGTTGCTCCTCCACAAGCTCCAGACTTAGAACTCTCAGAAAACCCTTGTTAAAGCAGAGTAGAGGGTTAGTAGTCCCAATTTAGCAATTAATTCTGCTTGAATTATGGTATGTTACCCACCTTTTTCTACAGTCTGGATGCCAAAGGCCACAGGACCTCTGATAGTAAATCCAAGGTAAAAGCAAACTTGGCGAGGTTTCCAGAGGGAGTTTCGCAGATTGGCGTCCACCTGAATCTGTGTGCCTCCCACAGTTGCATACACTCTGTAGTTATGTACAACACCTTCAATTTTGAGAAGGTGTTTTTGGACTGTGGGATCGTGGAAAATCTTCTCGTTGCTCCAGTTGTTGCTCCAATCTTGTTTTGTTTCCCTATTTTGCTGGAGAACCAATCCCTCAAGGAGATTTCTGTGAATAATTCTGTTCAGTCCTTGACCTTTCCCAATAAAAAACAGAGGGCGGAGGTACCTTGATCCAAAGTGTTTCTTATATGCTTGTTCATAAGAGCAGTACATACGCCGAATCAATTCGCTGAGGTCAAATTCACATTTGTCTTCACTGTCTGCGGGCCAGTACAAAAGAAGGGCCAACATATGAAGCTCAGGTGCTTCTTTTGGACTGAGGGGCATTTCCATTTTAAATGTGTTTAAATACCTGTTAGAGAAAGCAATGGTAAACGGTCCTTTTTTGTTTATTAACATGATATGAGCAATAAAGTAGTTCACCAGAGCTGTTAATGAATATTTGCTTGAATAGATTTCTTTCCACCACGTAGTGATTTCTTTAATCTCCGATTCAGTGCATTCTCTGTCAAGACATGAGAGTACCCCTGCCGAAGTATCAGCCATGTTTTCTTTGAGTTTCTGTATGACATCATCACATTTCTTTTTCATGTTTCTTGGTGGAGCGTCACCGATATACTTTCTGCAGCATTCTGAGGTGTCTCTAGAAATATATGAAGCATCATCATTCCTTATATCAGGCTTTGTGTAGGTCAGATATTTATCAAAAAATTCACATTTTCTCTCAACCTCATCTCTAAGACTTCTTATGAGATCATTGAATCTGTAGAGTTTGCTGTCTCCAAGTGATTCTAAGACGGTGCACATGGACACATTTTTTGTGAGCACTTTTCTCCAGTTCTCATTCTGACTGACAAGAACGTTATACATAATATTGCAAACCTGCAGGTAACCAAACTTCCCTCTGGTATTAAAAACATGTGCAACTTTGGTACTGCCATCTTCTTTGTTTGTTACCTCATGTTCAGTTTCAGCAAGCTTTTCTTCATCTTTGAAAGCTTCAATGGCTTTTGTGGCCAGACGCAAAATTTGTCTTGGTTTGACAGGTATGTCTTTGCTCTTCAAATTATTCAGGTGGTTCTTATGGACCTGTCCGAGTGTATCAGCAATGAATGAATTTTTAGGATCTCTTTGCTTTGCTTGCTCTGCCCACCTTTCTGCCTGAGTGTAGTCTTTTACTTCTATGTAACAAAAGCGAGCAAGTGCCTGAGGAAAAAATGCATTTTGCTTGAATTTCTTTGATGCCAACTTTAAAACTGATGCACTGTGGACATTGCTCTCCATTTTTTGAATGTCAAGAATCAGTCTAGAAAACCTTTCTTGTTCTTTAGTCTCTGCACTGTTGAAGGGGTTCACTTCTTTCTTTGCTTCTCTTTTGGTTAGCATGTCTTTGACAAAACCCTGTAACCAATGGGGGACCTCACCTTTACATAAATCATTCAAAAAGTTTCTTGCCGTGTCACTTCTAGTCACACCTGCCTCAGCCATCAGTTCGGTACAACTCTGAGCTATCATAGTGTGAGCCATGCGGACTCTTCTTTCAGAACTTGTGTCTTGTTGGTAGGTGACGATGAGGTGACTAAACGGCTTCATTCTGTCCTTCAGTGTACAGTCTTCATAGTATTTTGGTTTGAGGAAGTCCAGGCACTGAGACTCCAGGAGATAAGAGCCCGGTACATAAGCGTTCAGCAAAGCTAGAAAGGCAGCAAGCTGGGTCTTTGGTGGTCTATTCGCTTTGCGGACATCACTGAATACTGTGCATGCTTGTCTGACATAGTCTTGAGAGAAATTAGTTTGCATTATGTTAAAGCCATGAAATTGTCCACATTGATCAGTGTACCTCTCACTAAGCTCTTCCTGTTTCTCATTGAACTTTGGCTTCTCTGTGTCAGAGAGAGATCTTTTTAGGACAACATGGTCACTGTGTAGAGCTACATCCTTTCTCACACAGCTGAATAAAATCACCACAGCCATTCGAGGAACTACTTTCTGATTCTTAATCTCTTCCATAATGTCGTCTTGTAGATTTTCCAAAATCTGCTCATTGTTCAGTAGAAGCAGCACCGTGTTCTGTTGATAGCCTGTTTTGTAAAGTTGGACCACCTCCTTTGCAACATTTCTTGTCTCTGTGGTTGAGCCGGTTAAAACAGCACATCTTAAGGCTTTACGCAAATCCCACAACACCTGCATGGCCAATGTAGTGCCCCCACATCCAGGCTGGTGGAACAGTTTAACGGTCGATACTCCAGGGCGTTTTCTTCTCTGTCGTATTTCTTCCGTGAGTGTGTCATATCCATCTCGTTTGATGAAAGGACTTCCAGTCCCATCTGAAGCTCCCTGTTCACTTATGTGAAAGTTTAACCATTCAGGTGGGGCCCCTCTGTAAAAGTTTACCTCCGTCTGCTCAAGAAATTCAGGATCAAAAGACTCTCCTTCAAAGTGATTTGCATAGAGAACATCCAGCAGTGAGAGGGAATCTCTGATTTTGCTTCCCACAGAAATGTTCACTCCTCTAGCAGTGGAAAGAGCTGGTCCACTCGCCATCCTGGAATTTCAGTTTCCTGAAAATAGAGATAAATAGAGAGGGTTGCGTCAGGAAGGGCATCCGGGCGTAAAACTTGCCAAGTACAACCATGCAAGTCATCCATACCACTTTCATACTGGATCGGTTGAGGCCCGGGTTAACAATGACCGCCACCGGTGCTGTGAACCTACAGGGTGCCGGTGGAAATTGGACTACTGTTGGTCGAAGAAGGAGAGGAGGCAGAAGGGTTCGTGGACAGAGAGAGAAGAGGAAAAGCAGGAGCTTTGATCTGAGAGTAGGGACTCTTAACGTTAGCACAATGACAGGGAAAGGTAGAGAGCTGGCAGACATGATGGAGAGAAGGAAGGTAGATGTACTGTGTGTGCAGGAGACGAGGTGGAAGGGTAGCAAAGCACGTAGTATTGGAGGAGGATACAAACTGTTCTACCATGGTGTGGATAGGAAGAGAAACAGAGTAGGAGTGATCCTGAAGGGGGAGTTTGTGAGCAATGTTCCAGAGGTGAAAATAGTCTATGACAAGGTGATGAGCCTAAAGCTCGAAATCGAAGGGGTGATGGTGAACGTAGTCAGTGGGTATGCTCCCCAAATTGGCTGTGAGTTAGAGGAGAAGGAAAGATTCTGGAGTGAGTTTGATGAGGTTGTAGAGAGTGTCCCCAGAGGAGAGAGACTAGTTGTTGGAGCAGACTTCAATGGGCATGTTGGTGAGGGGAACAGAGGTGATGAGGAGGTGATGGGCAGGTTTAGTGTAAAGGACAGGAATCTAGAAGGACAGATGGTAGTGGACTTTGCTAAGAGGATGGAAATGGCTGTAGTCAACACTTACTTCCGAAACAGAGAGGAACACAGAGTGACGTACAAGAGTGGAGGTAGGAGTACACAGGTGGACTACATTCTATGTAGACAAGGTCATTTGAGAGAGGTTAGTTACTGTAAAGTGGTGATAGGAGAGAGTGTAGCCAGACAGCACCGCATGGTGGAGTGTAAGATGACTCTGGTGGTCATGAAGAAGAAGAGAGGAAAGACAGAAAAGAAGATCAAGTGGTGGAAGCTAAAGAATGAAGAAACTTGCGAGGAATTCAGCCAGAAGTTGAGACAGGCTTTGTGTGGTCAGGAAGAGCTTCCAGATGACTGGGAAACTAGAGCAGAGGTAATCAGGGAAACAGGTAGGAAGGTGCTTGGTGTGTCATCTGGAAGGAGGCAAGAAGATAAAGACACTTGGTGATGGAATGAGGAAGTACAGGACTGCATCCAGAGGAAGAGGTTGGCTGAAAGGAAGTGGGATGTAGAAAGGACTGAGGAGGGTAGACAGGAGTACAAGGAAGTGCAGCGCAGAGTGAAGAGGGAGGTGGCAAAGGCTAAACAGAAAGCTTACAATGAGCTGTATGACAGGTTAGACACGAAGGAAGGAGAGAAGGACTTGTACAGGCTAGCCAGACAGAGAGATAGGGATGGGAAAGATGTGCAACAGATAAGGGTGATTAAAGACAGAGATGGAAAGGTGCTAACAAGCCAGGAGTGTGTGCAGAGAAGATGGAAGGAGTATTTTGAAGAGCTGATCAATGAGGAAAATGACAGGGAAAGAAGGGAGGAAGATGTGGATGTTGTGGAGCAGGAAATAGCAGAGATTAGAAAGGATGAGGTGAGGAAGGCTCTGAAAAGGATGAAGAGCGGAAAGGCTGTTGGTCCTGATGACATACCTGTGGAGGCGTGGAAGTGTCTAGGAGAGACAGCAGTGAAGTTTCTGACAGGTCTGTTTAACAGGATTTTAGAGAGTGAGAAGATGCCTGAGGAATGGAGGAGAAGCGTTCTGGTGCCGATCTTTAAGAACAAGGGTGACACAGAACTGCAGCAACTACAGAGGGATAAAGCTGATGAGCCACACAATGAAGCTGTGGGAAAGAGTAGTGGAGGCCAGGCTTAGGAAGGAGGTGGAGATTTGTGAGCAGCAGTATGGTTTCATGCCCGTAAGAGCACCACTGATGCCATTTTCGCTTTGAGATTGTTGATGGAAAAGTACAGAGATGGTCAGAAGGAGCTGCATTGTGTCTTTGTGGATTTAGAGAAGGCGTATGACAGGGTGCCGAGGGAGGAGCTGTGGTACTGTATGAGGATGTCAGGAGTGGCAGAGAAGTACGTCAGAGTAGTCCAGGACATGTATGAGAGAAGCATGACGGTGGTGAGATGTGCCGTGAGGTCAGACAGAGGAGTTCAAGGTGGAGGTGGGACTACACCAAGGATCGGCTTTGAGTCCCTTCTTGTTTGCTATGCTGATGGACAGGTTGACAGATGAGGTCAGACAGAAATCACCCTGGACAATGATGTTTGCAGATGACATTGTGATTTGCAGTGAGAGTAGAGAGCAGGTGAAGGAACAGCAGGAGAGGTGGAGGTTTGCTCTGGAAAGAAGAGGCATGAAAGTCAGTCGTAGTAAGACAGAATACATGTGTGTAAACGAGAGGGATCCAGGTAGAAGCGTGAGGTTACAGGGGGATGAGGTGAAGAAGGTGCAGGAGTTTAAGTACTTGGGGTCAACAGTTCAGTGGGATGGGGATGTGGAAAAGAGGTGAAGAGGCGAGTGCAGGCGGGTTGGAGTGGGTGGAGGAAAGTGTCAGGAGTGTTGTGTGACAGAAGAGTGTCAGCAAGACTCAAAGGAAAGGTGAACAGGACAGTGGTGAGACCAGCTCTATGGGTTAGAGACAGTAGCAGTGAGAAAGAGACAAGAGGCAGAGATGGAAGCAGCAGAGATGAAGATGTTGAGGTTCTCCTTAGGAGTCACAAGGTTGGACAGAATGAGGAACGAGTTCATCAGAGGGACAGCACACTTTGCCTGTGTTAGCAACAAAGTCAGAGAGGCCAGATTGAGATGGTTTGGACATGTGCAGAGGAGGGACAGTGAATATATTGGTAGAAGGATGTTGGAGATGGAGCTGCCAGGCAAGAGGGAGAGAGTGAAGTGGAAAAGGATGATTCGCTGTGGCAACCCCTAATGGGAAAAGCCGAAAGAGTAATAGTAGATTTTTTTTTTTTTTTATTCAGCTAGATTACATTGCTAATTTCAGTTTAGTAATCCCTTAGGATTTACACATTTGGTTTCAAAGAGAGCAGTATCAGTATGTTAACGCCTTAAGGGGTTCCTAGGGACATTTTGTGCGATTCATTTTTTTATTTTCAAGCTATTTTAGCTCTGTTGAATGAAAAAAGCTCAAATTTCAATTGAATTCAATTCAACTTTATTTATATAGCGCCAATTTACAACAAGATCATCTCAAGGCAAGACAAGGTTTTTTAAGTAGAGGTTTGATTACAGCTGCCTTATAGGCCTTTTGTACATATCTTGTTTGTAAAGCTAGATTAATGATGTCTCATACGAACGTGTCTAATAAGGGTAAAGCATCTTTCAGCAGTCTAACTGGAATAGGGTCTAGCAGACATGTTGTTGGTTTATATGCCATAATAGTTGAAGTTAACTCAGAAAGCTCTATGGGCACAAAGCAGTCTAACAGGGACTGAGGACTTACTGATGAATCTAATTCTGTTGTATTTGTGGGGAGGGTCTGGTGAATTTTATTTCTAATAGCTATGATTTTGTTTGTGAAGAAGGTCATGAGTCATTGCTACATAGCGTTGAGGGAAAACTAGTTTCAACTGAACTATGGCTCTTAGTCAGCCTGGCTACAGTGCTGAAAAGAAACCGGGGGTTGTTCTTGTTTTCCTCTATTAGTGATGAATAATAAGCTGTTCTGGCTTTATGGAGTGCTAATTTGTATAAGTATAAACTCTTTTTCCAGGCTGAGCGCGATTCTTGTGAGTGAGTGGAGCGCCACTGCCTTTCTAGTTTTCGTGACGTCTGCTTTAAATTGTGGGTTTGCGAGCTATACCATGGAGATCGCAAGTATTTGCAAGTAAACATACATTTTTGATCCTAATGACAAAAAAAAAAAAATTGAAAATGTCAATTTTGATCCCACATTTATCTTAACATAAACTAATGCATTCCTGTATGTTAGGATTTTATTTTGGATTATTAGCTTTCTATTTTAATTTTTTATATTTGTCCACCAGATGGTGCTACTTTTTCCTTCTTACAGCAAAATGTTCTGCTTTTTACCATTTTCTGAAAGGTGCCTTGATAATGAAATTATATGCATGTGCCACTACTGATGTGGTGTTTGTTTGTGTGTCCAAATTCATAAGTGATTTCTACTAGTGGGCCACACAAATTGGGTGTTATGCAAACATAATGCCTTTAAAAGGGTTCAAAACCTAAAAATATAATAAAATTTTGATGTGCATATTTTGGTGAAGTGGTTGAAGTGGTTTTAAATGACAAAGTAGTTTAAAGTGAAAAAAATATTTGTATATAATATTTTTACTGCAGTTTTTGGGAAGGTTACATTTTTTATCATTAGGGACAAATGTGTGATTTCTTTTTCAAAGTAACACTTTAAAAGAAACAAAAAAACTATGTATCAAAAGCAATATTCCTGGCAATCGTTAACTCATCTCAGGGAATATTAACAATAATAATCAAATACTCCTCGAAATTAGGGATTTTTTTAAAGGACCTCTTAAGGGGTAAGTAAAGTGACTATTTCAACCTCGCAAGATCTGCATTTGCTAAGGTATCTTTTTAAAAGAAATTTTATTCCCCACAAAAATTGTGTACTTTTTCAATGGGTTTTCTGCAGATCATTGTTATCTTTCAGAAATGCAGGACTTGTCACTCTCACAGAGTAGGACACCCACCACCTACACTAAGATGGTTTGGACCAAAAAACAGAGGCACAACTCTGATTAGAACAATAGTCAGGCAGGTATGAATTCAACCAGGTTTATTAGCTAAAGATCGCAACTGCAGTGCTGGCCATAAACTAAAAAAACATTTACTAAACAAGTACCAAAAGTCGCGAGTAACCTGGAGCAAAAAAAAAAACAAAACAATTAAAGAAGCAGGGGACAGGGGACATAACGTCAGGTGAGTAGGTAACAGGGTAAGTTGAGTAACTGGTTCAGGGAGGAAAACAAGAAGTGAACTCAGCAGGAAACAAGATCAATTTCAGCAGGTCACAGACAGACTAAAAACTGGCAAACAGGTGAATAGGATCACAACTAAGGGTGACCAGAAGGCAACAAACAATTAGAAATAATACAAAGACATCATAATACTTTTGGTCTTTATCTATAACGTGCAGGTCATCGATGTCAACATGGGGGAAATGACCTGCTGCAACAGAAAGAGGTCTGGATGATGAGCAACGAGATGGACAAAGTTACCACATGAACAGAGAAGACCAGAGGTGAGTTATATATTTTCTGTCAAGCAAGCAGAGATTGGCCGAGAGTTTAGGGATAAGATGAGGTGCAAGGCCAGAAAACCGGCAAGCAGGATAAGTCCAGGATAACATAAAACAAACCAACAAGGCGTAAAAAGTGTGCACAGGGTAAATGTTGGGAAGAAATATTAACAAAATGGCTTTAGGTGAGGGATGGTGAGGTTGGTGGCGTTGGTGATTGGAGGGTAAACAGACAAAGATAATGCAGAGAAAAGGTGAGTAACATGGTATGTATGTTTGTAGCAGGTCCTAGTCAGATAAGAAGACACAGGTCGGGGAGACTGTCAGGTAGAGAAGCCAGAGACAGGGAGCGAGTCGGGAAAGAAAGAGACATAGTGAGAGAGAGTGGATGTGTGAGGACCGGCTAGGGGCAAAGAAGGCCAAAAGCCAAAGAAAAGCGAGAGTCCAGAACCTGAATCAGCACACCCAGAGCATTTCCAGCCCTACGTCTGTGGAACTGTCAAAGCTGATTTCATTTCAGCTTTTGCTATGCAGTCAGCTGTCCAGCTACCAGCACTTATAGAAACCTGCATCAGCTCACAGAACACGACGATCCTAGCTTCACCCGTGGTTATCGTTTGGTTTACTTGCCACTAAGGTGTCCAGGGGGTACAAAGTGAATAAAAAGAATATAAATGGGATGTAAGTGAAAAGTTCTAGCTGAAAATCATGGCAAAAGCTATAACACAGCCAAAACGATCACTAACTGAACAAAAGTTGAGAAAATGTATGAAAATGCCTGAGGAGGCCACAGGGCTTAACACAATAACTACTCCATGAAACTAATCCGGTCACTGGCAGGTTTTCCTCAATAAACCTACAGTCTCTTTGGGCATTTCTCAATATGTGTATGCAGTATAAGTATGAACTTAGTGTGTTTAGACTTGACAAGTTTGAACTTGGATTCCGGGGTCTGAGTTAGGTTAGCAGCATTCTTGTTGACAACAGCGGTATCAAACGGTATTTGATCCGTACTTGGTTGGATGCAAACTTTTTATTGGAAAACTTCTTGGGGTTTGACGTCGACGTGAACCCACGTACAGAGCAGCACGCAGCGATCTTTCGCGCCTTTCCTTTCCGCATTCACACAGATTGGAGCGTAACAATTTACTTAAATTTGCATTTACAGTGTTTTAGACAATCCGAGTAGTTTATTACATACCTGTATTTACTTAATATATTACTTTTGTCTTCAACCACCATCACCGCGATGATGCAGCCAGTGAACTCCTCATTTTCACATGCACTCACGGTATCTCACCAAGCTGCTCCTGTTCTCATTCATCTCTGATTCTGTAGGCCTCTCACCGGTAAAAAGGCACAACATTTTCCTCTTTATAGGAAAACATGTAATGTCTTAGGTTTTAATATTTTTCCTTATATGTTTTAATATTCGGTCCAGTGTTCATCTGCCCTGATTGTGGATACACTGCAAATAGAATGTATGACTTTAGGATTTTGAGCTTGCACTCCATTCATTATAAGTGCATTATAAGTATAAGTGCAAAAACTTGGTAATATCAATAGACAACCTATTTCTAAACAGGAATAAAGATATAAGACCGAACTTTCCAATTACAGTATAAAGACCAGCAGCAATTGTGTTATTAAACAAACTATATTTTGTTCAAATGTGACTCACCTGTAGCACCGTTTTCAGCCGACGGTTTTTGCTTCTTCCGCAGAGTGATGTTACTCCCTAAATTCAGATTTTGCATTTACCGTCTTCCTGTTTTTTTCCAGTGGGTTGATCTTTGCATGTGGAAGCCTGTCAGCTTGCACTTCCTCCATTACAAGCGAGGTGCATTAGATTAGATCAGCTTCTAAATAAATTATACAAGTAGTCATATTTCTCTTAATTTTGCCATGTGTAAGATTTAGAGATTTATATTTATATTCTACATCTAGTGGTAAGATGATACTTTTTACCATCAGAAAACCCACTTCACACACATTTAGTGCCTGGGGAGCATTCCAGAAGGCAGGTTTAAATCTGAAACTGAAGATTTTGTCATCCATAAAAACTGATCAGGAATAGTTCACTCAACTCTGAGTTTGTTCGGGCAACAAAATGCCCTCAGGGGTCACAACTGCCATTTAGGCCATTAGAGGTACAAAGGTGAATCTGTGATGTTATTTCTGAATTATTGTTAAACATTCGTCAGCAGCAGTAATGCAAGACAAAAAAAAAAGAGTCATTAAAATACACTGTTAGAATTCATTTAATATAGTTTATTTTTTATTATTATTATTTTAGGCAGACTTAAATTCCCTTGATGGATTTTAGAATTGTCTTTCAATAATTGTGTTTCATTTATTTGTTGCTGTTTAAGTTATGGAAACTTCTTAAAGGGGGTAATTTGAATAAGACAAGACCCCACTGAAGTGGTAAAAAATAAAATAAGATACGACTTTCAAATCTCTGACACGACTGATCCCACAGTAAGAAACTCTTGCGTTACAGCAGCAATAAGAACAAAGAACAACAAACAAGATAAAAGAAAAACAACAGTGTTTACTGTGCAAACAATGTTTTAAAAATTAAGAATCTCGTATTCGAACGGTGGACTGCTGCTCAGCATCACTCACTAGAGAGTGAGAGCTCATCACTGCAGGACGGAATTATGCACGTCCGGATATTAATGTTGACTGTATCTGTTTTTTCGTGTTCTTGGTAGCAGTTAAGGTGGTTGTGCGTAAGAAATTCTAGACCACACCAAACACCCACACACACAGCAATGTTCATCTGTCAAGTTTACATGTGGTGGTGAAATAAAGGGACACCTGAGAGATCATTGGCCCTGCTCTCGTGTCTAACCCTAGTCCAGCTTGTACACTGTTGGGAGACGGCTTATACAGTAGCCAACCAATTGTTTAACATTTCTTCCAAAATAAAAACCCCACTGTAACACACCTGAAGTTTCGCAAAGACCACCTGGACACTCTTTAACACTACTATGACAATGTCTTGTGAACAGATGAAATAAAGCTGGAGTTGTCTGGGAAAAACACACAAAATTATGATTGATGTAAAAACAATATTCCAACAAGAAAAGATCCATCTGAAAGTGAAGAGTTTTGGAGGGAGCATCATAGTTTGGTGCTCCTTTGCTGCCTCTGGAGCACTTGCAAATGTGGAGGGGAAAATTAATTCCCAAGTTTATTAATATTTCCAACTATGCATTTGTAAATATGCACTATAATATAACCAGTATTTTCAAAACTGGTAAAACAAAGTAATATAGCAAAAAACATATACAGTCAATAATTAGTAATTAGTCATTTCTACCAGCTTCTAAAGATGTTTTTGAATTATTACTACATATATTCCCATCTTTGAATGTTACTTTGGTACTATTAAGTTTACATATCAATTGCTCTCAGAAATTTAATTTAATTTACCCTATTTATATATAGTGCCTATTGAAAACAGAAATAATCTCAGGGCCTTTTACATAGTAAGGTAAAAACAGGTTTACAGGGCTGCAAAGTGGCAGCTCTTGCAAAGTGTGTAGTTTTAAATTTAAAGTTTTTTGCTAATTTCTGAAATAGTCTCAAATCTCTGACATTTTAAAATTGCTTGGAAAATTAATAGTTATAAGGGTGCCAATATACCAACCACTGCCCCCTATAACTTCAATGATTAACATTTTTAGAATTTTTACCTTTGTGACAGTTTTGACCTAAAAACTGAGAAATGATTCTATTGTAAAAGTAGAATTCCTGGCAGAGGTGCTGTGTGGTACACGTGCACCTAATAAAGTGGCCAGTGAGCGCACATGTCTCATCTCTGCTGTGTAAAAGTGTGCTCGCTGATTGAAGTTACAAAGTGAAGAAGCTGCGTGTGAAACAGTTCTCTCTGCTGAGCCCAGTCCTTCTTCTGCTGAGGAAGCTCTGAAACAACTTTACTTCACTCCTCACACACTGCCACACTTTGCACAGCCCCACAGGTAGTCATAGTTATAAAACTACAATACGAAAGAATGTTAACAAACTTACTGCAGAAATTGTTGCTTTCAATGATTATTATTACTAAATTTTATTTGTAAGGGACACTGACCAAAATTAAATATACATTTTACAATCTGCTTCTCTATAGCAAAGTTAGCAAAGTACAGTTTCATCTGTAGCCCGTTTAACAGGTCAGAAAATAGTTGCATTGACAGATCGCTGTGGAAGACAAAAGCAACTGACCAATAAAATATGAGACAGCAACACAGTGAGCATAGACAACAATAAAGCTTGAAGTTATAAAAATTAGGCATGTTTTTTGGCCAAAAGGACCCTGTTGGACAAAACATATTTAACACACAAGCAAATAAATGTCTTTAGTATTCATCATCATTTAAAGTCACTATTTTCTTAATCATATTCAACATTTTTGAATAACTTGCAAAGCTATAAAACCTTTACATTATAGAATCTGTCTCTGTAAATAAAAATGCAGCAAAGGTTTCCTTCACAGTCTCATTGGGTTTAACCCCCAGGTTTAATGTAAAGCCCTAAATAACAACAAAAGCATGGTAACATTGAAAAGAACAATAATACAAAATGACAATAACTTTAAAATAATAGTAAATAGTTTTTTTTCTGTATTCTGCTCCTTACAGTTTAATACAGGCCCTTAGTTCATAAATGAATAGGCTACGATTTTTAAACTTAAATCACAGAGTAGATACAATTCTATTCTTAGTTTTACATAAGAATGTATGGATCATGTCAAGACTGTTTTATCCTCTGGTCCTGTCTCCTGTCGGCCCCTTTCCCCGAGCTTATCTCTGTTGTTTCACGGTTGATTTTTACCTGGAATCAAATGCAGATTAAATTGTCTCAGATATCTAAACACACAACAAATCAGCTTCTTTACATAATGCATTTTCCTTCAGTATTAATGTTGGTATGTAGTTGTGTAAAAAAGACGAAATCTTTAATTTAATTGAAATATGTACCTTACAGGACCAGAAGGGTTCCCCTTCGTGATCCAGCGTGAGCACAACGTCATTCGTTATATTTTTTAAGAAGACTGTGAACACATCCGGTCTGCTTCCTTTATGTCTGAGCTGTATTTCCTGAGGAGAAAACATAGAGGAAATCCAGGTTATAACAGTCGTTATAAAATACATATCAATAGTTTCATATGCACAGAATTCAGTGCTATGTGCGTGAAGGCTGTTTGAACAAGAAGCAGATTGTGGCCTTACTGTCCAGATACTGTATGTTGCATGAAAATAGTCTTTCCCTCAAAAGGACTTTTAACCAGCACTCAAACCAGCCAAGATCAACAGCATTAAACACAACACACATGTACTAGTCTGAACCAGTTTGGGTCGACTTTGTGTTAACTTAAAAAAAGCAGGTCAAACCGTACAGCAGGGGAAATTTCTGCAGTCTCTGTGTCACTTGTGAGGCTGAAGAAATCCAGCATGTGAAGGGAGTTTTTTAGGTTTACTTTATGGATAATAGTGCCTCCACTGGCCCTTTCCTGTTGTTCCAGCTCCTGCAGAGGGAACATCCCAATGTTGAGTCAGACACGGATTTGCCTGTATTTTCATACATTGCAGCTTTTTAAATACACTTTACTTTGCTCTTTCACACACAGAATTAAATGTTTACTGTGACAGCAGAAACAACCTGTAGTAGAGCAGGATCCTGTGGGATCAGATGAACCCGTAATGTGAGAAGCTCCTCCTTGGTCTGACAGACCAGCACTTTACAGTGCATTTTCAGTGGCAGTCCAGCTCTTACAAGGACTCCATTTGTAGAGAAGTCACACTGGAATAACTTGACATGTGAGGATGTGACTTTACAAACGTGTTCTAGAAAGTTTCCAAACTTTCCTCTGTATAGAACAGCAAACTTGTCAGAATGGGTCGGGAAGTGGCCTGAACAAAGTGAACAACATGAAGACATTTAGCGGTGAACAACTTTCATTCAATTCTGTGCTGGTTTTCATCACATTCACTCACCTGCACAGATCCAGTGTGGGAGATACACTTCATCAAACTTTCCTTCTGTGACTGTAATGTCCAGAAGTGGACCCCCTGGTGTGCATTGCACCATGTCCAGCTTCTGCTGATCATCCTCCCAGGATCTAAACTGGTATGCGAAGCTAACTTTAGTCTTACAAACCCAGCGCAGGGCAGACACACTGCACTGGAACCATCCTGCTTCTGAATGCAAGCTGAGATTGCAAAGATAAAGAAAAGTTTTTTTTTTATTCATTTGCTTTAAAATGCAAAAGTGTCCATAACAGACATGTTGAATTCCAGATATCAATTCAAACAATTATGTATTATGAAGTTTTCTATCTTTGATGTTTTTTTTTATTTGATTCCCATGTGGCATTGAGGTGAAGATGTTATACTTACCGGTATGTGGTGACTTCATTTTCTGTTGTGCTTTCTGGTGTGACTTCAGTCCAATTACCCAGGTCCTGCTTTAGAGGAACATACAGTTTTTGGTTATTATTTGATAAACCAGTTTAAATAAATAAAAATAAAAAATAAAATTTCTTACCAAGTTGTTCCCACAAGAGATGCAGCTTCTTAGAGAGCCTTTAGCAAATGGAAAGACATAATAACAATGTTGTAATGTTATTATTATTTATCTCTTACCTGTGTGTTTCACAATTTTGCTGATTGTTTTGTGCAAAATGTAAATGAAACAAAATGCAATAAATTGGAAATAATTTTCTATAAGACTTTTAAGACCTAAAAAAAGTTTAATTTTGGTTCCAGCAGCAGGGACAGTGAAATGAATGAACCGTTCCATGCTGTGTGCATTATTTCACCCCATTGTGATTGTAGATTTTGAACTATGCACTAATAATGAGTCCCTCTTCTTTTTTGTTCTGACCATGCAGCATCCATGATTTCCTAAAATAATATTCAACTTTGACTGGCCAGACCACAGGGGACTTTTCTTTTTCCTCTCAATCCTTTTTAGAAGAAATTAGCTTCAGTGAGGATTGCAGCCTTTTTCAACATTGTTTTAAATATAGTTATTAAAGTTTGATATGTTTTAAATTGTTTGTAGAACATTGCATTCTGTTTTATTTACATTTTACATAGCATCACCGATCAGATTACAGAATGAACGTTCCAGTTTATTCTTGGAAATTCCTTGTCACATTTTTGTTTCATTATCTAATTGTGCCCTAATGTCAGACTTTCTTGTAAAAAGTCCAGTGAATCATAAATTACAAATCTAAATAGTTAAATTTTCCTACATTTTAATCTTTATAAGCTATATTTTCTTAATTCTAAATGAAGGCATTTCATTACATTTCCTACCATTTTCAGCGGCCTTTGTCTGGATGTCGAAGGCTTCCAGACCCCTGATGGTGAATCCAAGGTAAAAGGAAACTTCACGTTCAATCCAGACACTATTTTGCATGAAGGCTTTCACCCCAATTTCCACGTCTCCTACTTTGGTAAATACAGTGTAGTTTTTGACTTTTCCATTAAATTTGAAGAGCTTTTCTTGACTTCTTAGATATGTAAAAATTTGATCTGTGCTTTTTACGTATTTGATGGTTGTCTCATTCCTGAGCAGAAGGTCTTTTCTCTCTGTTGGAACAAATAGGCTCAGAGCCCCTTTATCATCTGTACCAATGTAAAGTAAGGGACGGAGGTACCTTGAATGAAAGTAATTTTCATATGCACTCTCATAGAGTCTCCCCATTTTTTGAATTATTTCCATTATGTTGCATGAATTATTTTTGCCGTTTGTTGGCCACCCTTTGAGAAGTGCAACAATGTAAGACACTGGGGTGTCATCACCTCTTGGGGACACAGCGTCCTTCACATTATCACAGAATTTTTTTACAATTTCCATTACAAGATCTGGCAGTGGACCTCCAGCATATTTGCTGTAGCAGGATGACACAGCTTTACGGTTGTAGGAGCTGTCTTCTTTTTGCATGCCGGGCTTTGAGTAAGTTAGGAAGGCATTTAAGAAATCACAATGCTTCTTTGCATCGTTTCTGAGGCTGTTTACTAGATGATTCAATCTGTTATTTTCACTGCCCAGGCCCTTGAACGCATTGTTTTTCTGAAGTATGTCAAACACAATGTCGCAAACCTCCACATAACCGAACTTCCCACTGGTGTTAAAATATTGCGAGAATCTGTAATTGTTATTTCGTTTCATGTGTGTCCCATATTCATTTTCAGCAAGTTGTTCTTCTTCTTTAAAAGCTTCAATAGCCTTGTGGGCTAGGAACAAAATTTTGTCTGGTTTCTCAGAAAACATGATTTCCTTCAAATGCGTCTTATGGACCTGGCCCAGTGTATCAGCGATGAAGGAATTTTGAGGATCTTTTTGTTTTGCTTTTTCTGCCCATTTTTCTGCTTGATTGTAGTCTTTTAATTCTAAATAATAAACACGAGAGAGTGCCTGTGGGAAAAATGGATTTTGGCTAAAGTAACGTGATGCCAACTTTAAAACTGATGCACTCTGGACATTTTCCTCAAACTTTATAATGTCAAGAATCAGTCTGGAAAACATTTCTTTCTCAAATTTCCTTCCTCTTGTTTCGTCATTCTCTGCACTGTTGAAGGGGTTCACTTCTTTCTTTGCTTCTCTTTTGGTTAGCATGTCTTTGACAAAACCCAGCAACCAATGGGGGACCTCATCTTTACATAAATCATTCAAAAAGTTTCTTGCCGTGTCACTTCTGGTCACACCTGCCTCAGCCATCAGTTCGGTACAACTCTGAGCTATCATAGTGTGAGCCATGCGGACTCTTCTTTCAGAACCTGTGTCTTGTTGGTAGGTGACGATGAGGTGACTAAACGGCTTCATTCTGTCCTCCAGTGTAAAGTCTTCATAGGTCGAAGATTTTGTTCTGAGGAAGTCCAGGCACTGAGACTCCAGGAGATATGAACCTGGTACATAAGTGTTCAGCAGAGCTAGAAAGGCAGCAAGCTGGGTCTTTGGTGGTCTATTCGCTTTACGGACATTACCGAATACTGTGCATGCTTGTCTGACATAGTCTTGCGAGAAATTAGTTTGCATTATGTTAAAGCCATGAAATTGTCCACATTGATCAGTGTACCTCTCACTAAGCTCTTCCTGTTTCTCATTGAACTTTGGCTTCTCTGTGTCAGAGAGAGATCTTTTCAGGACAACATGGTCACTGTGTAGAACTACAGCTTTTCTCACACAGCTGAATAAAATCACCACAGCCATTCGAGGAACTACGTTCTGATTCTTAATCTCTTCCATTATGTCGTCTTGTAGATTTTCCAAAATCTGCTCATCGTTCAGTAGAAGCAGCACCGTGTTCCGTTGATAGCCTGTTTTGTAAAGTTGGACCACCTCCTTTGCAACATTTCTTGTGTCTGTGGTTGAGCCGGTTAAAACAGCACATCTTAAGGTTTTACGCGAATCCCACAACACCTGCATGGCCAATGTAGTGCCCCCACATCCAGGCTGGTGGAACAGTTTAACAGTCGATACTCCAGGGCGTTTTCTTCTCTTTCGTATTTCTTGCATGAGTGTGTCATATCCATCTCGTTTGATGAAAGGACTTCCAGTCCTATCTGAAGCTCCCAGTTCACTTATGTGAAAGTTTAACCATTCAGGTGGGGCCCCTCTGTAAAAGTTTACCTCCGTCTGCTCAAGAAATTCAGGATCAAAAGACTCTCCTTCAAACTGATCTGCATAGAGAACATCCAACAGTGAGAGAGAATCTCTGATTTCGCTTCCCACATAAATGTTCAGTCCTCTAGCAGTGGAAAGAGCTGGTCCATTCGCCATCCTGGACTTTCAGTTTCCTGTACTGTAATACATAAATAAAAGTAAGGGTACATGACTTGAGCAGTTAAGAAGTGCAGATTATGATTTCACATACAGGCAGGACAGAAAAACAAGATGCACATTTTCACAGTGTAGACAGTGAGTAACATCTCATCACCTTTGCTGACTATCAGATCTGGAGTTTAGCAGTTTTCCCCAGTTTAATATGGTGTTTGTTTCTAGATTAATAATAGAGTTGGAGACTGTAAACAGCAGTTAAAAATAGTGAATAATAGAATAATGTGTAAAATAACCACCAACTAGAAAAAAGATTAATAGCGTCTCAGTAAGAACCATGTAAATTTTACATGTTGAAAGCAATTGGGAGAAATCTTAAATCAAACTAAGAGAAAACGTGTATGGCTGAGAGAGGACTAGTTTAAATAATATAATGTTTTTCTTATTTATTCTGAAAGTGATATTTTTTCATACTTTTAAACTATAGCTGGCCAATGACAACATTTATGTCATGTTTATTTGTTCACTGAAGTTTTTAGTTTCTATTCATCATCTGTGGTTTTTAGTTTCAATTCTCTGTCATTATTTTGTGATGGAGAGACATTTGCATATTGAGGAGAGACTGTCTCTATTCCTGAGCTGCCATTCACCATGGAACCTCTGGTTCAGGTTTAGTTATCAGTGCCAGATTTTATTTTAAGTGCCAAATTTTTAAATCTTTGACTCCATAGTTTAGAGATTTCAAGTACCTGAATTAAAGTAAAACAGTTTTAAGAAAACAGTATAAACCTTTTTGTTGAACGGAAACATGTATTTGATCTCAGCAGTTCCAGAAGAAAATTCTTAATCTTTCTCACCTTTTCTGTGTGATGCAGAGGTCTCTGAAGTCTTCTTTACTTGTCATCTACTTCCTGTGACTGGTAACATTAACTATTCCTACTATTGAAGTCAGCCGGTATAAATACAGCAACAAGCCACACCCAAGGTGGGTGTCATTACAGACAAAAATAAACTGAGTAATTAGGCCGTGTTAATCAAAAATATGTAGAATATAAAATAATGGTTTAACAAAAATAAATATTAGCTATAATTAAATGGATTTAAATATATAATTAAATGGACACTTATATGCTAAAAGTGTACAAATAATAATATGCAGACAAATGTGGTTGTATTCAGTGAATGTCGTTCAGGTTTGAAAAGCAGATCATTGCAGACGATTTTTTGTTGAAAATTGTATTGTTGGAATTGTTTTTATTAAAGGTTGGTGTGCACTGTGAAAAAAAAAAAGTAAAGTAAAGGCATAACGATAAAATGAAACCATAATTTTTGTTAATAATACAGTTTCAGTTTTGTTTCTTATGAAACAATTAAAAAACACATTCTTTACACCTGTTTGTCAGGTTTCGATTGTGTTCGACTGAATCTGTTGTTGATACAGGGCGCAACTGAAACGGTTTTTATATCCTGCTTTAAAGTAAAATGACCAAGGCCACCCATTTATTGTTATAGTGTCATTAGATTATTACACATTTATTAATGTCCAAGCTTTATTAATTGTCTGCTGGTTGATAAAAAAAATTTTAACCTATAGAGCGGTAAATAAATTATTGTAATGATCATTATGTTTATGTGACACTCCATAAGTGCAAAACATAACTAAATAGAAATATGTCAATAAAATTTTACCAGACAATGCATTTTTTTCCTACCCATATTTTCGATCAGTACAGCATCTAGCTTCATTAAATTTGAACTTGATTAGGTTGAGAGAACATCAGAAATTAAGCTGTGGTTGCAGTTTAATTGTTGCATTGAAAGGTCTGTTTTTTTATTTCATGACATTCTTCTAAACATATTCGTCAAGTGCATCAGTAAGTAGAGTGTTGTTGATCGTGATTGACTTGATCCTGTCCAATAACTAGCAAATAGTGCTGCTCATCAAAATACTAAGAAATGTTTTTTTTGGAGTAAATAATGCACATTACCTCACCTTTGTAGTAAATGGATTTCAATATACTGTTGAAGTTTGAAGTCCCTTAATTATACATGTAGAGGCCGTCTTACGCGTGTCCAATGGTCCAAAAAAGATCCACTTCAGAGATCGATGTATTATAAAAAAACGTTGCAGATTTATTGAACTTCTGTGTTTTTCAGTACAGCTAATAACAACAGTTCTAAAATCATGTTAATATAATACCTAAACTCCACTGAGCACGGTAAGAAAACTGTGTGCCTTCCACAGCCAAACACTGGACTTCAACTATATCTTGCTGATCCTGTCCGTTTCTAACAACCAGAAAAGCAATACAAACATTGGTTTCCTTAACGATTACTTGGAGGCTATATCTTGCTGATCCTGTCCGTTTCTAACAACCAGAAAAGCAATCCTGTCCGTTTCTAACAACCAGAAAAGCAATACAAACATTGGTTTCCTTAACGATTACTTGGAGGCTTAGAAGGCACTATTTGATGTTGCATGTACATTAGTTACTAGTTGTCTATCTATTGACACAGCATAACGCAGAAAAGTATATAAGCATAGAATAAACATTTGAGAAAGTTAACATTGGCTCATTCACACCCGGGCCCCAATTGTGCACCAATATTAAGGAATAGTTGACTTAATGATGGAAACAATTACCAAATCACAGTGAACAATGAAAAGTAGAACCCACATCAGGTGTAGCAAACATGTAACAAGTAATAGTAAATATCTGAAGTCTAACAATGAACATTAGAACTAATTTGTAGAACTTAGCTTGAAAATCTAACAGTTACGAGAATACATTGTAATAATAAACAATAAAGCGCCTAAATAGGGCATCACCACCAACTTGAAGGTCTTCTTTCTTCGGCGTCAGAGGTCTCTAGGACTTGACACACCGTAGGAGAACAGTCTTTACCACTGTCTCATTCTGCTTCGTGAAGAAGACAGACCTTGGTTACAGGTCTATCCAGCTCATTGGTTTTGGTCTTGATGCGAACCTGGCGAACCAAGCCACGGTTATCTTTTATTGCCTCGACGATCTTTCCCGTGATCCACGTGTGTCGAGGCGCTGACTCATCAACGATCAACATAATGTCCCCAGGAATGAAAAAACTCTTAGCATGTGTCCATTTTTGCCGTTTTTGAAGGTTAGGAAGATACTCCTTTATCCACCGTTTCCAAAAGAGATCCGCCATGTATCTGGAAGGTGTAATTATCCTTCGGATCTTCCCCACCATGAGCTGCGACACTCGAGTCTTGGGCCGAATAATAAGGTGTTTGGATTCTTCTGTTCCCGCAGTAGGCACCAAATGAGGAATGGTCGTGGGCTTTAGGGGGGCAGCTCTTGCCTTTCCAAACACAAAGGCGCATTGAACATCATTACCTCTGTTTTGTTGAATCAGGTAGGTTACTGTTCCATAGCCCACCTCGCTGGCGTCTGAAAAATGATGCAGCTGAGCGGAAATTGGCTGACCAAAGCCCCCTGGCTTGAAGCATCGTTCTATTCCAAAGTCGCGTAGTTGTTGCAGACCCTGTACCCATTGGAGCCATTTCTGGGCGAAATGTTCAGGTACTGTTTCATCCCATCCTAACTTCATCCTGCAAAGCTCCTGCATAATATTTCTGGCTGCTAAAGTCACAGGTGCTAGTATTCCCAAAGGATCATACACCGAGCTTAACATGAACAGAATTCCCCTTTTAGTGGGAGGTTTATTTTGGATGGAAATTTTGAACTTGAACTGATCTGACTGTATGCACCATTGCACGCCCAACACTCTCTCCACTGGAAGCGTGTTTTGATCCAAATCCAGGTCCTTTACTTCCTTCGCCTTCCCCTCCTCCGGTATTGCCGCCAACACCACTCTATTGTTAGAGATCCATTTATTTAGTCTGAAGCCACCCTTCTGACATACAGCCTTCAGACTTTGGTAGAGGTCTTTAGCTTTGTCAACAGACTCGACAGATTTCAAGCAGTCGTCGACATAAAAATTCTGTAATACTGTATTTATTGTACAAGCTTCGAACAGATGTACGTTATCTTCGGCACATCGCCGGAGAGCATAGCCTGCACAACTAGGCGAAGAAGTAGCCCCGAACAGATGCACTTCCATTCTGAATTCACCCATTGGCTGACTGGTGTCACCCTCTGGCCACCACAAGAATCTAAGCAAGTCAGCATCTTCTTGCGGAACCTTTACTTGGTGGAACATGGCTTCCACGTCAGCTACTATCGCCACAGGTTCTTGACGAAACCTAGTTAGGACACCAATTATAGTGCTAGTAAGGTTTGGGCCTTGGAGAAGTTGTTCGTTTAATGAGGTGCCCTGATATGATGCCCCACAGTCAAACACTACACGAAGCTTGTGCTTCTTGGGATGATACACTCCGTGATGAGGAATATACCAAACTTTTCCATCGCTGTGGCCAAGATCCTTATCCGGAACTTTAGCTGCATACCCTTTAGTGATCATATCCGTCACGAAAGCGATGTACTCCAATTTAAATGAGGGATTCTTGAGAAACTTCCTCTTGAGATTCACTGCACGTTGCTCTGCCACAGCACGATTGTTAGGCATTTTGACATTCAAGTCCTTTAGTGGTAAGTTAATGCAGTAGTGGCCGTTTATTACTTTTGCAGATTGCGACACCCTTTCCATAAATAGGTGATCTGCCTTAGACATCCCCTGATCCTCCTCTTGAGCTCCTTCAGGAAAGTCATATTTGAATTGTTCCTTCCACAGATCCTCTAGCTTTGCTACAGATATGCGATTTGACAGAACTGGTCTTATTCCCTTTCCTGTTTTACTACAACCACCCTCTCTCAGCGGCCCATTAACTGTCCATCCCAGCCTGGTTCTGACGGCATAAGGCCCATCATTTAAGCTAGGGAGGATTACCTCTGGTTCTAATGCCTTTGCAACTTTATATCCAATTAGAAGACCTATATCAGCCTCAATGTAAGGTATTGTCACTCCTCTAAGATGTGGCCATTTGTCTATGTCCTCTTGGCGTGGGATATTGTTCTTGCTCACTGGGATACTGCTTCGGGAAAAAACTTCTTTTAGCTCTATGAAGTCATCCACATGCAGAGGACTCACTTCCAACTCTGTCACCACGTTGCTAGTGTCAACACCACTGTCTCTCACAGTTGTAATGAAAAGATTGACCTTTTTCCCACGTAAATTTAGTTCATTAAGAAGTTTGTCTGTGCAAAATGTAGCATGGCTGCCTGAATCTAAAAATGCATATGACTGAATTACTTTGTCACCTTTCTTTGCCCTTACTTGAACAGGAACTATGGCAAAAATTTCATCTTCGTCCCCGGGCCCCGTATCCGAATCCTGACTAAAACTAGTACTAGCGAAACCACTGTAAACTTTCTGTTTGTCACTTTCAACTGTCCCTACTTCTTTAACTGCACTATTTTCTTGGTGTTTTATATGCAGCAATGTGGGGTGTGCCTTTGAGCATACCTGACAGTTTAATCTCTCCTGACAGAATTTACTTATGTGACCCGCCTTCAGACAACTGAAGCATAGTCCACGACTTTTGAGAAAGTCAACCTTCTCTTGGTGGGGTAAATTGAGAAGTTTTGCACATTCATTAAAGACATGCTGACCATGGCAGAAAAGACAAGACTCCTCCTTGATGTTCTTAGTGACGCCTTTCATGTTAGGACTTGGCTTTAAAGTCATGTCCCTTTGAACTGTCGTTGGTGTTACATGGGTGGTAAAACTCTTTTTACACCCACCTGTCTTCCTGACTTATCATCAACAGGATTTTTACTTGCCCTTTGGATTTATCTCCAATGTTTCCGTACAAAGGATGCGACGCCTGCTTTGCCATTCTGTTTACTTAACGCCACCAAGTCATTAAATTTAGCCCTACGGCCGTCCTTCATCTCAACTTTAAGAGCCACACTCCTCCACTTCTCTCTCAGCTTATATGGAAGCTTTAGAAGGATGGTTCTAATGTTGTGTACGTTATCTAACTCTGCTAGATAGTCTAACTCTGCTACTGCGCGTCCGCAACTAGTTAGAAAAAGTGCAAACGAACGGAGAGCTTCACTATCATCAGCTCTAATTGTTGGCCAATTTAAGACCTTATCCATGTAGGCTGCGGATATCGTATATTCATTGCCAAAATGCTCAGTTAAAAGTCTCCTGGCCTCCTTATATCCACGATGTGCCTCCATGGGAAGACAACTTCGTACCAAAACTCTAGGTTGTCCTCTAGTATACTGCTCCAAAAAGTAAAGCCTATCCCGATCGTTATCTGTCTTACTTTCAATATTATGTTCAAAAGCCATTATGAAGGGCCCATACTCTAAAGGATCCCCCCAAAAATTGGATATACTCTGCAAAGGTAGAGTACCTGACCTTTGATTAGTCATAGGTTCAGGGATGTAATTCTGATGCTGTGATGTCTCATGCTTAACTGCTGCCCTAGGATATTGCTGACCAGGGTATTGCGCTATGGCCTGTAAGCTTCTATAAGACCCAGCCCCACATTCTGACTGCGGGTAACGTACTCCATACCCTTGCTCCATTTTCTCCGTCTCTGAGTCCTGATCTAACTCTCTGAACTCCGTAAAGGAGCGCCCCACTTCTAATTCTTCGTTTTTTATCACTTTTCTCCACTCAGCACCACTAGGAACAGTGGAAGCCTCATTTTGCTCCTTCTCGGTGGCTCTAAATCTAGTTTCCAACTCATCATCTCTTTCCGTAAGCCTGTTCTCACGTTCGGCTTTAAGATGCAGCTCCTGTACCATACGCACAAGTTGTTCTGACTTAAGTTGTTCTGCCCTAAGTTGTTCTGCCCACTTAAGTTTTTCTGCCTTAAGTTGTTCTTCCCTAAGTTGTTCTGTCAACTTATGTTTTTCTTCTGCTCTAAGCCTAAATTCTTGTTCCAACTTGAACCTCAACTCTTGTTCTGACTTAAGCCTCAGATTCTCAGCCTTAACCCTTTCTAACTCGGCTTTGACTCGTGCTGAAGCTGTGGACGTTACAGAACCTGATCTGGAAGTGAGCCTAGTGAGCCTAGACACGTTGGATGTCATAGACACGCTGTCCTCAGGACCTACTTCTGCATTTGCTCTGGACGCCTCCTCCATGCGCTGCAGTGCTTCATGCACCCATTCAGTAGCCTTTTCCTTAAAATCGTTGAACTCGGCTACGTTAGACTCCAGCTCTTTTTGCTGTTCATCCTTAGGATCAATCAACTTTTCAATTAAGACGTTTATACCACGCAACTCACCAATCAGTTGGTCGAGCTCCGAAATCATCGTGGTATTCACTGTCTCAGCGTTACAGTCGTTCTCCATCAGACCAAGTGTCTTCTTCCTTTTTTCTGACAACTGCTTCAGTTTAGCCTCTCTTACTTCGAGCAGCCCTTGCAAAAGACCAACTCTATCCATATCCTTTCCACTTTCCATCTTTTCGTTAATCCAATCGTTTAGTCCGTGTAAAGAAAAGTTTTCTTACTAATGTAGAGGCCGTCTTACGCGTGTCCAATGGTCCAAAAAAGATCCACTTCAGAGATCGATGTATTATAAAAAAACGTTGCAGATTTATTGAACTTCTGTGTTTTTCAGTACAGCTAATAACAACAGTTCTAAAATCATGTTAATATAATACCTAAACTCCACTGAGCACGGTAAGAAAACTGTGTGCCTTCCACAGCCAAACACTGGACTTCAACTATATCTTGCTGATCCTGTCCGTTTCTAACAACCAGAAAAGCAATACAAACATTGGTTTCCGTTTTAACAACCAGAAAAGCAATCCTGTCCGTTTCTAACAACCAGAAAAGCAATACAAACAGGCTTAACGATTACTTGGAGGCTTAGAAGGCACTATTTGATGTTGCATGTACATTAGTTACTAGTTGTCTATCTATTGACACAGCATAACGCAGAAAAGTATATAAGCATAGAATAAACATTTGAGAAAGTTAACATTGGCTCATTCAATACACGAAAGGAAGCATCAGGTAACACAGTATAGGTTAGCAAATATATTTTAATATATAATATTTATATTCATTTTAGCACAATGACAAAATGGCATAATTTCAGTTCAGTCTCATTTAAATCATGACAAAAGCCACACCTCTTAGTTTGAATACCACCTCATTTTGTTGCACTCATTTCAAAATAAATCTTGACATACTTCTTGTGCCATGAGAGGAAAACGTCAGCAAAAAACAGCTTTGAGCCCATGGCATCCAGCGGGGTTAGATTGGGAGCCAGAAGGATAAAAAAAATTTACAATGATGGGTGTGACACTGCATTTATGACAAGTGCCATTCCCTCTGACAGTTTCATTATTGGGACAGACTTCATTTCGTCAAATCAAATTCAACTTTATTCAGGTATAAGGTTAATACATCATGATGCAGTGATTAAACAAACGGCAACATGATGGACTCGACTGACTCTATGAGATAACCACACCTGTTGAAATATGAGAACTAAACACTTTTCACAAAAAAATATATGACTATGTCGCTGACTGAATTAACGACAGTGATACTCATCCTAAAACACTCATGTCATTCCAGTTACAAGCATCAGATTAGTGTTGAAATCCACAAAAATCCACTGTCCACTACAGCAAAAAGCAAACGTCAGAAATCCAGATTTTAATTAAATACTGTTAGCTACAAACATCACGAGAAAAGTCACGCCTGTCCACATACCCCAGCAGTCCGCAGCTAAACTATGATGTTACAGCTTTGAAACTGCACAGAAATATGAGTAACTGTGAAAGCCTTTGCACTAATATAACTCAGACGCTTCCAGTAAAAGCTGGAAAGAAGAAACTAATTAAAAAAAACACTGCACACCCTCATCTGACCAGACATTCAGCATTCTTTACATTAACACACTATTACACAAAATTATTGTGCAAGACCTGTCCCACTTACGCTGATACTAAATAGTTGCTGACGTGTGACATCTTTCCAAGGTATGATCTTAAATGTTTGTCTCTGCTCACACCCCCAACTTTTAATTTAACCAGCTTCAACTCCCAAAACTATTCTTAACTACTTACCCTACCCTACCCAAAAGTGATACTCATATTTTCCACTTCATTCTGTCGCTTTATCAATGTGCCTTTTAACCATTCACTACATCTTACTTAAAAAAGATGACAAATAAAACTAGGAAGCCTCAAGTTACACTGATCAGCCACAACACTGGTGTTCAGCCTGATAATTTTGCATCTACACAGCGAAACCGTGATAAACTGTCTAAGTATTGGCTTCAAGAAATTTGACTAAAAGAACTACAAATGTATAACTCAAGTACTAAGCAGATTATCTACATTTTATTAAGTGCAAAAGTAAAAGTACTATATACAAAGACGACATCATATTTTAAAAAATAGTGATAATAGAATTTATGGGAAACGTGAACAATAATCAGTTTTTCGAAAGGGTCAAAGATCAGTGTTAGTCAAGTTGACTGATTTTAACCACTGGTGGTTAACTCATGATGACACATCAGCATTAGTTCACAATGTTATTATATGAAAACCACCAGGTGGTATTAATGTTGTGGCTGATTGGTGTAAACAGTGCATAATATTGTATTTTTTAGGGTTTCCTTCAACTACACAAAATTATTTTAACACAATTCGCTATTGTCACTACTGGAACTTTTTGGGACTCCATACAAACTACAGTGGCTGCTTTGCAATAGTGTTTTGTTTGAAACCCATCTGTTACAATTTCTAAAATGATTAGTAGAAAGGAAAGTCGGCTACTTCTCCGTAAAAATAATTAAAGTACTAAGATGACAAAGATCAGGGCTCAGCATTTCTGGAACATTTTACCTGAGCCTATAAGCTCAACATGTTCAGATGATCCTTTTTAAATTTCCTGCTCTTGGTGCAACATGCAAGTGACATGTCCCACACGACTCAAAAATGGGAAATTATGACTTTGTGACTACTTTTATCTTTTGTCATGATTTGGAAACTCTCTGAATGAAATATCTTACAAGCAGTGACCACAACACATCTGATCAAACACAACACAGTAAAACATATTATGTTACATATCAGTAAATATGAATATCACCTTTTGTTTTTGCAAAAATCCTCACTGAAAGCTGAAACAGCAAAACATAAATGAAGAGAATAACATGAATTATAAAAGTGTTGATGCACGAACTGCTTAACATTAGATAAGCACAATGTTTTCATCCCCTTTTTTTTCCAGTTAGTAAAACAAAATCAGGATATGTAAAAACAACAATATATAGGCATTAAATAAATTAATCAAGTTCAAAACAAACAGTGATATATCCAAAATACATATTTACAACTGAATAAAATGAAAATACACAGTCATATCCTTTAGGGAAAATGATTCTCATTTGAATGAATTTTAATCGAGTGTTAGCATTACATGCTGAATACCTTCACACAATATCTGCCTCTGTGTCCTGGTGATAGTCAAGTATTCACCATAAATACACATGAACTTTAGTAGGTTTACATTTTGCAGCATTTACTTAGTTGATATGTACTTGGTACATGGAAATCCAAATTTGACATCATCTGTGACTGATATGTTGATATATTATGTGCCGATGGCTACAGAAGAAAATGCTAAGTAATGCCAAACATATAATCTGCCTGGTAATGACGTTTGTGAGGCTGTGCCACAGTGTGACATTGATGGGGGCTGGCTTTAGAGGAGTGGGGAACAGGAAGGAGATGTCAAACAAACCAAAAACACACACACGGGAGCGATAGCAGCACAGCCACATTTCGATGCTGACAAGAACTTAACACTCCAGCAAGTAACCTGGATTTAATGTTTTAATTTAAGCGTTAACCTGGAGCATCTAAAGCATCAGTTTACTTTTTTTTTTTTGGTGTTTACAGATATTGCATGGACAATCCTACTGTCAAGTTACTGACGAACTACCACGGAATTGCTAACGTGAGTCCAATCCCTACTGTAATTCTGAGAGAGAAAAAACTAAACAAAAGTCACTTTTTACACACACATTTAGAATCACAAGTCGCAACTAAAAGAGCACTTAATAAAAGAGGAAAACAAAAACACCATAGCCCCGATCCTCTCGTACTCGTACTCATACTTTGTACAGTGGAACATGCTGAGATCTGGAAAGAAAACCCTGACTTTTGGACTATAAATTCACATGTATAACCTATAATCAACTCCATTTTAACATCGCGATTGACCATTACCCACAGGTCATAGCAGTACACCTGCTGCCCTTCGACTGAATAAATGCTCTCGGTTCAGCTCGGTGATGATTGATGCCGTGGTCCCACTTTGTGCTAAGTAGGCTAAAGCTATAGGAGCAGCTACCGCTTCACTTGGGGTCTGGCCTAGGAGGGGAAAAAGCCACCCAGAAATACTTTGACACTGTTATACATCTCCAATCAGAAAGGATCAATGTTTTAATATGAAGTGTTTGATTACACAAATTTATGCTATGCCCTTTGAAATCACATGCAGTTAAAGAGTAATAATGCTACCTTCTTTTTGATTGACAAAAACAGGTTGTTCCATTAATATCGTGCATTTAAATTTGCCCTTTTTAAATTTGAACGCACAAAAAGTCTTGAAATGTTTTTGCCAATCTATATAATTGTGGTTAATTTTTTTCAATCTGGTTCAAACCCTCAACCCAAAAGTGCGAAACAGATCCGTTTAAAAGTATATCATAACAAAGTTAAAGTATAATGGGTGGAGTATTCCTTTATCGTTTCCATAAAAAGCTTGATTTGGTCAGTTAAATGTTTTATGAAAAGAAACATATCCACTGGCTGCCAAACTACTACATAACTGCAGGGAATAAAGAATCATATCGAGCGTGTAACAAATTTTCTTTCCAGTTTCAATCTATTGGGTAACAAGCATTTATTTACTTTTCTTGAAACTTCACACTTTCAGTTTCTCTTTTCAAGTGCTTCTCCATCCAGCACACTTGTCATGCAAATTCAACACAAGAAAATCTTTTCATACATCATTTCACAATTAAAGAGCTCAGTTCTTTAGATTAAATGATTCATTGGGAAGATAGGTTACAGTGCAGAGTTTTCCAAAAGACGTAAATGCATAGGATACAAATCAGTCCAACACTACAATATACGGCAAGCAATACAAAAGAACAAACAAAACTAACAAAAAGATCACGGAAACTGATCAAAATAAAAGTCTTGGTCATTGGCACTGGGTTTGGAGAAGAGCGTGGTGGTAGTGAGGGAAAGGAAAGAGGGACGTAAGCAGGCCTGGAATAAATAACTAGTCATACACTGATAGATTTGGATGTTGTTCGTTTTTTCGATCGTACAGCTTCGAGGACGACAAAGACGGGGGCAGAAATAGACCCACACACATTCTGTACACACTGAAGTCCTTAGCAAATGTCACTCTCGTCAAAAGTGAGAGCTGTTTTGATTATCTCGACGTGTGCGCCGGTGCCCGTCACCGTTTCACGCACACAATCTCTCACAGTTCTGAAAAATTTGGGGGTAAACACAGTCTGCTAAGGCTTCATCGCAGGGAAAAAGTAGACACAGTGATCAGAAGAGCAGTTATTAAAGTTTAGTTTCAACAGTCTTACTAGCTATTGTGTTGTTGCATGGCAGGAATGGCATAGTCAGCGGGTTATGAGTCGTCGCGTGCATTAGAGATTCCTCATCACAATATACATCTACCGACAGGTTTATTAGAGGACACGATTTATTATCAAACGCCGTCTTGTCTTTCTGGCATTTTCTCCATTTCTGCACTTTGATTTGGTTTGATTTTTTTTTTTTTTTTACTTACTTCCAAAGGCCTTAGTTTGCCGTTCTTTCCAAGAGAAATCACATACTGGTCAGTTGTTTTCTGTGCAACAAATGAAATGGTGACAAAGGGTTGAATGAAAGTTAAGTTTCTCTTCATGTGTCACGCAACACAGTGTTTAAACAGTAAATAAAATATCTAATATTCTCTCAAAATATATGTTTATATTCTATAATGTAGCCCAAAGTACAATTTGGGCAATTTTCATCTTGATTTATTGAATAGTTTTAGATTCTGTGAAGTTGTGGTGAAAATCTTTTTAGTAAAAAAAAAAAAACAAAAAAAAAACAAACAGTCATTGTAAGTGGAAATTTGCTTCCAGAAACAGCATCCTATTGGACACACAAAGCAAGTCAATATATTATTTTTGCTATATTGTCTTGTCATATATTATTTGTATATTTACATCTCAAACCAGCCCATACAACAAACCTTCATGCCAACTGGTCCCCTTGATGAAAACAAAACCCATGGTCAGGGAAACTTGATATTAGAGAAATAACTGATATAGCATCTAAACATTTTCTGTAAAAAACGGAATATAAGGTAAAGGCAAATGTTGGCTTTTTCTATGAAAATCGACTTTAACCAGCTTCCTCTCAAATATTAGACTTTTTTTGCTCTTAAAACATGATACAATTATCTGAGTAAAGGGAACGTATGCACAACCTCCAGCTGAGGGACAGTTTTGCCCATTGACTTAAAGTTTTCTTTCAAATACAGCGACCTCATGGCAATCGGCAACCTGACGCCATAATTTTTACAATGTGGAGAAACACCCTGATGTGCTTTATTCCTGTGAGCTGGATGAGATTTCTATACCACAGCTGTGTCTGTGCAGTGAATATGAATCTAGAGCCTACAGTGATTTAACATTGCTTAACGTAAAGAGCAGAAACAGCCAGCCCAGCTCTGCTCAAGGGGAAAGAAATCCACCTACCAAATAACCTAAAATTATCGGTTTAATAAATAAAAACCTAATTGGAAAAACGACTGGGTCTTTCGTCTGTTATTAGTCTGAATAACCTATTGCTACCTGTAGCTTCACATTTAAAGGACGCACATCAGCGTGGTATCAGTGTTCTCATCCAAGTTGCAGAAAAGCCAGTAAGTGTATTTTTCCAAAATGTTGTCCCATTCCTTTCACAAACACACCTAAACAAACACGCAGCTACGCACCAAAAGAAGCACTGTCGTAGAAATGAAGTCATATGTGACATTAAGATTAGCTTCGATTTAGATTCAACTTCTGTTTGTTTTCTGATCATCTAACCTATGGACTTACGTGTTTAAGTTTCATTTTATCTGCAGATGGTTTACAGTCCATTAGTTTTGACATTTTGTCTACTGTGCACAATAAACACTTACGCAGTGACATAGTTATGCATCAGTTCACGTGAATGTGCAACACAGCATAATTATTTCTATGGTTACCCCTCAGCTTTCTGACATTTTCAGAAGAAACTTTGACATTTCATTTTGTTGTAAGCTAATTAAGGTGGGAGTTATGGTTTGTAGTTTTAAATGCTTCCTGGGTGGATGTCATCTGTGTTTTAACGGTAACAAGCTTGACTGACATACACACATGCACTGACAGTTGCATAAACACAGCATCACAGATTGAACAGTGTTTACAGATTACACTCAGTCTGAACTGACCCACTCAGCGCTTGAATCAAGAGTAGATTTTGGCTTTCTCTCCCCTCACACACTGTTGGTCCATCTCCAGAATTCTTCTTCTAATGTCTCTTTTTCCCTCTCTCTTGCAGTTTTCCGTCTCCCCTCAGCTTGGGAAGAGGCTGCATCGCCACGATCCGATTGGTTGGGTGGGTAGGTGGCTTCCTGCATGGTTCTGTGTCATGGCGATGTGTTAGTGCAGGGAAGAGGTGCATGGTCGGGGGTGTGTGTGTGTGGTGGGGGTGAGGGGAGTGAGGTGAGGGGGTGATGGGGGTTGGTCAGAAACGGTTGGTTGGTCGGTTGATCGGAGTGCCAGGAATGAAGAAATCAAGGTGCAAAGATCAGAAATTCAGGCGGCGACCTCACACTTTTTTAGGGGGAGGGGCCAACTTGATGATCTCATCTTCAGAGGGCTGGCGGATGATGTCTTTTCGGGTGGGTTTGAAAAAGAGGGTACACACAAAGAGAGAGAGAGAGAGAGAGAAAGAGCGAGAGAGAGAGAGAGAGTAAAAACCTATACCTTAAAGTTGAACCTGCACTGTATATTACAGCCACTTTAGTTTCTCCACTGCCTGGTGTTTTATAGATGAACATATGGAGCAAAACTGTTACACAACAAAATATAATTAAAGAAGCACATTTTTCTGCTTTTTATATTAGACATTGTTAATCACTCCCAAGCCCTTCAGGTTTACTTGCAGTCCCTTAGTGGGTTCGTGAACCCACATATTTGAAAGTCTATAGTTGAGCTTTCTGTTTAGCCACTAGGGGGCAGAGTTTGGCTTTATTTGATAGAGCAGGTTCAATCACAGGGAAGTTACTGTGACTAACACTAAAAGCTTATATCAGCCTCAGGCGTTTAGAGTCCTGGTCTAATACCACCACTGCACAGCCTCCACACACTCCAGAGAAGACAGAGAGTGTATTACCTTTGTATTTCTTGGCCGAGGGAATGCGTGTGAGCTTGGTGTCAATCTCGTCATCCTCAGAGATCTTGAGCACGGTGGTGCGGTATTCAATCACCCTCGTCAGCAGGTCCGGTCGCCGCGAAATCTCAAAGATGTGCTCAATGTACGACAGGTTATCTGCACAGAGGCAGTGAGAGCGTTTATTAAACATGTCATGTGAAAATATTTTCTGTGTTTTAAGGGTCAAGGTAAGTTTTATGTGTGAGTAAAAAAACTCAAATCTCCACATGATTTCCAGTCACAGCGCGCAGTGATTCTCTGTGTGTCTCACCTTGGGCCAGCTTGTCGTTCTTCTCCAGGTAGCTGAACCACTCCTTGGAGGAGGTGATGTTGTTGCTCTGGTCCTCAGGGATGTCCTCCTTGCAGGCCGACTTGAGCTGCTCCAAGTCCTCATTGGTGATGTTTTCCGAGAGGTCGCTGAGCAGAGAGCTGTACTCCGCCATGGTCTGGACAGAGGCAGAGAGAGAGAGAGAGGAAAATGGTCAGTAAAGAGAACAGACGAGAAAAGAGAAATGTCTAAATTAAGCTATAGAAACTGAAGAAATGTTGCTGAAAATATCCTAATGTTGTCAAGCAGCCCACCTACTCCGCAAAGGAAACCAGTAAGGAAACTTTGATGATAAAACCACACTGTCAGGAAAAAAAAGCTACAGAGCTGAAAACAGTCCAACAGGCCTGTGTAACTACCACTTTAGAACCACAGAAAAACACAGAAATGTCGCCTTTTTCTTCACAATAAACACGAGCACTGCAGTTATTTTCATCAACTGCACATCTGTCATCGAGCGCGTTTCTCCAGTCTCATGAAAATGTGTGTCCCTGTAGTGGTTTTATTGAAGGACAACAGTCCAAGGACTAAAATGCCAAGCAGTTGATGTGTGTAATGAGATGATTTATTTTTACCATCTCATATGTTTTGTGATTTGTCTGAATTGTCTACTGTAACAATGCATTTAATGAAGTACTATTGTTTTGGATCTTCAGAGAAACATGTTTGGCACAGAGACAGACTTTAGTTGAATTTAACTTCTCTAAGGAGGAAGTTCAGGGTCAGTGTGCAGAATAAAACGCACGGGCATGCAGCGGTTATGGATCAGGCTAGTGTTAAGGAAGGACTGCTGTCATGACGGCAGGATTTTGATTATCCTCACAAAGGCAGGGTGTTTATCAGTGTGTGAGCGTGTAGGAGTGTGTGTGTGTTGGCATGTGAGTTGTTGTTCAGAAGCAGGCAGCCAGTGAGAAAAAGACAACAAAAACCCCAGTGAAAGAAACACAGAAAAACAGACCGAGTGATTCAGACGTGTTGAGAGGCCGTCTGCTCTGTTCAGCTGAGTCAGTTTAGAAAGAAGCAAAGAAAACATGTCTGAAGAAAAATGCCGTTTTTTTTTAACAGTTCATGAACGCAGGCTTTGAGATTGCATCTCATATCTCGCCTAATATATTTGGGTCAAGCTGTTAATATGCATGTTCATGTAGAGATCACTGCAAGTAAAAACCGCTTCATGCATTACTGTGCAGTCACAGTATGTGATGAGGATTGAGGATGAGGATGAGTGAAAGAGGAACAATATTCTAGATCTAATTCCTTGCAGTTCAGTGATGAAAAGATATTCTGTCATATCTTATATGATGAGCCTAACTTGGTAGTTTGTCATTATTACTGCAACAGCATGTAGATTCTCTATTGTTTTAGACATGAAAACTAATTTGATCACAGTGAACTACAGTGTCTTCAGACATTTAAAGAGTACGATGCTACTGACATTACATGACTAAAACACACTGGTATAAAAATATACAAATGATGTGTGGTTACATTAAAACTTGAGCGAGTTCGGAGAGTGACACAAGCGTGCTCTGTTTATTGTGACGGGTTTCAAACATGCAGCCCAACCACCCCCCCGTCCCTGGCATACATGCAGCTGGCGAGTGCAGTGCATCATGGGCGCTGGCACGATGCTCAGTCTGCTTCTGATCCCCTCAGTCTCATCACAGATAAACACTCTGTACATAAGGACCAGAAGAGCTCTGCGGTGAGTGGTGTGACCTATATACACAAGCTGCTGTTACCGGCAGCTGCCAGCAGAGGATGCAGCTTCACCGTGGAGCAAGAGAAAGCGTCTCGTCAGCTGTGCTTATTGACAGGAGCATCTCACTGAACAGCAGTTTCATCCTTGCTTAACCATCGTCCGTCTGCTCCCAGTAACAAATGGACAACAGCTGATGTTCCAAAGGTGCCGAGCAAGCACTTTACATCCCAATTCTCCAGCGACATGATGATCTTAGCCTGCTGACAAACTGATCAGCATGCCACACGTGGGACAGTACAGAATACCAGAGCAGAAATGACAGCTAATGTGATTGTCCTGCAGGCTAATTTAAGGTCACATTTGTTTGTCTGGTCTCTAATGGCTAATGGTGGCATTTGGTTTGGTTTGTCTGACCCATGATCTTAGCCTCAGGGCGAGAGCACAATCATGACGGAGCACTTTTACTGTGCGTGTGCGCGCGTGCAACTGTGTCGTTGTGAGGACCTTCTGGTTCTTGGAGGATGGTTGGAGAGTTTTGACTTACATTTAAGGTTCAGGTTAGAATTACAGTAAGTTTATGTCACAGTAAGGAACCGGGGAATTCATCACGTTCGGGTCACAGCTATAACATCCACTGTGTGTGTTTGTGTGTGTGTTATCTGAGTCTGAAATGTCACATTCAGGTCCTCTCAAACCAGCCAGCCAATCAATCAACACAAAGTGCTGCGTGGGAGAGAGCAGGGATATGCATCTAACTCCCGTGAATACAACAGGGATCTGAATACTGTGTCTCTGTGTGTGTGTGTGTGTGTGTGTGTGTGTGTGTGTGTTGTGCATCTTCTGTCTCCAACTGCAAGTTTGTGTGCATTTCTGTGTGCTCCAGACTCACAGGCTTTGTATTGTACATGAGACTGGGGTGCCTGATTGAAAAAGAGAATGAGAAAGAGTGTGTGTGTGTGTGTGTGTGTGTGTGTGGATGTGTGACCTGGTCCCTCGCTTCCCCTCTAAACCCAGGTCACCATGCCTGCTCTCTGTTTTGCACCACAATGGACTGGCGCTGTTTTTGTGTACTTTTAGAGGGACGTGGAGGGGACAAAAACAACAATGGGTAGAGTGGTTACATTTAGTGATCGTCTCCCACCACCTCCCCCATCACCGTTTCTGAGCCAGGAAACAAAGATGCTTCTATTAAAGTATGCACTTTTAGGAAGCTTTCAAATATAAAACAATGACATACCATGTATGTATTTAGATACCAAGATATATTTATTACCCACATTTTCCTTAAACATTCATTCGTTTGTTACAGTTTATTTATTTGTTCCTAGTGTTTGGTGTGATAAGTAATTCTGACATTTAGTTAAATATTATTGTGATTTGGAGCACTGATTGGAAGTAAAAACAACTTTACAACTTACTTTTGGAAGCTATAATATTTGTCTTCTATAACAATAAAAACAAATTCAGGATGATTTCTAAGAGAAATTGGCTTACTATATGTATACTATAGGCATTTTGACTAATGCCTTTCTGTTTAACTCTAGGAAATACAAAATAATTATCAATTATGGCTTAGTTTGCCATGTTGGTTGACTATGTAGTTGGAAGATTTTGCCTTCACAGAAATATCTGGAATAGCAGCAAATTACAGTAAGATTTGGTTAGGGTATGTAAAAGCTACCCAAACCAAATCTTACTGTAATTTGTTGGCAGGTGTTTGAAGGTCGGCCAGACATTTGCTGCTATTCCAGATATTTATGTGAAGGCCAAAGGAACAGTGATTTTCAACACTGACATACAATATATTCTTTTGCAAAACTCATCTGCAGTTGAGCAGTCATGCTCTAATGGGAAGAGCCCGTGAAATCCCCTCTAACTACTGCCCCCCCATCTCCACCCCGCACTCCCTGGTCTCTCTGGGACGAGCCCGACACTGCTTCCATACATAGAGACCCACTGTGCTTCACATTCTCATGAACACAAACATGCTTTTGTCTGCTCGTTCCTCTTTCTCTGCTGCCTCTGTGTGTGTGTGTGTGTGTGTGTGTGTGTGTGTGTGATAGAGGGACAGCATGCACAAGTGCTGCCCGTGTAATCAGCTATATATTAAATAGTTTGAAACCCAGAATAATGAAAAAAAGAGGAAAATCAGCTTTTTGCAACAAGAGCAGAGTAGTGGATTGGAAGACTAAGATTTGTGTATGGGCAAATATTGTGTCAATATCCAAATGTTATTTTTCTTAAAGACTCACCACATAAATATATTCTGGGATTGCTTTACATGTGTTTGGTTAAATATGAAAGTTTATTAGTGACAAAACAATCATATGAGAGGAAAATAATAAAGGTTGTAATCAGCCTTTATAAAAATGGTGTGCATACTTCTCATACATCTGCGGGAGCTTATTAACTTTAACTCCTCATGGGCTTCAACAACGACATGCTGTGTCTTTAAAGTGCAAGGAATAGTTCAAAAAACATCAATACCAGAAATGAGCTAACTTAGCTTAGCATGAGCACTGTAATTGTGGGGAAACTGCGCGTTTACCTCTTTCTCAATACAAAGACATCAAACGCCTTTATACACTCGTTCTCGTGTGTTTAGTCTTTCGATTAAGCCAAGCTACGTATAGCCCGGCTCTTTACACAGCATTGGCTTAAACATCCCACAAAAGTTTCCAATATGGCAGCAGCATTGTACAGTAGATTTTATCTGGAAATGTCTACACTCATCCCCTCGAAATATCTAATACAAGCCCACAACTGTTTTCCCAGGGTTTAGAGTTTGAATTATTGCACATTTGGTGTGAACGAACCTCCACAGTCTTCCTGGTGTAAATGTGAGCCGAGCAGTCTGAGGAGCTCCTCCTCCACTCCGTGACTAAACTGTTGACCCTTCACGACCATCACCGCTCCACATTGTGCAATCAGGCCATTATCAATCCAGACAAGACCCACTATTCCCCTCTTTTGCTCCGTTTCTGTCCCCTTTGTCCTCCATTTCCCCCCCCCATTTTGTGCTCGTTCCCTCTCTGCCCTTTACGTCTTCAGTCCTCTCTCTCCTTGTGTCTCCTGCCTTTGTCTCCTTGTGTAATTGCAACGGATTCCTTAATTATGTAATAGCACGCACAGAATGAAGGCACAGCCGAGTATGCACAGGAGTTGTATTTCGAGAGACACAGCAGCAGTCCATTAATATTTTCTATCAAGCGAATGAATGCAGTCCTGAGGCGGAGTGTGCACAAACAAAGATAATGTCAGGTACAAATGTAGAAGACCTTTTTTCCCCCCTCATGGCTGTGATGGTATCTGCTGAGTACTCCTGCACTTACAGAGATCAAATCTATTGATTTTACACAATTGCCTTTCTATTCAATGGCACTGACAGTGGAGCTGCCTGAATGCTTTTCTTCGAGGGCACACGCACACAGAAACATGCATACATACATGTACACCACAACCACCAAAAATCCCTCCACACCAATAACGTTGTCATGGAAACCAGGCCTGGCTTTGCCTTTAGGCATGGAGACTGTTACCTAGCGACAGGGCACATACCCCCCCTCTTCTCCTCCTCACCTCACTTAGCACCCTCCTCACCCTTTTCAGAATAAAAGCCTCCACTAGGATGACTGGCATGTTGCAAAAACAAACAGACACCATTTATGTAAAGTTGTATGCTGAGGATTACATTATTAAAATAAACATTTTATTATTACTGACATATTACTTAATAAAATCAGTTATGGCAGAAAATACTGTGACCAACATTGCGACACAATTTACACAACACTGCACAGAAACACACACAAGTGAGTACAAGGAACATTAAAAGGCTGCTGATCTCTTCCATGTGACATTGGGACAGTCACAGGATCCACAAACAACAGACAAGCTCTCACACTCTTATCAAAGAGTTAGAAAGAAGCATATTGTCCCTCCTTTAAAGACATGCACAGCATTGGCCAACTGAGCTGGTCTTCGGCTTGGAGACAAGCCTCTAGATTTTGCCATAGCAACCAAACCCCCAGGAACGTACAGTACAATATATCCAGGATTTGTGAGTCTAATTTTCATGTTCTTCTTTAGACTTTAAAAAGCTCGTGTTCCATCCCTTCTCCCCTCACATATTATTTTTGTCATCATTGCTGCTACAATAGTCTTCATCATCTTTCTCAGGCTTCTCAAACTCTACCGTGTTTGATTTTAAATCTACAGTGTACCACTACATGAAGATGGACACTTTATTATTAATATTTTATAATACCATTATCTTAGAGCTGATATATCAAAATATTATATAAACTACAATGTTAGATTTGATACTGACAGCAAACACAGCAAGGTGCAGACCAATATGAGCCAAAATACAAGTATCTTAAAATTAAAACACGTAATTATAAAAATGTTGAAATGTTGAGTTTTCCTCTCCGCTGAAGGAGGATTTGTTGGGTTTCCTCTACATACTTGTATAGTTTTGACTTCATTATGTAAAGTGCCTTGAAATGACTTTGTTGGGAATTGCCGCTCTTTAAATAAAGTTGAATTGTATTGAATTCAATCTTTTACACCCCAGTTGCAATTCCTAAACATTAGTGCAAATATGTTAGTTTGCTGAATAAGAAAATTTACCATCTCTCTCTTTAAACAATTGTAGAAACTTAGTTCAAAAAAGAAATTAGTACGATTCTGCGCATCTATACTCACCCTTAAACTGCATGCAGTCATATTCAATTCTAAATGTGAATGAATCTCAAATTAGGCTGTAGCTCATTAAAGAATCAAAATAAATGTTGTAATATGACGGATATTAAATACTGCGCTGCCTGCTCTTACTCCTAATTATTCCTTCGCTCTCACCCTTTGTACCCTCCTGTCCTGTTCCTTCATGTTTTACTCGGGGCCCTAGAACGTACAAGCACTTAATCTCCATCTTCTTCATCAAATGCCTCATTAAATATATCCTGACCTTTCAATCCCGCCCTCGTTTCTTTATCCTTCTCTCACTATATTTTTCGATTTCACCTATTTCACTGAGATGGACGAAGAGGCAGAGAGTAGGAGTCCCACCCACTCGCCATCTTTAAATCTCCCATGAAACTTACCTCGACTGCAAATAATCTGTTTGGCTGTCCATGTATGGCAATATCTATGGCAAACCAGCATCGCTCTCGTTCTAAAAACTGAAACTAGAAATTACATAAATATCTGATGCAATCCTTCTCTAATTCAGGCAACGTTACTCTAAAGTGTACCACACTCACAACTGTGAGCGATCTTAAAACTCCCCCTTTCATGTTGTCCATTTCTCCCATTGCATTTCGTTTTCTTACATCTCGCAGTCTCGGAGCAGTAAACCACATTTTTTTTTGAGAGTACCTCTCTAGTCTTGCAGGAGTACCAGGTGGACAGAGATCAGAGAGTGGGAGGCAGAAGAGCTCACAATTACAGGTAGTAGCAAACGTCCGCCTCCAAAAATCAACCTCTTCGGTCACAAGTCTTTCCTGCCTAATCACAGATACAAATTTGCATCTTCGAGTATGTAACTAATTGCCTTTTCTCAAACATTTCACTTCAAACCTTGTGTTCTGCTTTGCTGTCGTTTTTTCACATATTCATGATCCTACTGTAAAAAACGTTTAAAAACCAGGATATGGAGCTAAAGTGATTCTAAAGTTGCTTCTGATGTTCATTTTCAGTTTAAATGTATGTAGCTTTTTATTTTCTGAAGTGACTAAAGTACAGTGACACATACACCGTAGAAGCAGAGCCTTCACCAGATGTGCATTATTAGGGGAGCAGGCAAATGTTTGGGGCTCACCCCCCCAAAAATATTGAAAACTGTCCACCTCAACGGACACTTACAAATAAACTTTAAAAGGATGTTTAAAGGGGTTTAAAGGGGGGACTAAAAGTTATTGTACGGAAAATAAATGTGCCGTCACTACTTCTCCTTCCAAGCAGGTGGTGAAAATCTAAATCAAGGACAAACTGATTGACCCAATGGCGTGTTCTTCGTTCAAGACATTCAAAAAAGTTAAATTCTATTCATTAGGTTACACTGTCAGTGTAATTAACCTGGCTGTCTTTCTTTGATAAGAAGGAAAATGACAGAGGGGTTAGTTTGGGGGCCTCCATGAGCTTCTCTGCCCGGGGCCCTCCAGAGTCTAGGATTTCCACTGGTTTTGCCAGACTAGTCACTATATATTTGATGCATATGTTGCATTTAAAAACTATGCTTTTAGTTTAGTGCAAACTCCACGCTGTTATATTTCATATAAGTTGCATAAATGTGTGTCTATATCTTTTTTGATACTAGTACATGCAACAGTTGCATGCATGTAGCATGCACATTACACATCACTGCAGTATGAATTATACTTGAGTGTGTGTGTCTTAATGTGCTGTTGATTTAATGAAGTAAAGGGACTTATTACAGCTTAATGCTGTGTGTCCTTTGGGTCAAGGACACAGTGTCAGTGATCCTGAGCAAAACCCTCACGAAGAACATCTTGAGCTATGCAAACAAATCAGCAGAAGTACCGAGGTTTGGGTTGAACACCACGGTTGGTTCAAGTGAGTAATTCTTAATGAGGTAATAAAAGCCTTTGCTTGTATAAATACAGAAGCTCTTCGGTTTTAACAGCAGTGTTGTAATGGATGCAAATGCTGTCTACGTTAGCGGCTATAATTAAAGAAATTGGCTAAATATTTCTCTTTTCGTAACCACTGTTTGAATTCAGGAAATGCTTTTCTCTCATTACAAAAGAATTTAAGATTATCAGATAATCTGTTGTTAAAAATGCTGAATTTAAATGTGTCTTTATGAATTTGTTCAAATCTGAAAGAGCTATGCGCTGGTTACTACAAAGGCATTACCAAAACGAATGAAAATAAACTTAATGAGCTTTCTGCTGTAAAATTTCTCATCTACAAGTCAAGAAGGGTTTTCTGCAACACCCTTTTTTGACACCCTGCTAACACATCTGCTGGTATGAGGCTGTAAATGCACAAAACGGTAAAAATCCCATGCTGCACACACCGTTTTGTCTACCCACTGCAGAATCTGACTCTGTGGCTCCTACACAACAGTAATACATTGATCAGTGCTAAGTACCGCAGGCACTAACGCAGGCCAACCTGCCTCCCTGCAGGTGTCTTGCCAATAGCAAACAACAGATTCTCTCTGCAGATGCAAATTAGGAGAAGGAAACACTATCCAGTCAGTGCAGGGATCAACTAGCCCTTGCTGCATATCGTCATGTAAAAAGCTTTATGTGATGCTGCCACACTTCGGTATCCTGCTGGGCTGCAGATAGACACCCTGCTGTTACCATGCAGCTGTGCCTCCTTTCTCATTTATACAGAGTATTCGGGGACAGTTATCGAGTTTTGATTCTCTGTCTGGAGTTATTTTGCTTCCTGTTTGGTTTCTGGTAGTCTGGTAATTGTTGCAAATGTTCAGGCTGTACATTAAATCACCAATATTGAAGTAACTGAAACAAAAACACTGCAAGAGAAACCCCATTGGTGGATTACATGAACATGAGGATGAAAGCATCTCAGCATTAATACTGAGAAATTCTGCTGAAAATGATTATGATGTTCCAGTGCAACTGTAGAATGTATCAGCTCCAAGTTACTACCTGCTCACTTATATTAAGAGTATTGGTTTCCTGTACTTGATGATTATCAGGTCTTAGTGGATCTGTGTCATGCTGCTTGTTATGCACAGTTCAGTTTAAATGGTGACTCATGAGGCTGCAAGTACAGTATACAGTAGGAGTTGAGATGCTTTGATAAACTTCTTTGTTAGAGACAAGAAACTTTTAAATTAGACTTGGATGTAAATGGGCCGGAAACTCCAGCCAACTAGCTCAATCAAATACTGTCTGCTCTTGGAGCGCACCCAAAATTCAAGCGATCACATGGCGATCACTTCAAATGAGCAAATGAGTCCGTCCATTCGTTTTAGCCAATGATCTGGGTCCAAGTGCACGACAGCAGGCATCCTTCCAGACACACACTCATAATTAAGGAAACACAAGTTTCTTCTAACATAAAGTGGGAGCCTGTTTGTATACCTGTAACATGTGTAATTATAGTATTAAGGTGCATGGCCTATCAGTGTCTTTTGTTTCTCGTTGTTTTTCCAGAATTGTATTGTATCCAATCAAAACTTGAGCCTTGGAGACAACTATCACGTTGGCAGTTTGTGAATTTAGCCGGTGCTAAATCAGTAAGTTGTGAGCGCTATAACTGAGTACTGTATTTTAAGTATTGTTTGAGTACAGCTATGGATTAAATGCCTACATTCCACCACTTGTCAAGACTACAGCTCTGGGAATCTCATAATTTTGCTGACATGATCAATAATTATCACATCTCAAAACACGAGATGGATTAGTTAATGGACACATTATGATTTATTCATACTAGTGATAAAATCACAGTCCGCTATGATGAAGCACTAACAGCACATGTTCCACTTTGAACAATACAAGTTTGAGCAAGGCAGATTTCACACTCAGACGACATTTAAGCGGGTTGTACACTTTGTCGTTTTCACAGCTCAGGGCAGTGCTACCAGGAATAGTTGTGGTGGGGTATAGTGCAGTGCTACTCCCCCGTTTGCCTCGGTTAATACCACAGTCATCATCTCTCAGCCATTACTTCCCACTTTGATTCTTCATAACTCTTGTTTTAAGCCTCCTGGTGCTCTTTATGGCACAGACACAGGGTCGCCTTTGAACTCGCCATCATCACAGAAGCGTCTTGCTGCTGGGAAACATTAGGATTGATTTCTGACCATTACTCTTACTTTGATGTCCCTCTCGCTGAGAACATTGCCTCTGTTCATTGGCCAAATAAAACACCTTGTGAAGCATCATCTCTCCTGTCTTTCTTCAGCGGCGTTGCTTGTTCTCCTCCCCTCTAAGCCCCCTTGTTTCTTCTCGGATGTTCTGTTTGCATGCCTTTAAAGAGATTCCCTACCCCGGACCACAGGATTAATCCTTGTGTGGCCTGTCATTTTCTCTAACCGTTCCCTCTCCATGCAAAGCACAGGCCTGGGCAGCGAAAGGAGGGATGTTGGAATGAAGAGGAAGAGTGGACACTGTGATACTGTGCAAAGATTATGTGATGAGGAGAAAAATCTTTGGAGGAGAGAGGGAAATATGGCAAAAAGGAAAGCAACAGAGAGAAATAGGCAGGCTCGGTCATTTTCCTTAAAGATGGTCTCATGTCCAATGAGGCAACGGATACTGCCGGCGCTCATCAGTCCCAAAACCGGAGCAAGAGAGAGAGCGGCGGGAGAGAGAAAGGAGAGGAAGTGAGCAAAAGAGAAAACGTTAATCTGGGGAGAAGCAGTGAAGCGCCGGAGAATATAGGCCACTGGCCCATTTTTCATTCAGGAGAAAAGAAGATTTACTGTGTGTAAAAATAGTGTAGTTGATTCAAATAGCTTCTATTTAAACAATGAGGGCTCTTTAATTTTTTTTACAGTTTCTTTCCCCGTATTTTGATTTGTCTTGTTTTTTGTATTCTCATGAAACTTGCGGTCTTCATTTTAACAGTCATCTCTAGCAAATTTTTAATATTTAAATGTCACGTCAGGGAAAATTTCTATGCATTTCATATATTCCAGCTTTTTTGTAGAATAAGTTACCAGAAGCACACAAGCTTCTCAGATGTCAACACCAATGACAGCCAGCATCATCTTTCAGTTCAGTTCTAAAACATTTTAGTTTTAGCATTGGTTTGAGCATTCTAAAATAAGATGGTATTATCATTTTTGACAATACCATCTTATTTTAGAATGCTCAAACCAATGCTAATTATTATTGCATAAACAAGTGAGTCTGAACAGAAATTTTATAAACTTATTAATAATCCAACAGTTGCAGAAGTCATAAGCTCTAAAGTCTCTATGTCCAAAATCTACTGAAAATACTAAATGATGTAAAAATCTTAACCACCTGCACAATAACTTTGGTTTGAGTAACGTTTGCTGAAAACCATATCCAGCTGTTTTTTGACACCAGAACCTGTAAACGTTTCATCTCCAGTAATGACTGGGCTCAGGGCTGCAAACCACATCGCAGCTGGAAATACTGAGCACTCAAGGGGTTTTTATCCAGAAAAACACATTGTCAGTACGTATACTAGACCTCTAGTCTCTCTAGTCTATTAAGTTGTGAAAACAAGGAAAGTAAAAGTGTTGAATGTCATATTTCAATCAAAAACATGTAGTTCATTGTGAATTAACAGGATTAGAATTTGACTGCAGATTACAGATGCAAAACCCATTCCTGCTCTTTCTCACAAAATTCAAGAATGGGGAGGAGTCACTTACAATATCACGTACACAGCACAATATCTGTGTTGAAGTGTTAGGGTTTTTTTGGAATTAGTGCAACCAAATTACAAAATATGTTCTTATCTACGTTTAGTGATATCCTGGTGTTGGGATAATCTGCCAATATACTGCAGTGAGTCTGGGTCAAAGTAGTCTGTACCTATTTACATCAGGAGCATATTTTGAATCAATCAAATAATTTACACATGGCAACTTAAATGCATGTATATAATAATGAGTGCATTTATGTGTTTACATGTGCCTCTGTGCTTCTTCATCCCTCTCACTTTTCTAGAGACAAACAACATCAGGGAACAGTTTGTGATGTTAGATCCAACAGTCAGTTCTCCCTAGTGACACACACATGCACACACTCAGTGAGCAACTTGTGGATGTGTCCTGCATACAGATACCTCTCATTTTTTGGCACAGTCTTTTTATAAAGCCAGGGTGTAAAGGTCATTGGGAGAGAGCGAGAGCGAGAGAGAAACACTACAGGAGACTTTCAGCAAGTAAAATGAAGGTTGCACAGAGTGAAGGGGAAAATATAATACACGGCGAAGGGTGAAGCGAGTCCTGCATTTGTTGATCAGTACTGGATGAAAGTGAACAATCACACTGTTCTGTACAGATGGGGACGGATTCATTAGTGAAACTGGGTGAACACACACGAAATGCTGAGTGAGGAAAGATAGTTTGAAGAAAGGACAAATAACAGATAAAATTAGAAATGTAGAGCTACTTTTGAACCAAGATTAACATGAAAACACATTTGATCTGAAAGAAATCAAGCTTTCTAGGGCTTCAATGGATGGAAAAGAAGACATTTGAAGGAGCTGCTGTTGAGCTGTGTTGTGTGCTGTGGAAACCTGGCTGTGTCTCACCAGCCGAGACTTTACTTCCTGCTGTCACCATGGACACATTTCCTGGCCCTGGGTCTAAGGCAGCGGAAAAAACAGTGGCCGCCAAGGGAGAGAGGCAGACAGAAAAGGAGAGAGGGAGAAACCGAGACGAGTGAGAGGGCTGATAGTGGGAGAGCAGAAAGGATAGAGGAGGAAAAGAGGGGAGAAAAAGTGGCAGCTGGACTCAGCATTGGAATTAAAACTGGAGCTAATCCCTTCTGCTTTGTTCAACTCTGCCGTCTTCCTCTTCTCTCTCCGACTCCCCCCACCTCAGGGGTCAGCTTTATGTGGAGACATTCTGCATGTCAAATCATGTGCTCAAAAATTGGACAAAAGATGCTTCAAACATATCCACAGGAACATGTTTAGGCTGCACGTCAGACTTTGAATAGCAGCTATGCAACTTACATATGCATCAAATACTGATACTGCATTTTAGGTCTTACTGGGAATAAAAACTGAAGCTCCAGAGGTTAAAAGTCGACCTTTGGGAGCAGTGAGAATAAATTAAAGCAGTAAAGTCTAAGCCTGACCGCTGTTGAAACCAACCTTGGATTTGAATAATTCTTTGAGTGCTCATCACCTCAAATGACCCTTTGCTTCACTGCTGGAAGCCTCAAATTTACACCATCCAGTCAACACTGGTTCTTTTAGTAATGACAAAGATCATTCCCCAACCTTAAACCCAATGTCTCAGCTCGGACCATGAACCATAAGTCATGATAATAAAGGTTGCAGGAATAAAGATAGGTTAGTACTGTTTAGGTCATGTCTGATAAAGTAAAAGCAAATTCTTAGTTTAATGGACAAACAGGCACATATGTGGGCTGCTGATTAGCATTAGTGTAGCATAACAAATGCATCCTTTAAAGTATATGAAAAAAAAACATTTTATAACGTTTTATACTGTGGTTTATACTGTTAATGCCTCATAGTCTGCACATCTCTACAATGCTCAGTAATGTCTAACTCTATGCATGAATAGATGTATGAATATGAACAGCTGCATGTTTCACACGCATGTGGATGAATGCTCTGGTGTGAGCGAGAGAGACAGAGAGAGAGTGAGAGAGAGAGACAGAGAGCGAGAGCGAGAGAGCGAGAGCGAGAGCGAGAGAGCGAATTACTCCATCCTCTGCCACTGGAGCTGCCTTCTGCTTAATCTAAATTCTAAATGGCAAATGGTTCATCATGGCTGCAGGAAAAGACCAGATGGCCATGACTAAAACCAGAGAGAAAGAGAGCGAGAGAAAATGTGTGTGTGTAAGCAGGAGACCGAGAGAGAGAGAGAGAGAGCGAGCAGATGTGGTGTGTGTCGGTTCAGGAAAAGATACTGGCTGCATAAAAGGAAGTGAAATAAAGACTGACAAGCAAATGAGATGCAGGTAAATAGGTTAGAGCTTGTGCAGAAATACCAGGAGTGATTTAGTGAACTCCCACACACAGACACACACACACACACACACAGCCCTTTGTACATCCTCTAATCAAAGCAAAGCCCTGTTTATTCTGGGACAAACCTCACGACTCGGTGACCCTGCAGTGACAGCGGCAAGGCCAAAATGGAAGACGACAGTGTGCAGTCACGCAATGCACCGCCGCGACGCTCAACCCCCGTCAGGTCTAATTCTCTAATCCATTAAAACCCTGCTTCCATGCGGCTAAGCTACCGTAAGCAAGTCAGTAACTTTCAGTACCTGATAAGTTGGCAAGTCAACAGTCATTAGAGGCCGTCTAGGCTTCCAAGTAGGTGTAAGCTGCTGGTGTTGCTGTTAGTAATGTCATTTCTTTTTGTTCTGATGATGCAGGTGTTGCTGACTGGAGCTGAAATAACATTTTACCTGAAATGAAATGAGCCTATTGGATAAACCTTTTGTAAACCACCATAAGATGCTGTTTTATAGCTGTTAGAAATATTAGAAGCCTTAGTATAAAATGGTAGATTACCGTGAGTAATCTTTGACTTTTACTATCCTCTTATCAAAAAACAATGACATCCACAATCAATTGGGTGCAAAAGAAAAAATATTTCAATCTAAATATTCACTAACTGCATGTATGCAGGGTGTTCCGCCACACCTTGCTGTCCTTCTCCTCAGAGAATAGATGTTTTTTCTGTTGTCATGGAGATTTCATGAAGTTTTGCTTCTCCATAACAACTGAGCAGACTCCATCTGCTGAGGAAGACAGTAACACATCATTTAAAGCCCCACATAAAGTTTCTGAGTGGTGTTTGAGTCAAGACTCACGTTTCCAGAATTAAAGAAACATGCTTCTTTTCTTTCTTGATTTTCTTGAGTTTGACATTCTCTTAGATGGGTCTGTTGGGTCTAAAGCTGCAGCCAGTTGACAGTTAGAAGGTAATACGATAATTGTGATAGTTTGATAGATGATTTAAGTGTATCAAACATATTCATTTCCATCTATTTGATTAAAGTTAAAAGAGTAACCCTTTCATCCTTTTAACACATTAACCCTCGGGATTATGTGATCACGCCAACGTGATTAAGTCACACGCTCTCTTTAAGATGAAGTAGAAGGAGGACGAAGTTTTTTTCGATTTTTTGCAGGTCGTAAGTGCAGATGTCAAATACTATGACCTATCGAATGATGTCGATAGGTCAAGTAAAACTAGAGTTTTAATAAACGGGTCTCTAGCTTCGTCTTGAATAGTCTCATCTTCTTTTTTTATGTTGCAGGAAGAATGTTTCCTGTGTGGTTGTAGTAGTGTGCAGTGTGTTATTACAGTATGTCAGAATGAAAATAAATAACTGCCAACACCAGATACTGGTAAAATATAAAAGGCGAAATAAAAAATATTCAAAAACAATCAGATATATCCGACTCCGAGGGGTTAATCTGGTTCTACTGCACAACATATACTGAGATGAGTCAAGAGTACAATATTTTTCCAAAAAGAAAGGGAGTGAAAAATAATAATTTCAGTATTACACATGCATAGATAACATTCCAACTATGAAAGCCATACTATTCAGATAACAAACCTGCATGCGCCTCTAAAAAGCAAATTGTGCTCATCACCTTTTGTCAGACCTTATTGAAACACAGAGAAGCCACCGACTGAGTGGCTCACACAGTGCGTAGGCACATATAGCAAAAAACAAGTGTGACTCTATTAGCAGATCTTCATGTAACTGTAAATCAATGTATCATAGATACTGCACATTTGCATGATCGTGTTGTAGACGGATGCCAAATATCTTGCTCCAAAACTCTAGAGTAGACAATGCAACCACAGCAACTATGCTAAAGTTGCAAAGGCTGCTTGTCTTTGTTTGTCTTTGTAGGCGGAAGCTATAAACTGCCCACAAACGAAAACCTATTACATCATGCAGAGTTTGCATCTTCACACGTCTCATCTGGTAGATCTGCAATTGGAACCTTGCAAGAGGAACTACTACTTTTACTTAAAAGTTTGGTTTGCTGACGGTTTTCTCCTCTTTTGTTGTATCTTGTTTCCCTCAAACATGACAAAATCTGGCACTTCTCTCAGTCGCTTTCACTCCCTCTCATCAATTCATTTCAACACTATAGTGTTGAATAAAGTGTCACATTGTGTTTGAAGAGGTGCGGGTCTTATTTTATAATTCTGTCTACGGTTTCATAAAAATGCTTGAAATGAATAAATAGACTGGAAGTAAGTGGAATCATCTCACCTCGGTGCCTCTCACCTAATGAGATTTTAAGACTGAAAACACAACTTTGAATGCCATTTTCAAATCTCTAATTATCACTGAAACACATCAGATACAACAGTCCTGACTCTCATCCACTGTGACAGTTTGCTGTGACAGAAATGCTATGCTGTGTCACATCAGTGATGGAAGGAACCAGATATGAAAATTCATGGAAATGTATTTCTGTCGTCGATGCTTCATTAGCGTTTGGGCTTTATGGAAGATAAAAATATCTTTGTGCCTCTGGGAGGAGAGGGAACGTGGAAGGGAGGGGCTGCGTTTGTGTGTGTGAATGTGTGTGAAGATGAAATGAGTTGTTTTTTTTTCCTGCTGTGAATGTGTGCACTTCTTGTCGTTTTGTGCACAAGCGAGATTGCAATGGCGGCATCGTTTTGAGCAATATTTTCTGGCAAAATGTGACAAAAGGTGCAAATCACGAGCTGACGTCAGCCTCTCCAGACACCCTGCTGTGAAGTCAAGTCAGAAATATCTCTCCTCCTCATCTCTCACTACTTCGCTCCGAGGCTCATCCTCTTCTGCCTGCTCCTTGCAGGCTTTTGTAAGCAGGTATTCAGCACGGCATAAAAAACTTGAGTCCACGAAAACAAAACTAAAACAAGTTTGTAGCTACAAATTCATCCAGGAGCATTTTACCACAAATGGCAACATACTGTGTGACTGATGCACCTTTCTGACCTGTTCTGACAATACATAAAAGACTAAATTGAGCATCATTAAACTAAATTGGAATAATTTCTGATCCATTCATTTCACTCTGACCTGTTGGAAAATTACAGCGCAGTAACAGGTTTGTAACAAGTAGGTGTCGTGTCTAAAACAGGCAGTGAGCGACAAGCCGAGAGAAGCCCGAAAAAGGTTTAAAAAGCTGGAGTTTTATTTTCCTGGATACCTGAAAAAGAAAAATCACAACCATCTACAAGTCCTGGTGAAACCTCAGTCACATTACATCAAACTCAGCAAACACCAAGACAGGCAGTTAGGTTAACAGAGAGACAACTCACAGAAAGCCCAAGCTGCCAACACCGTCAAACTGAATTTCAAACAAAAAGGTTGAAGTACGGGCAAGACTCTACCATAAATACCAGTCCTGTGATGTGCTGGTAATTTGTTGTATTCCTTCAAAATTCCTGGTGTGCACGTTAAGCCCATGAACTTCAGAAGCCAGGTTGCATCTTTCCCAACACGACCAATCAAAAACTGAACGTGCAACAACCAATGACCAGCACAAATGCTGCAGAAAAGCTATGAATGCACCAGCAATGTTTTTGCAAATCAATCTTAAAACATGTTTTAAGTAAATACATCTTCTCAAAACATATATTTTTTGATTAGCAGATTTTGATTTGAGTATGCAACGCAGAGAAAAGTTTAATATTTATCACATAATATACACAGAGTCCTCAAACTAGAACCATACGAAGCATATTTTTTTGCTCCAGTCTTAAAGCAGCACTTTTACTTTCAGTTTATCTGAATATATAATAATAATGAAAATTTTCAGAGAGGATTTCACTGCATAATGGGCATTTGTAGTTTTGTGGCTCAACTTGCTGCTAAAGGCTGAAACATGCAAAACCTAATAGTCAAATAAATACGGCCTGATGTTTAGTCAAAACCCATTTTAACATGAATTCTGAGCTTGCTCGCCCTCCGTTTGGCACATTTAATCGGATGCTGACTTCAATTGTCATTATACATCGTTTCCCCAGATGTGCAGCTCTGCCTGTTCTACGAAAGCCGAGACAGACAGGTGGACATGTAGTCAAGTGGGAAAACCAATTAAGAGCCAAAACATTCAGACCCATTCAGCCTGCAGGGAAACACTGTCAGATGTTTTGATTGGTTGTCCGGTAATCCAGAAAATCAGACCGGGGTCTCGCTGGTATCTTCTGATCATCAGACGCTGTGTTTGCGTGTGCACGGGAACATGAGCACAGAATTAAAAAGACACGACGAGAAAGGCCTGAGGGAGCGCAGGGGGAAGACGAGCGGAGGAAGGAGGATGAAAGTGGAATCGGGCGTGTTGAGATGTTAAACTCATGCGGCCTGTTGTTAAGTTACGCTTTCGGTGTGCGCAGACTTCTGCCCGAGACGCGTTTACAGCCAGACTCCTGACAAGAAGATGAGAGCCAGATGGCAGAGCAGAGGCACTCTAATGGGGTTTCATTTCCTCGAGGAGTTAAAGTTCACAGAATGAGCTCATCATTTGAAGAAGAACTGTGCATACTTTGGACAGAGCGACACGCAGCAACCAACAAGCAGCAACATTCATTCAGCAAACAGTTCAGCCTGATTCACCCGCACATCACAGCAGCCTACATGAAGCCAAGTCAGGTGAATGACACTCTAAACACCTACTCCCTGAATAATTACATCAAGAGTCACAATTATATTTGACACAAGTGACAGGACTGTACAACAGAATATGTTGTCCTTATTTTCTCAACGGATTTCTGACAAAAACTGTTTGTGCAATTATTAATCTAATGATACTGAAGCAGTGGATCTTCTACGAACAACTGCCCAATCTCAGCTGCAGCCAATTACCTGTGTCCATTATGTTTCCATCACACAGAAAGATCAAAAAATATATCTGCTGATATGCAATTACAGAGAAAACAGGTTTCCAAGGTGCGTGCTCATAAAAGTTCATGTAGGATAGAGGCAGAAAAATAAGACAAAGACATGTGAGATTAAGAATTTTTTTCCAAGTGTCAAACTATTATTTTGATGGTCTAAAACAATTAATTAAAATCTGTTTTTCTGCCACTATGTTGTTCCAAGCCTCTATTTGCTTCTTTCATTGTGCAGAGAAAGACACGTAACACTTCAGGTGACATCAACCCAGGCGAGTCTCACAAACACTCATTTCTCATTTTCATTTCTCAAATGTGCTCATTCTCCAACAGTTTCCTGTCACTGTCCACACCCTTCATCTTCCTCCATTCAACCCCTGAACATCCCCGCCACCTCCATCCTCCCCATTCACTGCTATCACTTTTCTATCACGTTCTATTTTTTCCCCTGCCTCTTTTTCTAAGACTAACATATTCTGATCTGCTGTTTGTGAACCCGCTCTCTCCACCCCTTTGTCTTTGAATCACACGTTACATTCTGAGAATCAAGATGATGTAGATTAAAGTATTGCAGTGCCTCAGCGAAGGTGTATTACTATTATTTCTGGCTTAATGTGAATGGAAGCTACATATCATTCATATGTTATTGTCCAAGAATAAAAGTATTTATTAGAAAAACCAACTATGTGCTATGTTTAATTTGCTTAATACATGTGTAGAGGTATAAAAATATTTATTATGTTTTTGCAAAAAGAGCCTCACACTTGGGTTTGCTGCCCTCAATTTCTGGAGATTTCCCCGCCCCCACCCTGCCTTGAAGCCCCCAGGCAGCATTTCCTCCCGAAGCACATCACAGTGACTTTCAGTGTGAAGAGGCTGTTTTCAGGGGCAGAGAGTTAAATGAAAAAAGCCAAAGAATGGAAAGGAATGTCAAGAATGGCCATTTTTACATGTTTATATTAATGTACAGATTAATGTGCAGATGTTTGAGCTTTTGGCACAGTTTTCTGTTAGGAAGAACCAGGGAAGCCATGTCCCTGTTCCCAGGGCTTAGGTTAAGCTGGCTAAGCTGGCAGTAGCCTACTGTAGCTTCCCATTTAACCCAAAACAGCAAATATTTCAGCATCCAACTTGTTATTATCATCATTTTTCATTGAAATAAATGTATTGATCTTGCTTTCACACTAAACAAAACAGACAACACACGTCTTAGGTTCAGTTGTTTCACTTCATAGCGGAGCGTTGGATCAGAGGTTTGCCATCACCATGTGACCTCGACTGTAAATACAGTTGATTCATCTCAACACAAAGGTTAGAAAACGAGTGGAAACAGCGAGTCGGAGTCTGACTCAAGGTTCAAAAGCAACATCTTGTTTGCTTAAGCCATACGAAAGCAAAGTGCAAAACCATACGTTCAACATGTCCTGATGTACACGTTCCATTAAATAATCACTTCTATCTAACAAGCTGCACTTGCTGTTTTTTTTTATTTTAAATGAGCAGTACTGAAAGTGAAACATCTGACTGGGAAAGGGTAGAAGACATTGCTTTTAGCGGGTAAAAAGGAGCCTTCGCCACAGCTCTCCAAAACCTGAAAGCAACACCTCCACCACAATTTCAGCATCCTTCCGCTCTCTGCGCCTCTCAGCAACATGCAAAGCAGGGCGTGAAATAAGCGACATACACACAGGGTCACAATCACTTACGTAGACATGCAAAACAATGCTGATAAAAGGCCCACTGACTTTGAGGGAGCCGGGTTCAGTTCCCCACACACGTCGCACACAACACTTTGCATAAATAACTTCAAGCAGCAGACTGAACCAAAGAGAAAGAAAAACTAAAGTGGAAAAAAACAAAAAAATCTTTTCCTGTTTGGCTCCTGCCTGATCCCAGATGGAGAAATAACGTGATGGAAAAATGCTGCTGGAGTATTTGGACTAAACAGGAAAGACAAAAGCAAGAGAAAAAGGAGACTCTGCTCATGTGGTCTGCTCATCAGGTTCAAGACTTGATGCATTGCAATGCAGGTTTTTGCTATTTGCTGTATATTGTCACACTGTAGGCGTATCTGTATGTTTGTGTCTGAATATGACAGACACCTGCACAAAGCTACATTCTCACCTTATCCAAGCTGCTATCAGCGTGTGAACATTGCGCTTCCCACATCATGTTTCTCTCCCCCATTGTTGGGCAGTGGTATTTAAAAGTGTGAGGCATATGCCGGAGTGTTAGCCTGCGACACCATTTTTGTTCAGCCAACCCGACTGTCTTTACAGTAACAGCTGCTATCTTGCCTGTCAGGGTGGAGATTGAAAAAAGCTGCCCCTCGGATGACGGGGTAGATCCAAACACATGTTGACCAATTCTTCTAAGGACTTTTGTTATTGACCGCAGCAGCTTTAATGTTTCTGATTAAAACAAACCCATGTTGGCGCCTTAAAAACAAGGGTAATAAACACTGTTTGTCCACAAAGTCTGATTTTGCTCTCTGACAAAGTCACCTAACGTCCTTTGGTCCTAACCACCAATATTTCCGCAATTGCCAATGTGCTTTGTCAACTGTAAAACAAATATAACAAAATTATATTTCAGCTAGAGCTAAATGGGATGTTTTAGTCGTAAATGTGGGTCGCCATGAACATCTGCAAAATAACCCTTTTCTCAAATAATGAACTATTTGTTTAATCTTAAAATATAAGTAAATAGGGACTATTAACTCACTGTTAACCAGACAAAAATAAAAATCTTAAAATCCATTTCTATCATTATTCTACAACCAAATTCACAAATTTTGGACCTCACAAAAAAACTAGAAAAACCAAAAACAATAAATAGTCGTTAGGACTCTCACAACTGCAGCTTTAAACTAATCGCATCTTCTCCACCCATGACTACAGGAACGCAGCTAAATCAACATTAATCCTATAATCAACTTCCCCCGGCTGTCTGAAGTTGTGAAGACTCGCAATGATTGCATCAAGCTAAACTTTGTCCACACAATTAAATCAAGACATATATACACAAACACACAGACACAGTTACACAGCAGGCTTTGGTCCGGATGCCGGCATTCTCCACGGTAATAATGGGGCTGTATCCCATTGTAGTGCACAGTTCACTGAGGCTGGCTCAACTCCAGATGGAGGGGCAGCGAGGAAAAGGAACAGGATGCCATAACCTCAGCTCAAACAGTGGACAAGAGCCACAGCTGCACACATACACACACACACACACACCTAAGCCTGCTTCAGCCCACATGAATGCTTGAATCTCCAGAAAAAACAAGAAACCAAACACACACACATCTCACATGCAGTGTAGATTTCTACTGAATACAGAAAGACATGAGCACTGTCTGAAACATATTGGCCATTTTATTGAAGGAGTCAGCTGCATTGACCAAAAAATAAAAATAAAAAAAACACTGCAAAACTAGCCTCAGTGCACACTGAAATCACACATTTACACACACCTTAAGTAAAACACACAAAGAAAGTGTCGGCTGTGATCACGCAGCTGCACTGTCTGACACAAGCAGAAAGTAGAGGTGATGGTGGTGCTGGAAGCGGTGGAGGAGTGGGAGGAGGGGAAACTGCCTTTTGTTGTATTTTCACTCAGAGAAGCTGCAATGTGAGAGAGGATTTGTCGCTGAAAAGTAATAATGTTATTCCGCCCTGTTCCGACCTGTTTAGACGAGAAAGCCAAAAAGCCTCTTTCACAGTTCTCTGCTAGAGCTGGTTTACTCCTGCAGCAGGGACAAATAGAGACCCCTAACAAGACCCACAGAGGCGGGACTTTTTTCTAATCAGTTACCTGCTACTCACTGTTCAAGGCAATAAAACAAATCAATTTCTTGTAAAACTTGTGAATCTCTAACATATTTGTGTAAAGCCTGGGATCCAATTATCACATTTTGCTGATAAAGATCTTGCAGTCAAGTAACTGACAGAGTAGTAAAAATGAGCCTGTCAAATATGATGCATTTGTAAATACCAAATATATCTAACTAGAAGGGAGACAGAGTAAAACACAAAACGATGGATTTTAGCCACAAACAATAAAAAGTAAGTAAGTGTCCTCTATGAAACATATGTGGGAGACAGAAGACTGACCCCAAAAATATAAACAAATAACCAACATGTCCTCTTAGCTGCCCCCACACTAGCGCAAATGCAATAAAGTGATGTAGCTTTTATGCCGACCATGCATCACTGTATCAGCTGGCCTTTAGATTTCTTCACCCCTGACCCTCAGACAGCCGAAGTCATGATGACAGACGCAGAACTAAGATGAGTCTGAACGAGTGACTATAGATCACATTACTAATCTAGCTATGACCTTCCTTTTCTTTTAGCCAAATATGAAAAAACAAACAATAATGCAATAAACAAACAGCTGCTTGTTTTTTTAAAGCTGTAAGTAATGGAAGAGCTCATTACTTTTAGCAGAATCTTCCTTGAAGGCTGCTGCGAAATGATTCAATTAAGAGGAGTTTTAATCACAAAGGCCAAACTTCACCGTACTTTGTGTAACCAAACGCTGCCGATTCCTTTTTTTGTGTGTGTTGTTGAATTCCTCGGAGAGGTTTAAGTGCGTTCTCATGCACACGCCCTGCATGAGCACTAAAAGGCACCGACACACACAAGTGCACCTCTGAGACCTTGAGTTACATAACAACGATTCTATGGCTCTTTGTTCGTCTCATTTTCTGCAACTCTGCAGAGGTTCTTTCTTCTGTAAGTAAACTTCTTATCAAACATGACATTGCACTGCTGCAAGTCTAAATGCTGGAGTAAGAGAAAACGCTCATTTATTAACACGACCTCACTGATAGATCCAGCTGTAGTACCCATGTACACATCTGGGTGGGTACAATATTTTCTAAATGTCTTAAGTACAAAAAGGACAAGTGTGTTTCTCAATGGAGCTCTGACATTAGCCTGTAAAAATGATTTTATGGAGGAGTTTAGGATTACTCTTCATCTTGAATTGTCAGCATTTTGGTGAAGATAAAATGACGTGGGCGGAGAGAACATCTATACCCCGATCCTCAATCTACAGCAACTGCCACTAGAAACAAGAGATGCCGCTGTGGTGAGTCTAAGAGAAAAGTGGGGAGGGGGGGGTGAGAGAAAAGAGGGGGAGAAGAAAAATGTAAAAGGAAAGAGGAAGGAGAGGGAAGAAAGGGGGAGGAAGGAGGGTGCAGTCTGAGTCATCGTCAGTTATAGACATCATCTGAGCAGAAGGGGGAGAAGAGACAAGACACATACACACTCACAGGAGAGGCAATTTTCAATGGCAGCTTTCCCCCGTCTTAATGGGGACACGGAGTCAAACGTTCAGGGACTGTGGGGAATGACTGTCTATATTGGAGCCATTGACCTCTCTCTAACACACACACACACACACACACACACACACACACACACACACACACAGTACCCAACACTCCATTAGAGATTAAACAAGTTGTTCAGTCTATTTTGATGACTTCAGGCGTGACTCAAAACTTCAGATTCCTCTCCTCTCCCACATCCTCCCCGTCTCCCCCTCTCTACCTGTCTCCATCTCTCTCTCTCTGTCTCTCAGGCCTCCCTGTTGTTCCATTAGTGGATTAAGCTCGCTAGTACCTGAGAGGAAGATAGGTGCAATTCAGAGGAAATTAAACTCCGTCCATCACCTTGCATCTGGGGGATGTGAGACATCCTACTGGCATACTTTACCTGCCTGCCATCAGCTCTATTATGGATTTCTATAATAACACAACGGCAGAGGAATTCACTGCAGGACTTCATGTGCTGTTCTGCCATTTCTCCTCCACATTATTGAGGCAATAACTCACAGTTAAATGAGCGGTCCCAGTGGCAGAGCAGTACTATGCAGATATTTACGGCCGTGTTGCACTTGCAACCTGTTGATTAAGAAGAAAACATCACCTCATAGTGTTTGCAAGCGAGACCGAGTCTGCAGCCATGCAGCGGTTTTGTGGGGCAGAATGTAGAGACACTGGTGTTAAATGCTACTGTGCTCACAGTTAATACAAACTGACGAAGACAGAGTGAAGCTCAGGCTTGTAAGAATCTCATATTAAGTCAAATCAGACAATGATGACGTTGAGCCAAGTTAGCCAAGATTTTTTTTTATTTCTAGTAAAAAAATATGTGTATTTCTTGACAAAACCACCATTAGCAGACACGTGGTGCATAGTACTGTTACATAAATTCATGCAGCCGTGAATGTACCACAATTACAGAGAAGAACAACCTTAGGCATATTGCTGCTTTTCCACCATATCATTAGCAGCACACATGAACTGACTAAGAATTATTACAAGATGTACATAGTAGTTGTGGTATATCATTATGAAGGATTACCAATTAGCCCCTTGGTTACCAAACCACTTGCCTTAGCAACCAATAAAAGCCACAGCTCTGTCTTTTGCAGTAATTATAAGTGTGGCTGAAATGTAACTTTCATCACTAAAATTTCTTTCACTGAATTACCTCTTATGTAATAAGACTATTAAAGAACCATTTGCTCTATTACGTGTCCTCAGTGTGCTCCTAACGCAATACCAAATACTGTGTGAGGTCTTTTAAAAAGGAACATGGCATCTTTATGGTTTCCCTCCATTTTTCCCCTCACTCGGATCCTGTTTTTATTCACATCGTCTGTGCTTTGCTTTTCCCATTAATGCTGAAGAAAACTTCCATCAAAACTCCACCTGGAAAACGTGGACAACGTGAGCACCAGTGTAGCTCTGTGATGAGTAAGAGGGTTTTTTTAATAATGGAGTGCACATGGAGCATGACTCAGTTAGTCTACTCAGATATTTAAACTGCATAGCGTACTGTACACACCAGGAGCCAATCATGAGATATAAAATGCTGTCTGTCATGTAATGGTATTTGAAAAAAACATGAACTACTCTCTACTACTGTTTTCAATTGTAGTATTGACTGTAACTTACATAATGAAAAGGTTCACAATTACAGATAAAAAGTAAATACACCATAAACAAGCTTCTGAGAACATAGTTTTCATGTTAAATTGTGTTTGTGTTGTTTTCTACTATATGCAGTTTTTAGGAACCAGACTAGCTGTAGTATAGGAGGTGAAATCAATCCACCCGGGGCATCAAATAAATACTGACGCCGTGTCAAAGCCTGTGGCATCTCATAAATGTGCAAGGTCCCTTTGTGCGTGCACATGTCCACACAGGGTTTGGACCTCAGTAACTAGTAAGAAGGACGAGCCTCTCTCAAGAGGAAGGGATCATGTCTGCATTACGGCCAGCGCTGTCCTGTGAGTCTGTACGACAGAACCGCTTCCCATTAAGACAAATTATGGAGCATATCTCTACTAAACCATTATTTGTAAAGACTACATACTGTAGCTTTAAGTTGAAGGTAAACCAGTGAAAATGGTGTCATACAGTCCGTTGCTATAACGGTTACACAAAAAGATAATAGGAGTTGTTTAATGGAAGGTTATAGAAAACAAGTGTTTTCTTTAGCAATGAACCGACTTCAACTTGAACTGCACAAATGGTTGGTTTCATCTATTAGATGTTCCTAAAATGTTGACTATAACATGCTGCAAAGTAAAAAAAAGACATGAGATGGTGAGACCAGGCTGGAATTGGATCTGGTTTATGTGCTGCTTGTTGCCCACTTTGGCTTTAGTTTTCCAAAACCTGCAAAAGGGTGTTACATAAAAGCTTCCAAGTGGGCTTTAGTGTGGCAGCACAATGCATTAGTGCAAGCTGCGATACCTCGAGCACTAGGTGGGTACACAGGTCCCCAGAGGGTTACATAAACAATGTACAGAGAGCAAGTCTGATGTCTGCATCACTTTTTATTAGTCTGAGTTGAAGCAAAAGGAATGTTCATGAGAGAGAGTGTGTGTGTACTTAGCGAATATTTTTCATTTCTGTGGCAAAGAGGTAAACTTGATTCCCAAGGCTTTTTTGCTGCTCTGCATGAAAATACACACACACACACACACACACACACAAACAGTTAGCATTTGAACACTATATTATACACACTATAGGAGGGGGTGGATGTTTAAGTTTAACTTTACAGCAGCTAAGAACACGTTCTGGGCTTCAACTGATGAGTTCAGGAAGGAAACCTCCTGAATCATGGATGGATCCTCATTGTTGAGTTATGTGGATGGGAAAAAAACAAACAAAAAGCAAACAAAAAAGCATGCCAAAATGATCACAACCAAATAATGGCAGCATCAAAAACAAACCAAAAAGTTACAAAAAATAAAAAAAATTTAAAAAGACAGTGGTAGCACTGAATAAACTTAGAAACACAAAGTGTCTCATGGATGGGAAAGCTCAAAAAGCAACTGTCATGGACCCGTCCTTTCCATCACGCAAATGAATTCTTCATCAAAAACAAACCAAGATCAGTCATCAAAAATGAAGAAGCACAAACACACCAGACCCCCGACGGGCAGTGCCAGCTTCTCTACTGTGCCACAGGCTGAGTCCTCGTCTGTCTCATGACAAAACCAAAACTAACCAGAGTTATTATAGTTTAGGAATTTTTCAATTACTCCTTCAATTTTTCAGCTGATTATAGTTTAAGGTCTTTAAAGGCATCTCTAATGAGAGCATTTCAAATATTCTACAGTAATGAAAAGCTTGTTGAATTATACTGAACTTGCACTGTAAAGCTATGAAGACCAAGGACGCCTTTGAAATTTAATCCGTAAAAAGGTAGTTTAAAATGGTAGGGAAATATGCAGAAATCTTCTATATTCTACATTAAAGGTAGATTAAAGCACTGCTGGAAAAACATGGAGAGGTCGTAGCAATCAATCAACAAAATTCACAGCACTTTTAAGAATATAACTAAGGTACGTTTGGGTTTGTTTATCAAATTCAAGCTGACATCACAGCTACTTAATACCAGGCTACAGCTTCCTTTGGAACAACTTTGTACAAAACATTTCCAGTGAAGAACAGTCACTGTTTTAATATGAGCAGAAAAATGTGAACACTGTGTTTTTCCGTCATTTGGGAAAATAGACTTGTAACAACTGGACTTGCTGGACACACTGGCCTGTGAATGGGCCACAGTAGTTCATTTTCTTAGCTTAGTAAAATTGCAGGCAGCTTGGAGGGAACCGTAGGAAACTCACCTGAATGGTGAAGTAATTATGACTCGTGCATTTGTGTGTGCGTGGACATCTGAGACAAGAACGTCACGTGAAATGCATCAGCCCAACAACACGGAGTAGGACTCAAGCAGCTGGCTACAGTCTCCTCTCGGATGTTTCTTACTAAACCTCAACTTGCATAGACACTGTGCAGTGGTGCACACACACACACACACACACACACGGGTGCAAAAACAGTTACACACAGGGACTTTTTCACAGTCGATTTAATGATTAAAACTGATGTGAGAGAGAGAGACAGGCAGACAAAAACAGAGCCAGCACTCTGAGGTGAACTTTGACAGAATATCCTGTAACACCTGAAACAGACACACACACACACACACACACACACACACAGTACAGAGCTGCATTGACCTCCCTCTCTCCTGCTTCAATTGAATCAACTCTTATCAAATCCAATCAGACCCACTGAGGCGTTTCATTTGGAGTCTAGCAATAGAGTAGATTACGCACATGGACGAAGGGGAATGGCCTGAATCGTGTGTGTGTGTGTGTGTGTGTTTGTGCATGTACAAAAAGAGAGTGTGTGAATATCCACATGTTTGTGGTTTATGCATCAGCCCATCTGCACTGTGGCAGTTTGCGAGGCTCCGTCCATCTGTGAAAGCTTAGGTGTACTGCATGTTGCCGTTTGTGTGTGTTCCTGTAGATACGACTTAGTCAGGACCAAATTCCGTTTTTTAACAACAGAGTGAGGACATTTTTGCTCATTTTTGACCCTAAACAGGTGAAGGTGAAGACTTTGGGGTTAGGCGTTCATTTGTGATGGTTAGGGTTAGGGTAAGGGGCTAGGGATTGTGTCCTCACAAGTATAGATGTACATAAATGTGTGTGTGTGTGTGTGTGTATTTCATTTCATCCATTATTCTGGTCACTGTGAAACTCTGCCAGACAGACTGAGCTTATGAAACACTTCCAAAGCTGCCTTAAGCTCTCCATCCATAAAAATCAAGGGAATTACTCCCATTTTGCACATAATCAGTCAACTTTTACACTCTTGCTGATATTGCTGACTGATAAATCAGATTTTTATCATCATCATCACAATATGCAAGTGCACCACGAACATCCTGCAAAACAGGTACCTGAATTGCAGTGAATAAAAAACTCATTTTATTTACCATGCAGTGAGCCTTTGCATGCAAACACTGGATCTATCAGATCATCACATAGCCCCTTTAGCCCCCAACCAAGATTCTTCTAATATGCGGTATGCAAAATCATCTTTCTTCTATTTTCTTATTTGTCCCATTGCTCCTGTTACCACTCCAACAACTTACATTGTACTTAGCCTGAACCACATTCTCTTAGTGAAGCAGCTTTGCATGAATCCTACAACAAGTGTCATTTAGCTCAGCATAATAATGTGCCTTCAGCTAGTATAAATGATGATACGTTTGTGGTATGTAAGGTTATGACAAACTGGAGCTCTGACGCAAACATGGAATAAGCTTTAGTGCTGCTCTTGTACCTCAACTCTCATCTCCCTAGCAGTCCAGCCAGTGCACTAATTGTTTTACTTTTATTATTTTTTGGGGCAGCCTACTCGACTAGTTATGTGTACAAAAATACTGTAGGTCCGTAAATCTTTAAAGTCATGCGCCTGTATGTGCAACTGTTCATTTTAATTTTCCACATAGTATCTTTAAACTGAGTAAGCTCTGACAGCTGTACCTGCCCAGTAATGAATCTCAGCAGAAAGAGGACAGACATTTCTATTCTTATATCCCTCATTCTTATCAGACTTCACCTGATGGTTAATGCCAGTTATGCAGTATAGCTTTAAAAACAAAGGCATAGGAACTGTTGAGCTAATGCGCACATTTAAATATTTATTTATTGCATATTACATCATTTTAATACTGAACATTGTTATCCAGCTTGGCAGATTTTCTACATATCCTGCAGGCCTATAGGCTGATAGATTGTTGCTCCACCCTAAACAAAGTAATCGAAACAAAACTGCATTGTGCGTGTGTAATTACTACAAAGAGCAGTTCAGATGATGCGGTTAAGCAGCATCAAAAGTCAAAGCGAGCACCAAAAAGTAGCTTTTTGCTGGTGTAGGCGTCACTTGTAGCACAGTAACCAACCGACCACGCAGCCAAGCAGTTGCTGGAGGGATCTAAACTGCTGTGTGTGTGCGTGCTCATGTGTCTCCGTGTGGTTGCAGCCTAAGAGAGGAAGGCTTAACCTCTGTGTCTCTAGGGAATTTAAAATAAATCACTGCACATGCTTTGGATATGCCAACTCTGTATCAATGTAAATCTCTCCTTCGTGATAAAAGCCTCATAAACAGTGACTGGCTGTTTGTTTCCTCTACTGAGTAACATACAGAAATCATGTTTTTATGCCAGTTTTCAAAATGAGCATCAACATAATCCAACTACGTTAAGTTGCACATGAAATGGTACACATGCATTCAATGTAAGCCTGTGGGTGGATCTGGATAACAAGTGCACCTAATGGGATAACCTAATCTATCAAAAATATATAGGAGAAATCTGGGTAGGGGCATAAAATCTGATTATAACAGCGATGCAAGTGGAAATGCAGACTTCCCCTTTAAGGCATCACTTCCTGTTTGCCCATGAGCAGAGCATCCACTGCTCTGGTTAAGTAGAACACAATAGATGGTGTTAGACATTTTTAACATCAGTGGGGGTGGCAAGCTTGGCTCTAGGTCCTGGTTTCATTCTTGGCACAGTCCCACACAGTCCTGTTTTCAGTACAACTTTCTTTGACCCCAGTGGCTGAAGCAAACACATCAGACTAAAAAACTCTTCCACCAATCTCTTCCACCTGATGTTCAGTTCTGAGTAATAAGGCCCCAATAGACTTCTGTTTTTTCCTTGCCATGTTTGTAGAAGAAGAAGAAAGAAACACTTATGTATTTTTATCTACAGATAAAAAAAGTCAGAATTTGTGTCTGTATAACAACATGATTATTTAAAACACCATAGTCTTTTACCAAGATAAGAAAAATGCTACAGTACAGTCCAACGCTACTGGACAAACTCTGGATATCTACATATTGTAGCCATGCAAACAAACCCAAACAAGAGATGCAAAATGATACCAAAGAGAGATCCAACCACCACTAACAAATGCAAATCACTTAGAAACACAAAATGGCCACAAAAAAGAACCAAATAACTTTCCTTAGCCTTAACGTGGCTGTTCCTAGAGGCCAGTTTGTCTTATCATCCATCTATGGTTGTACTAGTGTCGGCTTTAAAGTAGTTTAGCCGAACTCCCTGCATGAGGCAGCGGAGTTAACGGTGTCAGAGCAGCAAATGGAAGCCAGTTGTGCCGGGTTTCATCTCCATCACCCATCTCCATTTCCAGTTTAAGGAAAATTTGAAGGTTTTGGAGTCCAATATGCTGCCATGCCACATTTCTCTGTGTACAGTCTGAGGACGGTTGCAGGATTACGGTGCAAATGTGGTAAATTTTCTATCCTTAAAGTTACAATATGCAATGCAAATTTGTTGTCGGTATGAAATTCTAAAAAAGCTCCAAAACAAATGCAGGAAGATAACTAAAGTTCTCTAATTGGGGTAAGGCTTGCTTAAAAACGTTTCGAAGCAAATGTCTGCACTGCTGGCAGGTTACTTATTCTGGGTCACAGACTTATCCAACAGCATCTCTTTACATTAGATATTTCTAGTAGAAAAAACACATTCTATGTCTTTGAGTCCCTCTGCTCCTGTGGAACAAGTGTTTCTTTACTTAAAGGAGCAACATCTTCTCCAGCTCTTTAATCCTTCAGTGTGTACATCTAAAACAGGAGCGAAAAAAGTGGCCGACAGTGGAGGACGAGGGAAGTGAGTGGCCATGAGCAGTGATGTAAAATGGCATAATGAATTACAGCTTCCTGAGAGCCTGGCGAACACATTGTGAAAGTAAACAAATGCACAACAGCGGGAGAGATGGGAAACAAAAGGCAGGGATAGTCTGACAGTGACATATCTGTTCCGTCTGTGAACCAGGAGGCATGTCAGAGGATCCACCGCTGCAGGAAAAGAGCCTTTGAGCATGAAGGCCAGACTGCTCCGCTGAAAAACACGGGTTGTTTTCCTGATATCCGAGTCCCTGCTCGGAGACCACACGCATTTGCGTTGCATTTCGACATAATGTGGTCTTAAGTGCTCAGCGCAGTGTGTTAACATGCATTGTTGTCAGATCAGCCTGATACCGGGCTTTACTAAATATCGGATGTCAGCCTGTCAGTGTGGGCTAAAAACTGATTTAGCAGGGCTTTACTGAAAATGTAAAAGCTTTTTCTAAGACTTGTCTGCATTCACAACAATGCAGTTCTGTAAAATATTCTATATAAACTATTGTAAACAAATGCGGTTTAATGCGCAAATAATGAATAGAGGTGTTTGTAGAAATCTGTTTGGTACTAACTGGTATAACAATTAAATAAAAAAAAAATTCAGGATTAAATCCAAGATTTAAAATCTTTCAGTCGTCTCCACTGACAATTGACAGAAGCATCGATTATCGACGTATTTGCATTTTTCTACACTTTTCGTCACATTACATTTTTCATGCAAAAAAAAAAAAACTTGCCACATCTTCAAGCCCTAGATAAAAATGGCAAGATACATTTTTGTCTTGCGCCGCAACCAATCATACCAAACGAAACTGAAAGTGAAGAGAGAGAAAACAGATTCGCGTTGACGAGTCTACTTTTGTCAAACTGAATTGAAAAAAGTTTTCATTCCTTATTTCCTGTGGTGCAAAAGTAACCATACGCAACTCAGACTTTGATTCTAGGGTTAAGTGGAGAATGCTTATTGGTTTCAGCTTGATGTGAGAAGATGTTCTTCCTTGCACTGTTATTAGCATTTCTGTTGATAAACCGAAAACACCGGCAACAAGTTGTTTGTTGGTAATGGATTTGGTCCATTACCTGCAATTTCTCATGCTTGACGTGTGATCAGAAACACCCTGCTGACAAAAAGTCAAATATGTTGGGTCTGAATGCAAAAAAAAAGATGTTTTTCCTTTGTTTTGATTGTTTCAAGTTTCACCAGTTTAACACTGATCTTCCCGAAAACTGTGTTTGACTCAGTGCCTGCAAACAGCCAACCACAAACATTCCCTTGGCGGCAGCGGACAACCGACACCACAGACTCACACTGAGAGGAAGTGAACCTGAGAAAGGAAGCACATTTCTGCTGTGCTGCCCAGTTTCTTTTCTGTCTCTGGGAAGACGAGATCGATACGTGTCAGAAAGGAGAGGAGGCCAGCTCCCAAAGAGCTAAGTCAGGGGACACACACGTCAACCTGTGAGGACCCTGACACACACCTACAAAGCTAAACCTCGCCTGTAAAAAGCCCGAACATCCCTACACTCTAAATGAGAGCTTCAGTACAATATTCAGTACAATAAAGCGACACTTTACTTTTATGGAAGACTGTAAACCGGACTGGAATTTAGTAAAATATATAAAATTGTCTCTTTTTGTTTGAATCACTAAGTGTAAAACTGTAAACTCTTGTGTACTTTTGATAGAACTGCTGTTCAAAGGGCAATGTGGAGGGACCGGACAGGAAATGGACTGACAGCTGTCATGCTGTACAAGCGTCACATGCTCTGAAGTACGTAGATATACTGTATGTACAGTATGTTTGTGGCACGTGAGGTTTACATGCAAAAGAAAGACAACGTTCAAAAAAATGGAAGGCACGTCCTTTTTTTTTACATGCTGCAGCTAGACAACAGATTAATAAAACTAAACGAAGCTCTGCATTAAACAGACTCAGGTCTGTGCACTACAACACGTAAGACAGTCTCAATGGATTTGAAAGTGCAAATGTGGTTTCTTGAGTTTTTACACTTTAAGAAAAACAAAAGCTGCTACACCTACAGTATGTTCACCTCTGACGTATTGTCTGAACTTTACAAAGCAGGCCTTCATTCATCTGTGAGGTTCCTTTGGCTTTCACATGAAAACATTTTTATGTCTTATTTACAGCACACTGCCACTTTGCAAAACGAATATGCAAAAAGAGCATTTAAACAGCCAGCAACAACATCGTATGAAGACTTTGGTGATACCATTATAAGCCTGCTGCTGCTAAGGGAGAAGTGCTCCGGTCACCTCCTCCCCTCTCAGGCCACATAAACACACAAAGTGCTGGCAGGCCAGGCACATTCATTCATAAAAGACCCACCCATTCCCCATCCGCTCACACACATCCGCACACACACACACACACACACAGCCATCCGGCACGTTCACAGGTGGTCACCAGTGGTTCTGTGTCCAATCGCCTCTTTCCTCTGGATGAATTTTGTGTGGGTTTAGATTAACGACATCCCAGATAATGTGGCTCAAAAGAACCACAGAGACTTTTGGAAATGCAGAAATGACCCAGAGAACAAACCCACAGGCTTATATTATATAATTATCACTAAACCCAGTCTCTATGGACGTTTTTGGACAGGAAGTGCAGATAAAAATACATTGGATACTGCAGGAATGTCCAAAACAGACCAATCCAATCAGTGCAATCATTGGTGTGGTAAATATTTTCTTGACAACGGCAAATTCACCAATATGCCACTTCACAGTGAAGTTCGTGACACGAGTCGTGTCAAGTCGACAAGGCGTTGCACATTCCCCCAGACATTTTACAGACAGGGAAAAGACTGCTCACAGAACTTAATCTGACATTATGTCTCTACATATTTCAATGCGCTGGTGCCAGGAAATGGGTGAATTCTTCCAGGCTCCCTAATACCTCCCTGAATGAATTTCTTCTAGATGTTTTAGGTCCGGGTTGCCAGGTTTGTGGAGCCACAGAGGCCCCAACTTTCCCCCTCTCTGTGCACTTCATCTGTGTGATGACCACAAAAAGCCTGGAAAACTACATTTTCCAGCCGGGCTGTGAAGCAGGAGAGTCTGTCCCACATGTAACGGTGTGATTCATTTCCATGAATGGAGCCGGCTGAGCGACTGGCAATTAATGATCTGCACCCCGAGGATTTTCGTCTTAAAGGAATAATCCCCCAAAGGAAAAGCGGGTTTGGTGTGTGAAATGCAGAAAATGTGACACCAATGAGAGTTAAATAGAGACGTACTCACCCCGGGCGCAGCAGAAATGAGTCAGCTGGAGACGCGGAGAGAGATGCGGGTTTCTGCGGGAGGGAAGCAGCTCTGTGGGAATTTAAGTTCGGCCTGAGGCAGGACAGTCGCTGCAGGGGGGGGGGGGTAGAAGTCCACCGTGTCGGGCTCGGTGGGTTCGGTGGGTTCGGGTCACTGCTGCCTTTACTGCCTCATCTGCGTGGGAAACTGGTGGCGACGGAGACGCGGGAGAGATGAGCTGTCACCGGGTGTTCGGGAGGAATAAGACAGGAATGATGCTGTGTGAGGGAGCTCGTCTGCCTCGCTGTCCGCCGCTCTGTACCCGCTGGCTGGAAGGCGGAAACGCCTTTTCTCTCTCTCTCTCTCTCTCTCTCTCTCTCCACGGTCAAGCACGTTGTCTGATTTGTCCAAAGATCGTCTATCGAAAACAACAGCCCACTCTCTCAGTGAACCACACAATCAAAAGGTGGATTGAAAACTAACGTTCTGTGTTCAAACAGAATATGTGGAAAACAGCGACAGGAATAAATTCTTTATTAAAAAAACAACAAAGCCAGATGCATCCAAAGGGACCAGAGGATAAAAATGAACAAAACAGAAACAAAGATTCCAGAATTGGATTTGTCACATACACGGCTGGGCAAGTACAGTGAAACGCGACTGCGTCAAACTCCAAACTGTACAGATTAAAAAACAAAACTCTGATAAAAAAATAAGAATAAAATAAATACGTACAAGGCTATGATCTAAGTTATATACAATGTAAACTATACAGAGTATCAGTTATATTGTGATATGTGTGCAAGAATTTATGATAAAGTCACTGGTGGTGTGTTTAATGACCTCGCAGCCTGGCGGAAAAAGCGCGTATGTACAATTTACGAGGCAGCATTACCGTAACTGCCCTAAAACCGTGGACCCCGAAGGCTTTAGCGCATGACAAATGGTTCCTTAACTTGCACTAATAAAGTACAATATAAATGTAGGAGAATTCTGCATTATCACATACATTTGTGGCATTGTCTTCTAGTGGTAACAGTACTCGGGCCACTTTACTGCAGTTTTCAGTTCACGCTTCTGCAAAAATATTTTGACACTGATCACAGCTAAAAGTGATCAGGCAGAGTGGCCAAAACATTATAACCACCTCTTAATATGATGCACTGCAGTACCAATAACCTCAAACATAAACACAGTAAAATTATCAGACAGTTTCAACTCAAAAATACATTATAAGCTTGCAAATGTCGAATTTAAGGCAGACATACTGTGTTGGCTTGCATAGCAATATTATGGGACTTTTGGATTTTCAGTGCATGTCAGAAGATGTAATACTTTTACACACACACCCCCCCCACACACACAACGCACAAAGAGTTCATGTGTTGTCGGGTGAAACAAGATTCTAATTACAAGCTTTTTTTGGTCTTCTAATTTCATCCTTGAAAAAATCAGCAGAGTGAGAGTTCACCCTCAAACCCTCATCTTCTTTCGGTCGTTCTCAGACACTGGCACACACATAGGGCACTTGCACACACACATTTTTCAAAGCTGATGTCACTGTGCTATCCGGTCCACAAATCCCTCCTGTTTCTTTCTCTTCATCAGAACACGACCCACCCCCCCCCAAAAAAAGAAAAAAAAAACCCTGCATTCTTTTAAAAGTGACAGTGTGCCAACAGGAGCTGGCTGCTGGGTGCTAATTTCAAAGTTCAATCATCCATCACTTTCTCTTCTTTTGGCAAAAGGTGGCCTGAAGTACAATTAAAATGGCTACAAGTGGGAAAACAGTTCTATGCACATTTAGAAACGAACAATCTGGAGTTTGAAAGGAGCCACAGCAGAAAACATGTAGCCTGCAGCCAAACCATCTTACAGATTAACAAAATAAAATGTGAAAGCTTTATTAAAATGTGTGTTTTCCTCTAAAAAAGCACAAATAAAACCATTAAAAGATTGTATTTTTAAATCCTTGCATTTTACAGTTTAATGATTGAACATTAAGACACAAATTAGCACATAAACAATTTAATGAGATTTTGACCAAAAAAACCTGATTTGTGTGTTTAATATCAGTAAGTAAGAAACTGTACACAGTGTCAACCGATTTCTTGTTTTGCTAGACTCTTTGTGGGCTCTTGTATGTACTGAAATCTGCAGAATCTTGTAAAATCATGTGACAAAGTCCACCTCCATCACTGTCACACAGCTGAAACAGCTTAAACTCCAATCTGAGGCAGCACAGTGCTCCTATATGTGGGTGTAAAGTGCACAGCTGCTTTAGCTCTTTGAAGAGACTTCATGTGTAACTCGAACTCTGGACGTTCACAGGTGCTGATGTCCAGTGGGACCACAATCACACAGGAAGCCACTGGAGCAGAGAATCCCGCTGGGAGCATGCTCTAATGGTTTCACATAACGACAGTGTATGTGTGAATGTTCATGTTTTCCCTTTATTCCTAAGTCCAAAGAAACATTTAACTTTTTCTCTTTTAAATACATTCCCTTTTTTCATTTTTGTCTGGGACTTGTGATTGTGCTCGGTTTAAATTTTGTGGTCTGGAAATTTACAAAACTTTGTTGTTCATCTCATGACGCTCTAAAAACCACCCTTTATTTTTCATTGGCCACTGTCGCAGTTGTGACTGTTAGTCTTAACTCCTGATAAATCTATCTTCACATGTTTGGGAATGAATTAAACCTCTGTTCGTAAAGCACTAGGAATTTCCCTTTGTTCACAAGTACACAAGCACAACCACTTACACACAAAAAAGACACACATCTCTTGACTTATACCCACAGGTCTTGAAAAGGGAACCAACTGAACCAACCAAACTTGTTTTTAATGGCTGCATGTGTTTTTCATGTAATACCACCTCCATTCAGAAAAAAAAAACAATACTTCAACAGACAGTGATTCTGCACCAGATTTCTCCCTCAATTATTTTATATTGGTGGCCAAAACATTAGAACCCCCTTTTACAATGCAGTCCAGTAAGACATCACCACCCACTATAACCTCAAAAATAAACACATACTAGATTTATCACTGAAATTGAGAAATTATAACCTTGATTGATGTGCAAGCGTACTTAATGATGTGGCTCATTGATGTATGGGGCCTGTACTGGATAAGATGTGATACAAACTGCACCCAATTCTTTGCATGGCAATATTTAAATACACCTGGTATAGAAGTTATCACACAGTTATCTGCTGGTCAGCACATACCAATAGGCTTAGTAGGTCATTATGATATGATATTATGTACCACTATGTGGTTTGGTTTGGCACAAAAACAAGTAGGTTAGATTTAGAGAAAGATCATTATTTGGGTTAAAATATCCAGTAAGTTTAAAATACTACCACACATGCTCCTGTCATGTTTATTATCGCTGCTAGATGTCACAGATTTACCATTATCTGTAGCTGGTTGGCAACTTACTGAACTATGGTTATTATAATGATTGATTACTCACTATTCCTTGCACAATGAGGCTCAAATGGACTCTGAAAATTTGCTAATTCAAGGTAAACATGAGCTATATCATGTATGCAGTACAACTTTCCTGCACATAAATACACATCAGTGCTAATGCTTCTGCAAAATTTTATTGGACAAGAGGGGCGGTCCTTTTAAACATCTGACAATTTGGAGGTTGTAAGATTTTTTTTTTTACAGAAATAGCAAAACCCGTGGTAGAATCTGTGCCTTTGTACTTTGAATTTCTACACATACTAAAGCTCTTTGGTTTAAGAAAACCTGGAAGTTATGCAGAGTTATGCAAGAAATATTGTGAATATTGCTGAACACAATGAATAAAATAATAGCAGGACATCACAAAGAGTGACTTTCGTTTACCTGGGACCAGCTAAATGAAACACAGACCTCTTATTCACTGGTTTCACTGAAACAACTGGCCTATTGTTGAGAATCTATGCAAACAAGGACACAACCATTTGCATTTGGATTCACAATGACACAGCACAAGCAAATGGAATAAAAACTCATACAGGATGTATATAGTTCTTTTGCTGTCTTTAGTATAATAGTTGTGTCCACAGTTACTGTCCCTTTACATGGTTGCAAAAAGACATGATTTCAACACAACCAAATAGTTACCAAAAGAAAAAAAATGAAGTGGTAAACAGTCATCTATTTTTCTAACTTGTACTTCACATGTCACATATTCAAATAGCTCTCAGTGGGTGATGTATGAGTCAGTTGATGAGCTTTGGTTGCTGGGAGGCCATATGTTGATTAGCATGCTGGGATTTATGGAAATGCTCTCAACATGACAGACAACAGCTCACTAACTTTGTCTTGTCACTGACGACAATACTTGTCAAAATCTTTTCATCGCCGAATGATATGAAAATATTTTCAGCCATTGGTGCATTGGTTGCAGTGTTACTGTACTGGTTTCAAATGTTCAACAGGTAAAGGCAAATACATCAGTGCGTCCCTTGGTACATTTGTTCAAAGTTGCTATAGTAACAAAAAGCTTTTACAAGTAGGCTGAGCCAAAGAAAAACAAGTCAAGTAGAAAAAGGGCAGTGCCGCTGCAGTGGAGAAAACACAGCTACAGCATCAATCAGCTGTCTTGTCTCTAATTATTTGAGGATATTAATTCCCCAAGAACCAAATAGAAATGTTCATTTTTTTAAAATTCCATAACATGTTAGGATGCTACAGTCAGTCTGTCTTTGTTCAAACCCACATACAAATATTTTAAACTTAAAATCAACATCCCCAGTTTTCCAAAGATCCCACATTTTCCACTGTGAATTTAGGGTAACTGTGGAATGTTGTCAGTTAAAGGTGCCGTAAACTGCCACCATTAAAACAGGGTAACTATGGAGTCCAAAAAATGACAAACTGTGCAAGATTTTTCGCGTTTTTAAAATAGAAATATGCTTCTTCACGTATGTGTCTTAATATGGAGAGGTGGTCCAATACTCATGGGACAGAATCTGCAGTGGTGCAGAGATATTCACTTCTAAAGCGAGGGTCGTCGTTTGGACCAATCAGAGGGGAACAACGATGTAGATTCTTATTTATGGTGATTTGATAACAGTGACTACCTAAAGGGCTTTGCAGAGGGTAGTGGAGCATCAAGAGTGAAGCAGAGTTGCAGAGCAATTATTAAAATTGCATGTTAAGATGCTAAACCTTCCTCTACTGTCAATGTAACAGAAATTAGAAACCCTTACAGCAATGCCTCAGGCTGCCCAGTACTTCCTTAAAAGCCTTCAATTAATCCAAAATGCTGCAGCAGGATTGCTGACTGGGATTGGTAGGAGAGATCATATTTCTTCTCTAGCTTCTCTCCATTGGCTTCCCATTAAATGTAGAATAGAATTTAAAACCCTTCTGTACCCTTACCTATTTGGGCGGCTGTAGATCAGTTGGTAAGGCAGTCATGCTCCCTGTTCGCCTGTGTGAGACCCCACCCCCCAACACACACACACACATTTGTCTTTCTATACTTGTGAGGACACTCATTGACATAATACAATGCCTGGCCTCTTACCCTAACCCTAATCAAAACCTAATTCTAAACTTGACCATAAAACCCAGTAGTGACCCTCAAAAATCCCTTTTTTAAGGTCAAAAATCGTGAGGACTGGCCAAAATGTCCTCACTTCCGAAAAAAGGCCTCACTCTGTTGGAAAAATAACTAAATCTGGTCCTCACTAAGTAGCATCTACACACAGGAACACACACACACTGTGACTAAAACACGACTTATTTATGATGTGAGCGTGTTTTTCCCCAGAGCCCACTAAAATAGGGAAGTTCTTTCCCATCACAAGACCAGCTCGTTTATTGGTGCGAAGAAGAAAGAGCCACAGAGAGGAAGTTCTCCAAAACAAACCCACTCTGAGGATTCAGCTGCAGAGAAAGGAAGGAGGGAAGGAAGGAAGGAAGGAAGAGAGAGAGGGAGGGAAAGATGAAAAGATGAAACCACAAATGGAAGACAAAGAGTGGGAGAAAAGGAGGAACGACAGACAGAAGATCGACAGAGAGGAAGACAGAGAGGGACTGTCGTGTCACTTTGTGTCAGTGTGCTGGTTGAGAAGGATGAGTCAGTAGAAAGAGAAACAATGAAAATGCAGATTCACTGCGCTGCTTTCAGTCAAACCCCTTATTGTGCTGCTCTTACTTTCACTACCCGTCTTTTCTCTTAGTTAAAGGCTTCAGTCACACTGCAGCTGAAAGGTTCGTCATTTGAACTAATCCACTTTAACGGGGGTCTGGTAATAAGGCTATATTATGAAAGTAATTGAAACATTAAAAATTAATTTTATCTCTGAATTTCTCATAAACTGTTAAACTCTGATTTGATTTACAGAATTTATGTTTAAATATAATATTCTATGTTACTGTGAATTAAACACAGTACACCAGATACATCAGTAACATGAAATAAATCAATACTTGGCAGTTATACAATGAGCATCTTAAAGTGTAATTTAGTTCTGCAATGAAACACAAAATATAACACCAGGCATGAACAAGTTTAAAATAAACTGCGAGGAAAGCAGAACATCAGGAACAGCCATATAACCGCTATTTTTAGATAGTTTTCTGCATATTTAACGTTGCACTTCTACATTCTTATAATACCCACAATGCAACTTGGTTGCTTATAGTTGGTTGTAAGAGCTTGTTGTGGTACACAAGTACCAGGTTACTGAGGTTTGAGTGGAGATGAGAAACAGGCTACAAAATTCTCTTTTTTAGCTCCACATTACTCTTTTTTTTTATGGTTTAGACTGACACTAATACTTTGTTGAGTTCCACAGCCCAAACTGATGCTGACTCAAATGACATCACTCGACTCGCCAGGATTTGTGCAGCTCTTTCTTTATCTATATATAAAGCCTTTATATAACATTTTCCACATAGGACCCAAGACCTGCATGGTTCCCCTAACACAACACTTTGATAATGGCCTAAAATTAATTTTCTTTCACAGTATCCAGCCACATTTTCTCCGTGTGCTTCATGTTTTGTCTTCTGTCTTTTATCATTCCGTCATCTCACCCGCCTGCAGTTATCACTCAGCTGCCTCCCTGATTTTTCATACACATCCTTTACACACTCAAACCTGGAAGGTGCTCACGTGTTCTCCTTCCTGTCCTCTTCCCCTCCCTCTCTTTCACTTCCCCTCACCTCACGCTTCCACACAATGACACCTGTTCTGCAGCAGAAATTAAAAGCTCAGCTCTAATTCACCAACAGCTCTAAGTGCAGGGCAGCGGCCCCGGGCATCACACCCCATTATAAACGCAGAGAGAGTCGGCCCAGAGCGGTAATGACAAACTGCGTAAAACAGTCGGTTGGTAACAGACAGACCACTCTGCCCTCCCTTGTTAAACCACGACACCATTTAATGCTTTCTGCTATGTGATTAAATGATAATGCTAAGAGCACTGCTACTATTATAATCATAATAACAAATAATAGTCATTTTTATGCCACTTTAAATAGTCAGAAATACTGCTCACAATTACCAGACAACAGGTGTGAACTTGGTGCTTTCATGTTAATGGATTTGTGCTCTTCAGTTAAAGGCTAATTCATGTTTATTACTATTTGGTTCATGTTGTTGCTGTTGGTTTTTTAATCCAGTGATGTTAGTGATGTTAGAACTACATAGTGAAAACTACTGAGATTTGCGAACACATTACTAAAAAGATGACTGAACAACCACACAGTTTAGATTGATATTTGGATATTTGGAACGTTTTTCTCTTATTGTTTTTCCACATTTTACATGTGCAACAAAGGATTAGCCACATTTTACGGTGTTCTGAGGTAATGACATTGAATACATGACTGTGCACTTGGTGTCAACGTCAGTTCTTAGCAAATGACTTGATGGAATTATCACAATAGATAAAAACACAAAGTTACTCTATAAAGAATATTTTTTGTAATTGAAATGAATCCAGTGATATTTGTAGTATCTCCATATCTCCAGGTCTCATTTTGCTTTGGTTTTACTGATGCCCTCCAACTTTACAGTTATGGTTCACTCTCAGCAATTTAATCAGTGTCATTTACGCCATCAGCTGCTGTTAACATAGGAAAAAGCTTAGTACACTGTAAATGGCAGGTAGCCAATGTCAGCTGAACAATATTCTTCTTAGAAGGTAGTGGAGACTAGAAATAAGATAAAAAGGAAATTTTCTATTAGTACTGTAGTCAGTCCCTACATATTTTTTTTATTTTAATGTTCAAATATTTTTAAATAACAAAACAAGGAGGTGGGGCTGCATGGTGGTTGGGTGGTCGTTAAAATCTAGCTGCCAGGTGCAGGCCCTCAGTGTGGAGTTTAAATGTTCTGCCCGTGCTTGCCTGGGTTTCCTACACTCCAAAGAATTGCATGTATGTAAATGGTGAATGTTCTGCTCGTATGGCATTTTACAGTCATGCTTCTCATTCACCTTTTCACACAGCAATGGTGGTGGGTGCCATACAAAGTGCTAACGTGACCCACCGGGAGCAAATTGTGCTTCCGTGTCTTTCCCAAGGACACATCGAACCACGGACCCTGGTCCATGGACAGGTGCCTTACCAAATGTGGAAAAGCTTCACAGATTTGCGTGTAATCCTCTGTGGCCCCTGTTTTTCTCTGTGTTGACCCTAAAGTAGACTTGACGTGTCTGGGGTGTGTGTATCTGCATTTAGATCCTCCTCCTTTTGTATGCTCCAGCCTCCAGTGACCTAGAGGAGGACAAGTGGTTAAAGATAATGGACAGGTGAATGGATGGAACACCAGAAAGTTTCAAAAAAAGTGATGAAAACGTCTCCAACAGATGCTTTTAAAAAACAAGAAACTTCAACCCCTCATTCTCAGATGTAGGCTGAAGAGATTTGGAATTCAATTTGGAAAAATTGTGCCTTTTAAAATGATGGTCTCAGGGTAACTTGAGTGACTCAGGGTTTCTTTTTCTTTTGCCTTCTCCTGAAATAGTCCAGCTTTGTCTACATGCGCCCTGATGTTTCAGACAGTCGTGACTCTCCGTGTTGTTCCCTAATTGCTTGCTGGTGACGTTGCCTGGTACTGTGATGAGTAATGACTGGATAAACTAAATGACTTTTATTTTTGTCACGAAATGGGCTGATCACACATGACATTACGTGACACACACTCATCAGACTCCCGCTCCATCTACACCTTCAACCATCAATTTTCAGCAGCAACACATGGCGTACAGACTCCATCAGGGGATATTCCTGTCCTCCCCATTATGCCTCTTATTACAGTAAATGGCAGAGTTACACTGGGGCTAAAAGTCCCATTTCTGTGCACAGTATGGCAATAAATTCCTTTGAGCACTTTCTCAACTGCTTGTTTGAAATTATATTAAAATAAAGAATTTTTCGGAGGATTTCAAATATCAAGCAGGTAGTCATACAACCATTTGTAAGTAAACTCCTGCGATCTTACTTTGTTATTTTTGAAATGGCCAGTATTAGGCAGACAAGTCAGATTTGATGAATTTACTTTTTCCTCCCCCTGAGCCATTATTAATTTCTATTTTTAAAAGTATTTCCCTGCGTCAGACACGGCTGCGTTAGGTCAGGTCTGGGTTAGACACCCTGCTCTTCATTACCAGCAGTTACTTAATTATACCATTCCCACAGGGCCTGTTAGCTGGAGCGCAATTTCAATTTCCAATTACGTCCTAAAAGATCTGTCACATTAAATGTTGCTCAGAAACCTGTACAGGTATTTATTCTGGCTCGACAATCACAATACAAAATGGCTGCTGAATTTAAAAGTTGGGAAAAGGATGTGTTCTTAAAGTTCTGAGAGGAGTAGATGTATTACTAAACATGACGCACAAGACTGTCTAAGTGTGTCGGGTGCGGCAGCCTGTGGATGGTTTGAGGGGATTTAGAGAAGGGAAGAGCCTTAATTTAGGAGATCATGCGGAAGATTAAGTGTAAATCTACAGTGTTTTGCAAGTGAACTAACAAAACCGATCAGGCTCATGCTGTAAAAGTAGTGTTTCAAAAACATCTATATTTCAGAGTGTATGTGCTTTTTAAAAACATGTTGAGTATCAAATATGCCCAAATAATGACACCTGATTATGGTTTTAAGTGAAGCCATGTGCAGAAAAGAAGTTAATTTCTTCATCAGGTTCACACACTACAGGCTTTGAGGAAAAAAAAAAGCTGTTGTAGCTTGGCACGTTTCCCTGGTTGAATTTCATCCCAGTGAGAAAATGTAGATCACTCATTTGTAGGTTTCTGTTTAGACCAAAATCACAGCCCTGCGTTAAGGACGAGGACACGTGGGTGTTGCTTCAGGTGGTCGTGAGAGGAAGTCCACTTTAAACAAAGCATCCAGTAAACTGAAGGTTGAATCACATGCCAAAACTCTGCACAGGTGTTGAAAATATTGTGAAGCGGGATTTTGCAACTGAAGAAAGGTGTAATTTTATATTTTCATACCTCAAAGGCACAGAAGCAGTAAGTGAGTAAAGAGTGAACGACATCAGATGGTCAGAAACATGACTCGTAGATCTGGATCTGCATGTTCGGCTCCTGCACCACACAGACTGTTGATAGTTGATGATTCTGCAAATCCTAAACTACAGTGCAGATATATATTTAGGCAATATCTACTTGTGCATTTCCCTGCTTTTCTCATGTCTTCTTTTTCATAATATTACGTTCTGATGTCAGTGATGACTCTTTTTTAAAATAAAAATAGGTCAAAGATAAACTCTGGCCTTCCGTTTGCTTCAGTCTCTTGATTGCAGGCGTCTTGATTGTAAACAGGTTAATAACAATTTCCCCTCACTGAGTTCTTCCACATCCTTGGTTGACAGATTTACAAAGCTCACACACAATGCACACTTACTACAGCACGTATACCCGTCCTACACACACCAACTGTTCAGGCTCAAGCTTGACCAGACAGTCTGTCAGGTTTCAGTTACTAAGCAACATCTCATCCTCCAGCGATCAGCCAACTGTCAAGAGTCTCTTCGTATTGATGTTTCTTGACAGAGACTAAATGATCTCACAGAACTGGCATAATTGTACACAGAGTCACAGATGAACTCCTGCTTACGATGCAGTTGCTCTCAAGTGCTCGAAAAATGAGCAGCAAAGGTCCCAAAATGCCCTGGATTCGATGTGCACTTTCTTTGCATTTTATTACATTCACATGTTAGTCGCTTTCCAAACATTTATTGTAATTATAAATGCAGTTCCCCGAGGGCCAGTGTGGGTGATGTGTGACTGGGGGATTCTCTCCAGTGCAGTCTGGGTGAGAAAAATAAAGTAGTTGGAAATCAAGATTGCAGCCTGAAGCAGTTGGAAATGTTGGCAGCAGCCGTCAGTGGCAGACTAAGACACTTTGTCAACAAAAAATATATAAGGCCGCAGTCAACAGGCTGCCCCACAGCTCAGCAGCACAGTAAAGTACTTTCAATTTTGAATATACTTGTTATTTTTAAACTTGTAATAAAAAACAAAATCAAAACAATAAAGATAAAAAGACAAAAAAACGCTAGTGCTTATTTACTGTATAAAATTAGTACATAATTGACCTTCGTTTGCTTAACAAAATTTTATCTTTTAATCAAAAGGTCAGTTAATGAAATGCTGACATTTGTTCTGAGGTAAAATTTCACATATCATTTTAAAATCTGAAACACTGTATTGAGTATTATGTGGTCCAGTGGTAGATGTACTTATAGCACATGAATGCCGTTGAATCATCTACAAAGTCAGACTGCACTGGCCGTTTATTCGCAGCTGAGTGCCATCCTGGAGGACACGTTAAGTCTGACAGCCACTCACGGCGTCTCACCGGAATGACTGAAGCTTCTCAACTGTAAAACATTTGGCTTACTCACAGCTACTGCACATGCCCTTTTCCAATTCTTGTTGAAATGTCAAGGCCTTAACTGGTAATAATGTAAAACTGCATGTTAAAAAACTCCCTCGGTATGTGTGTGTGTGTGTGTGTGTGTGTGTGTGTGTGTGTGTGAGTGCACTCTTTTCTGCCCTCTCTGGTTGCTTGGACACCAGTACTGAGAGGCTGGCCTGTGTTTCACACAGAGAGCCAACCTACCACTTTACCAACAGGGATTGTGTGTGTTACTGTGTGTATGCACGAGTTTTCCAATCTTCTTTTGTACTGTCTGGTTTTATGCGTGTCTTTTGATTTCATAAAACTTTGTGCATGGCTGTGTGTGTGTGTGTGTGTATGTGTGTGTCAGAGCCAGAGAGAGTGTCAGCTTTTCAGTAAGACGCTTAGCAACATTGATGCCAGCATACGGACCGTGGGTGTGGGACAGAAAGGGAGCGGGCACCAGGGCCAAAGCGGCCCGGGTGGGAAGTGGCAGAGTGTGTGTGTGGGGTTGTGACTTGGATCTGATTTAGCAGATTAATCACATTTGGTAAACTATTACTCAAACAAATCCTTTTATTGTTTAGAAAATATTTGCAGACCCACTCTGCAGCTTAATGTACATATGATTCAGAAGAGACAAAAACATGCAATCACACAACAGGTTGATGTCATGTGTGGACGCCCACTGCCACACTCTGACGGCCTGCGGGATATCGTTGTTAACATGAATAAACAGCACGGAGGGAGTGCAGAAGAGACTAATCCATTATGCTTTCTTTGAAATTAGCACATTATTCTTGTCTCCTATCAATATGGAGACTTTTTCTTTAACTAACTATTTGTAGCATCCTTTTGGAATGATGGTGCTTCAGTTATAAAATATAATCAATATTTAGCTGTCAGGCCCACACTGTATCTCACATGTTTCTTCTTATATACATTTCAAAGCTCCAACCCTATTTTTAAAATAAGAAGATACACCCTATAATCCGTCTGATCATTTTAATGCCGTGGCTGATAAAGTTTAGCCTTAAAAAATAGTACTATTTTTGATAATACTACATTTGGAACACTATATTGTCTTGTACACAGCAGTATTGTGACGTTAAATGTGTCATTTCTGGATCTTTCTGTGACTTTCCCTCTTATCACAATCACTTAATTTTCTGCTTTCCCATTACATTTCTCACATTCCACCCTTTGTCTTTGACTTTGTCTCCCTGGAACAAAGCCTTTAGATCTCATTAGCACCCACACATGGTGTATTCTCACTCATAGTTGAAGAAGTAACACACAACACGGAAACCCTTCATCTCCCTGTAAACAAGTTCAATCATTACTGTTATTAACATTTTAACAGTTGATTTAAGGTTATAAACATCTATAAATATCTTATTAAATAAAGACTAGTTCGATGGGAACTGGCATATAACTTTATTACTGTCGATTTTCTTTATCTGTGCATGAAAAAAGGATCAAGGATGCATGAAGGATCTTTCACTAACTCAAGATGTATCACCACAATAAAACGTAATCTGTTTCATTTCACCTCATCGGCTCCTCTGCGTTAGTCATATTTGCAAGAGTTTGCGTTGTGCTTTCTCTGACAAAGTGAGCTGTTTGACTCAACCTTCCAGTCGTCGTAGCAACAGCACACACACACACACACACACACACACACTGGATTTAATGACCTCGGGACAAATGGCGTGGACACTTGTTATTACTCATCTCACTCGGGTCGATTGGAGATGACGAGCAAGGAGGGATGAGAGGGAGAAAATGGAATTGGAAAAGTGCGAAAGCGATGAATAGTTTATTAGTGTAGCTGCCAGAGAGGGGAGCTGTTTGCCTTGGAGGTGCAACAGTTGGGAGGTTACTTTGTCTCACACTACACACACACGCATGCATACATACATACATACATACATACATACATACATACATACATACATACATACATACATACATACATACATACATACATACACATATGTATATATATATATATATCTGTACATGAACAGCATTATCAAAGAATTATCCTGGCTTTTTCCATTTCTTTAAAATCAAGAAATAATTTAATTTTATGCAATAAAGGATTAAAAAAATATCTATATTGTACACATATCTGCTTGTTAAAGTACAAATACTGTTTATCTACATCTTTGTTGTCTTTGCCTATGACAACAGCTGATTTAAGACAATTATTTTGGATGTTGTAACTCTGTATGTTGTCAAGTTCAAGGCAATATATACATCAACAAAACGTAAAAGTCTAGAAAACGTTCAGAGTCAGGTAATATCTGGTTCTGCTGCACAGATTTTGATATAATTCCATGATTTCATGTATGTGTATTTTGTTAAAACACCATCTTTAGGTCTTTATATGTATTTTTCCTTTGAATGAAATACATTCCGTACAGTAAACTGTCTGCATTAACTGTGCCTGTCAGCTAACTAACACCAGTGCTGAATTTCTTAGCCTCCTACAGTGAATCTAATACTTTACGCACCACATGCCGGGAGCCAAATATGTTTACATGCGAAAGCTCCAACTATCATGATGTCCTGCCCGTGTAGTAAAGACCCTCACCAGTGCCCAGCTCAATCCACACCCCTCACTGGCATCTAAACAGGCACACATCATGCTGGCAGGGGGAGGAGGCGTATCATATTACACTGGGATATTATTAGTTACCCTTTCCCCTTTCTCATTGTAAACTAATATCTGGCAGGATCTCACACTGTCTCCAAGTCTCACTGCTTTCAGTTTTTCTCTGCATGTGTGTGTGCAGAAATATGACAAACATGGTACTGCTGTGTCAGCCTCGTGTCTTCTATGATGTGAAGCTTTTATGTTTTGTATACATGATAACATTTGTATGTCTGCCCAACTCTAAAGATATATACATCTTCTGCTGTTCTTCATTTGTTGTCCAGTCTTTCTTCCATATTCATTTTAAAAATCTTGGGACAGGAGATGCGTTGGTTGCAGAACTCCCTTGAGGCCAGTCTGTGATATGAAAATTTGATGAAGGATACAGTAAAAAGGCCCAAAACCTGTAGGTTTATGACACATAAATAAAATTAAATAAATTAAATAATTTAAATCAAATCAAATTTACAGTTGTGGCATTTCTTGAAAGTCTGAAACATAAAAAAATAAAAACATAAAAACATAAATATATAAATATATAAGTAAAAATGTGACGAGTGCTGGTAACAAGTGAACCATTATGAACCATTATGGCAACTGAACAGGTGCTATTTAGCACATTAAATAGTGTGGTAGAATTGGACCAAAAAACCTAGGTAGGTAACCCCATAAATAGTTTAGTTGGTCTGGTTGGTTTTTATTTTCTGTTTTGTAATATCTAGTTGAGATATAAATAGTTATACTTAGATATAAACCATTTTTCTAAACAATTGTGGAACCGGCACTTTATGGTATGGCTATGATGTCCTGTGGGGAATCATACAGATGTTATCCAGGATAAACAACTGTCCTGAAAAAGAAATGTAGATAATAATATCATGTCATATTGTTTGATTTTGAAAAAGAATTTCCCTTAATTTCTTATTATGGTATGACAAATCATCCAACAAACATAAAAATTTACCTTTTCTTCTCACTGTGTAAAGTTTAGACATAACTCTTTGTCCATGAGAAGACATTTCTCTGACCTGCTGTGTGGACGCCATCTCCTCCAAAGCATTGTGCCACAATAAGCCTTATTTTTAGTGAGAGTCTTGCTCTGCTGCAAAACTTAATATGGGAATGGCATCTTGCAGCTCCTCTTTCCTTAAGGTCTCGTAATACATGCCTTTACACCACCAGTCCTCCAAGACACCGAGCTGGTATCTGTAGCCCTCCAAACACCCAAAACAATCACTGTCATAGTCACAGTTTCAAACAGGCGGCTCCTCCCATGTCACCACCCATTTGCTATTTTTCTGACCACTGAGCAGATCCCCTTCCCCATCTCCCTGTCTGTCCAACATTTTTGCCAGCCCCTTTGTGCACCATTCTTGGATGAGTGGCATCTTGACCGCTCACATACAAATCTGACTCCACAAAAAGGCCACAGCCCTTTTTGCAGAAAGGGGCGTCAGCAAAACCACGTGCAGCTCTAGTTTAAAGGGAGGGTGTCACTGACAGACCGGCTCTTCTCCAGCCCGTGGGGACAGGAAGCTTACTTTGTTCCTAACTCTTCCTGCTTGACACCAGCTTGCGTTAGGGACAACGTTAAACCTGGTTCAACCACATCCTTTTCCCCTTCTACCTCACACCAACAGTTAAGGGCCTGAGAAGTGGCCTTCTTGTGTCCGACAGCCATGAAGTGGGGCTGGGCGTTTTTAGGGGTCCTCCTCTCTTTGGGAGCCCTATCCTGGGGAGAGAAAGGTTTGGAGATCCCTGAGTATGATGGCAAAGACCGCGTCCATACCCTCACAGCCAAGAACTACAAGTCCATTATGAAGAAGTACGATGTGATGGTGATCTACTACCACAAAAATGTGGATGGGAACCGGAGTGCCATGAAGCAGCTTCAAATAGAGGAGCTGGCTTTGGAGGTGGGTCTGCGCCAAAGCATGACACGGGATGGAACTATTGCCCATGTGGGGGAAGGGTCACGATGGGAACAGGGAAAGGAAGGGAAGGGGTTTCACATGGCGAATTTGGCACCAGCTGGGGATTCCTGGATGCAGACTTGGCTTTCAGACGTAGGGTTCCAGATGATAAGGATTACAGCTGTTGACAGGTGAGGAGGAAGGAAAACAGAACAGGTGCAGACTTTTTATTGAGGGTCGAGTTGAGAGATTCATAAACCCTTCAGGTTTGGCATTCAGTAACGTACGACTGGATTGATGGTGACCTGAAGGGAGATTGGGGAAAGTAGGGTCAGAAGCAAGAAGATTGGGGGGGTCCTAAAAGAGAAAATATGGAGAGACTTGTCCTAAAACAATTAACCTGGAGATCACAACCTCTCTATCATCTAAAAACAAGCAAACCAAAAAAACAAGCTGAAAAGATTTGTTGTGCTATAATAATTGGACCATGGCTGGATGTGGATAGCAGCATAGGATAGAAGGCTTGAACTTTTCTCTTGTGTGCTCATGTTGAATATTTTCATAACAGTACTCCAAATTTAATTCCAGAAAATGATTATTCAAAACTAATTTGCAAACTTTGAGCTCAGGTGCCAAAGTCCAACCACATCTATGTAATTGTGAGCAGTTGGTTAATGCAGTGCTTCATTCATTCGGACACTGGTAAGAAGACTGTGCCTGAAATCATTCTTGCCCGCTTTAAAAGTGGCAGGGGTAGTGTTTTTAATTAATCAACTTATGAGATTTGCTAAGCTTATACCTGTTATCTTTATCTTGTAACCTCATATTTCAACACGCTCTCATCCTACAGTCTCAGAAAATGACTCTTCCTAAGGCATCAAAATGTGCCACATTGTACATCCTTTGTTTTATCTTATTGACACCACAGGTGCGTTTTTTTTCTACTGCATTCATCACCTTTTGATACAACTGAAATTACTTTTTATATACACAAACTTGTTAAGAGACAACATCAGCTAGGGTTAGGAACAAAAACTTGAGTTAGAAGATAAATTACATAAAAAAACTGGGGTTACAATCATTAAAGTGAACAATGTCTCAGTCTCCTACAGAAACATCCTGTCTTGTTGTACCATCCACCTCCCTATAAAACTTTTTCACTTCATATTATACATCACTGACTTAGGCGTCAATGATGTGTACTGAACCACACTGAAAGCTCTGAGTGTTGATCACCAACACAAACGGGGCCCTGAGCATCTGAAATGGACAAAGCGATATTTTCTGATGGCTGGGGAATGAGAACAGTCTGCATATTAACATGTAGCCTAGGATCTCACCACGGCCCTCAATAACCACACTCTGTAGAAGTAAAGCTAATAATATTAACAATACCTTGTCATGCAAGAAAAAATTGTCAGAATAAATCAGAACTTAATGGAGCGTTTTTAAAAGTATCCATGATGTAAGCATGACGCTAAAGCAGGCAATCTTCAATACTGTGTACATCCTAACTGATGTACTGTTAATTGTATTGGGATATAAGATACACTTAATATACCACATGATTAATTGTCAAAGCACCAGGGCATCTAGTAAAAAAGGAAACAGCCAGTACGTCTGCAAATCACGGGGTTACGTACCCACCCAGGACTGATAATGCACTTCTGTACACGCCTTTTGCATATTCTTTTAAAAAATGTAAATCTAAAGAGTTTTTTTACAGCCACAGTTGATGCATCTGGGCCCCACTGTCAGTCAGCGGATTCACCACAGCAATCCCCTGCCTGTCAGAGCAGCGGTGTCCTCTTACAGAGGCACAGTGTCCCTTACACTAGCTTGCATAAGTCACCTCTGTAAATAGCCTGGGACAGAGCTGCATACTTAGCAAGAGACTAAAAGCACCAGTGGGAGCAACATAAAGTTTAGGGTTTTAGCCACCGTTCCCTCAGCACTCTCGACCCTCACAGGCAACACACACTGTTCTGTTTGGTTTTACTACATCCTCCTCTGGGGGCAGGCTGAGGTCTTAAACCATCATTTACACACTCAAGTCATTGGATCCAATCAATTTCCTAGCAGCGCTGCCAAGTTGTGCTTCTTGGCTTGAGAACGAGAGGGTTACTGGCTCTGTCACCGACTTCCTGCCAATTGTGACCGTTCAACCAATCTGAAAGGAGCACCCAAGGTGCTCGGAGGGGATGCTTAAAATAGCTGGTCATTACCACCTATGAATCAGGAAGTATGAATTATTAAATTGCACAGCTTAGAAAATGAAGTCTAATTTGCTTAAAGTCTCTGTATGAGAGAATGTATTATTGATGAATGCTTCTGCTTTGAAACAACATACACATGCAAACGTTTAAAAAAACAAAAATCTGAACATAAATTACATTTGTTTGCGAAGATCTTAGTTTTAGCGAAAAAGAAGCTTGTTTTCATTTCTTATGCCTGTTCTTAATTTATTTTCCATATGATATACTAGCTGACACAAAGATCATCACCAGCATATCAAATTTTATATCCTGCAGATGTAATTATTTTGGTGCCTGGCAACAGTAAGACCAGATTTAGGAGTACAGATACAGTATTTGCATCTCACAGCAGTCTAAAGAGTTCCCTATAAACATTTTAAACAAAAACTAAAAAAATTTAGTAAAAGCAATATACATATCAAATAGTCAGAGTGTCACCTTTTAATGGTCGTGCTACTACATGATGAGTGTGACTGGATGTTGACAGCTGGATGTGACACAGATGGTGAATGAAGAAGTGATTTTGAAGAGTCTATTAAACAGATGATGTTCATCAGCAATACTTTGTGCGTCAGACACCACGAGAATGAGACAAACCTGAATTGGTGGAGCAAATTCCACATTGCACTTAGAATGAAGTGACATGGCAACACTGATCCTCTGCTTTTGTCTATATGAAAGTGAAAAACCATACGGGGGCTTTTGGCTTGACAGCAGGGTCTAACATGGCTCTTACGGTACCATGCAATTACTCAGTTCCATTAACCACAGGTGTGTAATGTTTAATCGGAGCTACAGTAAGTGACAATGATAATGTGTTTAATGGACTGGAAGCAGATTCAGAAGCATGAGATAGATCTGACAGTCCTGATGAGTTGAACTTCAGAACAAAAAACACAGCCCACCTCACCTGCGGCACCTCAGCCAAAAATATCCCTCATTACTGTGACGCAGATCATGTATCATGAAGGTTTAGTCACCCAAAGATAAGATTAAAGACTAGTAGGTAGCATACACCAGAGGGTGTAATTTAGTGAACAAGGCTTCACAAAACCTCACACTGGAAAAAGGAAAAAACTGTTGACAAGCTCTTTTTTCGGCCCGGCTGCATGTTCTTTCTCGTTCTATCTTTTTGACTTCTGACCTTTGGCACGCCGCATACTGTAAATGCCCATACTCATCAATCACTACGCTGCAGTCTGCTCGGGTTGCAGTGATCTTTCACTTGCTACCCTCTGTATCGACACACCGCCCTTCTCGCTCCACCATTGTGCATATGTTGGTGTGTTGGTTGCCATAGCACCCTGTGCACCATTGAGAAAACTTAATGATCACAGCAGGAACCACACATTATTCACAGTTTCCTCAACGACAAAATCACCTATGTGGAACCATAAAGAGACAAAATTTTAAAAGAGAGCTTTTACCTTACCTGAGCAAATATTTTACAATATATTTTCCTATACCTTTAACGTGTGATGTGAATGGGATGTTAATGTAAAATATTTTGAGTAATGCATGAATTATGATCAAAATTTGCTCAAATCCAGTCCAATGACAACTAATTTAACCGCAGTTGTACTTCTAACATAGTGACATGATGATGCTTGAAAAAAAATCGAGATCTTAGTGTCATTCTGAGCATGTTAGCAGTTGGTTTAAGGCTCTGCTGTGCTCATACAACCTCACAGATGTGCCAGTGTGGCCATAGACTCATATCTTTACTTTAATAGTCAACAGTAAAATAAAAGCCTTAATTTACTGATCATACCCCTGGTACAGTAAGGATTAGAAAAACCTGACCCTGAAAGTATTTATGTCAGAGAAGAGCTCATAGTTTCTTTTTTTTCCCAGGTAACATAAAATTACGTTAGTAACTAGGAGAAGTGACATAGGTGCCCGTAAGGCAAATTAACACATAGTCTCATAATGGGCAGGGAATCTGCACGATATGAGCAAGGTTTCTGCTTTGCCTTGTCTGAGCTTCTTCCATCAACTCAGAGATCTGGAAAAAGGTCAGACTGTCACAGTGGTGACCATTATTCAAAGTGACTGTTGGAACGCTCCCCCTTCCACTGGCACAGAACATTTCATGCTCACATTTATCAATCATGGATGATACAGATGGAGACAGAAAAACTGTTGGGTTTTTATGTGCTTTTTTAGGAAATGCGGCCACAGTTTGGTGTTGGGAGCAAGGTGAGACAAAGTTGCAGTGTGAGGTGAAATAGATGGATGGGTGCGAGGGGCCCGTGTTGATGCTTTTTACCAATGTAGACATTACAGTTACTTGCACTTACACTAAATTCAATTCAATTTAACTTTATTTATAAAGCGCCAATTTACAACAAACTCATTTCAAGCCTCTTTACATAATAAGCTGTACAAACTGTACAAGTATGTAGAGAAAACCCAACAAGTTCACCTTGAGCAAGCTATACTTGCATTTCTTTTCATATTTGAAAAACGACATCGTACAAGCAGCAGTGTGACCGTGCTGTTGTTGTTTGTGACCAGGCTAAAGAAAACCCTTGTTTGCTGCTGCTACTGTAAGCAGAGAGCAAAATATGCCAGTGCTGCAATTCTCAGCGGACAACTATCATACAGTAAGTCACGATCAGTATTCGCTCATGTTCTTAGAAGCAGGTCCATCCTATTCGACAAACCAAACCTGACAGACAGCCAGGGAACTATTAATGAGTCCGACTTTGAGCGTCAGACACCGACAGCACACATTTAGACTGCATAAGCATGATCAGATCTCATTTCCACAGGTTATCTTTGACCAGGCTGGGCCACTAGGCCACGTCCCCATGGCCCCTTTACCTCATGAACTTGAGAATACTTGATTTTTATTTCCTGGGTGTGCTTAGCATCTGTTTATAATTATAAAGAGCTCCCCTGACTCCTCAGGCAACTACTTCAGCGGGCGAAAGGTTGACAGTGTTTAGTTTTTCGAAGATGATGGCATTGTAGTCTTGAATGCAAATAGCTTTTCTAAGCAACCTAAATGGCTTTTATCTTTTCGCAAATCTGACAACCTGTGAGCTATTTAGGAAGACAGTTTAAAATTTACCAAAGAAAGAGCAAAAGGTGATTTAATAACTGCTCAGACGCACAATCATCAGTGCTTAACATTTCCCTTCATTAAATGACCCTGTTGCCAGGGTGTGTGTGCGAGAGCTATATGCCATCTTGATAGATCTACTTTACCTTCCTTCCTGAATCCCCCAATTAAAAGAGCCACTAAATTAAGAACTAATTTGTCACATGTGATGTCATTAAATATGACAGGAGTCAAGTTTAGATTAAGTGTCCTCTGTGTTATTTTCTGATGACATCTCATCAGTGTTGGGTAGAAGTGTTTGGCGTTCCAGCTCATCCAGTTTGCCCCATGTCAAAAGCCACCTGTTGTTTGCAAAGGATTAATAATAGAAGCTTTTGCCTATTGATTGTGATATTTGCAGCTGTTGTTGAAACCATATATTTTGCTGCTTGATGCACTGTCACAATACAGACAAAATATTAAACAATTCAATTTGGTGGTGCTAAATTATCCAGAATGTTCTACATCTTTGTCATATCATTTCTTTGAAAATAGAAATATATTACAGTAGTCGTAGGCATGACTGTGCAGCAGTGTGGTTAGTAATGTATATGACCTGAGGATATACAGTATAATATGACACTTGGATATTGAATTTTTTTGCCTATTCAGGAGAGGTGTTTTATACAGAGTCAGTATGAGGAACTGCTGTTCTCAGTTTGATTTATAGGACCAAAACTCTTCCAGGAATAGAAATATTTCCTCATCCTTTCTCAGGCACATCGATTTTATTACTTTTATCTTAATTTGATAATATTTTATGGGATGTAAAATAGTTTTAGTCTATGGCATTAGTGGAAGCAAGTCCTTGAATTCGGCTTTGAGCTTTCATATTCCTCCTCCACACAGCAGGTTTGCACATCTGCTATCGAGTTTAGTAAGGAAAAAAATCATGGAATGATTTTGTCACAATTATTGTTCCATCAAGCAGCTGTTGACTTCTGTAGGACTGGTTTAAAATGTGGCTGCAATATACAGGAGCGTCTCCTTTTAACTAAGTTTCCCCAAATAAAATGTCTGTCACCATACTTCTACATACTTCTTTAGTTCACAAACATTTGCACACAGAAGTTTAAACATTCATGCAAAGCCATGATCTGATACTGCCAAATTTATTTCAACAAAATTGATACAGGTCACTGCATGTCCTCTAATATCCATTTAGTTAAAACCTGCATACTCACTCTTTGCTGCATGTGCCTAATATATGAAATACTGTCCAATATAGTAAACTATAACTATTTTATATTTTTATTGCCTATTCTAATTTTGATACACACGAACACACACATATCTATCTATCTATCTATCTATCTATCTATCTATCTATCTATCTATCTATCTATCTATCTATCTATCTATCTATCTATCTATCTATCTATATATATATATATATATATATATATATATATATATAGCAGTGTGTGTTTGTGTGTGTGTATGATTTTGCTAAGTGAAGAGCTACACATGAAATATGGGAGATTGGGAGATGAGACAGGGTTGGACAGAAAAGGATTTGAGCTGGATTGGATAAAAAGATACTGCAGTTATGTGGCATGTAAATATTTGGCTACCAGCACACACCAACTGTTAACCTTGAGACAAGGTAACCTTGACAACATCAATGTGACATCATCATAGATGGGAGTTTGAATTGATTTAAACCATGCATTCTCATTGAAAAAAGGTTGCATGTAACAGTAAATGTGCCGTAATGGCAAGAAATGTACACAAGAACACATCAATTGAACAATAAATGGTAATATAATAAAATTTAACTGTCTGACACCTTTAGTAATAAATTAACTGGCTCATGCCAATCTTTCCCTATCTAATGTCCCATGAGCAGAATGTCATGTGTTGTATAAAAATGCAAAATCTACTGATGATGTCTCATTTATCTGTGAATAGGAAAGATTGACCAATGTAAATTCTATGTAAAAATGCTACAGGACTGTCTGTTGGAAATGCCAGAGATAAAACGTTCTTGTGAATCATATAAACAGTCACCAAAAATTTTTTGAACAAGTTTTATGCAGTGTTTTACAGTATTAGCACTTTCTACTTTTCCATAATTATTTAGAAATGACCACCCTCTTTGTGTTTTTGCATTTTTCCATCCAAAGTTCTTTTCCTCCTCTTCTATTATCTGTATCAGGGAATGTCTGCATATCACTTATTCATGAGAGAAAATTGTAAAGTGCACAAGATCAAGGTGCATCATAAAAAATGTAAAAGCATATTTTGAAATGTTGATCTGACTTACGTCTTTATCTCCCAAAATGATAGATCTGAATAAAGATGTAAATCATGTATGTGATAAAAATCTGTTTGTCTGGGCTTCAGGTCCTAATTCACCCTGTTATTTTTAGTAATTAGAGAATCAAATCAAACTTTATTGCATTGTGTACACACACTGCTGAAGAATGTACACTAATTACATGACTGTACAGTTTTTTTGAATGTGTACAGTAGCATACTAGTATTTTGTAATAAGCACAAACTCAGAGCAGAGCTACAGTATGAATGATTAGTGTGTCATCAGTTTCTTCCATAAAAATGACCCCATGTGTCATTTGTGTGAAGAACAAGGTTACTAGCTATAGAGAATGTTAAGTTGATGTTATGCCGTGTTAACTGGTGGGGGATGCATTAGCAATTTTCTGAGGATTTTGTTTCCGAATAGCATTGCTAAAGTAGGTCAGTGCTACTGCCTTAGTGCTGTCTCATCTCTCCACGTAAGAACATATTCTCGCATTTTGTCTGCTCCGTATTGTTATGAGTTTTTCAAAATAACAATTCTTGTTTTTGCAATTCATTTTTCTCAGTAGGGTCCCTCTTCTTTCCCATCTCTATCTAATTTGAACAACTATATATATGTATAAATATTTTAATCAGACAAAAAGCCTGTTGCAGGCAAGGTTGAGTAGAACGCCAACCTCTCAAGATGGCGCCCCATTCCTCATTGGTTAAACTGTGTCACACTGATTATAGCGTCATTCTCTTTATTGTCCTGTTGTTGTGTTTTATTGTGAAGTGATTTCTAGCTGTTGATTGAAAGACAATCTGTGTTTTCAGTCCCAAATTAACATTAATATTAAAATGCTGATGCCCTCTAGTGGCCTTAGTAATTAAAATGGCACCAAAGGATGAAGTCAGGCTGGTGTTGTCCACACAGGAGACAGGTCGGGGTGAAAGAGACATCGAAACGCTGGATGTAAACACGAGACAAATGTTTGTTTTATGCCTCCAGTGACATTCAGCTTTGTTTCTGCAAACAAAGGACCACAATCGTCTGTAACTTTAACCATGTGGTTTTGACATGTGTTTATTATTGTTACCATGACAATGAGGCTTCTCTAAGTAGTTAGAGTACTTATACTAGCCCATCCCATAATCTTTTATCATCTGTTAGCTGTTTACAACTTCGTTTGTGGCACATCTCCTGCTGCGGCTTGGGATGCCAATCCATGAAGCGCGGTGAATCATATGAGCTGTCATATGACTTGTTGTCATAGTGATACTGGAGGAAAGGCCAAGCCAAAGTCATAGTGATTCATACTTTGGACCAATGAAAACACACACAAAATAACAATACTTATTTGTAGTAGTTTTGGGGAACAAATCCCCTAGAATCTGTGGTCATTTGGGTTAAACATTACAAATGTAAAAGAATATATTTACTGATGTGAATTATTATTATACCCGCAATTTACATTTGAATACTGTTATCACTATGTATGTACCAGTATACACATCTTCGGCTTGTTGCCATGGTCCTATTTAACATATTAGCACTGATATACAAATATTTCTATGTATACCAAAGCTCCTCCACAAATTATTAACTTTAGTGACCTCTAAATATTTTGTTTGATTGAACACCTGTAGGATTTTATGTTACTCACCAACACAAGCTCGAGGAATGCGGGAGGGATTCTGAGCTCATTAGCACAGATCGTTTTGAGACATGTTTGCATTATGGCTTGTTGCTGTGAAACTGAGTCATTCACAGATGGTCCCAGACACTTCTGCCCTCACAAGTTGTTGTATAGTGATTCAGCTTGTGTGTCTGTGAGCTCTCTAAAGTTGCCATGCTTTTCATCATTTATCCCACAAGACCATGTTCTTCTGAAAGTAAGTGCAAATAGTAAATTTCAAGGTAAAAGAACCAGAGGACGAACGTATAAAACACAATAAATAGAAAATCTATTAGTTTATTATTAGTTCATCAATATCTTGTTTCTGGGCAAAATCCTGGATCATCTTCTTCCAAACGGTGCAGATACAGTTGCTGGTGGCAAGTCAGTGTGTGTTTTTATGCTGTTGTATCTGAATCTTTCATGACCACCCCAGCGCAGTGTTATGTAACAGGCTGGTGTACAATGTCCTGATGTGTTACAGCAGCCATTACTAATTTACTGTCTGGCTGAGGGGGGGAAGCTGGCTCTACTTCTAATTTTGAAGAGACCCCAAGACACTCGCTTATAACAGAAGATGACGAATATTACTTATATTAGACGTATATTTGGACCAGGGAGATGATCCTACCTGGTTGTCTTATACATGGGTTTGAGTAAACAGTTACAGTATCCTTATTTTAAAGCACCAAACCTGCACCTTTATTACCACCAGTTTTAGTCTTTTTATACCATACTGAAAAATGATGCTGTACCATCAAAGTAATAACTTGTGTGTGTCTTTTGCCAAAGTTGCATTTTGTTGTACATTTTTGCTGGCCAGCCCGGTGATGGAGGGGTTATCACCGCTGCCACAGAGCTGGAAGGTCCCCAGTCAAATTTACCTGGCACACAGGAGTAAAGAGAGACAGTTCTGGGTGGAACATTAATAAGTGATGATTAGAGTTGTGCAAAGTGATGTGTCTCCTCATGCAAAAGGAAAGGAAAATTCCACCACACGTGCAGGCATTGTATAACGGCATGTAATTTTAGAACACATTATAGTCTGTTCCAAGGCTTTCAAATTACTGTAATTAACAGCCCTGCTTTATGATTTGTTTCTTTGTTTGAAATGTTTTATTTGTGCACTGAAAACTCACTCGTATGTGAGGACAAAGGAAAGGTCAGGTGACAGATCTAAGGCCAGAGAGTGACATCTTAAAACTGTGGCATCTGAGGAAGAAACTTGTCAAAAACCAGATCAAATGACATCGTTTCTCACTGTGGTATGAAAGTGGAGTGAAAAACACAGAACACCATAAGGCATAAATGCCAAACAGTAAATATCAGAACACTTTTTTATTATTATTATTTACACATTGAGGATACAAAAGAATGATGGGTGAATTATATTTATGCACACTTCTGTTGCTATACCAGTTGGTAGACTGATATTTTACGGCTTGTAACAAGTAGAATTTATGATGTTTTGTTTGTTACATTTCAAACTGGGCATTTCTTCTAGACTTTTTCATCTTCTGTGGCTTCAGTTGTAATTGTCACTCAAGACAAAAGCATATGGCCTTAAGTTATCTTTAATATATCAAAAATATAAATTAACTTTTGAAAGTCCAGGCAGACTGGAGCCACTTCTCTTTACAAAGGAGCAATGAACAGATACAACAAAGGCTCAGTTTTTTTAAAGCTTTAAAAAACCATCTCATCTGTGTTTTCAGTGTGTACGTGTGTGTCGGTGTGTATGTACTCGGCAGCAGTAACACCTGTCAGTCATGTCCATAAACTAACCTGCAGGGAGTGTAGGGAAGCATTTGGGCAGCTGTCATACTGTGAGGCAGTGTGAAGCTGCCGTCCTTCCCCAGCTCACCGTGCAGTGCAACAGCCGAGCGCATTGGAAGAGCGTGTTTTGGACAACTCACCACGGCACACTTTGCTTACGTCACCCGACAAGCTGACAGTGCCTGGGCACTGGGACCCTGCCCAGTCACACTGTTGACCCCCCACTTGGCTCCATGAGCTCAGACGTCTGGATGGGGTCTGGTGATGGCAGGGTAACAGATGAGGAAGGGTGAAGGACTGTCAGGAGACTAATGTGACAAAACAGCCACAGCCGTGGACACTGATAGATGAAAAGAAACAAGAGTCTCACGAAAAGGAAACAAGTCTGAGCGAGAACATACTTAATAAGTGGAGAGAGTGGGTGTAAATTGTGGTTACACTTGACTTGTGTTCGGTGTCTTCTTCCATTCCTCAGCCTGCCTGCCTTCACTGCTCACCCATTTTTACATGTAATGGACCCTCCTGTTTCTGCTTTCGTACAAGTCCTTATAAAGCTGTGGGGGTCCCTGCTTCGCTTCCCTCCTCGCTGCACACACCCCGTGCTTCACTTGTCTTATAAATACCCCAGTGTTACTAATATGACCACGCTGTGTGCGAGTGTGAGCTTTGCGGAATAGTTTTGGACAAGCAAGTTCTTCAAAGCTTAGTTTGGCCAGTTGTCATCATCTTCTCAGTTGACTTCTGGTGACACGCTTCTACCACTACAACAGCAGTAAATACCTTTTTTTGGAACATCTTACATTTCAAAAGCATTGAGTTATTGTAATTTGCCAGAGAGTAAATGAACATATGAACAACTCATAACATGAATAATTTATTAATAGCTAAACTCTCCAAAATCATATAATATTAAGTAAGCTGGGCTTTAGAAGAAAAAACCTGACTCCCTCAGGTGGAAACTGAAAGTTCTGACTCTAGTTAACGCCACAGTTTGTTGTAAACCTGGAGGCTGTGACTATTGTGCTTTGCCCTAAAACGTTGCCTCTTCTTGCAGTTGATCACAAGTCAAGCAGCAATTACTTTTCAGGTATGTTAAGGTCTGCCTTTTGTGTCTGTAAAGCTGGGCTGCCAAACTCTGGTTCTTCTGCTCCTGCAGTATCTGCTGATTGTTCTCTTCCACTCCTTGACTGCAGTTTAGATTAAACAGATGAATTTACATGAGACAACAACAGACTTCGCTGAGCAGTGAAAGACTGAACTGCTTTCAAAGTCCAGCAGCACCTTGGACTGCGGTAGTTTCACTTCAAATTTGTGACAGAGAACAGTAAGGATGAAATGAATGAAAAAAGCTTCCATTTAATCTATTAATCAAACTAACATGTCCACCCATCAGCTTCCCCATTCATCCATTCTTGCAGCCATCAGTAAACACAGTGTGTCACTTCTTCCAAATCGTATTTTATTATAAATTATACATTCAGATCTTCTGCTGGTGGTGTGTTAATCTGAATGATGTTTCATTCTTTATATATTCCCCATAGAAATGGCTGATGGTGATGTATTTTTATTTTCTTCTGTGCTTTAAACGACACAAATAAAATTCTGTTTTTGGTGAGAGTGACAATTTATTTTTTTAAGATTTGGGATATTTTACACTTACACTTTACAAGTGAAATAAGGAAGACTTGCCCTAAGTAGGACTTTTCCCATTAGCTCTTACATGGTGATTAGTTTGCTTCACTGTTCCAGGCAACCTAGACCAATATTTTTAGTAGATTAGAAATAATTTGACCCTGGGTCCAGCCATGAGCGAATGTGTCTGGACCCTGGAGAATGGATGGCATGAAAGATTGCTAGTGTAGAGCACATACTACTGTGCATAGTGTACAAGGTTTTTGTGCTGGTGCTTCTGGGAGTGTGGCTGCTTGTGAATGTTGAACATTTTTGCTGCTTTGCAATTCACTTCATAACACTTTTGACTTTACTGGGGTGACCTCACATGGGGTCATTGTTTTACACTCTGCAAGTGCCAAATCGAGTGACAAAGCAATGAATGATTTCTGAAAACTTGCATAAAAAGGGAAACCAGATGATGTTTGTTTAGGACTGTGATAGATTCAGTGTCACACAGGTCTGTAAGTTTCCTGTATGTGTGAATATTTATGTGCATGTCTGCAGCAGCTTCACCTACTCAAACTCAAATTATCGTCTTGAGTTCTGTCGCTCTTGTTCTACTGGAACCTGTCTATGCTACACGGCCTGTCAGTTGTTGGCTTTGTGTTCACAAAAAGTGCAAGTGCTTTTCAAGCCTTAAAATTGAGCTGGAATGTCAAGGGTTAACTCTAGTGTGAATGAAACTAAAAGTATGTTTCCAATGGTGCTCTGAGATTGTGGAATGTCCACATGTGTGTCACTATTATCAGTCATACAGTACCCAGAAAACAGCACTCATAAGATCTTTGTCTTTCTGTCTCTTGTCCATATTCGTCCACCTCTCTCTTCTCTGTCCCTTTATTCAGCTCGCAGCCCAGGTTCTTGATGATCTTGATGACGAGGACATTGGATTTGGCCTGGTGGATGAAAAGAAGGACTCAGCTGTTGCCAAGAAGCTGGGTAATTTTGGCAGTCACCCACAGAGGCTAATTGTCAGTGGTAACAACAGCAAAGACAATCTCTTTCCATCAAATCCCTCCTCTTTGCTCGAGGGCTCTCCTTGTGTTTTCACTCAATGTTCCTGATGAGGTGCTCCACATCTCACAAACTGTTCCCAGTCGTGTAATCGACATGGCCAGAAATTATAGAGACAGTCTTAAGTAGAATCTGGTGAGATAACTCAGTCCGTTTGGATTTGCATTCGTCACCTGATGAGTGACAGATAAACTTTATATTCAAGCATTTAAACACCAAAGGAACAATATGACTTTCACCTACTAATAAGATGCAGCATATTATTCCCAAAAATTGAATGAATTTAAACTCATAAAAGAGAAAAAGGTTAAAATCAATTATTTTACAGTGTATGTATGACTTAAAATCTGCCTTTTCTAATGGGAAAGAGAAAGCAGTGGGTCACTGTTTGATGTCTTGTATAGAAAATATATGAAACAATTCTGCCCTCAAGTGTTTAGCAAAGACACAGCAGCTTCATATTAACCTTCAACAGTTACATGAGTTCTAAAACCTGGATCCTCAGCATTTTATTACCAAGCTATTTCTGTGTTTTTATGAGCAGTGATTAAAATTAAAGCCTGTATTCTATACGCAATAAAACAGGTAGACACAGTGAACTATTTTTATATTTTTAAATAAATACTTTTCTCTCACTAGGTTTGGATGAGGTTGAGAGCATCTACATCTTTGCCGACGATGAGATCATTGAGTACGATGGAGAGCTGGCTGCTGACACTTTAGTCGAGTTCCTCTATGATGTAAGTCCTTTAATAAAGAGTCGCCCCGCTGTGCTGAATTCACACTTTAGTGTTTCGAGATTTAGAATTTGTACACTAGACGCTGGGGAAATAATGAGCTGTTTAAGCTGTACATTCAATTCAATTTCAATTCAACTTTATTTATATAGCGCCAATTTACAACAAGGTCATCTCAGGGCACTTTACATAATAAAGTCAAGACTATACAAACATGTAGAGAAAACCCAACAAATCCCCCTTGAGCAAGCCATAGGCAACAGTGGAGAGGAAAAACTCCCTTTACCGGAAGAAACCTCCAGCAGAACCAGGCTCAGGGTGGACGGCCATCTGCCTTGACCGGTTGGGCTGAGTGGAAAGTGGAGAGAGAAAAGAACAGAGCAACAAAAGCAGCAACAAAACATTGAGCAGGTTAGTAGGACCAGTAGCTGCGCACTGGAGGACACACAGCACCAAATCCGGGGACACCTGAAGACAGGGAGAGAGAGAGGGAGACAGAGAGGGAGAGAGACGACTACGGGACAAAGAAGACACAGCGTTAATGTCATACAGTGGTGACATTATAGATGTGGGGTGAGAGGAGAGAATGAAGAGAAGAGGAAAGTGTTACAGTGCAGAGTCCCCCAGCAGTCTAAGCCTATAGCAGCATGACTATAACCAAATATAAGCTTTATCGAAGAGGAAGGTTTTGAGCCTAGTCTTAAAAATACGGAGGGTGTCTGCTTCCCGAATCTGGACTGGGAGCTGGTTCCACAGGAGAGGAGCTCGATAGCTAAAGGCTCTGCCTCCCATTCTACTTTTGGAAATTCTGGGAACCACAAGTAGGCCTGCAATTTGGGACCGAAGTGGTCTAGTAGGATGATATGGTGCTAAGAAATCTTTTAAATATGATGGGGCTTGACCGTTTAAAGCTTTATAGGTAAGAAGAAGGGTTTAAAATTCTATTCTGCATTTAATTGGAAGCCAATGGAGAGAAACTAATGAAGGTGAAATATGATCTCTCTTACCAATCCCAGTCAGTAATCTTGCTGCAGCATTTTGGATTAATTGGAGGCTTTTTAGAGAGTTACTGGGGCAGCCTGAAAGTAGAGAAATTAATTAATTAATTATTTATTTATTGCATGTATTAATTAATTAATGCATGCAAATTCCTTTATCATACTTGATCAGGTGATTGAAGAACCAGTGGAGATCATTGACAACGAGCGCGAGCTGAAGGGTTTCTACAACAACGATGAGGTCATCAAGCTGGTCGGCTATTTTAAGAGCGAGAAATCCCAACGTATGTTGAGGACTTTCATCTAAAACATTAAGCTTTAGATTTTACATAATAAAACTTGTTATAAGCAATATATAACAATCTATTTTTCCTTCAATTCTCCGTACAGATTTTATTGAGTACGATGATGCTGCTGAGGAGTTCCACCCTTTCGTGAAGTTCTTTGCCACATTTGATCCCAAGGTTAAAATTGTTTGTTTGCATTTATTTTCACATATATAAATCAGCAATATACAGTATGTGGTACAGTGATAGCAAACATTCATATTTATTTATTTTTCTGTAACATTCATGCTGTAACTGTTTGATTCTCATTGTCCTTAATGGTATTTCAGATTGCGAAGAAGCTGAAACTGAAGATAAATGAGGTTGATTTCTATGAGCCATTCATGGAGGAACCTGACACGATTCCAGGAAAACCCTACATCGAGTCTGAGCTTGTTGATTACATTGAACAGCATGACAGGTGGGAAGCTCACCTACAATTAGATGAAACACAGAAAAATAATGTGCTTTAGCTTAGTTTATTTAATTGCTGACAACACTATTGACCATAATGTGTGTATGGGTACAGTAAATAAGGAAACAACACAACGATGCCTTTAAAATATATAGTAAACTTTTGATGTTTGGATGTTCCAGGCCTACTCTGAGGAAGCTAGAACCTCACAGCATGTATGAGATCTGGGTAAGGGATATGAATTTTTCTCTGTTTAAGAAAAAAAACATGCATTTATCAGTATTCATATTTCACCTCATGGAAGCTACATTTCAGACTAGGGAGTAAATATCTATTTCATTAGCTTATCCCACTTTATATATTTACAGGAGGATGACATTGATGGAGAGCACATAGTTGCCTTTGCTGAGGAAGATGACCCAGGTACATTTTTATGTTAATGCATCTTTATATACAATTACATCACAGATATAATCTGCATAGTAATTAACATCAAAAGTTAATACTTCAGAGAGTCTGGAAGAACATCAGTCCTGATATTTCAACTTTTTCCTAGACGGTTTTGAATTTCTTGAAATCCTAAAGGAGGTGGCACGGGATAACACGGACAACCCCAACCTCAGCATCATCTGGATCGACCCGGACAACTTCCCGCTGGTATGGACACCTACTTCTCAAACTCCATATAACAATATGCAAATTGTTCATATCATTGGCATTGTTTCTGAAATATATAGATAAAAATTTAATTTGCATGTGTGAAAACACAATACAAATTAGGTGTAACAATTCAGCCAGCTCATGATTCACATGGCTCATGGCTTTGATACAAAGTAACAAGTTAAAGTAATGACAGTTTATGTTTTTAGGTATGTAAATTTTTTTACATTTCAAACATTTGTTTTTTTCCCTTTTTATGTTGATTACTGATCTATCGATATCTCATTCAGACCTTTTAAGGAAGCAGATTTCTGCCTTTAAAAATGTGACAAAATCAACATCAGAATTTACTTGATCTATATATCAGTCATACCAAGTTGCCATGTTGTGTTTGCAATAATTAAGTTAATCTGATCCCCATTAAATTCTGCCTTAGAATTTTAAAACATGTCAGTAAACATCAGTCAAGTGAATTGAAAAGCTGATTTGGTTTTTGACGCCCCCTGTTGGTAAAAAACATAAACTACAGCCACAAAGTTAGGAAGTCGATAAAATTGATATTGTGTCCACAGTCCATGTTTATGATGCATGATTTGACATTTTTGAATTGAACAATAGTGGATATGTAAGTCTAACCGTCTCTTTCTTTACTCCACTTTCAGCTGGTTCCATACTGGGAGAGGACCTTCCGTATCGACCTTTCCTCCCCTCAGATTGGTGTAGTTGATGTTGAGGATGTAAGAAAACTAACCTTTGCAAAAAACAAAAATAACATGTAGGGTAGAGTTGTTAGGACAAACCAACAAGCTCAGTAAAACAATAAATTTTTAAATGTTTGAACCTACAAAGATCTGAAATTATTTATGGTAGATGACGCTTTACAGGATACAACTTCTCCGTAGGTTACTTTTTCACGTCAACGTTTAATGTTTGAGCATTATATGAAAATGATTTCTGATTTTGTAGCTCTGTGTCTTTCCTGTCCAGGCCGACAGCGTATGGATGGAAATGGACGACCAAGACGACATGCCCACAGCTGATGAGCTGGAGCAGTGGATTGAGGATGTTCTGTCTGGAAAGATTGACCCAGATGATGATGATGAGGATGAGGATGATGATGACGACGAGGATGATGACGATGATGATGAGGATGACGATGATGAGGATGACGACGATGCGACGATGATGACGACGACGATGATGATGATGACGACGATGATGACGACGACGACGATGACGCGATGATGATGATGACGATGATGATGAATAAATGATAAACACCATCACTTTCTTCAGTATGAATGAGCCAGTAATGGCAAAAATACGACGTAGTACCACTTTTATCTGGCAGGAGGCACATTTGCTGTCTGTTTGCTTCCTGTATGGTTTCCTGTAAGGGACAAATACATTGGCCCTTAAGCCTCACATGGAAATTAAATTCTAAAGAAGCAGTGGATTTGCTGTGCCTGTTGATGAGGGGGTTTGCAGTTTAAAATGTTAGAGCCCCGCTCACATCCAACCTCCGAGGTTTATGATGAATTTGAACAGAGGCTAGTAGGTCCCTGACATTTTCTATCTAATTCTATAGATTGAGATTCACCTGACTCTCATTTTTTCCAGTTGATTATAAATCTGTTTTAGTGACATGTTTTTTACTTAACGTACATTATAACTGACTATTTTTAAAGAGAAAAAGGCTACACTCACCTAACAGTCTTAACATCTTTACAGTCTTGGGGATAATTTAAATATTGGAAAATAAATAAAAGTAATAAAAAAACTAAAGTTGGAAAAGAGTTCATCACTAGTCTTTTCTGGTGTTGTCTTTGTAAGATATGTACGAGTGATTTTCTGAAAGCCTGAAGGTAATGTACTGCAGGAGTCTAACAGATGAAATATAAATGTATTCACATATTTAATATAATCAATATAAACTACAGTGGTGGTTAGTGTGAATCAGGCCTAATAGTAAAAAACACTACTCATCCCCTTTCCCATTAATACCTGGTGTAACATCAGCTGTTCTGGTCGAGCTGTGCAGTGGCCTGAATACAATGAATGTTTCTATAAATGTGATCACGGTGTTCCTGTGTGAAGATTGTTAAATGGCACAGTGATTAAAAAGTTCAAATACAAATCAAGGCTTCATATATATAAAGTACGAGGCTCTGGTATATTTTTGAAGTGAAAAAGATGTCAACACAATTCCTTTATCAAACAGACATTAAAATAATTTAAATTAACCTTTAATCGATTTTGTATAACTTAACATGTAGAGGAGACAAAACATTTACACAGACTAGAATTGTTTTTCCTTTTTCTTTTTCAAAATACTTTGATACTTTAATAATTTAAGAAAATAAAAAATACCTGTGTTCTCTGCTTTGAGTAAAGTCACTTTTAATCCTTGTTTGCTGCGGTTGAAAACATTAAAAATATCTTATATTGTCTCACATCTTGGCCGACGCCCATGATATTTAATAAAGCTAAGATCTCACTTAAAGTTGAGTTGAGATTCCTAAGTGAAGAAGAAAGTTAAGTGGCCAAAAAGTACTTCTTTATCTAGGAACTGTGAATTCTCTCGTTAACCTGCATCCAACATCATTGGCTCCATTCGACCTTTAACACCAGCCCGGATCTAAACTGCACAACCGTAGCCAGGCCTGCCCGTCTGACCAACGCACCCTCCTGTGAGCCGTGGAAAGGTTTCTCTTATTTCTGTGAGAGTCTGGTGTCCCAAACAGCTGCTAGTGCAAGATATCTGCTCTAAATTAAAGAATATTTCAGTGACTTATAGCAGAATTGTAACTGATTCCTTTGTACTCTCCCAAATCACTATTTGTTACTATCGTGTTACTTATTGATGCTCATTCATCTGTTGTTCACTTAGAGTTGGTTGTTTCATGTTTTATTGTTCATTCATTGATTCATCTATCTATATGTACACATAACTATACACATATATCCATATATTCTGTAGTTGTAGATTAATAAGGCCACATTAATATTACCTTTAGTGTCGCACATCGCTTCATGATTGTTAAGTTGACTTTTAAAGCAAAGAACCATGAAAGATAAAACAAAACAAACAAGATGAATGTTCCCTTCTTATGTCAACAAGCAGTAAGAGGTAATCATTGATGAACCCAAAAAAAGAGGCCAGAGCGCTCACATGCACCAGACGCTAAGACGATGATTCTTTTCATATGCTTGCTGTTTTGTTGCTGCTGTGGCCTGGATAATGCCACACAAACTAATTGCCCCGATTCCTGCCTTGCTCAAAAGGAGCTTGTTGGCATGAAAGAAAAAATTGAAATTATGGAAACTATGCTAAAAGATAGTGAAACCAGACTGATCAGCAGTGAAAACCAGATTGCAGAGCTGAAGAATCAAGGTACTTGAAATCTTCAAAATGATTTATTGTTTGCTTGGATTTTACACAATCTGCTTGACTATGATTTTCTCTATACACAGCAAACACAAAGGTGATATTCAGTGCTGCAGCAGGGGGAAGTGGAACCATTGGACCCTTCAGTAAAGACACAACTTTAATCTACAAAACAGTCATTACAAACATTGGCGGTGCTTATGACTCAGTCACAGGTACAGACAGCATAGACTCACACACACACGAAGGTTTAGTTTAGTTCTGAGAGAAATGATGATGAATTTGAATTTTTTTAGCCACTTTTTACAAAATGTCTGCAAAACATCCAGAAACAATTTTGTGAAATCAGCATGACTATTCTTTGAATGGTAATGAATAAAACAATGTTTTAAATGGCAATGAATTGTTGTGTGTAATCAAATAATGTAATAATATATCTAACTTTACATTTTTGTAAAGTTTTTTGATGATTTACTAGAGTTTCCTATTACATATTGTGTTAGTGCATTCAGGAATCTTAATAAATATATTTGTATAATGCATCGTAATTCTCCCAACTCTCAGTTTTTATTATTTTTTAAACTTACACTATTTTACATTCACCTTAATCAGGTCCCACATACATTTCACAAGATAGGTCTAAAGGTCAACACCAACAGCTTTTCATTTCCACAGGTATCTTTAATGCACCTGTTACAGGTGTCTATTATTTCTGCATATTCTACCATGCTGGAGGAGAAAGGAATTCAAAGCTGCATCTCTATAGGAACAACGAGGTGATCGTCATCACCTCTGATCACCAATCAAACAATGACACAGCTGATAATGGAGGAAACGCAGTGTTTCTGCAACTGCAGCAGGGAGATCGAGTGTTTGTGCAAATGGTTGCTAATACACGTATTTGGGGATACGAACATCATACCACTTTCAGCGGATTTTTGGTCACTCAAATGTAGAATGAAACCTTAGCTTAAGTGCTCCTTAAGTGATCCTTGTTGGGATACAGAAAAAATATTTAGGTATAGTATGAAGCCCTTCTTAAAGACATCTGCACAAACCTCAGATCAATGAGAAAATTACAATTTTACATGAGATATAATAGATTTGTTATCCATATTGTGTAGTAATAAATAACGTAATAAAGCTTAAAATGTTTGTACTTTTTAATTTTGTATTATACTTATAGATGTAGAATGTGATCCAGAATGCAGAATTCAAACACTAAAGGTTCTGTTCTTACAAAGTGATTTTTTATCTCATCAGTTCCCAAAGGCCTTACAGTGTTGCTCCACACTCACCTATTCACACACACACATCACTGACAACCAATGCAAGATGCTAACCAGAATCACCAGGAGCAACTTGAGGTTCAGTGTCTTGTACAAGGATAATTTGACATGTGCACAGGACGAGCCACAGATCCAACCACCAACACTGGGGTTGGTGATGGACGACCTTCCTACCTTCTGAACTACATTAGCCATCATATATGTGCTTAATCTGACTCACACAGACTTTCTGACTGAGAACTGCTAGAATGAGCACATCTAAAGTAAGTCATATTGTCTACAACATTTTTTTTTAAATATAAAGATACAATATTAAAGCATTCCAGAGCCAAGTTGAATTTATAAGTAAGACATTAAACAGATCACATATGCAAAAATTATGTGCACGGCACCTGTCTAGAATTTAGCATTTCTGATTCTCAATACATGACAACAATTGTAAAATCTTATCACATCATTGTAGTAGTCAGAATCTGTACGATCTGTGATCGTACTTATAATTATAACAATCTTTAGAAAGTTTCTAATGCAGCAGATTTGAATAATAATAGATTAATGAACAATTGAAGCCCATGTGTGTCCTGTTAATATTTCATGACAAATCAAGCACATAAACTATCTGGAGGTGGTTCTAAGTGCTAAATTTGCATTTGATACATGTTCACGTAAACACCAAAGATGTGTTTAAGGAAAAGGACAACATCATTTAGAAACCAAATAATCCCGTATGACACAGAGCAAAAACTTTAGAAGTGGTCAAAATTTCTCAGTGTAAAGAAATATTAAGTATATAAAGAATATTCTTCAATGTCCAAGTTGGTCACCTGATTTCTACACTGTATTGAGAATTCTTTTCACATACTAAAGACAAGATTGAAAGGAGGAAGACCAACAAACAAGGGACACCTGAAGTCATCTTTAGTAAAAACATCAAAGGATGAGACTCGCAGTTTGGTCATGAGCCAAACGGAAAAGGTGGGTTTTAAGTTAGCTTTTAAAAACATGCACACTTTCTGTTGTTCATTGACTCCAGAAGGACCCGGGATTTTCCACTGTAAATCACATGACTAGGTGAAGGTGATGTTTTCAGATGCAGCAGCCAAGTTATGTATCGATTTATGATACACTTTACACAGTACAAACAGTAAAACACTGATAGTGTGATGTCATTTGGTGCATTTAGTGATAATATGGGGAGAGGGGGCCTGTACTTTCTGCCCAAGAACGAATCTCATCAGAGAGGTGAAAAGGACAAGGAAACATGACAAAGTATTAATTGTTTGAAAAGTACTACAATAAAATACATGTAAACAAACAGTTTTGTCCTAGTTTCACTGTAAAGTTGCTCGTTTTTGCGGACACTGTACTGTTTGACTTTGGCTCACGCTGCTTTCTTTGCCCTCATTTACTCACGTGCTCAGTTGCCCCATCCCAGCCACTCGTCCACCTCATGTCTAGCTCTGGTGCCTGAGGATGTTTTATGTTCAGTGTCTTATTGGCTTGGTTTGGCCTGGTTAATGTTTGGTTTCTTGTTTAGACAGCCCGTTTTATGTTTAGTCTTTCTAATTCACCTAGGTGTTTAGTTGAGTTAATCTGGTCCCCGTTTTTCATATTTTGTTCACGTTAATTACTTATTTCTTGATTACCCAGCCAGAGAGGCTGCACAAGCTAGCGCTCTCTTTGTGGAACTGGGAATCAGTGTTTAATGTTGTCTGAAAGGTTAATCTTACGATGTCATATTCTTCTTCTGTAAATTCTAAGCATTATACATACATGTAAAGTAATGCCCACTTTATACATCAATATATTCTCTAGTTGTACATTAATAATGCCACATTAATATTACCTTTAGTGTTGCATATCGCTTCATGATTGTTAAGTTGGAAACTATGCAAAAAAATAGTGAAACCAGAATGATCAGCAATGAAAACCAGATTGCAGAGCTGAAGAATCAAGGTACTTGAAATCTTCAAAATGATTTATTGTTTGCTTGGATTTTACACAAACTGCTTGACTATGACTTTTCTCTATACACAGCAAACACAAAGGTGATATTCAGTGCAGAAGCAGGGGGAAGTGGAACCATTGGACCCTTCAGTGAAGACACAACTTTAATCTACAAAACAGTCATTACAAACATTGGCGGTGCTTATGACTCAGTCACAGGTACAGACAGCATAGACTCACACGCAGGTTTAGTTTAGTTCTCAGAGACATGGCGTCTGTGATAAATTAGATTATTTTCATGCACATTTTTAAAATGTCTGCAAAACAAAAACTTATTATTTAGAATTTATAATATTCTTTGAATGGTAATAATTCTAAAATATCTAAATCAGAATGAATTATTGTGTGTAATCAAATAAACTTGTTACATCACTAATCCACATCTTTATGTTTACTTAATTTTTTTACAGAGTTTACAGTTTTGCATAAATATGAATAACTTTACATTTTTGTAAAGTTTTTTAATGATTTACAGTACTACATATCGTGTTAGTGTAAGTTTGCATTCAGGATTCTTAATAAATATATGAGTATAATGCATCTTACTATTATTTATTTCTCCCAACTGTCTGGGTTTGTTTTTTGGTTTGTTGTTATTCCTACTATTCTACATTCACCACCTTTTCATTTCCACAGGTTTCTTCACTGCACCTGTTGCAGGTGTCTATTATTTCTGCATATTCTACCATGCTGGAGGAGAAAAGGGGGCAAAGCTGCATCTCTATAGGAACAATGAGCTGGTCGCCATCACCTCTGATCACCAATCAGACAGTGACACAGCTGATAATGGAGGAAACGCAGTGTTTCTACAGCTGCAGCAGGGAGATCAAGTGTTTGTTCAAATGGCTGCAAATACACATATTTGGGGATACAACCATCATACCAATTTCAGCGGATTTTTGGTCACTCAACAGTAGAATGAAAAGCAGTTACTTCGTGGTTAAAACTGCACTGTTATAACACATTTCTGAATGTAATGTTTTTTGTCTGTTTTATTTTTAACTAATCTTAGACTAGCTAAAATTAAGTTTTTTACTGTTTTAAATCCAGGTTTTTATTTGCATTTTTTTACAATTTTTCCTTTACATACTGTTAGTGCCTTGACAAAATAGTTTTCTTCTTTAAAAATTTAAACAAAAAATGCAAATGTGATTTGATTTGACATTTAACCAAATAAATGTTTTTAGTCATTAACCTTTTTTGCCTTTAACCTTAGATCCTTAAATTTAGAACACGTTATTTCTGTTATAAGGTGTTTCAAGCTTGGTGCAGATATTATTTCAAACAATGAATCAATAGTTCGCCAGATGAAAAAACATTGTCTGACAATAAAAATGTATATAGCAACTGGTTGCACTCATCGGCTTGTTTACTGCTGTATATGTGAATCTGTGTGCAGCAGCAGTCACTCATAACATTCAAAAAACCACAGTAACGTCAAAATGTCACAGACTGAAATGCATTACTGCTTCTGTATGACCTCCATAAAAATGTGCAGTGGTTAGTTTTGTTAGGATTTAATGGATAGATTGATTTAATGACATAGTGTGTTTGGTGGGTGTAAGAAAAAGTCTTAAGTGTCTGAAGGACTAATGCTTTAATGAAAGAGAGCTCAGCTCTGCCTGGGTGACATTTGCATGTCAGGACACCTCATCGTTTTATTTCATGATGCCAGATTTTACATCCTAAAATGAATTATAACATGCATCAAAATGTATCTAGCATCCAGCAAAGCCAGCAGTAAATTCACAGCTAGAAGGCCTCTGGGTTTAAATCTGACAGTCAGCTCTGACCGGTCTGTTTAAATCTTCCCTCTGCTCATAGGACAGTCCAAAGACATGCATGTTAGGTTAATTCAGTGTTCCTCGGTCGATGTTGAATTGAAATAATTCAACAAAAATGGTTGATGAAAATATGGCTATTGATAAAAATCTCGGGCTTAGTTTGCACTAATGTAGAATTAGTTTCTAATTAGAAACAAAAAATCAAAGTTTGGCTTGGAGTTCCAATCGTCAAAAATGACTTACAAAGATACAAACAGGCAGAAAAGGCGTGTGCGCTTTAAAAATAGTTTGAAAAAGTATGGAAGAGAATTAATGACAAAAAGTACTTTTCACAACTTCAGCTAAGTGTTCTTAGCTGAGGCACATTTCTTCTTCAGAATGGAAATCTGAAGTTGTTCAAAAGGTCGAACTGGAAGTGAGCTGGCACCCCGCGGAACCCTAACAAAGTAATTTTAACTTTATCTTATATCTTTGTATCCTTTATTTTATATTCGTCACCAATATTCAGGACGTGTTGCTACAGATTCAAATTTACCGCAGGGGCAGAGCTAGTCTCTCCTCTAGATCAAATTAAATCTTTTGTTCAGTTTAATCACACAACGTTGAGTAATGTTTCTCTTTTCATCAAGCCCAAAATCTCATATTATAAAACAAAGCAACATATTGCATTTGTTCTACTGTGTAAACTCCTATGGAGGTTAAAATGCTTAAAACAACATGACCGGCTGCATGTAATGTTTAATGTCTCATTTTAACATACATGTGAGTTCTGATTAGATTAGATGGAATCCAATGATTATTACATGGAAAACTAGCTTTGTCTAATACCTATTAAATCACAGTAAGAACACACAAAAACAGTTAGAAATTTAGTCATGCATTATCTGGACATCTTAGTGAATTAATATAACAAATGATCAGTTTTATGTGCCTAAGCGGGTGGCGTGCATTAATATCTGACATATATGTGTAATATACAGAATTGACAGAAGAATATGACATCGTGTTTTGACTTTCAGACAAAATATTAATGCTGTTTAATTTCTTTCTATAGACGAGTATCTTCGGGATGGATTTATAATTTCCACCCAAGGGTGGCAACACTGAAAAAAGTGAAACGGCCGTGTCATTCATTTAAAGTATGTTCTTAGGTTGGATTTATCCACGTTTTTGATTTTCCATCTGAACTTGTTATTTTTGGGTTGGTCAAAATTAAATCGCACCACTCCTGGAACAAAATCACACGGATTCCGTTTACTCAAAGGAGATTTCTACTTCAGACCAAAGGTTCGACACGTCACATGACCTTATGACGAAGGACCAGCTCGCTCTGAAACTGTCTTTTGGCCGCCATTATTTTTCCCTCGCATGGAAAGAGAATCGTGTGATTCAAAAGAAAACTCTTTTAACAAGGTAAGAAGTCAGACAAGTTTTACTTTTAACCTTTGCTTTGTCAAATGTGTGATTAGTTTCATAAACTACAAACCTACTTCGTTGGCTTTACTAATTTGCTGTGCTTGTTAGCCAGCGTTAACTAGCTAAGCTGACAAACCCGTAAGAAACTACAGCAAATTTTACCTTAGCTACATTTATGTAACGCAGGAGCGCGAAAGTACGTGGATAGTTTTTCAATAGTTGGCAAAGCTGTTTGAAGTGAAACAGTGTATGAATTTATTACAGCTTACATCTCTCCTCTTTACCATCGGTCAGGTGACGTTACAGTCCTAAAATGTTCGAGGGAACCTGTGATTGTCTGAAACACACAGCGCTCTCTCATTACTGTCGTTGAGTTTTGCTGCCTGATTGGTGGATGCGCCGAACAATGAACCCAGCTTGTTCGGTTCGTACACAGCTTGGAAAAGCCGTCGGGATAAACAGCTAATAATCCAAGGTCAGTGCGATAAGTTGTATCGATGTGAACAAAATAGAATTAAGATAGAAGTTACAAAAAGTAGACCATGTTATTTTTTTTCCATTTACAGGTTGGAAGGCTTTTCCTTCAGAGACTGTTTAGGCTGGACTGCACAATTTGGTGAGCCCAAAAATGCACAAACATGAATTCTGTTCTGAAGCAGCAGCAGTAGTAGTACAGTGACATACAGAATACATTTTGATTGTAGTATATAATAAGTGAAATAGTACTTACACCATTGATTGATTTGATTTAAATTAATTTAATTATCATTGTCTTTTTTTTACTGAAGGTGCTCATGTGAAAAAATGAAGTATCCATTATTATTTGTACAGATGGGATGAAAGTACCCAAACTCACTACTTAAGTAAAGTTATTTGTACTCCAAAAAAACAAGCACTTCAAGTATGTGCACAGCTTAATTTTCTAATTTTCTAATCTACCTAATTAATAATTTAAGAAATAGGACAAGGATCCAAAATTATTTGAGGGGAAAAAAAAGGTGGAACTGAGTTTATTCACTTTATGTACGTACAGATAACTGATTGGTGGTTGACAGGTTAGTTATTCATAGCATTTGTTATAAGAATCAAATTCTCAAAGAGCAATAAGCTGTAAAATAAATGTTGAGAAATATTGTACAATATTGTCTTATGAATTGTAATCAATAAAAAGTATGATAAATATGAAGTACTCTTGTAAAGTACAAGCGCCTCATAAATTAGCTTAAACACAGTAGTTGATTACCACCTCTGAATTTGTAAATATGTATTACATGTTGGTTATAGCTAAAAATTTGCACTACAAATTCATACTTGCATTAAAATTATTCTTATTTTTACTACATATATTTTGATGGGCTGCCATGGCAACAAAAAAGGCAAGCCTGTTTTTTTTAAACAGGCTATCTTGAGGTCACCTGGAAGTTAATTCTGCCAAAAGGAATTCCAGAGACAATGGAAGAGCTCATGACTGAAGTTGTAGGATGCAGTACCAAAACAAAGACTTTGGGGATGCACTAGTAAACTTGACATCAACTGCTGAACTGAAGAGAAGACGTAGCCTGCATTGTTCAGTGTGGATAATGTAAAATGAAAGGGTAAATGACAATTGCCAAGCCAACACCTAATAACTCCTTGAATAAGGCACCAGTAAGCTTGACTTTGCATCACATTCATTATAGAAATAGTTCAGTGGGTACCTGTACAATATATGAATGTGGCTTTGGATATCTACAGTATATTGTGGACCAACTTATTTATTATTTTCTATTTTAGATCAATGCTGAAGTTGTGACAAATGCAGCAATACAACTTCAAGAAAGATTCCTAGCTTCACTGTACAAGCACCACAGCAAGCTTAAAGAGATGATCAGAAAGAGAGAAGGGACTGTCAGAGGGAAGATCAGGGACATCCAGAAGGTTCTTGATCAGGTTTGTACTTGCTTAGTACAGCTTAAAATAGATTTGTTTTACGAATGTATTGTCACACAATCTTTACATACATACAATACAGTACAGCTTGCAATTTATTTTATTTAGGCATCTAAGTTGCCCAGTGTTCAGTATCACTCCTGACAAGAAATATCTCACTTGTTGAAAGCCTTGGTAATTCTCTGTGTAAAATCTATTAGGTTGCAATATGACAACACTATGTGTCATAGAGTCCCGCCCCAGGTTAGGTACCCACCAGGTAATGCGCAAACATGTTTCACCTGATCACATAATTATTAACGTAAAGTCATGGGTACGGATTAAACAAATATTAAATGCAGGTAGAAGAAAGATGAATAGGAAAGCAGACATGAAAATAAAGGCACAGTTTTATTTAATAAGCTCTGTTGCAGTTATTATTCTATAATTAAGACAACAGCTGATTGACCCATCCTCTCACTGTTTGTCTTTCACATACAAACACACACACACACACACACACACACACACACACACACACACACACACACACACACACACACACACACACACGCACACACGCACACACACTATACTGTGCAAAAGTGTGTTTGTCTAAGTAAAGAGAACAAATTATTGCATTTTGCTGTTGATGCATTGGACGTTAAGTCATGAGGGTATGCTAAAAAAAATTTTAATGCTAAATGTTTGGCCCATCTGTGACTGGTCACAGCGCCTATTCTGACCCCTGTCCACCACAACAACAAAACCAACGGGTCATGTTAATGTGGTAAATGATTAGTGTGCCTATAATAAGGCTATCAAGCTTTGCAGGTACCATGACGGTGTGGGTTTGCAAAACTGGACATGTGCAGGACTCTGATATGTAATATTTTTATCTTTGGTCAGGGTGGATTAATCATTTTAATTTTTTTTTGGCCTGCATGCACCTAGAGTCTGGAGGTGAATGTAAGAAGAGTCTCTACTGAAGTGCCTTATTGTGTGCTTGGGGAAAGATCTGGCCCAAGTTATTAAGGGATATCTGGTAAGCATTTCGAAGTCAATCACTTAAGCCTTCTAAAAAATAATAAAGCAGAATTCATGTATATTGATGTGGTTGAAAGCAAACCTGCTTCTTCTGCACTGTGATGGTTTGCATGTATATTACAGCTTTAACAAATTCACTACCGATCACCTTTTTGCACTTACAGAGACACTAATTAGTTAATTATTACATTTACATCACTCACTATTTCATTTGATGGAATAACTTTCCTAATGTCTTGTATTTTTTAGTTCAGAATGTTGAAGCTAAATCAGAACCTGAGAGGTGCACCATGGCCGTGTTTCTTCTCTGGGAGGAAGAGGATCCTCTTCAACCACAGCAGGAAACTGGGATTGTGATTGAATGTGTGGAAGTCATGAATGAGTTGCCATCAGTTTCACATGCACGTTATGTTATTCATCCTCAACTATGCACTAAACTTAAGCTATACGACTGAGCTAAAGCTAAAGTGTGCAACTGAGTGCTAATATTATATATACAGTACTAGCAACAATATTTTTCCTTTATTGACATTTCTCTTAACTTTGCTTTTGCAAAGTCACTCCAAAAACCTTAATTTGCATCATACCTTTTGTATTAAACTTATCTTTCTGTGGGTAGATTTCACATTAGCACACATTTCTTTGGTTTCTTTTATGATAAAGTGTTATTTTTCCTAATCAAATTTTTTTTGTGTTGTATATGGAAAAACACACAGTAAAAATAGTCTTTGGAGGAGAGAGTCTTCTCAGTGTGATTTTTGTTTTGGAAAAACATTCGTAATAAGTTTAAGTTTCAAGTTTAATATCAAATAAAAAGTGTTTAAAAGTTGCGTAAGGTTGTTAGAATATTTAATTGTGTTGTTTTACACGACTTAATCTTTGTAAGTATATTTTTGATTTGAGTAAATACAAGATATTGATTTTGATATAATTATGTTTTACATTTATTATGAATCATAGTTTTAACTTGAAAAAAGTTTTAAAAATTAGGTGTAACAAATTTAGAGAAATTTTATTAATTTATTTCTACGTACAAATTACACTTAAGTGTAATTGTAAATTTTAGGTTTTTCTAAAGTGAAATATTGGTTTGTTACAAAGTGAAACAAAATATGTTTTTGACTTGTTTGAATGCAGGTTTTTGCTTTAGGGAAAAGAAAATGTATTGATTAGCATTAAATCAAAGTAATAAGTTAAATAAAATGAAGAATGTGCTTTGAGAAAAAGCAAAAAAAAAAATAGCTGTAACAAATTAGAGTAATTTTTTAAAGTTGATCCAAACTATCAATTATTTCAGTGAACGTTGTGCCGTGTTACTCTCTCTCGTCATTCTGAATTAAAACCTTTTATTTTATAACTCCATCATTTCTCATCGTAGAAAGGAGTGTATCATGTCAAATTCTTCCAAATTTGCTTCTGAACACATTGGAGTGAGTTTTATGAAACTTGATAGATGATTTGTCCCTGTTTTGGGTTTGAGTTTAAACAAAGTCTTTCTGTCTCAAATGGTCTCGCACCTCAGGTTTTATGGTTGTTTTGCAAATTCCTTTCCAGCGAACTGGTACCATCTTGATAAGAACGTCATTTGCAAGTGAGTTAGGAGACAGTCTTGGGTCTGATATATGAAAAACTCACAGCAAAATTTATGCTAATTGCATGAGTGTCAATTCGTGGCCTAGCCAGATGGGGTTTGTTTGTTTTACTCAGTTCTCTTGGTGTTATCTGGTCCTGGGGAGGATTAGTGGTGGATTCTTTTATAAAGAAAGTTTATTGCCGGGTCCGTTAACCTCCCCCTTGTTGTCAAGATGGACGTTAAATCCCAAACTCTGTTTCTGGATGTTATGGTAGACTTGTGGGTTCCAAAATGGATGTGCCTGACTGCTCCTTACAGAGCAGAAAACACACATGAGCATTTTACTTTATATGCCATATTTAGGAAATGTTATTGCCAAACATTATTCTTATCATGATTGATAGGTTTTATTTTGAATTAAATTAATATATTGAATTGAATTAATGTAGCAAACATGCACATTATTAATAATTTCTTTATCAGGCATTAGTCTAGTTATAAGAGATCATCACTTTGTTACCATCAGCTCATTATTGATTGACCACAACAAAATAATATTCAGTTAGAGACGGGCTCTTTGCAGATAAGTGATCCCTGACGTCTACCACCAATAGATTAAACAACACATCAATTAAAATCTACTGATGACACAAACAACTGAATCAATTGATCCTCCCCATGTCCCGCTTTCCTCTCCTAAGACATATAGGCTATGTCTCAGAATGTTTTCTTTTTTCACTTTCCAAATCTAAGATATCAAAGGTTAACTGATTGCCAGTAAATGTTTTTATTTCCAAAATGTCGTGTCACATGTCATATTAAACATTAATTAAGTCAACTTTAAATAGCGTGAAAACAGCCAGAGGGATTATATTTTTCTGAGACTGGTCGATCCTGAAACATCTTCACACAAAGATGAATTTTACCACTTTATTGTTTGTGTCATTGCTATACACCTAACTTTGGTCCAGGGTGAAAGCAATGACACGGACACAGAACAATCTTCAGTGGTACAGTCATGCTTTCCTGGCATGTGTTATTTGCTGAAAGAATTTGATGCCATGAGAGAAAAACTTGGAGCTATGGAGAACAAGTTAAAGGAAAGTGAAAACCAGATTATTGAACTGAAGAACAAAGGTAAAGTGAAATTTTTTTCTCAGATTTGTTTAATAAGAAATAGTAATATAAAGTTTACAAAATGATTTGACGACAATGTTTTACCTCATATAGAAAAAAACAAGGTATTTTTCAGTGCTGCAACAGGCGGTTTTGGACACATTGGACCTTTTTCCACCAACACAACTGTGATCTACAGAACAGTGATAACAAACATCGGCAGCGCCTACAATCGGTTCACAGGCAAGAATTTTTTTTTTACTAATGAGTAAAAAGAAACATATTCACATAATATTTATGTGCCACAACACCAATTATAACTGCATCAGTTTTTACTAGATCCACAAGTTTTAACTTCTTTTAACCTCATTTGTTCACATGATTTTTTTATTAAAGACTTGGAATTTGATTGAGAAAGCAATCTGGTGGGGACATCAGTGCAAGCAAAATATATTTTTTTGCATCTAATCAAATAAATTTGTTACATACCTAAGATATGTCTTTATGTTTACCTAAATCTCTTTTTAGAGTTGTAGAGGTTAAACCATAAATATTAATATGTATAATTTTGTTTTTATAGCTCAACTGAATTAATATATTAGCATAAGTTTGCATTCAGGATTCTTAATATATACACGTATGAAACCCACCCTGTTTATTTTCATTTGCCTTAACTGTTTATTTTTTTCTAAATGCTAATTTTTAAAAAATAATATTCATTTTCAATGCAAGGCAAGAAATAAGTCTGAAGATTGGCCACTAATTTAATTTACTGATAAAAGTGGTGATGATGCCATACTTTAATGTTCAACACCAACACCTTTTCATTTCCACAGGTTTCTTCACTGCACCTGTTGCAGGTGTCTATTATTTCTGCATATTCTACCATGCTGGAGGAGAAAAGGGGGCAAAGCTGCATCTCTATAGGAACAACGAGCTGGTCGTCATCACCTCTGATCACCAATCAAATGGTGACACAGCTGATAATGGAGGAAACGCAGTGTTTCTACAGCTGCAGCAGGGAGATCAAGTGTTTGTGCAACTGGCTGCAAATACACATATTTGGGGATACAACCATCATACCACTTTCAGCGGATTTTTGGTCACTCAAGAGTAGAATGAAACCTTAGCTTAATTGCTCCTTTGTTGGGATACAGAAACAATGTTTAGGTACAGCACAAACCTCAGATCAATGAGAAAATGAAAATTTTACATGAGATATGATAGATAGGTTTTGTTATCCATTTTGTGTACTCAGTAATTAATAACGTAATAAAGCTTAAAACGTTTGTACTTTTTAATTTTGGACATTACTTGTAGATGTAGAATGTTATCCAGAACTCAAACAATAAAGGATCTGTTCTTACAAAGTGATTTTCTATCTCATCAGTTCCCAAAGGCCTTACAGTGTTGCTCCACACTCACCTATTCACACACACACACACACATCACTGACAACCAATGCAAGATGCTAACCAGAATCACCAGGAGCAACTTGAGGTTCAGTGTCTTGTACAAGGATAATTTGACATGTGCACAGGACGAGCCACAGATCCAACCACCAACACTGGGGTTGGTGATGGACGACCTTCCTACCTTCTGAACTACATTAGCCATCATATATGTGCTTAATCTGACTCACACAGACTTTCTGACTGAGAACTGCTAGGGTGCTATGAGCACATCCAAAGTAATTCATATTGTCTACAGCATTTTTTTATATGAAGATGTAATATTAAAACATTCCAGAGCCAAGTTGAATTCATAAGTAAGACATAAAACAGAGCATATATGCACAAATTACTTGCACAGCACCTGTCTAGAATCTAGCATTTCTGTTTCTCAATACATGACAAGAATTTTAAAATCTTATCACTTCATTGTAGTAGTCAGAATCTGTTGTGATCATACTTTTAATTATAATCTGTAGAAAGTGTCTGATGCAGCAGATTTGAATAATAATAAATTATTGAACAATTGAAGCCCATGTGTGTCCTGTTCAATATTTCATAAGAAATCATGCAGATAAACTATCTGGAGGTGGTTCTAAGTGCTAAATTTGGTACATGTTCATGTAAACAACAAAGATGTGTTTAAGGAAAAGGACAACATCATTTAGAAACCAAATAATCCCGTATGACACAGAGCAAAAACTTTAGAAGTGGTCAAAATTTCTCAGTGTAAAGAAATATTAAGTATATAAAGAATATTCTTCAATGTCCAAGTTGGTCACCTGATTTCTACACTGTATTGAGAATTCTTTTCACATACTAAAGACAAGATTGAAAGGAGGAAGACCAACAAACAAGGGACACCTGAAGTCATCTTTAGTAAAAACATCAAAGGATGAGACTCGCAGTTTGGTCATGAGCCAAACGGAAAAGGTGGGTTTTAAGTTAGCTTTTAAAAACATGCACACTTTCTGTTGTTCATTGACTCCAGAAGGACCCGGGATTTTCCACTGTAAATCACATGACTAGGTGAAGGTGATGTTTTCAGATGCAGCAGCCAAGTTATGTGTCGATTTATGATACACTTTACACAGTACAAACAGTAAAACACTGATAGTGTGATGTCATTTGGTGCATTTAGTGATAATATGGGGAGAGGGGGCCTGTACTTTCTGCCCAAGAACGAATCTCATCAGAGAGGTGAAAAGGACAAGGAAACATGACAAAGTATTAATTGTTTGAAAAGTACTACAATAAAATACATGTAAACAAACAGTTTTGTCCTAGTTTCACTGTAAAGTTGCTCGTTTTTTTGCGGACACTGTACTGTTTGACTTTGGCTCACGCTGCTTTCTTTGCCCTCATTTACTCACGTGCTCAGTTGCCCCATCCCAGCCACTCGTCCACCTCATGTCTAGCTCTGGTGCCTGAGGATGTTTTATGTTCAGTGTCTTATTGGCTTGGTTTGGCCTGGTTAATGTTTGGTTTCTTGTTTAGACAGCCCGTTTTATGTTTAGTCTTTCTAATTCACCTAGGTGTTTAGTTGAGTTAATCTGGTCCCCGTTTTTCATATTTTGTTCACGTTAATTACTTATTTCTTGATTACCCAGCCAGAGAGGCTGCACAAGCTAGCGCTCTCTTTGTGGAACTGGGAATCAGTGTTTAATGTTGTCTGAAAGGTTAATCTTACGATGTCATGTTCTTCTTCTGTACATGTACAGTAATGCCCACTTTATACATCCATATATTCTCTAGTTGTACATTAATAATGCCACATTAATATTACCTTTAGTGTTGCATATCGCTTCATGATTGTTAAGTTGGAAACTATGCAAAAAAATAGTGAAACCAGAATGATCAGCAATGAAAACCAGATTGCAGAGCTGAAGAATCAAGGTACTTGAAATCTTCAAAATGATTTATTGTTTGCTTGGATTTTACACAAACTGCTTGACTATGACTTTTCTCTATACACAGCAAACACAAAGGTGATATTCAGTGCAGAAGCAGGGGAGTGGAACCATTGGACCCTTCAGTGAAGACACAACTTTAATCTACAAAACAGTCATTACAAACATTGGCGGTGCTTATGACTCTGTCACAGGTACAGACAGCATAGACTCACACACACGCAGGTTTAGTTTAGTTCTCAGAGAAATGGCGTCTGTGATGAATTAGATTATTTTCATGCACTTTTTTAAAATGTCTGCAAAACAAAAACTTATTATTTAGAATTTATAATATTCTTTGAATGGTAAATAATTCAAAATATCTAAATCCCAATGAATTATTGTGTGTAATCAAATAAACTTGTTACATCACTAATCCACATCTTTATGTTTACTTAATTTTTTTTACAGAGTTGTAGCAGTTTTACGCATAAATATGAATAACTTTACATTTTTGTAAAGTTTTTTTAATGATTTACAGTACTACATATCGTGTTAGTGAAAGTGTGCATTCAGGATTCTTAATAAATATATGAGTATAATGCATCTTACTATTATTTATTTCTCCCAACTGTCTGGGTTTGTTTTTTGGTTTGTTGTTATTCCTACTATTCTACATTCACCACCTTTTCATTTCCACAGGTATCTTCACTGCACCTGTTGCAGGTGTCTATTATTTCTGCATATTCTACCATGCTGGAAGAGAAAGGAATTCAAAGCTGCATCTCTTTAAGAACAACGACCTGATCGTCATCACCTCTGATCACCAATCACGCAATGACTCAGCTGATAATGGAGGAAACGCAGTGTTTCTACAGCTGCAGCAGGGAGATCGAGTGTTTGTGCAAATGGCTGCAAATACACATATTTGGGGATACAACTATCTCACCACTTTCAACGGATTTTTGGTCACTCAACAGTAGAATGAAAAGCAGTTACTTCGTGGTTAAAACTGCAATGTTATAACACATTTCTGAATGTATTGTTTTTTGTCTGTTTTATTTTTAACTAATTTTAGACTAGCTAAAATTGGGCAGTTTTTTTTAAATCCTGTCTTAAATCCAGGTTTTTATTTGCATTTTTTACAATTTTTCCTTTACATACTGTTAATGCCTTGACAAAATAGTTTTCTTCTTTAAAAAATGCAAATGCGACTTGATTTGACATTTAACCAAATAAATGTTTTTAGTCATTAACCTTTTTTGCCTTTAACCTTAGATCCTTAAATTTAGAACACGTTATTTCTGTTATAAGGTGTTTCAAGCTTGGTGCAGATATTATTTCAGACAATGAATTAATAGTTCGCCAGATGAAAAAACATTGTCTGACAATAAAAATGTATATAGCAACTGCTTGTACTCATCGGCTTGTTTACTGCTGTATATGTGAATCTGTGTGCAGCAGCAGTCACTCATAACATTCAAAAAACCACAGTAACGTCAAAATGTCACAGACTGAAATGCATTACTGCTTCTGTATGACCTGCATAAAAATGTGCAGTGGTTAGTTTTGTTAGGATTTAATGGATAGATTGATTTAATGACATAGTGTGTTTGGTGGGTGTCAGAAAAGGTCTGAAGTGTCTGAAGGACTAATGCTTTAATGAAGGAGAGCTCAGCTCTGCCTGGGTGACATTTGCATGTCAGGACACCTCATCGTTTTATTTCATGATGCCAGATTTTACGTGCTAAAATAACATGCATCAAAATGTATCTAGCATCCAGCAAAGCCAGCAGTAAATTCACAGCTAGAAGGCCTCTGGGTTTAAATCTGACAGTCAGCTCTGACCGGTCTGTGTGGAGTCAAATCTTCCCTCTGCTGGCATAGGTTTTCTTCTACAGTCCAAAGACATGCATGTTAGGTTAATTAGTGACTCTGAATTGCCTTTAGATGTGTGAGAAGTGTGAGTGTGAAACAATATCTTGCTGTGTTGGCCCTTAGATAGACTGTAGTGTAGCAATTTTGCAACTTGTGTAATTTGATATTAATGCAAAAGCATAAATTGTAATATATGATGTATGTAATAAATGAATGGACAACAAAACATAAATTTGTAAATATATGATGTATGTAATAAATGAATGGCACATTTCTTCTTCAGGATGGAATTCTGAAGTTGTTTAAAAGCTTGAACTGGAAGTGAGCTGGAACTCCTGGGAAACTCTAACAAAGTAATTTTTTTTTTTTTATATCCTGGGGTGTCGCCAATATTCAGGGCAGGTGGCTACAGATTCAGAATTTACCACTGAGTAGAGATGGGAAATACAAATATTTTGACTGACTCGCATCTTTAACTCTCGAACAGTAAATTGAACGAATCATTTTGAGTCATTTCGTTCATCTTACACCACGTGACGCTGTAGCCCTCTTGTGGTCCTTGTGAAAAGGGCCGCGGTTCTTAAACACTATATACTGAAGATGACATGGTTTGATTCAGCTGACAAATTATAATACACAAACTGCCACAAGCAATTCAAACCCTGCGAAACCTATCAAAGCAAATACACACCACATTAAAGTGACTTGTGTCCTACATCCTCCCTGCCTTAACAGTGCAACAGTGACTTGGTGGCTGTCACCTGACAAATGAACGAACGAATGATCCGTAAAGATCCGTAACGATCCAGATGAACGACTCTTGAAAGAACTGTGGTACTTGCTGTTTGCCACAGAGCGGCCTGTCTGTCACATGACAAATGAACGAGGGCCCGAGGACGGACGGACGCACAGCTCAGTGAGTAATGAACAAATAATTTCTGTTTCCTGTCCCACTGACTGAGCTTATGCAGCTCCTGCCATGGTGAGAGAAGGAACTGCAGGGAAATGAACAAATCACTCCCTGAGATGAATCATTACTCCCAAGTCACGTGCAAGATTTGTTCACATCGAACGAATCACTCACGAACAATACATCACTACTGCGGAGGGCAGAGCTAGTCCCTCCTCTATATCAAATTAAATCCTTTATTCAGTTTAATCACAGAACATTGAGTAATGTTCTCTCTTTTCATCAAGCCCAAAATCTCATATTATAAAACAAAGCAACATATTACAATTGTTATACTGTGCAAACTCCTATAGAGGTTAAAATGCTTAAAACAACATGACCAGCTGCATGTAATGTTTTAACATACATGTGAGAATTCTGATTAGATGAATAGATGGAATCCAATCATTATTACATGGAAAATTTGCTTTGACTAATACCTATTAATACACAGTAAGAACACACAACAACAATTAGGAATTCAGTCATGCAATATCTGGACATAATTAATGGTGAAGTCATTTAAACATGATATGATCACGTTTACATAACTAAGCGGGTGTATACAAGGTGTGCATTAATATGTAACATGTATGTGTATTATACAGAATTGAAAGAAGAACATGACATCGTGTTTTAAATGTCCGACAAATTAAATTAATGCTGTTTAATTTCTTTCTATAGACGAGTACCTTCTGGAATGCACTTATAACTTCCACCCAAGGATGGCAATGTGGTGCCGTGCTAATCTCTCATCATTCTGATTTAACCCCTTTATTTTATAACTCCGTAATTTCTTGTCGTAGAAAGGACAGTATCATGTCAAATTCTTCCAAATTTGCTTCTGAACACATTGGAGTGAGTTTTATTAAGCTTGATAGCAGGTTTTTCCCTGTTTTGGGTTTTGAATCCAAACAAAGTCTTTCTGTCTCAAGTGGTTTCGCATCTCAAGTTTTATGGTTGTTTTGCAAATTCCTTTCCAGCGAGCTGGTACCATCTTGATAAGAACGTCATTTGCAAGTGAGTTAGGAGACAGTCTTGGGTCTGGTAGATTTAAAACTTTATGCTAATTGCCTGAGTTTATGCTAATTTGTGGCTTTAAGCCAGATGTGGTTTGTTTGGTTTACTCACTTCTCTTGGTGTTATCTGGTCCTGTGGAGATTAGTGGTGGATTCTTTTATAAAGAAAGTTTATTGCCGGGTCCGTTCACCTCCCCCTTGTCGTCAAGATGGACGTTAAATTCCAAACTCTGTCTCTGGATGCTATGGTAGACATGATTGATTGGTTTTATTTTGAATTGAATTAATATACTGAATTGAATTAATGTAGCAAACATGCACATTATTAATTATTTCTTTATCAGGCATTAGTTTAGTTATAAGAGATCATCACTTTGTTACCACCAGCTCATTATTGATTGACCACAACAAAATAAATCAGAGACGGGCTCTTTGCAGATAAGTGATCCCTGACGTCTATCACCAATAGATTAAACAACACATCAATTAAAATCTATAAACAAACATTTACTGATCTAATAACTACTACGAATAAATACAGGTAAGAAATAGTTGAGATAATACAGACAAATAATAAACCGCTTGGTAGGAATAATGTTTTTAACCCAGGAAATATAATGGTAAGTTTAGCAGTTGGAGAAAGAAAAAAACGCTTAATCCTAGCACTGAAAGGTCGAATTTGATTAATGTATAAAAAAGAAATACATAAATACATTTACAAAAAAACTTCAACTTTCCAAAGATATTAATATGGAGCCTAGTTTTGTCTACTTGAGAGTCACTGGGGACCAGAGGCAGGGCCAAGCTTGCCAAGACACCATCACAGGCTCCACACTGGATTCATCCCTTGATGTATGTACAATGATTTCATTAAAAATAAACTTGGTCCTCTAAGATCTTTCAGTAAAGAAAAGTAAAAAATTTGGGCTCAATCTAAATTTGGATCCTGATAAGTGTGGTATCAGTGTGGTAGGTGAGTGTTGATAATTCACACTTATTAAGTCACGGGTTCTGTGTCCATGTAATTGTATATGTCACAGGAGAACAAATTTTTGTTTATCCAGAGAAAGTTGGAAACTTGACAGTGTGTGTGTTCGAATGAAATAAAAAAACATACGGAGTAATGTAGAAATTACATTACATAAATGCTGTGATGTTGGTGTTTATTTTGTTTTAAAAGAAGGTAATCTTCTGGGAATGGAGCCATCAAACCCTTCAACGGAAGTTGTATACCTAAAAGTGAAAACATATATTGGCAGCACCTACAGTCAGTAAAAACAAGTTTTTCTATAGAAAAACTATTCACTAATACTAACAAATGTGCATCAAATTTCAATGATTATGACAACAACAAAAACAACTACAACAACCAGGCAAAACAAAATATATGGAGGTAAACAATTGGAACAACTGTATTGAGCACTGAGGGCATGGTTCCCCAGACGTAGCTGAAAGATGTTGTTTTCAGTGTGAAAGTTAAGTTTGTATGAATTCTTATTTGATTTACTGTTTGTTTTATTGATCAGAATCAGACAACAAGTTAGCTAGTAAAACAATTATATATTTTAACATTCACACAGTGTAGAATCAAATCCCAGTATGTTGTTTTTTCTTTAGCCATTTGTTATATGATGCAGATATGCATTTGATTTAAACATTCAGTTTTTGCTGTGGTATGTACAGTAGATGCATGAAACACCAATAACTAATATCAGCTGTTAGGAGTCAAAGTAAAACAGAGAATGGCTCATGTCTGCAGTCATTTAAGGACTTCTTATGTGACTGACTATTAACTGTCTAAATGGGAAAAGTAATCCATGTTATTAAAGAATGTAGTTACAAGAGTAAAAAATCAATCTGTCTTATGAGGTCCAAAGATTCTTGGACTGAATTCTCCATAAAGAAACATCTACTGAGGACACAAACAACTCAATCAATTGATCCCATGTCCCCTAAGACACATGAGCTATGTCTTAGAATGTTTTCTTTTTTCATTTTACAAATGTAAGATATCAAAGGTTAACTGATTGCCAGTAAATGTTTTTATTTCCAAATTGTAAATATATGTAAACAGCAATCACAATAAGATAAAACAACCGTGTAAAATGACATGTTAAACATTAACAAGTCAACTTTAAACAGCATGAAAATAGCCAGAGGGATTATATCTTTTCAGAGACTGGTCGATCCTGAAACATCTTCACACAAAGATGAATCTTACCACTTTATTGTTTGTGTCATTGCTATACACCTCAACTTTGGTCCAGAGTGAAAGCAATGACACGGACACAGAACAATCTTCAGTGGTACAGTCATGCTTTCCTGACATGTGTAATTTGCTGAAAGAATTTGGTGCCATGAGAGAAAAACTTGGAGCTATGGAGGACAAGTTGAAGGAGAGTGAAAACCAGATTGTTGAACTGAAGAACAAAGGTAAAGTGAAACTTTTTTCTTAGATTGGTTTAATAAGAAATAGTAATATAAAGTTTACTAAATGATTTCACGACAAAGTTTTACCTCATATAGAAAAAAACAAGGTATTCTTCAGTGCTGCAACAGGCGGTTTTGGACACATTGGACCTTTTTCCACCGACACAACTGTGATCTACAGAACAGTGATAACAAACATCGGCAGCGCCTACAATCGGTTCACAGGCAAGAATTTTTTTTTTTTACTAATGAGTAAAAAGAAACATATTCACATAATAATTATGTTCCACAACACCAATTATAACTGCATCAGTTTTTACTAGATCCACTAGCTGCAAGTTTTAACTTTTTTTTTACCTCATTTATTCACATGATTTTTTATGAAAGACTTGTAATTTGATTGAGATAGCAATCTGGTGGGCACATAATTGCAAGCAAAATATTTTTTTTTGCATCTAGTCAAATAAATTTGTTATATACCAAAGATATGTCTTTATATTTACCATAATCTTTTTTTTAGAGTTGTAAAGGTTAAAGCCAGAAATATTAATATGTATAATATTGTTTTTATAGTTCAACTGAATTAATCATGGTTTACAGAACAGTCAACTACTACATATTATATTAGCATAAGTTAGCATTCAGGATTCTTAATATATACACGTCTGAAACCCAAAGTTTATTTTCATTTGTATTAACTGTTAATTTTTTTTCTAAATGCTAATTTTTATAAAATAATGTTCATTTTCATCAGACACAAGGCAAGAAATAAGTCTGAAGATTGGCCACTAATTTGATTTATTGATAAAAGTAGTGATGATGCCATACTTTAAAGTTCAGCACCAACACCTTTTCATTTCCACAGGTTTCTTCACTGCACCTGTTGCAGGTGTCTATTATTTCTGCATATTCTACCATGCTGGAGGAGACAGGGGGGCAAAGCTGCATCTCTATAGGAACAACGAGCTGGTTGTCATCGCCTCTGATCACCAATCAGACAGTGACTCAGCTGATAATGGAGGAAACGCAGTGTTTCTGCAGTTGCAGCAGGGAGATCAAGTGTTTGTGCAACTGGCTGCAAATACACATATTTGGGGATACAACTATCATACCACTTTCAGCGGTTTTTTGGTCACTCAACAGTAAAATGAAACCTTAGCTTAATTGCTCCTTTATTGGGAATCAGAAACAATGTTTAGGTACAGCATGAAGCCCTTCTTAAAGACATCTGCACAAACCTCAGATCAATGACAAAATGACAATTTTACATGAGATATGATAGATTTGTTATCCATATTGTGTAGTAATAAATAAAGTAATAAAGCTTAAAATGTTTTTACTTTTTAATTTTGGATTATACTTGATGTAGAATGTGATCCAGAATGCAGAATTCAAACACTAAAGGGTCTGTTCTTACAAAGTGATTTTCTATCCTATCAGTTCCCATAGGCCTCTACAGTGTTGCTCCACACTCACTAACCCTTCTTATGTAAAATTCTTAATGTTTACACAAGTCTTTCATGTAATAAATTAACTATGTCGGGTGAGTAAGTTTTATTGGGGATTCATTTATACTATTTAAATGTTTTATAGTCACTCTACATAAATCCAGAAATATTAAGTAAATTTTAAGGCAAAAGCATAGGGCATTTAAATCTGTGCATGGGCCTCTGAACATAACAAGTTTTGCGCAATATGGTTAGAATTATGAGAAAATTCTATTAATATATGACTTCTTGTGCATTTGTTTTTTTACTATATGTATAGTTGCTGTTCTTAGTTGTATGTATTGAATATAGTGCAGCAACCCATTTATGGAAAGTAGTTTGCACATGTGACAATATTTGGAAACATTTAGCATTTGATGCAATGCTACCTTCTATGTCACCAAAAATGTATTATAGAATTTATCTTTAGGTCCCAAAATGTCTGTTAAGTATGGGGTATTTAATGCCAGAAATTATATTGGTAATTAGGTTTTCATTAGTGCATTGTTAAAATAAAAATCATATATTCCACAGGCAGTCACATCTACCCTTCATTTTAGTAAGGAGCAGCCTGCCATGTTAGCACAGTTAAGTCACATTAGTCCATAATGGACCTGATAAAGAGCGTGGTTTTGAACAAATTCTCTTTGTTAAAGAACCAAAATGTCCAATTGGAAGTTGCGTTATCTTAAAGCACTTTTATTTTCAATTATGTTACTGTTTCCTGCTATAGAGCGAAAGACCAACACAAGCTAACGTTAGCTTCACAACTTGGTCAGACGTAGGTGTAACGCTGGTAAATAGAAAGTTAATTTTGTGTTTCCCTTTCTGATGATTCATTTCAACTTTAATATCGGCAGGGTTTAGTTCTTCATTTTGCGCAACACTATGTCAGGATTCGGGACTTTTGTTGGTGTAGTTTTTGTGCGTTTCCTGTCTTGGCCTTTTATTTTGTAGTATTGCTTTTTCTTTCCTGTTAGTTTCTTTTGGGTGCTTTACTTTTCCTGTTTGTCCTTAGGAGTTTCGCCTGTCTTCCCACTTGTTTAAACCCTGTTCCCTCTTCACTGTTTGTTGGTTCGTCTCTCTTTCACGCTCCCTCACTCAGACATTGGTACACTCTTCTTGTCCACCGTTTGTCCGTGCCCGTTCCTACGCTTGGTCTGAGGTTTGGTTCCTTTGTTTGTACCTGTTAATTGTCCCCACCTTTAAGTTGTATCGTCTGATCACTTTCTGTCTTAGTTAGTCCTTTTCTTTGTTCATTTCTGCAACTTTTGTTATCTGTTTTGTTGTCTGTTGTTTATAAGAGTTTTTGTTGAGTCACTAGTTTTTTCTTGTCTTAGTCAAACTTTGTGTTGAGTTAGTTTGCTTGTTCTTTATTATTTTCTTGACTCATTTGGTTACTTCTGTTATTTTCCTTAGTTTCCCCTTTTATTTCTTTGTCATTATTTAGTCCCCACCCCTGGTTAGTTTAGTTTGTTAGGTTTGTACGCACTGTCCTGTTTAGTTTAGTTTAGTTTAGTTTAGTTTAGTTTAGTTTAGTTTAGTTTAGTTTAGTTTAGTTTAGTTTAGTTTAGTTTAGTTTGTTTCTTCTTCAGTTGGATCTTCACTTATTCTATTCCCTTAGTTTTTATTTTGTGATTTTTTTTTTTATTTGTCTCCATAGTTTGTCTAGTTTGTTTAAGGTTTGTCTATGTTTCTGGTCCTCCCTTTTGAAGAGTTTTAGTTTTTAGCATAGCATACTCTGCTGTCGTCACCATCCTGGGTCCTTATTCAATACATTACCCCCAATTCTGACACTATTGGCTAGTTTTCTCACATTGCAAGTTTGTCTTTGAATCTTCAGGAGAATAACAAGTTTCCCAGGAGCCGAACTTCATGCACATACAAATCTTGACCACTACACACCATAACGTACTGCCCTGATGAAGGCCAAGGGACAAGTTTCAGGGATAAAAGTTGAGGCTGTTCCTACACAGGCTGTGTCAGGTACTTTTTTTTTTTTTTAACCATGGAGATGAAACAACTGCCTCCCTCTTACACACACTGCTCATTCATATTCAGCACAATTCTCCTCAAATCACTGTGCTTTATTTTTTTATGTAGAAACAATTGTTCAATATTGACAACATAATTCTGTTCACAGAAGCAAAGCATTCAGATGAGATGTGAAGCTGTTACCCACAGCTGTTACTAAGCTATGTTCAGCATGAACAACTAAGGCACTTTGAATTATTCAAGAAATTGTATTTGTTTCTCAATATAATTGTCTTTGTTTCTGGTCAAATGTATGTGGAAGGACAGCCGTAGTGATGCCACTCGACACATGCTCAAAGCCCTGGTTGTCCATCATGCTGATGAGAGCATCCAGTGGTTCCAGGTGACTTTCCACCGTTCTGTAAGGCAAGGAGTTTATGCCAGGATGCGGCAGTACTGCTAAAACTTGTGCATTTCTTATGGGGATGATTTATGCTTTCAACCTTGCCTCAACCTGTCTGTCACTTTGGATATCTGTCCTTTTCAATATAAAAGATTTGGTTTGTTTGTCAGGTACTATCAGGTAATATATAAAAATATTAATGGAGGACTGTAGTGATGTACTACTTGTGGAAAATTGTCTTTCAAGTCAATTTTGTCCTGTTTAACTAGTTGTGGAAAGTTAATAATTTTTCCATCCAATCCAAAATTTGTATCAATTTTGGACCTGGTCTTTCCTTCTTTAGTTATCAAAAGAGATAAAGGGTTTAAAAAATTTAGCATTTTAAATGGATCTCTTGCTGCCTTTTTAAGTTAAATGTTTTTGTGCAGGGGATCCAAAACCTGGTCCTTAATGCCTTCTTTCCAGCCTGTTTTTCAACAAGCCCTGCCCTGCCGTCTGCTGATTACATGATTGGGTTCCTTTAGTGATGACGGATTTTCTTGAATACAATTAAGTAACATTTACTTAACACCATTTATGTAAGGTTAATTTGACTTGATCCTGGCAAGTATGCTTTACTTGATATTACAGCAGTAAAATCTGTAAGTGCAAATTGTTAGCAGGATTTTATCAAGTAAACCCTACAAGTTGTTTTTTTTTCAGTGTACAGTCTGAGTGTATATAGTGAAGAGATGGCTTTTTATCTTTACAGCAAAGTGTTCGACAAACAAAAGGACAGATGGGACGGTGCCAGAAAACATGTAAAAATGCTGCCCAAGTTAGATAAACATTAACCTGAACCAGAATGATGGGAAGAGGTTGGAGAAAGAAAGGAACAACTCCTGATTTGGGCAGTATGGGCATGTACTGTCAGTGGGCATGACTGCCAGTGGAACCGGGTGTTTTGCTGATGATGCAAATGCAGATTAAAATAGGATGAATTTTAAATTCTATACTCTGCTAAGAACCAGGGAAATGCTGCAAAATGTATGTGATGGCAGTTATTTATAATGACCTAAAACATACAGCTACCTAAGAGTTTCTCAGGGTAAAGAAATATTAAGTATACAAAGAATAATATTCAATGGGCAAGTGGGTCACCTGATCTCTACACTGTATTGAGAATTCTTTTCACATACTAAATTCAAGATTGAAAGGACTAAGTTTCACAAACAAGGGGCACCTGAAGTCATCTTCAGTAAAAACATCAAGGGATGAGACTTATGGTTTGGTCATGTCCATGGGTTCCTGACTTCATTGACTGCAAAAAGAAATGCTTGTCCAAGTGAAACAAATATAATTTTTGTAGTCATATCGCTTAGAAGTACATAAAACCCAATACTAAAGTAAATGTATAAGTATTGTATTCCATCCAGTACATGCTTTAAAATGATTCAAGGTACAAGAAAATTGGGTATTTAAAATAGTCCACAATTTGACGCTGTTAAAAACATGAATATACAAGGTAATGATTATGGCCAGAATAGCATTTAAAAATAAGGGCTAACCTTATCTAGCAAATTGGTGTGAAGAAAATGGCATGGTTGGAGGTAGACAGGAAATACTCCTGTAAAGTATATGTGTCACACAATGTACTGAATTAATTATGACAACTGTGGGGAAATGTTTCCAAAAATAAGTGGCATTACACTGACACAGTGTCATAGCTTTAAGCCATAGTTATTAGGGCAGGGCAACAGCCACCATTAGTTACAGTGTTTTTCTCTGCTAGTTGTATTGTTCCGCCTGCAATTAGAAAACAAGAATAAACACATTTATCAGTCAGTCTCAGCTGGACACTGGAGAACCTAAAGATTTTCCACTGAACTGCACAATATCTGAAGAGAGTGAATATCAAAGGTTGTTTACTTTGATTTGTACCATTTCCTCATAGCACACCTACTAAAGATAAAAGATAATTCCCCACATACGGTAAAGCAATAAAGTCACAGGTCAAATTTCATGTTAAAAATTACCAAGTCATTTTTAAGCAACAGAAAAACAACCAGATGAATCATTAGGAGACAGAACAATCTTCACTAACCTTGCATGATGAATTTTAATAGTTTCGTTTTGTTTGTGATGCTGATCTGCGGCTTAACTTTGGCCCAGGGTGAAAGCAATGACACTGAAACCGAACAAGCTTCTCGTACACAGTCAAACTTTCCCGACATGTGCGATTTGCTGAAAGAACTTGGTGCCATAAGAGAAAAACTTGGAGCTATGGAGAACAAGTTGATGGAGACTGAAAACCAGCTTCATGAACTGAAGAACAAAGGTAAAGTGAACCTTTAGCTTGAACTGATTTAAAAACATTTTCTGTGTTGATGGAATTAAAATGTATAGAAATTAAATTAAGTGGCTGAAAATAATTAAAACATCAGATTTTTTTATCTGTTTTATTTAGAAAAGCAAAAGGTATTCTTCAGTGCAGCCATAGGTGGATATGGAGACATTGGACCATTCAACACAGACACAACATTAGTGTACAGAACAGTGAAAACAAACATTGGCAGCGCCTACAGTCAGTACACAGGTAAGTACAGCAGTACAGACATGGACTAACAGCAGAGCACCACAGCAATCTGAATTTCTCCTCCACCTCTGAATATTTCAAAAGCCTGAAGACTCACAGATTTTACCATTATAATGACAGAAGACAGCAGACACACACAGCTGATCCACAGCTAAACTGTTGAACTGTTGGAAAAAATCTGTGTTGAAAAGTAACTTTTACGAGGCACTTTGTTTGTTCTGTCAGACTTCAGAAGAACTTTGATTTACAAGTTCCTCCGTTTCTGATCTCTTCATCATTTAGTCTGTCACTCAAATCCTTGTTCCCGCCTGCAGCCTTTTGTTATGCACATGCACATTTGGAGAAAGCTGTTACATGGCAGAGAAATCTGTGTTCTCTGGTAGATATCTATCTTGGGAAATCAGGTTTCCTTATTCGCCTATCCAGACTTCCAAAAGCTTTCCCAGATGCAACCTGGTTACTTAAATTAATGTACAATGGCACTCTGACCTTTTCGTCGATCTCCATCATACCTCACAAAGTGCCCCTATCCCCCCAAAATAGCTTAATGTAACTTTACATTCTATATGTACATTAAAGTTACGTGCAAAAAAATTATCTGTTTTCATTTAATCTTATCAGGTTACCCTGTCCAAATCTTTTATTCAGGTTTTTAACTTTTACTTTTGACCGCAATTGAATAGGTAATTTGTTAATTAAGATTTGAAGTTTAGTTGCTCTAAATATCATTTTCAGTTAAACGTTTGAACTAGTTTTCTGCGTTTAATTTTAGTTTGAACTTTTTATATTTGTGTTATTTATGTGTGCATCTGAAATAAGTCTGTAATTTGAAACTGATACATAGTGTATTCATGTATTCAGATAAAAATCAAGGGCCAAAAAATATTTTTCAACATTTGTCATGACAAAGGAAAGTTGAGCTTCAGGGGTCAAAAAAGGGCCAATAAGATATGAAACTTTTAATACATTGTTATTTTGACAATGCAGGAAAGTGATGAGCTTCAGTTGGGGGCTGTCACAAAAAAGCAAGTAAAACGGTGAAACTGTTTAAATTGTTGTTATTTTTCCACTGTGTTAAACACAAAGCCTGCTAAACCTTTTAGCAAGTATTTGGAATGAGAGCATCAAAGATTATAAGCTCTTAGTCCTGTATACGAGTAGAAGCCAGTATAACACTTGTGTGTAAAAAAATTTCATTTCACTTTTCAACAATGTTTAATTGACTTTCACAAAGCAATTTCTGCTTTTGCAACGTTGTTTCCCACAGGTATCTTCACTGCACCTGTTGCAGGGATTTACTACTTCACCTTCTTTTATCATGCTGGAGGAGGCAACGTAGTGAGTTTGTTGCTCATCAAAAACAATCAGATCGTTGTGACATCTTCTGATCACCAAACATTTCAGGATTGGGCTGATAATGGAGGTAATGCAGTTCTGCTGCAGCTGCAACAGTGGGACCAGGTGTTTGTGCGTTTAAGAGCAAATACACATGTTTGGGGAGACGATGTGATCACCACCTTCAGTGGTTTTTTGGTCAGCCAACTTTGAGAATTAAGACCTTGAGTAAGTAATGATATTGCAGCGGCCCGGCCAGTGGACCAGAGGCTGGGCTGCTGAGGTTTATGGGAAATGTAGATAGTTGCTGTGTTTAGTGTGTTTTAGTGTATTTGTGTTAATGATTGTGGCTGTGGGGAATGTGTTGATTGTGTGGGGAATATTGGATGTCTTTATGTAGTGCTTATGTGCACTAGTGTTGGCCGGCACCGTGAGGGAGGGTGTTGAGTGGGGGAGTGACCGGCTCAAGTTATTGTTGGCTTTTTCTGCCTGTGTTTGAATAAAGCTGGTTATTCCTGTGGGAATAGCTAATAAAAGACAGAACTGCTCTCCTTGCTTCCTTCCAAGATCACTTGTAGTCATGCAGTGTATGGGACACAAGTGATCTTACTGCCATGTCTTCAGTACTGGTCCGGTTAAGCTGCCAGCGCTTTGTTGGCCATAGTTTAGCAGCACCAGTTAGTCAGGTTAGACCCTCTAGCTCCCTCTAAAACCTACAGTAGCTGCCACACACCACCAGCTGGCGCTACAATATGATTCATTTATTAATATTAAAACGAGCTTTTAGCAGATCACAGATGATGAGGATATTAAAAATGCGAATTACAATGTTGATTTTAATTATTAAAATAAAATTACTGCTAAAATAAAATGTCACTCTTATAACACGATTCTGAAAGTAATGTCTTTGTCTGTTTTATTTTTAGCTAATTAAACAGTTTTTACTGTCTTGAATACGGTTTTCTTTTGCATCTTTTTCCATTTTTCGTTTGTATGTCGTTAATGTCTTGACAAAATAGTTTTCTTCATCTAAAAATTAAAACAAAAATGTTCCCAAATAAATGTCTTCAGCCATGTATATGCATCATTTTCAAAATTATAAATGCAATTTGCAGTACTTGATAGACAAAGCTCATACACATTCAATAGTGCAAATAAACAGAATGTGCTGCCAATCAGAAAATAAACAAAAAGGAAAAGCATTTCCTAAACAGGAAGTGCTCCATGTTGCTATAGCCAGTGAGAGGAGGGGACCTTTGACCTGACACCAAGATCCCTATATTTAGAATACTTCTGTTATTAGATATTCCAAGCTTATTCTGCAGATATTATGGCATTAAGGACCCAAAGTGCCCCTGGGCAAGACACTGAACCCCTAGTTGCTCGCAGTGGGCCAGATGAGCACCCTGCGTGGCAGCCATCGCCACTGTGTATGCATGTACCAAATTACTCTGTAAGTCGCTTTGGATAAAAGGGTCTCCCAAATGACTAAATGGAAATGGAAACAATAAACCAATAATTCTCCAGATAAAAAACATTGTCTGAATATAAAAATGTATACATGAAAATGTATATGTAATGTAATGTAAATGTATATGTATATATTAACTGGGAAAAGTAATCCATATTATTGAAAAACTATTTAACAATAGTTAAAATGGAATCTCTTATGCCAAAGGTCCAAAGATTGTGTTAACTTGGAACAGGGTTCTCCCAAAAGAAATGGTGTTGAAACATCATCTGAACTGCAACTGAACACAAACAACTGAATCAATTGATCCTCCCCATGTCCTGCTTTCCTCTCCTAATGCACATGAGCTATTTCTCAAAATGTTTTTTTTTCATTTTCGAAATCTGAGATTTAGTTAACTGATTGCCAATAAATGTTTTTATTTCCAAATTGTAAGTATATTTATACAGCAGTCGTAACAAGATAAAACAGTCGTGTCACATGTAATGTTAATCATTAACAAGTCAACTTTAAACAGCGTGAAAACAGCCAGAGGGATTATAGCTTTTCAGAGACTGGTCATGAAACATCTTCACACAAAGATGAATCTTACCACTTTATTGTTTGTGTCATTGCTATACACCTAACTTTGGTCCAGGTGAAAGCAATGACACGGACACAGAACAGTCTTCAATGGTACAGTCATGCTTTCCTGACATGTGTAATTTGCTGAAAGAATTTGGTGCCATGAGAGAAAAACTTGGAGCTATGGAGGACAAGTTAAAGGAGAATGAAAACCAGATTATTGAACTAAAGAACAAAGGTAAAGTGAAATTTTTTCTCTGATTTTTTATTTAAAAAATTGTAATATAAAGTTTACAAAGGAATGTGATGAGAATGTTTTACTTCATACAGAAAAAAACAAGGTATTCTTCAGTGCTGCAACAGGCGGTTTTGGACCCATTGGACCTTTTTCCACCGACACAACTGTGATCTACAGAACAGTGATAACAAACATCGGCAGCGCCTACAATCAGTTCACAGGTAAGTAAATTTTCTTTTTTCACTAATGAGTAAAAAGAAACATATTTACATAATAATTATGTGCCACAACATACCAACTATAAGTAAAAGAACCGCATCAGTTTTCACTAAATGCACCAGCTGCAAAACTTGACAAGTTTTAACGCTCTTTTAACATTATTGGATCATGTGATTTCATATTGAAGACTTTTAATTTGTTAAGAAAATAATACAGGAAACCTTCCCCTAAGTTAAGTTAAGTTAAAAAATTGTCACGTTTTATAGGCACTTAGTCCTGTTTTGAATACAACATATTTTTTGTATATTGTATTAGAGAAGAGAGATTTGATGATTTCATAAAATATTAAATAATTACCTAAAGGACATATAACTGAAACATGGCAGACATGAAAATGTAAAAAACATTTATTTTATTTCAGCAATTGACGTTTATGCAAATTCAGTCATAATGTCTTGCTTAAGAACATGTAGAACTTTCCAACAAACAGTGCACTCTTATTCTTAAACACCTGTTTTTAAATCCACTTTCCAAGAAGGATTTAACACCTTCCACAAAGCAGTTTCAGTTGTTGGAATTATGTGCTATTTCCCACAGGTATCTTCACTGCGCCTGTTGCAGGGATTTACTACTTCACCTTCTTTTATCATGCTGGAGGAGGCAACGTAGTGAGTTTGAAGCTCATCAAAAACAATCAGATCGTTGTGACATCCTTTGATCACCGTTCACTTCAGGATGGGGCTGATAATGGAGGTAATGCAGTGCTGCTGCAGCTGCAACAAGGGGACCAGGTGTTTGTGCGTTTAAGTGCAAATACACATGTTTGGGGAAACAATGAAATTACCACTTTCAGTGGTTTTTTGGTCAGCCAAGTTTGAGAATTGAGAGATTGGGAAAATAATGAACTGACTCAATGAAGTCACTTGTAGTAGATATCAGATAGTGAGAATGTCCAAAATGTTACTGTTAGCTGTTCTGTTACAGGCCCAAAAGTAAAGTGTTTAACAAGTTTTTGTTAAATTTAAAGTTAAACCTCTAACTCAAACCTTTTCTTAAATGCTTGTCTACTCTGAATTTTTGTTATCTGTATTCTTTTGTTGTTTTTTAACTTTTTATATTTTGAATGTCATTGTGTCTTTACAAAATATAAAATATAAACCTTGTAACTAAAAAGTAACTTGATTTGCAGTGGTACCAATTAAATGCCTGAATCTTCTTGTATCATTCACAGCATAAATTATAACTTTCTTGATTTTAATATCAATGCAAACCTACAGTATATACAGAAAAACAAACAATTAGAAAGTGGACTGAAAGTTAAAGAGAAGAATGTCATGACATGCAAATTTAGATTTGAAAATGCAAGTTTAGAGCGTTTGCCAGCTTGAGTAGTAGTAGCACGTCAGAAAAGACATTTATAAAAGTGCAAGTTAGATTTTAGTTAGTCAGACCTGTAATGAGTCAAACAACTGGAATCTAGCTCTTCTCCAAAAACGTGGCCTGTTCTAAGGACGGAGCTCACAGCGATGAGCTCCTCTGTCTGGCCTTTGGTTTCTGTATTGTTCAAAATGAACAGGAAGGCAGCGGTTTTCAATTTTATCACATGCCACAATCACATATTTTCTGCGTCTATTCAGACTTTTAATTTTACAGCTTATCCTGTCACGAACTTTGATATCATATACCACCATGGTTGAGACACTGATGCATAAGTTATCATATAGACGCCGGCCAAAGCCATTGCAGATCTCATTGACACGCTTTTTATCCTGTTTCCTGATGAAGGACTGGTGACTTCTGTTGCAGAGTCTGTTATTTCTCAAGTACCTGTATGATAAGACCACGGACAAACTGTAAATAGTACCTGCAGACAAACAAAAAAACAATTAAAATTTTAAACTAAAACCAAAACACTGAGAAATAAAAAGAAGAATTCAAATCATGCAAGCATGCAGATTGAAAATTTGTCTTGTTTTCATATGCTAAAGACCCTTTTTATATATATATATATATATATATATATATATATATATATATACAACACACTGTGTGTACAATACAATACATGAGACAGTAGACAGAACGTCTATGATTGTACCATGTGCACATTATGTTTTGGTCTGTACCTTGAGGAATTTTACTATATTTTTACTATAAACTTAAACTCACCTTTTCCATTTATCCCATGTTGTTAACTTTTTAAAGGACTCCTGGAGGATGTGTTTCTTTAAGAACTTTCGGTAAGCATTGTTGTCATTGTTCTTCTGACAGGGATGTGGATTGTAGTGCGAAGGTTTGCGCATCTCATGAACCATATCAGGCAAGCCATGAACAAGGGCGAGAGTGTATGTGACGATGATCACAAGACCAATGTGCATCTTGCCTAGTGTGAAGCAGAAACAGCAAGTTAGAAGTTTTCTAGAAGCTGTAAAAATACTCCAAAAAGCACCTGGTCAAAAACAAGCAGCATCTGAATTAACACTGCCTCATAGCAAAGTGAAAATAAATCAGCAATCAGTAATGTCACGCTGACCTGAATTTGTCAATAAGCTCAAACAATCTCAGTAGAAAGTGCCGAATGGGTGTAAATACGATATTCGAAACATAATATATGGAAAAGTGTGACCATCCAGCCCAAGTGTGAATGAAAAGAAAGAAAGTTCCCCCACAGTAAAACAAGTCAGTTAATTTTATTGTATTAATCGCCAACATTGTACCAACATGGTCTTGATTGGGAGAACGCTCGTGAAAAAGAGACAGGATGAACAGTTTTGTTCAGTGGCAGCTGGACTGGACTTCTACAGTTCCTCGGATTATTTGGCAAAATATGGAATGACAATAGTGTTTTGATTGCTCTCCTGTTATTGTCATTCCATACATAGCTGGAATATGTGAGAAAGTCTGGAGAATCTACATCCCTGAACATTTTGATCCCAGCCAAAGCACCGAGACAGAGACTGGTTCACCTCAAGCAAAAAATACCCAGATATAAGCAGGCAACATACTGTAGTACATGCAGTCCTGAGGAGTGTATGGAGTTACACTGGAGAAACTGAACCACCACGCGAAGGCATGCTCCTCAAGGTAAGACTCAGCAGTCCACGTGCATCTGATAGGGGTCACTCTTTTAAAGACAGCACGGTCCACGGTGTGGACAGAGACGAGGCCTTACAGAAGCAATCCATGCCAGATGACACCACTTATCAAACACTTACAATCCAGTTCGTTCATCACATTCGGGGCGGCTCCACAGGCATTTACTAGCTTCGTGTTAAAGTGGGCAAGACATGGAACGCCAAGTTGCTCCTGGTGGGTCAGTTGAGCACCAGCCACTATTACTCGTGTGAGTTTGTGTGAATGGGTGAATGAACAGCAACAACGTGAAGCACTTTTGATAAAAGCTCTACATAAGACCATTTACACTGATGAAGCCTTTAGGATATTAGGTAAAATGTTTTCTAAAACTAAGTCCAGTTGTCTGAGAATCTGCATGGACAGCAGCAAAAAGGTAAGTAGTGTCAGTCAAAATAAGACAAAACACCCAAAACAAACAACCAGGGCTATGTATTTAAATAACCTCGCTTTTTTGTATTTATGAGGATAATTAACCAGAAAAATAATAATCATATAAAGTGTAAGGTAAGGTTAAACGTCACCAAAGCCTGTGTGCATCCCCCCAATAGTCACATTTGGTTACAATAAACAAGTAAGAAAGCAAGAAAACAATCAGAGCAACAAACTCATAAACACAAATATAAAATGTACTGTATATGGTCATTGCTATTGTTCCTCAGTCATATGACGAGGTCTAACAGATTAAATGCAAAATGAAGATTGAAAAAGGATAAAGGCTAAATAAGCAACGTTTGTAAAATGGAACCACCTTATGAGCACAGTAGCTGTGGATTGGTAAACTGGCATTTTGGGGCCCATATGTAAAACAAAGGGAACCAGAATTCTCAGAGTCGCCCTGCTCAGCCTCCCTGGAAAAGCCTTTGCCATTGTGCTGACAGGACGCTTTAACCCACTGTCAAACCTCACATCCAGGAGGAACAATGTGGAACAGTGGACCAACGTGTGCTAACTTGGAGAAAGCTTACCACTTGGGGGGTACTGGGGAGTATGGGGCAGATATTTCTATATTTTTTATTTAACAATTTATTTAACAGGTTTTTATTTGTCATTTATCTCTAAGTCCTGAGTGTAAAGTTCTTACCTATAAAGCTCTAAACAGTCAAGCTCTATCATATCTAAAAGATCTCCTTGTATCATATCATGCTACTAGACCACTTGTGTCCCAAAATGCAGGCCTACTTATGGTTCCCAGAATTTCCAAGAGTAGAATGGGAGGCAGAGCCTTTAGCTATCAAGCTCCTCTCCTGTGGAACCAGCTCCCAGTCCAGATTCGGGAAGCAGACACCCTCTCTACTTTTAAGTCTAGGCTCAAAACCTTCCTCTTTGATAAAGCTTATATTTGGTTATAGTCATGCTGCTATAGGCTCAGACTGCTGTGGGACTCTGCACTGAGCCACTTTCCTCTTCTCTTCATTCTCTCCTCTCACCCCACATCTACAATGTCTCCACTGTATGACATTAACTCTGTATCTTCTTTGTCCTGTAGTCGTCTTTCTCCCTCTCTGTCTCCTTCTCTCTGTCCCTGTCTTCAGGTGTCCCCGGATTTGGCGCTGTGTGTCCTCCTGTGCGCAGCTACTGGTCCTATTAACCTGCTCAATGTTTTGTTGTTGCTTTTGTTGCTCTGTTCTTTTCTCTCTCCACTTTCCACTCAGCCCAACCGGTCAAGGCAGATGTCCGTCCACCCTGAGCCTGGTTCTGCTGGAGGTTTCTTCCCTTAATGGGAGTTTTTCCTCTCCACTGTTGCCTATAACTGCTCAAGGGTGATTTGTTGGGTTTTCTCTAAATGTTTGTATAGTGTTGACTTTATTATGTAAAGTGCCTTGAAATGACGTTGTTGTAAATTGGGGCTATATAAATAAAGTTGAATTGAATTGAATTTAAATTAAAGTAGGTCAATGACCTTTACTACTCCTGCAGATTACTTATACTGTTACTAGCATTTTAGCATTACATAGGCTCCTCCTCTGAGCCAAAAGTCAATTTTATTTAAAAATTGAAATGAAATCATGACTAAACATGACTAAAATTAAATATAGAGCATATGATGTAACATACATTATGTTACTGCATATATAATATAGAATGTATAACATATTTTATATTTATGTATATATCATATAAAATATGATATAATATAAAATATGTATATTACAACGGAATATACATATTTAATATCATGTAAAAAAACAAAAATATAAGAAAATTTAAAGAGCAGTGGTGCAATTTGTGTTATTTTTCCTAACATAATAAGGTTTTCTCACTTGCTCTGATCAACCAGCCTCTGATCAACAATGCTGCTTTCACAACCCAATAATAAATAAGTCTTGGATGGAAGTCCAGAATATTTCTCCCATTTTAAACATCCTCCAATCATGTGATTTCCTGATGTCCACCAATCATCAAATTACTGCATACTACCCTCCACTGTGTCATGTATCCGTGTTTTTAGAGTCACCACAAAAATATTTCTTCAAATGAAGCCTTGTGTATACAAAATGCAGGGTAAATTCATTTAAACAAATGTACAAAAGACAATGTTTGAAACTTCTGAAGCTGTTTTTGCATATACAGAGGCAAGATGACAGATATACACTGATCAGGCGGTCATAACGTTATCCCTGATCTGTGTCCTCAGACACAATAACTTTAATCAACATTGTAAAAAAGAACACACACACTGTACAGTAAGCTGGAACTATACATGAAATAACATCAATTTAAAATTTTTGTGGTTACACCTGTAATAAATTGAAATACCTGCACACTTCGTATTACATAATTGTACAACCATCATCAAATAAATAACATGTTAGTTAACATGTTATTTTGAGAACGCAAAGTTCTAGGTAGAAGTAAACAAAATAATTATCATTAAGTGGAGAAGATTCTTGATTTGTTTATAAAGAGCTGTAGTACAGTTTCAGAGCAATTCTAGGAGACAATGTATGGTAAGGAGTTATAGGAAAATTAATTTCTTGTAGTCATGTAACTTACAAATCTTTAAAAAGAAAATCTGTTTTGAGGTTGGAGTTTTTGCTGAAGGTATAAATGAGTTTTAGCTTAAACTGTAAACTTCAGTCGTAGAAGAAAAGCATTTTAAAAGCAGTTTGGTTAAATGACTGATAGTAATGATAGTTACATCAATTATATTTATAGTTTAACTGACATAGCTGTCTGCTTGTTGTTATAATCCAGAAATATTTTTTTGTTGTTTAACACATTGGTCAGGAACAACATACCAGGTAAAAAAATATTTTTTATTTGTCTTAAAAATCATTTTACTAAAATTGAAATAATTTTTAGATATCAATGAAAAATAACTATGACGACTACAAACAAGCGAACACTAAACCTCCTAAAATTTAAGATAATCTAAACATGAGAGATGCAGGGATGCTTGGTTGGCTTTTGGTGGCTGTATTCCTGAAAATGGACTGGACGACACTGATTTCTAACCTTATTACATGCCACAATCACAAATTGTGTGATTTTTTTTACAGATTCAACTGTGCAAACACTATTGTTGGTGGAGTGGACTTCATATATTGTCATACGTTTCTGGCTCATACACAAGTTATTGTAAAGGTACAATCCTGAACGGCTGCAGATGTTCTTGACTTCGTTCTCACTGGCGTCAATGAAGGACTGCACTGGAGCTCTGCCACAGAGGTTCTCGCTTTTTAAATACCTGTGTAAAAAGATCAATATTTTACATAGTACATTGGTGAACTGCTTTTAGCTTCGAAGTTTTAATAACTCAATCATATCAGTGCGAATTTTTCCTGCTGCTAAAGAGCATTACACTGAGTGCACTATTATGCTACAGTAAACCATAGTTGTATTAAATGATAAAGACATTAAATGATAGACATTTATTCAAAATTTCATATTCCTGTATGTTTGACATAAAATTTTTATTTAAAATTTCACCTCTGCCATTCATGTTTAGAGTCTCTGGGGAAGATTTGTCTGAGGATGTGTTTCCAGACAAAGTTGTCATATGCATCTTTGCTGCTACTTTCCTCACAGGGCTTTGACTTGTCAAGCGATGCAAAGTTGCTAGTCATACTGTTACCATGAAAAAACACTCCTTGCCCCTTATGAACAACTATGAATGTGAAGATGTATAAAATCACGACGGCAATGTTCATTTTGTCTAGAAAGAGAACGAGAAAGAATGAAAAGACTAAGTATTTGACCTAAACTGATCTGCTACCTCTTCATGATGAATTTCAGTTTACTTATTGTAAGAAACATTTAACAAAGTAATGTATTTATTATAGTATTTTTTTAAAGTGTTGTTAGGTAGTCAATAAGAAATCAATACCTATTCATGTTTCCTGTTTATTTAAAATCTACTGTAGAGTGACAGAAAATTCCCAAAAAGTAATTCTTCTAATACGATTTTATTAAATTGAATGATAAAGATTTTAGAGATTCAGAATTTACAGGGTTTCTCACCGTTCTTTGAGGCTGTTAGTCATCAGACAACCAATACCAGCTGAAGCCTCTGCTAGAAGTGAAGGGAGCGTTTTCCCATTTTAAACCCCTTATTTCCTCCCCTCAAACAACTGACAGCCAATCAAAACACTACAATCTTAGTATTTACTATATATGTCTATGATAAGCTTTGTATATGCTAATGAGGTGAAACAAACAGACGTTTGGACATGTTTTGAGGAACTACTGTATGTGCGAAGATCACAGTTGATAAGACAGATGCTAAAAATGAATATGAACATAGCTGCACATGTCCTGCAGCCTATTCACTATTCAAGATAGGCAAGTAGAAAGATATGTGCACTAAGTAATAAAAAAGGCAAACCAGTTCACGCTTTATCACTATTTAAGCCCTTTATCTTATCATTGTAAGATTTTTATATATCCATGTCTAGGATAGTGTCTACTGCACAAGTCTGTCAGAAGCATGGAGCTCTGCAGGAAAGAGAGTGTTACTGTGTGACTGTCTCTAAAAGGATGTTCAGGGGCAATAAAAATACAATTTGCTTACTAAGATATGTAAACCTATTTCTAATTTAACAGACTTTTTATTTTTTTCTCATTATGCGTAAAAATAAACATGAGGTGGTGATGAGATACAGGAATAGTCGAGTGGCTGAACTGAGCAGGTGATCTTGATGATAGTCAAGATTTGACTGCAAGCGTAACCAGCAGCATATGAGCCTCAATAAACTAATCTGCAGCAGATCAGTCAGATCACCTTGGTCACTTCACCCATTCTGTGTTCTACCCGGTCCAAAACAGCCAACCTATCAAGACATACACAGACAGACCATAATCTAGAGTCGCAGGTTAATGCAACATGCAGGTGTTTGGACTGCGAGGGGAAACTGGAGAACATATCAACTCCGTAGAGAAAGGCCACAGCTGGCAGGTGGATTCGAAATCGGGACCTTAGCTGTGAGGCAGCAGTTAATGCAAACTTCCAAAGAGATCCTTCAATTTTAGCACCTCTGTAATTAAATCTGCAGTTTCATTGCATAATGCTGCACTTTTGCTTCCAAAGGCCTCAAACAGCAATAGGAAAACACCCACTGCTAGATGTTCCTGCTACTAAAGGGTATTAAAATGATCAAATTTTACTTTCTTTTCACACAAAGTCAGTTGCATTCAATTATTAATTGGCACAACATAAATAAAAATGTCTGTAATTTTTTACTAACAAAAGACGGTAACATTGAAGTTCAGTGAAAGAACTCTTAAAGCTACACGTGTGTTGCCGTTGCTGTTCCTCTTTCAAGCCTCTAACTAACCGCATGACAAAATGGTATGTGAAGATGGCAGAAGTCAGAACAGCGAGCTTTATAAAAGAAAGAATCACAGTGTTTTTAGGCTTAATTGATCTAATACTTTGTCATATTGCATTGGAATTCACTTGCTGAAAAAACAACTTAGGTGCTAATTATGAAACATCAAACAGTTAAATGTTATTGATAGTGTAGATACTGTTCAGGAAACTTTCAGGAAGCTGAGCGAGCTTTTATAACCCGACCAACCCATTTCAAGCAAATACAAAAAACCACAATGTGTGAAACCCATGAAAAGCAACATGCATGCAGTTTTCAATGAGGTATGATGGTGGTGGCCAGTTATAGCAACTGTAACGTAAAAGCATTTTTATTCGGTTTCTTGTAACTACCATCCCAACAATACGTTATAGAAAAACTAATATTTCAAGTGCTACCCAGTATGCTCTAATGTCATAATATTATATCAATAAAACATTTACATTAAAGGACACCAAACACGATTCCCTCCACAGTGAGGGAGTAGATTTTGTAAATAAATAATAATAACTGAAATCATGAGATTTTGCAAATTCTATAGAATGTTTTGTAAATTAACTATTTTGTGAATTTTAATAAAGGATTTTTTTATTTGTTTAAAACCAAAATCTACCAGATACAAAAACGTCAAAGATAGAACTTTGCTAATCTATATTAAATTACATTTATTCATTTTTTTCAAGTTGTATTGGCATACATTGTGAAATATTGGTCAACAGTTCCTGTGTAGCACACACATAAAGCTCTAATGGTTTTTCACAGGGGAGATAATCAGAGGATCTGAGTTTCTCCCATTTTGTTTAAGATGTGGACTGAAATAAGGGAAGATCTCCCCACTGAACGAACACCCAGTAAACGAGTAGATGTGAGCCTGAGCCGTCACGTCGTAGAAGGAGACGAGACCTTCCTCGTAATCCACAAACACTCCCACCTTCTCAGGTTTCTCTTTCAGCGAAAGACTGACCGGTGGAGCTGACAGGGCTGCGTACGCTTTGTTTTCAAAATGCACAGTGACCCAGTAACCATTGTCTGGATTCAGAGTGAGGTCCCCTTTTCGGTTTGCGCTGCCTCTTGCTACACCCAGGTCCCACCCAGTCTTGTTTCTGACCCCCACCTCCCAGTAAGACCTCCCAGAGGTTAAGCTTCTGCTCGCCAAGATGCTGCCAAACTTGTCAAACCTCCCTGGAGCATCAGGAACTTTCTGATTGTTTCCTCCATCTCTCACTTCCTTCCCGTCACCAGAAACATCAAGACACTGATGTGCAGTAGCTGGATCCAGCTTCACATCCACTGTAGGTGAAGACGAGAAAAACATGAACAAACAACACTAAAGATTTACTGTTCAGTACCACGTCTGAGAACCCAGCAGCTATTGTAGGAAACAGCCATACATTCCTGCCGAATTGCCTGGTGATTCCAAAGACTCTAAGTGATAAAACTTTAAATGCATTCAACAAAAAGTCTGGTGCTTTAATACACTCAAGCATCAGGCACTTGCATAGATCTGCAGAAGTATTAAGGAGTCATCACTGGCTAAATAGCTACACACTGACAATTTGAGGAAAACAGTTTAGTTTAATACCTGACCCATTTGTACACTGAGTTAGGAGTGTGTCCTAGTTCAACAGGTGGCACAACATGTGTGATTCAAAGGTTATTTCACCAGGATTTTACACAGCAAATAACTGGGACTTGAATGAACAAATCAAATAAGGCCAAACATAGTTATTGCAGTTACCTAATTAGGACACATCACGAAATAAAGGGGTTGGCTCAGGTATTCACTTTTTATGTGTAACACTGATGAAGACTTGCGCCATGACATGATCCATAATAACCAATCAGCCGTATGGCCAGTAAAAACAGCGGAAGGTTTTTCGTTTCAAACTTACAAAAAAATGTATAAATAAAATAGAAATAAACATCAAACCTTCCCAAACTTTACCATATAAGATATGTAAACCTGAACCGGAAAATAAATGATGCCATTATCACAGCATACATTCATTTTAACAGTGTTTGACAAATGAGTTGAAAGGCACCAACAAAAGTTGTTGTCTTGCAAATAGGAATGGTTCATTGAAGGCTCACAGGAGCCACATATTTGACATATTGAAAGGTTGGGGTTATTGACTCAGTTTATATTTCAGAATGCACCTACGATGCACTGTAACCTTTAAAGTAGAACTTCATTCGACCTTTTCTAAACTTTTGAATGCACATGTCCAACTGTGCAATTCTTTAGTATTTATTGCATAATGAGCTGATCACAACGTGATTCATGGATCATGTCGGATCCTTTTTTGAGTAGTGTCTTTATATACAGTATATAAATGTATAACTAAACCTGGACCATCAGCTTCCATAGATATGGATGTATGTGTGATAATGAACAATCCTTTATAATCCGGACCCTGATTAGTGTTACTTTTTTTCATAAATTTACAATTTTCCCGCCTAATTTAAAAGGCTTTTTGGCTCTTACAAAATATCTTGGATTTGCTCTCCTTTGTAATACTATCACACCACAGCTTCTATGAATTATATGACTGGAATTGAAAATCAAGATGAACAAAATCATTTTTTCTCATGTCACATTTTTGAATAGTTTGAGTAACAAACCTGCAAATGTGGGAATCCTCTTCAGTTCTGTAGAAGAGAAATTACACTGAAGTAAATAACAGAAAATCTAAACGCAGTTAAATATGATTAAATACGACCATTTACAAACGGGTGAACTCACCAATAGGAGACAGATTTTCAAGTTTGTTTTTAATTTGCTCCATCATGGCTGAAGTTGTAGTTCTCAGGGTACCGAAGGAAAATGAAGTGGCCACACTCACATTTGTCCAGTCTATAGAGTCATCCAGGCCTGTTGGAGGACAGACCTGTGTGTACAAGGATTATAATTAGCATAACATTTACTTTAATGGGTTAAAATAATTAAAGAGAACTAGAAAAATTGACTTTTTTACTGTTGACATGTAATAGTAAAAGTGCAAGAAGCCAGTCTGTCAGTTCCTGTCAGGCTCACCTGCAAGTCTGGGTTTTTGTCGAACTCATCAATGGTCTTTTTGAGTTCAACAATTTCATTTTTCAGCTTCTGGACCAGGTTTTGTGCTTCTCGCTTTACTCTCCGGCTCCTAAACATGAGATACAAAACATTCAACAGTTAAATCTAATAAAATGTGCTGTACATAAAAGGTGTAAATTGCATAAAGGACCCAGTCTCTCACAGTAACAGCCCCTAATCAATTGGTTATCAAATAAATCTGCCCAATAATGGGTAAAGTCGTAATAGTTACTAAGCCACATGGGACCAACCTGTTCTCCAGAGGCTGCAAAGCTTTCTGCCGCGCCTCCTCCACAACTTTCATCACCTCTGAGAACACAGTGTTGATCTCCAGCCACTCAGCATCCAAGCTGCCCTGAAAAGACGGACAGAAGATGTTAAAGAAATAATAATTAAAACCGTAACCAATAAAGTTCAGTCGACTGCAGCTTACCTTGCAGGCTTTCACAGAAGAAACCACTTCATTCACCTTGTGTTCTCTCATTTGAATTTTCCACTGTAACTCAGCCCTCACGCAGTCTTTTCTTGCCTTAAATGAAGACAAAAAGAAAATAAAACGCAGAATGAAGAATGACAAAAATTGATAAAGGCATAATTCAACAACCCCCAGCTTACTTTAGTGTTTGAGCATGCAAACATACAACACAGAACTCGCATTAGTTTTGAGATATCTGGTCATAAACACAGTAAGGGACAAAAGATCAGTTGACATGATGATGTAGCATTAACATGATTAAAATGTACATGAAAAAGAAAAGTTCATCCGTAGGAAAAAATGACAAAATTTTCTCATAATGTTTGCATCAACATTAGTCCACATGGTGGTTCTGGATGAAGAATTTCTGTGTTTGTCAGTAAGGTCCAAAATGTCATAGCAGTGTATTGTAAGAAGTGCAACACCTTTAGTAGCTTTTTCGATTCCTCCTTTCTCTTCCTCTCTTCTTCTCTGTCCTCTTCTTTAACAGCTGTTTGTTGAGCTGTGGTTGTTGGAGACTGAAAGACCAGTTGCTCCACCTAAAGGATAATCACAACGAAAATGAGCAACAGTGACAAAAATGATCAGTCTAATTTCTAACTTGGTCTCTCGATGAAGGCGACGTAAGAACCGTCGTTATGACAGGCATGGAGATGTGTATGTGGCCATTAAAAATGTAAAACCATGGGATGTTCATCAGCTGCCCACTGAAATGAATCGATAACTGTCTGTTGTACCTGCTGTGCACCAGCCGAGAAATCAAGCACTCTGCGAGTTTTGACCAAGTCGCTGGTGGTTTGATGAGAGCGCTGCGGAGTCTCAAAGACTGTAGGGAGAAGAAGACAGTGGCTGTCAGACAAAAGCTCTTTGACTTGTGTCTGTATGTTTTTCTTGCTCTCCTCCTGTCATACGCACATGAAGTGTTTGTCTTGTTCACTGTGACTTCTGGGGCTGCAGCAGTGATGTGGGGGGTGAGGGTCTGGGACACCTGCATAAAGACAAATGGAAGGTCAGATTTTACAACGTCCACAACTTTCACCTGAACACATCAACTTATTCTATAATGTTGTTATGTTTGATAAAATACCTTTCTATATTTTGCATAGATTTTGCATGAGAAAAAATGGTACAGCTGCAAAAATGATCATGTAAACTTATATAGAAGTGAGCATCTGACTCATGTCTATTTTACCTAACTTATATTATACTTATTATACTTATAATTTAACTATAATTAATTTACATACATGTTTTTATAACTTGTATTACTGTGTTTGGTTGATGATGTCTGAAGACACATTCTGTCAAATAATGATTAATTAGCTGACACGTATGTTCATCAGCCTTTTGATATAATTATAGGACGTGTTGGACAGAATACGTCTTTGCTTGAATTTACCTCCTTCTTGACAGGACTGCTGTTGTCCTTCTGATGAGAACCTTCCCACATGTTTCTCCAGATGTGCTGCTCACTCTCTGGGATCCTGATTCCCTTTGGTGTACATCCCATCATGCCCTGATGAATTCTCAAACCTTGGTAAGATGTATACTTTGTCCAACCGCAGTGGCAATGCTGAACACTTTTGTCTGAGGAGTCTGCCTCTGCTTGAGAAGTTATTGAAGAGTTAGTTTTGGTGTTGCATTGCATCTTTATTGGAAAACAAATCGCTTTAAATGAATAGTTTATATTTTTCTCATGTTTTAAAATGACTATTCCTTGGTTCTTTACTTCATCCCATTTCTACAACAACCAGGTAAATTGGAGACAGCACTGATAAATACAGCACATAACCAGGCGCCGTACATGAAGACAGAACTGTGTAGCACTCACCTGAGTTTATCGAAGTGACGAAGAAGTCGTTTTTAGGTGGAGGTGCAATGTTTGTTAACAAACTATTGTAATTGTCCAATCTGAGCTGTCCAACCTGCGGTATACTCATTCCCCGCGGTGTGCATCCCATCTTGCCCTGATGAGTTCTCAGACCGTGGTAGGTCGTCACTTTCGTCCAACCGCAGTGACAAACCTGAAGGCTCATGCTGCATGTGGTGGTTCACTGTGGAAGCCAAGACATTCATGCTTTTACTGTTTGTACTGTTTGTAGATTAGCTCGACATTTGGAGAAGAAAATGTATTTCTCAATGGGTTAAAACTGAATTTAAATGTGACAATTTAATACCCCATAAAAATGGAGGAAAGAATAAATGTAAAAGTTTTTGTGTCATGTTTGCATTTGTTCAGGTTGTTGTAGCCACTGTTATTCAGTTTCTAACCAAGAAGAAAAAAGTCCAGCTGACAGGATTCAATCTTCGGACACACAGGTGTAGCACGCAGCATGAACACTGAACCACACTGACTTACTGTCATCTAGTGGTGACCAGTACACACTACACTTTTTATTTACTCGTTTTAATCTTGGTTCTGTGGAAAAAAATCTGCATATGTGGCGACATGAGAGACACGCAGCTGAACTAATCTTCTTGCTGATCTGCCCTGTTCCCAGTTTTTAGCACAAGAACACATCAAAACAATGGCACATGGTCTATTACATGCTTTTTCAGCCCACGTGAGGTTGAGAGTGTATTATACTGTAATTACAGACATCTAGGGAGCTTTTAAATATTTATCCTCTCCACCAAACTCCTTTTGGAGAATTACAGTCTTCACTGTGGAAGTCCAATCCCTCACCACCCCTCTCCACAGGCAATAATTCCCTTACAGGAAGCCTTGTTGCATTTTGCGCAACATCCTGAGTTGAATCTTTGTGTACACGCCCTGAAACCTGCGGTTTACGTATATTTGCATTACAGTCCTGCTTGTCTTCATTTTTACAGGAACAAACCGTGTTCTAAAACTGGGATACCTGTGAGGTCATGACAAAGAAATATTCTCATTTTTATTTATCTAGGCTCTCACTGCCTCGCCTGCAAGCGCAACATTTGTTTCTGGGAATTACCACATACTTCCACATTGGCTCATAGTGTTATCTCCTTTTTCCATAATGTACTTCATGTGGAATAAGGGGTACTTAGTCACTTGTTATTTCATAATTTCAAGTATGTTCTTTTCAAGTACAGTGAACACAGCTGATCTAAAATAAAGAGCAAATGTCATGATGATTACTTAGTATACAACTTAGTATAGTTTTTTATTTTTGCAGTAAAAGCGCAGAAGTTAACAAATAGGCAATTTAGTCTTTATAATAAATGAAGGTAGTAATGAATCAGATCTGATACATGGCAGCTTACCTGGACGTGATCCTGACTGGATGCTTCACGGTGTGATCTGCCTTTCAGCCTTCCCATCTCTGCTTTTCTCAGTTTACTCTGAACTGTTTCACTTTCATTTCAACCAAAACACAAAACAGCCCACAGGTTTTCTTCCTGTTGATCCTCGTTCTTTAGTTATTACACATACTCTAAACTCATAGAGTTTATGCACACTTAAGAAAAACAGACAGTAAATAAAAATTTTCAGTTTACTTTTATCACTATCATCTAAAAAAAACACAAACAAATAATGCGAGCATATTTCATTGAAAAAAATATTTTACTTTCGTATACTCAGTGGTGAAGTTGATACAGACTTGTTTTGCTCTTTCTAGGAAGTAAATTCCAGGAACAGAAGAGGACAACAATACTAATACTGAACAACAATAATACTACTATACTGCTTTTGAATCAAATCTCACATATTTGCACTTTGACGAGGAGTTTAAAATGTTCAGGTTAAACTGAATGTGTTAAAAAAAATAAATTGCAGAAAGTTTAATGCATAAGCGCCAAATTACTGTGGACAGTAGAAGCTAGAGTGATCGTACATCTGGGATTTACTGTCGATTCTTATAGAGAAGAAGGAACAATACACTTCAATCAAATGTTTGGAAAAAAATGCAGTTTTGCAATGTGAACAGTGATTAAAATCAAAATAAGTGGCTCCCTTCAGCTTCGATTTTTACGACATTTAAAGACTGCTGGAGTTCACTATAAAATACTGACATTAACAAATAATGTGTAGTCACCAAAAGGCCCTGACTTTTCATAACAGTTTAGATTTTAATGATTTGTACAATTTTTGGGTAAAATGTGTAACAATTAATGCTGCACACAGTCATACTGTAATATGTAATATGATAAGTGGAAGATTATTGGCGTTTCACCGGTGAGATGGTCAGAGGGTCAGCATTTGAACCATCCTGCCTTTGGTGGACACTGAAATAGGGGAAAATCTCCCCAGCGAACAAACACTCGGTAAACGAGTAGATGTGAGACTGAGCCGTCACGTTGTAGAAGGACACGAGACATTCCTCGAAATCCACAAACACCCCCACCTTCTCAGGTTTGTCTTTCAGGTAGAGACAAACAGGTGGCGCTGTCAGGGCTGCGTACTCTTGGTTTTCATAATGTGCAGTAACCCAGAAACCATAATCTGTTTTCACCGCGAGCTTCCCCTTGCGGTTAGCGTCACCTCTTGCTACGCCCAGATCCCAGCCTGTCTTGTTGCTAACCTCCACCTCCCAGTAGAACCTCCCATTCACCAAGCTCTCCAGCCCCAGGACACTGCCAAAGCTCCCCGGAGTATCACAGGCTTCCTGGTTGTCTCCACTCACTTTCATCCCGTCAGCAGAAACAAGGCAGCGGTGTGCAGTGTTTGGATCCAGCTTAACATCCACTAGAGTTTAAATAAGAGTTAAAGACTTGATACTGCTCATGGTCTCCAGAACAAGAACCCTCTGCACTGTTTAAATAATTTGTGTCATTTGAAATACACACCTGCAAACTTGGAGATGCATTTCAGTTCTGTGGGGTAACACAATTTGTTAGTTACAGTTATTACTGAAAAAAAGTAGTTCAATTAAACAAGAGTAATAAAACTCTTCATGGACTCACCAACGGAGGCCAGTTTGTCCAGCTTCTGCTGAATTTGTTTCATCATTGTTATTGTTGTAGCTCTCAGAGAGGGAAGTGGAAGAACAATGGACTTCTGCTTAGCACCCTCCACAGTCTTCATCACCTCCGAAAACACACCGTCGATCTCTGGCCACACAGCATCCAGGTCCAGGCTGCCCTGGCAAGGCTGGACAGTGTTCTTGTCCACATTATAAATCATACTTGGAAGAAAATACTAAAACATAAAAGCAGTCTCTAGTGCAGCCTACCTTCCAGGCTCTTACAGCTGATGTGCATATAGTTGTTGTTTCTTCTGTCATCTGGATTTTCTGCTTTAGGTCATCTGTTGTTCTGTCCTGGAATCATTTGACACAAAGAATGCTTCTAAGCTCATGCAGACACACATACAGTTCGACTACATGCATCCATTCATGCTCTGTGCAGAGTGCTGCAAGAAAAGTCGTGCAGTCCCTAAAGACATCAGGGTTCACCATCAGAGGGAGGTCAGTGTTTCTTCCAAGATTTGCAGTTTGGACAGTGGTAGTGCACATAGTGACCGACTGACACAGGCCTCTCTACAATCTGTTTTTGTCGGTTCTGGGTGTTTCTTGTCTCTCACCTGCATGTCGATGGTTGTTTCAAGGGATCTGATAGATGGGCGTCTCTGAGGTTGTGGCTTTGAGTGAAAAACAATAATGAACCAACCAATTAATGATTTTGTCCTTGTAATCACCCACTTATGAATATCTTGGCAACAACTTTAATAATTATTACAAGTATTTTGAAGGAAAATAGAATAAGTTATAAGTAATAGAAAAAGAAAATTCTGTAGAATTAAATTAATTCTACTTGTGTGGTTGAAGTGTTCAATTACAATTTAATTTAGGGCATCCTGAGCATATTCTGTGTTTTTATTTTTGCTGCCACCTCAGTAAAGTGAACTGTAAGATTTTCAGAGGCTTTATCACCTCTGGCAATTTTGGTTCCTCTTTGTGTTTCTTTTTTGGTCGAACGGCTGTTTCCTGTGCTGTGAACGTCTGAGCCAGTTTCTTCTCCTGGAAAATATCAAATCATTTAGTACAAGCTGGGCACAAAGACTGAAGTTAAGCAGCAGCAACAACAACCACAACAAAGCACTGGACTCCAAAAACTTGGACGTACCTTGTTGCCAGTGGTCGAATCTGGGAGCTGTGCACTTTCACATGCTGTAGAAAACGAAGATATTGATTGTCAATATCTACTAATTTCCTTTGTGTAATGAATCCTAAATCACAACTACATACATGCTTTGGGATCCTCTGTGGTTTTTGCTGCAGGACTAATTTGGTCAAGGGCACTTCTTGGATCTGGCACCTGAAGTCAGAGAGGTTTATTATTTTGATGGATTTGCAACAGAAAGTAACTGTGGAAAATTTTGCGGCGATGCATCCAGACAGACATGGCAATTCAGTAGATGCACTTATACTGTACCTGTGATGGATTTTGATCTGTCCTGTTCTCCTCCTGTGGTGCAGCAGCTGCTCCCTGGACTGGGGCAGTTGACAATGTTTGAACCTGTAGCTTCACCTGAAACATAAAAAACATACATTGAGGTCAATTATTGACTCTAAGTTGCTGAGGGTGTGCATGTGAGTGTGAATAGTTGTCTGTCCTTTTCTGTATGTGGGGGCCTGTGATGGACTGGTAAGCTGTCCAGGGTGTACTGGACAATACCTCTCAGCCAATGACAGCTAAGATGGACTTCAGCCCCCAACAACCCCTAATGGTAAATAGTCTGCACTTATATAGCAACTACCTGTTGGTACTCAAAGCGCTTTACACTGCTTCTTATCTACCCATTCACACTCACAATCACACACATTCATACACTGATGGGGGAGCCATCACACTCACCTCACAACTGTAGAATTGGTGGACAACCACACTACAAACTGAGCCACAGTCACTACAATATTACGATAATTGATATGGTATGATAACTAACAGAAAACATTTCAGGTGGCAGATAAAAACAAAGTCACAGAAAATTTAAACACAATGCACTTAGCTTACTTCCTGTAGCTTGAGCCTCAGCTAAGCGAGAAAAGGTTGAATTTGCAGCAATTTTACCACCTTTGATTGTTTTGGTTCCTCTTTGTGTTTCTTCTTTGGTCGAATGGCTGTTTCCTGTGCTGTGAACATCTGAGCCAGTTTCTTCACCTGGAAAATATCAAATCATTTAATACAAGCTGGGCAAAAATCATTGCCAAAGTTAAAGTTAAACAGCAGTAACCACAACAAAGCACTGGACTCCCAAAACTTGGATGTACCTTGATGCCATAGGTCGAATCTGGGAGCTGTGCACTTTCACATGCTGTAGAAAAAAAAGATATTGATTGTCAATATTTACTAATTTCCTGTGTTGAATGAATCCTAAAAACACAACTACATACATGCTTTGGGATCCTCTGTGGTTTTTGCTGCAGGAACGATTTGATCAATGGCACTTCTTGGATTTGGCACCTGAGTCAAAGAGGTTTATTATTTTGATGGATTTGCAACAAAAAGTAACTGTGGAAAGTTTTGCGGCGATCCATCCAGACAGACATGGCAATTCAGTAGATGCACTTATACTGTACCTGTGATGGATTTTGATCTTTCCTGTTCTCCTCCTGTGGTGCAGCAGCTGCTCCCTGGACTGGGGCAGTTGAAAATGTTTGAACCTGTAGCTTCATCTGAAACATAAAAAAACATACATTGAGGTCAATTATTGACTCTAAGTTGCAGAGGGTGTGCATGTGAGTGTGAATAGTTGTCTGTCCATTAGTGTATGTGGGGGCCCGTGATGGACTGGTAAGCTGTCCAGGGTGTACTGGACAGTACCTATCAGCCAATGACAGCTGAGATGGACTTCATTCCCCAAGAACCCCTAATTCAATTACATTACATTAAATTCAACTTTATTTATATAGCGCCAATTTACAAAAAGGTCATATCAAGGCACTTTACATTATAAAATTAAGACTATACAAACATTTAAAGAAAACCCAACAAATCCCCCTTGAGCAGCCATAGGCAACAGTGGAGAGGAAAAACTCCCTTTACCGGAAGAAACCTGAAGCAGAACCAGGCTCAGGGTGGGCGGCCATCTGCCTTGACCGGTTGGGGTGAGTGGAAAATGAATAGAGAAAAGAAAAGAGCAACAAAAGCAACAACAAAACATTGGGCAAGTTAGTAGGACCAGTAGCTGGGCACAGGAGGACACACAGCGTCAAATCCGGGGACACCTGAGGACAGGGACAGAGAGAGGGGGACAGAGAGGGAGAAAGACGACAACGGGACAAAGAAGATACAGAGTTAATGTCATACAGTGGTGACATTATAGATGTGGGGTGAGAGGAGAGAATGAAGAGAAGAGGAAAGTGGATCAGTGCAGAGTCCCCCAGCAGTCTAAGCCTATAGCAGCAGGACTATAACCAACTATAAGCTTTATCAAAGAGGAAGGTTTTGAGCCTAGTCTTAAAAGTAGAGAGGGTGTCTGCTTCCCGAATCTGGACTGCGAGCTGGTTCCACAGGGGAGGAGCTTGATAGCTAAAGGCTCTGCCTCCCATTCTACTTTTGGAAATTCTAGGAACCATAAGTAGGCCTGCATTTTGGGATCGAAGTGGTCTAGTAGGATGATATGGTACTAGGAGATCTTTTAGGTAGCATGGAGCTTGACCGTTTAGAGCTTTATAGGTAAGAAGAAGGGTTTTAAATCCTATTCTACATTTGATGGGAAGCAAATGGAGAGAAGCTAATGAAGGTGAAATATGATCTCTCTCACCAATTTCAGTCAGCAATCTTGCTGCAGCATTTTGGATTAATTGGAGGCTTTTTAAAGAGTTACTGAGGCAGCCTGAAAGTAGAGAATTACAGTAGTCCAATCTAGAAGTAATGAACCAGTTTTTAAGCATCGCTTTGGTACACGATGCTCCTAATTTTGGCAATGTTTCTTGGGTGGAAGAAGGCTGTTCCAAAGATTTGTTTTTATGTGCGACGTAAATGACAAATCCTGGTCAAAAATGACTCAGAGATTCCTTGCAGTACTACTGGGGGCAAGAGTTATGTCATCTAAAGTAATGATATGATTGGAAAACATGTTTCTTAGACTTTTACGCCCAGAAACAATAAATTCAGTTTTATCTGAGTTTAGAAATAGGAAATTATACGTCATCCAGTCCCTTACATCTTTTAGACATGCTTGTAGTTTGTTTAATTGATTTGTTTCATTAGGTTCATAGATAGATATAACTGCGTGTCATCATTGTAGCAGTGAAAATTTACTGCTGTGTTTTCTAATAATGTTGCCAAGGGGAGACATATATACAGTAGAGTAAAGAGTATTGGTCCTAACACAGAGCCTTGTGGAACTCCATAACTAACTTTTTGTGTGTGGAAGATTCATCGTTGACATGAACAAATTGGAATCTATCTGATACATAAGATGTGTTGTGTGATTACGATAATTGATATGGTATTATAACTAACAGAAAACATTTCAGGTGGCAGATAGAAACAAAGTCACAGAAAATTTAAATACAATGCATTGCACTTAGCTTACTTCCTGTAGCTTAAGCCTCAGCTAAGCGAGAAAAGGTTGAATTTGCAGCAATTTTACCACTTTTGATTGTTTTGGTTCCTCTTTGTGTTTCTTCTTTGGTCGAACTGCTGTTTCCTGTGCTGTGAACATCTGAGCCAGTTTCTTCACCTGGAAAATATCAAATCATTTAATACAAACTGGGCAAAAATCATTGCCAAAGACTAAAGTTAAACAGCAGTAAGCACAACAAAGCACTGGACTCCCAAAACTTGGACGTACCTTGATGCCATAGGTCGAATCTGGGAGCTGTGCACTTTCACATGCTGTGGAAAAAAAAGATATTGATTGTCAATATCTATTAATTTCCTGTGTTGAATGAATCCTAAAAACACAACTACATACATGCTTTGGGATCCTCTGTGGTTTTTGCTGCAGGACCAATTTGGTCAACCGCACTTCTTGGATTTGGCACCTGAAGTCAGAGAGGTTTATTATTTAGATGGATTTGCAACAAAAAGTACCTGTGGAAAATTTTTCGGCGATGCATCCAGACAGACATGGCAATTCTGTAGCGGCACTTATACTGTACCTGTGATGGATTTTGATCTTTCCTGTTCTCCTCCTGTGGTGCAGCAGCTGCCCCCTGGACTGGGGCAGTTGACATTGTTTGAACCTGTAGCTTCACCTGAAACACACACAAAAAAAGGATGCATTTGGAGCAATTTTACAAGAATTTTGGCACTCTGGGATACATACAGTTACATATTATCTTATATTGTCTTATCTTTACCACCTGTGATTGTTTTAGTTCCTCTCTGTGATACTTCTTTGGTTGGACTGCTTTTTCTGCAGCTGTGTTAGCTGAAAACATCTGGGCCAGTTCTTTCACCTGAAAAACATTAAACAGTGAGTCAAATTAAATCGGGGATTCAAATTTAAATTTGCATTTTAAAAGTGTTGTTGTACAAAGAAGCGTTTGCTGTACCGAGAAATGAGGCTCTGCGGTTTCATTTGCTGCAGAAAAAGAGAGCAATAGAATGCTTAGTTTTACGTTTTTTTTGCAGTTGCCTGTGTTGAATAAATAATTTTTCTACCTACGTGATTTGTCTTCCTCATTTGCTGCAGGTTCTGCTGCTGCATAATTCTTTTCAGTCTTAGTACTTGTGGAATCTGGTACATTCTGTTTGTGGACAGCTCATAATATTGAAAGACGCCGTACTTTCATACATTTCCATCACACATTTCTACACAAATAATTAAGGTAATCATTTATAGATATTTAGAACTATACTCGCAGAATTTACGGATGTTTAAGTGCACTATATAAGGTAAAGTGCCCTTAAACATCTCCCTCTGCTAAACCGGCTCCCTCTGCTGCTCTCACAATCAGCTTTTCCTGCTTTATCTGAGGTTTTGGTGGTAATGCAGGTTTTCTTTGTCCCATCTAGAAATAAAGCACATGTGTGTACAATTGAGACACTCACTGACAAGATTAATATCTTTTTAATAAAGTGTCCCAAACTAAGTGTCTGTGACTGTTTGGCTTAATCTGTCAAGGGAAATGTGAGTGTGACTGTCACAGCTTAGTCTCATCAACTGTTTTTAATATGTTTTGTGCCCCACTATTGAAATAAGAACAACACAGAGTTGTTCACAATCACTTCAATAGTGTAATATATACACACACACACACACACACACTCACACACATGTATATATACATACATATATTCTTAATAAAGGTATAGACAGAGATAAATATCTACATGATGGCCAGAACGGCGGTCAGTGCAGCAGCATCTTTTCATTGCTCCACTGTCTGCTTTCTATTAAAAAAAAGTCAAAATACTTGAAATATATTTAATCTCCAGCAAATAAACAAACTGTTAATTGTTAAATCTTTCATGTGTTTTTTTTTCTCCTTTGGATTACCTAATGTTTGAGGGTGTCTTAATGTTGGATGTTCCCTGACTGATGTATGTACCCGAGAGATATTTATTGCATTAATGAATCTTTACTGTATATATTTCAGCATTTTCAAGTCAGAGCTTTCAGCTATTAATAATTTTGCTTTACCTGTTGAAGGGTGTAAAAATCCAGCAGTTGGCGCTTTACTTTTAGCTTGGTGCCTCTCATAGAAGCTGTAATAAAGGAAGAAGCTCATTTTTGACTATAGCTGAATTTTATGAATAATTGTCACAACCTTCTGACAACAGAAACATAATTTTTGCTTTGCAATTTACATACATGATGTGGGCTCCTCCTTCATAGTGGCAGCTATTTGTTTTTGGTCAGAATAGTTGTCAGAACATCAGCTTCTGTTTATTGCTCCACTGTCAAAAATCTAACAAAGGCAAAAAATCAAAATACTTCAAAACAATATTAAAGTTAAACTATAGCTATAAAAACGAACTGTTAAGTTTAAAGGTGGCAGCATAGCATGCATCCATGAAGACATAACGGGATGGGACAAAGGTTTGAATGGGAATGAATACGTTTACAGGACTCACAGGCCATACTAGTTGCTTTTTTTCAGTGTGCAGTGTAGCACATACTTGCAATGCAAACACCAGCAGGTTTTCATATTCACATTTATTTAGGAGTGGACAATTTTTTCCTGCATTAATGAAAGTTGCGGCTGTTTATTATGAAGTGGATGTCAATTTTAGCATAAACCTTCACATCAACCCAATGAATATATAATGGGATCTGGAGAGGACTGACCAACCTCTGCTAGCATGTCTAAAACCACTACTTTTCTAACAGAATTTTGAAGGGTTACAGACATTGTCCTTTGACATGGTTGTTGTTACCTCCTTTTTGACAACTCTTTTTGTAGCTGGCTGAAGTCGCCTTCGATCATCTTCCACTTCCCACTGATATTTCTCATCATACTTTGGAATCTGATTGCCTTTCGGAGTGCATCCCTTCTTCCCTTGGTGAATTCTGAAGCCTGTAGAATTACAGTCTTGACTGCGGAAGACCATTCCCTCACTGCCCCCCTCCACAGGGAATTTCGCAATAATTCCCTTACAGGAAGCCTCGTTGCATTTTGCGCAACATCCTGAGTTTAATCTTTGTGTACACGCACTGAAACCTGTGGTTTACGTATATTTGCATTACAGTCCTGCTTGTCTTCATTTTTACAGGAACAAACTGTGTTCTAAAACTGGGATACCTGTGAGGTCACGACAAAGAAAATATTCTCATTTTTATTTATCTAAGCTCTCACTGCGTCGCCTGCAAGTGCAACATTTGTTTCTGGGAATTACCACATACTTCCACATTGGCTCATACACTACAATATAATTCATTTTCAACTTAGGAAGTTATCTCCTTATTCCATAATTTACTTCATGTGGAATAAGGGGTACTTTGTCACTTGTTATTTCATACTTTCAAGTATGTTCTTTTCAAGTATACTGAACACAGCTGATCTAAAATAAAGAGCAAATGTCATGATGATTACTTAGTATAAAACTTAGTATAGTTTTGTATTTTTGCAGTAAAAGCGCACAAGTTAACATATAGGCAATGAATTTAGTCTTTATAATAAATGAAGGTAGTAATGAATCAGATCTGATACATGGCAGCTTACCCGGACGTGATCCTGACTGGATGCTTCACGGTGTGATCTGCCTTTCAGCCTTCCCATCTCTGCTTTTCTCAGTTTACTCTGAACTGTTTCACTTTCATTTCAACCAAAACACAAAACAGCCCACAGGTTTTCTTCCTGTTGATCCTCGTTCTTTGGTTATTACACATACTCTAAACTAGAGAGTTTATGCACACTTAAGAAAAACAGACAGTAAATAAAAATTTTCAGTTTACTTTTATCACTATCATCTAAAAAAAACACAAACAAATAATGCAAGCATATTTCATTGAAAAAAATATTTTACTTTCGTATACTCAGTGGTGAAGTTGATACAGACTTGTTTTGCTCTTTCTAGGAAGTAAATTCCAGGAACAGAAGAGGACAACAATACTAATACTGAACAACAATAATACTACTATACTGCTTTTGAATCAAATCTCACATATTTGCACTTTGACGAGGAGTTTAAAATGTTCAGGTTAAACTGAATGTGTTAAAAAAAATAAATTGCAGAAAGTTTAATGCATAAGCGCCACATTACTGTGGACAGTAGAAGCTAGAGTGATCGTACATCTGGCATTTACTGTTGATTCTTATAGAGAAGAAGGAACAATACACTTCAATCAAATGTTTGGAAAAAAATGCAGTTTTGCAATGTGAACAGTGATTAAAATCATAATAAGTGGCTCCCTTCAGCTTCGATTTTTACGACATTTAAAGACTGCTGGAGTTCACTATAAAATACTGACATTAACAAATAATGTGTAGTCACCAAAAGGCCCTGACTTTTCATAACACTTTAGATTTTAATGATATGTACAATTTTTGGGTAAAATGTGTAACAATTAATGCTGCACACAGTCATACTGTAATGTGATAAGTGGAAGATTATTGGCGTTTCACCGGTGAGATGGTCAGAGGGTCAGCATTTGAACCATCCTGCCTTTGGTGGACACTGAAATAGGGGAAAATCTCCCCAGCGAACAAACACTCGGTAAACGAGTAGATGTGAGACTGAGCCGTCACGTTGTAGAAGGACACGAGACATTCCTCGAAATCCACAAACACCCCCACCTTCTCAGGTTTGTCTTTCAGGTAGAGACAAACAGGTGGCGCTGTCAGGGCTGCGTACTCTTGGTTTTCATAATGTGCAGTAACCCAGAAACCATAATCTGTTTTCACCGCGAGCTTCCCCTTGCGGTTAGCGTCACCTCTTGCTACGCCCAGATCCCAGCCTGTCTTGTTGCTAACCTCCACCTCCCAGTAGAACCTCCCATTCACCAAGCTCTCCAGCCCCAGGACACTGCCAAAGCTCCCCGGAGTATCACAGGCTTCCTGGTTGTCTCCACTCACTTTCATCCCGTCAGCAGAAACAAGGCAGCGGTGTGCAGTGTTTGGATCCAGCTTAACATCCACTAGAGTTTAAATAAGAGTTAAAGACTTGATACTGCTCATGGTCTCCAGAACAAGAACCCTCTGCACTGTTTAAATAATTTGTGTCATTGGAAATACGCACCTGCAAACTTGGAGATGCATTTCAGTTCTGTGGGGTAACACAATTTGTTAGTTACAGTTATTACTGAAAAAAAGTAGTTCAATTAAACAAGAGTAATAAAACTATTCGTGGATTCACCAATGGATGTCAGTTTGTCCAGCTTCTGCTGAATTTGTTTTATCATTGTTATTGTTGTAGCTCTCAGAGAGGGAAGTGGAAGAACAACGGACTTCTGCTTAGCACCCTCCACAGTCTTCATCACCTCCGAAAACACACCGTCGATCTCTGGCCACACAGCATCCAGGTCCAGGCTGCCCTGACAAGGCTGGACAGTGTTCTTGTCCACATTATAAATCATACTTGGAAGAAAATACTAAAACATAAAAGCAGTCTCTAGTGCAGCCTACCTTGCAGACTCTTACAGCTGATGTGCATATAGCCATTTTTTCTTCTGTCATCTGGATTTTCTGCTTTAGGTCATCTTTCGTTCTGTCCTGGAATCATTTGACACAAAGAATGCTTCTAAACTCACGCAGACATGCAGACAGTTCGACTACATGCATCCATTCATGCTCTGTGCAGAGTGCTGCAAGAAAAGTTGTGCAGTCCCTAAAGACATCAGGGTTCACCATCAGAGGGAGGTCAGTGTCTCTTCCAAGATTTGCAGTTTGGACAGTGGCAGTGCACATAGTGACCGACTGACACAGGCCTCTCTAGAATCTGGCTTTTGTCGGTTCTGGGTGTTTCTTGTCTCTCACCTGAATGTCGATGGTTGTTTCAAGGGATCTGATAGATGGGCGTCTCTGAGGTTGTGGCTTTGAGTGAAAAACAATAGTGAACCAAGCAATTATTGATTTTGTCATTGTAATCACGCACTCATGAACATCTTGGCAACAACTTTAATAATTATTACAAGTATTTTAACAGAAAAATAGAATAAGTTATAGGTAATAGAAAAAGAAAATTCTGTAGAATTAAATTAATTCTACTTGTGTGGTTGAAGTGTTCAGTTACATAATTTAGTGCATCTTGAGCATATTCTGTGTTTTAGTTTTTGCTGCCTCTTCAGTAAAGTGAACTGTAAGATTTTCAGAGGGTTTATCACCTCCGGCAATTTTGGTTCCTCTTTGTTTTTCTTCTTTGGTCGAACGGCTGTTTCCTGTGCAGTGAACATGTGAGCCAGTTTCTTCTCCTGGAAAATATCAAATCATTTAGTACAAGCTGGGCACAAAGACTGAAGTTAAGCAGCAGCAACAACAACCACAACAAAGCACTGGACTCCAAAAACTTGGACGTACCTTGATGCCAGGGGTCGAATCTGGGAGCTGTGCACTTTCACATGCTGTAGAAAAAGAAGATATTGATTGTCAATATCTACTAATTTCCTTTGTGTAATGAATCCTAAATCACAACTACATACATGCTTTGGGATCCTCTGTGGTTTTTGCTGCAGGACTAATTTGGTCAACGGCACTTCTTGGATCTGGCACCTGAAGTCAGAGAGGTTTATTATTTAGATGGATTTGCAACAAAAAGTGTGGAAAATTTTGCGGCGATCCATCCAGACAGACATGGCAATTCAGTAGATGCACTTATACTGTACCTGTGATGGATTTTGATCTTTCCTGTTCTCCTCCCGTGGTGCAGCAGCTGCTCCCTGGACTGGGGCAGTTGAGAATGTTTGAACCTGTAGCTTCACCTGAAACATAAAAAACATACATTGAGGTAAATTATTGACTCTAAGTTGCTGAAGGTGTGCATGTGGGTGTGAATAGTTGTCTGTCCTTTTCTGTATGTGGGGGCCTGTGATGGACTGGTAAGCTGTCCAGGGTGTACTGGACAGTACCTATCAGCCAATGACAGCTGAGATGGACTTCAGCCCCCAACAACCCCTAAAGTGTTGTGTGATTACGAAAATTGATATGGTATGATAACAAACAGAAAACACTTCAGGTGGCAGATAAAAACAAAGTCACAGAAAATTTAAACACAATGCACTTAGCTTACTTCCTGTAGCTTGAGCCTCAGCTAAGCGAGAAAAGGTTGAATTTGCTGCAATTTTACCACTTTTGATTGTTTTGGTTCCTCTTTGTGTTTCTTCTTTGGTCGAACTGCTGTTTCCTGTGCTGTGAACATCTGAGCCAGTTTCTTCACCTGGAAAATATCAAATCATTTAATACAAGCTGGGCAAAAATCATTGCCAAAGACTAAAGTTAAACAGCAGTAAGCACAACAAAGCACTGGACTCCCAAAACTTGGATATACCTTGATGCCAGTGGTCGAATCTGGGAGCTGTGCACTTTCACATGCTGTGGAAAAAAAGATATTGATTGTCAATATCTACTAATTTCCTTTGTGTTGAATGAATCCTAAAAACACAACTACATACATGCTTCGGGATCCTCTGTGGTTTTTGCTGCAGGAACGATTTGATCAACGGCACTTCTTGGATTTGGCACCTGAAGTCAGAGAGGTTTATTATTTAGATGAATTTGCAAGAAAAAGTAACTGTGGAAAATTTTTCGGCGATGCATCCAGACAGACATGGCAATTCAGTAGAGGCACTTATACTGTACCTGTGATGGATTTTGATCTTTCCTGTTCTCCTCCGTGGTGCAGCAGCTGCTCCCTGGACTGGGGCAGTTGACAATGTTTGAACCTGTAGCTTCACCTGAAACATAAAAGTAAAAAGGATGTATTTGGAGCAATTTTACAACAATTTTGGTACTGTGGGATCAATACAGTTACATCTTATCTTATCTTATCTCATTTTATCTTATCCTTTCTTGTCTTATCTTATTTTATCTTATCTTTACCGCCTGTGATTGTTTTGGTTCCTCTCTGTGATACTTCTTTGGTTGGACTGCTTTTTCTGCAGCTGTGTTAGCTGAAAACCTCTGGGCCAGTTCTTTCACCTGAAAAACATTAAACAGTGAGTCAAATTAAATCGGTAATTTCTCCATTATTAGTTGTGTCAGCAAAGGAATACATTTTAAAAGTTTGCACAAAACATTAAAAACTAGACTTCAGTCAAACAAAAAATGGGGTATTCAAATGTGCATTTTAAAAGTATTGTTGTACAAAGAAGCGTTTGCTGTACCGAGAAATGAGGCTCTGCGATTTCATTTGCTGCAGAAAAAGAGAGCAATAGATTGCTTAGTTTTACGTTTTTTTTGCAGTTGCCTGTGTTGAATAAATCATTTTTCTTCCTACGTGATTTGTCTTCCTCATTTGCTGCAGGTTCTGCTGCTGCATAATTCTTTTCAGTCTTAGTACTTGTGGAATCTGTTACATTCTGTTTGTGGACAGCTCATAAAATTGAAAGACGCCGTACTTTCATACATTTCCATCACACATTTCTACACAAACACTTAAGTTATTTATTTATAGATATTTAGAACTATACTCGTATAGTTTACAGATGTTTAAGGGAATTTTACCTGACAGGCTCCCTCTGCTGCTCTGACAGTCAGCTTTTCCTGCTTTATCTGAGGTTTTGGTGGTAATGCAGGTTTTCTTCTTCCCATCTGGAATTAAAGCACATATGAAAAAGAAAACAAAAGTTCTGACGTGGTTGAGTACCAATAGTGACATTTGATCCTTCCTGTCCTAATTGGGTCGGACCAATCTGTTTACCTGATGATAGAGAGCAATATGAATAGATCACGAACAAGTCTGATCTACCTGCACATCTTTAGAGCAGTCCTGCAGCTGGTGCCCTGCTTCTGAGTTTGTACCTCTTTGGGAGCAGTAATGCTGAGTTAAAGAAGCTGTAATAACAAAAGATGTTGCTTCTTAATTTTTCACCATTTTACACTAACTGTTAAAATCTTCTTACTAGCTCTGTACATTACATACGTGACTTTGGCTCCTCCTTGACTGTGGCAGCTTTTTTTACATGGCCAGAACGGGGGTCAGTACACCAGCTTCCTTTCATTGCTCCACTGTCTGCTTTCTAGTAAAAAAAAGTCAAAATGTTTGAAATACATTTAAACTCCAGCAAATAAACAAACTGGTAATTGTTAAATCTTTCATGTGTTTTTTTTTCTCCTTTGGATTACCCAATGTTCTCGGGTGTCTTAATGTTGGATGTTCCCTGACTGATGTATGTACCCGAGAGATATTTATTGCATTAATGTTTCTTTACTGTATATATTTCAGCATTGTCAAGTCAGAGCTTTCAGCTATTAATAATTTAGCTTTACCTGTTGAAGGTTGTAAAAATCCAGCAGTTGGCGCTTTACTTTTAGATTTGTGCCTCTCACAGAAGCTGTAATAAAGGAAGAAGGTCATTTTTTACTATAGCTGAATTTTATGAATAATTGTCACAACCTTCTGACAACAGAAACATAATTTTTGCTTTGCAATTTACATACATGATGTGGGCTCCTCCTTCATAGTGGCAGCTATTTGTTTTTGGTCGGAATAGTTGTCAGAACACCAGCTTCTGTTTATTGCTCCACTGTCAAAAATCTAACAAAGGCGAAAAGTCAAAATACTTCAAACCAATATAAGTTAAACTATAGCTATAAACTGTTAAGTACCTGTGATGATGGTGGACGCTGCCTTTTTTTCTCCTTTGGTCGGACTACTGCTCCCGAGTATCTTGGTGTTGGATGCTCCCTGACTGATGGTTTCACCTGAGACGTTTTTATTTTTTTATTTTTGGGAAAATTACCATGTTTATTTTTATATTTTGCACTTTCAAGTCACAGATTATTGATTTTGCTTTACCTGTGGAAGGGTGGAGACCTCCTGCAGTTCATGTCCTGCTCTTGACCTTGTGCCTCTATCGAGTAAGTAAGGTGCAAAATCTGCAGTGAAAGAATATGATCAGTCCCAGTGTTTCCTGCTCCCTGATTTCACAGAACAAAAACTTTTTTCCCCTTAATTTATAATCATGAACATACAGTTGTATTCCTCCTTAACTGGGGCTGTTGTTGTTGCAGAGCTGGTGCAGACATTCATGCTTGGTGACTCTTGCAGATACTGTCAGGTTAAGATAAAAAGTTTAAAGCTGGCAGCATAGCATGCATCCATGAAGACATAACTGAATGGGACAAAGGTTGGAATGGGAATACGTTTACAGGACTCACAGGCCATACTAGTTGCTTTTTTCAGTGTGCAGTGTAGCACATACTTGCAATGCAAACATCAGCAGGTTTTCATATTCATATTTATTTGGGAGTTTTCCTGCATTAATGAAAGTTGCGGCTTTTTATTACGAAGTGGATGTCAATTTTAACATCAACCTTCACATCAACCCAATGAATATATAATGGGATCTGGAGAGGACAAACCAACCTCTGCTAGCATGTCTAAAACCACTACTTTTCTAACAGAATTTTGAAGGGTTACAGACATTGTCCTTTGACATGGTAGTTGTTACCTCCTTTTTGACAACTCTTTTCGTAGCTGGCTGAAGTCGCCTTCGATCATCTTCCACTTCCCACTGATATTTCTCATCATACTGCTCTTTCTTTGGAATCGGATTGCCTTTCGGAGTGCATCCCTTCTTCCCTTGGTGAATTCTGAAGCCCCTGTACGTTGTCATTTTGGCCCAGCCGCAGTGACAAACGTGGAGGCTTGTTTCTAGAAGAGAACTACTAAACTAGAAGAGTTTAGTATGTTCTAGTTGTTTCTGGTGATGTAAGGCAAAAAAACCTAAATTAAGTATCACAGGATGAACTCAGGAATCTTGGTGCAATTCTCACTAGTTTTGTAGGAAGCGTAGACATCCAGTCTGAGGTCATTTGCCCACATGTGATTTTATTCCTACAAAACATGTAATTGGAAGTCACAGCAACTTTACAAATTAAGTTTCAAACACTATAATACAAAGTAGCTCAAACCACACAATAGGAAAATATTAGATCAAATATCAGAAAGTGATAAGCTTCCATTACTGTACTTTTTACTATCAAGGCATCGCTTCCCTTTTGGGATTTAGAAAACTCATCCAAGGCATCTAGGCACAGTAGGTCTCAACGCAGAAATACTTTTCATCCCTGTGAACAATCTTGGGTAAAATAAAGTTACATCCTGAACTCAAATTTTTCCAGTTTTTTGTAAATGTTTTGTAATTTTTTGTAATGCATTTCCATGATCCTGATCTTGATCCAGCACAATTTATGTTTTTTTTTTTTTCATTTTCTTGTGACTGCAACCTATTTTGGAAACAGGTCTTCAACATATGTGCTTTAACACTGGAATAGTTCTATCCTACAGCACTGTGTCTACAGGAATAAAGAAAACTTCTAATTAGTACTATCAGTTTGGATTTATAGAATTGGAAAAAGGGCAAAGGAATTGGAAAAAAAAGATTACATTACATTAGATTTCATGTCTATGATAAATGATTCATAACCATCTATCTAAAATGATGCACTAAGGCCTCCTATGTTAGTGAGACTAACTTCCGTTTGATACTGATAAGACCAAAAAAAAAAATTTAGACAAAAAACTTGTGCATTAGTTTTATCTTTATTTCTGCTAAATGTAAGCTGAGAAAAACACTATCACTTGGCACATGCTTAGTTTGCTAATTTACATCCAACAGATTACATAATAAAACATACTAATGCGAAACTTTACCCAGTGCGTGCCTTCCAGTGCTCCGTTTGCTCTCTGGCTCAAACACTCCACTTCCCGCTCTGACACTGGTGTCCTACTTTCACTTTCATTTCTGCAAAAAGAAAGTTGCCAACACTCTGCAGCCCAGACATGCAAATGTCTACCTACCAGTGGGATATTTTCAAACGACAAAGCTTATTTTGATGTTGACACTTACACTTATAAGTTGATATAAAGCACATTTTGTACATTTTTTTAAAAAAGTACAAACATAGTCTATACTTCACATAACATGCCCTTTAAAATAATTAGCTTCACCTTTCCTTACAAATAAGGTCTTTGTAATTATTTTTTTTTCTATTTGAATTTTACATACTAAGGCTGAAAACACGTTTTAAGCATGTAAATTATATATTTATATTTTTAAAACATCATAAAATATGATAATACACACAAATAAATAAACTAAAACAGAGCAAAAAGTAACAACCAACCAAACAAACAAACAAACAAAAACATCTTAACCATCATTTGTGTCTCATTTGAATTAGTCTAGTAGGTTTTGTAATCATCAAATTCTAAGAGAGTAATTATAGTTTGACTGTGAACGAACACAAGATCAACTAGTACTGTGTTATTAGCTACAATGAATCTGCTGTTTCCAGGTCATAGCATGAGATACAGTATTCACATGTTATTTACCACGATAAAATAAAACTGATAATTTGCAGGTCATGTATAAACACGTTGCTTTGCTGTAATTAGCAAATCGCCATTAAATAAATAAGGTAAGTGCACACTTGATGTAAAAAAAGACAAATGCTTGAAATGCAGTGAATACATTTTTATTATTTGGTTAATTATAACACTCACGGTGGTGGTGATGTCCTGCTGCTTATTGAAAAAACTTTTTGCTGCTGGAAAAAAAAAGGCCAAATAACCTCAACCTACTGGGATTTGTAGAGTAGTTTCCTTACATGTAAAAACTGGACTCTTTATGTTCATAACAAAACTTTACACAAAGGCTCAAACATTCTTCATGATTTTTTTATGTATGGTTTCACAACAGAAATAATCAAAGGATCAGCATTTTTCTCAGCTTGTTTCACATGTGGACTGAAATATGGGAAAAGCTTGTCATCGAACGAACACTCAGTAAACGAGTAGATGTGAGACTGAGCCGTCACATCGTAAAAGGAGACGAGACCTTCCTCGTAATCCACAAACACTCCCAGTTTCTCAGGTTTCTCTTTCAGGGAGAGACGAGCTGGTGGAGTTGACAGGGCTGCGTACTTGTCGTCCTCGTAATGTACAGTAACCCAGTAACCATTGTCTGGAGTCAGCGAAAGTTTCCCCTTGCGATTTGCAGCAGCTTTTGCTACACCCAGATCCCAGCCGCTCTTCTTGCTCACATCCACCTCCCAGTAAGACTTCCCGGAGGTTAAGCAGTTTAACCCCAGGACACTGCCAAACAGATCAAACCTTTCTGGGGAATCATCTACCTCCTCATCCTTTCCTCCATCTTTAACTTCCTTCCCATCATCAGAAAGATCAAGACACTTATGTGCAGTGGTTGGATCCAGTTTAACATCCACTGTTGAACAGATAGAAAATGGTTTAGTGCTCTAAACAATTTTTACTGTATCTGAAAGCTGAATACATGACATACCTGCAAACTTCGGAACTCTCCTAAGTTCTGTAAACAAAAAAAGGGTTTAGATGAAGACACCAAAGAACATACTAACATTTGGAACCAATAACTGAATCATTACCAGTTGAGGTCAGCTTCTCCAGCTCCTGTTGAATTTGTTCCATCATAATTGCTATTGTTTTTCTCATGGTCCCAAAAGACAGCGAAGTGTCAAACTGTAGGTCTGCCCAGTTTCTGCTGTCGTCCAGATCTTGATGAGATGGAAATTCCTGAGAAACAGAATGTGGCAGGTTAATTGAAAGAAAAATCAAGAGAACATCCCTTTACCACCTGGACAAGAAAGAAAGTGGAGGAGAGGAGATGAAGCAAGCAGAGCTTTGAGCAGGGGGAGGAGAACGATGGTGTAGTTAAGCAGATGGAAAACAGACAAAAGAGTGAAAGTGGAGAGGAGAGTAGTTTCTGAACCATTACATCTAAGAAAAGAAGAAACAGGAACAAAAGTAAAAGAAGGACACTAGTATCTGAACTGGCAGAGTCATGGAGACCTTTGGACTCTGGATGACCGATGGACTGGAAGTGTGCTGTTCTCTAGAGTGAACCGGCTGATGGCTTCCATGTTCTCATGTTGCCCCTAAACTCTAAGAATATTTTCACCTACCTTAAGCAGGACATCGCCCATTCACCCAGTTAATCCCTGCTCACTCACATACACGGATCCTGAACTGAGCTGAAACCAAGTGGACTGATATGAAACAAACCAAACTCACACACCATCACTCGCAACAACACATCATCACCTCTCAATTATCTTGACATTTGATTATAAATGGACTTAGGAGGAACTTAAGTTGTTTAGTTCCTTTTGTGTTTATCCTGCAAATAAATAGCAACTGAAATCAATTATGTCAGCTTTATTGTGTTTACAATTTTCTCTTGCCTTGTATTTACTTTGTTTTTATTTATATCCTATGAAAGAACTAATGAAACTAAAAGAGAATTTATGTGGATTTTTATTGTTTCTTTTATTGTTCCTTTGGTAGTGGAGGTAGTAACTAACCGGGACTCTTCTTAAGATTATAAAGATTTAGTTTAACTCTTAATTAACTAAATCAACTTCTAGATTATCCACGTGTCTTGCAACTTCCATTCCAGCTGACTAATTGGTTCTTACCTACATTAAAGAGAATATAAAACTTAAACTAAGTTTAATTGACAGCAGTACGACTGAACAAATGCTTAGCAGATAATGCAGCTCAACGTTCTAAGAATATTCTCCATTATTTAACACAGAAGTAACATGTGGAGCATATAGTCAAAAAAGAAACTTTTCGTGTTTCCTTCTTCAAATGATAAATTTCCTCTCACCTGCAAATAAAGGATGGGATCTTCATATGAAGATAATTTTTTCAGTTCAGATATGGTGTCTGTGAAGCGTCCAATCTCAGCTTCTAAATCCTTGTTGATGTTTTCTGCCTCTTCCTCCACAACCTTCCTCCTGTTTTTAATGGGCTGCAGAGCTCTTGCCTGAGCTTCCTCCACAATGTTAATCACAGCGTCAAACACAACATTAACATCCCACCACTCGTTATCCAGCTCCTCCTGAAAATTCAAGATTGACCAACTATTTATTTCTGTCTTATAAATTACAACAATAGTTGCTACATACTACAAATTATGTTCCTACTAACTGCACCTATTTGAAGAAAATAATTATAATTTGAATTAATCTGGAATTTAAAACCATAAATTGTAAACCATTTATCTTATTTTAGGCAGATTCAAGGGCCCCAACATTAATATATTTATAGGACACTATAATCACGTTTCAGTTGCTCCATTTAAATGCTGTTGTGTATGAAACAATTATCTCTCTCAGTGTTTACTTCACAGACTGTCCTTTTTAACCCTTCAAATCCAGCGAGTCAGTGTTATTGGTCTTAGTTGCAGCTTACCATGCAGTCTCTCAGTGATGTATTAATCCCATCCATCTGTGTTTTTCTTTTATCAATTTTATCTTGTAACATTTCTTCAGTATTTTTAAGTTCAACCTGTAGTAAACAAATGGCCAATTAATGTCCCCAAATCAAATATACTCATTTCCTTTATACATGTTGTCCATAATTTATTTTACCTTCTTTTTTTCCCATTCATCTTCAGCTGACACAACCTCCCCTTCCTCTCTGAGGCAGGAAACACAAATGCATCTTTGCTGTTTCCTGCTGTACAGCTCCAAGGGTCTCCCATGCTTCAGACAGGCCCTCTCATCCAGGTTCTTCACTGGTGCCACCAACTTGTGGCCCCTCAACCTTCCAGTGGACAAATGATTCTCCAGGTGGGTCGAACAATAGGAGGCCAGACACACAAGGCAGGACTTCTTGGCTTTCAGTTTATTCTCTGTGCAAATGTCACAGGGAACTTCACCTTCCTTTCCAGTGTACAATTCATCATTAATCAACCTTTGCTCTTGGACAATGTCTCTTAGGACGATGTTCACATCTGGAGCTCTGCTCAGAATATTCTTGCACAGGGGACATGCCCCGTCGTTGTACTCAATGGTGGTATTCAGACATTCCTTGCAGAAAGAGTGGCCACAAACTGTAGTGACAGGGTTGTTAAATGTGTCCATGCAGATGGAGCATTTAAGATGCCTGTTCAGTGAATATGTCTCACTAGGTGATGTAGCAGCTGAGGCCATATCTGCAGGAATGAGGCACCGTCACAGTTAGAAATGTTATGTAATAGGAATTCCAAAAGTCTATGTAAAGCGTTTTTTGTTTTGTACAAAAGAATTTAAGAGTATTATATATAACAGAATAAGAAACTCATTTAAAGCACAAGTATAAACTGAGCAAATGACCATTCATGTTTTAATTTTTGTTAACATAAACTGTGGGCAGCAAGTTGGTGAAGTGGTTTGCATTGCTGGATTTCCATTGAGTTTCCTCCCTCAGATCAAAGACACACAGTTACGTTAATGTCTACAGTGCTGTATGTCATTTAAATCGTTGTCTATGTCCGTGGGTTCCTCTGACATCGATTAGTGACCTGTCCACCCCCTGCAATCCTAAATAGAATATGTGCTTTAGATAATAGCTGGATGGACACAAATTGCAGGTCTATGAGCAGATGAAAACATTAGTTTCTTACATGTCAAACACAACATTTCCTGCAATGTTGCAATAAATAGTCATAAAAATTTCAAGTACTGAGGACCGTCAGTCCACTGACATGGAGACAATATGTTTCATGTTAACTGGAATTTTGCAACATGTTTCTGTTCATCTGGGTAGAATTCTTACTAAACCAAAATTATGACAATTATGACAAACAAGTTTAGTTCTCATTTCCTGTCCACAATCAACTTTGGTGTCTTTTTCCGTCACCTAAACAGTAAGTTAGGTAATATTGTTTAAAAAGCAAATTCTTTTACCCTCAACACCGTGGTAGTAAAAACTGTTTTTTCAACACAAAACCTTGGTGTTCTGTACCAGACAATCTTTGTAAACCAAAGTAGAATGACTTCATAAACCTAACCAAGATTGTGCCAAATCTTTACCACATTTGTGTAAAATCTGAACGTAAAGCTTTATTTTATGAAAATCCATGACAGATTCACATTCGAAAAATGAGGAGCACCAAGGCAGGCTGGTTTTCTGCTTATTAATGTAAAAAAGGCAACAGACAGTAACTCGGTCATTTACTTCAGAAGTTAATAAAGTTTCAAGATTCATTTTACAGTTGTCCATTAACTTATTCCTTAAAGAATAAGTTAGATTCAGTTTAACTAATTTCATTCATTTCTAGAAATGCTGCACGTCCACTTTGACTAATATGAATCGAGACTGAACGAGAGCAAAGTTAAATACACTGTTTTGCTTGTACAAAAAATAAAAATGATCTCTTATGGAACAGAGCAGATTGCCCATTAATCACAGGGTTGGCAGCTGAATCCTTGGTTCCCCCTGTTCAAGTCTCAAGTATGTATGTGTTGTTCATGTCAATAACTATTTAGGCCTTAAGGAACATTAGATAGGAATACAATTGAACTGTCGGACTGTTTAAAGCGCTATAAGCGTTGGTGACACACCCAGTAGGTGGTTCAGCATTAGTTTTTTTTGTTTTTTTCGTGTGTGTGTTAAAGAACAACCACAGAATTGGTTAAAAGTCCTGAAACAAAAGAAATAAACAGTCTATAAAACCATCAGGGGATTAGACAAATCCCTGTGATCACACAGTCGTTTAGCAGTAGTCCGTATTTGAAAATGGTTGTGTATATAGAACAATAGAACAATACCAGCAGTCAAACGAGGAAAGTGTCAGACTGAACTAACGTGTCCCTTCTTGTCACTGAAGGAAACAGTTACACACTAAATGAACTGAATTATGACGGAAAATAGGGAACTTACTTGTCTTTCAGGTATGGAGATGCTCCTCGTAGGCTCCTGTCTCTTTCCTCTCTACTTCCACCTAGTGTGTGTTCGTCCTTTGAGCCTCCCTTCCTCTGTTAGGTTTCATTTTTTACAGAAACTGGATCTGTTACTTCCGTCATGTCAGAAGGCAAATGAGGAACCAAATCACCTGTTTATCCACAGGAGGGTGTGTTGCTGGTTCTGCCGGTTTGATCAGATTAAATATTGCAGTTGGAAAGAGTCTTTATTTACATTTGTAATGCTAATTTATTTTCAAACTGCTGTGTATTTTTCAAGCTATGCATTTATGAAAGGAAAAGAAAAACAATTCCTAAATCACTTAAATAACATCCAGCAAACCACATATAACATACATACAAAATAATGTCAGCATTTTACTTCTCATTTGATCGATCAAGTTCAGTTTTGTATCATACTGTGTATTGTCATGGGTTAACTGTGTATCTAGAGTATTGTGCAAAATTTCTTATCTACCATTAGATCTGTTGTTGATAGTTTATGTATATATTTAGTCTATTTATTAAAATCCTATTAATTAATAAAAAACGTAAATGTAAATCTATTGGCTTTATTGACATGTATTTTGTGTGACCTTCTGTTGCACCAGCTTAAACTGTCTCAGGCCAAAAAATTTTAGTTGAAGACAAAGAAAACTCTCAGAAATCTGACAGTGAGTCCTTTTCAGTTTATTTGTTGAGAGAATCCTGACCTGAACATCATTCAAGCAGTATGGGATAAGTCTGATACCAGATTAGTTAAAGGAAAAGGTCAACATTGTTCAGCTAGAAGAAGATTGATATTTTATCATATGTGTAAGAATCCAACTAACTAAGGATCCAAAAGCTGAAGTCACCACGAGACCAGAGATGAGGACAAACTAAGAATTTATTTAAAGAAACTAAATACAAGGCACAAGGTAAAATACACAACAAAAGGTGCTTGCTAATAAGGTAGGAGGAGAACACATAAGGAAACAAACTTAGAAAAACAAATCGCTCATTAAAATTAGGAGGATAAGAATATGTCAAAAATAAATCGCTAATACAAAACATAAGAGATAACACCATTAAACAAACACGATAACAAAAACTCATACATAAGGGGGAGGACATAAGGGGAAGAGGAGCAGTAAAAAAACTGTCATGACATGCTGCTCATGTTCCTCTGGGTTACGAGAGGAAACAAGAATATCATTCAGATATACAAAAACAAACTTATTAATCATGTCTTGGAGAACATCATTCACTAAAGTCTGGAAGACAGCAGGTGCATTGGTGAGACCAAGAGGCATGACTAGATATTCATAATGTCAGGTGCGGGTATTAAAGGCTGTCTTCCCCCTCTCTAATGCTTACTAGGTGATAGGCATCACCTAGTTTAGTAAAAATGGTAGCCTCTTGCAGAAAGTCGAATGCTGATGACATAAGGGGAAGAGGGTATTTGTTCTTAATGGTGATGTCATTAAGTCCTTCTTCTTTAAGTCTTTCTTCCCACTAAAAAAAAAAAAAAAACGCCCCAGCTGGAGAGGAAGAAAATCGAATGATGTGGGCTTTAAGGGAACTGTCTATGTAGTCTTGCATGGCCGCTTTCTCCGGCTGAGAGAGAGAACAGATGCGGCCCCAAGGAGGCATAGTGCCAGGCAACAACACTATAGGACAGTCATATGGTCTTTGGGGGGGTAGAGATGTGGCACGAGCCTTACTAAAAACCTCAGCCAAGTCGTGATAAACCTCAGGCACATTCGATAAAACTATGGGTTCAGCAGCTCACAAACAGTTAGCTAGACAAAATGAGCTCCATCCCCTAATCTTACATGAAGGCCAGCTAATCTGTGGGTTGTGAATGGAAAGCCATGGATAACCCAACAATAAGGGAGTACTGGGGCAGTTAAATACAAACAAGTAACAAAGCTCATGGTGATTACCAGACAAAGTTATCTTCACGGGTTCAGTGACAAAATTAATTTGGTGAGTGACAAGACTGTCCAATGCTTTTACTTCCAATTTAGCAGGTAGCTCCTTGACCTCTAATCCTAACAGATGGACCAAAGCTTCATCAATAAAGTTGGCATCCGAGCCGGAGTCAATGAAGGACGGACACTCCTTGAATGCAAGTGGCCCAGTGAGAAGAGCTGAAACGTTGGAACGTTGTAGGGACTTTAGACGGGTGGATCGGCTCATCAGCGCCTCCCTGTTGGCTGACGAGCCATGTCATTTAAAGGACACAAACGAACCCCGTGTCCGGACTCTCCACAATAGAGACATAATCCCTCGACGAAGCGACGTTTTCGTTCAGCCGTGGGTAGTCGAAACCTCCCTATTTTCATAGGCTCCTCCTGAGTGCATTGGTGCTGTGCGGTCGACCAGTGAACAGGTGGTGTGGGATCGACAGGAAGAATACCCGAATGGTGTTCTGACCGACGTTCAGCCTGACACTCTGCCTGACATTCCTGGAGTCGCTGGTCGATATACATAGCTAGTTCATTTTAGCCGCACACGGAGGAGGGTAGTCTCTGAGCCACCATTTCATCCTTTATACTAGAAGATAATCCTTCATAATATTTATGAAAAAGTGTCTCCTCACACCATTTGGCAGAGGCTGCCAGAGTGCGAAACTCAACAGTGTATTCCTTAACAGAACTGTTAGACTGAGTAAGCTTAAATAGTCAAGAGGCCGATGCTCTGCGGGAAGCAGAAGGGTTGGAAACGAAAAACAGTTACTCAGAAAAAGCCTCATTGGATTTACGACAGTTGGATCTGTTTTCCCATTCTGCCATTCCCCACTCATGCGCCCGAGAGTAGGGAGATAGCATAAGCTGCCTTGCTACACTCAGTAGACAATTAGACAGCTGTCACGATAAGCAACACTTATTTGGTTCTCTGTAAAAACTTTCCGGTGGGGCCATCTTACACTCAGGAGGGGCAGTACAACTCGATAGGCTTAGCACTTGCTCAAAACGACTGCATAACCGACGCAAATTCTCCTCCACCCTCATGCTGAACCTCATGCTGCCACACCCCCTGGACTCGTCGTGACTCCTCTGGATCCATGCTTTGGCTAGTGTGTACTGTAAGAATCCAACTAACTAAGGATCCAAAAGCTGAAGTCACCACAAGACCAGAGATGAGGACAAACTAAGAATTTATTTAAAGAAACTAAATACAAGGCACAAGGTATAATTGATGTACATGTGCTACCAATACTAGAACTAGAAATTCAATATCGGTGCAGGTGTCCTTTAAGAAAACTTCAAGACAGCCTCCCTACATTAGCTGAAGATGTAAGTGCAAAGGAAGGTCACCCCAAATACTGGCTTTTACTTGTAGAAGAAAATGTTTGTTTTTCCTAATCTGGTGTATGTATTTCCTGTATTTCCTGGATATATATATATATTTCCTCGGACACGAACCACCAGACTAAGGAACAGCTTTTTTCCTAGAGCTGTCTCCTTATTGAACTCTGCCCCCCACTGACTTCACTGACCTCTTTGCCACAATCATACACCCCGACATTCTCCCCATAACCATTGCACTATTCAATATTGCACATACTCATTGCACTAGCCTGTATATACTCACCTGTAAATACACGTCTGTAAAATGTCTGTAAATAGCAAACTGCATATTATATTCATATCTACTTGCATATTCCTGATTACTATAGCAACCACTATATAGCCTTTCCATCTGTAAATTTCTGCTCTAGTTAACAACAACCTGTATAGTATGTTCATAGCATCTGTAAATATGATCCATAATTTCTTGTGTACATATTTTCTCGAGGTAATTTATAACCTATATCCTGCACTTGCTGCTTATTGCACTTCTGGTTAGACATAAACTGCATTTCGTTGCCTTGTACTTGTACATGTGTAATGACAATAAAGTTGAATCTAATCTAATCTAATCTATATTTTAATGAGGAAACAGAGAAATACATACAGATTATCAAAACAGTATTTTGTTCACTATTCTGCTTCCAATACATGAAATAGTAAACAACAGAACCCTGCAAAAAATGTGACGATAATGTGGATATAATAAACAAAATATAAAATATTGTTTACTGGCATTTCGAGGCTCTGTTTTGTAGACTTTATGAATTTCAGTTAAAAAGCTCTTTTCAGTGTTTACCATAACAGAATGATAGGGAGTGGTATCTTTTCATCCAAAGTTCCATTGGAAAATGCGTCAAACTATAACTTTATTTTGGGATTTAAGGACAGAGAAACTTAAAAATGCTTTGTTCCAGGGCTCCGAAGGTGAGTCATCAATATGTTGACGCAGTCATCAGGCAGTGTGTAGAAATCTCTGTAAAGATGAGAGAGAAGCAGCTTTTAAGTATCAGTGGTTGTTATGAGTTGTTCAGTGTTTCAGATATCCGTTATCAAAAGAAAATATTTCATTTTGCCATTTAATTTTGATGATGAGTGAGCTGTTGACCTTTGACCATGATAGAGACCTGTAGGAAGTGGAGGTTGTCTTCAGTGAGTGACAGCTGCTCCAGTTGACTGCTTCTTCTTCTAGTCTTTGGAGGCAAGAACAAGAAAAAGAACTGGGTAATAAAAAAACAATGCTCATGTTATTGTTGCAGCAAATCATCATCAGTGATGCAAACTAAACCTGCTTTTAGATTTGCCTTAAGAGATTTACTGTTAAGGCATCGCTTCCTTTTTGGGTATTAGAAAACTCATCCAAGGCATCTAGGCACAGTAGGTCTCGAAGAAATACTCTTCATCTCTATGAACAATCTTGGGTAATATAAAGTTACATCCTGAACTCAAAATGTTCCAGTTTTTTGTAAAAATGCATTTCCCTGATCCTGACCCATCAGAATTTATGATTTTTTTTTCATTTTCTTGTGTATCTCTCTCTCTCTCTCTCTCAGGTTCTTGTGACTGCAGCCTATTCTGGAAACAGGTCTTCATCATATATATATACCTGTGTGTGTGTGGTGTATAAAAAAAAAAAAATTCCCCACTCGCCCCTTCTCTTTGGGGCGGTCTTACTTCTTTCCTTCAAGCTCGGGTCCTCTACCAGAGGCCTGGGAGCTTGAGGGTCCTGCGCAGTATCTTAGCTGTTCCTAGGACTGCGCTCTTCTGGACAGAGATCTCAGATGTTGTTCCTGGGATCTGCTGGAGCCACTCTCCCAGTTTGGGGGTCACAGCCCCCAGGGTTCCTATCACCACGGGCACCACTTGTGCCTTCACCTTCCACATCTTTTCTATCTCCTCTTTCAGCCCTTGGTATTTCTCAAGTTTCTCGTGTTCCTTCTTCCTGATGTTGCTATCGCTCGGGATTGCTACATCTATCACTACAGCCTTGTTCTCCTGTTTGTCCACAACTACTATGTCCGGTTGGTTGGCCATTACCAGTTTGTCAGTCTGTATCTGGAAGTCCCACAGGATCTTAGCTCTGTCATTCTCAACCACCTTTGGAGGTGTGTCCCATCGTGACTTCGGGACTTCCAGTCCGTACTCGGCACAGATGTTCCTGTGTACTATGCCAGCCACTTGGTTATGGCGTTCCATGTATGCCCTGCCTGCTAGCATCTTGCACCCCGCTGTTATGTGCTGGATTGTCTCAGGGGCATCTTTGCACAGCCCCAAGAGAGGGTCTCAGGCATGAAGAACTGGACAGCACCAGGGCCTGACATGATCCATGCCTACTGGCTAAAGAAGATTAAGTGCCTTCATGAGCTGTCTTTCAGTCCAGCAAATGAACAGCCAATAGTGGATGGAACCCACCCTGAATGGCTAACGGAAGGACGAACAGTACTGATCATGAAGGACCCCAGAAGGGAGCAGTCCCATCCAACTGGATCCTGCCCTAACCTGCCTCTGCACAACATGGAAGCTCCTGTCGGGCATCATAGCGGCTAAGATGACCAGGCACGTGGCCATCTTCATGAGCAAAGCACAGAAAGGAATTGGTAGTAACATCCCAGAGTGGCCAAGCACCAGCTCCTGGTAGATAAAGCGGTCTTCCGAGACTGCAAGACCAGACATACCAACCTGTGGGTGCCTGGATTGACTACAAGAAAGCCTCCATGCATTGATGGAGCTTCACATGGATCATGGAATGTTAGAACTGTACAAGATCAACAGGACTCTAAGAGCCTTCATCCAGAACTCAATGGGAAGGTGGAAAACAACGTGTTATCGCCCGACCTTGCCAACTTCCAGCCAATTGCCCAAGTCAACATCAGGAGTGCGGCATATACCAAGGAGATGCTCTGTCCCCGCTGCTGTTCTGCATAGGCCTGAACCCCTCAGCCAGATCATCGCCAATTTGCCTACGGGATCCCAATGGAGCAACTTGTCAGCCACCTCCTCTACATGGATGACATCTTGCCTGTATGCCACAATCCCCTCATGAGACATCGACTCTGATACATACCATCCAGCCAGGATATACAGCCAAGACATCGGAATGTCATTGGACTGGACAATGTGGCCGGATGGTTGCGAGGAGAGGAAAGGTAGTCAGAACTGAGGGGATTGTACTACCAGAAGGCAAGATAGCAGATGTGGAAGTCAGCCAAGTACCTTGGGATCCCGCAGGCAAATGGTTGCTCCAAGAGGCGCAAGGAAAGCAGCGACCACCAAGTACCTCCAGAGAGTAATCAAGTCCTGAGAAGTCAGCTGAATGGGAAGAACAAGGTCAGGGCATCTCAACACCTACGCCCTCCCGGTCATCAGGTGACCCAGCTGGCATAATAAGCTGGCCAAAGGAGAGATGGAAGCCACTGACATCAAGACTGGATGAAGGCTCTTAGAGTCATGTTGGTTTCACCCCAGTTCCAGCACCCTGAGACTCCATGCTAAGCGCAAGGAAGGAGGCCGAGGACTCTTGTAGTCAAGCCACTAGTCCAGGATGAAATGTCTGGTCTTGCAATACATCAGGAAGATGGCCCCAAATGATGGTGCTTAGTGAATACCTCAGGCAGCAGAAACCAGAGGAGGAGCAAGGACAGGAAGAGCAGGATCCATCATGGAAGGACAAACCCCTGCCTGGTCATGTATTACCGGCAGATAGAAGAATGGCTGACATTGAAAAATCCTACCAGTGGCTGGACAAAGCTGGACTGGGAAAGACAGCACAGGGCACTAATCCTAGCAGCACAGGAGCAGGCTCTGAGTACAAGATCATTAGAGGCTGGGATCTACCATACCAGGCAAGACCCCAGGTGCAGGCTGTGAAAAGATGCCCCTGAGACAATCCAGCATAACAGTCAGGCCCTGGGTGCAAGATGCTTCATGCAGGCAGGGCATACATGGATGTCTGCCATTGTGATGGTTGGCTGGATCTTGTACAGGAAGGAACATCTGTGGTCACGGACTGGAAGTCCACCAGCCATTGGGACACACCTCCAAAGGTGGTTGAGAATGACAGAGCATATGATCTTCCAGGACTTCCAGATACAGACTGACAAACTGGTAATGGCCAACCTGCCACTGGAGTACAGTTGTGGACAAACAGGAGAACAATCCTGTTTATTCTCCTGGTATCAACTTCTCGGGTGTATCATCAGGAAGAAGGAACAGGGCTGTGAAGCCTTGTTTGGAAGTCCAAGGGCTGAAAGAGGAGATGGAAAAGATGTGGAAGGTGAAGGCACAGGTGGTGCTTCATCATGCCTTTCTGTGGTGATAGTTGGAACCCTCCGGGGCTTGATCCCCCAAACTGGGAGAGTGGCTCCAGCAGATCCCAGGAACAACATCTGAGATCTCTGTGTTGAAGAGCCAAGCACCTCAAGGAACAGCTAAGATGCTGTGCTGTAGGATCAGCTGGTTGGTCTCAGTGAGGAGTTGGGATTGTCTGAAGGCTGCATTAACATCCCAAAGAGACTTTCAGGAGACTTTCAGAAGGTGGGGAATTTTTTTTTTTAATATATATATATATATATATATATATATACTCAAAACACTACCTGTTTCCAGAATAGGCTGCAGTCACAAGAAAATGACAAAAAAAGATCATAAATTCTGCTGGATCAGGATCAGGATCATACATACACACATATATATAGATATAGATATTAGATTTCATATGTTGATTTTGTATGTTTGCAACCTTTAATGAACTAAGATGAACTAAGGCCTCCCATGTTAGTGAGACTGTTTGATTTTTCAACACCTTGGTCGTTAAGACAAAAAAAAACACTCAGACTGACAACCTGTGCATTGATTTTATCTTTATTTCTGGTAAATGTAAGCTGACTCAAAACACTATCACTTGGCAGATGCTCAGTTTGCTAATTTGCATCCAAAAGATTAGATAATAAAATATATTAATGCAAAACTTACACTCAAGTAAATTAACTAAAACAGGGCAAAAAGTAACAAACACACAAACAAAAAAAAAAACATCTTAACCATCATTTATGTCTCATTTTAATTAGTCTAGTAGGTTTAATAATCATCAAATTCTAAGAGAGTAATTATAGTTTGACTGTGAACGAACACAAGATCAACTAGTACTGTGTTATTAGCTACAATGAATCTGCTGTTTCCAGGTCATAGCATGAGATACAGTATTGACATGTTATTTACCACGATAAAAGAAAACTTTGATAATTTGCAGCTCATGTATAAACACGTTGCTTTGCTCTAATTAGACAAACGCTTGTAATGCAGTGAATATATTTTTATTATTTGCTTAACTACAACACTCACGGTGGTGGTGATGTCCTGCTGCTAATTGAAAAAACTTTTTGCTGCTGGAAATAAAAATGACCCCAATGAATAACCCCAACCTACTAGGATTTGTACAGTAGTTAGTGTCACTACATGTAAAAACATAAACCAACTACCTTTAGGTTCACAAGATAACTTTACACAAAGGCTCACACATTCTTTATGATTTTTTTATGTATGGTTTCACAACAGAAATAATCAAAGGATCAGCATTTTTCTCAGCTTGTTTCACTTGTGGACTGAAATATGGGAAAAGCTTGTCATCAAACAAACACTCAGTAAAGGAGTAGATGTGAGACTGAGCCGTCACATTGTAGAAGGAGACGAGACCTTCCTCGTAATCCACAAACACTCCCACTTTCTCGGGTTTCTCTTTTAGGGAGAGACGAGCTGGTGGAGTTGACAGGGCTGCGTACTTGTCGTCTTCGTAATGTACAGTAACCCAGTAACCATTGTCTGGATTCAGTGAAAGTTTCCCCTTGCGATTTGCAGCAGCTTTTGCTACACCCAGATCCCAGCCGCTCTTCTTGCTCACATCCACCTCCCAGTAAGACTTCCCGGAGGTTAAGCAGTTTAACCCCAGGACACTGCCAAACAGATCAAACCTTTCTGGGGAATCATCTACCTCCTCATCCTTTCCTCCATCTTTAACTTCCTTCCCATCATCAGAAAGATCAAGACACTTATGTGCAGTGGTTGGATCCAGTTTAACATCCACTGTTGAACAGATAGAAAATAGTTTAGTACTCTAAACAATTTTTACTGTATCTGAAAGCTGAATACATGACATACCTGCAAACTTTGGAACTCTCCTAAGTTCTATAAATTAAAAAAAAAATGGTTAGGATTAAGACACCATAGAACATATTAACATTTGGAACCAATAACTGAATCATTACCAGTTGAGGTCAGCTTCTCCAGCTCCTGTTGAATTTGTTCCATCATAATTGCTATTGTTTTTCTCATGGTCCCAAAAGACAGCGAAGTGTCAAACTGTAGGTCTGCCCAGTTTCTGCTGTCGTCCAGATCTTGATGAGATGGAAATTCCTGAGAAACAGAATGTGGCAGGTTAATTGAAAGAAAAATCAAGAGAACATCCCTTTACCACCTGGACAAGAAAGAAAGTGGAGGAGAGGAGATGATGCAGTCGGAGCTTTGAGCAGGGGGAGGAGAACGATGGTGTAGTTAAGCAGATGGAAAAGAAGACAAAAGAGTGAAAGTGGAGAGAAAATTAGTTTTTTTCAAAAGAAAGAGAACATTAATTCAGTTTCTCAACCACTGCCTCTAAGAAATGAAGAAACAGAAACAAATGGAAAAGAAGGACACTAGTATCTGAACTGGCAGATTCATGGAGACCTTTGGACTCTGGACAACTGATGGACTGGAAGTGTGCTGTTGGAAGTGAACTGGCTGATGGCTTCCATGTTCTCATGTTGCCCCTAAACTCTAAGAATATTTTCACCTACCTTAAGCAGGACATCGCCCATTCAACCAGTTAATCCCTGCTCACTCACATTCAAGGATCCTGAACAGAGCTGAACCCAACTGGACTGATATGAAACAAACCAAACTCACATAACATCACTCGCAACCACACATCATCACCTCTCAATTATCTTGACATTTGATTATAAATGGACTTAAGTTGTTTTGTTCCTTTTGTGTTTACCCTGCAAATGAATAGCAACTGAAATCAATTGTGTTGGCTTTATTTTGTGTCCAATTTTCTCTTGCTGTGTATTTACTTTGTTTTTATTTATATCCTATGAAAGAATGTTATTAACTAATGAAACTAAAAGAGAATTTATGTAGATTTTTATTGTTTCCTTTAGTAGTGGAGGTGGTAACTAACCGGAACTCTCTTAAGATTATAAAGATTTAGTTTAACTCTTAATTAACTAAATCAACTTCTAGATTATCCACTTGTCTTGCAACTTCCATTCCAGCTGACTAATTGGTTCTTACCTACATTAAAGAGAATATAAAACTAAAACTAAGTTTAATTGACAGCAGTACGACTGAACAAATGCTTAGCAGATAATGCAGCTCAACATTCTAAGATTATTCTCCATTATTTACCACAGAAGTAACATCTGGAGCATATAGTCAAAAAAGAAACTTTTCGTGTTTCCTTCTTCAAATGATAAATTTCCTCTCACCTGCAAAAAAAGGATGGGATCTTCATATGAAGATAATTTTTTCAGTGCAGGTATGGTGTCTGTGAAGCGTCCAATCTCAGCTTTTAAATCCTTGTTGATGTTTTCTGCCTCTTCCTCCACAACCTTCCTCCTGTGTTTGATGGGCTGCAGAGCTCTTGCCTGAGCTTCCTCCACAATGTTAATCACAGCGTCAAACACAGCATTAACATCCCACCACTCGTTATCCAGCTCCTCCTGAAAATTGACCAATTATTTATTTCTTTCTTATAAATTACAACAGTAGTTGCTAAATACTTTTTAAAAAACTATGTTCCTATTAACTGCACCTATTTGAAGAGAATTATAATTTGAATGAATCTGGAATTTAAATTATAACTTGTAAACCATTTATCAGAAGGGCCCCGACATTAATATATTTATAGGACACTACAATCACTTTCAGTTGCTCCATTTAAGTGCTGTTGTGTTTGAAACGATTATCTCTCTCAGTTTTTACTTCACAGACTGTCCTTTTTAACCCTTCAAATCCAGCGAGTCAGTGTTATTGGTCTTAGTTGCAGCTTACCTTGCAGTCTCTCAGTGATGTATTAATCCCATCCATCTGTGTTTTTCTCTTATCAATTTTATCTTGTAACATTTCTTCAGTATTTTTAAGTTCAACCTGTAGTAAACAAATGGCCAATTAATGTCCCCAAATCAAATATACTCATTTCCTTTATACATGTTGTCCATAATTTATTTTACCTTCTTTTTTTCCCATTCATCTTCAGCTGACACAACCTCCCCAGCACTTTCTCTGAGGCAGGAAACACAAATGCATCTTTGCTGTTTCCTGCTGTACAGCTCCAAGGGTCTCCCATGCTTCAGACAGGCCCTCTCATCCAGGTTCTTCACTGGTGCCACCAACTTGTGGCCCCTCAACCTTCCAGTGGACAAATGATTCTCCAGGTGGGTCGAACAATAGGAGGCAAGACACACAAGGCAGGACTTCTTGGCTTTCAGTTTATTCTCTGTGCAAATGTCACAGGGAACTTCACCTTCTTTCCCAGTGTACAATTCATCATTAATCAACCTTTGCTCTTGGACAATGTCTCTTAGAATGATGTTCACATCTGAAACTCTGCTTAGAATATTCTTGCACAGGGGACATGCCCTGTCGTTGTACTCAATGGTGGTATTCAGACATTCCTGGCAGAAAGAGTGGCCACAAACTGTAGTGACAGGGTTGTTAAATGTGTCCATGCAGATGGAGCATTTAAGATGCCTGTCCAGTGAATATGTCTCACTAGTTGATGTAGCAGCTGAGGCCATATCTGCAGGAATGAAGCACCATCTGTTTACAAAGTTAGAAATGTTATGTAATAGGCCTCAGAATTCCAAAAGTCTAAGTAAAGCTTGTTTGTTTTGTACATAAAAATATAATATTACTATATATAACAGAATAAGCAACTCATTTAAAGCACACATTGCAACTGAGCAAATATTTATGGCCATTTACTGTTTATGTTTTAATCTAGCTAAAGCGGTTGCAAGCCAGTGACCTCTGTGCCGGTCCCAAGCCCGGATAAATAGAGAGGGTTGTGGAGCAGTTGTTGGAGCAGACTTCAATGGGCATGTTGGTGAGAGGAACAGAGGTGATGAGGAGGTAATGGGCAGGTTTGGTGTAAAGGACAGGAATCCAGAAGGACAGATGGTGGTGGACTTTGCTAAGAGGATGGAAATGGCTGTAGTCAACACTTACTTCCACAAGAGAGAGGGACACATTCTATGTAGACGAGGTCCTTTGAGAGAGGTTAGTGACTGTAAAGTGGTGGTAGGAGAGAGTGTAGCCAGACAGCACCGCATGGTGGTGTGTAAGATGACTCTGGTGGTCATGAAGAAGAAGAGAGGAAAGACAGTGAAAAAGAAAAGACCAAGGGGTGGAAGCTAAAGAATGAAGAAACTTGTGATGGGAATTCAGGCAGAAGTTGAGACAGGCTTTGCTGTGAGTTAGGAAGAGCTTCAGATGACTGGGAAACTACAGCAGAGGTAATCAGGGAAACAGGTAGGAAGGTGCTTGGTGGGTCATCTGGAAGGAGGAAGGAAGATAAAGACACTTGGTGATGGAATGAGGAAGTACAGGACTGCATCCAGAGGAAGAGGTTGGCTAAAAGGAAGTGGGATAGAAAGGACTAAGGAAAGTAGACAGAGAGAGTACAAGGAAGTGCAGCGCAAGAGTGAAGAGGGAGGTGGCAAAGGCTAAACAGAAAGATTAGTGATGAGCTGTATGACAGGTTAGACATGAAGGAAGGTGGAGAGAAGGACTTGTACAGGATAGCCAGACAGAGAGATAGAGATGGGAAAGATGTGCAACAGATAATGGTGATTAAAGACAGAGATGGAAAGGTGCTAACAAGCCAGGAGTGTGTGTGCAGAGAAGATGGAAGGATAAGTATTTTGAGGAGCTGATGAATGTGGAAAATGACAGGGGAAAGAAGGGAGGAAGATGTGGATGTTGTGGAGCAGGAAATAGCAGAGATTAGAAAGAATGAGGTGAGGAAGGCTCTGAAAAGGATGAAGAGCGGAAAGGCTGTTGGTCCTGATGACGACCTGTGGAAGGTGTGGAAGTGTCTAGGAGAGACAGCAGTGAAGTTTCTGACAGGTCTGTTTAACAGGATTTTAGAGAGTGAGAAGATGCCTGAGGAATGGAGGAGAAGATGGTTCTGTTGGATCTTTAAGAACAAGGGTGAATGCAGAACTGCAGCAAAGACAGAGGATAAAGCTGATGAGCCACACAATGAAGCTGTGGGAAAGAGGAGGGAAGCCAGGCTTAGGAAGGAGGTGGAGATTTGTGAGCAGCAGTATGGTTTCATGCCCTGTGGAGAGCACCACTGACGACATTTTCGCTTTGAGGTTGTTGATGGAAAAGTACAGAGATGGTCAGAAGGAGCTGCATTGTGTCTTTGTGGATTTAGAGAAGGCGTATGACAGGGTGCTGAGGGAGGAGCTGTGGTACTGTATGAGGATGTCGGGAGTGGCAGAGAAGTATGTCAGAGTAGTTCAGGACATGTATGAGAGAAGCATGACGGTGGTGAGATGTGCCGTAGGTCAGACAGAGGAGTTCAAGGTGGAGGTGGGACTACACCAAGGATCGGCTTTGAGTCCCTTCTTGTTTGCTATGCTGATGGACAGGTTGACAGATGAGGTCAGACAGAAATCACCCTGGACAATGATGTTTGCAGATGACATTGTGATTTGCAGTGAGAGTAGAGAGCAGGTGAAGGAACAGCAGGAGAGGTGGAGGTTTGCTCTGGAAAGAAGAGGCATGAAAGTCAGTCGTAGTAAGACAGAATACATGTGTGTAAATGAGAGGGATCCAGGTAGAAGCGTGAGGTTACAGGGGGCTGAGGTGAAAAAGGTGCAGGAGTTTAAGTACTTGGGGTCAACAGTTCAGTGTGATGGGGAGTGTGGAAAAGAGGTGAAGAGGCCAGTGCCGGCGGGTTGGAATGGGTGGAGGAAAGTGTCAGGAGTGTTGTGCGACAGAAGAGTGTCAGCCAGACTCAAAGGAAAGGTGTACAGGACAGTGGTGAGACCAGCTCTGCTCTATGGGTTAGAGACAGTAGCAGTGAGAAAGAGACAAGAGGCAGAGATGGAAGCAGCAGAGATGAAGATGTTGAGGTTCTCCTTAGGAGTGACAAGGTTGGATAGAATAAGGAACGAGTTCATCAGAGGGACAGCGCACGTTGCCTGTTTTAGCAACAAAGTCAGAGAGGCCAGATTGAGATGGTTTGGACATGTGCAGAGGAGGGATAGTGAATATATTGGTAGAAGGATGTTGGAGATGGAGCTGCCAGGCAAGAGGGCGAGAGGACGACCAAGGAGGAGATATATGGATGTTCTAACAGAGGACATGAGGTTAGCTGGTGTCAGAGAGGAAGATGCCCAGGATAGAGTGAGGTGGAAACGGATGATTCGCTGTGGCGACCCCTGATGGGACCCCTTCATGTTTTAATTTTTGTGAACATAAACTGTGGGCAGCAAGGTGGTGGAGTGGTTTGCATTGCTGGATTTCCATTGAGTTTCCTCCCTCAGATCAAAGACACACAGTTACGTTAATGTCTACAGTGCTGTATGTGAAATTGAGCAAATATGTATGACGATTTACTGTATGTATTAATTTTTTAAACCAAGGCTGTCAAAATTGGACATCTCTGCAAAATCTAAGCATCTAAGCAGTGTCCATGTGTTTCAATATTCTCCTTCTCTTCAGTATCTGCTCATGGAGATCACAGTGCACAGTAAATTACAATGTGAACATAAACTGTGGGCAGCAAGGTGGTGAAGTGGTTTGCATTGCTGGATTTCCATTGAGTTTCCTCCCTCAGTTCAAAGACACACAGTTACGTTAATGTCTATGTCAATGTGTATGTCATTTAAATCGTTGTCTATGTCCGTGGGTTCCTCTGACATCGATTAGTGACCTGTCCACCCCCTGCAATCCTAAATAGAATATGTGCTTTAGATAATAGCTGGATGGACACAAATTGCAGGTCTGTGAGCAGATGAAAACACTAGTTTATTACATGTCAAACACAACATTTCCTGCAATGTTGCAATAAATAGTCATAAAGATTTCAAGTACTGAGGACCGTCAGTCCACTGTCATGGAGACAATATGTTTAATGTTTACTGGAATCTTACAACTGTTCATCTGGGTAGAATTCTTACTAAACCGAAGTCATGACAATGATCTAGTTTAGTTCTTATTTCCTGTCCACAATCAACTTAGGTTTCTTTTTCCGTCACCTAAACAGTAAGTTAGATAATATTGTTTAACAACCAAATTCTTTTACCCTCAGCAGGATTGTAGTAAAAACTGTTTTTTCAACACAAAACCTTAGTGTTCTTCACTAAACAATCTTTGTAAACCAAAGTAGAATGACTTCATAAACCTAACCAAGGTTGTGCCAAATCTTTACCATATTTCTGTAAAACCTGAAAGTAAAGCTTTATTTTAATAAAGTCCATGACAGAGTCACATATGAAAAATAAGGAGCACCAAGGCAGGCTGGTTTTCTGCTTATTAATGTAAAAAAGGCAACAGACAGTAACTCTGTCATTTACTTCAGAAGTTAATAAAGTTTCAAGAGTCATTTTTCAGTTGTCGATTAACTTATTTCTTAAAGAAAAGTTAGATTCAGTTTTAACTAATTTCATTCATCTCTAGACATGTTGCATGTCCACTTTGACTAATATGAATCGAGACTGAACGAGAGAAAAGTTAAATACACTGTTTTGCTTGTACAAAAAATAAAAATGATCTTATATGAAATAAAGCAGATTGCCACTAATCACAGGGTTGGCAGCTGAATCCTTGGTTCCCCCTGTTCATGTCTCAAGTCAAACCCGAAACCACAAATTGTCCAATAGCCTGAAATTGTAGGAACTGTCATTAGTGTGTTCCTAATTTTTTCACAATGGTAAAGTTGTAAATATGAAATAAATATTAAAATGTATTTGTATGTATGTGTTATTCATGTCAATACCTATTTAGGCCTTAAGGAACATTAGATAGGAATAAAATTGAACTGTCGCACTGTTTAAAGCTCTATAAGCGTTGGTGACACACCCAGTAGGTGGTTCAGCATTAGTTTTTTTTTGTTATTGTTTCGTGTGTGTGTTAAAGAACAACCACAGAATTGGTTAAAAGTCCTGAAACAAAAGAAATAAACAGTCTATAAAACCATCAGGGGGTTAGACAAATCCCTGTGATCACACAGTCGTTTAGCAGTGGTCCGTGTTTGAAAATGGTTGTGTATATAGAACAACAGAACAATACCAGCAGTCAAACGAGGAAAGTGTCAGACTGAACTAACGTGTCCCTTCTTGTCACTGAAGGAAACAGTTACACAGTAAATGAACTGAATTATGACGGAAAATAGGGAACTTACTTGTCTTTCAGGTATGGAGATGCTCCTCGTAGGCTCCTGTCTCTTTCATCTCTACTTCCACCTAGTGTGTGTTCGTCCTTTGAGCCTCCCTTCCTCTGTTAGGTTTCATTTTTTACAGAAACTGGATCTGTTGCTTCCGTCATGTCAGAAGGCAAATAAGAAACCAAATCAACCGTTTATCCACAGCAGGGTGTGTTGCTGGTTTTGCTGGTTTGGTCAGATTAAAAACTGGAGATGGAAAGTTTACACTTTATGTTCATCCTGTTTAGTAGAACGGGTTTTTGGGGTGAAAGCACAACTCCAACAAAACAGTGAATTTAACAAAAATTTATGTACATTTTGTAATCCCAATTTATTTTCAAAATGCAGTGTATTTTTCAAGCTATGCATCCATGAAAGGAAGAGAAAAACAAGTTTTAAATCACTTAAATAACATCCAGCCAAGCACATATAACATACATACAAAATAATATCAGCATTCTACTTCTCATTTGATCGATCAAGTTCAGTTTTGTATCATACTTTAGAGAAATTCATTATCTACCATTAGATCTGCTGTTGTAAGTTTATATATATATTTTGTCTATTTATTAAAATCATACTAATTAATAAATAACTTAAATGTGAATCTATAGACTTTATTGACACGTTTTTGGTGTGACCTTCTGCTGCACCAGCTTGTCTCAAACTGTCTCAGGCCGAACAATTTTAGTTGAAGACCAAGAAAACTCTCAGAAATCTGATGGTGAGTCCTTGTTAGTTTATTTGTTGAGAGAATCCTGACCTGAGCATCATTCAAGCAGTTTGGGATTTTTTCTACTAATGAAGTCTGATACCAGATTAGTTAAAGGGCAACTTAATAAAAAAAAAAAAAAAACGAAGTTCAACATTTTTCAGCTAGAAGAAGATTGACATTTTATCATAGGGGAGACAGACATGTGCTACCCAAACTAGAACTAGAAATTCAATATCGGTGCAGGTGTCCTTTAAGAAAACTTCAAGACAGCCTCCCTACATGAGCTGAAGATGTAAGTGCAAAGGAAGGTCACACCAAATACTGGCTTTTACTTGTAGAAGAAAATGTTTGTTTTTCCTAATCTGGTGTATGTATTTCCTGTATTTCCTGGTTATATTTTTATAGGTCAATCGAGAAATACATACAGACTATCAAAGCAGTATTTTATTAATTATTCTGCTTCCAATAAATAAAATGGTAAACAACAGAACCCTGCAAAAATGTGACGATTGTGTGGATATATTAAATAAAATTTAAAATATTGTTTTCTGGCATTTCGAAGCTCTGTTTTGTAGACTTTATGAATTTCAATTAAAAAGCTCTTTTCTGTATGTACCATAAGTTCCATTGGAAAATGCATCAAACTATAATTTTATTTTGGGATTTAAGGACAGAGAAACTTAAAAATGCTTTGTTCCATGGCTCTGAAGGTGAGTCATCAATATGTTAACGCAGTCATCAGGCAGTGTGTAGAAATCTCTGTAAAGATGAGAGAGAAGCAGCATTTAAGTATCAGTGGTTGTTATGACTTGTTCAGTGTTTCAGATATTGGTTATCAAAAGAAAATATTTCATTTTGCCATTTCATTTGACCATGTTTGACCATGATAGAGACCTGTAGGAAGTGGAGGTTGTCTTCAGTGAGTGACAGCTGTTCCAGTTGACTGCTTCTTCTCTGCAGCTCAGAGATTTCTTCTTCCAGCTGTTTGATGAGCTCTTTATTTAGTGCCTGTGCGTCTGCTGCATTTTCTCCGCAGATGTTTGCAGAAAGCTTGATTTTCTCAACTTTACTCTGTTTGTCTTGAATCATTTGCTGAAGTTTCATCTTTTTCTTTTTTAGTTTAACCTGTGCAAAAAAAAAAACTTCACATCAACTAATTTGCTGTGGCAGGAGACAACTGACATTATTTGACAATTTAAATGCAGTTAAAAAGAAGAAGTCCCTGTTCTTTTTTGTCTTTGGAGGCAAGAACAAGAAGAAGAACTGGGTAATAAAAAAAACAATGTTCATGTTATTGTTGCAGCAAATCCACATCAGTAATACAAACTAAACTGCCTTTTTGAGATTTTAAACCCCTTAAAAATGCTCATTACATTTCTCTCAGAGTTTGAAGTAATCTAAGAGTAATTATGGTATTACAGTGGCTACTTTCTCTTTTTCTTTAAAATCAAGATCAGATGTTGCCTAAAAATTGTGGCTTTCTTCCATAGAAAAGCTTAGCTTTTGGCAGGCCTTATAAAACTGTAGCAGCAAATTATCAGAGCATGTTATTGTTATTATATTAAAAAGCAACTTTCCATTTTAAAAGTTACATTGTTGCACTTTAATGATGATCAGTGTTGTCACTCAGCACAAGGTACCTTTTTCCTTGCAGCTTCTCTGTTGATAGAAATAGTTTGATGGCCCCTGTGCTCAGTCTGGACACACATGGCACAGATGCATGTTTGATCGCTCCTGCAGAACCTGTCTAACTGCCTCCCATGCAGTCTGCACACAGAGTCCTCCAGGTTCTTCACCACACTGACCAGAAGATGGCGCCCAAGGTCTTCACTCTGGTAATGTGGCTCCAGATGAGTGTCACAGAAGGAGGCCAGGCACACCACACAGGACTTGACTGCCCGACGCTTTGCCGGGCAAAAATCGCATGGAACCTCTCCAGCTTTCAAAGGCACCGCTGTATCATCAGTCTGTAGTGTCCCGGCTGATTTAAGGTGAGGCCTGGTGGGGAAAATGGCCTTACACAGGGGGCACTGATAGGCCCCATGGACCCTCCAGTATTCTCCAATACAGCCCAGACAAAAGCAGTGTCTACAGGGGAGAAGAACGGGGCTCGTGAACTCATCCAGGCAGATGCAGCATGTGGGGGTCTCTGACATTAGATCCAACCTAAATACAAATAGTGGTGCACCAACATGCACTGATTACTGGTATATAGGTTTCCACTGGTTTCAGGACATCTGCAGAGAAAACAAAGACTCGTTTAAGTCCACATATGAATGTACTTTTTTTGTATCACATATGTGAGTGTATTGGCAGAATTAAAAACAGCTAAAAAAGAATGAGAAGTATCAATTTTGTCTCACTCATTAACTGTCAGCTATTCAAAAAAAAATTCTATATTCTACATATATTTTACGTGTATTTAATAATAGTCTGTATTAGTGAAGATGAATAAAATAGAGTAGTAATACACAGTATTAGTATCCATTGTTACAGTACAGACTTCAGTGAACCTATTTATGGACAAATGAGCCCTAAAAACTGTAATCCAAACGTAATAACCCAAGCAAAGTGTCCAGATTCTCCAAATACTTTGTTTGTTTCTTTATCTGTACAACAATGTTTTTATCGACGAGTGAAGGGAGCCTGAATGTTAATGGAAAAACAGTAAATCACATCTTGCTAATTCACGAGCGAGAGAATTTACAGTTCTTCACAGCTGCAGGCATCAACATTAACTGTCTTCACTATAGTTCAGTCTGTTAAGGTTAATAGATAGATAGATGACAGGAATATAGATTCAATATTAATCATTTGTTATCATCATCCTTAAGGTGATTAAACAATGTTTTTTTCACTTCACCCGAGCAGACAGAGGGTATTTGACTCTTATCAAACTATACCTATGTGGCAACAGGTGTCTTACTGATTAATCCGTGAGATTTTCATGTATATGATAAGTGAGTCAGCTGAGCCGTGTGTTGGGTGTGTATGAAATTTAGTCCACAGTCCAGAGAGTTGTTTTGACATGAGCTGCCCTTAAGTTACGCAATTTGTGCAAAGTACACAAGAAGTTAGAGTGGATTATCCTAAATAGCAATAGTGACTAAAATATCAATAATAGTCCATTTTTGGCAATAAATCATCCTCATGTGGACACAGACTTATATTTGTTGTTTTTCTTCCGTAGAATTGATGATTAACTAAATTTACTTTGAGTCTGATGCATTAAATGTTGCAGATTCACTAGAGTACTAAAAATAGACACAAACATACATGTGATTTGTGTTCGTCAGATGTATAAAGATGCACATGCGCCTGGTTGAGTTTTGTAAATGTGCATCAACGATTTTTTTTTTTAAATCAAGAGACAGCAATAAAGAACAAAACTTTTACAGACTGTTTTCTTTACGCATGGCGACTGATTTATCGCGCTGATTTATCACACTTACTGTAAACCCACATAACACTGATATTTACAGTCTCATTCGCTCATGACTCTTTAATTTTTTAAATTTTTAAATGGATATTTATCATAAAGATCATCTTTCAAGAGTTTGCAATGAATGTGTTCCATCCTGCCTTCCAATAAACTTCATCAGCACCAGTTTAGGTGACACAGGTGACACACAGCGAGTTCTGGGCCCTTTGGATCTTCCCCCCTGACACTCACCACAGGCTATTCTCAGAGCTGTGTGGTTAGTCTATACCTGTATTGCATATATGATGTTCAATGAAAATAAAGGCTATCCTATTAATGTCCTCTAAACCTTTCAACCTTTGTCTCAGTAGCACAAATAAACATTTGGAAGATAATAGAATTGACTAAATCAAAGATCACTAGTGTAAAAAACAATGGCTGTAAATAAAGAAAAAGATAAAGTCCATCATCCTACTTCGGTTAAAGTATGTACAATACTGACAAAATGAACACATTCATGACAACAGATATTGACAAAATTTCCTAATGTCAGATTAAATCTTTCATATTGTATTTAATCTGCTCCTTATTATTGCATTGACACTGCCTCCATGTGCTCCTAGTGTGAAATGTGTTTTCGGGGGAGGGGGCACACTTTCTTCCCGCAAGCTCTGTGAAAACCAAGTCCATGTGTGGGATAAAGTCATGTGCCTGTTTTTTTGTGCGTAAGTTAACTTTTGTCTCAATGGTTGATGACTTTCAGTTTTGAGTATTAATCACAGACTATATATGGTTTTTTATTTGGAGGTGTGGTAAGGAATCTACGTCAGATACATGTAGTAACTTAACTCCTTAAGCCAATCAGAATGGAGGATTCTCTGTCATCGTGCTAAAAGATTAACTCAATACGGCTTGTAAATGTATACAGTAGATGTCAGAAATACACACATGTAAAGTATAAAACTATATATTTCCCATTGGGGTTTATGTCACTGCAAGTCAATCTACAGGTAAATCTACAGGTCTTTGCTTGAAACTGAAACTGACTCATTCATAACCAACATGAACAATCAACAATATCACAAACTCTTATATACCAAAACATCCTGCCTTTCAATCCAAAACTATAAAATAAAAAAGTTTACGCACAAACATTAGATCATGGAAATAAATAGGTCAAACTCACATACCTGTCTTTTGAAACTACCGACTTGTCTTTCTTCAGGCTGTCTCCGTGCTCAGTTACACTCTTATCTGTGACAGCTGGCTTCTCCTTAAGACACACCCACAGTTCCAGTGAAAGAGGGCGGGCGCTTGGAGTCTGTGATTTCCTGCTCGCTTACAATAACCCATAAAGGCTTCACTTGACAGTGACGTTGCCTAAAAGGGGCAACAAAAGTTTATTTCAGCAATAATGGAAAACACACATTTATAACTCAAGTGTTTATTACAGTAAGGGAAGTCAATAAACATTCAGTGAAATTGTCATGTCATTGCAGTGTTGCAAAATCATTTACGTACAGTAGTTCTTTAAACCGTCACCTGAGAAGTTGTTTGCATTTATTGTAATTCAAGTATAAGCAGTGTATGAAATTTCGATGTGAACTTACATTTCACTGCACCTTTCTCCTGAAATTAGCTTAGCAATGTAACCAACCACCAACCTGTTCAAGGTTTAGATTTCTGCTGTGTTCAAGTGTGAGGCTGTATTAAAAGTAACACCAAACTTATAAAGACTTTCAAAAGTGTCTCCTTTTCCTGCATGCATGATGATTATGTGCTTGAGAAAACCACTTTTAACTTAACTGTTAAAGGATTTCATCAATTTTCTACATTAATCATATTGGCCATAATTACCATACAGTCACTTAAAGGAACACAGATTTTTCTCTACTAATGTTTGGTAACAGGATAGAGCAGAAGTACAGAGTCAGTTTTGCACAGTAAAATCTCAGCATTTCTTAAGTTTCTGATTACTCAACAATGTGTCATTGTAGAAAACTGCGTTTGAGTTGTCAGCTTTGACCTTTTAAAACAACCTTGCACTGCTCTGTTATTTTTTAGCATCTTTAATGGAGCCAAAGTAAGGAAGAGTGGCCGCTGGATCTTCTATGGAAGTAATAATCAAGGGCTCCGATTTCTTTGCCTTGCTGTGCAGATAAAAGTACGGAAACAGTTTCTCTGTGAAACACTCTCTTGTGAAAGAGTGAATATGCAATTTCTGGTTGACATCGTAGAAGGAGACTTTGCCTTCCTCGTAGTCCACGTAAACTCCGACTTTTCGTGGTCTGGGACACAGGTGGAGGACTGCGATGGGTGTGCAGTGAACTTGGTAATCAAACCCCCTTTTTCCTATAGCATAAAATCCATTTTCTTTTTTGAGAATGAACTTCCCTGTTTTGATTACTGTTTCCTTGGCAACACCAACATCCCAGTTGTTTCTCAGGCCCACTTGGACTTCCCAGTAGTGCCTTCCAGATGTGAAGCCCTTCATTCCCAAAACCATTGGAAAGTCGATACTATCCATTTCGTCTGATGACGATGGGCTGGCATATCTGGAGTACTTTAAACGTTTCCCAAAGTCAGACACCACAAGGTAGCAGCCAGCGGTTCTCGGGTCAAAGGTGACAGACTCTGACAAAATTAGGTTCAGTTAAAGTCATATTTAGCAACCAATGCTACACTTAAGTAAGTATATCTAAAGTATTTCAGATCTTACCTTTATATTTTCTCATTTTGTTCAGCTCTGTTACAAATAAAAACAAAAGAACATGATAAGAAGGTCATGAAATAAAGATATGTATATGGATGCAAACGTTGCAGTTATTCACCTATGTCGGTCTGAGTTTTCAGTTCTGTGTGAAAAGTGTGCACAAGATGAGACAACGCTCTCCTCACGGTCTGCACACACAGGTCTGAGTAAACCCTGATCTTAGACCAGTCCTTGCTGTCGAATAGATTGCTCAGGGCCTGCAAAGTCTGACATGAGTCACAAACACATGATTGTGAGTGGCATGGGTGTTTTTTATTTATTTAAATCCCAATCAAATAATATCAGGTTGTCATGTGTCTCTCTAAACTGTTACATTAACACAACATGAAAAAATGTCCTTAACCAATTACATTAATCAAACTTTAGTTGTTCTGCACCTTTCATTTATGTGCGTACTATTAAAAATTGTTGCTAAGCTAAGCTAACTGGCACATCACCTGCAAATCCTTGGTGCGTTCAGTGACTGTCGAGGCTGTGAACTCAGTACTGCATCATAGCAGGGAATCTTTGTGGCTGTTGGTGTTAACTGACCTGCAGGAGGTGAAGGTGGTCGTCACTTTGTGAAAGCTTCTCCAGCTCTGCATGCTTTTCCTGCAGATTTATGATTTCTTGATTCAGCTCTTGAATCATTGCTTCATTTCTGTCTTGTGACTTTTTGAGCTTATGCTCAATGTTGGATTTCAGTTTGGTGTGCATGTCCTGCACTTGGCTCATCAGAGTATTGAATAACTTATTGCTGTCAAAGATCTCCTTGATGGCTCTCTCCTAAAATGAACAAAATTAAATTATTAGAAAATGAAAATTTGCTATGTATTCAAGTGCGGGTTTTTGCTTTGCTTATAAGAAAATGTGCCTCTGTACTCACGCTGCCCATTTCAGAGAAGTTAGAAAATTCCTGTATTTTTTCCTTTCTTTCCGTAATCATCATTTTGATCTTTGCTTTTTTGGAATCAATAGTTTCCTAAAATAAAGACCAATACACAATTATCCTAAATTAGGTTTAGTTTACTCAAAATAAACTAAAAAAGAAAGACTCTTCTTACTTTCTGCTGAGCCCCTTCTTCTTCCACAGATATTATTTCATGGTTTTTGTGGTCCGTCTCACTGCACAGCAGACAGATCAACGCCTGTTCATTCCGGCAGAAAAACTCCAGGATCCTCTCGTGTTTCTCGCAGATTCTCTCCTCCAGGTTCTCCACTGGGTTGATGAGCTTGTGTCTCATCAGGGAGGGAACTCGCTGGTGAGGTTCCAGGTGGACTTCACAGTACGACGTCAGACACACCAGGCACGACATCAGGGCCGTGAATTTCAAATCTGTACACACATCGCACTTTACCTGCCACGGCACATCAGGGCTTTCAGGTGTCTCCACTTTCCTTTTCTTTATTTGTGCAGAAATATCTGCGATGACCATGTTTGTGGAGATTTCGGGCCTCCCGTGGAACCTTTTATTGCACGTCGGGCAGTGGCATAGCTCGCTGTTGTCCCAGTGCCCACTGAGGCAGGTTTTGCAGAAGTTGTGACCGCACGGTGTGGTAACTGGGTCGCTGAAGACGTTCAGACAGATTGAACATTGGAAATGATCCTCTGACAGTGAGGCGATGATATTCAATGATGACATTATGGGATTGCTGAAAATGACAATTGCAGAAAATGATGTATCTAATGTATTTTTCTGTTCTTTCTGGGATTTTACATCAAATGCAACATGTCATGACAGCTAATCAAGAGAAAACAAGAGGGAAAAAAGCCAAAAAGTTTAAAAAAGTCTAATTTTAGGCTGTTTACAATGTGAGTCCAGACGCACCCAATGAGTCATTTTCACATGAGTCAGCTTGCTCATCCTATAACTGCACCGCAACAGTAGTTTCAAAACTAAATATTAGAAAAGCAGCGAAATTAGCTAAAAGAACGACCCACCTGGCTCTCCGTCGCTCTGTAGTTTCACAGACCTCTTACATGCACGACCGTGCCATAGTTCTGGAACCAGAAATTATGCAGTACTCATCACCTCTCACATGAAAATGGATGAACCAGCCCAGAGGAGCGTAAGCAGTTCTGCACACTGTGGTGGGTGTGGTCAAGTGACAGCATATTGATGAAATGAAACTCAAGACAGTCAGACAGTCACATTTAATAAAATCTGAGAGAGAGTTTATTTTTGCATGTCTTCAACACACAGCCAAGCAGATCGTTGTAAAATAAAAACTTTTTTTTTTTGACATTTCATTCAATTTAAAGGAACTGCTTTTTTTTAGGAAATGACCTTTTTTTTTTTGACAATTTTCATTCAATTTAAAGTAAATATGAACTGCATGGATTTTTTTTTTATCCTCTGTTTTGTTTGTTTCTTTTGATAAAATAAGCCAATCACCTGCTGGCTGGAGCTTCACTGCACAAATAATGTTACATGCATTACAATTATCAGCAAGATGCAACAAGTATATATCCCCCGGTCCTTTGAGGACTTGTATATGCATGGTGTAAAATCTGAACATTTTTAAACTACATTGTACAAGTGATAATCCTAGTAACACATTTAGGCAAATAGTCTGTTTTCACCTAACGATGGCCTTTCAGTGTTGTTTCTACTGTCTAAGGTGTCCTTAGCTTTGCTTGATCAGGCTTTTCCCATTCACAGGACATATTGCGATGGTATCAGAGGCTTTGTCGCAGCAGTACAGGTAGAAAAAAGGCAGAATCTTCTCTGTGAAAGTATCTGTGAATGTGTAAATATGAGTCTGAGTACTTATGTCATAAAAAGACACTTGCCCCTCCTCGTAGTCCACATACACACCCACCCGCTTGGGCTTGGGGTCAAGGTGGAGAAGTATAGGTGGAGATGTTGACACTCTGTACCCTTGACCTTTCTTCATGGCCAAAGCCCAGTAGCCTTGGGTGGTGCTTACAGAGATCCTACCCTTTCTGTTGACAGAAGACTTGGCTACACCCAGGTACCAGTCATCCTTGTCCCCCACCTGGACCTCCCAGTAATGTCTCCCTGCTGTGAAGCCCTCACGGCCCAGGACAATGACCACTGTGTCAAAGCGGTCAGGGTGGTCTGGCAGGTCCTGCCACGCTCCGTGGTGTTTCACCTGATGTCTGTCCTGAGAAAGTTGTAACCACGGATTGGCTGTATCGGGGTCCAGGGTGATATCAACTGCGGACACATTAAAAGGGTTTATTTTGTTGGAGAAATTCAAGTAAATCCAACACAAGATGGGAAAAATCTTACCTGTGTATTTCAGAATCTTTTGGATCTCTGTAAAAAAACAAATGACATATTTTGTTTCAGAAATACTGGTGATGCTCTTTTGTTAAAACCAAAGACAAACGCATCTAAATTAAAGGGAAACCTACCACTTTCAGCCAGTTTGCGAATCATTTCACTTATTGTTGCCTCCAGCTTGGACACAGATCTCCTGATCATACCTACACACATGTCAGTAGGAACACTGGTCTCAGACCAGTTTTTAACAGAAGGGGGAGTGCTCAGGGCTGGGAAGCTCTACATGAAAATACACCATAAGAAACAACTTAGCAACAAGTTAGTTAACAAATTAGTATCAAATTAGACCCAGGACAGGATGAGCAATCACAGATAAACAATGGATGAATGGATGATGACCCTCACTTTTAAGAAGTGAATATGGTCAGTCCGAGCCACATGTTCCAAGTCTGAATTCCTCCTCTTCAGCTCAGCAATTTCGTGCTCCAGTTCAGTGATGAAGCCTTCAGCCCACCTCTCCATCTGCCTCTGCTTCTCCTCTATGGCCAAAACCAGCTCGGCCTGAGTCTTCTGGATGGAGCTCACCAGCTCCGAGAACACGTGCATGCTTTCCTCAATCTCTTTTTGCGCACTGGCCTGAAAGTACAGACAAAAAAAAAAATTACAAATCTGTGTAACAAGTCATGCATGTAAATGCAATCTGTGATTTTTATTTGTGCAACTAATGTTTTTAATGGAGTAGGACTCACTTTGTTGAGCTGCACAGAGTTGTTGATCTCCTCCACCTTCTTTACTCTGTCCTGGATCATCTGTTGGACATCTATTTCTGTCCTCTTAAGATGTGCCTGTGCATCACCATTTCACATACTGAAGCTATTAACAGGTACACACTCAAAAAACTGGTATTATTTGTATTTATCAGGATTGTGTCACTTTGATTGAAAGCAGTTCTTTTATTTTCATGAAAATGCACCTACTGTACATCAAACTCAAACGTTTGCACCGGCATTTGGTGAAAGTGTGATGCATCCCCTAATGACTTTCCTAAGTCGTTAGGATTAATCAAACTCCTAAGAAAGAATTGCACATCCTGCATACTTAGACAATCACATGTCTCACCTTTTTCTCTGTCCATTCCCTTTCAACAGGGACGGTGTAGTGCGCTCTATGGTCCGTCTCAGTGCAGAGTACACACACACAGGTCTGGTCCCTCTTACAGAACAGCTCCAGGAGTCTCTCGTGCTTTGGACACATCCTGTCTTCCATGTTGGCGACAGGCTCCATTAGCTTGTGCTTGGTGAACCTGGCAGCATGAGATTTCAGATGCTCTTCACAGTAGGAAGTTAGACACACAAGACAGGATTTGACCGCTTTCGGTCTACCTTCCCCGAGGCAAACGTCACACAGGACCTCCTCCCAGGAAGGAGGTAGGTCTGAAGAGGACAAAAGTGAAGGTGAGGTTTGAAAAGCTGGAGAGGCACGTGAGGTTCGGGGGGATGTTTGAGACAGTAGTGGTTGAGCTGGGTGTTGGGAAGATGGCTTGAGGATTGGTGACAGTGGAGGGGAGGTTTGAGCCATTGGCACTGGCGGAATTAATGGTGGTAAATCCTCTTGCGCAAACATCCTCTCTCCGTGTTTTCCTTCAACTCCTGTTTCTTCCTCCTTTCCTCTTCGTGCTTGTGCTTCAGCTCTTCCAGGAGCTGCTGCTTCTGATCTGTCTCCAAAAGCCTCTCCTCATCTTCTCTTCTCCTTTTGTCCATCGTCCACTTCTTTTCGTGACCCTTGTCTGCTTCTTTGCTCACCTTTCCTTCTGCACCTCTAACCCTAATCTCCTTGAACTGCTCTGCAATTTCCCTCAGCACTGTATTTACACTAATATCAGGCCGTTTGTGGAAAGACTTCTTACACATGGGACACTGATACAGAGGGCTGGTTTTCCAGTATCCCAATATGCAGCTCTGGCAGAAGTTGTGTCCACAGGGGATGGATACAGGATTGGTGAAGACGTCGAGACAGATGGAGCAGTGCACCTGCTCTTCAGAAAGGTTCCCAGCAGAGGCCATTCCTACACGGCGGAGAGGGAGGGTCATTTTCAGCGCAAGCTACCAGCCTTTGAACGGGGCATCAAACCTGCTGTGATATCGAGGTCGCTTGGGTTAGATTGCGTGATTTTATCTGGGCTCATTTGCATGCAAATCTACCACGCAAAGCATGACAGGACTCATTTATTGTTACAAACTCAAGCCAAAGCCAAAGTTTCGTCCTAATTCATGATGTAAAACAACTTCTCTTTTCTCCTGGTTCTGATAAATGAGCCCCTATGAGTCTTAGGAGAGTGCTGTCAGACTGTGTGGATATATACATACATATACATACACACATAAATTTAGACCAATCTGTATTTCAATTCTGTATTTTTTTTCTTACATTTAACATGAGCTTATTGGCCTTATGTAAAACTGTAAGTGTGTGAATTGACTTTTAACACAAGCAGCGCTTTGCTTAAGGCCTAGATATTCATGGCAGGACCAGACAAACATCTTTCCAAAAACACTGGTGTGGCGAGTGATATTTTTCATAATGCTTTCATGGAGTTATTTTAACAAATGTGTATATATTCTAAAAATACAACCATGTATTTTTATAGTAATTTTTATTCTGTTCTAAACGGTGAAACATAAAAGATTCTTGGCTCATGCCACAAGTTTGTAGCTGCCAAGAACAACTTCCACAAACAAAATCCTCAAAACACAACAACACTCCCCTAAGAGAATTCTACTGTTGTACAGAGAAGCAGATGTGACAGAATGGAAATTAAAACGCAGGAGAGAGTGAGAAGAGAAAAGAGGAGATATGGGGGCACTCACCAGAGAGCAGCTGCCTCGAGACTGCGCTGTATACTGACATCTGAGACAGGCTGTGAGCTCTTCCTCCCCCAGATCCCCCACACAGCTCAGACCCAAAATATACCCCCCTCCCTCCCTGTCCTTTTACCCCAGATACAAATATATATTCTGTGGTCACGGCCCTTGTGCCTTCTGGAGGACTGACTTTAACCCCTCTGAGAGTAACAGGAGTCCAGCATGGGTCAAATAAAGGAGAGAACCAACAAAACAAACACATATTGGGCCACATTGTGTTGCATTTGGGTTCTGTAAAGAACCCCCTTGGCATTCATTTTTTTGTTAAGGTTGTATTTGCGTAATAAAAGTATAATTTGTAAATAATGCTGGGCCTGATGTTTTCTTTTGAATTTTTAACATGTCATTATTAGAAATTGTTGGACAGAATGAGGTGAGACACTTTCTGATAAGCGACGGTATGTAGGTGCTGGCTTCCCATGTAACACATAGATATAAAAGTAACATTAGCACTCATTTGAATTGTCTCAATGGCAGAAATATTAGCTGTGTGGCTGTTACTGATGAGAGCAGTGGGACTGTAGCCAAACAATCAAGTCATGGACTGGAAAACCATAACAGTTACCGTGGCTGGAAAAAGCCAAAATGTTCGGGGTGATAATTCTGTCACTTCCAGGGTTAGGGGCGGGTCTTCAGAGCTAGACACTTTAGATCACTCACATAAAAAAAAGCAAAATATTTATTTGTGACTGATCATCTTTATTTGGCAAGTTCATAGATGAGTACAAAAGCATATTTTTGCTACAAAAATACATTATTATATAGTTTAATGTCTTAAAATAACAAATAACTCCACAAAAATATGCTGTGTAGATAATGTCATAATCCTACTCTGTGTACTGTACAAATATCTGTCATCTGCTTCTTCAGGCAACATCTAGATATTACATATACATGTCTTTTCATTGTTTCTTGTAAATCCATATAAAGTTCCCAAAGCCTTAATAGACAAAGACTTACACAGTAAGAAATGTGCTTGAGAACACTCTTCAAAGTGGCATGTCCCACTAAACATGGCTGCCGTCAGAATACGTCACTCAAGACATTTATAGCTTTTCCACCAAGACATCTTCTAATTTATTTTACAGTATGTGCAATTTACATGCAATACTGCGCAGTAAAGGGAATATTTTTCAGGGTAATGAATTTGACAATATAATCTTGTTAATATGTAATTAATACAACACAGTGTATGTTTGGGGTTCTTTTAAGCAAAACACTGTTAACACAACAAGTACTTTTATTGTGTTAACATCAAACAAACTCTATGTGGGTCACTGTCATTTCTACGATCTGATTTACAACTGATTTTAATCCAAACACCTGCCTAAATCTTCGGCTTGCTCTTTTGAAAAGTGTCTTTAACTGGAAAGTTGCCTAAGGTTGTGTCATTTAGCACAAAGTTCTTGAACTTTAAGGGCAAATGCAGGGGAATAGTTCATCTGTTCAAACTGCAATAAAACAGATAACTCCCCACTCTATGCCTGGGTTTAAAGTTTTTTGCAAACTGATGTTGGCTGTTGATAAAATAGTGTTTAAACTAATGGTCATTCTATCAGCTGTGTTTAATAGGAGTTATAATGAGAGGAGCAGAGTTTTTTCCTTCCTGGTTGAGACAGGGGCTAAAGATTGGGTACAGACTTTCAACAAAGGTATCGAAGAAGGTGTAGAGATGCAAACGCGCCTTGACATCATAGAAAGAAACCTGGCCTCCTTCATAATCCAGGAAGATTCCCACTTTGCTGGGTGGCGACGTCAGAAATAGAGGCAGACGGTGCGATGCCAGAGCCTTCACCTCCCCGTTCTTCAGCCACAGGCACCAGAAGCCACCCTCAGGACTCAGGGTGATCTCACCCTTACGTTGAGCTGAAGAACGGGCTACACCGAGTGTCCACGCTGTCTTACGCCCCACGTCCACCTCCCAGTAGTGTCGCCCGGAGCTGAGACCCTCCCGGCCCAGAATGAACAGGGCAGGGCTAAAGCATTTGGGTCCCTCAGAGTGGGAGGTCTTGCGCTCATCATACCTCACCTGGCGTCTGTCATCAGACACAACCAGGTGCCTCTGGGCCGTGGTAGCATCCAAAATCACCTCACCTGGATATGGGACAGGACAGAGTGTCAGTCACAAAGGTAATTTATTGATTTATTGGGTAATCCAGTTTTATAAAATCAAAAAATCAAACCGCATAGCCAGTTAAGTGAAAGGACAACATTTCCAAGCGTAGTACTGTACATATGTGTCAAAAAAGTAAATGTACTTAATGTCTAAAAAGATTTAAAAGCAAACTTTATAATCTAAAATCATTAGTCCTCCCCTAGATACACGCCGCCTTTGCTATGACACAGTGGCACCATCTTGTGGCCAACTGGGAGACATGAACATTACTTAAAGCTGCACTGTTCAACATGCAAAAAACTCCTGCCTAAAACCCCTTGTAGTATTACGAATCCCTGCCATAAACATAGTACAAGTGAAAACCGATAATATGAAAGTGATAAAAAATTGTAATCATACTCACTTGAATAGTTTTGCATCTTACGGAGCTCTGAGAGAGATGAAGAGAGACAGAGAGGGAGAGAAAAAAAGTCAGTAAGGCATTTGGCTGCAGAGTCAAAGTCAGGGCAGAAAGCACGTGTGAGTGGTAAATACAGTATGTGGATCTAATCCAGAGCTGTAAATGCTCAACACGTGCTGCTGTCAGTCAGCTCTCTGCTGCTGCCTCTCCACTGAATCCAAGTGGCATCAACACTACACCATCTCCATCTGTCCAACCATCTTGCATGCGTGTGAATGTGCAAGTGTGGTGCACTGCTGAGTCACTTTTATATTTCAGAGTGCTCATACAGTGACCTACATATCCCCCGGTTTGGATTTTGCACAGGAAGCGTGGTTGGCATCATCTGAGACAAGATGGGTTTCACTGCTATGTCGCGCAATCCACACAAATGCTCAGTACAGCATGTTGAGTGGGTGTGACTTTAAACTGATAGAAACACCAAAAAGCACCAGAATTTGTTAAAATATAGTTTCACACAGGTACCACATTTCCAAAAGAACACAGAGCACATGTAGAACACAACATACTTTCACTAGAATAAGCAATTTACCCCTAATACATTATTAATATTTGCATTTTGCACAAACTAGTTTCCTGACCTGACATTTGATTTCCAGCTGTCCAAACTATATGTGTCAGTGTGCTCAAGGCTGGACGGAGTCATTAAGTTACACATGCACGTTCTGGTTTAGTTATTTTCACATGTACTCTTATTTATGGACACTGTGAATCTTGTCCAAATCAGTGTTTTATCATAACAGAGTGAGAAATTAGCTTTGGCCGGCTGCCTTTACCTTTCCCGTACAGTCTTTTAAGCTCCTCCTGGAACTTGTCCACGAGGCTGCTGACAGAGGAGCTAATGGTTCCCAGGTAGAGGTCTGTGTTGATGCTAACTGCTGACCAGTCAGTGAGCTCTGGCAGGTGCTGCAACGCTGTCAAGTTCTACAGGAAATGGAGAAGGTTACACAAGGCCTGATGGAATGAACATCTAATAAGCCCTCAGGGGAAATAAAGTGTTTGCAGCTCAAAGAATGCATTGAATATGCAGCTGGTGTGAGATGAAATAAATAATAAATAATATGTAAAACCTTTTGACAGTGGCCAGACCAACTAAATGCTGTTGGTCTGTGTAAAATTCAGTCTAGAAAAGCACATATCAGCTGAGAGAAGTCTGCACTTATTCACTTAGACATAAAAATCAAAAAACAGACAAAGCAGGAGGTTGTCCAGATGTCCTCATTTATATCAGGTAAGTTACAGACAAACACAATTAAATGTATTTTCCTGCACAAGGTCAACTCTGCTCATCCAAAAACAGTTTCTGCTTAATTGAGAATTTATGCCCCTGCAGCTCCTCAAAGCTCTACATCAGCAACTTCAAAGACGCCTTTCATGTAAGACAGAATCCACATTTCAATTATAACTGTGCAGGATAAATTCACACGAGAGAACTTGCATAACAGCTCTGTTCATAGAAACTTTGATGTTGTGTCAGAAATTTAGAGCAGGTCCAACCATGGATGGCCCCTGGATAATTGGCTGTGCAAATACTGTTCATAAATTTGATAAACACATTCTGAAAAATATTATTCTTTATAAACTGGTCAGTGTTACTAGTGGTGTAGTAAAGACCTTTAGTTGACTATTTACAATTACTTAACTACCGCACTCGGTGCTTTTTTGAGGCACCTTCCTGTAGTTATTTGTAGTTATTTTACTTTAAAGTACCTAAAATTCAGAAGAAAATGCTATTGCACTTGTTATTGCAGTGTATCCATTTGTTTTAGTTAGCTGCTTTGCAAATGTAGGTTCTCAATACAAAATATAATCAAAACAAAAGTGTAATAAAATCTCTAGTTCAGTCTTTTTCACTTATTTTTCACTTTCAAAATTTATTCACTACTAAAACATTATGTTTTCCATATTTTATCTTTGAAAATGTCTTGAGCAATAAATAGTTTTAAATATTTTATAGAGTTTGGACTGACTGTTTTAACTTGTGTAAAGCATTGGAAGTTGTACTTTTATTTTTAATATAGTACTTTTAACAGAAAATTGTTTGCAATTTGAGGTTGTCTTCTTCTACTACCTTTGAAAACACCTCACAATTTTAACTTTACAAGAGCTGGACCTCCAGTGTGGCCGGTACCTTTAGTCCTCTCTTACCTGCAGAAAGACCACTTTGTCCTGGGTCTCTGTGTAGGCTTCCAGCTCGTTGCTCTTCCTCCTCAGCTGGCTAAGTTCATTCTCCAGACCTCGAGCTAGTTCTTGAGCATGACGTTCTGCCTCACGTTGCCGTGTGGCAATCAGCTCCACCAGCTCGGCCTGACTCTGCTCCACCATCCGCTGCAGCTCGGCATACACCTGCCAACTCTCCTCCAACTCCTTCTGGGCACTGGCCTGCAAAGGAGGGGGCAGAGGTTGAGGTAAACAAGTATGTACAATAAGACTGACAAGCATCACCATCAACTGAATGCAGGCTCAAGCCAATTTCAAGTTTAGGTAAACTTAATTACACTTTAACAAAATGTGTGTCTGCTGCTCGTACAACTGGACTAACAGGTTACACCTTCCCCCAGCTAGGCGTAGGAAAAAATATCTCTGCATCGGTTTTTACCAGTGTATGTGTAGAATTATACAGTTCCTTGAGCTTTAACATAGTAGTTTGTGTGTCTTAATTATTAAATAATTTGTTACTGTAGGGTTTCTTTCACTAGGTTTGGTCTATTATTTGCCATCAGAACTAAAAGAATTCACTGATGTGCCTTTACGTCTAATTCTATTAATAGCATCCACCCACACACTGCAACTTGCATGTGATCAGTCAGGTGTTTGGACAGTATACACACACACAGAGCTGTGGACATAGTGATATTCAACCCTTGGGTTATCTAACATAAACAAAACAGAGAAAGACTCAATCTGAGAAAGTAGCACAAAATGTTACGTTATTTTTATATAATCTTCAACATCTTCACTTCTCTGAACAAAGTCATTATAATCCCTTATCTTATGCTCTTAAAAAAGATTTTCCCGGGATCAGGCTGTAGGTAAAGGCTGGGTGCGGAAACCTAAATGCAAACATTAACTCTGGTCACACTGGTTAGACAAAACCAACCTGTGAACGACAGAGAAAAAACAAACTTCTCCACCACTGCAGATCGTGATAGTTATGAGACAGATGTAATGTCCTGTCCAGATGGGATTTAGATTCTCTACCATAGTAAATCTGCTGTATGATGGGAGAAAGGATTATCTAAAAGGTTACGGCAACAGTATCAGATCAAAGTGCCCTTGAACAACAGCCTGCTCACGTTTACGAGCCCTGTCTGGATCAGAGAGCTGCTTGAAGTGCAAATAAAGCTTTGAGCTTTAGTGCATGAGAAGCGCTGCATTAAAGTGGATTGAGCAAATATTTAACATGCTGCAATAACAGCAGCAACAGAGCTAATGACACGTGACATGCTGAAAGTCCCACACATTATTTAGACATCTGGATACGAAGCATTTTAAATTATACATTAAGTTACCAATGTTTCCAGGAGATTTATGTAAAAAAAAAATACAATAAAAATTGACACCATTAGTGCTGTGTTCGTGTCTCCTAAGTTTCTGAGGGTCTGAGAACACACATACACAGCTGGAACTCAGGTTTCTAATAGGTCAGATACTTTCCTCTTGCACGAGTCATACCTTGATGACCTTTATGGATTGTTTGATCTCCTCCAGTTTCTTGGCTCTCTCTTTGATCAGATGTTTCAGTTCCGACCTCTTCTTTCCCATGGTGCTCTGTGAAAAGCCAGAATTATGGATGAATAAAAATGTTATCAACACAGCTTCAGGCACACAATCTTACAACTAAAGCGTTAATCCAATTCAGGCGAAATACAAAATCTAAACCTTCTGCACAAGCAACTAAAAGACTACAGCTCACCACTTTTTTCTTCCACTCATGGTCAGCAGAGACTATTTCGTGCGATTTGTGCGTGGACTCGGCGCAGGCCTTGCAGATGCAGATGTGGTCGCTGCGGCAGTAAAGCTCCAGAAGACGTTCATGTTTCTTACAAATCTTCTCTTCAAGGTGGAAAGTGGGTTCAATCAGACGATGAGATGACAAGGTCTTTACCTGCATAGTGGGAGACAAAGGAATTGGAATCAGTACATTTTAAAACAGAACAGTGGTTAGGAAGCTGTTAGGAACTCAACCTACTGCCACTTATTTATATTTAAACAGGACTCATTTAATCTTGAGTATATGCAATAAAAATTGCTCATTGGTTGGAAAAAAGGTTTTTGAAGGCCAGGGAGCTCAGATCAAATGGAGAAAACTGCATATGAATTGGAGATGATCATACTATAGACGTAAGACTGTGGATAAATGAGTACAAAACATAGTCTTTGTCTTCTGGTTAAATTTTAAATATACCATAAAAACAAACTGACCTTTTTGTGATGCCTGAGGTGGGTCTCACAGAAAGACCCGGGGCAGTTCACACAAGACTTGTGGGCCTTCAGCTTCCTTCCAATACAGGCATCACAGGGAACCTCCCCAGCTTGGGCAAACTCCCCTGTATCCACTCCCGCAGAGCCATTGTGGAACTTTTCTGGGCTCAGATTCAGTGTGGATCCCCGTGAGGCAGCTCCACCGGCACCCTCACCGGTCCCTCCCGTCATCACCAGGCCTTGAAACTGCGAGGAGATTTCAGCCAGGACCCTGTTGACACTCATCTCAGGTTTTCTGGAAAAGGTTTTCTTACACATGGGGCAAGTGAACTTCTTGCTGTGGTCCCAGTATCCCTGCAGGCAGGCCTTGCAGAAGCTGTGGCCACAGGGTGTGGAGACTGGCTCCACGAACACCTCCAGACAGATGGAGCAGCTGAACTGCTCCTCTGAAAGGATCCGGCCTCTTGGAGAGCCTATGGCTGGAAGAAGGTGAGAAGAAGGGTAAAAACAAAGACCTGAAGTCGGAGGCACCAAGTCCTCAGCTACGTCATAAAATATAAAACATAGGAAAAACATATTTAATCAAAATATTTTGCCTTGGATAACTAATCCAAAATTAACTATGATTATTAAAATACACACACCCTCCATAAATGCTTAAACAGCACACGTGGAATAGTGGCATAATAAACTATATTGTAGTATAAAATGGCTGATGGTCATAGATGTGATTGAAGTACGCTCCTATTTTACGTAGAGAGAGAGAGCTGAAAAAATATGGTGTTACGTTGCATTGAGCTCAGACTGTTGCTGGGGTCAAAGTTCAGCATGTGCACAGCTTTCCTCTGTTGCATTGACTTAGGTCATGAAGAGTGACAGAGACAAAATGAATAGAGGAATAAGGTCAGAATTGATTGTACAAAAGAATGTGCTGAGGGGAATAAAAAGAAGGAAGCTACTACTCAAAAAAACAAAATCCTTAATTACACTCAGTTCACATTCAGTTGACAGTACACAGTTCCACAAATGATCAGGAAATGTAGGTACATTTAAATAATGTGTAGAACAACAAGCTGAGAAAAAATTTTCTTCCTGAGGGCGTCTGACATACAGTACCAAAGCGCTTTCACGTTACAAGGAAGTCCATTTAAAAGTGTTACTCTGCCCAGTGCGAAACTATCTAAGGAATGCAGAATGTCTGGACTTTCCACCTCACAGACCCTGCTCAGGTCTAGAACACAATAGGACTCTGAAATGTCACTGTACCAGCTACAACAAACAACAGCTTTTTTTTTTTTTAAAATTACCCTCCACTGGTTTGATTTTGGTTTGTTAAACCAAAATCAACTAGATTTTAGAAGATTTCAGTCACATATTTTTACTTTCTGTAATGATATATGCTGGCAGTAATGTAATGTGTGTTGGGCAACTTCAGTAAAGAAGATGTGCTGAAAAACACGAGGAGCTATTGGTTAGTTTCATCCAACACAAACACATGCTTTCAGCTATGATTTCAATTTTCAAAGGAGGATTTCATGAAAGTGTGTCCAACTTTCATGAAAGCAACTTGTCTGTACTCAAAAAAAAAAAAAAAAGATTCACAAAACATAAAATTTTCTACAAACTTAAACAAAACAAGATAGTCATGAAAAGGTGTGAGAGTGTCAAACTTACTCTGCATGTTTCCCTCTGACGTGGATCGGTGCAGTTCTTCACCTCAGTATGAGTCACAGGGCAGCAGGTGCTCAGGTGCTTTTCCTGAAAACTCCAACGTTCCTCCCACTGTCAGAGCGACACACCCAGGTTTCCACCTTTGTTATCAGCCCTGATTTCTATGGCTCTGTGGTGCAGAACCTGCCGAGTCTTTGACATGTTAATGGGTCTTTGGCTGAAAGGACACTGACAGCAGCGTTTGTGCTTTCAAACAACTACATCCATTTTATAGAGACATCATAAACATTGACCTAAAAGGTTTTTTAGCTGGGCGTTAATTTCAGATCAATTGTTGTGCACATCTCACAGGTTTTACACAAAAGGGGTAAAACCAGTCTTCAAAGTGTCAGGCCTTTACACCGAAGAACACCTGGACTCGTATTTCAAAAGTCGCTCGCCCTCTGGAAAGGAGGAGACGACATTAAAGAGAGTGGATTTTCTATAAAGTTCTAAATGCTGTTGTTCATCCCTGTCAAATAAAACATGGCTGCCAGCTCTGGTGAATGACTGTGAAGAAGAAGCAGCAGAAAAATAAGAAGAAGAAGAAGAAGAAGAAGAAAAGAAAAACGAAAAGGTGTGTGACTGTGGCTCAGAGAGGTACATGAACTCATTCAACTGAGCTAAGCTAACACAGCAGCATTAATATGTTAGCAAAATGTCTGAGGCCTACTTCCTGGCTAAAACGCAGTAGCATGAGTTGGCTAACGTGAAATTGAAGGAGAGGCTTGTTTGAGTCAATGTCAAGAAAAGGTGGATGCTGAAAAAAGCAGAAGAAAAGGTTTGGCCGGGCATTTAAAACAATCAACGGAGGGTTGTTTAGTGTGTGTGTGATGGGAAAGAGTGTGTGTGCTTAGCGGACACTGGAACACACTGTTTGGCTTGTAGATGAATATTGAGAGGGTTCCCATCTGCTGAAAGTTTGCAGCATTTATACTTTAGTTTTTGCTAATAATTCAAATATATCATTAGGAGTAATATGCTAATAATGATATATTTGAGTTATTAGCAAAAACACAAGTATAAATGCTTGTTCCTGGTTCATGGTTTTTTTTCATCCCAACATCTAGTGGAGCTGAACAGAACTCATAAATGATTTAGTCACTGGATGACATGAATTCACTGGTGATGTGTGCTCAAATATATGTCACAGCCATTTTCTGAAGGGTTAAAGCAGTGCTGCTTATGTATTTTATGTATTCTGAGGCCCTGCAGATTTAACACCATAGCCAAATATCATTTTTTAAAGGTGAATATTCAACATCAAGTTAAGAATTTTAATGGAACATCAGTTTGGAGATGTTTAGTAAAACATGCTAAACATGATAATCACTGAGCTCTGTAGGGGAAGATGAAACTTAATTACAATGGCAATAAATGATGCAGTTGATGTATTCAATGATAAATGACAAAGTCGTTAAATGATTACAAATGGCTCCATTTATCATCTCACCTGCAGTGTTCAAATCATCTTTGCTGACAACATTGTTAATCACTTATTTCATTTCACTTATACATTTCACCATCTTTTACCAGCCAGGCAGAAATGGCTTACTGATCGGTGTTTTCCTTTTATGGGCCTATTCAAAAATACTTTCGAGCATCCACAAGGCAAAAAGCAACAGAAGACTCAAAACACGTCGCTAAAGGCAAATGACATCTTCACCTATCATCTAAGTATTTACAGAGAAAAGAAGGAGGAGTTTGTTTCAAACTTCATGGAGGCAGATACACTCTTACATTATTCAGTCATAACCATGGTTTATATACCTAAATTTTGCCTGTTGAATATGAAATAGAAAAGATGCTGTCACTAGCTTAACTGCTTCAATATCACACAGTGTATATAAGTTTTCTTCTGCACTCTGCAAGTTAGCATTTATTGCTTTGTTAATCATTTTTTTAAACTTAGATTCGCCTTGAATAAAAATAAAAAGGAATACCCGAGAAGCACAATAAAAGCACACAAACAAAAAACACAAAGAAAACATTGACTTGAGTTAATTGCTTACAGCACTGTCATAGGAATCTGGGCTTAATAGAAACTTGCATAAAGGGTTTTTATATACTGCATCTGACAAACAATCTTGCTTGTGTCTGATTGTTTTTTGATTGTTGTGTCCTGGCCCTCCCATTATGCCACAAGTCAGTTTTGTGAGTGCCGGTCTCGTTTACCCGTGAGTCCTGTCCTACTTGAGTCACTGAGTGCGTATATATACAGTACATTTCATTCAATAATCATAACCTTTATTCAATAATTCATACACCACATAGTGCTTCTTTATAATACTACAGGCATACAATTAATGGTAAAATAGATTAAAATTTTAACTTAAAACTAAAAAGAAGGTTCAAAACCATAAATGGTTATTTGGAAGCATTTTTGTTTAAAATAGACATTGAGATTTAGGGAGTGGGTGTTCAGCGCAGATTACTCACAGCTGTGCTTGAGTTGAGGCAGTTGTGCAAACTGATAAAACTGAGCTGGTTGGTTCTTTCTGTCGCTCCCTCCTGAGTTTAGAAACCTTTCTGACAGCGTTGGTCAATGCTTTGTTTACATTTTGATTTTGAATTCACTGTTCATGTTGTTCATTCTCTTTTAAATGAACCCTCACCTGAATGTCGCATTTAAAATAGTAGTTGTAGTAAAAGCGATTTTTGTATGATTTAACATGTAACACTTTGTAATGATGCTTTTCGAAAACCTTGCGTTTTGTTTCTATGACCCAGTGGAAACAGACCCATCTGGCAACATGGGAAACAGCTTTCAATCTTCTCAGTTAAGGTTTTATTCAGAGATTTATATCCTTGCCTTTAATAAAGTCATATAATGTGCTCTTCTTTCTATGCTTGTGTGTCTGTGGCACCAATTCTTTAAATCACTTCACCGTAGGCTCCCAAAACCACTGCCTGTCAGTGAGCTTAAATTTATGTTTTAAAAGTAATCATGAGCCATTTAGAAAGAGGGTGTTGAAAGAAAGTGAAGTCTTAAGATTTCTTTGCACAATGAACAGTGACACACGTTTGTTTTGTCCCTGTGGGTTTTATTGCAGAGCTTGCAGAAATCTTTCCAAGGCCGGGGTGGTGTAAAGCTCCTTATGCACAAATATACCATCCAACTACTACGTTAAACATTCAAAACCATTCACAAAAACATGATTTTATGTTAATTATGGTAGGCCATTATCTTTTTTTTTTCTTGAGATGCCAACATTCACCTTAGCTGGGAAATGCTTTCTTTTTAAAGACATTCAGTTAATTTTGAAAGCAATCTTCCACACTCAGTGAGGGTGTTGGTAGGACAAGTACAATTCTTGGAGGAAATGGTGTGCGTGACTCATCAGAAACAACTTGCTGTGCCTAACTTAGTGAATTAGCATTTTGTAAGTTTAAATGTTGTGTTACGGAGTAATAACAAAAGTCTTGCAATAAAGGAAAGTTGGAACAATGCAGTTATTCGTGGTGTACGTTTTCAGTTCAACTCAAAGTGGAGTGTCAAATATGCGAGAAGCTGCAGTCCCTTCTCTCCACCACTGGAGAGAGGCCTTGGGCTGGCACTGAGGAAACAGCAACTTCACACTCTTCACTCATGATGCACAGCAACATGCGAATACACAGGCAAGCTGGAGGATAAACTGCTGTAACCCATGTTGTCAGATACACTGCAGTCTGAAATCACAGTGAAAGTCACAGAACAGTTTATATATTTTACACGTTTGAATTATGAGTCTTTAAATACACCACAACCCATAATTAAAAGACTGATTCCTTTGCACAGCAGCACACAGCACTGATGTCAATAAGACATTACTGTTGGGCTCTGTTCTAGAAACGACCACTTGTCCAGGTCTATTAGATGATATTGACATCTGGTTTCCTGCAAATGCCACTGTATCTCCATTCAGATATTGCATTTTACTGATTTCCTTATGACTCATTTTCCTCATGACAAACCATCAGTACTTGTATTGTTGGTCTTATTCCCACTGGACTATTTTAACCTTTGCGTTTAATTTTAAATATGTACTTTTGTAGTTGTTTAAATTGCGTTTCTCAACCTGTGCTGCACACGTGCAACCCTAATCTTGGTGAACTGACATGCAGCTGGATAGGATGAAGCCCTAGAGTAAACCTTGTGGAGAGACTGGAGCTCCCTATAACGCAACGCAATTTCACTCTCTGTCTCACTGGCAGCTTCTCTTTCCATCCATTCACCTTCTCTTCTCATCTGTCTATTCTTTTTTACTCTCCTTTGTTCTTTTTCCATAAGCCTATCCAAATTTTCTCTTTCAGGCTTATAAATAGAAGATATACCTTCCTCTTTTTGCTGTGCCCTCCCTCTCTTATTCCATTCATTCCATTGCTTCCTGTTTTATTTCCTCCTTTTGCTGCAATCCAGCACTTAGCAAAGTGTCTGCTGGAAGCTACAGTGCGCTGTCTTCTGTCACTCTAAAGTCCCTCCTGTTGCACGTCCATCTTTCTCAATATAATTTGAAGGCTGAATAAACCCTCTGCTTGCATAAAGGTAATCCTCTCATCTCGCTTGACTCTTTGCTGGATCTTCCCTATTGCTCTTAAACAAGCCCTCTGCATAGAATGTTCCCACATCGTAAGCATGTTGTTACGTATGCGTCCTCCCCTCTCTTCAGCTCATTAATTCCATGTTATCTCTCCCCACCTACTTACAGATGCGCTCTGGTTTCTCTGAGAGGGTATCTGGGTTTTCACCTCCTTCAGGGGATATGGTAGTGCTGGTGAGTATTATTGATAATCAGTGTGGATAGTGTCACACTCTCTGTGTTACTGATAACCTTGCCTTGCCCCAGCAACTGGAGAACAAAGCCCACAGCTGAGATGAAACCTCCTGGATTTAATCCTCTGAATTTTTAAACGGGATAAACAGGTAATCAGGTTGCACCATAAACACAGCTAATCATACTGAGATCTTCTATTTGATCCTGCCTCGGTTTTCTGTGATTTTTTTGTCTTTACCATGAATTTTCACCTAAACTGTTATGTCACTGATTAAACTTGTTATGATGAAAATTACATCATCGTCAGTACATACATACATCATTTAATTTAACCAGTATTGCATTAGCTCTTCTTCAGGGAAAGTCATGTACTTAATCTTCTTATGCATGCTCAGTCTTATTACAAAATAAACAATAATACTGTATTAATTAATTCATACTCAAAGCTTCAATTATTTATGTACCCAATTTTAGTTTTACCATTTATCAGGTGTAAGAAAACACACAAAATGTATTTTTTTAACGATAAAATATTGCATTGGCAAGAGCAAAGCAGATGTCCACATTAAGTGGGGCTTGGGCTGGAAACTGATGTGCAATTTCAGTATGAAATGTTTTTTACATACTCTAACGTCAAAGAAATGTATGTTTGAACTTCAACCCCTCAGTTTTGATCCTAACCATGTACTATTCTTGTACCTCAACAACTGATTAATAGTTTTTCATAATTGCATGCCGTTGCTAAAGCTGGATGACTTGTTGGGTTGGAAAACTCTTGCTTCTGGTGGTTTTTGTCTCCGGTCCCCCTCATAAAGGCATTTCATGATCCTATGTGAGACATTAAATGTAGTCTTTAGTATTTTTGGTCACATATTTTTGCTATAAATAGCATTTTATCACCTCTTGTGTAGATGATGACCTCCATTCTTCTTCAGAGGCCTCTGCCACGGTGAGAGAGTGAATGTATGTAGCCCTGTGTATGTGAAATATAACAATGCTGTAAAGGTGGATCTCGCGTGGTGATTAAATTCCCCCCCTCCATTATTTCCTGTAGCATCACCACTGAGACACATGCTGCTGATGAAAAGCTACACAAAAACACTGCAGTGCTTCATTCACATGCAGCCCTGAGTTTGTGAGTTGCTCTATTCTTCCAGCCCTGCCTGTTGTTCTGTGTGTAGACTCTGTGTCCTTCAGTGAATTCTTTCACTGTACAATCTGTTGCACATCTATCATGTAATTCCTTTTCATGCATCACATGGCTTTTCTTGCCCTGATTTGTATTTATACTCATTTCTTTAGTCTGTTCGTTAGATGCATTTGGGCCAGTGTAGAATTTTCTTGAGACCACATGCTTAAACAGCCGTTGCAGCTGACAGCACTGTTGTCTCATCTCCTTTCAGATGTGATGTGATCTGATCTTGTCTTTCCTCATCTCCTGCAATTCTCCACCTACGTCTTAATAAAGACACTGACAGCTATTGCATGCAGCATGCAACGATATGAGACGTTTTGAGGCTAAAGATCATGAGGTTGAATAAACACGTGAAAACCCATCCTTATATTTCTGACTCCAAAAATAGGACTAAAACAATGGATCTCTCAGCTGCAGGATTTTCTGTTGTTGAAGCTTAGTGGTGAGAAACAAGATCAAAGAGCATCTCAGGCTGAGTGCAGCCAAAGCCGAGGGAGCAAATCCAGCTAGTGAAAAATGCTTTCTTTTCATTAATCCCCATCCTTTATGTTTATTGAATGTGTGTGAAACACGGCTTTGAAAATTGATCTGTATGTTTACCTGTTACATTTCTCACACACAAATTCCTAATTTTCTCATCTTAAAGTCAAATAAATAAGAGTAGAATTAAATAAATGAATAAATCCAACCCATTCTCAAAGATTTAAATCCTTGATCAAACTATTTTTAATACATTTTTTATTGTAATGTGTTCATTGACGGACAAGACACCATTCCCCCATGCCCCCTTGTTAGTAGAACAGCTGCTATCAAATGCATTTATAAAAATCCATTTATAAAGAATTGGGTCCAAAAACTTCGAAAAATGCAGTTTTATCCTAAACACATGGTTGACCTAGGTTAAATTCAGGTTGATGGGGCAAAACCGGCAGTCAGGCAGGATGAAGAGGAAAGGAGCATGGCTATTCCAGTATGATTGCTCGGTAGAACTGGGTACCAACTTAAGGGGTGAGCTTTTTTGCAGGGCAGGCTTAGAAAAAACATTCTGAATGAATCTCCCATTTCAAGTGACTGTGCACACCCAGGAGTTTTAATGAATCGTCACCATCTTGTTCACAATAGGCCCAAGATGGTTCGCTGTGCACAGCCTGTTCTTATTCGCATGGTATCAAATACTGAAACGTTATCGTGGCCTTTAGCATCTAATCCTGATACCAAAAGGCATCTGTATTAGATGCATAAGGTTTTTAGTTCACTTCAGTGTTAATCCATGGCTCTGTCTCCCGCCTCTGAGATACTGGAAGTTTTGAGCTTTGACATTTCTATCTGTGCAAAGTATTCATAAGAAATACCCATAGAGAAGAAGTATTTCTTTTTTCTCACTGCACAGTAAATGTCACCGTTTTTTTTCTAGACATGACACTTCATACTCCAGCTTGGCTTTATACATTTTCTTGGTTTCCTTTGTGGTGCTGAATGTCTGTCACTCTAACCTGGATCTGCTCATGTCTGCTTTTTTGTTTTTTGTGCATGAGCATATCGGCCTATTGTATAGTTTTGGTTGAGAGACAGATCTGATACATCAGGAAATTTGTTGTGGTGCCCAGAGATTTCAACTTAGTGGACTCAACGGAGTCCTGAAGCAAGTCCTCTGTAGTCCATCTCCTACATCTCCTCTCTATTGCCTCTGTAGTCCATGTCTTTTTGGTTTGCTGATGTTCTAGTTGCTTCTGTTTGTGCATGTTGGGAGTGTCGGTGTAATGCAGAGAGTGTGTGTGTCACTTTACCACTTTTATTGTAGCTGGACATTTTACTCAAGTTAAAATCTCGCCACAATATGAATTTCAGTGCGAAGCTGAGAAATTTACTCAGCCAGCAGATGTTCTGCTTTACACCAATGGGTGCTTGCAGGGGATGTAAGCACCAGCGGAGATATTAGACAAAACCTTTTTCAAGGAGTAAAATGGTTTACACCCAATAAAATCTGATTCCAGGAGGTAGAGCATCGTTGATGTGTTTTTACTGCATCAGTGCACCAGGTTTTGTTGGTGCAGAAACAAATATCTGCTTGTTTTGATTTACACCATTGTGTATACAAAGACCAAAATGCAAAGAAGCTGATCCTTAAAAATCGTTTTCTAAATGGAGTAATTCTAAATCATTCTTGTCATGTGGCTTGTTTATGGTGATGTTTATTGGTAATCTCTTTTTTCCATTAAAAAGAATAAGGTGCACTCAGACCAAAAAAACAGCTGGTGAGTTTCCAGAAAAGAGCACAGGAAAACATTTTGTTCTTGTTTTTAAGATCAGTAATAGTGGAATTATACTAGTGGGTTTCAGAAACTTGTTGTTTCTCAAACAACTCACAAATGTCTTAGTTACAAAAATCATAATGGTACTTTTAAAAAATGTATTTATTAAAAATAATTATGCTATAAAATGGTCCCTATATATCTTGACATTTGCACTTTCAGAAATGTATTTTATGAAACTGTCGTGGAGGCATTTGCAGCATGTTAGACATCTTGATGTTTATGGTGTGAAACCCTCTCTCTCAAGTCCAGGGTCCTGTGTGCTTTTAGATTTAAGCAAGGAGTGCACCTTGGTTTAGTGTAAAGTGAGACATCATGATTTTTTTTAAAGGTAAATTAACATATTGTCATATTAAGCCAGACCACAACTTCTCCCTAACCTTAACCAAGTGCTCTGACATCACCCTAAATATGGCCACAAAGTAACCAAAAACTTGATGATTTGTTTCATTTTTTTGATAAAGGAATTATGTTATCTGGGCATATTTTCCGAGTTATGTTGAGTATTAACATATTTCCATTTAATTTAACAACATCCTCATTATGTAGAAAATGAATTCTTTGGACAGAAACATACATTTTAAGACACCAGTTTAGAGACATACATGCATTTATTTGTGTCAAGTGGATATGCAAAGACATCGTTCTATTAAAGCTGCGTATAATTGACTGCTCCAAATTCCTAAATTCCGGCTCTGTAATGAAGAAACCGTGTGTTCTATAGCGTCATCCACAAGATTGTTTGAACTAGAGCAGCACCCAGAGGGGGACCAGATTGAAACCAGATCCTGCAGGGGCCCTCAAAGCAATACTAGCATCCCCAAAAGGAACCAGAGCCACTTTGGGATCTCTAAATGAATTTACCGTATATATTACGCACTCATATATAGACTATATATGTATTACAGTGGACAAATGCAAAATTAATGAGAGTTTAGAGCAAAATGCAGCAAATTTTATTCAGTGCAGAAAACACAATACAGGGAGTGTTCTTGAGCATTCTTGCCTCAGCCACCATTTCCTAAAATCTAACAACATATTGATTGAAATGTCAAAATACACAAGGAGTTCACCACCTAAAATGACTACGGATTTGACATGCCTTCACGTCAGAAACTCAACAAAACAAGTTGGAGAAGTTCACAACAATGCAGGTATCCACATAAACTGTTGAAACGTAATGCTTTAAAACTGTGATATATTACTGGAGATGAACTGTTAGGGAAAAAGAAGACGGGTGGGTCGTGGGATGGGGCCCTGTAGAACTTCCTGATTGGCAGATGCCTCCCTGAAAGGACAGTGGTCACTCATTGGCCACACTGTGAAGGTACAATGTCAACCTAAATTCCAATTTTACATGTTGTCATAATTAGATCCTTCAATCACGTGCTGATTGCAGCATTGTTCCGGTCGTGAGATGCACTGGATTGAATCTTCTTCTTGTTCGTTTGACTGTTGCTTCACACAACTACAGACAACATAAGGGATGTAGGTGAACAGATTATCTATCTTACGTGTTTTTTTTTTCTGTAAAGTATGGCTTAGATGTCTTTTCTTGGCTGTAAAGCTGTGCCCAAACATCCACGGATGGCATACTGCAAGGATTACTTTTCATTATCAAGTACACTATATTCTGGTCAAGCATAGTAAGAGGTTGATGTAGATAAATATAATAAAGCAGAGGAGAATATTAGGTTAGCGAGCATGGATTTGGGGAGACACTGCACAGACACAGTAGTGTATAAATTGTATGTACAAGAGCCCTGGCCGTTGTTTGCAAAGGTCTTGTCTGCTGTGACGTCAGGAGATTTAAGGAGGATGTGGAGACTTCACTTAAGCCATCTTAGACAAAATATATGCAGCTTTGTGCTATTCATCATCCTTTCCTCTCATTCGCAGCGAGTGTGCTGTGCTCACCGAATCCCGCATTTGGTTGCCCTCAGGGAAAGTGAAATGAGGTTAGGCTAACAAAGCGAAGCGTTAACAAAAAAGGAGACAAACATTAAAGGCCAATGTTCTTCAATTCTATAACGTGTGCAGTGCCATACTGGGGGGGAGGGGTTAAATATCTAAAACCCAAGCAGATCTCTTGGCCATTTAATATACAAAAACTGAGGATTTAGGATTCAGTTCAATGCCTTGACAAATCTAAGTTGAAACATCTAATCCAGCCACAGCAAGCTGAGTAAAGTAGCAGCACCTGTCATGTGTTAAACTGTAGCTCAGTGGGCAAAGTGCACTACACTAATGGCTTAGGAAGAGTTTTTGCTTTTTTACAGAAGCAAAGAGTTGGTTATCATCAGGTTTCTGATTACTGTAGTGTCTCAAAGAAAAACGGACTGCTGCTTGATCGTGGTAAAAAGTCACACATTACAGATTTTGGACATTTAAACCGATTTCACTACATGCAAACTCCTAACGGATTATACAGAACTCTGATGGCTTCATCACCTCTTCATTCAATGCAGAATTTGAATCAAACTGCTTTCTCCCCTCTGAAGTTGTCAAAAGTGAGATTTGAGGCGTTTAGCTTACACTAATCCTTTGCAACTGCAAGTGACAGAGAAAAATGTGAATGCATGACCGGCATGGAAGCAGGCACTCACTGACACGTGCAAGATCGTTTTAATCAAATTGCCTGAATGATCTCGTGCTCGAATGCAGGATGCTTATCACAAGTGACATTTCACATTGAAATGACCAGCTTGGCGTTACTTTTCTCAAGCTGCATCTGTTGCCAAGCAACATTAAGCTTCTTTATTTTCTGACAGGTAGCTATTTGCAGCCTCCAGACAGGGACTCTGTTTTTAATTACATGGATTTTGCTCCTGAACAGGTCCTACAATGACGAGTTAACATCATCTCTCTTTATATAAAGCATGTCATCAAAGATGTTAACATGGTCATCACTGAAATTAGAAATAATACATTTCCAAATGATGTCTAGTGAAAGCAGATTGTAAATTGTGAGCCATTGCAATGGTGCAGACATGTAACATTTGAACATCTGCAGAAATGGGACTGTAAAAATGTATAATGAATGCATTTGAAAGCCCTTGAAAACTTTTTAGTTTAATACATTTTTTAATGATAGTTGATAGAATCATATGGACAAGATACTGTACCTAACAAAAAATAGCTTTGTGGTGCCTCTGGCTGTTTTTCAGTCCTTGATTTGCAGATCATATCGGCCTACTGAGTCTGAAATATTAATGAAAATGAACGAAAATTCCTTCAAATATATCTAACAATAGTTTGTTCATGGAGCAACCCTTATCCCATTAAGATGGTAATTAATAAAACTCATTTGAGGCTCTTTCTAACCCTGGAAGTGAAGAAACTGTGCGAAGTTCATTCTCTGTTTGAGCTGTGAGCTGCTGCGATGTTGAACAGCTGGATAACATGCATAAAGGAGGCTGAGTCTCCGTGGTGTCCAGTCAGCTTACCTGTGCTGTTTTTCTCTAATGTGCTAATCCCATCAGCTCCAGCACAAACATATCTACGCTGGATGGGCCCACACAGATTTAATATTTCTAAAGAATTATATTCAAGCTATGCTTTTACTTGGGGCGTTTGTTCAAAAATGCCTGTTAAATGAAATCCACCTAAATCCGCATTACTTAGTGTATGTCAGGTAATTATTTGAAAACCATGTCCAATCCAGTTAGGGGAGAAAAGAGGGTTTGATATCAAACTCAGGTGATGTCACTGTACGCTGTGACTGTGGCAGAGAAGAGCGAGCGAGGCAGCGCTAACGGTGACTGGCTTGTGCTGATTGCGTTTTTGCTTCCTGTCCTCAAAATAGAAAAGAGGTTACATTCCAATAATAATTCTAGTAATTAGTGAGATTATTATTAATGTGGTAGAGAGTAATTCTGGTTTATTTAAGAGCAGATCAGTGTGCTACATACATCGATGCTGGAGAGAAGAAGCAAGGGGTGTGTGTGTACATTATACGTGTACTTTACATGTACAGAATGTGTATTGTGCGCTTTAATTTTTACTGCTATAGGTTTGAGTCTAAAAAACAACAGGAGTGTTTTTTTTTTCTTTCTGTCTCTGTCCAACAGGTGCATTGTCGCTCTGTCTTTCTTTCTGTCTCATCCAAAGGTGACAGGTCTCCGGTTCATGGCTGGCACCTGCTCAGAATCATTATCAAGTGTTTATTTAAGGGTGTGGAGGTTTGAGTTACCTCCTTATGTTGCGGAGTAACCCGACACCAAGCACTGCTGAGCGCTTTCAAACAAAGTTTAAATGTTGTCAATGTGTACGGCTGAGAAGCAATATGATGCCTGCCCTATAGATTAGCAGCTTTATGAGACGCCTGTGGCCTGATGGAGTTCAACACTTTTCTCGGTTGGGTAAAGATAGTGGAAAGAGGCAGAGGTCATGGGCTGTGGCTTTATTAAAAAGCAGTCTGTTTAGTTTTTGTGACTTTTGTTTTATGTAAAGAGCGTAGAACAAAGTAGGTTTAAGCACAATAAACATATTTTTATTTTTTGTATTCTGTTATATTTTTTCTCAGCTTGGATTTAAACGTTTCTTACAGCCGACAATCTGATGATATAGACATGGTTTTGTGTGCTATATGTATGTGGTGATGACTATAACAATACTCATCAGGGAAATAAGTTGACGTAAAAACAGCCGATAGCGACTCTTTTTTTTGATCACCTTGTTCATTTGCACATGGACAATCGCTTTCTACTATGACCAGCATCTCATTTGTCCACCGACATGTCTGTGCTGTCTGTCATGTGACTCTGTTTTCTGTTTGCCGACTGGTTGTTTTTTATGGTCGGGTAGAAACTCAGTGCTCAGTCCCCTTTAACAGAATTTACTGTTTTTCAGCCACATCTCAGTCTTACTCAGTGGATGACTTTGCTCAGTTGTCATGGGAATGGCTCAGTTGTCATGTTGTCATACGACATCCCTATCTCCATGACAACTGATGTAGCTCCATCAGCTGGGGAAGAGCATGACCTACTTGGTAAAATGGCCAGTGACCCAATGCTTTAAACGTTTTTGAATGGCACAAAGAAAAGTCAATTTACATTGTGAGATGGTGTTTAGTTTCATCACTAGGCGTAGTTAGCCTGATCAAATATGAAAAACCAGTGGGAATTATTTATCATCTTCTCCTTCAGTGAGTATCAATGACAAAGGCAACGGCACTTGAATGGATAAATCAGCTGGTATGAATATTTGAATGAATTTCCATTGGGTCATCGGGTGCTCATTGAGTTTAAACAGCATCAGGTATCACTGAGGTGCTGTGTAAACATACAAACACCTGATGATCACTAACACATCAATCACGGGCTGAAATATGCGAGAGAGATGTTAAGCACTGATGTGAGCACACGGCGTGCCTACTTTCCTTCACATATTGATCTTCCCTGCAGCAAATTGCCTCTGACTACTCGAATCCGCAGGCAGTTTCCATGACCACCACCCTCGTCACCTGTGAGATCAGACTAGCCGAGGCGTTACAGTATCTGGCCTACAGGGGAGGCGATACAGAGGTGGTTTTACACCTGAGACTCAGTAACTTGGTGTTGTTTTCATGTTTGCAGCGAGAGCGAGAGACAGTATGAAAGAAAGCTCGTGTCGGCGAAGGAGGCGGAGAGTAAAGAACCTGGAAACTAGAGAGTGTGCTTGTGTTTTTTTGTGCATTTCTGTCTCGTCGCAGTTGAAGGACGTGTGCTTGTTCGGTCAACGAAAAGAAGTGTTTGTCTGTTCTTTCTGCTTGTGTGCTGGGCTTGTGTTGCATCTGCAGCAGGGACAAGGGGATCAGGACTTCATGTTTGGGAGCATGGAGGGACACACGGGTGACGTTCAGGGACATTTACAAAGGTTATAATGTGGTGACAGGAGATTACATTATTTCGTCATGCTAGATTATAAATTCTATCTGGTTTCTTTCGTACCCCTTCCAACTTCCTCTTTCTTTATCAATCTCTCATTCATGCAAAAAGGCATTTCATGACATTTTGCATAATATGACAATAAAACCTGAACTCCATCTCCCCACACTCACTCATGTCAATCGTTTACGATATTACTGTACATCCAAGTAAAGTTTTTTTTGTTCTCTTTTTTTTTCTAATTTCATTTTCTCTAATAGTCAGTCAGTCACTCTACTTCTTTTTCTTCTGGAAACGTCTGAATTGGTTCTGGATGGCGAGCGCTGCCTTCTCCGTCTCTGGTGCCTCCAGGTCAATGTCAATTTCCTCCTCCTGTTCCTGAGGCTTTGCTGCTGATTCCTTCTCTGGTGGGGGACAGAGGGCAAAGGGTGAAAGGGTCTTTTTATACACAGCAAATCAGAGAATGTCAGTGAGTCTGTCAATATTTCACTTTATTAGCAGTATCTTTGACAAAGATTAGGCCAGTGGAAAAATAGAATTCTCTTTCCTCTTAAAACTCAGGTATGAAGCATCCTAGCATACAAAAATACACTTTAAACCCTTTGGAACCACTAAACTGAAACATCCCATCTCCTATTTGGGCATGAAAACTCACAACAAAGACCAAGATAAAAGTGGGAGATGAGAGCTACAGACTATAAATGTACCTACTGTAACTGACAGTAACGAGTGACAGGAACAGTGTTGACGCTGCTTTAAAAACGTCAGTCTAATCTGCAGCCTCTTCATTAAAAACACAGCGAAGAAAATGTGTGTGAGAAGTTTAAACTTTGTAATAAAGAAATAAAGACGTGTTAGGACTGAGCTTAGACTGTGTGTGCACAGCATCAACACACTGTGTGGACTTATATGAGTGTATATCTTTGCCTGCTGCATCCGTGTGTCTCTAATGGAGGTCGGAGTTGTATGAAAAGCTCAGGGCAATCCGCATTTGTACAGTGCATGACCTTGTATACATGTGTGTTAGCTCCAAGCCATTACAGCAGGCAAACTCTGCCTTAGAGCAAGGGTGAAAACTTTTAAGTCTCATATTTTTGAGGGGCATTCAACCAAAGGACAGGTGATATGAGGCACGTAGAGGTGAGAAATAGAAACGCGGCCTGGCCGAGAAAAGAAGCAGTGAAACACAAAAAAAAGAAAACTTTTCAGAGCACAGAGAAAGTCTGATTCATATATCAAACAGTCCCTTCACTGGCTGATCTAAGAATGGTGGTGCATTGATGGGTGTGAAATTCTGCAGTGCTAGAATCGGTTACTCATGAGCAATGTTGCACAAAAGTTTAGCCGCAGCCAACTCTTCCTGGCTGACACACTGGTGACTCCTGCCAAAATGCTGTCTTGTCTTGGTTGCTTAGCTCATGGAAAAATCAGTGGTCTGACCTCCATAAAGCAGAATGTCAAGTTTCAAGTGTTGTGGATGCTCAAACGCAGAGAGCAGACAGTGGAGGGGGGAAAAAATCACTGCATATCAGACACTGTGGCAACTGGACGATTTCACCGCCAAGATTTAGTGATTGTTCTCATTCCCATGACTCGTTTCAAAACAACAGCATTTTAAATTGTGTAAAGAATCCAAAGCAAAACTGTCTTTGTTTTTGCGGGTTTGATTCCTTCGCTTATGTCACTGGCTCAATTATAGCTGTAATGTGAGAGAGGAAATAATTAAAGATACACCTGGAAACCTTTAGTGCCACAGTGGAAACTTAAGAAAAGTCGTTAATGTCTGCTAAAATCTGCTCAGCTCCTCATTAATAAACCTGCTAAAGCTGTGTGCGAAGTTGCCAAACAGCTACTGTAGGTTGACTACAGTGGTGCTGCTTGCCAAATTGACAAACATTGATCCTAATTTCCATCATTACATGCAAATGAGGGGAAAATATGTGTTTACATTTTGTTTATGCTTCAGTCCTGTTGAGAATCTTATTGCGGATGTCCTGCGTTTCCCCAGAAAGTCATTTGCCTGTGGGGAAAAAAGGATTAGACATACCTTTGTTGTCCGCTGCAGTCGTCTGGCTGCTGTTAGCAGAGTTGGGGGATGCCAGCTGCAAAGGAAAAGAGGACACTTTGAGCAACACACGCTGTAACTGTAGACGTTCTACTGTTACATTACCGCAGTGCAGCTGCATATTTACGCTTGAGAAGAATTTATTCCCTTGTTTATTGCACACACATACATAAATCTATACATATATACACATTTTGGGTCCCTCCATAATACACACAGCGATTGCACAATCAAGCACAAAATTACAGCCTTTTCAGTCATGGCTGAATATATATAATAAGTGTCCTGATTTTAGTAAAACTACTGCAGCGCACACACACACACACACACACACACACACAAAGACACACACGGTGGATAAATCTGTGCCTAATTCTGTTGTAATTCTGTTTGTAGCTGAAACACTTCCTGGCAGACAAGATGAAAAGCAGAAGACGGTGTGGTGTCTTCTCGGATCAGCTCAAATGACCGTGAGGGACTGAAAATGACACATTCACTGTGCAGGCAGAGCTGAATGAGAGGCAAGCTGAATCGGTATGAGTGAAAGCAGGGTTCTCCTACGTCTTGCCATGTGCCAGATTTGCTATTAACGCAGCTACTGAGAGGGAAAACAGCACAAGGCAGAGGTGAACAATGGCTAATATTTCCGCCAACTCCAAATGACAAGCGAACAATTTTTTGTTAACTTCATCTGTCCATCTCTTTCTGTTTTTCTGTCTCACTTCAATCCAATTTGTTTCCCAACCATCTGTCTAGGTTCTCGCTGTCATTCCCATAGCTGCTTATCCCTTAGGAAAAATCTTTTCTTGGCTCAAATCCTGCAATTTTCTTTCATTTTTGCCATCCTACCACGGTTCACACAATTACAGACAACCATTCACACAAAACACGATTCAACCACTATTCTGCTGCGGAAAGTGTCGCAATGGTTTGTATGCTGAACACAAATTGAATATTCGAATATTGTGTTAATATTAACAGCAGATCAAACGATTATGTGTAAAGTGAACATTGTTGTTCAAAAGGAATCAGATAAAACTCTGCTGTTATCCTCAACACTTATAGCTTATTATTTTGGATTTTAAAGGCCCAGAAATGTACTGTTTTGGTTGAGCCTCACTCCTCACATCAATCTAGTGCCGTGTATGTGTGCATGTGTGTGTGGTGATAATGCTAATGCCAACATAATGTTTTGCTCTTCATATTTAGAATGTGTAAATGTTAAAATATTGGCCATGTACATGTAGATGCTTTTACTGCTTCCTCCAAGGCACCAAAATCAATAGATTACAATACCAAGTAATAGCCTACCGTATATTATATATATTCATGGTAAAGTAGAAAACAAATTGTCCATTCTTGTGTGACTCTTTGACACCTGATTTGTAATGAAATCACTCTAAAGACAGTCTGACTTGTAAGAATATGTTCTTGTTATTTGGGAATAACTAATAAGTCATAACTTATTATCTACTTGCAGTCATCTGTGTTGTATTTTCTGGATGTGTGGCAGTATTAATGAAGTTTTGCGTTGGCTTTTAGCTGTGTTGTCACTTTGTGTCACTGTAAGTGACGGTTTTGATATTTAGTTCGGAAGAACCCTGTCTGATTATGCATATTTACTCCAAGACAATGTATTTTTGTTGTCAGCACCCACATTACATCAGACTTGATTGTTACAGAAACCTGGGATCACACTGAAACTACTGTAGTGTTCATCTTTGATGTGACAATATAAAAACTATGTTCAGTCATATTTAGGTTGGGCTTTTGATGCCTAGAGGTTGATATTCTTAACTTTACAGTTGCATCACCATGCATGATGCCTTTTTGCTGTGTTATCATGCTGTATTTTTTTATATATAAATTCTTGTTGCTTCATACACAATTTTTAGAGTAAAATGAACTATGCTGCACTCTTATTTATCAGACCTTCATTAGCTGTCATTATTTTGTTTGTGTGTTCTCCTGTCCTTTCAGCTTGTTCCGCCTTCCTGCCACCACACTTAGTGCTACTCATGTGGACATGTGAGTCAGTGATACAGGAGAGAGAGTGAGGTAAACTGACAGAGAGGGACAGAAAGGGGGAGACAGACTTGGACAGATTCTGTGATTATGCAATATTGTGTCAAGTCTGCGCGTGTCCAAGTGTGTGTTTCCATGCATGTTCCTCAGTGTGTGAGTTCAAGTGTGTGTGTGTATATATGTACATCTATCTCTGCTTAACTCTGTCCTTATTGCACTTCATGATCCATGTAGCAAATGGACTGTGGATAACACAATCTGCAACAGAGCGTGAATGAGTTGGTGAAGAGTGGCCTGTCACTCCAGCCCTGTCAGTAACTGTGTGTCTGCAAGCGTGCAGGGTGGACATGTAGTGGTGTGGACACATTTTATGTTAAGAAAATATCTTGACACCCTAAAAGAGCGGTTTAGGATTAGGAAAAAGGGGGCTGGAGAATACGTTACGTCAACGAGGATCCTCATTGGAACAAACAAGTAGGATTTGTGTGGGAGTTCTTTAGTGTTCATTTGGTGTGTGAGCATGATGTGTGTGATGTGGTGTGTGAGCATGATGTGTTAGCTTGGTGTGTGTGTGTGCACATGCGCCATAAAAAAAAAAAAAAAAAAAAGCATGGGGTCAACAGCCAATCCGGGGCCCATGTTCCATGCCAGGGAAGGGAAGAAAACTAATGTTCAGTGACTGCAAGTGTATACAGTATGTGTCCCGTAGGAGAGAGCGGGGGAAACCGGGGGGGTGGGGGATGGAGGATGACATAAAGCGAGAGAGAGAGGAGAGATGAAGGGCTGTGAGAAACGAAATGCAAATGACAGGTAAAGAGGCAGAGGTAGAGACACGCTGTTAGGCAAGTCAGAAGAAAACAAACACATCAGGAGCGAGTGTGTTTCAGACGAGAAGGATTTATCATTTTTTAGCCCACACCATAAGTTTGAAGAAAGGATCTTTTAAGTATAAGAGTGCAAACTTTGCATGTGTAGGAGGTGAAAGTTAAATAAGCCTTTTCAGAGCTGACATTTAGTGGCATCGTGGTAGGAAAAGCTCAGATGTAACAACAGAAGAGGCAAATCTGTGCTAAATAAGTTCCCAATAATATGATAGTGAACCTCCTTCCACAAAATGGGACCCTGGAGGAAGCTAAATGGAATACAGCCATGATTAATTTTATTATTTAGTGATAATTGCCTTTCTAATTCTAATTAACATCAAGAAATGGTTGAAATCAAAAGCGCTTTGTCTGTGGGTGAATGCCCACATCTGTCATATTTATAGTGTTGCTGCAGGTGTTTTTTGGCGAGGAAGAAACACCTGTCTGCATAAATCTGCATAATTTAAATGATGTTTGAAAACAGGAGCGACAACAGAGTCGCGGCGAACGCTGTAACCAGTTGTTGAGTGTGAATGATGAAGCTTGTGAGAATCTCCTCTTAAACTGTAAAGCACATTGCTGTGTCATTTTAGGGTTTTAGTATCATTAAAGCTTTGAAGCAGGACCATGAGGATTTGGGGATGTGAAGGCTCTCGTCCCGTTCTACTTAAGCTGCTCCAGCGTAGAGTTGTGAGCCGGGACATTAGCATTCATCAGGCAGACATCAAAATAATGTCCGACACACCAGCACTGTAAAATTTGCAAAACCAGTTCAGCTTTTTTTACATATTTCTGATACCCGCATTTAGTCTAACTCAGCAATGTGGACCTTATTTTACTAGTAGCAGTTATTGATGTGATGCTACAAAACATATGACAGGTGCTAGTAAATACTAAAACCGTATTTGTAGCCTGCAGAGGAGAGAACATGTGCCAGTGCTGCTGTGTCTTGGCAGCTGCAAATGGCCACAAAACAATTTTACTGCTAGTTTGTCACTGGCAACAGAAAAGACATGATATAGTATCTACCACCATGTTCTCTGGCAACTCAGTCATTATGCACCATCCATCCATCCATTATCTTAACCACTTATCTTGTTCAGGGTCACAGAGGGCTGGAGTGTATACCAGCTATTATTAGGGGAAAGGCGGCGTACACAACCTGGGCAGGTCTTCAGTCTATCTCAGGGCCAACACAGACAAACACACACAGACAGACAACCATTCATCCCACAACCTAAAATGCATGTTGGAATGTGGGAGGAAACAGGAGGAAACCCACACGAGCACAAACGTGCACTGTGAGGTCTGCACTTAAAGAGCAGTTTTCTACCTTTACACTCACAATCACACACACACTCATACACCGATGGGGAGGAACTCAGTGGGGCTTCAGTGTCTTGCTGGAGGACACTTTCACGTGTCCTGGGGGAGCCGGGGATTGAACAACCAACTGTAGAATTGGTGGACGATAGCTCCACCTATGACATAAGCTGTCAGGTTGCTTCTATTTATTCCTTTATAAAACTCACAGTGTTTTGATTTCCAGTATGTGTAAAGTGCGAGTGTTTGACTTTCTGTGGTGATATTGCCTAACCCACGTAAGTACAGCTGTACTGGCTTGTGAATTAGCCGATCTTGCATGAAACAACTGGAAAACATGTATTTCTCCATCATATAAATCTGCTCATTATGCAATTTTAATTTACTCATTATCACCTCTAATCTTCATCAAATTTCAACAAATTAAGCAACTTTTTAGCCAGTCAAAAGACATGCAGGAGCCCCGGTCAAACCGCTGTCTCGGGTACGCAGGATGAAATGATCATATGAGGGCACTTGCGTCCCCTAGCATTGGTCCCAGCATGACATAATTTTGCATTTTCTATAGTCCTAATCTTTACCAGCTCGTTTGCAATCTGCTGGTTATTTGGACTGTTTAGGAGATAAAACCTCCAGAAGAGAGGCATCAGAAAAGTGTGAAATAACTCACACATACTTGCATTGCATTACAGTTGTTGTACAGCACATTTTGCTATGCAAGTACACATCAACCCTCTTTGCATAGCTGGAAGCGTTGGCGGCTTTGTAGCTCGCGTAAAGTGTGAAAGAGCTCTCAAAGCTCTTATGTTAACACTGCTGCAGTGGTAAAACATCAAGGCAACGGACTACAAAAAAGAATAAGAACAATATAAAGTTGCAACAAAAAGATGCGAGGAGCAAAAACGAGGAGGATAAACAGGAAAGAAATGGCGAGGCATGGTAAGGTCAAAGGAGGAAACGACTGCAGATATTTGAGTGAGTGTGTCTGCAGCGAGAGAAAGACTGCAGAGCGAAGGAGAGATGTTTATTCAGCATTAGCACATATTACAGAGTGAGAAGGAGGCATCAGAACAGGCTTTTACTCAGAAACGATCCATTCTCACTGTGTTTGATAAGAGCCACGACGGAATTGGGCCTTGACAAGTTTGAACTTGTGAAAAATCAAAGGTAAAGAAGAGAGAACGCAGATACAAATGAATATGTTAATGGATGGTTTGAGCAAAATTTGAGGAACAATTTAAATGACGCAAATTAATTTAAACCTTCAGTTTAAACCTCAGAATCAAATCTTGACCTGGCAAACCTGTCAGCAAAATGCATTTTGTCATTATCTCTTTCCAATCTCCTTTTTCTAATCCCCTCTTTTAGTGTTTCATTTTTGTGTCTATCCAGAACAGTATCAGTCTGTGTGCAGCTGGTCACTGGACAACACCATTATATGTTAATGACCGAAAATGAGGGTAAGCAGACATCTCGGTTGCAGTGAGATGGGATTGGATGACAGATGAGCGGAGGAGAGACGCACTACAAGCAAAGTCCCGGCAAGAAACAGGAAGAGGATTTAGAGGGAAAATTACGCTTGAGTTAAGAACTTGATGTATGATGAAGTAGAGAAACATTCATTTTGTAGCACATTGAGTAATTTTATATATTTCATTCTACTAAGCTACAACTGCAACTACATTTGCAGGCAAATTCACTGCAGCTGATATAAACCCGATGAGGAGATGTCTTATATATTATTATTATTATATTACAATATGTCTTTGCCGGTTTCATTACAAGCACAAGCATTTGCACAAACCAGTGAGAAAACACACCGGCGTTAAAGACACTAGCATGTGACTGTAGTAAAGGCCATCAGTCTGTGTCAGGCCTGCTGGGAAATCCCGCTGGCAGATGAGAGAAACACTTTCCCGTTCGACTACCACCATTAGTTATGAAGGCCACTTAACCCCCTTTTGCTCCAGTGAAGCTGCTCTGTGATCGACAGAGGATTAATGTTGCTGTATGGTTCAGCTTTCTGCAAGAACAGATCTCTTAATGTGAAGAGCCATCATAATTGCTTCCAATTCAGCACTTTTTTGCCTTTGCCAAAATGTTACTGTTCGTGATAGCGTTGCAAATTAAGTTTGTGAAAACGGACGTACCACCCTGATCCTAATATAATAAGCATCCTATCATCTGTCCATCCTTTGGTCCTACTCTTACATCTTCTCTTGACGTTTCCACGCGCTCTCTCTTAATCATAACTGACAAGCTGGATTTAACCTTTACCCCCTGAGACATGCCCTTGTCACCCCCCCCTCCTCCTCTTTGGGCTAATAATAAGGGATTTCCCTTTTTTTTTATGTAGTAGTTAGTGCTGCGATTCATAAGCTCGGAGAAATACTGAGAGAGGAAGGGAAAGAGGGAGGGAGGGAGAGTGAGGCTGGGAGACAGAGACAGATTGCAGCATTTAACAGGCTGCCCTGGGGAGCCACTGAAGGTGATAGAGAGAGTGTGAGAAAAAGACACATATGGAGAGAAAGGGGGGAGCAAGTTATCAAAAAAATGGGAAAAAAGTTGCAGGCTGGCTCAGTGAGAAAGATTGGAACATACACAATCTATTTAGAAGAGACTTGGTTGGCATAAAAAGAGTCCAGATGGGTGGACACACACGCTGCACACACAGACTGTATATAGAAGCAAAAAACACATGTGGTCTGCTCCTCCCCCTTTCTCACACACTGCGATGCAGTTAATTTACAACATGCTCTTTCCTTTGGGGAATAAACCTCTCTAAGCAGTTTTCCTCACACTTCTGTCACATTTGTCCATCTCTCAGCAGCTGGTCCTGTTCCGCCCGTCCTTAGCTCAAAGCCAAGTTGTTTTTATAACAATGGATCATTTACAGCGTCCAAATTGCTTTTATAGACTTAAACAAAAAGTGTGATCTGAAAATGACAAATTATAAAAAAGTTTTGTAGATTTACTTCTTGTCAGTCAAACTCAGAAATGACTGAATAAGCAGCTCTGGCATAATGTGCTGTACATTCACTATCGCACAGGAGCAGTTCAGGGGGGAGAATGGGTCAACCACCAACCACAGTTGACGGTTTAATCCCTGGATCCTCCAGTCCACAAGTTGCGTGTGAGTCTATTTTAGATCTGAGTATCTGCTGAATTATTGAATTCAGCTTTACCTTGTGTTTCACTTCTGTTTCTGTTCTTACATTTGTAAGTTGTTATAATTTTACAGTCGTGCAGTGATAGTATTACATCTAACCACATTAGTGTAGCATAACTATTTATTAGTGCACAATTCATTTAGAAAATAGCCATAGCTTTTCTTTATGTGTCTAATCAGGCTCAGGTCTCTAGGCACCTGACAACGCTCTACACAACCACAACACAATAACCAAGAATCCTACTAAAAAGTCCCAAAGAGTCAAATCATATTAATCTGGGGAGATAATAGACAGAAACAATACAGATAAACAAAACGCCTCCAAAGTCCACTCCTGACTAAACTGTCAGCCAGCTGCTGCGATGACAAACACCCGTTCAGAGGGTTTGTGTGTAGACGCTACAAATATTGCATCTCATGAGTATCTTCACGAGCTTTTGATTTTACTTATACAAAACATGACAAGTCAGTAAGTATAAAAACTCTGTAATTGCTGACGAAGAACTTTATCTGGACTCATGTAGAATATTCATAGGTCAACACAGAGTTTATTCCAAGCACATGAAGACATAATAAAATCAAGTGATGTGCTGGATTTGTTAAGAATTGGACCAGACGGGTCTGTGTGCATGATTTTTGTGTAAAGAAAAAGAAAAACAGCCTCCAGCCAGGACTTTCTTTGTCTGTACAACTCTCCATCTCTTGTTTCCCTGCCTCTTTTCTCCTCTTGCATAACGTCTGCCATTCGGGGGGCTGTTTTTAAATGCTTATGTTTTTAGCCTGGGTGGACTCATGCTCTTTTCTCTTTTCATCTCCTCTTCTGCACTCAACCCTTCAATTTTACACCCACCCACTAGTTCCCCCCTCCGCTGTCCTCCTCCTCTCCCCATCCCTGCACTGAGGACACTCACAGCCTGCGTTGGGATGAGCAGCCAGATGTGCGTTGCTACTGTACAAGCTGAACATCTGCTCAGAGCTCTACTTAACTATTCAAGGTGTTCAGCTCTGTGGATGCTCCATAAGGGTCTAAGTTCTGATCATTAAAAATGCTGCTTTTAGTTCTTAATTGCAGACTATGATGGACTCTGACTTGCTGTAGGTTTCAATGAAGTTTAGGTTCCAATGTAGATTTGGACTTTGTACTGTAATGGTATTTAGTCTATAGTATCCAGTCTGACAAAAAAAAAAGAAAAAAGAGCTAAAAATAGACTCAAGGCTCATAAGATTATGTTCCAATGGAGTCTTGTGTTATTAAATGTGCTTTTGCTATATGTCCTTCAGTTTAAGAGCTTAACCTGTGCGGACGTATGCTGTATATATATTTACATAATGCATAATCTGCATCGCTCTCCCTCAAACTCAACATGTGCCTCCAAGTAGAAAGAAAAAGTAATCAGCATTACGGCAGGCTAATAAAACCAACATTAACATTCAGTCCTATAGCCTCTGCATTTAGCCATTACATTTGCCCACCCATGAGTTCCCTCTGAATTAGTGAGTTTTATTTTTAAAACTGGAGCCTTTTCCTCCATCTGTTAAATTCTGCAGCTCAGCCTCTGTTCACTAGCCATAACCATCTCTCCATGCTGAAACATGCTGTACCTGCCCACTAAAAATAGCATGATGCTGGTTAATGGCTTTATATAAGTCAGTAGGTGTGGGTCTGTGCGGCGAGAGAGCGATTCTGACATAGTTGGGCTTCCTGAGGGTAGAGGAGGATAATGGCTAGTGATGAGTAAGAGGGTTTTGTATACACTAAATAACAATGAAAAATCCCAGTAGCATAACTATTTATTAGTCATTAGCACAGTAGCAAACAAAGGCTCTGCTATACAACATGGTTGTGGACCGGTCAGCTTGGCATAGAGGCAAATTTATGTTTATCATGGAAAAAGTGGAAAAATATCTGTGTAAAGGTTTTTTAATCTGAATTTGAAGAAACAGCAGAGCTGGAATATCTGACCTCCTCACTCTCTCTTTAAAACATGACTCATTTTCAAAGAAGCATGGACAATCAAATCGTTCTGTTACATTTTACATAGAACAGGGTAGCAGTATGAGCATTGTGCTCCAACGATTTCTGAATAAAAAACTTCAATAGAACATTATTCATCAAGAATCTGTCACTGCCAGGCTGTAATTGGACACAACGACCACGTTCACCCGGTAGAATGTTTGCAGTGTGCAGGATAATGTGAACCTGCTGAGAGTACAGAGCTCAGGACACATCAGGATCATCAGTTTTTACAGCTCGTCCTGATGCAACCCTCTCACCTGAACGTTCCTCTGCAACTTAATTGCAACCCTGATTATTCATTAGAAATTATTACAGTTAATAATTGTAATCAGTGGGTTGATTGTGTTCACTGAATCACTGAATGAAGTGTTAGGTTTTTCAGCAGAAACAGGACGTTGTGGTAGACGGTGGACGTACGAAATGCAAATCTGTGAGACCACAGACCAAACCTTCAGTCCGGTTTGGGCAACAAAAGAATTTTTGTTACACCAGGGGAAGATTGTCACCTTAAGTAAAGTCTCTGAAGTCACCGGATTACCAAAGTCACAACAGTTCATTCTTAGCCAACCATTCATCCATTCAATCCATCCAAAAGTTTTAAGATATTTACGTCTAAACTAAAATTGAAGACATAAGAGAATGATTGTCAAACATTTGCTTGTTTCAGCTTCTCAATAATGTGCACTTGCTGTCCTTTTCTTTGTTTAATGTAATAGCTCTTTGTAACAACCCCATGATGGCCATTTTAGGTATTTTCTGACGTTGTAGACAAAATGAAAAGTTAATCAGAAAAAATCCTGTGATTTAAGCCATAGCTGAGCACTAATTATATATGGAAGGTTGTAGCATATGAAGGTGAACTTTTAAAAAATAAGACACACAACATCCTGAGCAGAAGAGAAAATTAAGTAACAACTTTGACATGTTCAAAGTAATTTGCAGAGAATATTTAAAGCCTCAAATTCCCAACAGAAACTGTGTTTGATATCGGATAAACACTCACACCTTCGTCCCTTCGGGAAACAGAAGTGATTGGCTAGACAACCAAAGGAGGGGACGAGACTAGCGATGGTGTGAAATAATAACGAAGACTAAAATGCAGCTGAAACAACCCAGGGACTGACTGCACACAATTAGGTTTCCTTTAATAGAAAAAAAAAAAAACACACTGCTCTCGTCCCTTTTCTCCACTTGTGCTCATCTCTGCACAACTCTCAATGGTGTCTTCTTTGAAAACACACACAGTACATTTCTTGAGCAATACACACACACAGGGCTTAATGGTGCACTTGCTGTCAGAGGGGGGTGGGGGGAAAGAGGCAGCAGCAAGTCTCTAACGCTCAGCAGAAATGTATTTATAGACAGAAATAAAAGGATTATACCTCCATGAAGGAGTAGGGGAAAGCCAGTGATTTCCAGACATGTATGATGCTGTGTATTCTCAGTTGGAGGGGAGGCGCGAGTGGGAAGGAAGAATTGGAGGAGGAGGAAAGAGGAAGTAGAGAGAAGGTAGTGACAGAAGGAGAGAGACAGACAGACACAGAGAAACAAGAACTGGTGCTTTCTCAGACTTTCTTCTCACATCGGCCTCCGAGCCACATCAGACCCTGGTAATTATCCCCTGCCAGCTTGTGAGGAATCAGGTGGCGTTTCATGAGAGGGGAAGCCTGCTAAGTGTTAATTACCAGCGTAATGAGAAAGCTACCATTCTCTTAGTGCGTATGTGTGTGTGTGTGTGTGTGTGTGTGCTCTGCTTCATATGAAGACACAGTTGGATTACCAGCCCTATTTTAAAAGTATTAAAAAGGACTTCATTTTTTGCTTCCTAATGCCATCCTGTTTTTTAAAGCACACAGGGATAAAAGGAATATCCACCAAACAGCTGTCAAAAGTGGAACCACTGCCAAACATGACTTACATAACAATCCCAAATTCATCTCAATCCTGGATAGTCCATTCATATTTCTACAAATTAAAGCATCGACCCCCCCCTCACCCGGGCCAATTTCCTTCCCCCTCTCTTTTTCGACTTCTTCTCCGCCTCACGCTGTGCAGATGTTGGCTCCCGGATGTGCGCACATGCAAGTGTTAATACCCTCCCTGGGTCCTCTTGCTGTTGCTAAGGAGAACACAGTCAAGACTTTAGGGGAGGGAGGGGGATGGAGGGGGAGGCGGGGGGAGCAAAGAGAGTAAGAAAGCGAACGAGAGAGCGGGGTGATGAATAGAGGCTCGTGAAAAGAAAGAGGAGGAAATGAGGCAGTGGATGACAAGACTTCAGCTGGAGGAGACAGTCTGTCAAAGCAGTGGGACGGTGCAGTACGATAACTCATTGCTTTTACTTCAATGGAACTGTGTGTCGGCCGCAGACAAGCTGAGCTCACTGGCTCACACACTCTTCTTCAGCAAGTTAAAACAAGAGGAAGTGCATATTGAGATTTTGATGTTGTGGGGTGATGTGGTTCCTAAACATCTCCACAGATAATTTTTGACATTTAGACATGAATGTTGTCCAGTGTCACAAGTAGAAGGTGTAAAGTCGGAATGAAAATGCTTTTAGTGCCCCACTCTGAGATCGCGCTGTGGCTGCAGTCTAATCCATAAAGGCTTTAACTTGTATTGGTCCAATTGGCACGTGCTGAAATGGTCGTCAATGATGATTTGTAGACTGTACTTAAAGAAAATACTTCAATATAAGTCAGAATAAGGATTTGTTCTTTGTTCTTAGTTCCAGAAAAGTTCTTCCTCTGGGGAAGTGAAAATGCGACAGATGTTGGATTTCTGCCGTTCAGAGAGTGAGATTTACCATAGGGCATTCATTCATTATCTGTTTATCAGATTATAAATCAGCTATTCAATATATATATTCTTTTGTTCCGTAAAGTAGTGGAAAGCTCCATCTGATATGTCTGACAATCTTTAAAAGTGAGAAGCTGAAAATGAGGGATTTGTGCTTGAAAACTATTAATAATCCATATTATTATTATATTGTATTATTATAATGCATCTGCCTGTTGCAATTAATCCACCATAATCAATTAACTGAGTCATCATTTCAGCTCAAATTTAGAAAATGATGAGAATTAAAAGACGTCATAACCTGGAAACTCAGTGAGATTATATCTGAGTTAAACACACTGGCTTTAGATTTTAATTTTCCAAAGAGGAACAGAGTATAATCAACAGTAACTCCTATAAGGTCAACTTGCAGGTTAAGTTCAGGGATTAGACTGTAAGAATCCAGAACTTTGATCTGAAAACACAAATCACAGGATGGAGCTGTTTTCCCCTCTAAAGCATCTCAACATTAAAAGTGATCATTTTAATGTTGCATTATAAGGGAAACAAGCTTTTTTTTGTTTCTTGACCAGAACCTTATACTGTAGCTACATTAGTCCCTTACAGTAGTTGTCCATTTACTGCAACTACACCTGACCACACTCCTCCAGTCTTCCTCCATTAGCGTAGAATGCCTGCAGCATCAAGCCCCATTTCCATCATAAAAAATCTATTTTATTATGCAAGGAAAAAAAAGCATATGCAGCAAGTTTGGGAATGGAGTTGTGCAGTGGTTCTGCAGGAAATGAAGTACCTACACTGCATGAGCTTTTGTTGTAAAGTAAGAATCTCTTTCAAGTCTGCACTGCACTGTCTGGTGAAAAAACACTTTTTATCTCAGTTATCAGTTGAATGAATAAACAAAAAGCAGCATCACATATTTCACCGCACGTGGTTCACCTTAGTCCATTAAACGGGGGGGAGTTAGAGACAAATCGTTCCCCAGTTTCATCAGCCATTCACTGCACCATCAAAACACACTCAACTCATCTTCCCGAATCACGACCCCCCCCCCACACACACACACACACACACACACACACCCCGCAGACCCCACTTTGGGGAAACCCTCATGCTCCACCAGATGCTCCTGGTGCCCACTGGCGTTGTGAGGTGCCAGTGTGATGCTGCTGCGGTGTTTCTGTCAGACTTGGGACCGCAGCCAAGCAAGAAGCGCTGCGCTAAAACACCGTGTTCTTAACCGCACCTCGGCTGCGGGTTTTCGAGTGTGTGTGTGTGGAGGGAACGGATGTGGGGGGGGGGTGAAAGACACTGTGGACACACAAATGACACCAGGTGTAATTGCGTGCGCATGCTTGCTGGAGACAAATGACAGGGTTTATTCATATTCATACAGGTGATGGAGAGGAAATGAACGCTCAGTGACTGCAGACCGCGAATCCTTGCACCGTCCACTGATTCTTAAAAACTGAACCCGGTCTTTTTAGGCTTCTAACACACAAAACACTTACCTCGCTCATGTTGGAAACGTGCGCGGGGGGAGTTCTGCAGCAGAGGCGGACTTTGGTCTTGGTCGACTCTCCGGGTTCAGGTCTTGGCAGAAGAGAAAGCGACGCTTCCGAAAAGCCACGGAGCTGCTGCTGCTGCTGCTGCTGCTGCAGACGAGCTGCGGAGGAGGGAAAAGCAGCGTCGCTGTCTGTTGGACGGACGCGCCGTGTGAGTCCGAGTGGAGCGACGGGCTGACGGTGGAGTGATGCTCCGCTCACCTCCGGCGCAGATGATGGAGGGAAGCTCGAGTGTGTGTGTGTGTGTGTGTGTGTGTGACTCTCTCTCTATCTCTCTCTCTCTCTCTCTCTCTCGCTCTCTCGCTCTCTGTCTGTCTCAACCAGTCACCAGGGAGCAGACTATTGCCCTACTACAGGGATGTAGGCTAATAACTACATAATAAGAATGGTAACCCTGGAGCATTTAACTCGGAATTGTGCTAATTGATGTTTTATATTTATTTATTTTCCCTTGAAAATATATTTAGACCGTGGCCTCTGAATCTTTAGTCCATATAGTTTCGTGAGTTAAAAGGCTTGAAGGTCTTTTTAAGGTGGATTTTATACATTTATACAAGAGTCTTTTCATGCTTGTAAAATGACTTAGTCCAAACATTCCTGTTTTTTTAGAGCAACTTCTGATCACAATTATTAAGACATTTGTTAAAAATAAAGACTTTATACAGGATATAATAGTGATTTAATTATCTCCATACTGTAGCTGTATATTTATTTGCATGTGTTCTTTTAATTTGAAAAGCCATTATTTTCTCAGTTGGATCAATCCAGATTTGCGCAACATTTCCGCTGACTTCACTAATGTTGGAGCTGGGAAACCAAATTTCATTGACCTCAACTACACATAAAATAATATTGTACGCCGTTGTTTAATTACTGTCATTTTATTTTATTGCTGTTGTCTTCAAATGATCATTTGAGCCACGTCAGCAGTTTCTCCACTGGAGGGCGCCATCCAGTCATATATGAAAGCTGACACTGAAATCCCAAACTGTTCCTGGTTTGGGATCTCTGAGCTGCTGTTAACCCTCTCCAGGTGAGGATAATTGGCAAATAATGAATTTGTTTATGCCTGAAGACAATTGCATGACTTTAATGGTCTCTGCAGCTCATTACGCATTCAGTAAGGACATTTGTGGCACAAGGAATAACCCAGTGGGATCGCCGAGATCAAATTAATAGCAGCTAAAGGGTCTAATCCTCTAGACTTGCTAAATTGTTGCTGAGAGGATGCCGAGAACGCCTGGAGAAATATAGAAAATGTAATAAATAACCAGATCCACAGTCAGGAAGTGGCCAAGGGAAGTCAGTGCAGACCCCTAAAACCCTGGACACAAGGTGAGCGCTCCAGAACACTGTCAGTCCCAAATATCTTCCCACACACCATCATAAACAGTCAGTCAGTGGTAATTCTATTTGTGTTGTTTTAAATTCACACCGTGCAACAGCCTTCATATTCATCATTCTTCACTTGACAAATACAAATACAAGCAGACTGACACATTTAAACTAGCTTTTCAATATTCTTTTCTTGCACCTGCATCCGTTGTGTCCTAATTCACTAATTTCACACACTGTTTAAAGCCTGGTCCATGCACCAGTGCTGCCTTTGGCTCCCCACTGCTGCCTACAGGGGGGTGGGTTAAATGCAAAGAGGGAATCTCACTTTGATGTGCATATGTCCTCAGTGACATATGTCATTTCTTTCTACATAAGTAATTTTTTTTTTTTGTTGAATTCCCTGTATGCTCAAGCATACCTGCTTCTGAATGCAATGCAAGGTTCACAGTTGAGGACATAAACCTCCTGAGTGAATCTCCCAACAAGTCCCAAGTATGAAGGATGGCATCCCACAAAGGTCAGATTATTTTTGGTAAAATTTGAATAATTTTTCTGAGTTTCCACATAAATTTGCCTATTCCATTAGATATATTAATCTTTTTCAACCACAAACGATAAACATATTGCAACTGAAAAAGTAGATATGGAGTAAAAGGTGGCAACTGATCAAGCAGGAATTTCTCAACATTCTTTCATGTACTTTTACTTAACTAAGGGCACTTGGCTAAAGTGACAGATTATTAAAATCTCCACTGTCAAACGTCTGATTGGCTGGAGTTTAACATTTTTTTCCAGGTGATGGAAGTTGTAGAGAAAGACATTAGGGGTTGCCACCGTTAGATACTGGGATGCAGCTTATGCCTTTTATGTAAAACACATTTTATTAGATCTAACTGCACAAAGAAGTGTGTGTTATGTTTAGGAGGCAGAGAGCAAAGTAAGCACTTAATCTGATCCAGAAGCTGGAAAATTAAATTGATAAACTCAGAAAGACCATTGATGACTTGCAGGTGAGCCTGACAGGAGCTGACAGACTGGCTTCTTGCACTTTTATCATTATATGTCAACAGTAAACATTTCAGTCAATTTTTCTAGCTCTCTTTAATTATTTTAAACTATTAAAATAAATGTTACACAGCAGATAATCCTTGTACACACACGTCTGTCCTCCAACAGGCCTGGATGAATCTAGAGACTGGACAAATGTGAGTGTGGACACTTTATTCTCCTTTGATACCTGAGAACTACAACGTTAGCCATGATAGAACAAATTAAAAACAAACTGGGAAATTTGAGTTCATCTGTTTGTAAATGGTCGTGACTTGCTGTTGTTGTTACTTACTTCAGCGTAATTTCTCTTCTACTGAACTGTAGAGGATTCCCGCATTCGTCTTTTAACTCTGGCCAGAAATTGTCAACTTTTTCCATTAGTTACTGTTTTCAAATTGTTTTACAGGTTAACCACTCGAGCATAAAGCTTAACTGTGGATCATACTTCATAAACTTCATAAACACATTCCCACAGTTATTAAAGCTCAGTATTTCACTTTTTAGATTTTTTTCTATAACTTATATATAGAAGAGTGATACACTGTGTTAAGAAAATGTCATCTAGTGCAGAGAAACATGAACACAACAGACAGGCTTAGTTTGTTTTGTGTTTATTTATTTCTAATGTGTTTTATTTTATTTTTTTATCTGTCCACAAAGTCATATTAGTCACTACTATGTTAGATCAGTTTTCCCTCACTGCAATGGCAGTCAACTACACAAGAGCCCAAACTCAGTGAGGTCCCCTCATCTCCCCAAGGATTAACACCTTCAAGAGCATCACATATCGATTCTGTACGCAGAAGTTATCTGATACCTATCGAACCCTGTCCATTTGGTCAAATATTGGGATTCACACACTGTATTTTTGAAAAATCACATATTGTATTCAGATCACAATGCAAAATGTGAACACTTCTCTCACTCAGCTCCTAGCTAAACAAACCCAAAATGCCTTTTTATGTTTTTCAATAACCTGATAAAGTCAGTCCGCCTTTGTTTCGCTCAGTTAATGTATGTCTCCTCTCAAACGTAGAGAAACTCACATTCATTGAGGAACTCTCTTATATGCTTTTGCAAGAACACAATAAATGATTATGATCATTTGAAGCTGTTTTAAATAACAAATGATACCCGTGCACTGAGGCTGATGGCACATAAAACTAGAAGTGAACAACTTTGAGATGTTTGTGTAGACCATATGTTATCTTCTGATCCCTTACATGCTATAATAGCACTAAATCAATGATAAAACACATTTATGAACATACAAAGGCACGTGTGTGTTTGTTGAGCTCATCGTAAGTAGGCTCTCGAATCAAAATATACCTTCAATAGAGTCGAATCACTGGTTCAAGTGCTGCTTTGAAACGCGATTTGACTTTCTATGCAATAATTTTGGGAATGGAGTTGGAGTCATAAGCTGCTTTTTACATTCAATCCTCCAGGGAAAACACTACTTAGACAAAGGGTTTACTTTGAAAATCTGTTATCACTCGGGGAATTTTTATTATTAGACATGTAAAATGATTGGCAGGCTGTTTTATTCCCATCTGCTGGTGGGAGGAGTAGAGGGGACCATCACTCAGGTTTGTGCTCTCTTTAAAAAAAAAACACAACATCTCTAGCGCTATCTGTACAACATTCAACAACACATTTCTCTTGTTTTTTTGTTGTTGGTTTTTTTTTACCATAATGCCAAAACAATAATAATTATCATTATAAGAAGAGCATTTTTCCATCTCAACGGCATTAAACAAACACCACACAAACTGAAATTAAAATCTAATAAAGGCCTCAATACCAGATAGTACACGTCACCTTCAAGTGGTGCTTGAGATAGACAGTTTACGGACGAGAGAGGGACATGAAGGAAGAGCAAGCGTGAGAAGAAGAAACGGGGGGAGGCTGGGATGGGAAAGAGAGGAAGGGGACAGGGCTGGAGAATCACTGTGAGTCCTTAAGTTCATACATGCTTTAGTGTCACATTGGACATGTTTTGGCAGGTCATGAGATTAAATATATCATTGATTAGTCTTAGACTTGGGCTTTGGTTTACCGAGGGTTAGTATAAAGACCAAAATTATCCTAACCCTACTTTTCTAATGATTTTTTTTACTTGTCTAAAGGTTAGGTAGTCCTTTCACTTTAGCCATTCTAGATTGTAAGAGGGCCTAGTGACCTTGTTTAAGGCCGAACGGGCCTGAAGAGTAGGAGAAAAATCTGGCGCGAAAACAATTTCCCCCTGGAGAGCGGGGTCAGAAGGTTAACACGCAAGAAAAAAGATTATGAATCTGGACTGAGGTGATGAAGGAGGAGAAGGAAAGGGAGTGTAAGGACAGAGACAGAGAGAAGGAAAGAGAGTGAGTAGATATAGGCTAAGTGCTTTTGGTGAGTTTTACAAAATACACCAGGAAGTGCTTGAAACAGAAGGCACGGTGGCATTGACAGTAGTTGTTAAGGAGACACCACTAAGGGACTTTTCACTACAAAACTCATAAGGTGCTCTAAAAAAAAAAAGAACTTAGACACATTAATGCACATTAAGGTGTGGTTGCAACCATAGAATACCCCATCAAATAGTAGTCAAAGAAGATAAATAATGGTCGTTACCCAGTGGAAGGGGATATTACTGCCTCACATTCATATTTGATTCATAAATGCTTGTCAGACCATAGCAATTTATGATAAGTGATGTGATTCTTTTTGCACACTTTGAATTTTGAACTTTATTTAACAACCAGTTCAATGGTTGGATGTTTGATCATTTATTGTAACCAATGTCGCTAATCGATGGGGTAAATCTGAAGAAACCACAGCTTTACACATTTTAAACAACAACAGAAAGTGACAACTTCCATTGAATAAACGTTTGGTCTATCGATAAAGTCAAAATAAAAACAACTACTTTGGAAACTCAAACCTTGCACAGTGCTCTGTATAGACATTCCAACTAGTCTTAGCTCACAAACATTATAATCAATAATTACCTATATTGATAACCTTTTTCTGTAAGCATCTTGAAATGAAAATAAACAAAAGTCTGTTTTTTATTGTCTTTACAAAAGCTACACATATTCTACTGGGATGTCTATGCATTTGTTAGTGTTTTAATATTATTCCTACCATTGTCTTTCTTTTCTGATAAAAAAAAAAAAAACAGAGGGAATCTACTCGTCTAAGACACCATACCCCCAAAGAGTACAGTTTGTTTCTCAGTTTTAGTCCTGTTTGGCAGGGTTACTGCTTTCTTTTTCATTCTCTACCTTGTATCTCATCTCCCGTGGAGAAAAAACTAAATTGTTCTTTTTTGGACACAGTTGCTAAGTCTCAGTCTCTTTAAAACGATGTGTCAGTTGATTGTGTTTGGGGGCTCAAGCAACGTCCCTACAGCCCTCAAACCGACTCCCGCTTTTTGTTTTGTTCTTTTCCACACATCTACGATGACCTTGGGTTGTCTTGGCAACTGCAACCTGCGTTCAGCACCACTGTAAACACTGAATTTTGACTTGTGACCTCTGTTAATTACTCAGCCTTTGGCCACTTTCATCACATTATACCTTGTGTATGTCACCTTTATTTGTCGTGGTTGATTTCTTCTCAACCTGAGCCACAAACCTGTCACTTCTCTCAAGGCTAGCACACTATGATGTAGCATTTCTTTTACAACGTAACTATTCACAACACCGTAGACCCACTTTTAACAAATATACTGTACTTAAATTGTTTAAACTGTATATTCAGATAAAATGAATCACCTATCAGAGCCTTGATGCACAGGAATATCAAAGACTCCTTTGACAACACACAAACAGGCACTAACTCAAAAAGAAAACAAAATATTACAAACTTTTCTTTCAGTATTTTGTTAGGACATTATCTAGAAACACTTTTCGGACAAACGAGGCAGTGATATACAGTTGAGAAAAAGTACGGCCTGCAAGTTACCTCATGCGTTAAATTAACACCAAATACTGTAGCTTAGCTGAGGTTCACACCTTGAAACTTTCCTAGATTATACTTCCCTCAATGTTTATGTCAATTGAGGAAGAACTTGAAGTTTAGGGTGTCAAGCTGTTCTATGGTCCATGAGGCATCTCTTCACAGCTGGCTTCGACTTGATCAGTATAGTAGTCTCAGATATACAATTCACTAATAACTTGGAATGATGCAGGATGTGCCCTAAATGTATTTGCTTCTTTTATCAAATAGGAGATAATCTTCATTACATATCTTTGAGTGAAGCTTAAAAAAAAGATAGAAAAAGTGGCCTACAAAATTCTGAAAAAAATGCATCCATGCTCTGTTTGACAGGAAGTTTACGGTGTTTTGTGGTGGCCCACACTGTCAAAACTTAAGAGGACAAATAATTTTGTAGGGAACGATAGTTGTGAAGTGGATGTTTTCAAGACTCCTCACATTTTCGTAGAAATTAAAGGGGGCAAAACTTCATTTGAACCTAAGCCTCTTTCTCTCTGCAAAGCTTCCCACCCATTCTCTTCTGTGGCAAATGCAGTTGCATCATCCAAAATCATTTTAATCTCCTAAGACCCTTTCCTCATCTCTCACCATGTGGTTGGAGTTCAGGGCTGGTGAAAGAGCGAGGGACATCCTCAGATCACGGTCTTGTGAATCTCCACACTGCTGTTCTCCAAATTCTCATCCAATTCTTCCTCTTGCTCTTCTTCCTCCCCCTCCATCTTTCCCTTGAGAGCCAGACTGTCTCTTACACTGGATACTGAAGCCACATTTGGGTCTGGGTGGTCAAGAATGTCATCTAGATGTTCTGTTTTTGCACCAGAGAGCCCATTCAGGGTTTGGGCCTGGGTTGAGGACCATTCTCCCATGGGTGCCTGGCACTCAGCCTCATTTACGTGCCTCCATATCCCCATAGAGTCAATCTCAGAGTGATCTGTTCGGGGCTTAGTCGCTTTTGGGGCTCTATCATCATCCAAGGTAGCCAAAGAGCCTCTTTTGCGCCTGGACTTACTTGTATGGTTGACCTGAAGATGCATGGCCATCAGCTCTGCTGAAGACGTACGGAAAGGGCAGAACAAACACTGGCTCAGTTTGACCCCGGATGATGAGCTATCACCACCACTGACACCTTCTCCTTCCCCTATACTCATGACACCATCTTCTTCCATCCCTACCAGGCCAGGTGAAGGACGGCGAGACAGGTCCAGTGGTTCAAACCCACCCGGTTGAGTTGAAGGTGCAGACCCTTCCTTGTCACTTAATGACTGAACCATTCGGCTTGTAGTAAGAGGCTTACGTCGAGACACCTTAGGGATTTTTGGTGGGGGAGACTCCCTAATCCAACCTCCTTCCATTCCGCCTTGGTATAGGGCCCCCATGACCCCAGACAGATACCTGTACTGGGTCTCTAAGTCAACATCCCTTAGAGTTGCCAAGGCCTTACGATGCTCTCGCTGGTCTGGAAGACCCAGCAGCCAGGACTGCTGGCTTGTCCGAGAGGAGGGGATGTCAGAAGAGCCCCGGCTAACTGGGCAGTGATTGAGTTGGGCTCTGCGCTGCTTGACCAGCCCAGATGTTCCAGAGGTCAAACTGTTGATAGTGGAGGTAAGACCAGTGGAAGAAGAGGAGGCTGACAAGGCATTGCGTTGCTCCCTGTGGTGTCGCTGGAGGTGATACTTCAACGAGCCTGACTGGGTACCCGCATAGTCACAGTGGGGACATTTGTAGGGTCTCTCACCTAGAGCAAACACAAGATTAACAAAATTATATTTAAAACGGGCATTGGACACAAATACTGCCTGTCAATCAGGTCTTCTAAATTCTGTTAATACCATACAGAAATCAGGACTCTGACAGTCTGGGAAGGTGAAAAAATACATTTGATTACCTAAAACACTAGCATTAATTATGAAATCGCCAGCGCTAATATTTAGTGAGCAATAATTTGCAAAATCACAAATAGGATTGTACAAGTTCAGTGGGAGATGTAGTTGCACATATTAAAGGGAGATGGCAGTATTCCATCAATGATTAAAGGTTACATGGCTGGGAAAGATAAAGAGGATCATCCTGGAGGCAAATCAACAGCAGGATATGTGTGAAAAGCACAAATGATCTTATTCACGACAAAAAAACAAAAACAATTACAAACGCAGAACATAGCTCTATTTATGAATGCAGATCTACATACAGACATAAACAATTACATTGTTGTTTGATTATGATGGGATACAAATCCAGAGAGGCAACAATATTCCTAAGACAACACTAATGCCAAGAGAGAATTATTATAATTTGATGACTTCACCTAAATTACTGACCATGCAGTAATCACTAAATGTCAGAGAGAAGCGATAGTGCATGAATAATATAGCTGTGATCTGATCTGTCATGTCAGTGGTGGATGATGGCAATACTAAATAGATTTCACTGAATGCATGTTGGGTTCTGTCTTGTTGGAAATACTTCACTGAGCTTCAGTTACCAGTGGCTGAAGACTGGTGCCATCTCAAATCTGTAAGTGGGGTCTTAATTTTGATCAAATACATCAAGCAAAGGCAAATAATAAAAAATGACAATGAGTCATGCTGATAAAGTCTTATGAATATGGGTCATTAATTAAGAATGTGAGTGAGTGCTGTAAGAGTTTCCAGTTTTCCAGTTTCTCACTTGTTACCAGAAATTCAGTATAAGGTCTTTTTTTATTATTGTTGTGTGTTGTAAGTCTTGAAAGAGCCTGTTAGAGGATGTTAGATAATATCTGGCTGACTGTCCACTATATAATTTATAAGGTCAGACACATTTAGAAATTATTTAAGGGAAAATTTAGGAACTTCTTTCAAAAGCAAGCTTAATAATTATATTATAGTTGTGCTATATATAAATCTGTGAGCCCAATCCCCAAGATGTTTACATAAGAGTAATTATACAAAATCTAAAAAAAACACCCTATGCTAATATGGTATTCTTATGCAGTTTAGAGTTGAGCAAATCAAGTTATTTATTTAATTACAACGACTACACTGTTTTTTTTTTTACTTTCTTGTTGTGAGGTTACAATCTAGTGAAAGAAGGGAAAACTTTTTTGACAGTGATTTTTTCAATCTACAGTTTTAGTAAATTCTTAATCCCTGGAGTTCTAAAAAAATCTACCGTTAATATACCCTTGAGCAAGACACTTTAACTAGGAGCTGCTCCAGTGGAGCCGCTTAGTTGCCTGCAGTGTGGGGCTATGATTAGCACTGGCCAGCTCTCTGGGGTGAATGTGTGAAAAAGACAAAGGTAGTGTGAGGACAGTCAACGAAACCTTTCCAGGGAATTTTAAAGGTTAAGAAAGTAAATGCGGTTTGTTAAACTCACAGCAGTTTCTCACCTGTGTGAACTCTCAGGTGCACTTTGAGATGGTGTGAAGAGCGGAAAGCTTTACCACAGTAGGGGCAGTCTTTTATCCCTCTGCCACGCACTCGCTCCCTGGTGGGAACTGAAGGTATGGAAGAGATTGCTGTCAAGCCATTTTCTCCTGCAAGTGGAGGAAAGAGGGGGGAAATGTAAAGATAGCAGCTGGTATGAAGTGCCCCATGAGAGCTTCTATTTACAGAAAAGCATCGTGAAAATTGTATACTCTCGTGATAATAACATTATTACATGTGAGCAAACAAACACAACCCGAAAAACAAAATAGAAGTGTATGTGATTGTACCTTTGAAGCTTGAGATGACAGAGTGAAACCCCGTAGCTGCTCCTGATTGTTGTGATCCACCACTGTGCAGTTTTGATTCTTGTCGCACTTCTCCTGTTTGTTGGGATCCAACACTGTGTAGCTGAGATTCTTGTCTCGCTTCACTGCTGCCTCTTTTTCCCAACCCTGCTCTTCTGCTGCTACTACTCCCATCCTCTTCAGCACCACTTCCTTTTTGGGGTCTCTGAGTGTGAACACGAGCATGAACCACCACCTGTTGCAGACTGCGGAACAGCTTTCCACAGTCAGGGCATTCCCATGGCCCTCCTGCTCCTCCAGATTCATCTCTTGGATCCAATCCTCCAAGATAGGCTCTGACCTGGTCGACCTCAGTTATTACAGTGCTCCGACCTTGACCTCGCTGGCCTTGATGCTGGCCTCGCTGGTGGGGCCTCTGCTGCTGAGCAACTGCCAGACTGCGAGCAACCAGCTGCCACCAGGTTGCTTGTTCCCCTTCAGATACTGATGCTGTATTTTCACTTGTGCCTCTAGTTGCTCCTGCTCCTCTTCCTGAGTCCCCCCCACCTGATCCTCCAATGCTGCCACTACCACTGCTTCCCATCTCTGCCACTTGAGCCACTGCTTGAAGTCTTTCCATGCAACTGGCGCCACTGCCATTGTTGGGCAAGCCCAGGTAGCCAAGGATTGCTGACTTGCTTGAGCTCATCCCCACTCTGGCTCCAGTGTCCCTCTCTGATCTTCCTTGTCCACCTCTGCCACCTCCTCGCTGAGCCAGAAGGAGGCTAGAATATAGTGCGTTGAGAGACTGATTACTTACCGAGCCTTTGGCTTGCTGCTCAACCCCTCCAGGTCCCCCAAGCCCTCCCAGCCCGGCCTTCAGCCCAAGCTTGTTTAGATGTACTTTCATGTGGTTTTTGAGGAACCAAGGCTCCTTGAACCCACGGCCACATACCTGGCACTTATGGTCCAAAGAATCCTTGTGCTTTCGCATGTGTCCCTTCAGAAACCAAGACTGGGTAAACCGCTGTCCACAAGTATCGCAGCGGAATGCAGGCAGTGAGGAGGATGCCGCCACTGTACTGGCTGATGTCATCTGTGGGGTACTTGGGGTTGGAGCAGGGGTATGGGTTGGGGTTGGCCCAGGAGTATCAGGGGTTGCAATGATAGCCCTGGAATTGAAGGCTGGTGGCAGGTAGGTACCTCAGGGGAAGGGTGGCACTCCTGTAAGTGGGATGCCAAGATTTCTTCTTGGCTGGCAGAAAAAGGACAAAGAGTGCATTTATATGGGTTGTGGAGAATGCGGACATGGCGTGCCAACTCTGAAGCCGTGCGGAATTTTCCTTTGCAGGCATGGCAGCGAAACGTAGGTGTATTGGAAGTCGAGACACACTCCCCAGTGGTAGAAGAAAAGAGAGAGGTCACAGATACAGGGTCCTCTGTAAGTGGAGGTGTTAGTGCTGTGCTATCATCCAGTAAAAAGTTTGGGTTGTGGTCTGTCTGTAGGCCGTCATCTAGACTTTTGATATCACCATCAACATCCTCCTCTTCTGTGAGATGCTGAACCAGAGATCCTGGCAGTAAGCGCTGGCTTGTGTGACTTCTGTGATTCTGGATTATGTCTTTGTGATTCTGTTGGACCTTGAGGTGCTGCTTAAGGGGTGCAGATGGCAGTCCAGTTCGGTAGAGGGCTGATGTTCTGCGGTCTCTGTCTAGACTGTGAGCTCGAGCATGAAGAGACAATATACTTTGGAATCGGAATCTCTTTCCACATACGTGACAGGGAAACCTGAGTGCAGGACCTGGCGAGGCCCCTCCTACTCCAGGTGTCGCCCTAGTAACTGTATCTTTCTGGAACAGCTGGAGATCTAGCTCGTCATTGCAATTTCCACTCTGCCCTGAAGAGAGGGCCAACTCCAGGGCTCCAAACCCAAGCAGTGGTGCTGATGGTGTAGCCGGTGGAGAGGTGTCCAAACACGGGCTGCATCCAGCTTCCTGCCCCCCTCCTCCTGGGAACAAAGCCACTGCCGGGGTCGGGGATGGAGGAACATCCAGGTCTTCCTCGTCATCGTCTTCTTCAACATCGTGATTGTTGTTATTTTCCTCATGGAGGGGGAAGGGAGAGAGGGGGAAATAAGGCGTAGTGTCTGTCGAGCTCTGAGGGGAAGGTTCAGGGCTGTGAATGGGTAGGATAGCAGGGCTGTCAGGTAGAGAGAGCTGGGTGTGAGGTGAGGAGGCCTGGGGGCTGTGGTCCAGGGATGGCAGTGTTGGGGGAGACTGGGGCTGCTCACAAGAAAGAGACAACACACATTCTGGTGGAGAATCCATGCTCTATTAGTACAAAACAGAGAAAAAAGAGAGAAAGTGAGTAGGACTGATGACTTAAGGTGAGTTTAAAAGCCTAGAGGAAAGGTTAAATTTGCATCTTGTGAGTACAGTAATTATCCTTAACTGTAACATAATCATGACAGGATCTGGAAAACAGTCATTCATTTCTGCAAGTTATATATAGGTCTGGGTATGAATATAAAGCATCTGGAGTGTATGTGTGTATGAGAATAGTTTTACCAGCAGTGTGTGTGATGTCATGCCATTCTTTAGTGTCTCGACTGACAGGGGACACACTTCTGTGGCAGCCTCCTCCTTGATATTTCTGGGGACGAAAACAAAAATAAAAGGTATGTGATTGCTGTGTGATGGCAAAGTTTGAATAAAATCTGAGTTATTTGCAATCAAGAGTCTAACAATGATCCTACAATTAAGTTTTTGCTACATAAAATAAACTCATTGAAGCTATTATCAGACAAAAGGCTTTAGGTAAATTAGCAATATCAGTGTCAGCGTAGGCGTCAAGGTTTTTGAAATATAGAGCAATGAACTGCAGGTAGCCGATTTTTTTCAAACAGGATTAAAACTAATTTGCACAGAATGTCTTTAAATGTTTTCCACCACAAATTCTACCAGCAGAGAACGCACATTCATTATAGCACTGTTTTGAATATGTTGTAATGCATGTAAATGTTGGGTACAAAGAAGAATCCTCATTTGATCTTCAATTACTCCTCAGCCTACGTAGGTGTATGCATGCGCTTGAATGTGTAACAGGTGTGCACCTGTTATGCCTCCTGCATGTGTTCACAGTGCACTGCAGCATACTGTTAGCACATATGGGATGATTAATCGGCATGTGAATGTGCATCAGCGTGTATCTGCATGTGTGTTGTGTGTGTATGTGTTTAGAAGTTAAGGGTACCACCACAGGACATGGACTGTCCCAAACAGGATGGGCGCGCAATGTTTTGACTTCCCCACACACCCTTCCTGTACACAGTAGCAGCTTTTTGCTTAAATCAGGACTGTGCGCACATATGTATGCAGAGCCAACACGTTCACGTACAGTGTGCATGCACTTACGCTCAGCAATTTCTCTTAAATCCACTGTCTAGGTGGGGGGGCTTTGACCCGTACACTGCTTAGTCATGGTTACTTGTTTACGTTATGTACGGATGTAAGCTTATTCTTCTGTGTTTACTGTACTGCAACCATCGGCCCAGATAACAGAGTCAGCTAAAATGTAAAGTGTGATATACAGCATATTGAACACACAAGCCTTTTGGCAAGCACGCTCGCACACCCAAATAATTTGAGTGCACAGCAGTTTGCATCAGTTAGACTGGATTTATGCATATCGGCTTTTTTGTCCATCATTTGGTGGAGTTGAGAAGCAGCAGAGGCACCCACAACACAAACAAAAGGTCATCAATCACTGTGGCAAAACAATGGAACATCTGTGTTCGCAGGTGTGTTGCCCATATTTGTGTTCACGCGGCAGTATGGTCACATATGTGTTTATATGATCTGTCGGATGTGTGTGTTTGTGTGTGTGCGTGTGTCACTGAGCCTGGATGACAAAGAGATTCTCATGTAGCCAGTTGACATTTTAGCTCAGCTATGACTCACAGGGATATCACACCATATCAATCACATAAACACACACACACACACACACACACACACACAGTCCTTTCTTAATCCACCATTATTTCTCTTTCTCTCCCTGTCTTCCTCTCCTTTCTGTCTTTCTTTCTCTCCCTGATTCATACTCCTCCCATCCCCCTCTCATGCTCTCGCTCCCTCCCTCCGTCTATTATTCACTAATTTTCTTTCATTCTCTCCCTCTCTCTTTCTTTCTCTCCTGCAGTGTTGCCAGTTGGCAGAGTGCCAGGGAATGCTGATATCAGCTGGTAGATTGGGCCCTGCCAACATGGCGAAGAGCAAAAATGAGAAAGGAGGCAGACAGAGAGAAAGAAAGAGAGAGACAGAGGGAAACATACAGCGCAGTTATAAACTGGGCAGCATTAAAAAAAAAAAAACATTGTCAGAAGGCATGTGAATGAAAATGATTTAATGTGATTGCCAACGTGGTGTTGAGGGGAAACGGGGAGAGAAAAATGGAAAGGGTGAAGAGACAGACATGGTGGAACAGAGAATAAGAGAGAAATCAGAGTGGTGGTGTGTCAGGCTGGGGCTTAACATGGGAGGAGAACAACAGATTTAAAAATCAGTTGAATAGTCAACCCAGAAAAATATACATGCACGCAGGCAGAGAGGTTACAGGAAGAAAAAGAGAAAAGAAGCAGAGTGGCTATCTAAATGTATCTGCAGCCGTGTTAAGTCTGATGGAATTATCATATGAATATCACCATCACAATGCATTGTTCCACCGTGACGGTGGCTGTCGCCAACCATTGGCCCTGTCATGCCAATAAAGAAAATTTGGATAGATGGAGAGAGGGAGATAAGGTGCATCAAAGGATTCAGGAAAGAGATTTGGAGCCACTAAGGGACCGAAATCAGGTGCTGGAGAAACACATAAAGCCCAGGTGCAAATGAACCAAGAGACATACTGAGGAACCAGTAAACTAAACCACCTCCGGACACGGTCGGAGACACATTTGTCCACATTATCAGCAAATGCAATTCATTCCCAAACTGCAAATTGCACTCAGGAACTGCGCACAAATGGATTGTGCACGTACTCAACAAGGTGTTAACTGGCAATTTAAAAGGATGTGAATACAGTATGACGAAGACAGGAGGAGAAAACCTGAAATTTACCATAAAAATACAATTTTTAATGCTTTGGTGCAAATGTGATTCAACAAAATGATTCAGTTCTTTGAATCGGAAATTTGAAGTGTATGTGCAGCAATGCAACAATATTGCAATGCACACGCTAAAAGCATATCTGGTGTGTAAAGCATTGTCATGATGTTTTCTCTACAGTAATTGCAGGATAACCGTGTGGGGGCTGTGATGAGTGATTTAAAATGTGGAATGATCTTACCTGAGAATTAATTTTAATGACTGAGCTCCACCTTTCTTTTCTTAAATGACCGCTGTTTAAATACAGATAACTACTCCCTCACTTCCTCGCTTAAGTCACAAGGTGAGTGTAGAGAAAAAGGGTAGGGTGTGTGTGTGTGTGTGTGTTGGGGGGGGGGGGTGGTGCTGAGTCATGCATCACATCACCTGCCAAGGGACCAGGAGCGCAATATGTTCAAACAAGTTTATTTTTGGAGGCTTTAAAAGTCATTGTGTAAATAGCGTCTGAATGGTACAGTTTTAGTGTGAAGGCAGTTAGTGCAGGTTCGTGCATGTCGGCATGCTACACATCATGATTGTAAACGTGAGGACGTGAGGGTGTGAACACCTTTCACTTACTGCTTTTAAAAGCGTGTGGGCTAGAAGTACTAAATCTGCTCAACTTTACATTAATGATGCAAGTGTAAGAGTTACAGGCTGTGTATTAAGAGGGTTTTCATGACTCTTACCCTTTTATTGCCAAACAATGCCTACTTGCAATTCTTTGTTTGCATAATTATAGTTTTTCTGGGATATGCTTTTAAGAAAAGGCAGAAAAATAAGGAATTAGTTTCTCTAGAATCAATGTTTTTTTTCAGCTTCCTAAACTTTATTAATCATCTCCTGACCCTTCCAATTTGTTTTATGACCCATGCAGTAGCTCGGACCCCAGTTTGGGAGCCACAGCACTGAAAGGTCTAAAAAGATACACAGTAGCTCCTTTTGTATGTGTGTTTTTTTTTTCCTTTGCACATGCACATCCTCCTCCATGAACCTAAAAATAGGAATCGTCAAGGTCCCAGGCCTAAGCCTCAAGGTAAAATAAAGTGTGTGTCTGGAGGCTGTAAGTCTTTGTGTGTGTGCATCCTTACAAGTGTATCTTTCTTCCTGCTGTATTGAACTCTCATGTGATGAAGTGTGTGTGAGGTGAGGTGTCCTTTGGGGATACGTGGGTGTATGAGAGACTGACCACAAAACAAACAAACCAAAAAAAAAAAAAAATGTGAGACTGTGAGGAATAGAGGGGAGTCCACTCTCTGTGTGGTACGGTATAATTTGGACCTGTGGTTTTTATCACATGGTCACGTGGCAAACTTCCCCACAGACGGTATTCATTTCCTTTACTTCACCTTTCCCTGAACCCCCCTGCTTCACTCCAACTTAGTCTGGCTCGCGCTCTCCCTCTCCCTTCATCTTCAGCTCCTCCAGTGATAGAGGACTAACGTCTCCAACACTTACTGTAAAAATGTGACTGGCTTATGCAGAACATCTTCTATGTATCAGTTTGTTCTCAGAGGGGAAGCAATCCTATTTAAGGTCTGTCTCCGAAACAAAACTACAGGCATACAGATTACTGCTGGGAGAAAGTGCCCATCAAATGTCAATACATTGACATGTGGCTGACCTTTGCAGACATTTTGTGAGCCAGCTGAAGACAAGTTGTGAGAACATGGTATACGTGGCCTTAGATGCTCAGTCTGTCCTCTGCACCATCGTCTTTTCCTAGACTTGAGGAGGCCACTAGAAAAATCTAGCAAAAAAGAGAAAGAAAAGCACTGATGTGTTTCCTTCCTGTTTAACATTACTACTTCATTTCTCCTTCTCCAATCACAGCTCTACGTCTATTCTCCCATCTCTGCTCAAGTTGCTGCTTTAGAAGAGACGTCATGCTCTTTCTGAATGAATTCCTTCCTCCACCAGTGGGGAGCATGAACAGACACTTCCCCGTAGTTGTGAAGTCCCGATCTGGAAGCGACGCGACGGTGCCAGATCTGAGCGAGTGAATCCGAACGTTGGAAAACATCACAGCATCTCGGCAGAGAAACGAGGCCCTGGCTCCAAGTCATGCAGGCCGTGCTGTGTCTACACCAATGAGTGGAAGCGCTCACTGACTTGTCTGATACAGGATTACAAGATTGAAGCTGTAAAAAGAATTTCTTTGGAGCATGCAAATGTCATAAGCAAATCACTGCGATGTGTTCTTCCTAAAAGGCTTAACTGTGCACACCGAACATCACCTGCAGGGGCTGAGAGGGGGGAAAAAGCAAAGGAAGGGAGCAATCATGCACCTCACAGGTGAAACAAACACTTACCTGATGTTTTTTTTTCCTCATCAAAAATCTAAATTTATACTAAAAGCTGTCAATCACATGATGAATATAGATTAAAAACAAAACTTCAAACCCTTTCATCACCAGCAACCGTCTTCCTTGAACAAGACACCAGCTACCAACAGGCCCCAGGGACGCTGACCCCACACTGTGACCTCCTTGTGGAATATGTGTATCACATTATATCATTCACATGAGCACGCAGGGATTTGAGTCTAAACAAGTGAGGACACTCAAAGAGGGCTGCTGTGCACTGGCCGAACGGTTTGGAAGGAAAAAGTGTTTATAAATAGCGAGGAGTGAGACTCAATATGGAGGGTAACGGCACACAATTTTGGACAATTCCTTTTCAGAGTTTCCATGCATATTGTTGCACTCGGTTGTTCACAATGTGACAGTTGTGTGAAGACTGGGGGGAAAAAGGTAACACGTAAATGTTGCCTTACTTTCTCACCTCCGTCGACTTCACTAATTTCTGCGTAAAGTGAGCCTGAATGTCGGATTGTGAATCACATAAATGAAATTGTGTGACGCAGCCAGAAATCCGTTTCAACCACCTGACCACCGCTGCCACTTTTTGCTCGATCTTGTTGTGGTTCTACTGCTGCTGCTGTCACCCGCTTCCCTAAAACGATGCTCTTATACTAGTTGTCCAACATGTACAGTAGGGAACATTAACTTCAGTTTCTACCTGTCCACTTAAAATTTAATAATTTCTTTGAACCTGGTTTGAAAACTCAACACAAGTGGCACAAGTGGTGCACTATTTAAGTGAGGCCCTGATGCTCTAAATACACACTAATCCCGAGCAGCCAGCAGAACTCTCAACAGTCTCAAAATGTCACAATGCAGTAGATTCTCCCTAACTGAGGGCAAGCAGGTGCCTCTCCCGCAGCGCACTAATGACCCAATTATATCAATCAGAAGCCTTGATTGGTGCTACACTCCTCTTCCTTTTACTCTCTCTCTCCCTCTGTCTCTCTTTCTCTCTCACATACAATCTCTCCCCTAAGAGCCACCTGGATGGGGTGTATGTGCCCCCTCAAGTAGAGTACAGTATGTACAAAGATGGGGAGGAGGCAGCGTTGATGGTTGAGAAGCAGGAGGAGGAGGAGGAGGATACTACTTGAATACAACAGGCACAGAGAGGTCTGAATAAAGCAAAACTGTTAGAACCTTTTTATCCTTTTTCCAGTGTTTTATAGTCATTAGTACAGTAGGTTGGTAACGGGACATTTTCTATCAGAAAGTACACAACCTGTAGGGGATAGTTTTCCAACAGAGAAGTGATTCTTTAACGTCAGGATAAAATATTAAGTGTGAATGCTTCTCCCTTTAGTTGTTGGCAAAGACCGGAAAACATATAAGCAGCTTCTGTGAAAGCTGAGCGGCATAGTGTAAAATAACCTAAAGAAAATGCTAATTCTAGCAAAAATCTGCAGAATACACTCTGTTTCTCTGTGTCTGCTTTCAATTTGCATGAAGATTTTTATTTATTTATTTATTTATTTTTATATAAGGTTTTGTTTAGGTCTGTGCGCTTCACAAAGTATATGTTTAAATATGATAAATAAAAAAGATGAAGTTCAAGGACCCTCCACAACATCCCTGATTATAGGACAAGCCAGCAATGTCAACCTACTTCCACTATGCACACGCTCTGAAAAGTGTGACATTTTGGGTGGATATGAAAAATAGGGCATTTCAGGATCCCTAAACATATTCCATTGGATATAGAAAAGGCGACGGGAGTGTCTTTGGTCAACCCAGATGACACGTCTGCGCCTTATCTCAAGAGGAATTTCCTCCTCGCCCCTATGATGTGCGTCAATAACGTGCAACCATTTTCAGTCGCTCTTTCCCCTCTTCTCTCTCGCGGCCATCTCAATTAGAGGCACATTAATGAAATAAATAACCATCAACAAACAATGCACTAATAAACACCCCCGCTAAAATGAGATTAACCCTGCCCGCAGATGGTGTCCGCGCACAATCCCGCTTCCAAAAAACGCGATTAAAAACCATAAACAGTGGGATGTAGTTTGCAGAAGTCGGGGGTGGCGTGTGTGTGTCATGTCAGTCTATCTATCGCTCTCTCCCCTGCTCCATTTTGTTCTTAAATTTTCTATACAAAAGATTAAGGGAGGGGAAAAGACGAGTGAGCAGCAGCGAGAGGACGGGAGGAAAAAAGTGCCATCATGGATTTCATCTACACTCCTCTGCCAATCTCCCAAAGCCGACATCAGTCCCAAAAAGCCACATCGTGTCCCAAAACGCACATTTTGAAGGCAGGGGTGCAAAACCGGTAACTTATCTTCACCAAACGCGATTTGGCAACGCGCGTTCTGCACATACACACACACACACACACACGGCACAACGTTGCACGCCACACTTGCTATGCTACTTTGTGAGGCTGATGTTCGGATAACTACACGGGTTGTAGTAAACATTGTAGTAAAAAGGTGGCGAAAGTAAAAGCTTTATAGAACACGATAAGAGCCTGTGGGTGCGTTTTTGCGCACATCGCTGGTGAAAGTGACGGTGCTTATCTCGAAAACAATGCGCTACACAAAAGCCTAATCTGTGTCCAACAAAAGAATTAGTCAAGCTAATGGCATCAACCTCGAAATCAGCCTTTTTAAATCAACTTGCTGCCGTGCAAAAAAAAAAAAAAAAAAATCCACTTTTCCGCCTGGAGAATATGTCTGTGGCTTATCGAAATCCTCCGTTACGCACCGAGAACTTGTGCCTCTTTTTTTTTTTAAAGCGACTTTTTTAAGGGCAAACGTCGTTTTGCGGAGAGGTTAAAGGGGGATGAAGAAGAAGAAGAAGGAGAAGAAGAAGAAGAAGAGGTCACAGCGCTGCCCAATTTCAAAAACTGCTCTCCTCGCGTGGGCACTAGCAAACTGAACTTGCTTAAAGTTACGCGAATTTTAAAAATACATCTTTCACCGCCCCGAGTGACTTTTCGTGCACTTGCAACCATTTTAAAGTCGCATTTATTTTCGACTTGACTCGCGGGTCCGACTTGTTTTACCACCGCGCCGCTGATTTTGGGGCATAATTTGGAGAAAACGACGCATTTCTCCGCTCTTTTTTGTCATGTCACGGCTGTACCGGGGCTCCGAGGCTAACACGTATGTGGCGCACATACACCGGCGTACATACGTGACACACACACACACACACACACACACACAGAAAGTGCTCCGGAGCGCGCGGTTACATACTTACATACATGCTTCATGCCAGTCACTCACACGCACGCACACACGCACAGACACACGTACAAAACCCGAACTGGCAACACAAATCAGAGTGGCCGAAAAATAAAACACAACAACAACAACAACAACTATATGAGCTATTATCCCGTGTGTTGTTCGTGGAAAAAAACGCAGCAACAGTAGCAATAAATTCAATAAATTTGGGAATGTTTCATCACCGGTGTTTCATGGCACCATGCACAAAAGTGTATATGTAAACATGGTGTGAGATAAAATTTAACTAGATAAATGAAGATATAGGATATATGTTGAAAGTAAAGACTCAGTGTACTTACGGGAGAGGCGGCGAGGAGATTAATGACACGACACGTCATGATTACGTTTCACTTGAATTAAATACATTACGAGTTGGGAAAAAAATGGAAATCAGGGTTGTATACAAGCATACGCCGTTTCCCCCTCCCTCCTCCCTCCGTTTGGTCAACCTCCTTTCTCCCTCTCTCTCTCTCTCTCTCTCTCTCACTCTCACTCTCTCCTCCTCCTTCTCCTCCTCCATCTCCCTTTCTTTTCCTTCTCCCTTTCTTTTCTTTCTTCTTGCATTTTTCCCATTTATTGTACAGGAGTGAGTGAATAGAAAGAAGCAGAGGAGAAGTGGGAGGGAGAGTGATGTAGGTTGGAAATGTTAATTATAATCTCAGCACAGGCACCATTTTACAACGCTGTCATCTCTTCACATTCGGACCCTAAATATGGCATCTGGGGTGGCGGGTAGCTGACAGTTTGGAGAGACATTTTTTTTTGGGAGGGGGGGTGAAAAAGGAAGAAGAAAGTTTCACACTAAGTGTGTTAGAAGTGATGACAGGGGCAAGAGGCAGGCTAAACGTTGTGGTGAGCCACCCCGGAAGCACATGGCCACACTGAGGATGGGAAGATACAAAGTGCACATATTTGGATTTGGGGTTACCAACATAAGGTCTGTGGACCGATTGGGGTCCACGGGAAGGTTTCCAGGCCCGACTTCATGAAAAATAGTCAAAAATGGACAAGGCGCAGTAAAAGTACTGTGTCGATTTGGACCAAACACACATTGAACTTTATGTAAAGTGAAGCATCAACAAATGCTTAACGTTTACAACTAATTCAACTTCAAGTAAAAGTACTCATTCTGTGCTTTTTCCTATTAGTTTGATGTTATAATACATATTTGTTTTAATAGCACTAGTTATACCAATGTATCCTAATAGTCCATTAGTCAATAATGGGAGACAGTTAATAGTGGTTCCCTAACAAAAGTGTTTTAAACAACATTAGACACAAATTGGCCTGAACAAGCTGACAAACACAGATTGCTGGAATGTTGTGTAATCTTTTTGGAATAGTGGATGCTGGATGCTTCAAGTTTCCACACAAATAGGTTGGATCCTGCATTGTGATCAATTTCCAAACTTTGATGTCACAAAATCATGCTCAAGTGTAGACATCTTCAACACAGATTTAAAAAAAAAACACTATCCCTCTACAGTGGTTGAGTGAGAACGCCTCTTAACTGTGCACATGCTGTACATCATTCTGCACAGTATTCTCAGTTGGCTAATGACTATGAGTGGCTCCTTTTTATGTTAATTGTCATTAAGTTTACTATGAAAGTAAAATATTTCTGTAAATTGCAGTCCATGTGGTGGTGTTGAAATGATTAACATAACGGACTGATGGGTAAAAAGGTGGTTACACTTCTGAGAAAGGCTGAATGTTTTCCGCACAAACATCTTGCTCACAGACGAATCAACCAAAAGTAGGTCTTACTATCACCACCAAGAAATTATCTAAATGACTACATATCCAAAATCTTGATCTGGGACACATATAGCTATATAAAATTTCAGTGCAAGTTCTATCTTATTATCCTTGGTCTAGAACGAGTTATTTCAACAAGTTGGCTCTTGATTTATCTCAAATATTTTCATTAGACCTTTGCCATAGGCCTTATCTTCTCCATCAGCCCCAGCATGTTAAAGTTTCAGTTGCTGAGTTCAACAAAGACTTTGTTTTTCCCTGCGAATTGTTCGTGCATTGCTTGCAGCGAGCGTACAGGAGGAGGGCAAACGACAACAGGGCAAAGCAGGGAGTCAAATCTACAGTATGTAGGGCCAGGATGCGTGTGGAGTGGAAAAGCCCACGCGCCACTTCCAGCACCTCTCAGCCTTTATCAAAGAGAGTTACAGATTTAGATGCCGAGTGTATCACAACAACAAAAAGCCAGTTGAATAGTCTGTTAAATAATCAGTGCCAAATTATTCACCTTTACATTTTGTTTACTCCATTCTTTCACTTTTAACTGCTTCTATTCTAGCTAAAAGTAAGGATTCAACATGGACAATACTTAAGCATAACTGCTGCCTTTGTGGATTTGTATTTTACCTGACATATAGACGAAATATCAGGTAATTGTGAGACTCAGTGTTTTCAGCAAAAAGGCCTCGGTTTTAACATTTAAATGTGATGTGTGTGCACACTGTGTGAAGGTAAATGTTGGCTGGGAAATTCAAATGTCTTTGCTGACGCAGAACATATCTCCTGGATCAGCCATTGTAAGCCTGCTATTGTGTATCTGAGAGTGACTGAGTAAGTCTGTGGCATATGTGCAGTGCATGGTTGTCTCAGTGTGGTTACATAGTAAATCAATGTGTGCATGAATGTGTGTGTGCGCGCGTGTGTGCATGCTTTTTGCATGTCATGAGCTTAAATGTGTATTCAAGTGCATATATGTATGTAGGCTCCTAGTGCTGATGTGTCCCTGCAACTGTACTCTGTGTGTGTGTCTGTGTGTGTGTGTGTCATATGTTTGTGTTTGTGTGTATGCTCACGGTACATATGTGTATGTGTTTGCGACTGCCACAATGGCATCATCACCCGCCCCTGACGCTTTGATTGTTTTCTCTGCTGCAGCAGAAATGCACCAATTAATATGCAGAGAGTGAGTGAGACACACACACACACACACACACACACACACACACACACACAAAACATAAAACAACAACAAAAAAAAACAGCCATGAGGGAGGGAGATGGGGTGGGGGGGTGTGATGGAGAGAGGAGCGAGGGGGGCAGAAGAGATGGCACAGAGAGAGGGAAAGAATAGGGGAGATGAAATGAAAGATGAGGGAAAGTGTGTGTGTGTGTGAGAGAGAGAGAGATGGAGTGAGATAAGGGGCGAGGGTGGAGGGGAGGGGACTTAGATGGAGGGGATGAAATCTGATAGATGTCTGAGTAAAAACAAGAGAAGGAGAGAAAGAAAAGAGTGAGGGATGAGGCTGAGGTGAGGAAGAGGAGGAGGGAAGCGGGGATCAATATGTACATATTCAGTGAGATATGGTGGGAAATCAATTGAGATGAGGGGAGGAGGAATTGATTCAGAGGGAGGAGGAGGTGGAAATGGGGGGGTCACAGGAGGGAGGAAAGGAGGGAGGAAAGGAGGGAGGGAGGGAGGGAGGAGACGATGGAGGAGGAGGAGGGGGAGTGCAGAGGTGGAGTGATATGTGGCTACGGCTGCTGTCCTTTTTGTCGCAGTGTCAGGGTATTGATACTGTAATACACTCCCACCCCACCACCCTCCACCCCATACACACACACCATCACCTCTCACCCCCCCATCACAATGCTGCCGTGACAACGGCTGTCGCGGCGACGCCTACTGGCACAATGCAGCCACAATACTGAGGGCACTGAAGCATCACACACACACACACACACACACACACACACACACACTCAGGGAGAGACAGAGAGAGCAGAGTGGGCCAGAGAGAAATGAAAAAAAGAAGGAATGAAAGAAAAAAAGGGGAGGAGAGATATAAGAAGGGAAAGGTGAAGATTAAGAGGGAGGGAAGAAGATGGATGGATAGAAAGGGGGAGAGAGAGAAAAGGATGGAGATGGAGAGGAAGGAGGGAGGGATAAGGGAAGGGACATGGATTGATGGAGAGACAGGAGCAAGGGAGGGAAGGAAGAAAGGAGGGAGCTGGAGGAGAGATATGGCAGGATAATATTACATGTGTAAAATGCCGGAGGGTGTGTGCCCATAGAAACATGTTTAATGGCTTTTATGATTGCAGGGAAGATTGTGTGAGGTGTGTCTTTTTTGACAAAGTGATGTATGCACTGCATGTGTGCAAACAGCAGGGTGTTTATGTGAATCTATATTGGAGGACAAATATATGATGAGACTTTGTGTTTACCTGCATCTACACAGTATGTGTTTGCGTGTGGATGTGTGACAGAAATGTCCTTTTATTGTTTTCATTTTAAAGAATCTTAAGCCAAGAAGCTTGTAATGATCTAAGAAAAACTGTTGGATAGCAATATTTTTTTTGTATTCAATCTGACTGCATTTGATTAAAACTAATTAATGATGGTAAATTTTTAATTACTCTTATTACATTTTTTCCCTATATAAATAAAGTGTATGTCTGCATTATAGTGTACATTGTGCTGCTAAAAAGCATGTTTTTGGCAAAATTAAGTGAAAATAAGGTCATTGATGTAATGTTACATCCAAATATTCACAAACCATGATTTTATGCTAAAGGCAGACTGTTTAGACTTTAACAGGTATTTTTTGGTGGCAGGTTGTTACTCACTTTTGAAATATTTGGCGTCAAACTTGCATTCAAAGCAAAAAAAATAAGTAATACAGAAAAATGCACACCACCTTCCCTGACCTTCCTTCATCAAAATGTCTGTGCTGGCATATTACTGTATCTCCCCACTACATGTACTCGCTTTTACAAAAGAAATGCTTGGCTGGATGCTTATAAGTCAGTTTATCCGTGTGCGATGACCAACGTCCCTCCTTTTTTTCCTTTTTTTTTTGCCTCACACTATCTCATACAGTGTGTGTGTGTGTGTATGATCTATAGTTCCCTGCTTCCCTCCCTCCATCACCCTCACCCCTCCTCCCTCCCTCACCCTAACCCTTCTTAATATGATGTAAAAAGCTAATCGCATGCAAATGTCTGTTGTCCCGGTAACCAGGCCTGAAAAATCCCTTTGATGTTTCCCCCGACTCATTCTCTTCACGTTCTCTTTGTTCGCCACAGTCTCGCTGCTTTGTCAACATCCCCCCTTTTACCCCGCTCACTCGCTCTCCTTCATCCATTCTGCAGCTCTCTCGGCCCTCTCTTAGTTCTCTCCATTAGAAAAAAAAGTTCTAACTCTACTTTGTGTCTCCCTCTTTCTATAAGCCCCCCTCTCCTTTTTTTTTCTGCCTCCTCTCCCCCTCGTGCTCCTGCTCTCCCCTTGACTGTGCCTCTCTGTCTGTCTGCCCCTTCGCCCTCGCTCATTTCCCATCATTCCCACCTACTGTCTCCTGTCCTTCTCCTCTGTCGCTCCCTTTCTCTCTCCCTCAGTATTGCCCCTTCCTGTTGCTCCCCCTTTCTCTCTGCCCACCCTTTATCTCTCATTCCTCTCTCTCTGTGTCCCCTCACATGCACAGATGGACACACACACTCATGCTCTCAAACTGCCCTCCCCTCCTTTGGAGAATTTGATCCCTGGAACTATTTGATATGGCGCTGCACTGTAGTTATCTAATCATTCTGGTTTTTTGCGAGGCCTAGTGGAAGCGGCAGCACAGCTGGCTTTTAGAGAAGAGACCCTGACTCATTACAGCAAGTTTGAGGTTACAAGGTTATAGGCCTCATTTTGAGGTTAGACCTGCTACGAGGTTCAAGCACAGCCTTCGACCCCTCCAACCCTCTTAAATCTCCTCTGAGAGCTCTGGAACTTCCATCCCTTTTTAATTCAACACAGAAAAATGAAAAACAAAGTACAATTATCAAGTAATCATAACATGCCTTTTCAACATTCCTTGCGAAAAAATGTAAACATCAGGCAGAGTGTGTCACAGAAAAAGAGCAAGAGGAAAGTTTATATACATAATACTGTCTTGCAATGGCATACAAAAGTGGAAAATTCTGCATATGACAATCTATAACGCGTTAAGAATGAAAGATGGTGTTCATTACATTGCTTCCAATATAACGCAATGTACCAAACAGCTAAAGGCTATGAAGTGCACGGGGCTATTCCACTTCTCCACGCCAACAAATTACATATTGATTTAAAAGCGGCTCGATAGCCATTTGCAATTTTTGAATTTGGATGCAGATATGAAACGTGCTAAATCTGATAACAGCAACAAACTGCTGCTGCTGCTGCTCGTGTCTGGAGAAACGAGCCTGACCTCCCGCTGCTGTCGGTTTTCGCTACCTGATGGTTTCATATTGTACCTTAAGCATGATACTGTTTGAAACATGTGATCCAATCAAACCGGGGAGTGGATGTTGATTGGTTTTACCAATTGAACGCTTGCTGTCGTAAAGTATGAACTCCATCAATGTGTGAAACCTTTTTGTTGCGGCTGCATCACGACACTGGAGACATCTCTTGCATCCCTTTGTTCATGTTTCCCTACAATTCAGAATTAAATTGATACATTTGAGATCTCCAATAGAATATTAAGTTCTGAGAGTACAACTCAGCACTGTAATGTGTATTTCTATTAATGGACCGACTAGTAATTCTGGCAAAGTAGCAGAGGTTAAGTTGTTGGAGTTGCTGTTCTACAGAAGTGGAAGCTATTTTTATCTCTTGTTCCATTTGGTTTGAGACACGATATCTGAAAGGAATGGGTATACAGTTTGGGAAAAATGCTTATTAAAGTTCTTGCTGAGAGTTGGATAAGAACACTTATAGCACTCCCATGTCAGTGCGGTCAGTGTGACGCCACCGTCATGAGGCAGTGTGCTTTGCTTAGTTCGTATACGTTTGTGAAAGGCGTGCACGCCAGCACCTCTACAGATAATTCATAAAGAAATTAAAACACTGTCATTTTATCAATGTCAACAAACAAATGTTGCTCTGGTTTTAGCTTTCAGACAGAAACAAGCTCACCGTTTCAGCTTGCTTCCTCTCTTTACGCTAAGCTAATCTAAGAGGCTAAGTGTGGCGTAGTGATCACCTATTTTTTAACTCTTAATAAAAAAAGTGGAAAGTGAATATTTTCCAAAATATCAATCTAAACAAATTCATTTTTTTCTAATAACAGTTACTCATTGTAAAGATTTGTTATTGTATTTCAAGTAGGACTAAGCTAATTATATGAAATGATCATAAAACATACAAAAAACTATTGTTAAAAAATTATAAATATTATTTATAGTTTATAATTAGTTAGCTTCATGGATGCTGGTGGATGATTTCTGCTGCATTTGTTTGAGTCAGACAAGATATTTTCCACTGTTGTTTAAGCTAAGCTATCAGGTTGCTTGTACTAGCTACGTATTTACTGTAGCAATTTCAAACTTTTCCTCTGACGCTTGCCAAGAAAGTGAAGCTTTTCCTTTAATTTAGGCTGAAGTAATCCCCTAACATCACAAGGGCGGCATGTCAAACCCTCTTAATCTTAAAACACTAATTTATTGAAGGAAAACTGGAAAAATTTGGGGGAATTCTACATAAATGTATTTCTCTGAGAAACAACTCAGAAGACACATCTGATTAAATTATCTGTTTAAGGACAATTGGATGTAGTTCTGACTTCTGACCACAAGCCCAAAATCAGTAAAACCAGATCCAGGGAAAATCAAACAGATCCACTTTTCTCCATTTTATGGAGAGAGCTGACACAAACAATTCTTCATTTACACAAAGCAACATTGCACAGACACCCATTTTACACCTTTTGGCATATAGAACATAGCATATTAAAATGTGTAATATTAAATTATCAGTACACTGAAAAAGGTTTTTGGATGGCACCAAGAAGCTCATAAGTTACACTTTAAAGACGACTGAATAGCATTTGGCCTTTAAATCCTATACCAAACTATTAGCTTAAACATGTGAACGGGAGTATAACAGACGCTGATGACAGCGTTCGGGTTTATCGTCGAGGCAAAGCTTTCTGTGGTCTACGTGTTCAGATGGAACCTTGCCTCTCGTTGATTTAACCACTGTACCAGGCTGTAAAATGGCCACAGTGAGTGTGTGCGAGCATGTGAAGTGAACAGTGCTCCACTGTCTTATAACAATACAAATGACTGCATGTGTTGAGAGACACTGTGTGTGTGCGCGTGTGTGTTTTACGAGTGTGTCGATATTTGTGTGTGTGTGTGTGTATGTGTGCATGCTCATGCCACCTCTGCCTCATTTACATAGATGCAATCACACCTAGCCTCTGCCACACATTTTTACACAGGCAGGAAAAAAAACCCTACAGTACTCTATACAGCGTTATGAAAATGACAAAGTACATAATACATTGCAAATATGCAATCCTACTGTGTATTTATGCTCTGCATATTACTTCCTGTTTATTATCAGATGCTGGAGCATGTGATGCGTACAGTCAGCCAGCCAGGCCGTCAGTGGTTCAGACCAAGTGGTTTGGCCTAGTGGGGAGCCGCGGGGCAGACAATGGCCGCACTGTGTGGCTGAAGTGCCTTTGGTGTCAATGACTCTGCCAGCAACTGAGACTGGCAGATCCAAAATGGCGGAGTGCAGAGAGACCTGCTGGTGCTTGTCATGCTTTAAACAGGGCAGTTTTGATCCCGTTTGGATGGAGCCATTCTTTGTGGCTTCATATTAGAGCTGGGAGGTTTAACATCGGGAATGCTTCGGCTAATCTCCTGGTATTTAGTTACATTCGTAAAGGTGAAGAGGACAATAGGAGAAGTGATGGTGGAACACTTTAAATAAAGTCCAAGAGTGTCTCTTTGGTCTTCTTGCTCCCTTAAATCCAGTTTGGCCATCCAGTTAATTTTCCAAAAATCCAGGATCCAGTTTCTGTAAAAAGAAAAATAAAAGTTGAACATTTCACACACTTTTACATAAGGCATTCGACACGTACACTTCTTTTATTCGAAATAGACGTAATAAATGCTTAAAAAGATAAAATGGGCAATCAGTACGTGAGCAGCATATGTAATAAGAGCAACAACAGGGAGAAAAAAGACACATGTAATAAACACTGTAACTTACTGTTATTGAGATGAGTGTTACACAGCTGTAGAGGGAGACTGACTCTGAGGAGGTGGGAAAAAAAGGAAAACAGATACAGTCACATTTTACATTCTGTGCAAAAGTGTGTGTGTGTGTGTGCGTGTGTTCCAACGCGTGCCTGTACGTGTGCACAGGCGTCAATCCTCCCTCTGTTGCTGAATATGTGCATATCGCTGTCTGTGTGTTTGCCCTATCTGTTTGGGCTGCATGTGTCCGTCTGTCTGTCAATCTGTTCCCAGCGCAGTCTGTTTGCCAATCTGTCATATTCTGTTTGCTAGATAAGGAGATTGAGAGAATGTGTGTATGTTTGTGTATGTGTGTGCACAGAGCAAATTCATTTAGACTCTACAACAGAGATGGCAGGCCCCTGTTGCTGTTTCCTTACAGCTGAGAATATGCATGCACTCTGTCTTCGCTTTACCGCCATACATAAACGATTTTACAGTTTGATGGACACGCACATGGAGTAGAAATCACCTCAGTGAAGCTCTATTAGTTTCCCCACAATGGCTTGAGTAGTCTCCGGCACACAAATGGCTGACATTTTTCTACATTCCTAGCAAACACCTGGCCTTTTTTGACCAATCACCAAGAACAAAAGTGTTTTAGAAAAGAAGTTGCGGAGTAAAGACATTTGTGCTGAAAAAACTCCAAAGCTTTTTATAAAAGCACACGAGGCTTTTAAATGCATCTCACTATAGAAGAACCATGCGTACTATGTCTTTGTTGAAGGGTGTGTTTTGTACCTTGATTAGAAAACAATTGTAGACACATTAAAGGACACGAGAGAGAGGGAATAAGAAAAGCACTTAAAACTGGGACTTTGCAGTTTGCAGTCAGTGTTTTAACCCTTAACCCACAGAGACGCCCCCTCGATAAGAATTTAGGGTTGTGACCACATTGGAAAAATGTTAAATTCGGTTCTGATTCCCTCACATGCACACTGCCATTACTTCAGTCTCATTGGTTGGTTATTTGTAGGCTAGTTAAGAACCAGTATAGACATATAAGAATAGACAACATTACATGTGACCTTTATTATTATTACTTTTTTTTCCCACAGTCTGACAAAGGTTCTTGGAAAACCTTCTACCCTTGAAAAACACCCTGTGGTCCCAGTGGGAAAGGAAAAAAAAACCTTCACTCCTCACTTCACATTCTTCCCATTTCAAATCTAAATTTAACTATGGAGAAGTATTGAGTAATTCCTTTGCATTCGCAGCCACTGGACTGCGTGACTTGGGAGAACATTTTTAACCCACCTGTGAGTAACTTGTTGATCCAGAGCTTCTCCTGGGGTCCCTCCCAGATGCAGGGGATCCCCCCTCCTTCTGACTGCCAACAGAGGACGAGTCTGAGCAACTACTGTGCACTGAGAGACAAAGACAGAGCGTGTGCAGTTATAGTTATATAATTATATTTTTCTCTCACTGCAAAGCAGGTGGCGGAATAGCAGGTTCAAACGCTGACACAAACCTCCATCTAGGCAGGATTTTACATCACTTTATTCTTTTTTGCCATGTGCATTGCATGTATGGATTGTATAGTGTATCATAATGTTTTCCTAAAATTAAAGATGGATGCAGGCTGGGTATGGGAGTCACAAAGACAGAGCAGTCAGAGTGAGAAAGCATTTTTCTCATCCTGTTCAATGAATTTCTAACACTGTGTTCTGTCCCAGAGGACAATTCATGCATTGAAATCCTGAGCTCCTGCACTCAATGAGACACCTGGTGAGCAGTATGTGCATTACACTGAGCTATGAATGGGAAATCACTTTGGCTCTAGGGCAGCAGCGGCCTTTCGAGACTGTATGGTGGGTCTGGAATCTGAAGAATTTTATAACAGATTGGGTGTTTTGAATTTGTTTATGTTTTAAGCTTGTCCACGGATCTTTTTATAGGAGTTTTTTTTTAGCCATGTTTGTGGTTTTATTTTGTGATCTTTGGTATGTTAGTGAGTAATTTCCTTCACTTTCAGGGAGATTTATAATTGTACTTAGTGTATTCAGCAGGGAACTGTCATGAACCTGTTGTTGATTTTAAGTGTCGGAGGACTGAGGGCTAATGCTGCTGGTGGCTTTAAATGAAAGAGAAATGAGGTTTGATTTCAAGTTTCCCTTGCACATTTTGGCATTTAACAGTTTTTTCATTTCATACTGCATCCTGAACATGAACATACTGATATTTGCAGTGAAGTTTGATAATATTAAAACTTCTGCAATCCAACTCTTGTTTAACAGCTCAAAAAGATTTCAGTGTTTATATAGTTTCTAAGAAAACAGAACTTAAATTCTTAGTTATTAAACCAGTTTTTTTATATTAACCATGAACATATAAAATGAAGCAGGTTAGCTTGTAGGAAAAAAAACCCACAGAAAAATAACGTCAGCACACAACTTCCCTTCAGCACTACAGTACTTTAGCCTCTTTCAGATCATTATTTTGATTTCTTGATTCTAAGCTTCATTGTATTAATTCTCTTTGACTGTAATATAATTTTAAAAAAGCTCTTAATCTTGTATATGCTGCACACAAAAATCAACATTAGCCACGTTTATCTCAATGAGATTTGCTTAGAAATTGGCGGAAACCAAAACAGAGCAAAAAGCAAAGTTAATATTGGAATTACATTTTTGTCATGGACAAAATGACACCACAGTATTAGTCGTGTTTTTATCTGGCCACAAATCAACCAGTTAACAGAGGATCAAATGATAAACAGTAAAAAACAGTAACTAAAAGAACTTAATTAGGTTGTTTGAAGCAATGAAACCTTTTATTCATGTAAAACAAAAACTTGACAAACCTTTTTGGTGCTTTAGTTACAGGGGGTTAGAGGGGATAGTTGTGATGTGATTTTATCATAGAAGAAGAAAAATCATGTTTCTACACTCAAGCATTTTGACTGTGCTACATATTCTCTCCAGGCATGTCACAGCTCTTCAAAATTTCTCAGTGTGAGACAAAAATCAAAAATTCATGGAATAGCCCAGGGGCTTGAGATTGGGGAAAAAAAAACATGTACCATGTTATTACCTTGTCACATGGGAGATGTACCTAGGACCCATTTTGTTTCCTGTCTGTATTCTCTTGGCCACCTCACTTTCATCTCAGAGAGCAGATTTGAACAGTCCACTAATCCAATCTTGTCACATAAAACCAGCCAACTTCCTGAAGACACAGTTTGAACTGAAAGATCCTTTAGGCTTTATATATTTGTAAGGTGAAAAATTAACCGATGGGATTCAGCTTATAACTTTTCTTCAGTTTTCAGTGTAAGTTACCTGTTGATATGTTTTTGCTTTTAGACACAAATTGGAGTCTTTACCACGGCAAAACCACGGCATACAAACATTTCCATTGCACATATTTAAAGAACCAGCTTTTCCTTTTTACTGCGCTGCTACCAGCAGATTAAGGCATCGCACACGTCCTGTGTTACAGATGCGTTTCTTTCTATAGCCTACCTCTGTCGAGACTGCAGGTGGAGTCCAGCTCGGAGCCTTGGGTCCCTGTGGCGTCCAGCAGCAGCTTACTGGAAACCCCCATACACAGTGACTCTTTCAGACACAACTCTGGGAGAGGAGAGACGGGAGAAGACAGAAGAATCACTGAAAAATATTCTTTCCACAATGTTTTTATAGAAAACACATACTAGTATTTGCAAGATATTATTATGTCATTATGATATAATGACATTATTTTTAGTTTCTGCCTTAATAACATGAGGAAAATCATTTGTCTGTTTGGAAAATATTGTTTGTTTTTTGACTGAAGAGAACATGACCATGAACACCCAGTAAAAGTCCAAAAAAAAGGGTTAGTGCCATTTCTATGGCAGCTGCAGTGCAATTTACCTGTTGCATAAATTTAGTCCACTACAGGACACACTGTATGGTTTTATGACTTTAAGTGTATAGAAAAGACAGGATATCCAGCTGTTCCTTATGTCTGGAAAGCTCAGTAGAAAATCAGTTGAAAAGTCAGACAGCAGACGGAAATGGTGCTGGTATTTTTCATGTGTACCAAAACTGACTAAAACTACCCCTACACTATATTTAGAGGTATTTCCACATGTTTTCAACCAATCTCCACATAATGTTGGGATTCAGATAAAGGATACAGTGGCCCTTTAACTTTGCAATGCACTTGGCCGTGTGCTCAGGGTGTGTTCCTGCTTTATAAGTAAGGAATGTCGTGAATGCATCCAGAAATACATTTGAAACAAGATTAGGACAATGTTTAAAGTGACCAAACTGAGACTGAGACTGAGTTCCAGAGAAATATTGTTTATTAACAACATTACGTTGCTGCAGCTGACTCATAGAAAAAATACTCCACATAATTAATATTACACCAGGACAACACTATTTGGCTTGTGATGGACAGTTACTTATATACACGAAAGTATGATTAGAGTATATGTGTATGCAAATATGTATCTGTGTGTGCGTGCTTACAGCCGTATAGATGTACACGCGAGTGAATATCCACAATACAAAACAACAGTTCTTTTAAAGATTTGGGCGTGTTTGTGGTTGCTAATGTAGCCTCAAGCTAGTAGCCTCAACCAGAAATGAGTTACGCCAAGTTATGCGAGATGAAGCAATTTATCGTGCTTAATGCAGCCTCTTTTCTGTATGCAGTAGTTGTCTGAAAGAAGCACAAAACTGTCACACTCTCCCCTGATAGTCTTCATGTTTTTGTGGATTTCAGAGAGAGACTCCACAGTTGAGGCCTCTGGTGTCAAAGGTCAGAATGTACCTGTGTTGTTGATGGCGTGTGTCCACAGCAGATGTGCAATATCGTGGGTCCAAGTCTCTTTGCCTTCCCTGTCCTGTGCTTGCAGTGTGATGCAGTCTCTGGTTCGAGGAGCCTGACGGACCCAAACCTCAAACTTCAGTCCGTCCTCACCAACACTCTGAGTCAGACCCATCTCACCCGTCTGCAGAGAGAAGAGGATAAAAAGGGTGAACAGCTTGAAATTGGAGTAGAACAAATGGAAGAAGAAAGAAGTAGGAAAAGGAAATAATAGACAATGACTTTAACTGCAGTGGGGAGTGAAAAGCAGAAAAGACAAAATAAAGTGTTGGAATTTCAGTCCTGTCATTAAGAGCGCAGCCAGGAAGAGTCACCACTTCATTTCCAGTTTGTCCAAGTTTGCTTTCAATTGAATCAGTGCAGAAAATGAATTCCTAAAACTCTTCAAACATAGCACTTGGGAGAGAGGGAGATAATGAAAATTGACAGAGAAGATTACACAGCGTGTGTGTGTGTGTGTGAGTGTGAATTAGACTGCTTCTGTTTGACGGCTGTCTACCTTCATGCTGTGTTTGTAGCTGTAGGTGGTGCGTCCCGGGCTGGGGCTCTTCTGTTTGGTGAAGATGACGACGTGTTGATAGAGGAAAACATTCCTTACACCTACTCTCTTCCTGCGAGCTCCTCCGCACACAGTCAGCTCGCCCTGGCGCACCAGCTCGCCACGCTCCGCCACGGGGATCTGAAATCACACATTACACAGACGCACAAACACAAATTAGTAGGATACACTTATCGTGGCTTCAAGCCTACACCCAAGGCCTTCATTTGCAACGATATCATCTTAATTTCTATCTTGAGAGGGCAATTTAGCCTTGACTTGTGTTAAAATGATGTTTCCCTTGCTTGTTGTTGCACTGGACAAAAAGCACAAAAACACTCAAAGCCAAAAAGTGCGGTTCTCCTGCTCTCAGGAGTGGACACAAATAAATTGTTCCACATTTAAAGGTCCTCATAGAGTTTATCACACATTTATGACCTGAAACGAGTCGTCACTGTCTTGTTTTTGGTGCTAAAACTTCCACCTACTCACAGTTACAGTTTGGAGCTCTGAGACATTTCAACTACAAAGACTGAAAAAGTTTTATCCTCAGTACAATAAAGAAAAGGACAAAGCAGTCTTATTACACGGTGCCTTGCATGGTGACATATTGTCTCTTCCCAAGGCTGCTTCATTCTGTTGGATCTTTGCTCTAATTGGCCAGCTGACTCATGCCTTTTGGAAAAAAGGGACTTTATTGTTCACGTCTGTTACAAGGCTGAGACTTTGTGATGATGTTGTGACTCCTACCAGAGACAGATAAAGGTTGATAAAAGTTGGATATTATGTAAAGCTCCTTAAGAACCTACAAAGCCACAAAATAATAGGGCAACGTAAACAATACATTTCTCAACCATAACCACGCTGACAGTAAAAGTAAAAGCACTCATACTTTATCAGCAACTGATGACACAAAACTTTATTTTTAATCCTCTAGTGATGTGTGGGTCATACAAGTAGATGCTTCACACACATTATGAACACCCACCTCCACACCCACCCATACACACACACACACACACACACACACCTGCACTTACAGGCGTTTCACTTGGAGAGCTGTTGCAGCGCAATTTGAAGTAGCTCAATAGGAGTGTTTGTGCTGCGGTAACGTCCCCCCCCCCTCGCTCGCTCGCTCGAAAGGCGAAGGAGAGGAGGTCGTGTGTGGGAGTCAAACGTTTGTCACGACTAGCTCGGAGTAATACTGCTGTGTCAGAGAAGCACAATATAGGGCAAGTGGACATGGTGTTTTCTGACTTTTTGAAAAAGGTTAAAGCAAATTCACACCATTAATAGAGGCACAAACGTTTGTTCACAGTTATGTAAGAAAACTGTACTTCCTTGTGCTTCCTTCCTGTTTTTTGTTTGCTACTTTTGCATTTTGGTTGAATAGTGTGACATTTCCATTGAAATACATCAGTTCTTCCTAATGCACAACCCCGCTGAACAAGGTAGAAAACATGGCAGGAAATACAAATAAGCTTCCGCTAATGCACTTCAAATTAGTCCCTTGCAGTAGATTTTAAGCATAGAGTAACTTCATAATAAATACACATACACAAAATGCCATAACAATTCCGTCTCTTCCACCAGCCTGACCTCATCAAGATGAGTTATTTTTCCCCCCTCTGAGAAAAGAAAGTGGGACTTGATTCACAGTTGCAGAATCACAAACTGGGACAGGCGTTCTCACCGGACATCCGACGATGAGGTCACTGGCCCTGAGGTCCTCGCCGTGCCGCTGGGTATGTCTCAGGATCGAGAGGGCAGAGTCTGAGGCAGGGTTAAGTCCACCCAGCTCCTCCAGGGCCTCGCAGTACTGCTCCAGTCTCTGAATGGGAGCCTGAAGACAGTGAGGAAATGCCAGAGGGGAGATGGGGGAGGCTGCAGGCAGTTTGGACTGCAACAGGGGGGGAGAAAAGGACAAAGAAATGTTAAAACCTGTTGCTTCCTTTGGGGTGACCATCATTCACATAGTGGAGATGACTCTGTTGTAGTTTTGTCCAAATAATCAATGAATGCAGCATAAAACATTCAAATTATCAGAATGCACTTTGTGTCCAAGATTGGTCTAATTGCATCTTTACTTTTTTGTTTGCTTGACTTACAGTCTTAAACCTTTCATAATAATTATTGCTCACATCAGGTTGGTTTTTAGGGAAATGTTCTAAAGACTTGGATACCATTGATCAGTCCACTGAAGTGTCCGATAAATGTTTTGTGATTTACTTACTTTGACACAGAAACCATTTTAAATTAATGAAAAAGAAGTTTTATTATTTTAAAAAACTACACTGAACCCTTTTGCAGTTGATTTTGGCTTTGGCATGCCAAAGACTAAATGCGTTGGCATGCTCAGTCTGCTGATAATTAATTGCTGTTGTTGATTGTTGTGGAATGATTTCCCTTAGCTCTGATTTGAACTGTGTAAGTATTTATTGTATCTTGTTATGATTAATTTTTTATTGACTAATTTTCCTCTGATTGATTATTTGTGTTAATTGAGTAACTGCTTGTTGTTGATTGGTGGTTGTGGCTTCCTACTTCTTTCTAGGTTAGGCTGATTGTGGACTGAGCCCTTAGAGACACTTAAAACATGTCCCAGTAACCTGCACAACTATTTTTGATTATTACATGACATTTAGGTTAAACTTGATGACGAGAACAGGTTAACATCTATGCTTACATATTATCTTGTTTTCTATTTATGGTGCAGAGGTCTTTTGGTCTGCTACAATTACACTTCAGTCCCGTGCAATCAGGATAATTATTGTTTTGGTTATTATGTCTTGAAGTTACAAAGAGCCAAGCTTGATTTTACAATTGTTATTGGTCAAAAATACAAATATAGTACAGCCATAATGACATTTCAATATTTCGTCTCAAAACCACATTCTCCATCTGGTCTTCCTTCTAATCACAGAGACCATGAGAAAGTAGCCATATGTGGTATTTCTGTCTTCGCTGGCGTAAAAATCATCACCACGTGATTATCATCTTCATGTCGCCTGAACACCAGTTTAATGTCTATCACCATCATGATAACCATAAAGCCTCCCGCAGCCATAACCCATAATGTGTTCAAGCCATTTCCAAGCTCCTGCGGGATGTGACATGCGCCCACTCTGCCGCCTGCTGGTGGCTTCATATAAACGCTGCTTAATGTGACATTTAATAACTGCAGCCTCAGAGATCTTAAGCGCTGTGATCTCTCCTTATAAAGTCCTCTTTGTAATCTCACAATGCTGTTGATGTATTAGTTTTAGTTAATTGTAGCTTGCAAGCTCAAATTACTTTCTCTATAATCCACCTTTAATTGGCTTTTCTAGTGTACATTAAACACGTAATTAGCTTTACTGTATACAGCTCATTTTTAATTGCTGCCACTGCTGAATAAAGCAGCTTTAATTGGTTTGTGCTTGTGATGTGCTCTTAAATGACTCATAATGATGTTCGCACAGTGTGGTTTAACAGATTTTCGAAAAAGAAAATAACCACATAAAATGTTATTTTATTGAGAGATACTTTTGGAAAAGTCATCTTAACGCAAAGCATCTTGTAGAATCTCTTTGAACAAAACAAGCTGATGTTTTTGACATTCTTTTTTATTAGACACCAGCTCCACGACAAATCTTACCTTGAAGAAGTCGGCAGCCTGTGTCACCAGAGGAGTGTCCAGCTCTGGTTTATTCCTGATATAGTGGGAATACTGCAGAAACTGTTCCCGCTGTGTGGGAAGGAGGGTGAGAGAACACAAGGTGAGTTTATGAAATATAACGAAAGAAATAAAATAAAAGAAATATATAAAGCCCACCGAAGCCAAAGAAAATTTGTTATTTTAACCAAATGGGTCTTTAGTTTAGTGCATCACAAAGTTAAACTGCATAAGTTTTGTATGATGATGGTGCTGTATGAAGACTTTCAGTATTGTTAAAACAATATACCTCCCCAGACCGAAAAAATCTATATTTTTATCTGGAATGACCTGAGATGGGCAAATTGGGATTTGGTGGAACTGCACCTTAAACAATCTATAAAATCTAGCTTGTGGTCCCAGTGGCCAAACAGAAGATAAAAACAGCCTGTTGTAACAAACAAACTCACTGAACCTACGTATTTGCTGAAGCAGTCCTGTTGCAGTAAGCTTTGCACAAGAGCACCCTCCATGGCTGGGAGCAGGCTCTGCGAGTGAAAGGTGCTGAGGGTGCTCCAGCTGGGGAAGAGGGTGTCTGCTTTCCCCCTGATGGAGGCTGGGGTGTCTGAGAGCTCCAGTAACGGGAGGTATGTCTCTTCTACCCCCTTTAACACAGTGACGTACTGTCTTTCCGAGCTCAGCATCCTACACCAGAGCAGGTACAGCTTACTGTGGGATGGACGGGAAGAAGCGAGAAATGAAACCGTTAAACGGGAAAATGGTACATTTGCAAAAGAGAAACAAGTGTGGGGAAAAGAGGAGTGGGAGTGAAGAGGATGTGGGAGTGAGTACAGCAGTAGAGATCAAATAGTTAGCAATGATAAAATGATCTAAAATTGCATGCTGACTGATAAAATCATGGTCAAATAGACTTCACATGTACTTAAATTATCCCAGCCTCTCTCTTTCATCTGAGCCTGTTCTGCAGCTCAAAATCAAACAAAACACACCTCTGAGCAGTTGAACCCGCCCTGTCTGTTCCCGTGTCCCTCTCAGTCCTCCCCAGCAGCACGTGTTGCCGTGGTGATCCCGTGTGATCCACCACCTCTTTGCTGCTGACTTCCACTCCTCGGATCAGCACCCCACCAGCGCCTCCTCCTCCGCTGCCCCATCCAGGGATAGCCGCAGCCATGCCAGTGGTGATAACCGGGTCTGCCAACGTTCGTCTCCCCAGCCAGGACATGGGGGAGTTACGGTTTGCGCCACAAACTGGGGATTCTGCAGGTTTGGGGGTGGCTGTGCCTTTTCGGGGGGCCAACAAAGCCTGGAGGTCAAAGCTCGGATGCCGTTTTCTGGGTGGCTTAGGTGGGAGTGGGGTATCTGTGGGCTGGAAGGAGATGGACATCGGCATACACTTAGCAACTAGACTTGACAGATAAAAGGTAAACCAACAATGCATTGTCAGCCGTAAAAAGTTTTTAAAGTTCTGATTTTTTTTTTTTTTTTTTCTGGCCAATGTGGAGCAGAACTGAACTCTACATTGGCACATTTTCACCACAGTTGTCTCTTGCTCCAGAAAGCAGCAGGTCTGAAGAAAATAGGAGTTAGGGAACCAAAACAAGAAGCTGAAAGGTGCTAATAAAAACTAAGTTAAGGGAAAATACTAATTGAGGTAAATTACCACAAACAATTGCAACAAGGTTTCATGTTACTGGATTTTCAGGTAAAATACATTCAGTCTTTTGTCACTTCAGTTCATCAACATTTTTTTCTTCTATTATTATTAAGGAAAATTTACATTTTATGAGTCAACCCATCTCAAAAGAGATTATTTTTAAATGTTGTTGTTCTTTTAACAGAGGACAACTGGACCCTTAAAGTCAATGCTGCACCCCTGAGAATTCCTTCAGTAGCCTTCTAGGGATTTCTAGAAAATAAAACTTTTTACTGATAATATGTTATAATCCAAACCAGTTTGTCATTTCAGAACTACAATGAAAGGATAACAACCTGTTGCAAATGCACTTACATAATTTGCTAAGGGACAATATAAATAATTGCATTTCATTCCATCCTGCATGACAGCGGAATTGAATGAAGACCATTATCATATCGATGATACTGTAACAAACAAGAAAAATATGACACATTCATGGCAAAACAAAATGCAAACTCACGCTTTTCTTAGCTGGATTGAGGAGGTTTTGCAGGAACTTCCCTCCTCCAGCTCCTCCTGTTGCTCCTCCACTTCCTCCCCCTGCTCCATCCTTCTTGTTCCCTTTGTCCTCTCCTATCTTCAATGTGGAGCAGGTCTGTGGTCTGAAAAGCGATGCCAGGGATCCCCAGGACTGCAGCCCCCCTTCTCCCCCGCCAGCTCCCAGCCCCCAGTCGCCCTCTCCCTCGGGACCCATCAGGTCCCACAGGCTGCTGGCTGAAGTTGTCTTGGGCTTCCCCTGGCCCTGTCCCTGGGTTCTGTCAGACTGGAGGAAGCGTGGTTTGACCTGCGCGACAGTCCGCTGGTAGCGCTCTACTGTCTGAGTCCAGAGGTCTAGCAGGGCCCCGCCACCGAGTTCCATGGCCAAAGCCCGAGCATCCTGGAAACGGGATGGGGGGATGGGAGGGAGGGAGGCAAGAGGGCAGGTAGAAGAAGAAGAAGAAGACGTGGAGGAGACGGCATCGCACCACTGGCTGGCCTGCACAGGAGACAAGTGATGAAGATTTTAAACGCTATTGTTTTTTCATAAATTCCTGTGTGCAGCAATTCGCCTCCTGTGCTGCTTTACCTCAGTCAGTGTGGACAGCAGCCTCTGTGTGTTATCCAGGGTGGTCCAGCAGTCAGACAGACAGTGGGACATGTCTCTCAGCTTCTCCCTGACAGGAGGCAGCCTGATCTGGACGTCACTTAGTCCTGCCCAGTCCAGCTCACACCAGCCCTCCAAATCACTGAGCACTGCCAGCGTCTCACTGTGCAGTTCCTAAGGGATTCAGGAATATCCACTGTGAGCTCTTTGCCTAAAGCATTTAGTGTGGAAGCCAGACAAGATACACTTGGGAAATCATGAATGGAATAATGGCCCTTTAACTGTCCCTGCTGGGAATATGCTGACTTCAATATTAGCCTGTATCCACAAGAAACACACACACACACACACACACACATATAAAACCACAGGACAGCAAAGTAGGCTAAAACCACATCTGTTTACATTTGAAACCTTTAGTTTTTACATTCTGAAATCCCTCGGTAAGTAACAGAGAGTAATATGTGCACAGTAGCTTAAGGATCCTATGGGATTAGTAGACTAATAGGACTTTTAGTCTATGAGTTGTGACAGGAGGATTATTGTTTTAATGTAAGATAATAAAGAGCCTAAACATGCTGTGAAACCAAACCTTCTCCATTCTGTCCAGAACTGAGAAAGAAAACCTCAACTGAAATCATTCTGTTTATAAATGTAAACTGCTAAAAATGAATCCAGCTCCAAATCGACAGGCAATTAACTCTGTTTGCTTGAGACAAGGATGATTGAGAAAAACAAAACAGTTTTTATTTAAGTAATATTTCTGGGTTTTTCATACAAACCCAGCTTAACAAAAGCTGTAGTCACATGGACATCTTTACTTTAAATCATTCTGACCAGAGATTCTAACTGTTTACATGAATGAGTGGATGTGAATTTACATGCTCAACGCATTTAATCAGAATCTAACTTGTGTGAAGAATAATTTTAAAGAAGAACAAGTTTCAGTTTGAATAGAAGAAGCCCAAGATAGACTCACGTCGTGCCATGGGAACAATATTTGCATTTCTGCAGTTCAATCTAATTAGGCAGCAAACTCAGAAGCACAGATTGCTGCTGCAACTTTTAAACTGGAGGAGAGAAGAAGAGTCTCACAGCTCATCAAGAGTGAAAGAATAAAACAATATATAAAAAACGTGACGAGTCAAAACCCCGAGAGGGACAAACATGCACAGAAAGAATAAATATAGCTCAGATAGAATGTTTACATGGTTACAGTGTTCCAGATGATTGGATTATGTAAGGTTTAGACCAGTCCTGCCATTCAGATTAAACATTTATTCTGATCAAGCCAGTCTCTTCTCAATGAGCTGGTTACATGATGCCTTTTTACTCTGATTATTAGTGGAATATTTGGTTCCAAGTAAACACAGCTAGTAACAAAAAGTGAGGCTGAGAGGGTTCAGCACTGTGAATGTTTTATCCACAAGATGGACGTACGTTACAAATTACAGGCTGAAACCCACAACCACACAACACACACACACACACAAACAGTGGGCATCATAGATCAAGGGAAACTCTATGAAGGACAGCACTGAAACACAGCATTTGGCAGAAGAGCAAAGGAAATCCGCACCGTACCGTAGTCAGGCTTTAAACCTGCAATGGCTGATTTTGCTCACTTGGTGGCAGTGAAAAAACTGTGAACACCTTTTTCACATTGTCATAGGGAATAATGGTAAATACATGTAACAACGGTGCAAGTACAAAAGAGTTAATAAGATACTTAAGTATTTCAGTGAAATCATGATCCACCACAATCTAGTGGTTAAATCAATAGAAATCTCAGCAAAACACGTAGCAGCATTACATTTTTATCACTTATGAATTCAGCTATAGGTTTGTTTGAGAACCAGTGTGTTTGTTCAAATTTGCTTTAAATGTAACATGTGTTCACTTTTTGTGAGATTATAAATATTTAGAACAATATAAATTATTGTAGTTGTTGTCATTTGACATAGGGCTTTCTAAAGCGACTTACTGAAGAGGTTCAAAGCGAAGTCAGGCCGAAGACATTAAAAGCGAGATGTAATGAGAAGAAACAATTGGGTTGCATGAGGCACCAGTGCTGGGTTATGGTGAAAGTGGTGCCGTGTGCAGGTGTCTACATATGATTCTTGATACAAAACATGATACAAAACATATATTCTAACATGAAAATAACACAAGAACAATTATCTGTATGTTTATAATGTATCATGCACTTTTTTGGAGTGATTGCATGAGTGAGCGTATGCAAACAAACATAAACACATGCCTATGCTGTAAAAAATATTAATAATCAAATATGAAAAACTAATTCTGAATCTCCCAAAAATGAAGCACTGAACACTCACATTGGCTGATTCTCTGAATGTTTTAAACTTCTGCTGTTTGAGCGAAAGTCTGCTGAGCGACAGAGGAGGATCCTTGTAGTCGTCCAACTGTGACTGGACTTGCTCAATCTCCTTATCACACTGTGGAATGAAGTTGCAGGAGAAAGGGGTGAGAGGAGGACACAACACGTTACTGTACGCGGGGGACAAGCGAGAGAGATGAGGGGAGAGAAACACAGCTGAGGAACTGAGAAATTTACAAGAAGCACAAAGAAATCTGGGTTAATGAGAGAAGATGCAAGGCGCTGTGTGAGACAACAAACGAGTAGAGAAAAAGCTCATTTTAGAGAAAACTCCCAGCTCACAAAGGAATCACTAAAGAGGGAGTTTCCACCCAGTCCCTGGTAGGAACAATAGAGAGGACGGGTGTGTTCAAAGCAGTAAAAGTCATTACTGAACGACTAATATAATCTTTACACCAAAAACTTTGTAAAACAAGCACAAAAATACATGATGTTTTTTCCACGACAATCCTACAGTTGTATGTTTATTTGTATGTTTTTAAAGTTCCAGAGTTTGGAGACACAAGAACATACAGTGATTAATGTAATGAGAATAAAATCGGACTCATCTCCTCCCTCACGCACCTTCTCCAGTTTGTCCACCAGCCGTGACAGACGTCCCAGAGCTTCCAGATCGCGACCTCTCTTATTGGACACCTGAACGAGCCTATGGAGGGCGTCGTCCACGCTGTCGTAGAGTTTAGAGGTCTCAGCCAGAGCAGAGCTGACAGGGCGACAAGTCAAAAATGACCAGGCTCACTTTGTCATCAAAAATCTGTCTTAGCCAAAAATCACACATGCAGGCTCGTAGCAAACATGTAATTATGGAAAACAGACAGAACTGCAGAGCAACTGTTTGACCAAATCAGCCTTTCCTCGTATTTGGCCTCATTCTTGTGCAGAATGAGCCAAAATCATTAGAGGATAGAAAGAACAGCTACGAATACACGTTCAGATCTAGTCAGATCTTAGATCAGCTTTAAGCTCTATTCCGGCACAAACAAACAGCTCTGCATTGCTCAGCGCCCCATTTGATTGTAACTTCCTGCTCTCTTTCAGCTGGTTTTAATTTTTTCTGCTAAAACCAAACAACTTTGTTTTCCCGATGAGGAATATTTTTAACCTATAACTCATCTTGACAAAATAATCCTTCAATCAAACACCAGAGACCAGGAAGTGGATGAGGACATGCACATTCCTTCCCTGGCCCTTAAGAAAGGCTGCTTGTGTAAGGTGGTTTCTGTATGTCTGGGAGTTTTGTTAAAAATGTGTTCTGCATTTCATGGTTCATTTTTATCTTAAAAAAGCCTGTATCTAATGTACAGTGCAACTGTATGTGATCTGATTAGCATTTAAACAGGAAGAAAAAGGCTACTGTTTCCCAAGTGATGATATGATAACTCAATCTGCAGTTACTACAGTACTCTAGTACAAAGTATTTTATTTAATTTCTTCCTATAATGTTGATCCACTCCTTCATGGACGATCCATTGGCCGAGCACATTAACTTGTAACGTTGTGTTACATTGTGCATTTTGCTTTATATCACCAGGTTTGGTTCAATCTGACAACTTCGGAAACAACAACCATTCAAATTCTAGTGCAGTAAACAATCAGGCTTTGGCTACCTGCAGTCTGGTGACTTCTGTGCCAGTCCTGATGCACTATTGTTCAGTCCTGCGAGCCAGGCCCCACCCCTCTGCTGCAGTTCAGTTAGACGCTGGTCAGCCAGGACGCAGCCCATGAGCTGTCTGTGTTTGTCGATGCTCAGAGGGACTGCCTGAAGAAGAACAACCTTCTTATTCAAGTTGCTGTGGAGCTTTGGCCTATTGTTTCACAGCCACATTACAATTGTGTGTCACCAAATCAGTGACAAACAGCCAAGGAAGGAGTTAAGAACATATGAGGGCAGCATTCTGTACCTTGATGTTGTCTGGCATTGGCTCAGAGTCCATGGACTGCAGTGCTTCTCCCAGCAGTGAGAGGGCGCTCTCACAGCGCTCAGTCAGGCTCTCCAGACTCTAATGGGGAGGGGGGGGTGTACAATTTAAATGACTGCAGTTGAAATGAGCATAATTATTCTTCAAATTAGATGAATATATACATATTAAAGACAGAAAAGGACAGAGGAGGACATTGTGTGAAAACCTTTCACTCACTTCCTGTGCATGAGAAAGGTCAGAGAAATTGCAGAGCACAGGAAAATGTTTTCATCTGTTTGGATAAAGGAACGTAAACTCTCTTGAAAAAAGTCATTGAGGCTCATTAAGAGTCTTATTAGAGCGTTTTTTTTCCTTTGTTTATCATAGAACAAATACTTTTCCCCTTTGCAAACTTTCTTTCTTTCTCCCAACTTATAGCCCATTGTGTTTTATTAATCCATAGTCATTACATACTATTAGCTATAGACCAAAACAGGAAAATCACAGTCACTGAAAGAATACATGAGCTTGTCTACCATGTCGTCTGAAACATCAGGAGGTGAATTTAACTTAACTTAACTTTAAAAACTAATCTGTCCTAGAATTACAAGTACCAGTAATGAAATGGAGAACAATTTTTCACAATAAAACTAGAATATGCTGAAAGGGTTTGCTCTGACCCCAAAATCCAATAAGAATGATCAACATGATTGTACATTTAGGGAAAATTTTAAGGAAAAGAAAGAAAAAAAAAAACAAGTTCTCACTAGTCTGAAGGCCAGCCAGTCTGAGTGACAGTGGGTGAAGTCTCCATCCATCTCTTTGGGAAGCTGCTGTTTATCGACATATTGTTGAAGGACCCCTGTTCCTCGTACTATGTGTATCTAAACAGGCCAGCATAAGAAAAATTAAGCCAAAAAAAAAAAAAATGGGCAGGAAATAAGAAAATAGGTCAAGAAACAACAGGAAAGGGGAATGTTTACAAAAACTGACTCTTACATAATTAGGAAAAAACACAAGATATGAGGAGATCATGCTGAGACCAAACAAGCTCTTATCTCAGTTTGTAGTCTTTGCAAATGATTTAATACTTAGCAAGTGATATTTTGCACTTGTGGCCTCCTCCTTCAGGATTCTGACTGCTTAGTGCTTTTTTCCGCTTTCTTCAAAAAAAAACCTGAGAAAGTACTTGCTCGTATTACACACCCGTCATCTTAATTTATTAGCAGGAATAAAGGCAATTACTACCAAACAGCACAACGGGCTGAGAAATACAGGGCGTCGTGCCACCAGCTGTTTTTTCTAGCAGTGTTAACATCTTTTTCTGTGGGATACGGGATTTCCTTTTGACATGCTAAGCTCTACTCCTGCCAGATTAAAATACAAAACACATGGCAGAAAGATTTCTACGGATCGATGCAAAGCAAAAAGCTGAATTACTGGTAAAGTCTAATATACAGTAAAAACTGAATGGAAAGTAGGCTCGAGCACAATGTGACAGTGCACTCAGATTAAAAGCATCTGACACTGATCAAATCTTAGCACGAAAGAAAGTTTCAGTTTTTCCACATTATTGTGCCTTTGAATTTTTTCTATTATGACTTTATTTTAGGTTTCAAAAATTCGTTCTATTAAGACAGTTCTGCAAACAGAACCAAAAGGACACAAACATGAGATTAGAATAAGATCACCTCTGTTCTTTCCAGATTATGTGAAGGGGCTTCTTGCTGCTCCTCCACTAAAATCAGAACAGATCCGAGACCACCAGGAACAAGCACCTGGAACCCACGGGAAGGCATATGGCATATCAGAAAGATCATAAAGTGCACAAGCAAATATTTAGCACATTTGGCGAAACAATGTTTTTTTTTTTCCCCTCTCCCACCTGGAACTGTTTAAGTGCAGAGAGGCACAGTGGAGAGGGTGGAGAGCGTCTGCTGTCCATTAACACCGTAAGACCTTTTTCTTTGGCTGCAGGCCTGGTGACAAAGGATGGAGGGAGGTGGATGTAGTTTTACAACAGCAGCAAACAGAAGTAAAAGATGAGATGCCCACGACCTTTACTGCCTGATACTTTGACAGTCTCAAAAACTAATTTAAGAGCATTATGAATAAATGTTGTAACCACTAAATTGCTCTAAAGGGCAGTAATGGGCCATTTACATTTTTAGACCCCGGTCATGTAGTTTTTATTTAAACGTGTTATGCATATCACACGAGTGCTGATTGATAACCTAGCCAGCTCAGACTTCTTTATTGCATGACTTTGGAACTGTTTATTTTGTTTCCTCAATTGTCCTGGATCAAATGATCCTATTAAAAGTTACTAAAACCATCCAGCCACTAAATTCAGCAATTTTACCGAGTGATTTTGTAGTAGCAAGCCAGGACCTGGGCCATCTCCTCATCACAGAAACCTTCCTCCGTTGCATCTGTCTCTGTGAGAACCAGAGCACGTCCCAACCTGTCCACTGTACCTGTGGTTAGAAAGCATCAGGGGAAACACAAAGTTTAGTGAGGAGCCCAGAAGTAAGTAATAACGTCTGTGTTTCTGTTTGGTATATATATTTACATCATTATCTAATCATATTCTTTTTTTCGGTTATATATGTTTACATTTACAAATATCGACCATTGAGTATTTGTGATAATTAAGAGCAGAGCAGTAGAGAGTACCTATGTCTGACATTACTAGGTTATTCATAGAGGCAACTTCTAAACCCATATCACTGAAGTATCGTATGACTTTGAAGCGTCATCACATGTGGCCACATTATTGTGGTAATAATGGATACAGAACTACTAGGTCCACTGGACAACACCAAAAAACAACCATGAAAACATCAGCAACGTCTAAGGCTTCATGCTGGCAAATTAGTCAACACACCAGAAGACACAGTAACTTGCCTGTCAACTTCAACTTCCCTGACTGGACAAGCTCTGTGTCCAGATCTCTCAGCCACGGAGGATCTTTAGATGTAACATCATTTAGTTGGTCGGGACATGTCTTTTCTGTCCCCTCGTCTGCATGATTAAATAACGACGCACCCGATTGACCGTTACACACAGGCAAGGACTGAGATTCCGTTTCTGTTGAGAGATACATAAGTTAAAGAATACACTATAGGTGTACTTTGGGGCATTAATGGTGTAATATTCATGGGAATAATGTCTCCAGACCTTTGCTGGTCTTCTTTGTGTTCTCTGTCCCATCGTTCATTTTGATGGGCGCTCCATCACATTCATCAGCCTGTTGCTTTTGCTCCGATTGGTTCTCCTCCATGATTGGATTCTTTGTTACAGTAGAGCAGATGGCGGGGCTTGTTTGAAGAGCTTTGCTCTGTGCTTTGGTGCCCTTTTGGTGTGTACGCCCTCCAGACCTAGCCCTCCCTCTGGCCCCTTTTCCCTTCCTTTTCCTCCTAAACACAAAGCACAGAAAGATCTAAATGTGGTACAGCACAAATATATTAATTATGTTGTTCAGCCAACACATTCTTCAGAATATCTTTTGTGTCGGCTACTTTAGGCCAATATGTGTGAAAGTTTGGAACAACCCGTACCTTGTTCACAGAGGTTGCACCTAAGTGATACGGATCTGCACTTTCATATGTAAGTGTGGAATGGAAGACAAATAAGATGAAAGTGTAAATAGTAAGAAATAAATCGCTACCTTGGTGCTCTGAATCCCGCAGTTTTAACTTTCTTTCCCCTTGGACACACTCTGTCCTCTTTGTTTCCTTTATCCCTTTCCTCTGTCTCCTTTGAGTTGGATGAACTCCTAATGTTAGAACCACTTTCTCCGCTTTCTGAAACTCCGGTGAATGGTCTCTCTGGTGCATCTGATGTTGGTGTGGTGGCATTACTGTCTCCACTCAGTGGTTTATCAGTATCCTCAAAAACAGAGTCTGAATGGGATCCATGATCTGAGTGGCCCTCTATAACATGCCCAGCAATGGCATTTGTAAGGTTGTGGATTTCATTTTTGACCAAACCATCTCGACTCTCTGAGTCTTTACTTCCTGTGGACATCTTTGCATGGCTGCGTAAGGCCATTACTATCTCTCTCCCTGCCCACACCTGGTCTCCTCTCTTTGAATGAGCCATCAAAATAAAGTTGGCAGCTTTCTAGGCCCCCAGAGTCTCTGTTTGATTTATCCCCTTCATCAGAATCTGGTACAGATGAGGAGTATGACCGCATCCCTCTGCCACTTTGGGTGACTCCTGGTGGAGGGCAAGGTGGTAGCCTGTTGCCTTTGGAAGTCACATCAGAGTCTCCTTTGGCACCAAGGACAGCCCGAAAACTTCCCGACCTTTCCATTCTTCCATTTCCCCAAGCTTTCCCCCTGCGGATTTTAATGGCTTTACCTCTTCTGCACAGAGGCAATGTCTTGGTTTTACAGATCCCATGCATTTCCAGGTACCGCTGCCTAGGGTCAACCCCTCCATCAGGACCCCCTCTTGGCTCCAACAGCTCTACATAGTCCCCGTCAAACTGATTGTGCCTTGCTGTCCGCCCAAGCCCATCTTCACTGCACCTTCTCTGGGACAGTGCAGCCTCAGAGTCCAGACCATCTGGTGGTAAACCATCATCTTCCTCTTCATCCCAGGACCAGGAGTCCAGCTCACCAGAGGATGAGCCACCCCAACCCCCAAGACTGCTGCCCCCTTCGCTAGGTAGGCGGTTGGATATGGTGCCGTCGTTGTTGGACATCAGGCCCACCTCATCAGATGGATCATGGATAAATTTTGGGTAGACAACCTCCTTCCATGGAAGCCGAACCACACCATCACATGTACTGACCAGGCAAGTGTCGAGCCCTCCTCCAACTATGCAAAGTTGGGATGAGACAAAGGTTATGTTGATTTCATGCATTTATTTAGGGTATACATTAGCAGATATCCTGCTTGTCCCTAAAGTTCAGTGAGTTCCTAGGCTTGATCAGATATGTATTATAAACATATGTTTTTATTGTGATGGCTTTTTGAGAAATGATTGTCCATGTTTTCTTGTGCTTTATGAAGTAAAATTGCCAGACACCTTTTCCTACCTTCTCTCTTGTGCCACGTTCTTTGTTTATGCTATGCAGCCATTCAGTGGTGAACACAAGTGGGTGCTGTGACTCAAGTACTAAGATTTCCTGAACAGTACGACCTCCTGGAGCAAGACATTTAAGGGCCAACCGGGGGCAGCGCGTAGAGAAGGGCACCACCTGCAGGTAGAAGTCATTACAGCGCAGGAGCCTCCAGTCCAAGGTGGAGAGCTGGACGACCACCTTCTCGCCCAGACAAAGTGGCCAGCCGGAGTGAAGGAACAAGCAACCAAGGTACTGAGACTGACATAAGAGAAAGAAGAAAGGAAGATCAATGGTGAGTTAAAGTATTTTTTAAAGTAACTTTAAAAAAGTAACTAAAGTAACTTAAAAAAGATTGAATAAATAAAATCTTGTCTGCCAAGTCTTCTTTCTGTTCTGTACCTGAATTAGTTGTGTGGCGTATTTACAACCCTATAGAAATCTGGGTCTCCTCCTGCCAAAACCTACTCTTTTTAACACTCACATACAATCTTGTTTTCCCACTGACGAACGGTAGCCCACATGAGCCAGTTGGAACCTGTGTTTGGCTTAGTTGTTTTGATGAGTCAAATTTCTAAAACTGATACCAGACCAGTCAACAGTATTCATCAGCTCTGGCCGAATGCCACTGCCACATTCAAATGTGAAACATGTGACTCACACTGTTTTCTAGTGTGTAAAAGCGCTTAGCTTGCATGACAGCCCGAGAAGTCCATAGCCAGACAGAAACACCCAGATGACCAACAACTGCTAAAAGAGCTAAAACACTCCACTGTTTCCAAGGGGAAATAAACAACAAGCAGCTCTGCATGGAAATCCATCTAAGCACATAACAATGGCACATCCCTCAAGAACTATTTCAAATTAGGTGAAGGAGAGTTGGCACCTAATGCTACTCTGTGCACCATTAATCAACAGATCTCTTTAGGATAAACAACTTAATCCAAACACTATTCCCACCTTAATCAGTGCTGTGTCAGATCTATATCCCCATTCTCATAGTCTGAGGGTAGAGGCTCATCCACAGCCTCTTTCTGCTGTTCCCAGTCACGTCTAATCGACTGACACGGGGCTGCTCCCTCCCCCCTCTGTGCCCTCCAGACTCATGAGACGTGATCAAATTATATTCCTTATCGACTTCTCCTCCACCTTCCCTTTTTTACCTCTCTTTCTTTTAAGGCTGCCTCTTGACTCTTCTTCTTCTTCTGCTCATAGCAATGTTTTGGGGAAATAAACATCTTTTATCTATCAGGGTTCATATTAGCATTTTAAAGCATGTGAGACTTTTCCTCTCCTAAAAACTTTGTCACATTCTATAACTCCCTGTTTCCTGCGGCCCTCCTCCCTCTGCCTACTTTTCCCTCAATGTGCCCCAGTGTTTTGCTCCTTCTTCCCCGCCACCCATTTCATAAAAATTCCTCAATCAGTCCACTATAGTCCTCAACCTCCCGCATCTTCCTTTTTTCGGCACACACACGTGCACGCAGGCTCTGTGAATGAAAGCCATGTTCATTCTCTCCTTCGACTCCCACTGCTTCTCTGTTACTCACTCCCTTTTTCTCTCATCGCAGTAAGACACTCACATATGGAAAGAATTATTGTCATGACTCACAGTGTAACTCCTGGTCCAGGCAGCTACACTCAGCGACAATGAAAACATGGTTTGCTCACAATGCCTGTGCATGTGTGTGTGTGTGTGTGTGTGTGTGTGTCGTCTAGCAAAACTGTATGGAGTAATATGAGAGGGTTCTTAACCTCCAAGCTTGTGCTGAGCACTGTGCATTGGTTGTAGTCTGCGAGTCTCAGAAAGTAAGAGGAATATGAGGAATGCTGTTTAATGCAAAGAGCTCTGAGTTAAACACAAGTTGCATCTTCGTTTGTCTTGTTTTGTGTGAGATGACAGTCTGAAGGTTTGCACAGTGCTTGTACAGTTTAGTAGACCATATTATACTACAACCATGCATCTCCTTTTGGTGTGTGTAAGAGTCTGAAAACTAAAACCAGAACTTTTATTTATGTGTCATCTGACTCCATTTGATTCATCTCTGTGCAGCTTCCCAGGACACGAGACTCGTCTCTTTTGTCTGCGTGTCACAGCAGCTGGTAAATCTCAAGTTTCACCAGACACTTTCACTAATTTTACCAGCCAGCTACAGTTTTAGAGCAGACTCGGCCCTCCACAGTGTTGTCACTGACCGCTGTAAGGTCAAACTGTGCATGCTTTGAACGTTGCTTTTGCACTGGAGTCTTCTTATCACCATGTGCAGTAACTGAAGACGTGACATTTAGATCCAAAGAACAAATGAGAACTTGAAACCGACTTTATGACTATGAGTATGACTTGATACCTGCAAGGAAAGATATTGAAGTCTGTCAAGTTCTGAAGTGCTTAAATTCCCCAAATTTCAATCAACACAGGCAACATAGGCAGGTCACCCATTGCCAATATTGGTTGTATTATAAAGGCTAATGCTTTCAAAAGAACTTGTCACATGTGAAACGCTACAACAAAAGCACAAAACACCCAACTTTGAATGTAAGAAGTTTAATTTCATTTTAATAGTCAGCTTCTTCTCATTTGCTTATGATGGCTTGCTTGAACTAGCATCAAAAGACATGAAATCAAATGATGCCTTATGAAGAATTTGCCTTTGGGACTGCAGATTTGGCTCTAGTATTGCTTTCACAAGGCTTGAACCTTTGTTCGTAGGTGTTGGCTTTCAGAAAACTTTAAGACCAGAAAAGCATTATGAGGATTTATGGTCTCATTTGGATTTGCCCTTGAGATTTAAGACTGGACTTGATTTTGAACTCGCACTGAAATACACAAAAACCAAAAAAACCCTTTACAAACGTTTGTGACTTGACTTGGATTTGTTCTTTCGGGCTTGAGATTTAACTAGATTTTGATCTAAAAGAACTGGTGAAAAAGATAAAACCTTCAATAAGACTTCAATTTGTCCAATAATCAGAGGCTCTACTTGAGATTTGACAAAAAAAACTGTCAACTCCCCCCACAAAAAGTGCAAAAGCAGGTGAAGCACTTAGAAAATGTCTTGGCATTGGCCTTTTTTGGATTAACTTGGCCAGACTAAAACTATAACAAACTGAAACATTGTCTCAGCTGACTTGGGAGGGGCCTGGACTCGACTTCAACAACACTTGAGATTTCAAAGTAGGTCTTGAGACTCGGTTTGACAGGACTTAGGACTGATTTTGACTTGCTATGAATGCACTACAACGAAGTCAGGCCAAAAAAATCACAACACAGCTGACGGATTTCTCACGCTCTACTTTTGTGCGGTTGATAATATTCTGCTTCTGATTATACAGCTATGTGCATGTTCTCATGCGCAGGGTGTTTGCAGTTTGGAACTCACACAGGCATGCTGCTGGAGTTTGTGCAGGAGGTGCTTGGCGGGAACAAAGTAGTCCAGGAGGTAGCGAAGACTGTCGTGTTGATAGGTCGACTCCAAAACTGAAAAGACCTGGAAAAGTGTGCAAAAGACGGACAGAAACAGTCCGAACCACCGTATGTTAAAAGTGAATATATAACATTGGATGATTATGTATATCACTTTAGTCTGATGATCTTTGCAATATCATTTAGCATCTAAATCTTGTCATGAGCTAAGAAAAGCCTTTGTTTCAGCAGGGCCTCCATGCATAATGTTTCAAATGGATTTTGGAAGGGTTTCATTTGGCCAAGAGTGGGAGAATATTTTCAACCCAGCAGCATGTAATCAGAAATTAAAACAAGAAAACAAATAAAAATATCTCATTTCATGACATTGTTTTATAAGCCCATTTTCTCCAAAGGAGCAGAGAAATCAGTGGTGACTTTACATGTCAGTTTAGGACAAACCAATTACCAAATTCCTATAAACACTAACTGAGACCGGGTCAAAGCCTTATCTCAAAGGCTCTTTAGTCCACAGAATTTTAAGGAATAGTCCTCTTCCTCTTATACTAATGTTTAGACTTAAAAACCTTTTGGTGAAACAAGAAATGTCAAACTCTGGAATTGAGGAAGCACATTTGGCCACACTTGACCTAGATTTTGTTTGTTTTGGCTCGTAGCAGTAGTTTTTATCTGGGGAAGGCCAAGATATCAGCACATAACATCACAATGCCCACATACTCCAACATGGCGTTATCTTTTAATTGGATCTGCATAATTTATATCCCACTGTATGCTGCTGTTAAGATATGGATTGGAATAAAGGTGTGTGTGCTGGTGGAGTTTACCTGGGAGAGGAGGGGTGGCGCCGTGCTCTCGAAAGGAGGATAAAGCGACGAGAGCGCCCCCTGCACACAATCTTCCATTGCCTCCGAACTCTGAGACAGACAGAGGTGGGAAGAAAGGGTTAATCCATAAGTGGACACTGAGTCAACTCTAATGTGTGTGTTGGTGTTCCGCAGCCAGCTTGTCTCGCATTTTGCTGACACACACACGAACAAATATACACTAATACGCTACTTTCAACTTCCTGTTGTATAGTCTGGGGAGTGTCAAACGTTTCCTCCAAGGCGCAGTAAGAACCCCCAGAACAAAAGAGTACAGAAACCCGTGCAACTCCTGAATATACACACAGACACACACACACTATACGTGCATTTAGATTCACACACACACATAACACTGGGCCAGCTAGTGAGGCGGAGGGTGACGGAGCAGAACACGCAACACATTCACTATTTATTTTTCTACATGGACTGTTGCCATGGCAACCTGCGGTGTTTTTCTTTAGCTTTTCCAACTTCTTCCTTTCTCTCTCCCTCCTTTCACATTTCCTCTCCAACCTCCCATCTGCTTCTCTCTCTCTTTCTCTCCGTTCCATCCCCCTCCCTGCTCCGTTGCTTTCTCATCTTCATTTTTTTAAAACCCAACTTTCTTTGTTTCACCTCCATCTGACTCTGTGAATGTCATCTGACAACAATTACTTTGGGATTCTCTTCAACAGACGGCATATTGTGCTGAAAAACTATAAGAACAGCAGGGATGGTCAGAAAGCCATGGGATAAAACCCAGAATGGGAGAACAGAGCATACGGAAAAAGAGCAAAGCCGCTAGTGAGTGAGCCAGGAGGGAATGAGCTGGTCGTGGTGTGGGGGTTTTATGGAAGGCCTAGGTTCACAGTATTTGAAAATAATTTTGGGGCTTTGTTTTCGTGTATAGTGGAGGTTTGTGGTAGGCCACAGAGGAGGACAGAACGATTTTTAAAAACAAAAAAGTATTTGAGACATTTGCAGCTTATCAATGAACAACTACTAATGCAAAATCGACTGAAAAGAACTGCAAACATAAATCAACAAAACATATGTTGAAGCATTTGCAATTATTTTTGACTGAAGTCTGTAGAAAAGTGAGAGAGACACTGTTGTAAAGGAGGAGAAAGTTTTAGACTCATAAACAAAGTAATCATAAACAAATAAAAATGCTTAAAGTATCATCAGTTTTACTGCCCAGCTCAGACTTTTCAGCCTTTATGGCATCAACAGAAACAGTTCCCATAATAACAGAGATGTTTGGATGAGAACCATGACAAAACTTAGGCGAAAGTTGCAAAACACCGCTCAGTTTTCCAAAAGCAGAGCAGCGCAAAGGTCACGATGGTCTGTTGGCCCTCAATGAACAAAACCGCCAAATCACCAAGAGACTTGTTTTGGAAACCACACATAAAATGTCCATTGTAAAAGGCCCAAGTGTCCACTTCTATGATTTATTCCGAAACAAGCTGAAATTTGTCTGTTGGCTGGCTTATACAAAGTTTTAGATTAAAAAAAGTTTTTAAGAGTCATGAAGTATAAACAAGGCATAAAACAAAAAGAAATGGTGCATGTCAAACCCCTCTGCATGGGAAACGTTCAATTAAATTTGTGGGGCTAACAACAATATTATAACCACAGTTCATAGACCAACAGTAGATTTTTAACCGTTTATGCAGGACATCTTTCTAATGAGGCTAAATGTTTAAAATTATGACTACACACTAATATAAAATTATGACATAGTAGAACGCCTGCTATAGGAACACAAGTACAGGTATAGAATGCAAGTCTCATGTAAAGGTATCACAGGATGTCTCCTTGCTAGAAAGCATCTGTTGGACAGCATGCTCTGATAGTTGCAGTGGTTGTAAGAGAGGTTCAATCAGCCTTCTGGCTCACTGACAAAACATACATAGTCTAGTATAAGCACAGTGGGGGGTTCAGGGGATTGCAAGGAAAGCCAGCAGGAACTTCCTCTTAGACTGAAGCCATTTAAAACATCCCAAAAGACAGGAGTTAATCTGAAGTGAATCTAAAGTAAAGTAAAAGATGCTGCTGATCTAATAGTGGACATTTTGCAAAGTCATTTTAATGCCTTTTAACTTGTTTTCTCAAGGACAGAAATAAAAGCCAACGTGTGCACACCCTTCCCACAGTATTTCATCTTCTGTATATTCAACAGTTTGTGGCCATTCGGCTCAATAAAGCCCATCAGCATGAAATACGTGGCTTGTGCCAGGAAACCAATCGTCACACAGCGACGAGCTTCATTACGAGTGTTGGTACAAATAGGCCTCTCAGGCTTGAAGTGCCCACTTGCACCAAGTTAGTGCTCATAATGAAACTGGCAGAATGGCTAAAAATGCCATGTAGCTTAGCAAGTATCAGTTCTGTACTAACATTTGCTTGGGATGTGTGCAATTGTTTGCCACAAGCCCCTCTTTCCCTCCATTTCCCCCCTGAACATTCGCTCTCTTTGTGTTTGCATGCCTGTACACACAGGATATGCCACCACTAACAACCAAACAATGGCAGTTAAATGACACTTTCCCCCCTAAACCTCTAAATCCTAGAAAATGAATGTTACTTATTTCCTGGAAATCTGGGATAATTTTTCAAGCAGTGCGTTGCCTGTTGCTAATGTCAAGCCTATAGTTTACAGTGCCAATGAATCAAATGCAAATGAAATTAGACACATTTTTTCTATCACAGGCTCGTATGTGCCCGTGAACCAAAACCTCCCTCGTGAAATGTTATGAAATTAGATTTCTTTTCAGACTCCAGGAGGCACTACAGGTCTAATTCAGTTACTCTACAAACAGAAACGAAATGCTAAATCACTCAGGTGGTGCAAGTCGCCCCAGACAAAAAAGAAAAAGAAAAATCTTGCACTGCAATGTAATGCATCTAAATTAGAAGCACTGCATTTACATCGCATAACGTTCCCGCCACAACCTGCAATGTTCTATAGAGAACTGTGCACATATTATCACAAAATACAACCAAACTAGGGAGAAGAACTGATCTACGTCCTTTTATTTAAGGCATACCAAGAATAGCCTTCAAAAGGGAAGTGCATGTGTCTACTTCTTCTATTTGACCAATATCTTGTTAGATTTGTTCTTAAGCAGTTGCTTGGTGCACATTTTTTCAAGCATGTCACTCTTACTGAAATAGCAGAGAAAGTACCGTTAAGTCAAAGATGCAAATGGTGATACAAACTGGAAGGTTTTTTTTTTTTATGTTAAATAATTTTAGCAAGTAAAAGATGCATTCTGCTCCCTCATAAACTCTACTGTGACGCCCTTCAGCAAAGCTTTTTTTTCCAAATGCTGCCGTGGAGCTGCTCAGTGGTCAGCGGGTCACACTGTGCTTTTACTGGGCAGCTTCCAAGAGCAAATGTGCGTAACTGTGTAAATGTGATTAGGACGTCCCTGCTAAACAGGGGTACCCTCGAAACGAAGCGACCCTGAATAAACAGGTTAAGAAAAACTAGTCCAGTTATTAAAAGATGTTATGCAAAACATGCACCTCTCAATTGCAGTGCAGTAATGAGCAGCCATGAATGGAAATACTATCAAACACATTCATCAAAACTTAAGTGCAGTAAGGACCGGAACAGGCTCGGTGGGTGTCTGCAACAATCAGTGTGTTCCTACTTGCACGAGTCCTGCTTGCGCTCCTGTTGTTGCTCTCTGACTTTGTGGATCAGTCTACAGCAGTGCATAGAGAGCTGCTGGAGGTGGAGAAAGCAGGCACAGCCAACCAGTTCCTTATCAAGGCTTCACAGTTTCAGGAAACAAATGCACTTCAGGATGCACAGCATAAATCTGGCTTAAATATTACTTTTTCAAAGTAAAGGAAACCATATATTTTCAAACTTATTAGAATAATAATGTTTCAGAGGGCAGCACGGTGGTGGAACGGTTTGTACTGCTGCTTCACCGCTTGAAGGTCCCAAGTTTGAATCCCTGGCTGTGTGGAGTTTGCATGTTCCCCCTGTGCTTGTGTAGGTTTCCTCCACTTTCCTCCCACGGTCCAAAGACTTGCATGTAAGTGTGAATGGTTGCCTGTCTCTCTATGTGTTGGCCCTGAGACTGGAGACCTGTCCAGGTGTACCCTGTCTCTTGCAAAATGACAGCTGTGATAGGCTCCAGCCCCCCATGACCCTCAACAGAATAAAGACTTATAGATATTGGACGGATGGATGGTTCAGACAAACTGTAGAATTATTTTAAGTTAAACCATGATCCACTGGATGAAGTAAAAATGATTTGTCACTGAAAACTACATTATTCTAAACTAAAATTGTTCACTGTGAAACTCGAATGTGCCGTTGTAATATTAATACAGATATTAGAACTTTGAGTTGACAAATGAGATAATAAGAGTTATTATCACAAAGTAGAGGATGACTTACTTCCTCTGCTCCGCGTCATTTGCAGTCTGTGGTCATTATGTCAGTGTGTGTGTGTGTGTGTGGCACGTGGTGGCGTGGTGATGGGGACAGACAGAACAGAGTGCATGAGTGTACATCCTCCTGTTTGTGTCAAATATGGAAGCACAGTAAAGAATCGGGGTATGTCATTCTTGCGTCAGACTTCCCGTCTTTCTCTCCTGTACGGAGACTGAAACGGAACAGGCAGTGGTTATTTCCCAAACAGATGCTTGGCACAGATAGAAAAACAGAGAGCAACATGGAGACACTGGAAAAAATGGAAACTAAACAGACTGATGAGAATTATTCAGGTGGACTGTGTAATTTTTATAGCAAGTGAACTGTTGCTTAAACTCGCTGAAGTTGGCGTTAGAGTTGAGAAACACATTGAAAAGTAAAAGGAGAGAGACACAGAGTGAAGGTTCAGACAGAAAGAGGATGAGAGAGGAAGAGGAGGCTGACCGTGAGAGAGATGGATGGGAAATGAGAGCAACAGCAAACATGATAGAAACCAGATGTAGACCCCTACTGTACATGAAGGAAAGGAAAAAAAGAGAGTGATGGAGCAGAAAGGAGCCTGGAGAATGGGTGAGGGGGGTTGGGGGCTTGATTAGGAGAAAAAATGAGAAGGATGCAGACAGAGGGGAGGTGGAGAGAGGAGCCAGGAAAAAGAAATGGGCAGACAGACAAAGGGAAAAGAGGTGAGGCCTGAGACTGGTTTCCTTTCTTTCATCTTCGTGTATAATTTAAACGGTTCCTACAGTAGGTCAGACGGGCCAAAGTGTTTGACACCACGTAATCTGTGCAGTCAGTCACTGATTCAAGGCATCAGATGAGATTTCACAGTAGCCTCACATACATTGTCTGTATGTGAGGCTACTGTGCGAAGACTGCCGCTTGTCACACACACACTACAGTCATGTGTGACATTTCTTGAGATAAGCTGTCTTAGCTGTCCCATCAGAACAGACTAGGAACAATTCTACAAATCTGCACTTTAATTCAGAACTTATTCATGAGGGAAATATCTTTCATCTGATAAAGGGTCCACTTCGTCAGAGCATTTAGACTAAAAGAGCAGCCAGTCTCAATGCTGGTCCAAGCTCACCTGTCTTACTCTACTTTGCATATTTGATCCATTGCTAAAATTAAAATATGACTTAGGGCAGCTTATACTCTAATGATCCTTTCAGCTGTATATTCTGAACTTTAATGTAAGATGAAGATAAAAGGCAAGCTGAAGCAAAGACCATGCTTGGATGCCCAGGAAGATGCCAAAGAATCGGGTTTGGGTCTGCCTGTGCTGTGTAAGTCAGGGTCTTCAGAGAGAATGGAAATACCCTGTGCCACATACTCTTGGCAAAGGGGCACTAACATATAAGAGAGAGACTGGGACTCTGCTGATGCATTTTAGATGTTTCCTTGCTCTGTTAAAAGATGTGTATTGTTATTATGAAGTCTATGTGCAGTTAGTTCAGTTGCCGTGTACAACTTTCCCAGTCGGTTATTGTGGAGGCTGAAACCGTCCCGCACATGTTCTTCGTTTCCTGAGGTTCATGCCATCCCTTGTTCCCTCTTTCTTTCTTCTTTACCCCTTTCTCTCTCTCTCTCTTCCCTTTTCTCCCAGGTTCAATGTGGAAAATGCGGCATCACTGAAACCGCCATTGCTGCAGTCCAAGTCTCCTAAAATAAAAAGTAACCCTAGCCTCCTCTTTTATTCCGCTCCTTACCGCTCCACTTCTCCCTTTCCCTCTGCTTTTTCACTCCTCGTCCCTGCCAAACTGCTCCACCCTGACCAACACACAGCAGCTGGACTGGGATCTAAATCTATGGCTTGTTCATTTCTTTCTTGGTTAATGTTGTTTTTACGCGTGTGTGTGCTCGCATGTGCCTGCCACCCCCCGGTCTCGCTGCCTCTGTGTGTCACTGATCAGGCCATGAGTGGGTGTGGATGGTAAACAAAATCCCAGGAGATGCAACAGAGAGAGCTCTTTTGCTCTGGTGAAGCCTCTGATTCTCTCTGCAACTCAAAACCACAAAAATCACCAACGTCACACCACATAAATCATGTCATAATTTGCTGCCAATGGGATTTGACAACTTTGCAAACTACAAACAGACAGTTGTAACTGCTGACTAAACGTCTTCCCAAATCAAAAGCGTGTCTTTGTGTACGTGTAAAAGTGCTGCTGTTTTGACTCTTTAACATTTTTACTTCCACGTGTGCTTTAAAATGTTCTACAGAAAGTTTATGCAAAAAATAAAAGTGCACTCTATGCAAAATTTATGCCTGAACTTAAAAACATTGTCATGGGTCAAAAACAGAAAACGCTATGATATTATTAACCTTCCATATGACTTACAATGAAATAAAGTCAACAGAAAAGCGCTTTGTCCCTGGAAAAGTACTGAAATGTTACAGCCTGACAGAAACTATATGTTCTTCCTCACTTGAAAATATTTTAACCACTTTTAGACAAGCCCGACTTCTTCAGAGTTTTTAAAACAGACTTACCATGACTTCAGTCGGGAATTCCTACATTGTCCTCGGCTCCTTTCCTAGACCCACTTCCTCTCTGCATTCTTTGCAAAAACTCTCTCCGATCAGTTCAAATCAAATCCATAATGTCCTTTGGAGGGTTTTTTCCCCCTCTATTTTTTTTTTTTTTGGTAGGTCTTTAGCGCGTCAACCAAGTCTGCCTCTCCTCCCTCCAATCTCACAGCTAGATTACCCAGCCTGGGAATGTCCAAGCTGCATTTTTTCCCCTCTCTTTCCGTCTGCCCGTCAGTCCCACGCACTCGCACATCCCTCCCCTCTCCTCCCCTCTTCTCCTCTTACCTAACAAGAGCACTACAGTCTGTCTCCACACTCAAACTTTCCAGTTTCCCCCCTCAGAGTAACAGAAATGAATAGACAATAAAAACTGTTACCCCACCCAGGCGTAATTGCAAAAAAAAAAAAAAAAAAAAAAAAAACTTCTAAGGTTTTATTGTTCAGCTAATGGTGAAATTGCATATTCTTTCTAATCAGTGAGAGATTGAATCTATTTTTAGCTGAGCTTAATTTGATCTAAGAGGTTTCAAATAAAATCTTCAACAACTCAGATGTGTCATATTGGCACAGAACTGCCATGTTTTACTCAATGTGAAACAAATGTGCCAAAAGGCATTTACCAATAACTAACCTAACTCACCCAAAAAGTATTTCAACACGTGCACTAAAATGAATTGTCAAAGTCGGTGCAGGACATGACGTCTTAAATGCGAGCACCTACATTCCCCACTGTGCAAGTCAATAAAATAATGCATTAGCTGCACGGACCAATTTTAATTTCTCTCAAAACTGATCCAAGGTGAGGTCATACTTTGTCTCCTCGGGCAACATAGCAACAAAGCAACATAGAAGATTAAAAATAAATAGTTTCTACAGTATGGGTACTTCCCATAAATGTAAACTAAACGTTTTTTAATTTGCCAGTATTGATCGGAAAAGCTTACCTTGTCTCTGTGTGAGAATGTGAGGAGCCAAATATTATTAATCTCTTTTAAAGAATGTACTGCTCAATAACCCACTGCTATTTTTTAATAATATGCATTATAAATGTGTTTTATGTTCTATATGATTAAGTCATCCTCTTCTGTAGACCTGCGGAGGAGAAATGTTCATACCACAATGCTGGACGACTTATTTTTTCCCCTGTTAAACATTTTAGCTTTTCCTTGTTATGACTCACTATTTCTTATGTCTTCGTTTCTTTATTTCCCCATAACAGTCTTACACCGGTTGCTATAGCATTGCTAAAGTCAACCTTGGTGGGTTGAGCTTTCACCTAAGGGAATAAGTCAAGTTGAGCATTCGTTATAATAGAGCAGCAGTGCCTCCTTGTGTTTCTTATAAAATGCTACAATAAGGAAAGAAGTGCTGGAAACAGATGTGTCATAGTAAACCCATTCATTTACATTTACATTTACATTTACATTTAATCATTTGGCAGACAATTTTATCCAAAGCGACTTGTTTCGGTTTCATGAGATGCAAGTATGAGAAAGAGCAGAAAGTTATGTTTTTTCCATCATCATTTAAAGAGCTGATTTTAGAAAATGAATTATTAATATAATGGGTAAACATGCCGCCATTTGCTTGACTCTTAGACGTTGTTTAATAAAGTATACATTTTTTCTTGGCTCAGTTACATGAACATGAACACAGTAGGATATCAAGTAATTTCTTTCTCTGTGTCAGAACTATAGTATGTACACACCTCGTCTGTAAAGGGATCGTTCTATGTTATTATGTCTTTATATTAAGAGGTGATTCTGAGAGAAATTATTTCCTTTCAGGACAAAGCAACTGTTTCAGATATATTAGGAATACTTGGAAGTTGTGACAGTCCACAAACCTGAAAAACACACCTGACGAGGAGGGCTAGAAAAACCAGAAAACCTTCCTCTATACATTTGAAAAAGGACATTGTCATGAATCACTCCCTCTGGTTAACCTCACCTGTGCCCATCCCTGTCCCTGTTCCTACTCCCTTTTTCTTTCAGCCCTGCTTTCTCTTCCTCCGTCTCCAGCTCAGTTTCCTTTTCCTGGCTTTTATTTCGTTAGTCCTTTCACCTCTTTTCCTGTTCCATGGTTCATTCAACTTCACCTGTCATTATCACTGACTTGGTTCATTCTACCTGCCCTCATGTTTAGTTTTGTCTGTCTGTCAAACCATGTCTTAATCTTTAGTTTATGTTTCAAGTCCTACTTATGTTTAGTTTCTTATTCCTGCCATTCAGGTTCACACACTGTTACTCACACACACAGCCCTATTGTATGCTTAGTTTCCTGAGTTTCGTTCTGCCTCACTGTATCTTATTTTCTCACCCTAATCCATGTTTGGTTCCTGCTTTATTCAGTATGGTTTATGTTTGATTATTTAGTTGTTGGCCAGTATTATGTTACTTTAATTATTTATCCTGGATCTTATTACTTTATTTGTGTTCTTGTTTTAGTTCATGTAATTATTGTATTATGTACTCCCCATTATTGTTTAAGTTCCTATTGATTATCTCCTTTCTTCCGGAGTGATTTTCAGTTACATTTGATTCTATTGCTTATCTAAACTAAATCTGCTGCCTTGCTGACTTTGGTCCATGTAAAACAGAAGCATGATAGACATAGCAGGTAGACACAATATCAGGAATGAATTATTCCTCATATTCCCATGCATTTAAAAAAAAACCTATTAGTCTTTTATTCCACCACAGTTGATATAAAGTAAATTAATTAAGATGTCTTTTAAGTTTGGACAGTAAAATATAATCTAGCGCAGGGGTGGGCAAACTTTTTGAGTCGCGCGCCACAATGAGTTCTAAAATTTGAGAAAGGGGCCGAGCCAAGAACAGATGGATGGTGTGTTATATAAATTACATACAGGAATTGACCTATTAATGATTAATGCTTAATTTAATTACATTTCAGTTGAATAAACACAGTAGAAAAACTCACCATCAGTTTCAGTGGGAACAGTGTTGTTGATCTCTCTGTTTTGTCAGTGCATCAAAGTCTGGAGTAAGTTTTGTTGTGGCGATTCTCAGGATAGATCCGAGGTGTTCGTCAGTAATCCTGGATCTGTGACGGGCTTTGTTCATGTTCATAAAACTAAATGTCTGCTCACATACATAGATCGAACCAAACAAGGCCAGCATCTTCTGTGCCGTCCTCGCTAGATTCTAGCGACTTGGTCAATACATGTCTCTCTGTGTTGGCTCTGAGATAGACTGGGTGCATCTCTCTCACTTTACGACAGCTGATGGTTTTGGAGAGAATCCTTGAGTTAAAGGTTGGGGACTAGTTGGGAGAATTGTCAAGTTATTTTTCATTATCGTTGGAAGGCAATTAAGCCAAACAATATACAATAAGTTTAACAGTTATGCTGCAAAGTGAACTGTAAGTAATATAGGGTTATTTATACTAGCACAAACAAAGTGTTATTCTTTTGGTAATAACCCCTAGCTCCTGACCATAGGTGAGGGGTGGAACGTAGATTTATTGGTACTTAAACGGAAAGCCTTGTCTAGTGGCTTAGCTCTCTCTTTGCCACGGTTGGGTTCAATATCCACGTTACTGCTGATGCTGCACCAACCGCCTTCGGAGAACCGTGGCCTCAGGCTTGAATGTGCTGACCCGCATTCCAGCTGCTTCACACTCGCACAAAAACCACTCCCAGTGCATGCTAATTGTCATGATCTGATGAAGACAACAGGACCACAACATCTGCAATAAAAGAAGAGATTTTGAGGCCCCTAACTAGAAATCCATGAAAATTCAAAATAGGATCTCAGAGATTCCAAATCTCATTTTCAAGAGAGACCTGGCCAGTGCAGCTGCAGCACTGACAATATCGCTAAAAACAGTATAAAACACTAAAATCACTAATTCAGTAAGTGGCATTAGATAAAACAGTCATCTTTCAATAACTTAATAGATGATTTGAATTTAAATTTAAAAGTTCAATTTTCATACATTTAGTCGTGTTTATTCAATTCAATTCAATTCAACTTTATTTATATAGCGCCAATTTACAACAAGGTCATCTCAGGGCACTTTACATAATAAAGTCAAGACTATACAAACATGTAGAGAAAACCCAACAAATCACCCTTGAGCAGCCATAGGCAACAGTGGAGAGGAAAAACTCCCTTTAACGGAAGAAACCTCCAGCAGAACCAGGCTCAGGGTGGACGGACATCTGCCTTGACCGGCTGGGCTGAGTGGAAAGTGGAGAGAGAAAAGAACAGAGCAACAAAAGCAGCAACAAAACATTGAGCAGGTTAGTAGGACCAGTAGCTGCACACTGGAGGACACACAGCGCCAATCCGGGGACACCTGTGGACAGGGAGAGAGAGAGGGGGAAAGAGAGGGAGAGAGACGACTACGGGACAAAGAAGACACAGAGTTAATGTCATACAGTGGTGACATTATAGATGTGGGGTGAGAGGAGAGAATGAAGAGAAGAGGAAAGTGGCTCAGTGCAGAGTCCCCCAGCAGTCTGAGCCTATAGCAGCATGACTATAACCAACTATAAGCTTTATCAAAGACGAAGGTTTTGAGCCTAGTCTTAAAAGTAGTGAGGGTGTTTGCTTCCCGAATCTGGACTGGGAGCTGGTTCCACAGGAGAGGAGCTTGATAGCTAAAGGCTCTGCCTCCCATTCTATTTTTGGAAATTCTGGGAACCACAAGTAGGCCTGCATTTTGGGACCGAAGTGGTCTAGTAGGATGATATGGTACTAAGAGATCTTTTAAATATGATGGGGCTTGACCGTTTAAAGCTTTATAGGTAAGAAGAAGGGTTTTAAATTCTATTCTGCATTTAACTGGAAGCCAATGGAGAGAAGCTAATGAAGGTGAAATATGATCTCTCTTACCAATACCAGTCAGTAATCTTGGTGCAGTATTTTGGATTAATTGGAGGCTTTTTAGAGAGTTACTGGGGCAGCCTGAAAGTAGAGAATTACAATAGTCCAATCTAGAAGTAACAAATGCATGAACCAATTTTTCAGCATCGCTGTTCTAGAGATTTGTTTTATGTGTGAGGTAAATGACAAATCCTGGTCAAAAATGACTCCAAGATTCCTTGCAGTAGTACTGGGGGCAAGAGTCATGTCGTCTAAAGTAGTGATATGGTTAGAAAACATGTTTCTTAGACTTTTAGGCCCAAATACAATAACTTCAGTTTTATCTGAGTTCAAAAGAAGAAAATTATACGTCATCCAGTCCCTTATGTCTTTAAGACTTGCTTGTAGTTTGATTAATTTATTTGTTTCATCTGGTTTCATAGATAGATATAACTGCGTGTCATCAGCGTAGCAGTGAAAATTTACAGAGTGTTTTCTAATAATGTTGCCAAGGGGAAACATATATAGAGTAAAGAGTATTGGTCCTAATACAGAGCCTTGTGGAATTCCATAACTAACTTTTGTGTATGTCGAAGATTCATCATTAACATGAGTAAATTGGAATCTATCTGATAGATACGATTTAAACCAAGTTAGTGCTGTTCCTTTAATTCCAATAACATGTTCTAGTCTCTGTAATAATATTCTGTGATCAGTGGTGTCAAATGCAGCACTAAGATCTAGCAGAACTAGTATAGAGACAAGTCCGTTATCTGAAACCAGAAGAAGATCGTTGGTGACTTTAATCAGTGCGGTTTCTGTGCTATGATGAACTCTAAATCCTGACTGAAATTCTTCAAACAAGTCGTTTCTGTGCAGGTGGTCACATAATTGCTTTACAACTACTTTTTCAAGTATTTTAGAAATAAAGGGGAGATTGGATATTGGTCTGTAATTGGCTAAGACATCTGGATCCAGACTAGGTTTTTTAAGTAGAGGTTTGATTACAGCTACCTTATAGGCCTTTGGTACATATCCTGTTTGTAAAGCTAGATTAATGATATCTAATAAGAACGTGTCTAATAAGGGTAGAGCATCTTTAAGCAGTCTAACTGGAATCGGGTCTAGCAGACATGTTGTTGGTTTAGATGCCATAATAGTTGAAGTTAATTCAGCAAGGTCTATGGGCACAAAGCAGTCTAAGTTTATCTGCCTTGTTGATGTTCTTTTTATTTGCTAGAAATACAATTTTAAATAATACAATCACAATTTGACAAATTTGAATTATTGAATGTTTAAATCATTAATGCACTTAATTATGTAATTAGTTACATCTTGGTAAAGGTGTCTGTCTGATAAATCATTCTAGAAAAAGATTAAAATGTCCAGGTTTGGTTTGTTGGTGTTGGATATGTCATAATTTAACTGTCAGATCATTGTTGAGAATATTGTCTCCGAGGCTGATTGATCTCTGGAAATTAACAACTAGTGTCTTCATGATTTGTAATCATACTTTCGCTCATTGTTAGCATATAGATTGAGTTGGGGCTGAAAGTAGTTAGAAATTAAATTGGCACAATTACAGAATATCAAGACGAGATGAAAATATCAGAAATTCAGTCCTGCTCTTAATGACACAATTGATTTAATGACACAAAGATTGGATATAATTGTTTAAAATATTTATTTCAAAAACATTATAACAACTCAATTGTTACATAATGCAATGTGCAAAATCTAGTATAGGGCTGCACAATATTTTTTGCTTTCTGCCATATTGCTATATGAAACACACAGAAATTTTCACTAGTTGAGTTGAAGAGCTCAGTCTGGATAGAACTGTTCTAGAATCAGTTGTATTTGTTGGTGAAACAGAGAGAGCTGGAGCCTGATCGGAGAGTGTAGGTGGATATATCATGTAAGTATTTGCTGCTCACGTTCACTGTGTAAACTACACTCACGTTCACTGTTTTAGTTGCAATTAGTTACATTCAATTGACTGTTCACTGAAAAAAAGGAACTGTGCATTTCTAGCACCACCATGGACACTGGCAACTGACTACAGCTCGCCACACATAAGCAGGTGAGTCCTGTGACAGCTCTTCTGAAGTGAGTTTGGAGGAAAAAATAAAGTAACTTAGTACATTTCCTTAACTTACTACCTGAAGAACTGTTGACAAAGTCAATGTCTATCCTTTTGTTTTTTAAATGATTACATAAAGCCTCATTAATTTGCCTCACTCGATATCACACGTCCTGCGATGTGAATATTGCACAAGTGCACATCTCAGTGACAATAATCAAACGAAACACTGCGCAGCCCTAATCTAGCATAAGTTATAGAATTTTTTATGAGCAACTGGTTGTTCGCATGTGTACGTACACACACATAAAAGTAGTTGCCAATAAAAGCTTAACTGTTAAGGTAAACAATACTAACTTTCACACCAAAGAGAATAAAATAAAATAAAAAAAATTAAAATATTATTAACACAACGCAAAAACACACATCTGCCATGTGCTGGCATCATTGAGTGACAGGAAAGGAAAAAAATTGCTTGTTTGTCTTGTGTGTAACAAGAAACAATAATCACAAATGTAATTGGGTCATGATATAAAAAGTAATTCTTGTCAGACATAATTGGACCTATTTTGAGAGAAGGAAAGGAAACTATGTTTATCATTACTTTTTCAGATTTTTAACATAAAACCTTACAATTTCACATTAGTACACCTTGAAATTTACTAATAGATCTTTGGCTGGTATTACACTTTATTAATTTGATGTCTCCTGGTCTTTCCATGGAGGTACAAAACAAGATGTTTCTGCTTGGTGGAAGTGATATGGGCCTCAATGGTATTTTGAAGCCAAACCCCAAGTTTCTGTCAAGTATGGAAGCCAGTCTGAAAGTCTCCTGGTGAAAGCCAGGTACTGATTCACTTCATTTGGAATTTTTTGTATGTTGTATAATTACATTTTTAATGCTCCAGTTGCAGTGGGGTTTCTCCTTTGTACACCAATCTGACCATTCAAAGACTAATGTAAATCTAGAGAGTCATTATATTTGCCTGAAATTACGTAAATCATAGGACGGAATGGATTACACACAGTATAAAATCTAATTAAAGCCATTCTGAATGCATTCTATTGTTAAAGATTTATATTATGTAAAAGATTTGGAAGCAATCAGAAAGCTGTGGAAGAGTGACCACCCTCCAACACTCCTACTTTCGTTTGAATGTGAGTTGATGATAAATGTTGCATGACGCCATTAATCTGAGATGTACTGCGTATAGCAAATTATGGGATTTCTGGTCTCATTGGAATTTCCTCATAGCAAAGCCAGGCCCAGCACACCAACAGTGATCAGCAGAGCTATAGGAGAGGATGGGAGAAGAGAAAAAACATTTGTTAGGCATTGTGAAAGTTTAGCTACTACATAGAAAATGCTGTTTGACTCGTTTAAGCTTACCTTGCGTCAGGGATTGCTGCAACTTGATGCCATAATTAGTGGTAGTGGGGGAAGAGGTGGTGTTAGTGCTGTTGGCAGAAAGACTGTTGATGACAGTAGAGTTAGGATTTCCCAGGTCTGTAACAGTGCTCCTTAACAGGTCGTTGGGGGATCCCAAACTGTCAGAATCTTAGAGAACAAGCAAAAGACAAGATTTCAGATTTTATTTACAGCACATGGGAACGTATTAATATTGAAAGTAAATATAATGTGTGAATGTGTATATTTAGCAGGTTATCTTACTGCTGTTGTAAGTTCCATTGGAGATGGTGAATGTGACGCCTATTGCCTTTGTGGTTGGGGATGGCACTGTGGCAGCAAACGTGCACTGGATTTTGTTTCCATTGACCTTGCCCCTCACAGAGTTGACGTTCAGCTGCACAGCAATAATATTTTCACTGGTGTTAACGAAGGAGTTTCTTTAATAGCATTTTCTTTTTGTTTGTACTTATGGAGAAGCAGAACTCACCACAGCCGGAGTCAAAATGCCATTGTTGAGGACACTGCTGATGAATTTAACGACGCCATTGTTGTTTGCGCAGACGTAGGTTGTTGCATTAGGTCCCTACAGTAAACAACCAGAAACATAGATGACTTCAAACTATAGGATCACCTAAAATGACTATGATCTGTAAGAAAGTGATAGAACTTCACGTACCACACTGGTGCCAGGTGAGATTGTGGAAGCGATGTAGCCTGTTGAGATGCCAGAGAGTGAAAAAAGAAAGTTCAGACCGCTCTGCTGCTGGGCACCAAGAAAGAAGCATGATCCATTTGTGGAGGGGTCGCACGAAGACGGCTGAGCTGCACAGAGTAAGGTTTTCCCACATTCTGAAGAGGAAATAGTTGTCTGTGTGGAGGACAAGAGATTTTTTAGCGGGCGGGATAATAGCTTGGATGAAGTTCAACACGATTGATTCAAGTGACTTTAACGGTTCTTTTGTATTATGTCTTACTCACATTGAGAACATCCACGGTGGTGTTGGGTGTCAGTGGCGGAGCTGAAGTGGTTGGAGCCACTGTTGTCCCATTTCCAGCTGTTGTAGAATTATTTGATCCAGCGGTTGTTGTACCATTTGCTGTGCTGTTATTTGCAGTGGTTACAGCTGCTGTTGTAGAATTGTTTTGTGCAGCCGCTGTTGTATTTGGAGCTGCTGTTGTACCATTGACTGTGCTGTTTCCTACAGGAGTTGCAGTTGTTGTTGTAGAATTATCTGATCCATTAGTTGTAGCATTTGTAGGTGTTGTTGAATTATCTGCTGTTGCTGTGTTTATTGTTACAGCTACCATGAACACGACAGTAATGATCAGTCTGGTGTCCATCCCTAGAGCAGGAGGGATAAAACCATTGTTAAATAATATAATGTGACACTTCTCAAATTAGTTGTGTGGTACCAGTGACTGTAGTAAAAGTTGAGCTAAGGGAAAATATTTAAAGGAGTAGAATATTTGGCTAAACATATTACAAAATAACCCATAATATAACAATATTTATTATGAATGCATTTTTATTATTACAGGCAAGCACGTCTAACATGAAATTCAAGTGATGGAAGTATTTAGGAGAAATTATAAAACCTGTGCTCCTTTAGTTTACGTCCAGCTAATTTTCACATTCATAATAAGTTAGATATGAACACAACACAAACACAGTTGAACACAGTATGAAGACAGTTTGTTAAAAACAAGGTAAAGTTACATGTAAACTGTTGAAAGGGTGAAAAAAATCAGCGGTAGCTTAACAAACATCATATTGTTGTATGAAAATCCACTTGCCCCACCCTTATTTGTTCTACACAGAGAGCAGAGCAGGGTGGGGCACTCTAGAGGTCAGTGGAAAGACGAGGGACTGACGCATTAGTAGAATAAAAGCAAAAAATGAACGGCATTTGAATGACTTGATTTTAGCTTATCCCTAAAAATATACCTTAGTATGACCTTGATCATGAGTCTTTGGGTTGCTTTAAGATATTTCTTTTTGATTTTATAAGGAATATTAATTATTGATTTTAATATGATTTACTACAGCTAACTAACTACTGTTAATATAAATTAACTTATTGTTAATGTTGATATTTTTGATAAGCCAAGGTTCCATTAACATTATATATTGTTTGTGGGTAAGTTAAAAATAAAAAAACAAAAGAAAGCTTGAGAGGATACATTTACATAAAAGTAAAAAAAAAGACTCCAAATCTAAACATATTTTCCATTGACTATCCATAAACCATACCTTATACCTCCAACAGTAACTTAGGAATAAATATATTTATATATATATAGTTTTAACCTACCTGTAGGTCTTCTTGTCTTCAGGTAAAGTGATAAAAGCAAATAGATGAACAGCTCTTAGTGGCTGGTTGAATACTTCTGATGTCCTTCACAGGCGCCCAGGTCAAGGTGTGACACCTGTTGACTCAGTGAAACAATTTATAGTTGGAGGGAGGGAAGAGTCAAGGTATTGGAATCCCCGAAAAACAAGCAAAAACCTCAGTGACATCAAGGATGTTTTAGGAAGGTGGAGTTGTGAGCAGGCATTTAACCAAGTCGATTAACAGGAAAACGAGAGAGGACAAAAAACATATTTGACAATGGAAACTGTTTTTGTAACTTCAATTTGTAACTTGAATTACTCAAGAGGTACAAGTCAAAATCTGTGTCCATTCTAAAACCAGTTTTATTGAAAATTAATTGAAAATAATTGATAGAAAATTGTAAAAGTTTGAGAATTGATACTGTGCTCTTAGTGGAGTTCTGTGCATGCCATTTAATTATCCATGAAACTTTAAGGTGTCATAAATAGGTCTTAAATATGAAGATTACCCTTTAAGAGTTATGTCAAGGAGACTTCACTCATTGGGACACGGACAATCCGCCTAAGAAAACAGGTAATATAGGTTTTGTGTCAGTGTTTGCACTCATGACCAGTGACAGAATTTAAATAACTGGTTTGTCAAAGAGGTATTTGTGTTTCGATACACCCACTGTGTTCTGCAGTTACTTACCAACACTTACACTCCCTAACAACAGATAAGACAAAGCTGCAAACTGTCTTGTATTTCAAATGATAGTGGTAGAAATTAAATAAAAAATGTTGCTGTGCAGTGAAACGTAATTGTGTTTAATGAGTCTCTCGCAATCCAGGAATGTTGAAAAACTACTTTCTGTGAGAGAAAAAGAGTCAGTGAAAAGAATAGATCAAGATAACCTGATCGGCCTTTTCAGAGTTGAATATTTGACATTCCATTGAATGTCATTTTCTGTCTACATCTAAAGTCATACAGGGCAGTGATACACTAATTCACAAACTGCGCAAATGTCTGCTGATGTCAGATCCTGGTCATTTAGGCTGATAGGACGAAGGCCGAAATGCTTTACATGCATGTTAAGCTGAGTCAGTAAGTGTGTTTACATGCTCTGAGGTAACACTTACAGTCTGCTGCGTCATATTTTCTTTTACTCCAATGCGACATAGAAGCCAGGTTTCCGTAACGGGGTAGAGGATTACCTAAACCCTACATCCCCGTGTAGGTTTTTCCAGGAAATTGTACATTTGTTTGCCATATCTAAACAAATCCAAGAATTTAATGTTCTTATTACAAGTTGAGATCATAATACAGACTGGTGTCTTCTAACTTTTAAATCATGTTTAAATTTAAATTTGAAACTAATACAAAGTACACCACAGAGGTCTAGTACTGGTCACTTTCAGCAGCATGAGTTTTTTTCTGATTCAGGCAGTTCACGCGGTGAAAAAGATCACGGCAGTCAGAAGCAGTGTCTTTGTTCATTATACTGTTAAAATCTGTGATTTGTGCTTACAGTATAAGTCATGTGTATACACATTAAAAGTAACTTCTGTTTGAACTTGTTTTCTGCTTGTCAGGAAAACTGTATCTGATTTACTTGGTTAAACGCATGCTGCCCTGGTTAATAAGTAGATACAGTAGCTGTTTTTTTCCAGGCTTGACTAGATTCTAATGGCTGCAGCTAACTGACCAACTTTGTTCAGGAACAAGGATGCGATCCTATTTTTTAAATTTCCTGTTAAATTTTACTGTAAATTGCAACAGCAGGTTCTCCCCTTTCACAATAAGACCATACTCCACTTTACAGAATGATTTTAGGCTGTGTGTGTAGGTGTGTGTTCATATTGTTTTATTAAAAGTCTTGGAGAAACGGAATTTACATTCATATTCAGTAATTCTTTCGCATGATTAAAATTTGTCATATTGTGAAATTGACAATATAGAAACATGACCACATGTTCACATACATGGTGTTTTCTGAGATGAGCTCACAAACACAACAGATGTGTGGAAGGCCAAGCTCACGCCTCAGAGGACATTGAAGGAGAATGAAAAACTCAACTTCCCCTGTAATTTGGAAACAGTTGTTTAACTCCAGTGTAAATCGAACCTGAGCCAGTAAAAAACTCTCTAAGTTCAGAAGAGTTTATTAGAATAATGTCTTCAATTTAATTGAATGTGAAAAAGTAAAATATTTTTTACCGCCCAGCCCTAACCCCATTTCTTTAACACTGTAAAGGAGCATAAGCAGCATGTTGCTGGGGTTTGTGGGCAGAGCAGACAGCTAGAAAGTAGGAGTCAGTTGGTTGTGTGAAGCCAGTCATATGTATCAAAAATCAGCTGACTCACTTTCTGAGGTGTAAGACTTTGATCCCCCAGGTAAATCAGAACACAAGTGAATTTACTGATCGTTCTCCACTGAATGGACAACTGCTTTAACTTGTTATTGTCCTAATACAAATATACCATTTTCTAAAAAAAAAAAAAGACAAGGTGACATTTTCAAGAGTCACAGTTGACAATGAAAAAAGTCCTAAACAAGCTAGAGCACATTCCTTCTGTATTACTCAAGAATCATGAAAACATTTTTTTATATGTGAAGAAGCTGACGTTGCCATCATCAACAACTATGTTCAAATCTAAAAATTTCCCCCTACGTCACGTTTACGTCAAGTTTAAACACACTGTCAGTTCAAGTATTATTACCAGGGACATATTACCTGTCAGGCAGCCACACTAACCTCTTCACAACCATGCTGCCATTATTTGTTGGTTATTTATATTATTTGTAGATTATTTTAGTTTGAAATGTCTTCAACGGCACGGTAGACAACACTATTGGACAATAAAATGTTGTCTTTTGAAAGGTTCTTGATTTGTCTTATAGATTTTAGGCTGCCCAATGAAGATAAGGTGTAATTTATCTTAGTGTGCAGGCCTGGACATGTATTTTGGCTCGCACATGTCCAGGCCTGCACACAGCACGGGTAGATCACGCCTGGAAATATTCAGGTTCTGTGTACGCTCATGGTAATTGTTAACATAACAACTAGGCCTAACCCAGTTACAGACATGCTATTGTTGTTACTAATAAGGTTGGTCACATCAAAAGGGTGTCACCAATTAGTAATAGGAAATTGGACATATTCATTTTTTAAATTATTATGTCAATAAATGAATAATGGGCATTAACAATTTTTAACTTCCTCTCTATGGCTTTAGTTTAGGGTGTAAATGTATATTATTGATCTTAAGCTTCTCTTTGACTTATCTATTCTAAAATACACGACATCACCTGGAGTTTTTAATCATTAGAGTTCCAATTATGTCATCTGGAGAAGTTTTGAAAAAGCAGGTTGACCCTAATTACAAACTTCATGTTGTGAACATAGAGATGACATAATCGCGCCAGTTTACAACAGGGTCATTTCAAGGCACTTTACATAATAAAGTCAAGACAACTCGAGTTAATGTCATTGGGAGGCATTTTTGAGGTAGAAGAAGAGACATATTTTAATACAGAGAACTCAAATATATAGTCTTACTGAAATTGTTTGTAGACAGTTCTGTAAACACAGGCTGCCCAGATGTTGCCGATCATCCAATGATCTGAGCATATGGTCTGATAGAAATCACTGTGATTCGAGGAACATTGCTACTGCTCAGTTGCTGGTGGCCGAAGAAAAGATTTTAGATTCATCATGAACAAAATATTCCCAAATAAACCCAAAGCTTCTATAAAAAAAATTACTAAAAGTTATATGGTGTTTTTTTACTTTTTGGATGGGACAGGGATTAATCTCAGCTACTGAAAATAATACCCTACAGTGCTACTATGGAAACGCCAGTTTTCTGAAACATTTTACCCAAAATGTACAAATTCTCAGTAATATGTAAGAATATGTTTGAAATATAGTGAAAGTTTTTTTCTAAACTTTTTGCTTATACTCTCCATATTATACAGTCATCTACCCAATACCCGACCACCTGTACTGTTCTTATCAAATGTGCTAATGTTTAGTAAATATATGTGACATTAAAAGACTTGATAGCAGGAAAAGTGAATTAAACACTGGTTAAGAAAAAGCAGCAAATGATTGATGGACTGGAGAATTTTGAAGGACGTTAAGTACTGGGCGGTGGTGTAAGGTAGAGGCCAGAGTCACCACTGTCCTTAAGGGACAAACTGTGTTGTAGCAACTGGCCAAAAACATATATCATTATCAATATGGCAATTAGAGAACATTGGACTTTATTAAAACATACCAGAAATCTACTAGAAGGACTAACAGGTTCTTCAAGGACTAATAATCATGGCACTTTTTGAAGACTTTGCTACACAAAAACAAGTGTTTTTTCTATGGTTTCAACAAAAGTGCATCTATTGGTATGAGTTGCCAATCTCAGCTGAAATTCTTTGCATTTTTTAAAATCTTTGTTAAAAGATCTGTTCAGTTTTCTAGTGTTCACATACCTAGATGTAGGGGACTTGTTTGCTGTACTTTTTCCTATTCATACTGGCCACAAAGAGCTATGTTAAGGTAAATGAAGTCTAAATCAGTAGTCCTTGGTTATTATATTTATTAATTCTAAAATTAATATAAGTTTATATGGGGCTCAGCAGTGTAGACACATGAATAAGGAGTTTTTGAAAGTGTTATTTATTTAATGAAATCTGTTTTGTGTTATTATCCTGGCGTGATGGTTCAACAACAAAGCATTTTACGTGGGAGGACAAACAAGAACGTTTATTCTAAATCAATTTCGCATTAATTCTGTAATGAGTGGATGTTGGACAAAACAGTTACAACAAAGAAAACCCAGTTTAATGTACATGTGGCATAAAAGCATTAAGATATGCAAACGTGTCCTTTTCTTTCCCATTTTTCTCGCCTGCATGGTAAGGTTAAAGATTGTTCAAACTAACACGGAGGGTATGCTTCTCTGAGTTGCTCAACCAGTTTAGTTTAGTTTTTTTTTGTTTGCCTTTTCACTGAAATGATCCACATTGTTTTTGTCGGTTTCCTAATTCAGAAAAAGCACAAGCACAGACGCTGCTTAGATAAATGTTTTGGTTGCCTTCACTTTAAGACAGTTTCTGTTCCTTGGCACAGACATCATGTTGGTATGAGTTGGCATCTTTGGAAACAGTGTGTACCCAGGTTAATAATAACTAACATGAAAACTGATGGCATGCAAATTAGGTAAAATAATTTACCAAACGGGAAAGGCTGTGGGTAGGTGGGACAGTAGAGCATCTTTACGAGCCGACGATGGTGTTTCTTCTGGTTTTGTATTTTCCTGCAGCCATGTTGTGTCTTAGTAAGTTAGATAAACTAATAGCTAATACATGTACATCACCATGACATCATCTAAGACATCAGATAGGTGCCTTCTAAGCTTGCATAAGTAATTGTTAAAGAAACCAGTGTTTGTATTTTGCATTTTGGCTGTTAGAAACACACATGAGCAGGAAGTCATTGCATTAGACCAGTGTTTAGCCGTGGAGGTGCACAGTTTTCTTACCGTGCTTGGTGGAGTTTAAGTATTATATCAACGTGATCTGTAGAAGTAGTGTTATCTGCTGTACTGTGGAACACAGAAGCTCAATAAATCTGCAACATTTTTTATTATACATCAATTTCTGGAGTGTATCTTTTTCGGAACATCGGACACACATAAGCCTTTACAGCATCACTTCGAGTAAATAGGGCAAAACACACACTAGTCTGTTCAGTACGACTGGTGCTAAGTCAACCAGGTTATGCGACGTACAACCTTCAATATCGTCATATTACAAGCCAGTCAGCCACAACATTAATACCACCTTCTGGTTTAATGTGTTGTTTTTATACAAATATTACAAACTTTTAAATGCTGATGTATTGTAACGTGTTAACCATCTGTCAACATTTAAAGAGTTAAAGTCCAATGCACATTTAAAGACTGTTATTGTTGAACTTTACTTTTTTATTGTTTCTATTGTTTTGTACAGTAATAAATAGTGTATCCGTATTTTTTAAAACGTGCTGTTGTCTTGGTTAAGTGTGTTTACTTTTGTATGTTAAGTAAAAAAATTAATTTGTACATATTTACTTCAGTATTGAGTTTGTTTACTTCTACCACCTCTGCACACAACACATAACATTCTGTTGTGTATGGAATGCTAAGAGTAGCCATGAGCTTATTATATTACAGGGAAAAAGTTGCTTCTTATTACAAAATAATGAGAACAAATTATATTTTTTCTTCCCTCAGTGTGCAAATAAAAGTCTTTCTTGATTAACACCTGTTGACAACTGGTTCAAATATTAAATCACTGCCGTGCTTCAGTCTGAAACCAGTGGCCTATGACCCATGTTAATGAAGTTTAGTGTTCAAATGTAGTCAGTTCACACTACACTGGTCCTTGTAAAATTTTATCAACTAAAATACTAAATCTGAAACTAACAAACGTCACATAGAAAAGCATAAACAAAATAAAACTAAAGTAAAATTAATATAACCACTAATGAAACCAACTTAAAATAAGTGAAAAAAATTACATTATTACAATCAAAACGAATTTTAAAAATGTTCAACTATAATAACCTTGGTTTAAACTCTGCTCAGCAGAAGTTGTAAACAGCTTTTTAAAATGATGGATGACACAGAATTCTTGAAAATGGCTTTAAGGGCTGGACAAGCTTGTCTTTCTGCATTTTTCAGAACTGTATGTTTATTGTTCTCTGAGCACACGGTGATCACGCCTCACCCTTCCCTTAATACTCAACTGGTCCTCCACTGGTCAGTTGAGCAATCAGTTCCATCTTTCACAGCAGCAAGTTTTCTGATACAAAATGCGAGACATAAGCAGCTACTACTTTTATTTCAAAGAAACACAGAGACTAAATAGATGGCAGCTGGTTTGATATACAATTAAAAGAACTACTTTAAATAATAAATATATATATTATAAATTCTTTGCATCATTCTGTTTTCTGTGGAAAGTAAATGTTCAGTCTGTAAAGATTTGCTTTGAGACTTGTAGTGTTTGGATTGAGACTGTGCGGTTTTGAGTTTTCAACCACTGTTCTTTACTGGACAAGTTTCTGTAGATCAGACTTCAGTTGCTCTTCATCCTCTTCCTCCTCTATCGCACCCATGGTTTTCTGCAGCTGGTCCTTGATGCGGTTCAGCTCCAGCATCCCATCCTGCAGGTCCTTGCAAACTTCTCGGATCTTTGCAGCAAATTCAGTCTTTGCACCTTTTTTCAGCTCCATGGAATCCTTTGCCAAAAAAAACACATCGAGAGCCAGGAAGAGGCCAGACATAACTCCTGTTGTAACACTCATCACCTGGGCGGCTTTAGCGGCACCACCTGCCACACTGAGCACTTGAATAGTACTGATCAGACTCTCGGTGTTGATCACTAAAGCCTTCCCGGCCCGGCCTCCCTCCTTCACTACATGGTTGACATTCTGGTTGAGGTACTTCTTTGTGATGCTTTCTGCGTACTTTTCAAAGTTCCACTCCTCAAGAGTCTCCATTCCTTCCTGTCAGGTTGAGGAGAGATTTTCCATTGCAGACACTTAAATTTTACTGCATTGTACTACAAAGTATAACTTGTCAATATAATAGGCTTTGAAATCGACTAAAAAGAACTGGCCGAAAATGGTCCTTTTGTTTCCTCACCTGCAAGAACTCAAGGCACTCTTTGATATCCTTCATCTCCTCCTGGTAGTCTTGGATAATTTTCTCCACCTTGTTGCGATCTGTCTTTGAATGGACTGTATCTGTGATATTAGCTGAAGCAGACGCTAAGCCACCAGCTGTAGCTACACCAATGCCTACAGCTGTGACAATGAGCGATGTTCCTGCAGTGAAGGGCGCCAGAATAAGGCCCGTAATAGAAGTGACAGACCCTGCAACACTAGCCAGCCCACCACCAACACTGGCAGTGACTGTTTTCTTATGAAAGCTATCGGCAGAATCGGCCACAGCGAGGAGCTCCAGAATACGCTGCTGAAGTTTGGGGCCACGCTGGTTAAAAATGCAAACAAAAAGACGAGCTGCCATGAAGACACGGTCAGCTGCTTGTTCAACCAATCTGCAAACAAGTGGTTGTAAGGTTAAAAGATATTTTACTTAAATAATAATAAGCCTTAAAAAAAGAGTAAAATGTATTGTGTCAAAGTGTAAGTAAGGATGATATGTGAAGCTGCTGCATAATGCTGCAAAATTTAATTTGTCAAAGTAAAATGAAAAAACAGGCAGAAAAAATGCATTTCAGGTAGAAATGTCATTATACAGTTAATATTAGTGATATTAGAGAAAGAGAGACATTAATGATTGTTCTTTCTACACAATAAATGTCTCGCCCATGTTTTGGAAGTGTAGCAGAATAGAAAAGTGCAAACCAAACAGTGTAACAATATGTTTCAGGTTGTGTTTGGGCGTGTGTCGCCTGAGCGACACATGACGAGACGCAGCACTGAACAATTCTCTGCACTAAACATAGATGTTCACTTACTCTTCAGCTTCATCATCCTGGTTTGCCTCGTTCCACTCATCCCAGTCTAACACACAAAAACATTACTATAACTACCAGTTTCAAATGCAGTTACCATGATCACCATTGTTCCAAACTAACCTTCCACTGATCTCCACCACACCAGGAGGCCTTCTTCATCCTGCAAACAGACAATTTGAAAGTCACTGATTCTCTGTACATGGGAAATAAAGTCAAAAAATAATAATTGTAAAACACATCATTTTTTTTGCTTTAGTTTAAAGACATTTAAAGTTACGGTATATATAAACCAAATATAACTTGAGCTGATTTTAAGTGAGCAAGAGTTCTGGAACTAAGGTTTGACTGACACGTTTAGCTGGTTAGCCCTGAGTGTCATTTGGCAGTGATTGATCCATCTGTGGCACTGAAGTTACAAATGTGTGCCAAGTTAAAACAAATGCACTAAAAAAACATTTAGCACAGCTAATGCAACAACTTGAATTGGAACAAAAAAACTGAAACTACTGGCGTACTGAGCAGCACAGAGCCTGTTGACCGAGCACAATAGCAGCTCATGACAGGAACACTGTGAGAGCTGTATTAAAAGAAACATTCATTGTTTAATTGTCAAAACCTGTACTGAGCAAGGGTGAAGGTATTACTAAAGCTGAGTCACCAAACAAAGTTTTATTGACTGATGAGCCCGAAATTGGTCAGGGTTCTGGCTCAGTTGTTAGAGCTGAAGGTTGGTGGTTTGATTGCTGCTTCCTCCTGGCCTGACATGTAGAAATTTCCTTGGACAAAATACCTAAACCCCTTTAGTACCATAATGTATCAGCAGCTGTTCAACAATTTCCCATGGGAATAAATAAAGTAGAAGTTTACCAAAATTGAACATGCATTTCACTCTCTAAAGAGGAGATTGAAGCAGCCAAACAGTAAAACCGCAGTAAAAGTCTGCAAAAGGATTTTTACATTTACAATGATTTTGAAAGAAGAATCCAACAGTTTAGAGATGCCAGACGTTACCCGATGATGCAGCTTTTGCTTGGCATGCCCTGCAAGCTTCAGCTGGCAGGTTTGGATCAGACAGGAATAGGTTATACAAGATAAACCAGCTGTCATTACTGTCATGCCAGGACCCTTATAGACCTTGGTTAAAAGGTGCCACGTTCTATGTTGTTTATTGTATCTAGGAGTTAATACTTTAAAAAAGGAACTTTAGTCTCATATCTGCCTTTTGACCTAAAGTTTATAGGAAAAACTATTTAACAGTTTCTGTTCTTAAAGAGGTGATGCATACGTGTAGAGGTTCCAGGGTTGTTCTTTCACTGGGCACTGTTCCTTCTGCCATTTTTAGCATCTGAACTTCCACTTCCTCCTAGAAAAGAAATGGAAACACACAGCACAGTTCTTTGATAGAATTTCCCAGGTAATGTTTATTAGTTTCATATTACTCACAAGTTCAAGAATGCAAATAATCTCACTGTGGTTTTATGCTGTACTGTTTTTTGGCAGGAAACATTAGCTTTAGTAAACATTTATGGTGCAACTAGCAGTTGTTGCTAGAATGATCCTGCATTCAGCATGAAGAAAACACTTCTTCATGCTACAATCTTTCTGACTTTGCACAATATGACTTCTTCCACATTCTACAAGAGGAAAAGTATGATTCAATTCATCACAATAACTAATAATTTAAAAATGATCAACATTCCAGGCGTGGCATACAAAACCTAGTTCCAGTAAAGAAGAAATACCACCTTGGAAAGTACAGAAAGGCAGACATTCCACAGTCACCTAAAGCAACAAGTGATGTGCAGAAGCCTTAAAGCCCCAAACCAGTTTGATCCTCAGGAATTCAGCAGACGTGTGTGTACTATCACACTTTCTTGATCTTCTATAAGTATAGTATGGAATGCTTCTGGTAATCCATACTTAAAGTCAAAGATGAAACATGACAGGGCTGCAAACTTGTCAACGAGAAGAATGTGTGAGAATGTGCAGTACAGGTTACCAGTAAACTGGATACCTCAGAACACGTTTTCATGCAAGCTTTCCTGCTTTTTCTATGCTCCACTTTCATTTCCTTCACTAAATGCAGTACAACAATGCAGCTGTATGACGTGTCGACCTTTTTATTATCAGTTATATTCTATTTTGAATGTTCTTACGTTTGTCTTAAAGTGTGATCCTTAATGTAAAACGCTTTATATTGCCTCTGTTAAAAGCACAGTGTACACACAAAGCTTTTTCTATTCTCTAAGCCACGGCAGGAGAGGGCCTGAGTGTCAGATGACACTGTTGCACATTTCTCTGGAGGCAATAATAATAACAGAAAAAGGAAACAAATGTATAAATCCTGTTCTTCCTTTTACCTTAAAATACCATTAAGTCTGAAGATGAGTAGATAGGACAGGAATTAGAGGAAGTTTCAGTTTAATTACGCTAATTATCATTATGCTTAATTACCTCATTGGAATATGACCTAACTTTAGTCCCTGTGTTTCTTTTACGTCACACTTGGTAGCAACATGTAAGATAATAGACTGGAAACGTCCATTAGGTCATTTTCTCTATGCAGTTTAACATTAGCAGCATTGTGTTTGATGACTCACACTACAGCACAATGAGCTCCTTATTACACATTACTGTATCAAATCTCATCATACAAGAAGGATTATATTATTGTATTCACTGTGTCCTTGTGTCTTCCAAGAACCTTTCGGCTGCAGGCAACACGTCAGATGCCAAGACCTTTTAAAAAAATAAACACTTGTTGTGTTTGCACATCATGTGCTTTCTTCTTGTCCGACACTTTGCACTGCTGTGGCAACACCAAACATTTTCACAGTAATCCCGTCATTGTGATCAGTGCCTTTGTGTACAACAGGGTTTCCTAAAATTAGAGTCATTATGAACCCTTTCTCTTCGCCAACTATCAGAATAAAGTGTGTATCCCTCTCCAATCGCTCATTTGTTTTAAACAGGGTGGCCAACACATTGGAACCACCTTATGATATATTGCATTCCAGTATGACTCCATCACCAACTATGACGTCACTAAGAAACACTAAACTGCTATCCAATCAACATGATTATGTTTAATGAAACGCCAAGAAACCTAAAGAAAGTAGGCCGTGCAAGATTTCTCTTTCCGGTCTCAAGTTAAAATAGTTTGGGAAACCGGGTTGTAGAAGTTAACAATAGGCTTTTTAAGGTAATGGAAGTTTATGTTTAATTTTTTTTTATTCATGATTTAGTGTTTTATATTTATTAAAGAAATGGAATAAACTATAATTTTACTCACTCAAGACAGTAATTTTATACAGTACTAAGCTGTGAGGAGTGTTTACTGTAACAAAAAAAGTTTTACTGGTAAGAAAAATGGGTGGCAGATCTTCAATTTTATATTTCAAGGGCGAAAGAAACTAGGAAACTTCAATTAGGGCCAGCTCAGTCTTAAAATGTAAAACGTAAACAGCATGTTGGCAATTTATATTCTGAAATCCAAACAGCAAATCTTGCCACGTTTTGTCACTTACATTACAACACAGGGACAAATGAGACATCAAGAGAAAAACGTCATAACAAATGGTATGGCACCATCTGGTGGCACAGCTGTCATGCTGAGAGACAGCGATGCTACAGTCTTCATATTTTACAATTACTAAGAACATTTTTATCAGTTTTTAGACTTTCAATGTAATCGAGCACAGACAAACTGAGTAACCCCCAAGTCTTTGAATTTAACATTCTTCTTTGTATTCTTGAAGAATGCTAAATTCAAAAGCTATTATAAAAGCACATGGTAGCCTTGTGTCAGTTGAGGTGTCTGTGAGATTATTTTTACAATGTTTTACCTTTTCTGTCAAGTTGTTGTCGCCTGCTGAGCTTCTGCTGCTTGGAGAGAGGTCACTGTCCAGAGGCTGGGTGTCCTGGAAAGACAAGATGCATGACAGAAAAGCACACAGTCCCCAGTGACTTATCAACTGAAGAATATGGTAAAGCAATACTGTTTTTCAATTTATTTCAATATAAGTCATGCTATAATTGCTACTAATCATATGATTATTTGAAAAACGTTTTTTTAAACTATTTCATTCAACAAAAATGAAAATTGGAATAGCGTTCAGGAAAAAAACTTCTGTTTTTAATAATCTATCCATCACTATTATAACTGGTACCTTTGGCTGTGGAGCTGTGGATGGGATGACCTTCTGCATCATTCCTGCAAACATTCCCTGGTTCTAAATATTAAACACATCAATTGGACACCTGAAGTCAAAGCATAACTTGATTAAATCACAGCATTACATGAACAAACTGCAAAGTATAAAATCAGTATGACCTAGAACGTTCTACCTGTTTGGCCTGAAGTTCTTTTCCAATCTCTTGTGGATGTGTAGAATCATGTTGATTGTTTTTCGGCACCTATAATTAAGAGTCAAAAGTGTGGGGGGAAAAAGGAGCTGAATATTTTCAGATGTGAATGACACCCCATTCTGTTGCAGTGCTTTGAAAATTTGTACTTTTGAGATGTTATATATGTATTGCTTGACTCAAGATGCTTGAGATTAAAGTTAGAACTCCAAGGTTGCACAAGTTGTATTTTGTGTCATACAGTATCATGTTACTCATTTTAATCCAAACTATGTCTGCTATAAATCGAATTTCTGCATAACTCCCTTTAACAAGCCAGCATTTTGAAACAGCAATATTCATCAACCAAATCACATGTGTGTACTGGCCGCCTTACAAACACTCCTAAAATTGCAATGACTGTGAAAGTCAGCCATTTTTAGTCTGTCGAGCTGTTTATATGTACACTGGAGTACCGGTATTTATGTTCGCAAAGAAACATCAGTGATGTGGATCACTGATTTTAATATCATTAACACTACAATGGAGGTCTATGGTTGTACATGAGCAAGTGAAATGGTCTTATGGATTCACAAACCTTATGGTTATTGGATACATTTCATCGTTGGTTTTAGTGTCTTTGTAGAAGTAAGTGACAGAAGCTAATTATTATAAGATCCTTTTCCCACAACAATTTGGAAGGCTCACAATATATTGTTTTTAATGAGAGTATATGCAAAAATGTGGTTTCTGAAATGTAAGTTTCCCACACAAACTATCAACCTCTTGCTTATCTGACCTTGTAATGATTACTGTGATACGCCATGAAGGCGGCAGTTACCTGGGAAGCAGACTTGAATGGGTTGACCTTCTGCAATGCCCATTTCAGTATACCAGGATTCTGAAATACAAGTACCATGAAGACAGATGTTAATAACTCACTGCGTTTCTGGTTTTGAACTCCAGTTCTTCGAACAAACAGAAAAGCTCATTTGCACTGTAGCCAGGAAACTATACAGGAACAACGTGCAAAGGTTGAATCATATGATTTTACATGCAGACCTAAAACTGTTCCCTATCATGTGATTATGTCCTGCAAACCTCGTGACCCCAGTCTTCTGACGTTAATCCAAGCTAATTAGCATTGACAAAAATACTTACAATAAAACAAACATATTTGATATTATAACAATTTACTGTGTAACCTGAGCTCTTGGTTGAGCTTCACCGTGACCTTCTTACCATAAATAACATATTACTGTGTAATGTGCAGAGCTGTGTTTTTACATGCAAGATTGAACATTTAATTCGTGGGCTGCAGACGCAAACAGACAAACTGTCTGTTCAGTTTGTGTGATGCAGATGTGTAGATGATAGTGAAGATGACTGAATGACTGAAGGAATGAAATGAACCAACATGTCTTAACCACACTCCATACCTCAAGGCCATTTGTAGGTGGGACCACTGGAGCAGAGGTTGCTGAGTCTTTATCTCCTTTCAACATGTTCATACTGAAACAGAGTTTAGGAAGTAATGAGGAAAATGGCCTGAAATAAATGTCAAACCTGGCGGCCCTGCAGGCCATGCTCATCTATGACGTCAGCATTCTTCGATGTCCAGTTCACGGTCCAGACCCACCCACCAAACTCCGTTCACATATTGGACAATTTAAGGCGCTAACGCGTCACACACCGCTGACCTTTAAAGAGGGTAAATAAATAATTTGCATAGTTTGACAGAAACACATGTTTCACCGGAACTTGCTGTTAAAGTCCCGTTCATCGTTTTGTCTCTCTAGTATTTCCAGTTTGTTCGCCAACTTCCTCCCGGCTAACTGTTAAACCGCCTGAGCTCCGCTAACAAACACACTCGCCCGGTGACGGTCCGGACCAGGACGAATCCAGATGTGTCCAGCGGAACGAACAACTCTTAACCACGTTTGGAACAAAGTAACATTAATTTCAACGAGCACAAGTTAAAACTAAAGTTTGGTTAAGACTTAAGTTCCGTCTGTGACCGGAGAACCTACCGTAACGTCGAGTCCGACAAACCAAATGACTAAAGTTGTGTCCGTGTGTTTCCGTTCGTCAGTTACTGTTAGATCACAGCAGTAAACCAACGGCAGGGGGCGCTGTCGTCCACGACCGTCCAAACCGCTACATGGATTCACCTGTGTGTCACCTGTGAGGGGGCGTGGCTTCTCTAATAATAATAATTATTATTATTATTATAATAATAATCTATTATTGGTAATGACAAACTCAGATATAGATCTTTGGTAAAAGTACAATCAATTTAATTTAATAATTGCATCAGTATGAGTTATAATAAATATCTATAAGACAGTGATTCCTGCTTTTTAATCACACAATAGTTTTACTAACAGGCTTTATTTACAGACTCATTGTTTATAAAAAATAAAATCTGAATATACTACAATAAAATATTTTAAAGTTCTGTACATTTTCAGTTTTTTGTGCAACATTACCTGACCACATGTGAACTTTAAATACAAAATAGTTCATTCCCGCAGATTTGCAACAAACAGATACGATTCAACAGATAAAACTTTTGACACTTATGCACCACCAAAGCACAAACTACAGCAAAGATTTGTATGGCAGGATTGTACAAGATATTTCTATTTTGTTCACATTACTGCACAGCAGCCCTGAACAATGCACAATGTACAAAGGCCACGCCCTATAATATAATACAACACAATTTAATACAACTGCTCAAAAAAAAAAAAAAAAAAAAAACCCTGTTAATGTACAGTACATATATTAATGTTGGGCATTTTTCAGATGAGTTGTATGAAGTAAAATCACAATTTTCTGGCAATACACAGGGTTGAATTAATAGTAACAAGTAAAACTGAAAATCCATAAATATGTTATATATATATATAAGTTATATATCACCACAGCTACATTTTGATACACCTTATATGAAAACCTTTCCCCCACAGGATAATGCATGCAGTGTGCAAAGAAAGACGGTTCATGTCCCTAATTTTCCGACCAGCCCGTGTATATAGAAAATATGTCATCAAACAGATGCAACAACCTACAACCTCAAATATTACCAGAATATGATTACTACTGTTTTAAGATTCATTTTTGCAATACTAGGGTAATGGATTTGTATATACTTCCTCAAGTCTGACACAGAGATGTTAAAAAAATGATTTGTACATGATTCGAAAATACAATTCGTCATTGAGAGCTGTTTAAATGTCTGAACAGACTGGCAGTTCCCTTACTTAGCCAGCAGATAGCATTGGTGATCTTTGAGAAATACCTATAGTCAAAGTGGCGTTATGCAGGGTGTTTCTCACATGTCTCCAGTAGCCTCCTGTAGCTGCTCTCTGATGGTGTTGAGCTCCACTACTGATTCTTGAAGCACATTTGCCAATTCCGTTACCTGAGCCACCATTTCTTTCTTGCAGCCTTTCTTTAGCTCCCTTGAGTCTTTGATGAAGTACTGGTCAATGTCTTTGAACAATGCCTGAACTGAGGCCACAGCTGTGTCTGTTACGTCCGTTGCCTGCATCACTGGCGAATCGGCCAAGCTGATCATCTGGACGGCCCTGCGGATTTCCCAGTCCTCTGAGTAGTGTTGGGTGCCAGACCTGAGGAAAGGGTGGCCACGGAGTTTGTACAAGCCCTGATTGATGAAGTGAAGGATCTTCCCAATGGTCAATAGGTGAGTTTCATACTCCTGCAGAACTGTTTCCACCTGCAGAGGAGAGGGGAAGATTGTTGATCTGGGCTTAACATCCAAGAGTCACCAATAATCTGGAGCATCCAATGGGAAAACGATTGCTTAAGGGAATTAACAGGGGACGATTTAAAACTGCAACTTACCTTCTTTCGGTCGTGCATGTTGTTAACGTTATCAGAGATTGCCGCAGAGGCTGAAGTGATTCCACCAGCTGTTGCCACGCCCACACCGACGGCTGTAATTATCAGAGATGTAGCAAAGGTGAAGGGTGCCAAAGCTAAACCGGCAATGGCTGTAACGCCACCCACAGCTGTAGTGGTGCCACCAGTGATGCCAGCGATCTTAGCCTTCTGGTGGAAGTTGCCAATATCCTCAGCAATGGCGTGGAGGATGAAGATGGACTGCCAGAGGACCTCAGCTCGCTCTGTGAAGACTTTGTAGAAGACACGCAGGCCACGGTGAACCTTGTCCGCCAAGATTTTGAAAGACCTAGAAATCATTTGGAAGCCAAAACAATGTTAAGCCTGGTATGCAAAGACCAAATAACACTAACACTAACGATTAAATAGAAGCAAAAATAATTTTAGTGAAGTTAATAGTATATAAACAGTTTTAACCTCTGTCTCCAAGGAATCATCTCCGTGGTACAGTAGGTTCATCCTAACAATTTTAATGTAAACAACTTAAAGTCTACAATTTGAAAGCTTTAAGTAACTTCTTTTGTCCATTTGTAATCATAACCCTTTTATATTATAGTCCATAAACATGTTTGAAATACTGCTAATCTATAATGTCAAGAGCCCATCAAGCTGGCTAAATGCAATGTCAGCAGTTAATCACACACACACTAGAAGATCAAGATTTCTGCATCTTTATTTATGCATAAAAAGCTACTAAAATCTCAGCAAACAGACAATCAAGAAGTCAAGATATATTATTTCATTTGCTTTAATTTGTGTATGACTTGTTGCAGATATTATGATACTGTCTGCTGTACAGTTCCTTTTCGATAATATGCTGACTCTTTACCTTTTCCCATTGCCTGTTCATCATCCTCCTCCTCTTACACCATCAATTTTGTGTAAACAACTTACTTGGACTCATCTTTCATGAAATCATCCTCATCTTCGGATAGCATTTCATCCCATTCTGAAATATAATAAAGCACCAGATGCTGACAAACGTCTGTGATGTTTCCCTTGTCTGAATGTTAGTTGAAAAAAAAAAAAAAAAAAAAAAAAAAAGTTGGACTTACGTTCCACAGTGTGCCACCACTCCATCAAACTGTCAGTGTCCTGTGACCGAACAAAAACATGAAGGTCAAACACTTGTGTAGCAGACTGTTAAAACCCAAGAACATACATAGCAGAAGATTTGTGTATAGCTATAGTGGAAAAAAATAAACAAATCTGACCCCATCCTCATCTTCATCCTCCATACCAGCTATTGCTTCTTCATCCTTTTGAGCGGCGAGCCACTCCGCCTGAGTGACGCCCGAGAAAAACAAGCGCATAGGTCAACAGTTTTTTGCAACATACTATTTTAACATAAATTAGTCATCAAAACCTAGAATTAGAACAACTAAGACCTTTGTAAATACTTTGGTGTGTCGGTTAGTACAGTATGTATGCTATGTCGCTCAACCAGCCTAAGCCACATGTCAAAGGAATGTGTTCCATCAGGAAACAGAGACGGTGCAGTTGTGGGAACAGTAGAAAACAACACTTCATTCCAGTTCCTTAACAATCAGTTTAAAAATACTGAATGAAAGTTGTGCACAGGAAGCAGATTAAAACACTGCTGACACTGTGCAGAAAGTTAATAAACTGATCAACTTAAAAACCAAAAAAATCTACACAGACGTAAGTGCTGGACATATACACACACACACACACACACACACACACACACACACACACACACCAGTCTCATTGGATACTGCACAGTTGAACAACTACGTGATTTTCTACAAGTTAGTCAGAGCTCACTCTCCTAGACATTCAATATCAAAATTACACTTATTTATAAAGTCATCAAAGTAAAATTTATAAAGAATGTTGTGTTACAACATCACGTTACATTGCATGATAGTTTATGTGCAAGAAGCAAAAATAGGGTTCTGGAAAAAATACCGAACACATTTGAAAAAAAAAAACACATTTTATAGCAAATAAATTTTATAGCAAAAAGATTTGATGTGACCTAACCTTAGCAGCCTCAGACAGGTAGTCACTAGATGTAGCTCCTGGTGGGTCTTCATCCTCCAGATACATGGCTTTGCTCTGGCAAGAGGCAGAGATGGTGTCAATTTTAGCAATAGGAGGAAAAAATTTGCAGTCAGAAAAAAGAAAAAACTCAAACACACCTTAGCTTTAGATTTTTTGAAGCCTTTAAGTTTTGAAGGCTTCTTCTGTAACAGGAGACGTTTTTTTAAAATTAGAGTTTAAGTAATCCAACAGGAAGCAGCAATAATAAACAGTAGGGTTAAAACAATACCAGATTGTAGTCTTCCAGTTCATCATCACTGTTGTCATTAATCTCTCCAGGACTCATGAAATCTTTTCCTGTGATTTCATCCTCAAACTCATCCTGCCAAGACAAAAGAGATGAACCCAAACCCTCAAAACGCAAACTGAACAATATGCGTAATTTTTATTTTGTGTTAAACCAACGTGAGACATACACTGGACACATGCTGGGGTGTGTGGTGGCTGAATCCCAGTTCATTCTGTTCAGTTTTTTCACAGTTGGACTTAAATGTTCGTGGAAGTGGAACAGGACCTTTGTGTTTGAAGATTTTCTTATAAACGAAACAAAACGTTACTATTAATATCACAAAGTCAAATACATCTTTACAAAAGAATAGTTTTATTTGTTTAAATACCGGTTTGCCATCCTCGATTCCATTTAATTCGTCATCATCGAACTCCTCTGCTGAGATGCTGCTTTTCTTTTTCCAAGAACTGTTGTCATCAAGCATGTCCTCCTAAACCAAAAACATTCAGATACAATTAAAAAATAAAATAAAAAAGAAATCCATTTTTCACTGCATGACAGAGTGTTTCCATTTACCTTAGAACGTTGACGACCCAGGAGCAGTTTCATCTTTGTTTGTTTCTTCTATTAAAAAGGCAAAAAGTGAGAATGGGTAACAAGATAAAAAATAATAATAACAAATTAAACAGAAACTTACAGGTTTGCAGTTTTCCATTCCAAAAGTCTCTTCATCTCCATTTAGTCCAGGAGAAAAATTATGGCTTTTCTGCAAGTATGCTTCATCCATGAAAGTAGCCTGAGTAACACATTCAAAACATTCAGTCTTGTTCAGATTCAGAACAAGATTAATCAAAATAATTCATCCTCTGTGATAACATCTAACCAAAATATAAATAGTACCTTGCTAGTTGACTGAAGATTGGAAGCTTTAATCCCCTCTACATCCTCAAAAACATTATCCTAAAAATTGAATAAATTGTTTTTAAATTACTTTGTTAAAAATGTAAAATTTTAACAATGTAAATTAGCAAATCTTTTTAGTCAGATAGAATAAACTGACTTCATCAATATAGGTTTTGCATCAAGAATTTCATAAAAACAGACATTTTTATTTAATCACCAAGTATCATTACAACATTTATCTTCTTACTAAACGATGAATAAATAAATTAGTTCCCAACTATTCCAGATGTAGTTTTTTGGTTAATGTTTAAACTGAATTTAACAGTTACCTGTGACTTCTTACGAGGATTGTAGCCATGTGCACTGAAATCTTCACCTTTCTGACTTTCCTTCTCCTAAAGTAAAAAAAAATAAACTTAAAAAATAAAAATGTACACTGCAAAAACATCCTCACTCCATAAGTACAATGAATCGTACATGCAAAGTACGGCATAATACTATAGAGTCACACCTTTGAGCCTTTGCGAGGTGTATATCCATAGGCTCCCTTTGGTTCACCAGACTGGAGAAAACAAATTTTAACGTGACACACTGCAATAAAAAAAAGCATAAAACAAATACGGTGCAGTAGATATGGGATACCTTTTGTACAGTGATGGTGAATCCTCTTTGTGGCACAAACTTGATTTTCATCTTCTTTTTTCCCTTCTGGAGAGAGAAAAGAATTGATTGCCCAAATGATATCAATTAATATGCGTAAAAAAAATATAAAAAATAATTTCAGCCATATTTTTCCTGAAACCCCCCCAACCCCCACCCCAAAAACAAACAAATAAAACACATACAAATCCATGGCTCTTGGCCTCTTCATGCATTGCTTCCCCATCCTCCTCCTCGCATGCGCTGTCATCCAACACTTTACCCTGCGGAAAATTAAACAGTGGATGAAATATGATAACTATTTTCAGTGTTCTCTTGTTATCAGGTGCCAAATACATTTTATTTGCCCCTATTATTAAGACACTGAGCCTGCCACTGCATGTACATAAGAGAAGCTACCTTTGATTCTTGAGGTAAATGTCCGTTCATGAGCTTTTCCTCTGGCAGCGACGACGGAGTGGATGATCTTCGAAGCAGGCTATTGGTTTTGGTTTTCTGAGGTTTCTTCTGATAACCAAACACAACAATTATTCATACTGTTCGAGTGCGGAAACAAGATATAGATAAAAAGAAAAACATACTTTGTAATCCATCGCATCCTGCTCGCCATCTTCATTCTCTCCTGCTAATGTGGACATTTCTGAAAAATACTCCTGAAACAATGACAGCAACATCACTCACAGCACTGGTGATTCTCTTATAAGGATTCTAAGTGGATTATTTTAATGTGGGACTGTTACCTTTGATGATTTACGGGAAGAGGAAAGCGTCCTGCTCCTTTCCTCTTTTGTGTCATCAGGAAACTTGTTCTGAAATTAAAATCACTAATATTGTAAGGACAACAGAAAAGCAGGAAAACTTATTTTTCACTGCGCCATTTACCTTTGAGCCTCTTCTAGAGAGTAGGGACCCTCTGAATTTCTTGTCCTTTTTCTGTAAGACATGTTTACAATGGAGGTGAAGCTCCATGCAAGATATACTGATGACAACTCGATATGTCTAACAGTGACTGATGAGTTTAGATTGTCAGATATTACCTTTCTCAGACTTCCCGAGCCATCGAGATCCTCCCTATTTCCTCCATCAGAGACCGTTTTCACCTAAGAGCATGTTTAAGCTTTTTTAGTCTTTCCCTCTACTTAAACATTAACAATACTAAGAGAAGAATGAAAGGGTCTTGCCTTTAATGACTCTCGTCGTAGTCTAAATTTTCCAAACTAGAGGAAAGAAAAGTCATTTAATTGGCTGAAATTGCTTTTAGCTACACATTAACTTTACATAGAGAAAGCGAGCCTGTATATTTAGCTTATTATGTTTTGACAATGTTTTCTTACTGGTTTGAAGTCAGGGTTAATCTCGGGACTGTCCTCAGGCCAGTCCTCCACACACCTTTCCTATTTTGAAATTTTAACAAAATAAAACATGTGCATGTTCTCTTTCTCCTTTAAAAGAATGTCATACTTCATACTGATTTAATATATGCATGTATATTTTCAGCATTGGCTGCAATTTTTCTTTTTACATTTTCAGGTTAATAATCTGCATTCAGAATGTTATCTAATGAGCAGTCTTTGGCAATATATTATTAAAATTCACCTGTCCAATGAGCAGCACATCCTCAAAGACATCGTAATTCTCTGGGTCCAGTGGTTTGCTTTCCTGTAAAAGAGAAACTAAAATCAGGGTTTGGTTTGTTTCCTGCCTGCAGTGTATCTGAATGTCTAGACTTACTTAACACTTATGACCTCATTAGCGTATTAAAGTACTGGCCTTGAGCATATTGTTAGTTAGATCACATCTGAATAATGAGCCTACCTGTGTTTTTGGTTTGAGGCTGATAACTGGTTTGGGGAGATGTCTGAAGGCTGGTTTAGGAGAGGTTTTTGGAACAGGAGGTTCAGGTTCAATCTATCCACAATCAAAGACAGAATGTCAGCAATGGTAAACAAAGTCAAAATGAAATTAATGAGATAAGCAAACAGGATATCAAATTAGTCTGAACACAGATTTTTGCATACAACCTTGTCTGGTGTAGATGACTCTCCTGGTTTTGGAGGCTTTTCTGGCTTGGCTGGCTTGCCTGGCCTAGATGGTCTAATGCGGGGAAGTGGCTTTGGTGGACGTTTGAAGGTTGACACCTACAAGTTTGATTATGAAAGAAGGTATAACATGTCCTAATGATCATGAAGTGTTTCGAAATTAAAATTTGGGTTGGATCCATCCTACAGCACAGAGATGCTTCACACAAGTATTAAGCACTGATTTTGTGGCTGACGAATTCAACACCACCGGTTACTTACCCGAGTCATGTCATTCGGTGAGTGGTTGGGTAACATGGCCAGATTCCTGGCCCGAGTGAAGGGGGTTGGCTGAAGAATATCATGTTTGGTTCCTTGAGGTGTCGTCAAAACAATGTCATATTGACCGTTAAAAGACTCAGATGGAGTTGCTGGAGTGGATTCTAAAGCAGCTGCCTTCAGACCATCTGGAGTGGACTGCCTGTCCAACTTCATTTCTGATGGGCTGTTGAGCGAAAGTGTAGAGTAGGTGGCCTTGGAGGTTGTATTGCTATGACTTGATAAAAACATATCCTTGTCATTAGTCTTCGAGGGAAGTGGTTGGAAGACATCTGGAGTCCCACTTGAAAAATCTTGGAATGGGTCATTTAGGTTAAACGGAGAAGTACCAAACGGGTCGTCCAAACTGGAGAGGTCTTGGAATAAATCCCTTCTAAGTGGGCTTGGGAATGGGTCAATTGAGTTTATGGAAGACGATGAAAATATATTAAGATTTTCATTATACAAGGATGTTCTTTGTTGGTCTTCCTTCACTTGGAAGGGATCCTCACTTATAGTTGGACCAGCTTGAAACAAGTCTGCTTCATTGGCTTTGGCAGAGTAAAATGCATCTGCCAAAGTGGACTGTGGGACTGGAAAACATCACCATCCTCATTTAAAGGAGATATGAATGGATTCATAAAAACATTGGATGATTTCTCCAAGACGTTCGCTTCTGTCTCACTTGCACCTGTGAATAAATCCTCTTCCTTAGCAGTCTGAAAAAGATCATCTACTTCCCCTTTAAAGTGTTCAGAATTCTTTGACCCAAAGTTATCGGAGAGGATCTGTGTATGAGAGGAGTTGGCTTTAAGAAGGTCTGGTGAGTTAAGCGTTACATCATAAAAATGACCGTTGGCAGATGTGATCTGGTCCACTTTTGATGTCTGGAAAGGGTCCTGCATAAAGTTCCCTCCATTTTCCGAAGTCTGAATTCTTGGTTTAGGATCAAGAGGTGTGCTCTGAAAGTCGAGGGAATGGGCAAAGATGCCATCTACTTCCTCTGAAGTCTGCATTCCCGAGTCCTTTACTGTATGATCTTTGGTGCCTGATTCCTGATGGTAAAACACAAGTTTATAGGGACGTGTTAAAAAAACAAATGTAGTAGCTGTGATCTGGTATTAAAAATACAAGTTCAAGAACAGTACACACCAAATTAAATTCATAAAAAGGGTCAATTCTGGTCAAACCTCCAGTGACTTCATTCTGAGAGAGAAAAGAGACAAAAGAAAGCGGGGTTAGTCACGTGGACTGCTGACAGATTACACAACAGGAGTCAAGCAAGCCCTTAAAATCATACCTGCAGGCTTACACGGAGCTGTTCCTGCACTCCATTCTGAAGACAGACAGAGACACAAAAGAAAGGTTACATGTTGACTGACTGCCAGTGTATACGAAACAAACTCTAGAGAAAGGGTGTGGGTTTAACCTGTGCCACAGCAGGAGGACGCTCACCCTCCGTCTTAAAACCATTCTGAGGACAGAGACTTGTTTTAATTTCACAGCTTTACTACTATTGAAAGTAATCCATAAATATGATTCATCTGTCAAATCAACTATTGCGTGGGATTACTGCAGATTTTGACCCTCACCTGTCTTAAGTGTAGCTTGTGACTGTCTGTCAGATTTGTAGCAGCAGCTGTGAAAAGGAACTCATCATCCTATACGGACCAAAAAACCGACATTTAAAAACATACCAATTATAGAAATCCACCCTGGATACAAAAGACCTACATCGGGAGGCTCAAGAGGCTCTTAGATTTTACTTTTTTCCCCTACAAACACCAATGTATGTTTTTTGCCGTTGCCTCTGTGTTTAAAAAAAAGACAATATAGCTGAGAGAGTCTTAAAAACACACACACATTCAGAAACACACCCAGGTGATGTGCAGCCTGTTATCAAGGGTCCCCACACACACACACACAAAAATGCAGGTTTCTAACCTTTTTGTTTTGAGAGTCATTCACAGGTGAAAAACTGGAGTCAGATGATGAAACAAGTGGCTGAATGGAGAGAAATGCAGAAAGAAAACCATTTTATTATATTAATTATAATTATGATTTATTATTGAAGTTAATGTATGCTCTTTATACATATTTATCCCCAAATGCCAATATAATTCCAAAGGAGGGTAAAAGTCAAACATAACGCCCAGTGACCAGATATAAAGGTGCCAATTAAAGATAAACTTACTTTGTATTCATTATGAAAAGGGCTTTGGGAAACCTTCTTTAGCATATTTTGTATCGTTGCAATACTCTGTAAAAAAGCAGAAAATTATCAACTGTGCATTGTCTTTGTTGTCAGTAAACGTACGGAGCTTGTGTTTCCATAACCCAAAGGTGTAATGTTGCCTTATGGCACATAAAGCCTTTTGTTTTTTTATTCAATCTGTGCTTGTGCAAAGTCATCCATCAGTCACAGACGTGACAGAGCGAAGGACAGAGGCAACTGCTGACATCATCCTGACACTGTAGGTTTGGTAACCCGCTGTTTGTCTGACACGGTTGCCAAAAAAAAAAAAAAAAAAAAAAACACAATTTGCCAACTCAGGTTATGATGTTCACCTGCTTGAGGATGAAATGTTAAATATGAAACATGTGTATGAGGAAAAGGAGCAGCACACGTGTCAGTGGCGGAAGTAATGGTCAAAACATCAACTCAAGTCAAAGTAGCAATAAAACAATGGAGAATTATTCCACTACAGGCCCTAATATGTATAAGTAAAAGAGCAGAGGTGTTATGAACGAAGATTAGCAGGCGACTGGAAGAACAGAAAGCAAAAGTTCTCAGTCTGACTCATAATCGATCAATTAATGCATGAGCAGCATTTTATTGTTCTAGGAGTTAAAGCTGAAACTAGCACATTATTTGGAGAGCGCATTATTTGTTTTTCTTAATGCAAACTCTTAATATGAAACCCACATAATATCATATAATATATGTAGTGCAGTAAAATGCAGTCAAGTAGTCGAACATGGAAAATAGACCCAAATTGATCCGAACCACTCACGGATCGTCTCTCCGCCCGGGTCGCGTGTGTCGCCGCTTCACAGTCTCCGTCCGCGCCGCTCTGCCGACATTCAGATCAGATTAAAGGAGAGAGTGAGAAAATAAACCTGCTCATAGAAACTTATGACCATAACGTCCCTCCTCCTTCTGCCTGACATCTAAAATTAGAACATCAACATTAAATTTTAAAAACAAAACAAAACAGACCTACCGAGCCCGTGTCTCCCTTCATTATCACCGATTTCAGTGTTTGCTCAGTTTTTTTGCAAAATAATTTGCCGCGCACACACAGATTTATGCGATGGAAAATAAAGTTGCATCCAACCGCATCAGTTTGTCCTCTGCTAATCAGCTGGAATCTACGTCAAGGCATCTGGGCTAAATATCTCAACATCCGGGGACAAACTGCCAAAATATAACCTGCACAGTCTCATTAACTCTGCCATGTTTCAAATTAATTATGTCGTTATGTGTTTGCATAATCCCCCAAACAAATGAACCACATGAAAGTCACCACAAAAAATATGTTTTCATGTAAAATGTGTTTAATGTTTTGCCACAGATTTATTTTAAAAACACTGCATAAATCACAAAACTGCGAACCATATATAAAATCGATCTATACCACACTTGTCATTCCACCAAGGACAATGCATCCACAAATAGTCTGAATGAAGCTGTGATGTAATTATTGTTTGAGTTTCTCCATATGTCGGACGTTATTGTGCGTAACCACGTGGTTTTGGTGTTTCCACTTTATTCAAAATTAGGACTGGCGCTTTTATTTTGAATGGTTGTCTACGATTCTTCCGGTCTCTTTGGCATCGCGCTGTTACTTTTCCCCCGACTCCATCTCAATGCAAACCGACCGGTTGTCCCCGCCCGGCGCGGCCGGGTGGAGTAAATCCGTGTGTTGACAACTGGAGTGTTGACTATCAAAACCTGCTCAAGCATAAGATCTGAAACCGTAACAGCTCAGATGAAGGCAAACACTGAATGAGGCATGAATGACCCAGAATGACTGGGGAAGCAGTAGGATATAACAGGAAACAATTCACACAAAAGTTTCACAAAATCAAAACTTTAATAAGAAAACATAATTAATACAGGCAAACCCCCCGCCCACTTTGTTTGTTTTCCCTGCAGGCATATTAGATAATCAGCAAATTCATCACAGTTTTTTTCAGCCTGCAGAAATGAAAATGCTAATGTCAGCAATAAGGTTTTTACATTTTTTCTAATGCATTTGAAAATGACATAAAATTAATTCTGCACTTGTGCACTTACTTTTGTACAAAGAGACTTAAAATAATCACAAAAACAAGAGCCAAATATCATAAAAAGGGCTCAGACAGCAGCTGTAACCTTAACCACAAATGTTAGTGTAGCAGCCATTTGGGTGGATTAAGAACTTGTGTGGAGTGTTTTAAGACCAAACAGCTTTAAAGGCCTCCACTTAGTGTGAGAGATCATAGGCATAAATCATAATCAATGTCAACAGTCGAAGAACATTCAGTAAGAGATTGTATTTAGTCAGCTCTAACCCTTAGTTAGTTAGTGTTTAGTTAGCTCTATAAGCTTTGATTACATAATTGTATATTCAGCCTAAACTCATGCATCAGTATCATGCAAGCTGTTGCATTATGGCTGACTTGTTGTAACATTATTTGTCCAGCAGAAGGCAGAAAGTCTTCAAAGAATGAAAATGCTGACTCTATGAAAACTGTTGTTTGCTTCCCCAGATTTAGCATTGGACCTTTCCGATGTTTTCTATTAGAATTACTGGTTACAATGGGGTCCGTGCACATTTTGATAGGTGTATTAGGAGTTTCTTTTAGAAACAAAAGCAATTCAAGTGTTAAAAAGAAATGTGCTTGTGTTTTTAATGCAAAAATAATCCAGGCAAAACCAGTTCCTTCTATATCAGAAAACTGCAAGTGGATAAAAGTGATAAATTAGCTGTGACTGAATTGTCTGTGAAGAAGCATGTAGGCTAAGACAGCTGATGAAAGTATAGAATGTTATATGATGTTTTATCCTGGGGGACCCTGTCTGAGTGTCACCATAATTATAACACTGAACGTATTGATGGCATTACCACTGGTTGGCTGAATTTGTCCAACAGTTCTTTAGAGGCACATAGTTATTTGATACAATCACAGAAAAGGGCCCAGCTATAAATCTAACTAATCCTGAAAAATCACTTAAATTAAAGAAAACATACAAATATAAATACTTTTAACCCAAACCACCCACCGTTTTAGCACAGAGAAACAGAATTACACAAAAAATACTTTTTTAAAATGTATTAATAAATACTTAAATAATTAAATAAAAGCACATGCATCATAATGTGGGGATACTTCTATTAATTAATTAATTGATTAATTATTTTGTTTCTCAATGTAAAATTGAGAAGAATTTGAAGATCCCAAAATCCACAGTATATTGTCATGATCACCAGTTTTACTTCTTGTTCTACACATTTATTTTGTAGTCCTCACTTCCCACTTCCAGCTCCTTAGTCATTTCCGTAGCTTCACTACAATTAGTCCTGATCACTTTCCGCAACACTCAGAGACATCCGCATCTCCCAGGCTCGGTCCAACGGTACCTTGGAACAAGCAAACCTCACACACTCAATAAACCACTTAGCTGTGTATCCACTGGAACCTCCGCTGTATCTCCTGTAGAACTGGGCTAATGTGCCACCTAGTAAGCTGGAGGAATTCCTGCAAGCTCTCTTGCCAGATTCACCCTGTTGCATGTTTTGTCAAACTTATCTGTATTAAAACGTTTATACACTGAGCAATATGTGTCTTTTTTGGGTCCTATTGACACAAACCTCACAGTATATACAGTATATTATTATCAAAAGATTAAGAAGAATTAAGAAGATTAAGAGAACACAGTGTAACCCACAAATGTCAGTAACGTCATCTCTGCATCATACAAAGAAGAAGCCATATATGAACCCGGTCCTTCCTCACTACATGTCGAAGTTGCTCCCGGTGGGTCAGGTGAGAACCTTGCGTGGCAGCCATTGCCATCTGTGTGTGAAGGGTTAATGACGCGCAACACTGTCAAGCGATTTGGATAAAAGTGCTGTATAAGTGGCCCTTTACCAAATGAACATAATCCAGAAACACCAAAGTCCATTCAAAATGGTCTGAGGCAAAAGGGCAATAAAATAAAATAATACCAATTAAATCTGCCCAAAATACCACACCCTGTATTGACGTTATATAAAAATACATGGAAAACTACAGTTATTCACGGGTCAACTGCAATAATAAAAACGACATTGTTTCTCCATATACAGTATAAAGAATTACAGTTATCTTTTTATCTTGAAGTGGAAAACTATGCTGTAGCCTGTGTAAAATAGCGCTTGACCAAAATGTATTTACAGTAATGTGTACATAAATCAAATATACGTTTGGTTGATAACCACTCTGTCAGTCAGAATACAATAAATACTTCAGGCTTCACAAGGTTACTGTCAGTAGAGCACCTAGTCGAAAAATCATGTGATATCAAGAATGTGAAAGAAAAACCACACGGCAGCCACAGGGGAATGCAGGGGAATTTTGTGTCTGTGGACATGAGGTTTGCCAAGACACGCCAAACCACCATATAAATTTTTATTAGGTACAGCATGTGTACCAGCTCCACCCTACAAAGGCAGAGAACAATAACATGAAGTTAAAGGATTTAAACTGGACCAGCAAACACTTATTGTAGAGCCATAAGTGGCTTAAAACATTAGATCCATCTCTCCCTTTGGGATATTTCCAGGTCATACAAAGGGACAGCATTTTAAAACCACACGTCTTTATTTATCTTGGTGTTTGAGTTTGTGCACTTGCACCACCTCTGCACACAGTGTCTGACATTTGGCTTCGTGTGGGGCTTGTGTAGCTCAGAGTTTTTCTCCATGACATTACTAAGACCACGGTGTATATATCAATAACCTTAACACCAAAACTGAAACATTGAAGGAAATTCCCTGTGGGCGTTGCCAAAGCAAATATGGCAAATCAAAACTGAAAGAAAATAATAAAAAGAAGCAGCCACATGCTTTAGCTGCAGACCACTTCAGTGCCTTAAAGCTACAAGTATCTTATTCACACGTGAGTATTAGTCTTTTATCAGAATACACTGAATGAAATATTCAAAGCCGTTTGCTTACTGTATTTGTATAATGTACTGCATTTGTTGTTTTAAGTGCAGAGTAAACGAGCTAAAAATAATACTTAAAACAATTGCTGCAGTTAATATTTAAATAATGTTAATACATATGCATTAATGTTGCAAGGATAAACATTATAATCACTGTATTGTTTTTTTTTCATTTCTAGGTTAAAACAAAATGGATGCATCTGACACAGATTTCATTTTCAAAAATTTATTACAAAGATACATTCCTTACAGTACGTTGACTCTGAATGGAAATGTTGTTCTCAACAAGCTGAAAGGACTAGTTACAAGTATCAAATGGAGCCCAACAGGAACTGCTGACTTGTTTGATGCTCTTCTGAAGCGATTTGAGTCAAAGGCAACTGACAGATCTCATTTCTTCTTATGGATGTTGGAAATGTTGCACTGTATAGAAATTAATTATATCACTCCCAGCTGGACTCACCGGGACCGAAACACAAGTAAAACACTTATGGAGCTGGTTTTCGATGTCACCATATCAGATGAAAAGCTCAAGTCATGCTTGGCTGATGACCAGGAAAAGCAACTGGACGAAATTCTTGAAGAAATTCGCCAAGAAAAATTAAACGACATTAATGAAAAAGCTTTTACGTGAGGTGAGAGACATTGTATTGTCAGTTGATAAAGATTTGATTTCACACAATGATGGGTCACAGCGGAGTGGCTTGAAAAGTGACCTGCTGAAACTCTGTCGGGCAGTGGAAAAAACTCACTTCAGACCACGACTGACACAGATGGTGAGCTGGTGTATCATGGCTCTTTCTGATACAGGGCGGTTAATTCAGGTTGGCACTGGAGAAGGAAAGTCATGTATCGTTGCAATGTTTGCAGCGTTTCGAGCAATGAGAGGAGAAAAGGTTGATATCATGTCCAGCTCCGCAGTTCTGGCAGAGAGAGATTTAAAGAGTGGCAAATATTTTATAACACTTTAAAATCACTGTCAGCTGCAACACAAACAAAGAGGGCAGAGACCGAAATCCTGCTATCAGTGTCAAGTTCTTTACGGTACCGTGGAGCAGTTTGCCGGAGACTGGCTACGGCAACATTTTCTCAGGCAGGACATATTTGGGCAAAGAAAATTCCAGTGTGCAATTGTAGATGAAGTGGATTCCTTGATGTTAGATAAGGGTTGTCATGTGGTCTACATAAGTAGTGATATGCCTGCTCTGCAACATCTCAATCCGCTCCTGGCATCAATATGGGCGACTGTTAATCAGTACAAGAAGATTGGCACTGAGACAAGGGTGGGGCCTAAAAATCTCTTTCATCAAGTTGTACTCAATAACATAACCACAGTTCAGGATGTTAAGTTTGCCATCTTTCAAATAGCTGAAGACACGGGAATGTTGGTAAAAGGTTCAGTGAATGACCTCAGAAAGAACCCGAGTCTGTTAACAAAAAAAATGTCAAGCATCACCACTGACCAACTGGCCGAGTTCTTCAGGAAAGTAGAAACACAATTCCCGTCTTGCCAGTTTTCTTTGCACAGACTAAACACTGATGGAGCAATCGAGGAACTAAACATCATGCAGCACAAAGAACATGGGAAAAGCCGAGAGTGTCACTGCTTTTAAGTGACGGAGGTTTCTGTCAGTCCTTGTATTCCGATGAAGAGAGTGTGGTGACAGCTGCGGAGGCAGAAATAAAACGCACTTTACATTTTACACCATGTGAACTTGGCAATGATAAAAGTAGCTGCTATGTCCCCGGCTTCCTCTCAGAACTGGTCAAATCTAAACTCAAGGTTTGGATTGAAAAAGCATTATATGCTCAAACCATGTCAAAGGATCATGAATATGTCATTGAGAAACACGGGATCGTCCCCGTGGACTACAGCTGCACAGGTGTTGTTGAAAACTTTATGAAATTGACAGACGGACTTCAGCAGTTTCTTGAAATGAAACACGGGTCAAAGCTGAGTGACATGTCAGTTATCACAAACTACATGTCCAATGTTGGCCTTCTTCAGAAGTATGGACACCAGATATTTGGAATCTCTGGGACTCTTGGCCAACAACAAGAGACTGCAACTCTGCAGAAAATCTATGAAGGCATCACAACCTGTCAGATACCTTCGTTCAAACGCCGAAAACTGTTTGAGGTTGAAGGGGTGGTTGTGAAGGGTGAAGACGAATGGATTGATAAAATCTGTGCTGTTGTCACTGCACAAACCAACCCTACTCCATATAGGAAGGAAAGAGCTGTGTTAGTGATCTGTGAGATAATTAATCGAGCAAAGGTTCTTCACAAAGCTCTAAGAGGTAAAGTCCCCAACAGGAGGCTTTACATAAACAACAACATGGACAACACGGCAACTCTTAACCAGGAGCTCGAAGCAGGAGAAGTCATCATAGCAACAAATCTTGCAGGTCGTGGCACAGACCTTAAAATTTGTGACTCAGTGAACAAAGCTGGAGGTTTGTTTGTTGTACAAACCTTCCTGCCAAAGAATCCTCGCGTCGAGGCGCAAGCGTTTGGGCGCACGGCAAGACAAGGATCTCCAGGGTCTGCTCAACTCATCGTCTGCTCCGGACATCTGTCAAAATCACTTCAAGAACTAGTTTCGACAAAGGAACTTCTATCTTTATTCAAAAATATTACAGATGTCAAACCACTAGAAGAGACTAAAGACATATCTTTGCTGTCACGTATGTTGAGTGAAAACAGTGAGTCATACATAAAGATAGCTAAAGGGGTCAGAGACGCCTTAGTGGCTGAAGAACTAACTAACTACTTGGAGAGGGAAATCCCAAAGATAAAGAAGAAAGCAGAGCTCTTCAGCTACTACCTTGGCATACTAGATGAACTGCACAAAAGCCAAAATAACAAGCCGGCAGATTCCGAATTGTCAGCACTGAATGAATTCTGGGGAATATGGCTACTCAAAGATTTCACTGAGAACGATTCTGTTGAAGAGCTGAAAAGAAGGCTGAGTGCACATCTGGACAAGGCCCGAAAAAAAGTCAGGGTTCGAGAGTCACCTTCATCAAACCTGCACCACTACACTGTGTTTGGCAATGAACTGCGGAAAAATGGAGACCTTGCTGCCAGCATTGAGATGTACACTAAAGCCATACAGGAGGATCGCTGCTGGGCTGCAGCTGCATATTACAACCGTGCTTTTGCATCTTTGACCCACCAAGACGGGCGTCAGGATGAAACCTGCATGGATAAGGCTCTACAAGATTTGCAAAATGCACTCAAGTCCGTTGATCTCTACTGTGAACAAATTGAGTTCACCCGCAGATACTCGACAGAACAAACCGCAGAGTACCAACACACTGACTCCGTCCCCCGAATCCACAGTCACATTGAAGCTCGATACAGAGTATTGCGGCTTTTCAAGGGAAATATTGATGAGGCCATAAAGAAATGGTCAAGGCCAGAGGCATGGGTGGAAATTTAAAAGTGAAATGGAGTCCAGTCTACATCCTGGTTCCACTGAGACATCTCGTATCTATGGGCTTCTTGTTGACAAAATCAATCACTTCAATCCGTTCCATAGATCCACTGAAGTATCTCCAGGTCTTCAATGATCCCTGCTCTGATGTGTTTAATGAACTCCAGTGTCTTGAATGTCTGGGTCTAACTCGTGTCTATACGTTAGACACATGTCCAAGCTCTTTCGGTTCAGACGTCGTGAATTTCAGAAGTAGGCTTGCAGTGGTATGACATTTTTATGATAGAACAACTGTCCCACATTTCACAGTTTTATTGCATTATCATTATTATCATTGATATTGTTGCAATATTATCAGTTAAAATAAACAAAAACAGTTTGTTTTGTAAAACTTCTGACACCGGGGTATAACTGTTTAATTATAGAAAGTGAATAAGGTGATAGTGTGATAGAGCTGCCAGATTCAGCCTGTCTTCATCTTTTAACTTCCACAAAGACTCTACGCAGGAAGGCAGCCTGTGGTTTTCTGGATGTGGAGCTCAGCCTCATTCTTTTCCCTGTCCTCCATTTGTGCATTTGGCATTTATTTGACAGGCTTGTAATGGCATTTTTGACTTTACTGGTATTATGAAAAAGTTACCAGAAAATGTTTATACTATGACATACCACGACTCCAGCTTTGTATATGTTTGTAAGTCTATATTTATGATTCCATCCTAGCTGCAAAATCAGAAAATACCACATCGCCTTGAAAAACTTCCCTTAATTGATTCTAAACATGTAATGTGGTGTTATTATTACTATTATTGTCAGTGTAAATCAACAATTGCTAATCAAATCATCCTGCAGTACTGACATACTTTTATCATTGATATTTTCATATATTTTTTTACATGAGACATTTAAATGATGTATTCTTTCTGAATGACTTTATTCCTATTAATTCAAGTGGCAATGTCAAAGCAATGCACTACTGCAATTGCACTAACACTGTATTTAATATTTGACTTTTTAAAATAAAATTTGAGCAGTCTAGATGTTTTTTTACTACTGAACTATATTACATTTACAAATGCAGTTCAACAATTTCATATAAGAAATCATCATATACCTATAGATATACTCATCATATACTTTAGTACAGGGGTCTCAAACTCAATTTACTTGGGGGCCGCTGGAGGCAGAGTCGGGGTGAGGCTGGGCCGCATCAGGTTTCCACAAGAAAAACTTTTAAATAATTTTAATCTTCTCAAATGTCTTTATTTTTTATTTTTAACACAAAATAATATGAAAAAATAAATAAACAAATTAGAAGAAAATAAATAAGAAATTAATAAGAAAATCAATCAATCAATCAGTAATAAGTAAATAAAATAATAATAATAATTATAATAATTAGGATTCAAATGTCTGTATTAACAGTTCTTTAAGCTTTCTTCTGAACATGAATTGTCCTGAACATAAGTGGAACACTGAAGAACATGAACTGCTCTTCTGAACATGGCCTCTCTTCCTACATCTTGCTGCTAGAGACCTGGCAGCGCTTCTTCTTGCATAACTGAGCCACATTTGGCTTGAGGGAGGAAGCAGTTGAGACCCTCAGTATGGCTTGAAGATGATCATCAGTAATTCTGCACCTGAACTTGGACTTGGAATTTTCAATCAAGTGTTTAGCCGACGCACAAAGAACGTCATTTCCTCAATATACGTAATTTCCGCAATGTACGTCATTTCCGTTCCGTGCCGTTCATAACAAACTCGCGGGCCGCACTAACATTAAACTGCCCGCGAGCCGCGAGTCTGAGACCCCTGCTTTAGTACATTAGTTTTTTTTTAATCCTCATATGAATGACACGGCATATTGACTGAACAAGTACAACTTGTCTCTGTTGGTGACTGAAGTCGTGTTGGCTAAAGCACAAAATTCTTTTGTGTATTGTATGAGTACAAGAATACAGTGTTTGTTTATCCATCATGGCAAGTAAAACAAGAATTTTTCTGCGTCAAAGCTTATAATTTTTGTGACTGTATTAGCGACCAAATAAACAACAGATTTAATACAAAAGCAAAATATAATGCACATAAAAAACAGTACACAGGTATTTCTCTTCAACTTTTATTAATATTTGAGTTTTTTTTATTATTATGTTCATTGTGTTACACAGAGAAATTAGCCACACAAGTAAATTTGATTGGATTCTCTTCACCTTTAATGTTTTTTTTAAATTATATTATTCTCCCTTATCAGCGCTAATGCTAAAAAAGTTACACAAGAACTATCACACGGTTAACTAATTTGTGAGCACATCGGGACATTAAACTAACACTTCACATAAAAAAAAATAAATAAATCCAAGACGTAGAGGGGAAAGAAAATATGATCAAAGTAAAAATGAACAGACAAATGACAGAATGGACAAGCATTTACAGTCACGCAGCCCTGCTCAACTCTCAAGAAATACAGCTTCTTTTCCTTTTTTGGCAAAACACATTTCCATACGTCATCCATTTTCCATTATTTGGTAGAGCATCCCATGCCTGATTACACTTAGGCCACAGAGTCTAAAAGACGGCTGCATCTCAGACTGATGTTTACACCCTGTTGAAGATATAATCCTAGCAGCTGTTAGTGTTGTGAAGGCTTGTACTCTGTAGCCAAGAGGAGAGGGACTTTAAACCGATTAAGGTTCATGTTCATCGCTTCCATGATGTCTGAATCTCCCTACTGGTCTGTTCAAAGCTCATACCTGAGGCCCTCTGCTGACTTTGCTGTCACCGTCGTCCGAGTCCTAACTCCACGTCTGCCGTATCACACAGGTTTAGGAAAGGAGCACTAAACGTCACGTGAAAGAAACAGGCAACCTCCAAGTGACTTATAAACGTGATACTGCTTATTATAGAACAAAAGAATCTGATGCAAAGCTGCATCAAATATGTGCACAGAGGTGACAAGCTTCAAAATGCACATGCGCTCCATGGACATCGTCCGAATGTGGGTCCTTTAAAAGAAACAATCAGTCATATGGCTACAAATCACAGGGCAGTGGTACGCTTCGTATTCATTTATTGTTTTTAATTTAGACAATGTACATGATTCTAAAAGGTGCAAATTTTGCTCACATCTGATCTGACACATTTTTTTTTTAATACTTCTAGTAGTTCAGGTCTCATGGTTTTGCCACTTGCTCAATGGCTGCAATACCAGATCTGCCAGTTCTTGGTGCAGATACTGGCCGATTGGTTTTCACTATCAAAACAAAGGTTAAGGCGGAATCTTTTGCCTGTTACGCCCGCAGGCATGGTGGAGTGTGGTGGCAGTGAAGGGGCTGGTTCATTGTCAGTATTAAGTCACAGGGATTTTTGTTGGTCTCCAAACTAATTAATAAACTTCTCTGCGGGACCCTTGTTGCTCACAGGATAGAAACCCTTCCATACGCCTCACATTTACGCCTCCTGACACACACGCATAGCAACAATCACATACAAACCCAGTTCTGCTGACCCTGTCGCTTGGTACCGGAGAGGAGCGTGTGTTCATTTTACCTCACGTCGCACAGAAACTCAAGTATGCTAGCTGGGTTTGCTTGGAGGTATCCATGCACAGGCAAGGCTAAGAGATTACAACCCAGATGATAAACACAGTGATCCCTGCTGGCTACGCTCGGCGCTGAAATATAATATCCATGCTGGTGTGCTACTCAAGAGACGAAATGCTCCATGGTAAGTAGTAGACAAGCATCGATACTAGGACGTACAGCGTGAGACTGCCAGCAACGTTGGAAGCACTATTTAGTGTGTGACTAGTGTTAACAATAGGGTGCAGGCTGGCGACTGGACAGTGCACAAACACTCTCAGTCTCACCTATGCTTTACCTGTAGACCATCACCTCGCTAAACATTCCACGCAAACAAAACCAAACACGCACGCGCAAATCATTAGATCATTATCATTTGCAAAATATAAAAGAAAAATTATTATCCATTCAGTATTCACATGGGCCGACAGCAGACATGCAACTTCGAAACAGTTCAGAAGAAGAAGAAGAAGAAGAAAGTAAAACGTAAAACAATAAAAGCTTCCTGCCCATCTCCTCAAATCGAATGGGAAAACAAAACAGTCACTTACAGACGGGGCAAATGGAAGACATACAACCTGGCAACATCAAGGAGGGAGTAGTCACTAAAATGGCTCTCATTGGTTGTTACCACATGACGGATCAACCATTCAGAGGCTTCAGCCCGTTGCTGAGGCGGGTAACATATAACAAAATAAAATTAGATCAACGAAATCAAAATAACACAATAAAAACTATCTTGCAAAGTAGACACGCATTGTTATAAGTATCTCTGCTATAGTACTTTTTTAACTCTATGTCTTATTAAATTCATTGTGTATTAAGGAGAAAAGTGTTTTTGTAATTTTTTTTTCACTGCCATTATTATTAGCTTGAATATCATCATCAGCAAGATAATCATACGATCAACAACAATTCCATTTTCAGAATTATTACTATTGGTTAAGCCAACATGTGTGGTCTCTACAGGCCACTCTCCTTATCAAAATTAAAGGGCTGTATCGGTTGACAGAGGCTCCAAAAGAGGGAGGGAGCAAGGACTGGTTGCCATTCTTCCCGCACCCCCTTTTTTTATCAATACCACATAATCATGGTAGAACAGCCCAATCCACATTGTTTTGAGATGGAAGGGGGATGTGAGGAGAAGGACTGGAATTATATGCGATGGACAGGTTTCTATCTTTCTCTGAAATCACTCTTGCTCTTTCTCCCTCCCTCTTCCTGTTGCTATTCCTGTTCTGCTCTTGTGGGGAATGACGGGAGTTGTTTAGTGACAAATAAGTAACCCATTCGTCTTGTTCCTGTATTTTTGTCATACTTTATCTTCCCCCCTTTTGCCTTTGCCCTCTTCTTTTCTCACTTTCTCTCTAAAACTTTATTTCTTCAGCAAGACACCTCCATCGTTTGGGAGGGGCTTGGCGGCATCTGGCCACCCTGTGAGCCCTGGGACAGGGTGCGAGAACGCGAGCGGGACCCGTCCATGGAATAAGAGGAGGACAGGGAGGTGGTACGAGAGCGGGACAGGCGGGTCATGCAAGATGAAGCCACTGTGGAGGACAGAAAAAAATGATAATATTAAATTCTGACATCGGAACGCAAAATAAACATTACGCTATATAAAAAAAGATACGGCTGGCATTATACTTTTTGTTTTTTGTAAAAATCCAAATTACCATATCAAAAGCAACAATTCATTAATATATCTCTATCTGCGATTTTCAGCACCAAGCCTATTTGTTCAAAATATTTATCAAAATGTACAATTTTAAAAAAGGATCGGACATCTCCTACAACATTATGGTGCTGTTAATTAAAATAAAAAACAGAACCACGTACTATAGTACGATTATGGATACAGACTATTTTGAGCTGTAAACTAATTAATAATTGTTTTTTAAAAGAGATTTTCCACAGTGCAGAAGCTCCAGATAAAGACTACACACCTGAAGACGCTGCCATGCTAAAGGCAAAGCTTGCAGGTTTGTTCATGTTTAGTCTAAAGGTTCATTGTAAAATAATAAAGATCCAGACATGTCTTAAATGTGCTGCGATTTTTGACATTTAATGTTTCACTACCCATAAGTCCAGTTGAGAAATTGTGACTGGATTTACTGTAAAAAGGGTAGTTGAGACTGCCACAGGTGCATCTAGTAAGGACACGCTGCACGCTCAGCAACCTCACTTTCAATATTTAAAAAACTGCTGAAAACAGAACTCTTCTGCACCTTCCTCTTTCTGCTCTTTTCTGTCCTTACATCTCACGAAACAGAAACACTTCTTTGATAGCACTTTGCTTTGATGTTTTCTCCTTGACTTAGATTTTTTGCTGTACCTCACTTGTAAGTCACTTTAGATAAAAAAAGTCTGCCAAAAGACCAAATGTAAATGTAATTGTAAATAACTACACAATAACTTTTTTTTTTTCATATGTGCACTTAAGATGACTTTTTAAAGAAATGCTTTCACTTTGACATGACGATCAACGATGTTGGTCCAGACATGGGACATTCTTAGCAAATCTACTCCAAAAAGGCAAAAATGCCTGATTACAAAATGTTTGAAATCAAATCTCAAAGGAGCACATTATTACAAACCCTCTGTCCTTAGACATTCAAAATGGATAAGAAAAAACCAAACACAAATAATAAATAAAGTGACAAGGATTATATGTATGAATGTTGACTTACTGTAGCCCATGCCCTGGATGAAATACTTGAAAGCTTCAGTCAGTTTAGCAGGCTGTCAACAAAGAGAAAAGACATGGTGTTACGCTCTTGCTTCTAGTGACCTCATGTGGCAGCCAAAGGAAACTGATTTTATGTAAAGAACTTCATCATACATCATCACACTATAGTAAAAAATAGTGTATCATTCATGAAACAAATTACATTAGTTCTGAGAAGGTTGTTGCATAGTTTGAACTGATGGGGTGTTTATTCTGTGTTGCAGCTCCTCCCTATGATGGTTTACAAGCACATTTTAATCAGCACAATTTAGATTACTGAGTAATTGTTTCGAATAAAAACAATTAATGTATTAAAATGACAGATACGGTATGTAAGCAGCAGTTTTTTGCCATGTTTTCAGTGTCAGAGACGGGTTGTTGAGATTGTCGTTACCTGAGTCAGCTGAGGGAGACCACCAGCATCCGCCATCTTTGAGGACAGACAGATCAGCCACAATTAATGATAAAGTGTTTACTTACATTAAAGATTATTCTAATAAAAAGATGAGCAGTAGGTACCTTCAAGAATGAGGTCGTTGTTGGGTCCAGTTTGCTGTTGCACTCCACCTGAAGGTCACAGGAGAAAAAGCAGTCAGCCTCTGGCATTCTTCCAAATAACAACAGCAAACTCTTACTGCGGGATGCGTCGACAGGAATCAAAAAAATATTACAACATTTTAAACATCAACACATCTATTAGGGAACATGCGGATGAGCAGATGAATCTTACAGCAGCTTCCTCGTATGGAGCTTGATCACCCACCACCAACATTACTGGACACCTGAGGATGACAGATGTAGAGATTAGACGTGACAAGGCTCCTTTGGAATCAACAGATACATACGATATAAAAGATGGAAGTTAAGAAGGTATTTACTTGAATGTACTGTTGCGGTCAATGTTCAAGTCTCTGCGACTGTTTTAAAAAAAAAAAGATTATTACTGGCTTATTGAGGAGTATATTTGTGTTTCTGTATTGATGAGGATGGAGATGTTTTTACCCTTGGTAATTCTTCCAAAAGAGCTCTACATTGGTCAGATTAAATTTGGAGAGCCGCTCCCTGTGAGACTGAACTAAGTCTGTGTTTGATGACAGCTCCTCCTGTGGGGTAGAAAAAGAAAAATGAAAAATGATGCAATTCTTTTTTATTTTCAGCTATTTTATATCTTATGCCAAAACAAAACATATTTTAGCATTATTTTCATTATTTAAAAGCATTTTCTTTTGTACCTGACTGAAGAGGTGGGACATTATCTGGTCTGTGAGGGAGGATGTCACAGAGCTCAGCTGGAGAGGCAGAAGAGGAGAGAGAAATCAATACAATCGTTCATCCTTTAATACAATGAACAGCATAATCAATACTACTCCGATCATAGTCACAGAAGTTCAATTCCACAGCTAAACCTAAATTGATGAGGTCCAACTAGGTTAAAACACAACATGTTTCTCACAAGACAATGTAGTCCAGACTTGAAGAGAAGAAAGTCTAGAGAAAAGGACAAAAAAACAGAAAAAATAAGATCTACCTTCTGAGCTGCCCAGTCTAGCCATCCACGGGCGTTAATATCAATGTTGATCAGAACCAGACCTTCCACTGAATCTGGGTTTGCAAGCTGAATAAAAAGAGGAGGAAAACAGTGACAAACAGTAATGCTGATTAAATCATTTAAAAATTTAAATTAGGGGAAAAAAGTTACAAAAGTTGCAAAATCAGAAACCAAACAGGTAATATTCAGGGCATCACAATGAGAAAGATAATACGTTAATAACAGTATATTATAAAGTATTTTAGCTCCCATTGTATGTTGTGCCCATATTTTTAGGGCTGAGCCACAGAACCAAAAATTCAAATGATTAATTTTAGTAATGGTAGTTATTTTTTCCTTACATTTACTAATATACGACATTGGAAGGCAGATTTCTAATTACACTTATTCATAATAGGTACTTATATATACTTTATTTAATTTTGTCCTCCATATCAATAATCTGTATCATTTTTAGGAAATGACTTTTAACCAGAGGCGACACGCACTGTGAACCTGGAGAGAATGTAGGCTCCTGCTCCCACACCCACTCCGATTACAGTCCGGAAGCTGAAAGAAAGGACAAACAAAGTTAAAAACACACATATATATGAAGTGTCTATAAAAATTATTCATCCTCCTTGAAAGTTATCACCTTTAGTTTTATTGCAAAATTGAATCATGTTGATCTAATGTGGATTAAAAAAACTACTGTATAAAAGATCAGTGGCTTTCGGCTCCTCCCTTATAGGGTGGTTTATTAGTCATGGGTTTTTATGCCGGATGCCCTTCCTGCTACAACCCTCCCATTTTCATCTGGGCTCGATTCCAGCACCAAGGTGGCACTGGATGTATCCCAACCTTCCTGTCTCCCAACATCCCAACTCGATGCTCTACCACTATGACACTGGACTCCCGTAAAAAAACAAAAACAACAAAAAACTTATATTAGTAAAAAATATGTCACTGAAATCATCAGGGGTGAAATCAACTATTTTCAGAAGTCAAGAACTTCTTAAATGGAGATCAGCAGAGTATAGAACACGTGTTTTCTGCAGTTTAAAAATGTATTTTAAAGCCACCATTGACAAAACTAGAGTTTGCCAGAGGACAAGTGGGAGACTCTGAAGTCAAGTTATAGTGTGATGGGATCTAAATTTAGCTTTTTATCCCATCAGATTACCTGGGAAACAGTTGTACAGTGTCCTCCCCCTATAGCCAGAGAAGACACATTCCCAGCACTCACATGACCTTCTTTTAACTAACAGTGGCTAAAATCAACTTATTGCAGTACTGATAATAGAGGAGAGTTACAAAAAGGGTTTTAGAAGGGGTTAAATAATTGTGCAATCACTTATTTTCAGTTTTGTAATTTCAACAAATTATAATTAGTTTGTAGAGATCTGGCGCACCTGACATGAAGAAGGCTGTATTGCAAACGTTTGTCAAAACAGACAAATTAGATCAACCACGATTTAATGTAAAAATAATAGAGAAAAGGGTGAAAACTTCTAAGGGGGTATAAACTTTTTTAGGCATTGTACAGTATAGATAATATACAGTAATAAATTCTGCTGTATGACATCAGCTTACTAATCGTCAAATAAATGGTGGTTGTGCACCGGGGAACAGTTTGTCCAATCTACTGAAGCAAAAACAACAACAATCGAACAACATCAGACACCACATCTGTCTGGAATGCAACATGTGTATGTGGATTTAATGACCATCTGTTGGCGTGTGTGTGTGTCCCAAATATAATTCTGCTTGTGTTTATGTCAACATAAATAAGTTTAACTCACTTGAAAAACTGCAGGACGGCAGGGATCATCTCTGCAATGGTGTCCATGGGTGGATACTGGTAACTACAACAGCAAACAGCAATGATCTCAGTCTCATAAAGCATCAAAATATGAAAAGACAACCATGAATATAAACATCCAATTTTCTTTTGTTAGTTGAAAATTGAACAATGTTATGTTGATCTGGGGGTGTTTTTGGATTCCCACATGCAGTGGCTCACACTTTTATCCACGGGGATTTAAAATGAGATAAAAAACGAAAATGAGCTTCACTTTCTAGAATCAGCATCAGGGCTAAGGGTCACAGTCAAGATGCCGTGATAATACATGCATGAAAATCCTCCTTAAAATAATCACAAGGAAGAGATGTGACTGAGAGATGAGAATTAAGAAGTGTGGTAATAAGAGAGAGAAATGGAGGGATTTTCTTTAAACCTTGGACAAGAGCGTATTAGTGAGGGAGAGGAAGGAGATGTTAGAGATGGGAAGTATTTTTGGGACAGATTAGGTTTAAGCCTCGCTCTGAAGATTGTTTCCATTTCTGAGAAGTTGATTTAAAAAACTTAAGGTCATTGAGGGAAGTCAATACAGAATATGTTGTACCCTGCAGGGTAGGCAGCAGCCCCCTCCTCTTGTCCTGGGGCATCAATATGGATCAGGGTGAAATTCTTCACAATCTCCTGCATTTCCTCAAACTTAAAGAGAGTGGAGAAGCAGCTCTTACCTGCCAAACACAAAGAAAGGATGCAAATACAGGAAGTGAGAAAATATTGCCCTATTATTTCCTCTGCAGTGAATGAGCTAAGCAGCGAAAAGGGGGCTACTCACTGTCCAGACCCACATCGTGGAAGGTGAGGATGGCAGGTCTACGAGTGGTTCGTGAGCCGTGGACGGTCACGTGCAGAACACCATGAGGCGTCTCAACGCTGTGCTCCTGAAAGAAAAGCATGTTCACGTCATTTTATTGCTTCTTTACTTTTATTAACAAAGAGTTACTCTATGCAGGGAGAGCCTGGCCGCCGCTCTGTTGTATCATGTTACACTGTGTCCTCCTTGTGAAGTTGGATATGGCACTTTTATTGAAATGGAAATAGCTGGTGGAGTTTTTCTGCAAATTAGAATTGATCTGGTCAACTCTAATTACCAGATGCAATTAATTCCAACAATGGTTTATTTTTTCAAATGACAAAAAAGTGCTAAAACTAATTATTAAGTAATTAATGAGTCAACAAATCTGACAGAAAATCAAATGTCCATCTTACCTGTCCTTGGTCCAGGAGTATCCTAGCAGCCAGTTCAGCATCCTGTGACAAATAAAGGGATGAAATCTATTCAGAAAAAGCTGTCAGTTTGATTTTTGGACTTTTTTTGCATGAGTGCACATTTCTTTTTTTTACACCTCTTCATTTTTTTAATCAAATGCTTTATTCATCAAAAGAAGATGACCAGGGATGGGTTTAAATCTCTGGTCCGTGGAAAGATAAAAAATATATTCACAGCACAAAATCACATCCAAATCCAACAATGTTTAGGTGTAGAAGTCTTACGTTGAATTCTTTAAAATTGGTATAATTTGTGGAATCTGAGACACAGAATCTGAAGTTGTATATAAGAATCTTTCCTGTTTTTGTCTTGAAAACAAAAGACATGCAAAAGCAAAAACTCTGCTTTTTGTTCTTTCCTGGTCCTTTCATGTTAATTAAAGCCTTGCTTTCTAATTAACACCCACACAGACAGGATGGGCGGCAATACACTTCTGCTAAAGCATTAGAGAACCTCTTCAGAGGAGCAGGTGGTTATTGGACGCTGGGAATTACACGGACAAAGTCTGTCAGTGGGAGGCTTTAGTGTTTCTCGTTTTCAACCTTGGACCCAGTTACGCTGCTAATGAATTACTAGGATCACAAGCTTTTAGAAAATTAGCAGTCTGGAAGGTTGCAGTAGAGGTGGGCGTGTGCAGATGGGCGTCAACACGGAGCTGAAATGGAGTGTACAGGTTTGGTGACTGGGGAGACGGCTCTGCGTGGATTACAGAGCGTCACGATTTCTAGTCCATACATAGAAATTAAATCAAAACTCAATCAGGGAACTTAGTTTGTTCATTGGCTCAGGACGGATGCTAATGGATGCTGGTGGAGGCACAAAATCCCAGTGAACAATGGAAGTTCCAATATAAGTTTGCAATCTTAATTTCATTTCCTCTTACACACCCACATGGGTCGTGTAGTAGCCCATGCTGTAATTATGTTGTAGTAGACAGTGAATCTTTGTCAGTGTCACACTCCACACAACAAGTGCTTCTTCTGCTCTGCTTCATTCTTGACTTACTGTATGTGCATGAGGAAAAAGATGTTTACAGTTTCTCTCATGTAAGACTGAGAAATTAATATTGACATTACCTTCTGGAATACAGTCATGGTAAAATGCATGTATAGTTTAGGTTACTTAAAGGATAAAGCAGGTGATATTAAGATTAATCTCAATGAATCTCAGAACCTAATATTGTCTATGAATCGATAGCGTGATTATGGTGATGCATTCTATTGTTCTCCAGACACATCACAGAGCCAGACATTTGAATGGGAGGACATTTTTCTGCGAGACACTCTAGTTTAGTAACAAATGTAGATTCATCTGCCTCTGTAATAGTCCCAAACAACTGTTTTTTGTACAGTGTCCCGCTGTTTTAGCTCATCATCAGTTGGAAGACATCAGAGATGACAGGCAAGTTAAAATATATTATCATAATTAACTGTTATTGACAATAATGTAGTCAAGGAATTACATTTAAATGCTCTCTTTCCAAGTCATTTTGCCTCCTCCCAGTGTGAATGTTAATTTCCAGAAACTGTACAATATAGATCATATTCTTATAGGTTTGGGTTGAGCAAGACCTTAATCTCTTCAAACCTCTTCAGAAATAATTGGACAAAGATTAAATATACAGTATTATCGGTAGAGGTTTGCCTCATGTCAAAGAGATCCACTCCTGGGATGTTGTTCATCTATGAATCTACAGCTAAGTTGTTTTTGTTTTTGCCTTGTAGTTCCGTCTTGGCCCCCCAGGTGCCAGCAGTGAGAAACCCACTGCCCTGCTCTGCAGCGCTGCATCTGCACAGCAACATCAGCGCAGCACAACAGATGAGCTGCTCTTGGTCCCCGAGGGCTTTGACGTCAGATGTGAGCCAGCGCTGCAGCTGTGCATGCACACACACACACACACACAGTCATAGACACATGTGTTTGAAACACATGTTATGACATATAGGCATTGCTCAGACACAAACTCGCACACACCCTCGCATCTATGGCCATTTGTTCAGCACATGCACTTACACAAAACCAGCCCTTGTTTCCTCTGTCTCCTGGGACACAGACACATGGCCACACATCCTGCCATTTATTTGTGGTTTCAGATCACGTATGTTACGCATTGTCAACCATGCAACTAAAGCTCTGTATGTATGCTCATGCCTGTTTCTCTATGCTGGGATTCCGTTTAAGTCAGCCTTGTCATGTGCAGGCTGTGCAGAAACCAGTAAAATATGAACTGCACAGGCATCCATGTTTTTGTGTGTGTCACATCATCTCTGACCTTGACGGTGTCAGTCTGGCCCGTGAGTAAAGGCTTGTCCTCTGTGATGGCGATCTCCTGCATTTCTGTTGTCATGGTGTCAACTCCTGTACAGGTGAAACAAACCAGAGCATGAAATCTGTTGACTACAACTCCTGCAGTTGTTGTGCTCGCTGTAACAATGCATACATCTCATTTTCACAGACACTTGACACTGTGATGTGGGCACAGATGTGCGGAAGCACACATGAAAGTGACTGATGCACGTACACACTGAGTGATTAAACACTGCGTGTAGCTGTTTTTCCTCTGGGTCTTTGTTTGGGCTGTGGGACCTTATGAAAGTTAATTAGTGATTAGTGCCAGGAGAGACGAGCAGAGGAGGATTGTGGGACAGAGAAAGAAAAGGCTAGACAGGCGAGGGACTGATAAGTAGATGGATCGTGGATCTTCAATTGACATGTTATTAAACACACATGATGAGATTTCAGAATATGATACCAATTTTTAGTGGAATGTGGAAGGGTAGGAGAAAAAGACAATGATGTGCAAAGACAGGCGTAAGGCAAAGTGTGAGGAATGAATAGAACAGAAAGATTACGGTGGGTGAAAAATTGAGTCACAGGTAGAGAGACATGGTGGTGACAAATGCCACAGGGGAGAAGTGACTGTGACAAACAAGTGACTGATAAGAAAGAAGTGAAGGGAACAAAAGACTTTGTATTACATCATCTTTATCTGAGGAAGGTTAGTCGACCATGTTAGTTATTCCCACATGCCTTCACACATTCACAGCCACGTTCTGTGCTCCTGAGAGTGCACCGGAGCAGCTGTACCCAAGAGGCAACACAAAGGTGGTTATTGAAAGAGAAAGAGATTCAGTCAGTTTATTTAATTTTCCCGCATTGATCTCATCACTGTTGAGGGAAGCTTAACAGGTGTAACTGTAGATCCTGCAGAAAGCATATGGTGGACAAAGTGTTTGCATAACTTTACACAATCTCTTTTACTTTTTGCCGACTGTGACATATCATATTCAGACTCACACTAAAATGTATCACTTAACAGATTCTCCACCTGAAATGATACAGGATTTACAGGAAAGATTATTCCAAAGATTTAGCTATGAACTCTTTTTTACAGACTTTATTTTGTAAAGTTGTGGCATTTAAGGAACTGACACTTTGGATGACTGCTTGCAGGAACAGTGGAACCACATCCTACTTTACATCAGACCAGTGGATGCTGGAATATGGCGTCATTCTTGTACTTATGGACAGCAATGTACAGGACAGGCCATGGCTAAGACCTCTCTTATTGCTGCTACTCATCAGTTAGTCGAGAAGCATTAAGATGACTTTCTGCAGATGACCGGTATCGCTGCATTAACTTGACTGACATTGTCTGCGCATATGCAGAACAACAAGATTTAACACTAGGACTACACTAGAACTGCTTCCTACATATTTGCATACATCCCACTGTAGACGATGTAGATAGCTAAGAAATACCAGAAAAAGCATTTCCAAAAAGAAAATGCACTGTGAATGCTTCAGCGCTGAAAGGATTTTTTAAGTAATGGTGAAAAAAAGCTTTTTATTGTTTTTGCTGATACAGCTGAAACATTATAAAAATATATTTAAAAAGCTGGAATTTTAGTAGAAAAGAAACCTGAAGAAAGTTTTGTTTTTGGTGAAATAGCTAAACTTAACTGTGTAAAAATAGCTGAAGGTTTTTTTCTATAAAAAGCAAAAAGCTGATATTTGTAAAAGTGAAAAAAATATCAAAATTAAAGCATAGCTGATTTTGACATTTTTAATAATTGTGCCTCAAGTAGCTGTAACATAAAATAGTTGCAAGATCCTGGAATCCTGGAAAGTCAAACACCCGAAGAATAGTAAAATACTAATAATATTAATACTTTAACATGGCTGTTACTATTAATAACAACCATGTTCTAGTTGAAATCTTATTAGGTCAAAGAACCAATCACATCTCACAATGAAGAAATGTGTCCAATCAGCTGAATACTGTATGAGAAAAAAGCTGCATGTAAATAAGAATTCTTTGAGGAACACTGAACACTTTCGTAGTTGAAGGGTTTTTACCTTTATATCAAGCCTCAAAGTTCTAACAGGAGAGTTATAGTGTTTAAAAAAAAGCATGAATTACTTGTCATCATTCAGTCCAGTATCCTTCTGTCTCTGGTGCTTTTTTGTGTTTGTTTGCTGAGCAATAATTCCATAGATAAGAGAGAATGAGAGAGCTGAGATGGACGAGAGACAAGTGTTTACATATAGACACATGACAGAAAAGACTCAAAACATTTCGTCAGATACAGTGTAATAAATAAAAAACATATTGGAAAAAATCTTCATCATGAGCGGCAGAAGGCTTCAGCAAACACTTTATGTGAAGAAATTCAAAACAATGAAGAAATTCAAAACATGAAGTCACTGTCGTGAGTTAAACAGCCTTCATCTGGGACTGCTCACAAAATTCTGTACCTGTCTCACAGTGGCTTTGAATGGGGGACTTGGACTTGTGCCTTTGGACATTTTAACAAAATTATACATGTCATCAAAATGAAAACATTTTCTGAAAGCTGACAATTTTCTGTTTTATTGTATAATTTGTTTGTTAAAGCTGAAAACTGAACAGAAGAGAAAAAATTAAGTTTTAGAGCAGAAGAGCATAAGTTAGAGAGTGTGATGTCACAATAGCTCTGCTAGAGGAGAACAGAAATTTCCAAAAGTTGCATAAAACTAAAACTGTGACTATTCAAAAATTGTAAAAGTATTGGAAAAGCAGAAGAGCTAACAGCTGAAGAGTAGCTGAAGAGCTTATCTCTATTTATTTCAAAATTTGAAAAAAATAAATTAAAAAGCTGAATACAAGCGCAAATGTCTTTAATAGCTGAATGTTTTGAAGTTTGTTTCCAAAAAATGTACAGAAAAGGTCATAATAATAATAAGAAATCAGCATTACACCTAGTCATCATGTTATTTTGGAAATTATCAGTTGTCATTTAACCGCATTTTTATTATGGCGTCCAGCATGCTTTAAGGCTACAAGTAAATATTAAAAGGAAGTGAGTGAGCACAGGCTGGTCCTCTAATCAATTTGACAGCAATATGTTTGATCTGACATTTAAACCTGAAATATGGGACCTGGGCCTGTGCACAATTCATGCACTCACAAAACTGATGACTGCATGACTGTGTTCTATCTTAAGATTTGGCACTAAATCAAATGGGGAACAAGGTGAATGTGTGTGTGTGTGTGTGTGTGTGTGTGTGTGTGTGTGTGTGTGCAGTCATCAGAAAATGAACTAATTCCCCAGGGGACCTGTGTCTCTATGGGACTCAAACGGAAATGATTACTCACCAACAACCCCCAACAGCACATGAAAGCACACGCACACACAACACACACTCATCACTCACCCTCTACATACAACCATTCTTAGTCTTGCACAAATTGCGTTTTTTTCTCGTTCATCTTTATCTTCTAGTTTTTATGTCTCTGTCCAGTGTCTCTGTCTCTTTCTGCCTCGCTCAGTGTCAAATTCCAGTAATACTGATCTGTCTTCCCTTCTGCAAAGTTGCAGCTGTAGCTAAAATGTGTCATTTTGGACATTCCCAGGAATGTTAGAATAAAACAAAATACTTCAGAATAAAAACAACAATAAAATAAAATAATCAAATGATGCTGGAAATCCTGCAGCTAGACTGAAGCCAAAAAATACATTTGGGATCTTGTTGTTTTGGCTTACATGTGTTAATCCACCAAAACCCGTCCAAATCCATTGTATTATTATATAGAACCATTGTTTTCATACCTAGATCCTCTCTTAAAGACGCAGGCATGGAAGTCCTTTCATACCTTCCCCATCTGGCCAAATATTTGCTATGTGTGTTTACTTATATATATACCAATCCTACACTTGTTGGTTTGATTCTCGACTCTGGACCCCAACTTAGTTGCTCCCAGTCCGCGTTGGCCAATATTGGGCTGATATTTTATACACCAAACAAATCAGTCACTTGATAATACAAATAATCCATACCTCCAGCACCAAAAATCATATTAACCGCAGAAAGACTAATAATCTTTACTAAACGTAGAGATGGGAATTCGATTCTTTTGACCGACTCGGATCTTTAATGAATCAAATGAACGATCCGTATGAACAACTCGTGAGAGAACTGTTGTACTTGCTGCTCACCACGGAGCGGCCTGGCCGTCACGTGACAAAAGAACGAGGACCCGAGGACGGACGCACAGCTCAGCGAGTCGTGAACGAATCATTTCTGTTTCCTGTCCTGCTGACTGAGCTAATGCAGCTGCTGCCATGTGGCGAGAGAAGGTGCTGCAGGAAAATGAACGAATCGTTCACTGGGAGGACTCATTACTCATATGAAAGATTAGTTCACATTGAACAAATCACTCACGAACGACACATCCCTAACTAAAAGTACCAATCCCATCCACAAAACATAGACAATTATTAAAGCCTTTTCACTTCTCTTCCTCGTCCTTACCTTCCTCTCCCCTGTCTATTCTGTATGAAGCAGGCTAATCAAGTCTGGTTCTGGAATTTTGCAGAGACTTTTGTTGCTTCACTGCAGCTAATGTGCCTTTAGCATCTGGCGCGTTCACACATGCTCACGTCTAGAGCTGGTACGACTTTAGTATCTCCCTCAAAGACACTTCAGCAGGTGCAGGCAGCTTGTTGACTCCAATCCTTAAACCTGAGCACTTTGGATGACTGTCAGTCTCTTTCTCTGATTCTGTAGGTGCTGTGCCACGACTCGTCCCTGACTATTTTTACATATCTGGCAGGCTGTGACATGACTGCCGAGTGGATTTGTTGGCATGCCCCTGTCTGTATATTAATAGGTCTCTGGTGTTACTCCATTTGGATGTTTGGAGAGGAAAGTTTCTGGTGCAACAGGATCTCTGGTTTCTAGCATTTCTGTGTATATCATAAGATCCACCAGGAATCTATACCATGAAATGAGTGTAACAAGAGACTTTCAGCGTTACTGAACAAATACATAAGTTACTGAATGTTATTAAAAGTTATGTTATTCTATTTTTTAACAGTGGTGCAACACGCAGAGCTGCCACATCAACTCCTGATATTTATGGTGGTGGAGAAGACTGTTTTACTGATGAGGAGCTACAGTTTGTGAAGCGACAGATTCTGCAGGTCAGTGAATACGGTTTTGTTTTAAGATGATTTCTTCATTTCCAATAATGCCTCTTTCACATTATGGATGAGATTTTATTTGTTGATTTGAAATCTAATTATCTAATTATTCTTCATTTTTGTACTTTTAGTTTTAACACAATACTTTTAATTTAGTCTTAATCTCATCTATGTTATAACAAATTGGTCGTTGGAATATTTTTCGCCAAAGATTTTGTTAACTGAATTAACAATGCTTGAAGAGTAGTGTGCAGTGGTTTTGTCAGGTCTTTTAAACAGCTACCTCCTATAATTGAAAACCTTGCTAATGACAGTGGTAAGACATTAAAAAACAGAAACACTCAAAGTCAGAAACAAAAATAATAAGCTTAAAGATGCTAAAATGCTAAACAAAACTCCTAAATTAAATGTCAATTGATTAGTTTATCAATGTGAGTAACTTTACATTTTTCTTTCCATATTCTTTCCATAGTTAATGTTCCGCTTTTATATTGACTCTTTTTGTTAATTTATCCAATGAATTGAAAGTGACATGTTTTGTAATGGTACCCTATCCCCCATTTGCTGATTAAGACCATGAAATACAGCTGATGGCCTCACAAAAAGTACATCTTAGGTTAAGGTCTTTGTACAATGTTAACTTTCACGGTCATGTCCTGCAAAAGCGTTTTATAAGAATGTGAGTTACTGCATCAGAATGAAAAATAAAGTTTGCTCAGATTGGAGAATGCATTACCGACATTTTAACAAGGCACTGTGGGAGCCCACATCACAAAGTGGTCAATTAGCAGTTCTATTAATTATTGCCAGAGGGTGCCACAGGCAAAGTGGTGGAAACAGCCTGTGGATGTGTTTGGATTGAGCAGCAGTAACAAGGGGTTTCGTGTATCTCGCCCATTACATATGTTTACTCTGCTCTCTCTGTCTCACATACCCATTCTTAACCTGTCCTTCCCATACACAGTTTCCTGATGCCGTCAAATTTTAATTGGCCTAACTCCCTCCATCTTTTATCGTTCCTTATCTATCCTCTGCCTTAGTCTGAGTCCATGTGGTTCAGAGCGTGTAATAACCGCTAAACTGCACAGGAGGCACCGTCTGTCACCACGGAAAGAGAAACGGGGAGATGGAGAGAACAAGATTTACATGAAGACTAATAACCTCAGAAGACAGAGGGATGTTTAATGTGAAAAGGCAGAAGAAAAATGAAAAAAGCATCTCTTGCATTTTGTTTGCCTCTAGTTCCACATCTCAGCTGTCAGACAACAGTTGTTCATCTCAGCTGTTGCACCAAACGGGTTCCATGTCTCAGATATCAGGCTGTGTTGCATAATTGCTCCAGCTAAATTAATCCAAACTTGTTTTATGTGGATTCATAATTGTGTGGAGCAATGGCATCTTAGTCGTCCACCGTCAGAAGGCCGCCTCATTCCAACATGTCACAAGCTGTTTTTGTCAATCTTTCCTGCCATGTCTCCCCCTTCCTTTTTTCCTCCTCATCCTGCTCTCCCCTGCTGTTCCGTCATTCTGACACCATCCCTCCGTCCTCTGATGCAGTGCACTGTCACCGCACACTAACCCTGGATTAAACAGCCACACGGACACTGAGACTGTGTAGGACTATAAGCTTCAGGTCCGGAGATGATTCACTGTGAATGCGTTTTTTTTTTTTTTTTTAGTTTTACTGATGTTTAAGACTTTGATTACACTGTGAAGTTGATTTTAAATGTAAGCGTGAGTGTGGGGACTTTATACCTACAGCAGAAGAAGAATAAGTCAAAGCTGAATATTCAAGAATTAAATGAGGCATAACAAGGCATGTTTAGGACTGAAAAGACTATATTTAGAAAAAGACTACTTAAAAGGCTTCAGTAAATGCCTGTAAAGTCCTAAAACTACACAACAAAACAATATGTGTGTCTAGTGTGACACTTCCATGTTTATTTGCATGAAGTGTGCCTGAGGTTTAAAACTCTACCAGAGTACGGCAGGTAGTGTTACCAACTCAGATACTGTGACAAATGCCAGCACAAACTGTCTCAACCGCTAAACCTTCATACTTAGGTGTTTAATTTACTGCATGAGCCAGTTTCTCAATCAAAATTCCAGCAGCATATGTCAAAAAATAACAAAAATAAAGTTACATACAGAGAAATAGAGAATGTTATCCATATCACTAAACCACTTGAACAAACATTTATGTATTTTCTTCTGTCTCTGGCAATCTGCTTACCGTCAGCACATTTTATAATTTTTTTCTTGCCTGCTGCTTTTGAAATGTAAGAGAATACATATTAACAGGAGGGGTCTCTGCAGAGAACCTAGGCTGAAAACTTTCCTAACAGATGGGATATCAGCAGAGCAGCAAGTGAGGATGTTGTTTTGGTGCAAGGTTGGGTTAAGTCTATTTGGCTTCTTCTCTGTTTCACATTTACATTATGTTGATCCTCCTAAACACAGCAGCTCACGAGTAAACAAAAGTAGACATTCAACGTCAGGCTAGAAGAAACCTCGACAGGACAAGACGGCTCAAAGTTGAGCAGGATGATGTGAGGATAAAGTCAGCCAACAACAGTGCACTGATGTACAGTATGTGATGGCCGTGCACCACCATCGTCAGCAGCTGATCTGGTTTTAGAACGTGCATTCCTTTCAAATGAAGCTATTTCTTACATGTCCTCTTCAGCAGGGTGAAAAGCAACTCTCCACGACCGGGAAATGTCACAAAAAACTCAACGGAGATAAAAATGAAAGGGCTTCCACTTCAAATTGCACCTGTGTTTTCTTTAATCAATCGCTAGATTGCTGTTTGCCGAGCTGATACAACAAGCTCCTGTCAAACAGGAAAACTTTCTCTCGCTCCATCTGTCCTCCTCCTCTTTATTTTAATCCCTCGCTCTCTTTTTCACAGCTCTGCACTCTTCCCCGAGTCTCCAGCCATCTTTTGTCACGCTGCTGAATTCTCATTCGAGTCTCCCTCGATTTCTGCCAGTCATCACTCTTCGCCCTCTATCTCACTGCAGGTCTTTGTCTCATGCCTTCCATCCTCTTTCTGTCGCCTCGTCTTTTTTTCTCCACTCAGCAGCAAGTGAAAAGGAAAATGGGCAAACAGTTCTGCTTTCTTTTATTTAGTCTCTCTGCCGTTGCTGCTTCCAGTGTTTGGAGCTCTGGACAAAGAGACATGCCCAGACACTAACATACATTCGCTCAGACACGTACAGTAAACAGTGGGCCAAAGTAGGGCACTGAGCATTAAGGTCACCTATATTGAGATTGTAGGCTGAAGGCTAAAATGCCGAAAGGTTAAACCTGTGGCATTCGTGTGACATGCACAGCTGCTTCAACATGCGAAGGCATCGATTTCGAGGTTTAAGGCTGCACATCACGAGAGGGTGGCGAGATTATCGGACCTTTGAGATGAAATAGGGAAGTGCTGGGTAACTTGATACAGTGGCCCTGACCTGTCATATTGTAAGAACAAACCTAAGACCCACGTTGGGGTTTGGTCGAAATTCTGCTCACTTGTATTGGGTCAAATTGGGTTTATTTAATGCCATTAGCTTTGGATTAGGTTTTTGTGCCACTATGTCCAATATCCAAGTGGATGAGAACGAACCAAAACATATGTTGTACCAGGTATTGTTAGATGCAAGAGAAAATAAAAACTGTGAACTCACCAGAGCTGTCTGACAAGGGATCTTGAAGCCCAATATGTAACATTTTTATATTAAAAGAATAATTTCAAAATAACTTTTAATGGTACACTGACTAGTAATAGTCCAGAAGAAGAAAATGTTGAATAAGAGTAAATATCAGACTGGGTTTTATTTATAAGATAAGCAGACCCCAGACAGATGCTGAGCTGCCCTTCTTGCTAGGACTAGTAAGAAATAATTTATTAGACTGTTTGTCACATTTCAAGATTTTGTCTTGCAACAATTCCCTTTAGGGTTTAAAATTTTAAGTTTAAATTCTTGATACTTGAAAATGACCCCAGAGATGCATTTGATCAAAACGTTCTCAGCCCTAATTCCGTTCTTTCCATCTGCTCAGTGTGTCTCGATTTAAAATGTGTAAGAAAGGAAAAAACATCATATAAGACTCGGGAAGAAGTCACTGCGATTTTTAAGCAACAGACTTTGTTCATCAAAACTCATAAACATAATGCCCAGAGTTTATACATGCAGTTGGGAGACCCAGGTGTAGATGACATAAACGCTCTCAGGACAGAAACTGTTCTCTGTCCAGAAGCAAATCATATTAGTCTGCAATACTTCAGTGGTGTCACACCTGGGTACCACTATGTGCAGCTCTGCATTCATTCTGTGCTGAGGCGGAATTTTCATCTTTTCAATACATTCAAGATTATACAATTTCACTGCCTACTTGCCAATGCTTTGCTGCACTCATGCTTAGTAACAAATTAATATTTTGACCTGTTTTCTAACTACACACACCAATTAATACACTGACAGAACTTTTTAATTTTCCTGTTTTCCTTTAACCAGCATAGCTTAAAAACAACTTGCTCCGGCCAAAGCTAAACTAAATTTCATAAATTAACCAGATAGTATGACAGTAGGCATGCAAACAGCGATGAGAATGAATGTTTTGAGGAGGATCTTTTTGCCTCCTTGGGATCTTAACACAGTGTGCAGTGTTTCATATATCAACAAGAAACAAACCTCACCTCATCTTTTAGAGGCCAGCTGTGTTATAAAATACACTGCAGATAAAATCACAACGTTTACTGTTCGTTTCTAAGGCCATCCATTCTTCTGCAGCCGGACTGAGTTCAAAAGCAGAAAATGAGACAGAAAAATGAGCGACAAATGTCTGGAGAGAAAGAGAGCCACCATGGAGACCCAGAGAGGAGCCAAAGCTCCCCTCGTCTACTCTCAGAGCCAAGCCTTTGCTCGCTCTCCCCCTTTCAAATCCCCTGTGCTGCTTCCCACGGCGTTGGATGGGCACACGCTGATCACCTTGGCTCTCCAAAACATGCACACAAAGAAAAGAGCAGCTTAGAAAAGCCTGTTTTGCCCCTTGCCTCCTCAAATCCTCTGACGCCCATCGCTCAGCCCAGTTCTTCTTATCATTTTCAGACTGCCTATTGTTCCCTACATCAGGACCTCACCTCCACTCAGGCATCTAGTTTCTTTGTTTGTCTTGAAGGGTGACACTTCTCTTTGATAGATATACGAGAAAGGACAAACTTTACTGCAAAGATATACTTGTTGCCACCAGCTTAACTCATGAAAAACAACAGTTAAATGAAACCATGTGCAGTACATGCATGCATGCATGCACTTCTAATGCACAGAACAGGCAAACAAAGATGAGCAAATGTGTTCATTGTTTTCTACCCTGCTTATGTGTAAAATTCAAATATTTTTTGTTTGCTTCTAAACATCTAATAGGAGGCGACAGGTAGACTTTAGGCTTGTTTACTCAATTGCTCAATCTCAACTCTGAGAATGTATCAGAGATGAGCATGAAGGTAAGCAGTTATTATTACTGTGATTGAAAATAAAATTTGTAGAGAAGACAATGGTTTATATTGTTCAGGTCAAATTTATGAGAATTTATTAGAAAGCAAGAGAGACTCAAATGGCTGAATTGATTGCTTCAATTTAGGTCAGAGGTCCCAGACACACCGACACACAAACACACACCTACACACACAGACACACTAATTGACCTTCAAGCTTTGGTAAATTGATATGTTGGAGCCATTGGCTGAGAGCTGACAGAGATAAAAAGATGGTGGGCGGACATTTCTTATGGAAGCAACTCCCAAACCACTCGGCTTTCACCTGACACTTAACTACCATGATGGTGCATGAAGACGTCAACCCATTCCCTGAAGCTTCTTATTTATATATTATATGTGGTATGTTGTTAGAATTAAAAAAGACAGTTTCTAATCTTTGTCAAAGGTTTTCTTGAATAATATACTCTAAAAGCAGCTCGGCGTCCTAATCCTCTACTTTTGGCCACAGAGTAGGTCTAATGGAGCATCTGGGGGTTTAGTGCCTGGATTATTCAATGGTGATCACTTATGTTTAATTGTTTAGTTGTCAACAATTTCAAAAGATGTTAAAGTGGTTTATTGTGTGCTACTACTGTCTAAAATCTACACTGTAACAAACGTATGACATAGTACATAAAAGTAAAAGTATGCTGACTGTCTATCATTATAGGGGAGCACAAAGAACAACCTAACGCATTAAGTTTTTCCTAAATTATTTGAAAATTTTAAGGCTGCCATATTGATGTTTAATACAAGCAGCATATACATTTCTGCTACAAATGAGTAATCAAAGTTTATTTATCTACTGTTGTTGTCCAATTCACCAAAAATGACGGGAAGTGCAATGTTACAACATACAACAATGTTACAACATACAACAATGTTACAACATACCCGATGGTTTACTCATAACCTCTGACGGTTAGGATTAATTTATGTGTGTGCATCGACTCTAGGCCGTTGGTCCTCCACAGACGCTTACCCTGTAGCCTGACATGCACCTGACCAGAATCGTACCTACGAGCTGCAGCAACACCGACTGCAATAACTGATTTGTCCACTCTCTGCATCTGCCTCAATCATGTCTATGATTGCATAGACCGTTTCCCCTGACGTCTGCTCTGTTTCCTGCCGTGCAGTAATTTCAGCAACAGTAACTGCTGTTTAACATCTCTTATCTTTAATTTCAACATTGTTTGCTCAGTTTCAGCCACTATTGTTTGTAAAACAAACAAACAAACAAACAAACAAAACAATAACTCCCAGAGCCATTACAGGTAATTTTACAGTGACACAGACACACCAACACACATGTATAAATGCTCACTTTCACAGCTTCATGTATAATTCAAACTTTAGTTGTAACTACTATTACTACCCAGGCAAATTAAAAACATAAGGTCACATAAATAATAAAGATGTTCACACTTTAAGGCTAAGTGGTAAATGTCTCATTGTCAACTCAGAGCAGAAAAATTAATGAGGAATGACTGGGAGCTATTGTAACAGCATGCCATCAAATTCAATTGATTATTATATTCTGGAAAATATAATAACACTGGAAAATCTACAAGTACAAATTGGCAAATGTCTCTCCTTGCTCAAATAATTAAAAGGCTAATTGTGGAAGTTTTATGCTGTAGAAAAGATGAATCGCTGGGTGTTTAAAAGTAACTACAATGTCTTAATAGATCCAAATTAAAAACAGATTTCATGACGACTGCAGGCTCATGTTGATCCATGGCACATTTAACTGAGGAGTACTATCGCTCTGCTTTAACTGGTGTCAGTGTAGTCGAGCTCCATTCAACCAGATTAGGACACAGACGTCTGTGGAGATTCTCTTTCACCCAGGTCATGCTATTTGGTGCTAATTGAACTTGGTTTAGGTTTTCACAATTAAATGCTCGATGAACATTAATACTAAACAGATTTATAACTGTACGATGTCAGTTTGTCCTAGCTAACTGTTTTCCGGTTTTACATATTTACCGATCGCTGCCCTGTGCACATCGCTTCACTGGAACTCCATCGCGGCGGCAGGACCCTGTTGCTAGGAGATCTGTGACACGACTGCAGACAATCCAATGTATATAAATACGCTTCACACGGATGTTGTGCGTACCAGCAGGGGACAAACGATTCCACGCTCACATTTTTGTCCTGGTTATTTTCACTTGGGCTCAGCTCTTTGTCTGCCTTTGGATCTATTGACAAACATTATGTAACTGTGCACTTTAATGCTTTCTCTTTCTCTCTGTCACACACTAACACACACACACACACAGACACACACACACACACACACACACACACACACACACACACACATTGCTTCTGACAGCACCAGACTGGATGCACATTTGGACACATTTAGGACACTTGTATTCAAAATCACAGTGACAGAGCGTAACGCCTGCACATATATGCACATTTATTAGAGAATAAACAAAACACATCTGCCCACTCTACTCCACACCCCCAACCTGAGAAACATGAATGGAGTTTGGGCACAGCGTTTGTCTATAAATAGGGTGTTGTGAAGGGTTGTTTGGACTTGTGGGAACAGACAGGGCATTGTGCTGCCTGGCCTATCTGTATCTGGCCACTAGCCATCAGGCAAAGGACTGAGCTGTCCCCCCACAAACACATACAGCTTCCACACACTGGCCTAGATGCTGGCATACGAAGACGGCCGTGATCTCATACACCCACACACACTAAAATCCATATGTACTGACCCAGATGCAGAGACTGCGATGCTCACGTACACCTACACAGGATAGAAAAATAAAACTCCTTTTTTTAAAACACAAACCCAGACTACTATGCACTAGACACTCTCACTGGCCAAGACTCTGATAATAACAATTCAAATGAGATACACAAAAATGTTACTCACATGGTCAGAATTATTCAGACTAGACTGATCTCAAACACCCACACACTATCTCAGCCATCATCTATCGTGCTCTTCTGCACTGTAGTGTACAGTAAAAATACATCAGAACCCATCTTACACAAACCCATACTACCCTGCAATACTTCTAAGTGTAAAGAGAAAATGATGTTACACAACCACATGTGTTTTCAGAAACCTTTGTATCTGCTGTCCACGACAGCAATATATGTCTTGAACTGGTGATTTCACCTTTTTTTCTTTATAAAGAAACAAACCTGAGCTAAACACCGAAAACACAGCCAAAGATTCAGGTCTGAGTGGGAACAGTATTTGAGCTGTGTGCAGTGTGCTTTGGTTTCCATCCAAACAATTCATTTTAGTAGCCTGTGAGCACAAATTTCAATGTTTGTGTAGTATCTTCGACGGTCTCTCGTGTCGTGTTGGCCGGGGTTTTTAACACACTGAGCTGAATCCAGTGTCAACAGAGAAGAATCAATGTTGCTGTTGGTGCCAACAGGCACAAGTGCAACATTAGACAATGTTAGTTACAGTAGCTGTATTACAGGATGCAACAGGAGCATGTACATTTATTTTCTCTATACATAAAGCTCAATAATGCATTTTTAATGAATTAAAATAAAGAGCCCTATTAGATGTTGGGCTCAACTGACTCATCTTACTTTCAAGCAATTTAGTTTTTTGTTTATCTACTGGTGAGTAAAAAGCATAGACAAAGTTTAATATCATGTCTTCGAATGTCCTGTTGTCCCAACCGCTGTCCATAATAAATTTAATTTGGTATCATCAAATTCTTACATTTAGGAAGCTTAAACCAGGAAAAGCAGATCTAAGCTTTTAGGTACTAGACTAAGTAATTATCGGTTAGCTGGTGTTCAGTCCCGCTTTAGTGTCACGTTAAGACTAACATTACTACAGGTGCCAGGATTCTACTATGGACAGGTGGTATGCAAATACAGTCATAAGAAGGTATAGCACACTGAAGACATTAATAAATCAAACAAGTCCTAGAGTAAAATTACATTTTGCCAGTACCAAAACATTTTGTTACAATTAGCAAAATCCTTCACATTGAAATTAATTTCATCTTTCTTATGAAAATATTAGTTAGGTTAAGCAGTTTCAATAGTGTCTGAGTAATTTATCCAAAAACAAATCTAGAGCACAACTTGTTGTTGCTGTTCCAACAGCTGAACATCACATAAACAAACACCCCCAAACTAACCACCAACCAAAAACCAAACTCTGCGGAGGCAAAACACCCACAGATGTCTACTTAAAGCACCATCAGCGTGGAAATACTACCAAACACAGTCCACTGCTTACAACAGTCACGGCTACGCTAAGATCCTGTATTTGTGTTACAACACTGACAGGCCTGTGTACGTCTAACTGCTGACGTGCAACTACGAAGGAGATCGTTCTAGTGTCGTCACCACTTTATCATAAAGACAAAGATTATTTCCCAACAGTTGAGCTGACGACACTATTGTCCTGATATAATGACACCTTAATACAACTCAGAAGCAAACTTGGAAGTCAAATTATGGCTGTTTATTGGCCCAAATTCTAGCATATTTACACATTTATGTATCATGTCTCATGTTATGTATCAACATTGTTGTCAGATGTATATTACTTTTTTTTCAACCATTCACATATTCTTCCTTTCATGACAATAATTATTAGGTGTCAGTTTTGGAATAAAAATGTAGATGTCATTCTAGTATTTAGTATCAGAAATGTCCAAAAAATAATTTTTAATATTTAATTTTTCCTTCAGTGCCTCGCCTTTGTATAACAGTGACCACTTAACAGGTCAAACATCACGTCATTTCTTTTAGCCAAGGCTGATGGATTAACAAACATGGTGGGAGTAAATGTTAATATTAGTAGAGTCAACAGCCAAGGTGACAGTTTGAAAATGATCAAGCAAGTTTCCTCCCACACCAATAGCCAAGGAAAGTACATTTGTTCTTTGGCAAACGAAGCAAATCTGCAATGGAAATGTTTAATGTTTAGTATTGCAGCAAGTTGTCCTATTTTTAATCACCCACAGCTTCCATTTTCTCCACACGTTTGCGTCCCCCACACACGGTTTGCAAGTTTGAGTCTCCTGCTGATACTAAGTGTGTTTTACTAGATGGATAAAAGTTTTAAACACACACACATATAAGTCAATTAATAACTAAGGGGATTGGTGCATTTCCATGGAATACAACCATATCTACTAAACAATCATGTTGATAACAATTCTTTGTGTTAGAGGAATCATGGGGCGAAATGTTTTGGGAGCCACGTGTATCTTTGTGTCGGCTCTGCCCAGTGTGCATAAGGTCAAACTGTCACTGACGAGCCAAAGGGACACAAGCGAAGTCCCATGCTGGTACAACAAGGCTGTAATGAGGCCAGGTTGGTCAATAGCCATCATGACAACAAGTTCAGTGGTGCAGAGAGAATGACACGTGGATTCACACTGTTTTCACAAACATGGCCACCATCTACCGTGTTTACAGTGAAAGCTTCCGCTTGCCAACGAGAGTACAGTTAACGAATCCAAAACTCAAGCTGCTGAGGCGTCGTTTCTGGATGTTTGTGTTTTGCCACTGGGTTCAGAAATGTCTGCAAGCTTCAGCAGAGGAGACTGATCCAAACTGCTGCTGTCTGCCACAGTTTAATGATGTCAGCAAGTTGATCTCCTTAGATTATTAGTCTGGCCAGAACACAAAAACTAGGGAATGTAGCATCAGACCGAAGGACAACTGTTCCAGCAGAAGAGTTCATTTTTGGCCCTGACAGATGTGTATGACAGGACTCCAGAAAATCTCCACAAATCACCGCTGGGACACGTCAACAGCCAGGCTTATTCAAAAGAACAGTAGCCTCATTACAGACTGGCTCAGCTGGAAGACAGAATTAGCAACCAGTGGCATTGCCGCAGTTGATGAATAACAACATGACATCAGGCCATGAATTAATGCCATTACCCGTTTTTGTCCTGCTACTACACAATGTGTCCACATGTTTACCTTATATCCATATTAATGCAGAATTTCAAAAGTGCAGAAAAATTCAAAAGGAAATTTGCTCTATTTTTGACACGTCCGCAGTAAGTGAACATGACAGTTTGCAAGCGTCTTATTCCAGAAGCTGAGCAGGGCAAACTAAAACCGCGTGAGCCCTCAGCAGAAAGGGAAAAGTTGTTTGTAAATAAATAAAAAACTATAAACATTTTTGAAGAGTAAGTACTAATGCTGAAGGCTGCAGATTTGAAATTGACTGCAACCAAATTGTCCAAATGGACACAGAGCTGCTGGCAACACCACACCCACCAGCAACTCCAGCCCAAAGCAAAACAAAAACACAATCTCTCCTTCTGGGGAGTGTGCAAATCTGCACCTCAGTCCACAGTTGTTGAACAATGTGTAGCGGCTGTCTGTGCGTGAGCGCGTACGCGGGCGGTCCGTGCACGCGCACGCACGTTACCAGCAGGGGCTCCGCTTCACTCACAGAGGCGCGCGGCCGCGAGCGTGACTCACTCAACCTGGAGACCTGTCTGTCTGTGGGAGACCTGTCTGTCTATGGGAGACCTGTCTGTCTGTGGGAGACCTGTCTGTCTATGGGAGACCTGTCTGTGGGAGACCTGTGTGTCTGTGGGAGACCTGTCTGTCTGGGAGACTTGTCTGTCTGTGGGAGACGTGTGTGTGCGTGTCCTTAGTCTGGCACGACACGCTTAAGTCACAATACGCCCCCTATAAGGTCTCCAAAGGGTGACTCTTACAAAACCCATTACGCGTTGCTGCAGTTATTGTTCTATGATATTATTATTAATCTTCTATTTTTTCCATGTTATCCAAGCCAGTGTACACAGACTGGGGACACACCTCCATTTGACTTTGACACTGGTTCGCGGAGAGCGTAACACCCCCAACCGACCCTGCACCCCTCCCCCCAAGAAGCCCCCCTCCCCAGCACCTCTGCCTCACAGTGAGACAGACAAAAACAACCTTTCTGTCAGGAACATGAAAAGTATTTAACCGTTCCAGCGCCACTGCTGCGGCTCTAAGGGGACAGACCCACAAAGGAGTCGGAGCTACGCGCCTGAAAGACGCGAATAGAGGGGGAGGGGTGTGTGTTTGGGGGGTCAGGTTCATGGATTCAAGTTCAGGGGACACGGGCATGTCAACATCGGCCTGTGTCCTGTGTCCTGTGAGCCGTCCCAGGGAGCTGTCATGCCTGGGTCCGTTGTTATGGAGGGAAGGAGGGGGGGGTCGTTAAGAACAAAAGACCCGCTGGCGATGCCACATGTGCGCGTCAATATCGCCCACTCTCTCTCTCACACATGCACTGTAAGCAGTCACACATGCATGCAAAAAAATTAAAATTGAATGCATACATGTTCTCTATATGTCTGCATGCGGACGTTTAAGTATTAATGTCTTGTAGGCTTTGATGTTTTTTTCCTCATATTGACACCGAGCAGCGTGTTATGGATTCAGCCAAGAAGGAAAACAGGGGCGTTTGACCACTGAATACTTTGACATCGTTTTGCATTATGCAATATTAAACAGGGGGTCCGCCGTGACCCCCCTGGACATTCCTAAGCTGAAGCCCCCCCGAGAAAAAGACATTCTTCTGTCTTTTTGTTGCTATGTTTGAACGCGTGTTGAATGAGCAGTGAGCAATCTGCACAGGCTACTCCCCGACTTTCTCCAGGAGGAATTAAAAATGTGAAACATTTTAAATACATAAAGGTAATGATAATTAACGGCAATCACGTATATAATTACAAAAATTAAAACTCACCTATTAATCTGCAGAAGGCAACGACAAATGTTCACACAAAAGCAGGGGACTTCTAAAAATATATGGCAAGTCTCGCTCTCCACTTGCGCAACGTCTTCTTGCTCTTGCTCTCCGTCCCCACAGTCTTTCCACTAATCTCCTTTGATTTCACTTTCCCTCCACCTCCTTTATTTGCCTTCGTACCTTCTTCCTCTCTGATTCTCCTCGACTTGTTTTTTCTCTTTTCTCCAGCAGGAGGAAAAATTCAGCACAGAGACAAAAATATGGAGCGGTCAATCAAAAAGGCGAGACGGAGCAATGGAGTTTTTAGGGGGGTGCTAAAAAGTTATATGCTAGCAGAGCAGCAACAAATGGGAGTGGACACGTTTATTTTGATCCAATGCTAAACGGGGGGTTATATTTAGCTCGCCTTGCGACAGATTTCCTTTGGACTAGACGACACGCAGACGCGATATTGGGAGCAGGTCGACTGTTTTTGCTGGCGGCTCCACCTCCCCCGCAGGTTCCACGTTGGTACAGTCCGTCCTCGACGAGCTCGTAGAACTGAGTCGGACGTTCCCGCCTGGGCCCGAGCCAGCAACTAAATAAACACACCTGGAGTCACAAGGAAGAGGAAAAGGAGGGGGACGTTTGGACTTCACGGAGTCCAACAATGAGACTCCCATTCTGGAGGGGTCTGCTGGTCCAAACCTGGGCCTCGAGCGTCCTCGGTGCGGAATCCGCGTCCACTTGTTGTTTTTGGAGGAATGAGTTTGATTTGATGATGGTTTATTGATTCCTCCACACACGGTCACTTACAGGCTTTTAGCAGTTTGTCAAGGTTGTAGGCAGGTTATTCAATCATCTGAATGAGTAATAAACCAAATGTCATTTCAGATGTTGGGATCATCTTCAAGTGAAAATGATTGTTACACAGTTTTTACTAGCCTCACATAAACCCGTCAATACATTGTATTTTAGTAATAGGTTTCGGTCCAACTTGTCCTTCCACTTTAAAGAAATTTGATCTTGAGCACTTGATTTAGACTCTAGTTTGTACTTACAGTCTCACTGCTTACTTAAATATGGATTAACGGGTGCGATAGAAGGTTTATGGGCTCTACTGTTTGTACACGGTAATAGATAATAGATATGTAACATTTTCTTAAACCAATTCGCTCTCGTCTCCATTTCCAGCCGTCTGAGACTTTCATACAGTATCAGTTCCTCCATGTTCACTGTGAAACAGTGAAGTTGCATAATTCTGTTTTTGAGCACATAAAGGGCTCTTTCATTGCAGGGGCCGAGGGAAAAACAAACATGCCACATGTACAGTATTCCCAGCTGAGCCCATACTGTACTGTCCACCTAACCCAGAGCCGGACTGCTGAGAAGGAGAATGCTGCTCATCGCCTCGCTGCTTATATAAGTCAGGTCAGAGTTTCCCCAAGTGACACACATAGACTCTCGTTCGTGTTGCCTTTGGATGAGCAAATGGTTTCCTGCATGTTTCCCAGCTGCTTCTAGGTTGGCAAAAGACAACAAAAATGACAAAGACATTGCTTTAGGGATTCGTAAAGAATCTTTTGCTCCAAGCGTTGATTACAGTGACTTTATTTATTTATTGTACTGATTATTTTTAAATGAATAAACAAATCTAATAGATATTATAGCAAAAAAAATGTTGTAATAGTATTACAACTGCTACCAATTATAACAGCTTACCAGATTTTCTGGCCAACAACAAATTTCTGTTGAAAAGAATACAGTTTTTTTTATCTGTATCATAGTTGGCAGTTAAAATCTCTCTGCAGCTCTAAATTAAACACCTTACGTAATGATCCTCCAGCCCATTCTCCTGTCATGCAGTGAGGAGCCAGATATTTGTTACACACAAATTTAAGCATGTGATTGTATCACGGCAGTGAATTCAGTCCAAATCAACACAATACATAGCAGGATTTAAAAAAAAACTTGCTCAAACATAACTTCATCGCTTGGTTTCAGTAGAAAATATAAGGTCAGTGGTTAAAAACTGCTTTGCTACTTTATTTTCAGTAAAAGTAGAAATTGTGCACACATGCACTATAGCAACTGCTTCATCAGTTACAGTTCTGTCAATGGCCATTTCTTATCTTGGCCCACCAGCTGTGCAGCCTGGCTGGATTAAAGGGCTTTTGGGTGACGTAACGCACCCGTTGGCATCTATACTGGAGGTCCAACATAAGCTGTGAACATCTGATTGCTGATGTAGACAAGACATGAGTCAGCAAGCTCTACTGGTTTTTTTGACAAACAGAGGTAGTTTGTATTTATTTATTGGCCCATCCAGTGCTCATAGTAACAATGATATCTTTTTTTAAAATTTGTGTATGTAGGAATGTAGTTAGTCATGTTTACTGTCATTTCAAACCATCCACCAAACTGCTTGCTTACATTACACATCAACATGTCGTCTGTGCTGGTTTTAAGCTGTTTTATTTCTCACCTTGCTACAGTGATGCACAGCACAGTTTTTTCCTTCGTAACTCTGTCTGCTCATGCGCATCTTCAGCTCCGTCAACAGCCTCATTTCTCAAATCCACCCAGGGACGTGCTATCACCACCTGACAGCTGAAATGAATTTGTAGACGGACTAAGACAGAGTTTGTTCCCATCTGTTTTGACCTGTGCGTGACCCTGTTCTTGGCGAAGGCCGCTGCGTGAGCGATCGATGGAGCGTGGGTTCTCTCACGGTGTCTTTTAGTGAAGTCAGGGCAGGTTAAATGGTTGATGAAAGGTTTTGTCCTCTGCATCTATTAGACCTACCGCTCCTAAAAATGTTCTGTGGAGATTTTTTGGCCTGATTTGAGTCAGCCAGCACTGGCACAAACAGACAAATACCTTCCAGTGTAAACATGTCATTTGGTGGAGCAAAGGACTATGTTCTGTACCGCTGCCAAAATAAAGGTTAGAAAGAGGAATGAATTATACTAACCTACTTCAATACACAAAAACAAAGTGTTTGACACACAATTAACAACATGACACACAGAGAACTCCTACTCTGGAAGTGCGCTTGTTTGTTTTCTGATAAAATACTGGCTGCTGATCTGCAAAGACAAGCCAACAGCTACATGTGGAGGACGGCAGAGTGTTTCACCAGGGCTGCAATATTCCAACAAAACACTCACATTGCGGAGGATCCTGTGGCACCTGACGCCCTTCACACCTTCGTATTGTATCTCATTTGGACTGTTGATTGTGCAGGATGCTGCCTCCATCCACTCTTCCATTATAATCAAGTTCACCCACTGTGCTGTTCCAGTGGCGGCAGGTGTGGTGTGATTCCATGCAGTGCTATTAAAATAATGAGATTTTAACTTAATCATATTTGGACCCCAGAGATATAAAAAAGTGTTGCACGTTTAATGCAGCCGCGGGTGTGTGAACACTTTCACTCACCTGACACACCTTGAACTTGTTAAACCTGCAGGAGCAGTTTTTTCTTGCCACTTTGGGGCAGCAGAAACAAGCTGTAAACACATCACTGATATTGTTTTCACCACATTTTTAATTTATAAGATGAATTGACATGACAACATTAAGACAGATTTTTGTTGCATTTCTGGCCACTTTTGGAATATACAAATGATTTGGTTTTTAACTTTAGTTGAGACTCTGCTAAATTCTCCTATATTTACACGTGAGAACATTTGTCTGTCTTGTCTGGCATTTGGCAATGAGCTGGAGGGTATAGTGGGCTTTTCTAGATGTCAAAACTTTAAGCATCCAAGAACAGCACTAATAAGATTAAAAAATGAATCCTCACAGCTAGAGGCCATGAACCCAAACAGCTAAAAAATGATGTGTACATCAGTAGAGTTAAGATGAACTGCAGCATTAAACTTTGATCCTCTATGGGATCATCCTGATTTGATCTGATCCACTGTATTGCCCTTTATCTAGATCCAGCCATATTTACCTGTTGCTATTATATCAATAAACAGAATCAGTAAACTCCATGTTCCTCTTTAACATCACAATCACCAACACTCAATTAATCCTTGTGTCCACTGTCGTAAATGCCTTTTGTTCTTTTAGAGTTACTGACCCAAAGTAAAGATGAAGGACTTCAATGCAGTTCCTTTACTTTTTAGTTTCTTATATTTCTCTGATAAAAACAGTGCAAAGAATCACTGACATTGGGGCCTATGATCATTTGGATTTTCTGCTTTCAGGTTTCTACATTGTTCCTTGTTATTTTCCAAGGTTCAGCTGCCTGTTAGACTTTGCCTCCTCCATGTGAGAATGTTGAATCTGACCTCTGGGACTGGTACTTCTCTCTTTCATTTCTTTTATATTAGCTCCTCTTCAGCAGTTTTGTTGCTTTTGTTCCTGTTTTGGGAAAATCTCTTTGTGAATAAAGTAGCTTTGATGGTCCCACTCCCTCTCTCTTCCTCTTTTATCAGTACGGTCACATCCCAAAGGATAATGAGTTGCAGCTCCAGTTGGTCACTGGTTGCCCCCATCAGCTCCACCGCCAGGCTCACTTTAATGATTGTAGTTGACCTCATATCCCGCTCTGCCCTTTATGTGCACACGAAGAATCACACCGCCAGGTCCCACCCTCCACAGCCTACCCCCTGCTGGCAGCCCTCCACCAGGGTTAATGCTAATGGAAGGAAAATAAAATAAGAGTGGGAAAAATCACCTCAACGCTAATGATCCATAGCCTCTCGAGCTTTCTTTCTGTTGTCCAAAGTATGATTTAACTCTTGCTCAATGCACATAACAGATTACACTGTGTAAATTGTTCCGTAAAATGTTCCACTGAGCTCATTTTTTTACGTTATTACATAAGCCTTACTTTTTTTCTGATCTCACAAGAGTTTTTGGATAATAAATACTTTAAACTGAAAAGATATTGACAAGAAACACCTTATCCAAAGGATTCCAAGCTGTCAAAACCGGTCTCAATAACATCGATCCATTCATTATCTATAATCACTTATCCTGTTCAGGGTCACAGGGGGCTGGAGCCTTCATCCCTGCTGTTATAGGGCGAGAGGTGGGGACCACCCTGGACAGGACTCCAGTTTGGCCAACAGATAGAGACACACACATTAACCTGCCAGGCATGTTTCTGACTGTGGAAGGAAACCAGAGGAAACCCACACAAGAAATCCACATAGAAAAAGGCCATAGTTGGAGCTAGGCTCCTTGTAGCTGTGATGCAGCAGCGGTTCCCACTCCACCACCGCCCATCTCACTAACATTTAGGCCTTTTTATGTTTTCTTCTGTATCATATTTATCCAACACATGCACTCACACTGACATTGTACTTTGTAGTGAGATTATGATTGTGTATAAAGGAATCAAGTAAATTACCTCAATTGGGATAAAGTCAACCAGAATCTTTTAGATTTTAAGGACCAGCCTGAACTTGTCCAGTATTTTAAAATCTAAAATGTGTTACAATTATCAGTAGGGGAAAGTACATTTATCAACGTTCTGTACATTTTGTACAATATTAAGATACTTGCATTTCCTGTTTATCTTTTCCTGTTTAGATTTTTAAACATTTTTTAATTTTAAGTCATTCACCAATAAGGTACAAGAATTATCATGAATATAATATCATATAATAGTAATATCTGGGGTGTTTTACTGCAAAACAATAAGTTGTAATGGTTCTAAAGGGCCGTAAAATACTGCATTCTAGTGCTGGTACTTTTATCCCGAGGAAGCATAAGAATATGATCACCACTCTTATTTACTAAACTCAAACGTGACCTACAAATAGACACCAACACTGCAAGGAAGATTATCAGTGTGCACCTCAAGGGCATTTTAACTTGACACACACTCCCCTATTGGACACCTTGTCCTGATCTGTGATCCATCTTGTGACCTGATATTAATGTGACGGGGACACTGAGTACACACTGACAGGACTGGCAGAGGCTACAGCCTTATCTGACTGTGTTATTATCCCACAGTATTAAACACACCATCTGGTCTCCATTTACAGTGTGCTTAAAAATCACGGTGAACGTCCTTCCTCTCTACTTTATCTGACACAAGAGTAATAAAACAATCTAAGAAAATTATAAACAGCAGTATTGAGATAAATAGCAAATATCCAGGAGCAGCATTGTAGGCCATAAAAACCACAAGTGGATTCCTGGTGATTATGTGAATGGCAAAAATAGTAAAGAATGTCATAAGTACTTTAACTGCATCCTTATGCAACAGCGAAATTTTGCTGTGAATTACTCACATGACCTTGATATCACTAGCTGTGCTTCTCTGTTTGGGGTTTGCACGACTTGTTTTCATTTAAAAATACACACACATACTGTACATACAAACATTTTATACAGTATGTGAAATATTCATTGTACACGTGATTTATATTAAGTGATACGAAACCAGTGTTTCATTACTGTGTAAAAAAAGTGACGTGAACCACTCATGATCACTATAGTCGTCACGCTGTAGTCCAAGTGACAAGCCTAAACTGTGTATATTTCATATATGTATCTGATTATACTGTGACAACATTGGATTATGTTTAACTCGTCACTTACTTTTTCAGCTTCACAGACTTTCTGATGCCACTGAGAACCACTGCAGTATCTTTCAGCTCTCCTCATTCAGGGCTATGTTTTATATTGTATTGTGTTGTTGGAGCCTCCCAGCTTTAGAAAGCACATTGCCAAAAAAAAATACGCTTTAACAAAGATGTTCTTTAAGATTGGAAACAACAGGGTTTGTAAAAAGAAAATCATGCTTTTTCATTTTCAGAACTACACTGGCAATGAATCTATTCAACTGGCCTCTTTTTATAGCCACAGAACAGATGGAAGTCGTGTCATGTTGAATGAGTTATGGTGTAGCGTTCACTCCAACTGTCATGCATGAATCCTTCACTGTATGTGCCCTCTGACTTCACTGGAGAGAGAAACTCTTTCATAATACAGTCCAAACATTTTCCTGGCTTCCCTGCTGCCTCCTCCAGTTTACAAAATAAGCACATTCGCACATTGATATCTGTCATCTAATATGTTCATTTCATACAACAGGACTGGCTCACTCAATGGGACAATCACAGGACTATTATTGCACCGAGACATCTTCCATGTCTGTTCATTATTTTGGTTTATTTTCACATGCTCACAGTGTAGGAGGTGAGGATGTGAACACACTTACCAAATAAAGATCAACTCAGGTGTGCATTTGGAGCGATAATTAAGTTCACGCTTAATGCAGCTCTCTTGTTATTTCCTCTATCTGTGTAGACTGTAAATTATATGCATGCCTATTCCTGTTTGACTTAACTGCAGAGATTACTGGTTTTCAATTCACTCTATTATATTTATGTTTTCTTCATTGTCTGTGTGCCATATTATCATACTTTTATGGCATCATGAAATCAGTGTTCTTCCTTTAATCACCTACTCTGACAGGTTCTCTCATCGTCAAGAATTTTCTCACGTTGCAAAAAGTTAACCTCCACCTTGGGGCCTGTGTGAATCTGCCTATCGCTGCTGAAACACACAGACACACTTGAAAGCCCTGCTACTGCATCCTGATGAAGGACAAGAGGTTTGTTTGATGCTATAAATCAAAAGAACATCAGAAATAGCTCCAGTGTAACGCTGGGTGCAGACGTCCGCCTTAGTAAAGAGGCTTTGGTGATAGTTGACGTGTGTGAGCAGAAGCAGAGGTGGGCAAGGGAGGAGGTGCCAAGGAAGAAGAACAGACAAGCAAACAAGTACAAGTTCCTGCATCTCCTCAGAGATTAAAGCAGGCTGCTGTTAATGTCAATGCCAGTGATTAGCAGCGAGAATGTATGCATGTGTGTGTGTGTGTGTGATTTGAGACAGCTGCAGAAAACATGGTGGATGGGGAGGGCAGTTTATTTGCCTCTGGCGGTGGAAAAAGTGGGAGTGTCCCTGCACGTGATTGGCCCAGTGGGCTGTTTCCAGTGTACATGACGTCACAACGTGTGCTTGACCTACTTAATGTGGCTGTGATGTCACAGCTGTCTCTTTTGCTCTGCTTCTCTTTATCTCTGCCCTCCTTCCTCGCTGTCTTATGCAACTTTTCTCTCTTCAGTCTTTCCATCTTGCCTCTTTCTCTCCCCTCGTTTTTCGTGCATTTTTCTTTTGCCTTTTTCCGTCCTTCATCTCATTTGACAGAGGCAGACACACGGGAATACAGTCAAAAATACGAGTAAGACAGAAAGCGGGAAAGTGAGAGAAGAGGCAGAATCATCTGACACTGCCAATAACCCAATTTCTAGAGATTAAAGCTATATTGATGAATATTAATGTGCTGGAAAGCAGCTTTGGCCCAGATGACATGACAAAACGAGGCGGCAAGCTTCCACCATATGGAGAGAAAGGCTCTGTGGGACCATAAAAATGTGATTCAGTGCTGATCTTGGTGTTTTTAACAGGGTTTTTGTAGATGTACACTACACACATAAGCACAAAACATTAAAGTTGCTGCAGCATAATCTGGGGATGCTGGACAAGTCAAAAGTTCAGTAAAGTTCAGTAATATAACCTGGTGCACTGATTACACATGTATCTATTAGAATATGTCATGAGTCTAAGATTTGAACAGGTGAGTACAGGTAGCAAGAGGTTTGAATTTGACATCTACATTATCAGTCAGTATGTGTCAGCTACTATGAGTTTACATAACATGTTTGTAATGATCACAAATAATAGGATTTATTAAGAAAGGGTTCTAAAGTTTTGGCTTCCCCATTCTGACACTCTGTAACTTAAAACCTGAGAAATTATAACCTGGTAAAAGCAGAATTCATGGCAGATTGCATTAGATTGAACACGTGTACCTAATAAAGTGGCCAGTGAGTGTATACAGTAGATGCACTCACATCTCCACTTATCCAGTCTATTATAGAAACAGCATTTTAAACATATGACAGAATTACAAAAAAATTGTACAATTTTACATTTTGCATGACCGTACCTTAAGTTGTTCATACTCATTATTCTGAACCAAACTCCAACATTCAAATGTTGTCCTACAGAAAGGCTCCATTCTGCCTAATGAGTGGAAAGGAGCAGAATAAACCGAATGAAAAATATGAAAGGGTTCCTCTAACTGTGATTTTTAATGCAGCATTTCTGTATTTGTATGTTTTGCTTCTGAATACTCAATTTCCACAGAGTTCTTTCAGCCTCCGGCATCAGCAGCATCGGTGTGGTACATGTATAAATATATTACAGTGAAAAACAGAAAACAGATGTATTAGCAGATTTTTTTGGTTCCTGAGCACAAGCAGATTATCTGCGAGGGGCAAGGACACCAGGGACTGATTACAGCGGCTGGGCTGCCTCTAATCTGGGGCCAAAACAACCATTCTGCAATGAGACAGACAGAAGGAGGGATGGTGGGACAAGGCAGAGATGGCGTTTAATAGTTGAAAGAAGAGGTAAGAAGACGAGGGAGACAGAGATAGAAAGCGATGCCAACAAAGCAATGATGGTGGGGCAGCGAGAGGAGTTCGAATAATGGCGGGACGTAGAGGAAAGAGGTTTAAAACAGAAGAAGAGCAGTAAGTAGAGAAGAGATGTCCAAAGGTTGAACAGATTAAAAATTGATAAAGCAAAACAGAGAGAGTGAGAGAGAAAAGAGAGGGACGGGGATAATCCAACTGTTCCTCTGCTTTCACAACATGGTTAAAGGGAGAGAAAGAGGCAGGAGGCCCAAATGGCCCGAAGCAGCCATTCCTCCTCTCGTCCTCCTCTTCTTCTATCATCTTCCCTCTATTTTTGTTGAGTGGAAACCCCTCTTTCACACTCATTTATATTCCCACCAGCTACGGGGCTGGTCACAGGGCGAGCACTGCAGGAAAGTGTTCAAAAAATACACTTACACAGTACGTACACAAACACACGCTGATACAGTCCGACTCTTTGTTGTGAGGCTGAGTCGAAAGGAACCGAGTGAACAAAAGAAGGATGCCAAACCAGAACTCTGTGTTCAGCATAGTGTTTGTTTTGGTTTCATATGAGGAGTAGATGGAATAGTTGGCAAAAACTGGCCTTAATCAATCAGTTTATGAGCTTTTCCACTGGCAGACATTTGCTCAACATTAAAACAATTGGTCGACCATTTAAATAATTAGCATCTAACGATCCCATGTTAAACTTTGCAAATGTTTAGTTTTTCATTATTGTAAATTAGAAATCCGAATTTTTTGCACTGTTTTATGAGACTAAACAAGCATTAAGGTCTGGATATTGTTTTCCCATCGCTCCCCAGCGTTGTTCCTTGGTTGTTAGTCTGTCTCTCCATCCCGTTCATGTAAACGCGATCTCCCATAAACCAGGGAGGAATGTTTTTCATTAGCACCAGTGTTCGCCTGGACTCAATGATGAACTGATAAAACTCATTGTCAGCGTGACTTCACATTTGTCTTATTATCGCCAATGCAATATCTGGCGGGATCTTCATTGCATCTGGCACAAATATCCTCTTGGATTAAATGATGAACTGATTAAAACGTGAGTCTGGTAATCTAAACTACAACTTGACTAAATGGCCAAAAGCACAGAAATTGTGAGGCAGAAATTCTAGTCTCCAAATCCAGTTGAGGTTAAACCTAAAAGACAAGACACAGCTCACATTTGGTCACGGTCACCGCATAATAATAATAATAAATTCTTGTTATTAGCGTCAACCTTTGTTTTAAAGGAAGCAACAAGAGACCTTAATGTCCTTTGTAGCAAACAACTCCAGCAATGGACAGTATGAGACCAAATAAACTTACAATTTTACAATTTTTTAAACATTTTTTTCTAATATTCAGGACATTCACAGATGGGTGTATTACATTCCATCCAACAGGATGGAACAGCCCAGTGTGGGTTCAAAACAAGCCGCTCACCGCACCTATGTCTGCTTTATGAACAATCAAAATGGAGGGCAACATGCACATTTTAGCGGCACCAATTTATTCTAGGCTTCACGGAGAGACAGAGGCAGAGTGAAGCAGGTCACTGCAGTATGTGGGTGTGTCTCTGTTTGAAATACCACAGACACCAGCACCACCAAACCAAAACAAACGTGTTATTAGGACCTTTGCTTTTAGTTCACACCTCACATGACTCTGTGTCAGCAGTGAGCGAATCGATTACTGCCGTGAATAGATGGAGCTTTAAGCGTTAATCAGGGGTTAAAACAAGCATACATCCTGTTCTTGCAGCTTCTTGTTGCTTGCTTTACACGCACACACACACACACACACACACACACACAGAGTTGTTTGAACATGTTTGAAACCATACTGAAATACAGCCGCAGGCAGCCACATTACTTATGTTTAACTCACATTTCATTTATGTTTTCCTTAAGCTCTCCCTCCTTTCTCACACGCTCACTCACGCAAACACACTTGTGGATTCTCCTGGGACTCACAAGGCCTCAGTCGGTTTTATGGGTCTCTTTGTGTTGCACTCCTGTCTCCGTCTCTCTCACACACACATTCACACAAAGAGCTCCCAGTGACACTGATGAGTCTCCCTGGAGGCTTTCAGCTCCATCCCTCTGTCTCTCATCACCTCTCTCCTGCACCTCCTCTATCTGCCTCCCGACCTCCCTGCATCCCGGTGTTGCTCCCTGCTTTCACCTGGCTCCTCCGGTTCTCTGTTGTATCCGTCTCATCCCTCATTCACCCCTCCTCCGTCTCCTTCTGTGGATGTGACCTCTCTTCAGCTCAGAACACCGTGTTGCTTTTATCTTCCCTCCCTTCACCTGAATTGTCACTATGCTGCAAGATTGCATTAACTGGTACGTCACTCTGTTCTGTTCACTTTAAGTTTGGTTAAAGGCCGACAGTAAGTTTTAGACAGTTTCTATGAGAGCATACAATACTTTTAGACATGTTTTAACCTGCAAATCACCAATTCACTGCTAGTTTAAGAAGATCAATACACAAACATTTTAAAACAAAGTGACATTAAATACTGAAACCAAGATGTTTGCTTTGAGTCACAGTCAAATGCAAAAATCTAAATACATTGACTATTAAGTTGTGTCTTTTAAAATATCATGTACAGACTGTGTTCTGCATGTGTCTTTGAAAATGCCCTACAACGTTAGTGCAACAAGGTGCGAAGAGGATCAAAAGGTTATACTCATACTGTATGTACTGTAAATTTGTAAAGTGAAAGCGTTATGTTCCAGTAGAACTAGCCAATAGGCAATGGAACAATAATTATTTTTATACACTGTTGTCATGGTGGATGTTTAGACTAGCAGCAGCAGGAAAAGCATTAGTAATGTTATGTTATTAGTCACGAAGGTGTAGCTAATAACATTAGTAATGCCTTGGCCACATTTACTTTTGCCAGCTGAGCCTGTTTATTTCCTCATTGGCTCAGCTGGCACAAAACTAAATGGAATGTGGTCATTATTATTGTTACTAAAGCTTTCCCTGTTATGACAAAGCAAAGTGACAATGCACATGCATATATTTGAGATTAGCACTTAAGCTCCTGTTTGGTTGACCAGTGCACAGTTGTTAACTCGTCAAAGACAGATGAAAAATGGTTTAAAATAATGTAATATGTGAAATATCTTAGTTTCACATACAAACACGCTAGCTCCATTTCACGTAAAATGTTTTTGAGCAGCTTCACACGTTCATTATGTAATTTCATCACTTCATCAGAAATCTAGCATTGATTCAGATGTCTGCGTGTCCACGTTCAGCTGTGGCCTTATGTAGAGGACATACAAAGGACGTCTCTCTGTATATGCTCTTCTGAACTTCTTTAGTCCTATTAATAATAAGACCTTTTGCTGCTGATACATGCTGAAACCGTTTGTTTCTTCAAACAGAAATTAATTCAAAAGCTGGGCAAAAAAAAAAGCCTGTTTCCAGCTTTGGCCTGCTTTATTTTTCGGTGAGTATCATGGATTTTTATTTGGCTTCTTTAGCATTAGGAGCAGAGGCCAAATTTGCCCAACTTATACATTTAGATATTTATAAAATTTAAAGACTATATGGTACAATTTCAGTTATCGGTTTACGTAAATGTGTTCAAGTATGTGACAAAGCTAGACAAACATTTTAAAAAAGTGTGTGTGTGTGTAGTGTGCTCATTAAGAAGCTCCTCTGTGCAAATGAGTCATTGATTCTGCTGGACTGGGCAGTCCCCAGTGATCACACCACAGTCACACATTCACAGCCTTAATTTTAAGAAGTCAATATCTGTCTCACAGTCAAATGTCATCGGAGTTAGACTTGCTTAGCTTTTAGTCTCAATTAGTAGACACTGGTCAGCAACACCTGGCTTGATAAAGACCGTCATAACCGATATTTGCATCATCAGGCGTCAGTTGTTGAACAGAACTTGTTTAAGTGCCTTGCTCAAGGGCAGCAATATCTGCTGATAAAAGCAAGTGAATTATTTTGACGGTTCAGTCACTGACCTTTATATTATGTGCCTGCCCCTCTAGCTAGTGCCTCATTTCACCATGTGGATCGACACGTTAATTAAAAAAACTTTTTACTGATTCTGAGAGCGAACGTGTCTGTGCAGACATAGAAAGGCTTTATACAAATATGGCATGTGAACAAAGAGTTTGCTAGGTTCACTTACATAATCAATCTTTGAAATGAAAAAGCAACTCATTGTCCCGACTGCCATGGGGAATTTTATAGCTGCCTTGAAAACGCTGTAATTTACTGCAAAGAATAAAGAAGCAGCAGTGTCTTGGGCCTGGTATGGAATGCAAGTTCGTGATGTAGTGTGTTAATTTGAATTTTCTAAATCTAAAAAAAAAGTAAAAAGCTGTTATTGTCTAAAATGCTCACATTTTTCAGACAAACATTTTTGATCCATTAAAACGTACTATGAGTATAAACCACTGGCGCTTACAGGTGCTGATTGAACAAAAGGCGACTCTGAAATCATTTACTTTAACTGTTACCACAATTTCCACATTTTCACCCCCACGACAAACTCTCTTCCACTCTTCCTGTCATGTCTCCATCTGTCAGCTTCTCTTCCATCTGTCTCCAGTCTTCTGTGGCCTGTTCATCCATCTATCCACCGTACTGTGATTATCTACAGCCCCCCCACCCCGTCCCTCTGTCACCCCGCCGTTAATCACTGTTTAGACGGCTGCGTATTGATCAATTCCTTGTTTCCTCTTTGCATTGCTCTTTATTCCTTCCTGCTCTCATTAACCAGCTCCAAGGCCTCCCAGCAGGCTGATGTATATTAATAAGGAAGCTGTCTATTGATGCAGTTTGGTCAGGATAATGACAAACAAACCTTTTTCCTTCAAGCTGACTTATTTAAATTCTTCATTTCCATGTGCTTGTAGATTCAATGAAAATCTTCACTATTAAGAAAAGTGTTTTTGATTATGTTTAGGAAGTAAATGAACAATTTACTCATTACAACCCAAACTTTCTCACTTTACATATTTCAAGAAATAGGGTTTAATCAGCACCTAAATTAATGCACTTTGGAGTCAAATTTGTCCACACAGAGGACACAACCATAGACTGTTTGACTCGTGCTTTTCAAGGATCTCATCATCTCTGGTGTCACTAATGTACATAAATCTGAATCTCACGTTAAAAACCTTTAACTTCAGAGCCTGCCTGAGACTCATCATGACTTCAAACTTTCTCCTTCTATGAAAGTGACGCAGTGAAAGTTTTGTTTACATCCAGGGAACCATGACGAAACACAAACCACTAACCACTAATCAAGCATTTGATGCCAAAACCCTAAACTGTAAACAAATCTAGGCAAGTAACGTGGGGCTAAAGGGACACAGGACCTGAGCTGGCTGTTTATCAGCCAGGCTATCCATTCTTTGCAATACCAGTTTATAACCTGTGTTACACAGTTTTTTTTTTTTTTTTGCACTGCAAGACTTGTACACAGATGGAACTGTGTTCATAGTATGTGCATGACACAAGCGCTAATAATGAGGATTTTACTACAGCTTTCATACAGTTGTGATGAATGGAGCGGCCATCTTGGATTCCAGAGGCAGAAATCCAACTCCAGGGTGCTAGAATCTCGAAAATTCTGACCTTCCATTTTGAAGGAAACACCAGTATCTCCCAGTGAGCTCTTGCAAAGTAACGTGGAAACTGTAGTTCCAAAACTTAGAGCATGGCTGTCCACCAAATCAAATTACAATTTCCTTTTTTTTTTTGTCCCCAATTACAATACCCACACTATCACATATCATACTATTTTGAGTCTGTCTGTCTCAGGAGGCAGACGTTTTCCGTGGGAAAATACCTACCCAACCAGGGTTGCGGACAATGTAATAAAATACAGTGGTTGCAGCCTAATCCGGCCTCAAACTGCCTGCTCTGCTTTTAAAAGCTACACCCACCCATTATGTTTTAATCACATGCTCATCCTATTGCACAACCAATAACTTCTCAGCGTTGATCTACCTCCTATAAAACCCCACCTGATGTCACACAAAATACCCACAGCCGCACAATGCACCCGAACACATTCCATGGGGGTTGTAACAACATGGAAAACATGTTTATTCACTTTCACCGGCAGCCGAATGGCAAACGGAACATTAACAGAAACAAACATGGAGTAGCACTGCATCACACGAGTCAAGGTCGACGGGGTCGTAACACTCTGCAACAAACAAAAACTATTTTCAGTCCGATGGGGAATTTTACTGGAGCGTTTGTGTAGCATGACATGAGGTTTTGAACACACTGGTGTTGTTATCTGACAAGCAGAAGGTGAAGATTTTCTGTGAATAACAGAAATGAGTCCGTGGGTGTGAAGCTGTTGTGATACACTGTCACCTGCTGGTTAGGAGACAGTCCTACAGCAGCTGGATAAAAAAACAGACGGACAATATCTTAAAGCCTGGGCTGTTGTACCACATGTGGTATTTTGTTGCAAGACGGACCCTAAATAAGCTGCTGCACCTGAGCATATTTGAACCAACTCCTAGGTAGTGATTTGTTTCATTTTTGGCAATAAGTTAGCTTTATGTCATACACAACAGCTGAGAGGAGCTTAGCATTATCGTTCCTTTTTAAATACAGTTGTAGCCCTGAGTTCAAATGTACACTATGTAACATTTATCCTCAGCTAACTCGCATTTTGGCGAAATGTGACACATTCGGGTTTGCCATTATGTCAATGTCTGTAAAGTGGAGACCAGATTAAAAGAAAACTGGAAAATACAGAAACATGAATTTGTGTACGTGTGTGCGAGAGACAACGATATCTACAGTACATTTTATAGAAACGTCCAGTCAAATCAGCAGATATGAGAACATGATCACTATGTACAAGTCTGGTGTTGTATTACAGTCACACATAATAGTTTTGTGCATTTGTATGTGTGCCTGTCTGCCTGTGTGGAGTTTAGGAATCGTCCCCGTTGGCGCTGTCGCCGTCGTCCTCTCCTTCCTCCTGCTCGCCTTCCTCCTCCTCATCCTCCTCTCTCCCTCTGCTTTTAATCTGCGCAGGAGGCAAAGTGGAGAATATCTGTTTATTAATGACGTGTAATGAATGCACATCTACAACACCAGCCTTAAAGGACAAAAATCATCATCTAATCATCAGTAGCTTGCTCGAACGTCATTGGCATCTTAGCTCTCACTCCACTTTCTCACCTCGTCTTCGTCTTCCAGCAGGTCTCCCTCCTCCTCAGAGTCATTCAGCTCCTGGCTCTCTCGGTCCCGTTTCAGGCTGTCCTCCTTCTTGCTGGAGGTGGACGAGTGAAGGGGGGACACCTCACCAGGCTCTGGTTTGGAGCTCTTCATCTCTAAATAGGTGCATAGATGATGGTAGCTGTTGAGGATGATCTGCCTCCCGAATCCCTACCCAGAGCTACAAGGGAGGTGGAATATGTGACTGACACCCACAGCTGTTCCTAATGCTAGTTAGCTTTGAGAGATTACAGCCATTTTTTTTTTTGAATGGCATTTATATATTTAACATATGCGCATGGCCTTTCACGACTAACCCACTAACATCGCAGTCCGAGTCACAGGAAACAGCTTGTGACTTAATAAATAAAAATGCAAGTGGTGTCATACAAGACTTATCAACTTTGTTTCTTTTGGTTTTAAGTGACATTAATATTCTGTGTTGTCTTCTTTATGCGATAAAACTGGGCACGAACATCCACAGTTTTGTTTTTAATCATTTCAAGCAGAGAAATAAACGTTGCTTTGGCGCCAGCTCATGAACTTCACCTGACTTCTTGCTGTGATCTTTCTCCATGCGCTCTAAGCTCTCCAACAGGTAGTCCACCTTGTGTTTGATCTGTGTGAGCTCTCTCTTAATGGTCTGCAGATCATCTGCCTTCACTGTGGGACAAGAAGTGGGAGGAAAGTCTTTAGAACACCAAAGTCCACAGCAAGACAACTAGGACAACTCTCTGTGTGGGACCTACTTGTACGTGAGGTCCTTTGACTGCTTTTGGAGGACGAAGAGAAGCTAGTTTTGGTCCGACGGTTTCCCCCTCCACTCAGACTGACCCTAGGACGCTTTGTGGGAATGACCGCACGAGAAAGAGGTGGAGGAGGAGGAGGAGGCAATCGTGACTGGTAGGAGTACATCCTGGGGGGCACATCCCAAGAACAGGACAATATTAATAGCTTTAGACATTTTTTTTATTTCTTCAGTATTTGCTTCAACCCAAAAGGTTAGGAATACACACATACCTATCATAGTAATCTCTCTGAAAGTCCAAATCTAAAGATGAGCTGTAGGGACAGTGGGGAAAGAGCAGAAAGATTATCTCCACTTTTTGGATAATTGACACAGTATGTTTCAAAGTGTGTCTGACTGCTGGATTAATGAAATACCTTTTGCCTTGTGTACACACCTGTACATGTCTCCGGCAGAGCGCTTCACCGTCTTCGATCTGTGAGGCTTCGGCTCGCCTGCCAGGTTGATGTCTGAGGAGGAAAACACTGAGTCAACGGAAGAGTTGAGAACTGTGATAAGTGGGCGGGAAAAAAAGAAACATGTTATGGACAGAATGTGTGAAATTTCAATTAGCACATTCAATCACTTCTTCACCTGTCGGATGTTATTTTTAAAGACTGGTTTTACCCCCACACAGATGGTATTCTCACATAGTTCCTGACATTTGAATCTGCCTGGAGCACCAAACAGGTCAGTTACAAACGGTAGTAAAAAGATGATTTCACATGTCCCCTGTCAGTGCAGTGTTTGAATCCCTGGTTTTAACACTAGAGGGCAGCCAGAGGCTCCGCTGCTGCAGAACTAAAAGCGGTTCTGGGTTTTTATTTGAAGTCAATGTATGACACCAGTGTCATTTTATTCATTTTGTGTGTCTTAGGTATTTCCGGTCAACTTCTTTGCCCTTTCGGGTTTTTTTCCATATCCTAATGGTCGTTTTGTTTGTCTTTTGGCATCATTTGTATATCTTTGTGATCATTTTACATTGATAATCTAAGCTCTGCCACACAAACAAAACCCCACTAGGCCTGTTTGGTCACCAATCAGTGGAATATACTGTATGTTTATTTCTCTGTGGTCATTCACAGCTTGTAAATTTTACATTTTCCTTCTACTTTAGCCAGTCAATGTTGAACACAAGCAGGTCCAACATCACTTGACTGAATATAAACAATTTAAATATGATTACTGCTGCCTCATATAGCTTCTTTATTACAGTTCACAGCTTAAAAATGTATCTACAAAATTCAGTTGATCTAAACCCTCCAAAACAAATCATCTGACATAAGTACACATTTCGGACCCATTAACCCCTACACCTCACCTAGGACCTGTCCAACAATCATGCGGCCATCCTCTCCGGCCACAGCAGCGCGGGCATTCCTCTCATTGGCGTATTGGACGAAGGCGTATCCCTTGTGGACAGAGCAGCCAACAATCTTGCCGTACTTGGAGAAGATGGCCTCCACGTCAGCTTTGGTGACCAGCAGGGTGTTGAGGTTGCCGATGAAAACACGGGAGTTGAGAGATCGGGGGTCTGTCTTGTTGGTCACGTTGCTGCTGGCCATCAGGCTGGAGGTGGAGGACGATGACCAACTGGGCAAGATAGAGAGGAGGAAGGTGGAGAGAGGTTGGGTAAGAAAAGGAGAACAAAAAGTTGAGTTTGGGACAAAATTCATGTTTAGCGGATGAGGAATAGCAGAAGAAAATCAGTTAGTAAACACAAAAAAATATATTCTTGTGTCCCCAAAGTCTTTAGAAGACCTTTTTCTCTGTGTATTTCTGCCATACCTGACCAAGAGTCAGCCTGAGAATTAGGCCAATGTATTAGTAAATTGAAATTCATTATGAATTGAAATGCTGCTTATTCTTTGGATTATTTATTCCAAACAGTGTTACATAAAGTGTCAGAAAATGCCAAATAGCAACTTTGCATAACCCAACTTCACATCTGTAAATAGCTTGCTGAGTCCAACAAGCAGCTTAAAATAAAAATTAGTTCAATTACATTCAATATAAAACTGAGAAAAGCAAACATTTGAGAAGTAAATGACCTTTTTTCCTAAATAATCATTAGACTGTGAAAATTTTGCTCATCAACTAATAGAGAAGCCACTTGTAATCATACTTATGTTAACCCCTGATGCTTTTATATTCACGTATACACAAAGAGGAAATACTGTGGATTCAGTCAACAGGGGTACTCATGTATAATGCACACACACACTCTCTCACACACACCCACACAAAATGTGTGCCTGTCCTCTCAGTAGCGAGAGAGGAGCCTCTAAAAGTGAACATCAGAGAGAAGAACAGACAGTGTGATTGGGACATAAAGCTGCCAGCACTCACTCCATTATGTCTGTACTTGGGTCGGTGGAGGTCTGCCTGCCTGTCTGTCTGACTCTGTTGGAGAGAAGAGGGTCATCGAGGAACTATGAGAGATGAAGTCAGTAATGTGGGGAGACATCTATAGCACCTCCAAATGTTTGGTTTCTCTTGGGTTGAGGAGCGTTAAGAAAAAAAAGGTGGTTCTGAAGATAGTGGATTAAATCTTTGAAAACATGGAGGCTGCCATTAAAAACCTGCAGGATAAATGGTTGTTATGACAAAAACAAGTAGTGCATTTAGACTTTTTTACTTTTACTCATGAGCATGTACACATCTAATAATCTTTCATGTTCTACGCATCTACATATGAAGAACATAAACAGCATGAGTACCTAAATGAGGCTTTTAATGTTCAGCTTGTGTTGTAGTAGTACATCAGCAGTACATTTCATTTTTGTTTTGGAAGTGCCCATATTTGAAAGTATGAGGCTTATATTAATGTCAGTGCTGTGAGTCTGCTGGTGAATGATCTCAGGAATATTGTTCCCTCATCAACACCCTCATTATCTTTTCTAATCCCCCATACATCAGCTGTAAATGATGCAACAGCAAATCAAGCAGCGTGGCAAACACTTAGCCGTGCCTAGTATGTCAGGCTTCAAAAATGAACACACAGGGCCAGAGCGTAGTGAACTGCTGTCGCATCATGAGCTGCAAAGTTACATAAGGTTTAAGATAAGAAAAGTTTGAAATAACCACAATTAAAATCCAGATTAAACCTTACAGGCTTTACTGTACTAAACTACAACTTGTCCCTGCCATTGTGTTCAGTCCTCAGTTCTGATCATGCTATTATGCACAACTACAGCTGCAGTGTATCCCACCTGCTGCTAGTTGGGAGCACAATACCACAGCAGCAGCCGCCTGTCCTTCTCTGGCCAGCAGCTACTAGCAGGGGATTACATGGTTTGCAGCCGGCTGTCTGGCCAAAGTATAATGCTCCCTGCACTCCCCTACATGATTTAGCTGAGAGGTTTCGACTGCTTGGCAAGCTGACAGGCTGTCTACAATGCCAGATGGAGGGGAGGCTGGACCATCACAGACCAGTTAGTGAATGTTTTGAATTCTCTGTGGCATGTTGGGGTTCACTTGAGAATATCCGGGGTTTATACACATACGCTGCTTTTAATAGGAGGAACAAACAGTGAGGGGGAACATATCCAGCCAGGCTGTGTTGTTGTTTCACAGATTTATTTTATCTTTTCAAGATATTTGGAGTTGGACCATACAGGCTTAAAACACTTAATGTGCTGGATAAGACAGCAGTAACACGTACATTTAATGGCTGCATGGGTAAAAAATAGTGAAGCTCATGATGCTTTTCTTCTTTTTGGTGTTATGATTTTAAGCTTTGGTTTATAGCGTTCAGTAACTATCTATGTTATCTAAACACTAGTCCTGCTTTGGTAATATAATTTGTCTGTGTTTGGCACAGGCTGTCCACTTTCTGGGACTGTTCTCAGTCCAACATCCAATTATTTGGCAGTGTCTCTGTTGGATGCTTATAAATCAAATTAGGAAATGGCATTCACCATATCCGTTAATGAGTTTTTGGCAAAGGCCAGATGGCCCACCAGTTCAAAAAAGGATTTAATAATTTCAACAATTTGAACATTAAAGCATCATGAAGATGGTGTTTACTCTGGTTGTACGGGTTTATATTTCCATTCATGCCTAAGAAATCAAATATTTAGTTACCCAGATCAGTGACTTTTCCTTTCCTTGACTTCATTTTATTGTGCGTTTATGAAAACAGATCAGTTGTGACAGTGTGTCATGGTTTAATATTTGTGCTTAAACTGTGAGAAACACTGCACTGGCCACTCTCAGGAAATATGCTTGACGGACAGGACAGAGAGAGCAGCTGTGCAGTGAATATTGATGTGTGTACAATGGCGTGTGTGTGCACTCGTAACACACAATATAGAGAATAAGGAGAAACTTTTTTCCTTAAGATATGACCTAAACCCCAGAGATATAAAATAGATACATTAGTCATTGTTTAAATTAAACTGTTTCCTTATCAGTGATAACACAATAAGTTAGTTTGTAATAGTATCACATGCTGATTTAATGGCTAACAAGCTATTAATAGGTATAATAATAATAATAATGACCATCATTGTTATTTCTGTGCCACATAAAAAGCGGGTGACCTTCTATTCGTATGGGTAATGTAGCAGACATCACTCTGTGAAATGACATGCACACTTAAACAGAAAATGTAAATTAAACTAAACGTAAAGCAAAGGCATTAAAAATGACTGATTTTGCCTTTGTTAGTGCCAGCTCTGAATTTATGGACTGTCTGCTCGAGGGAGTGTTGTTCATCAACTAAGTACGACTCTGATCTCTGGCAATCAACAACAGGCATTATGCATTTCATGGTGAGAAACTGGGAACAGATGAGGGGGTCATTTATCAGGTCAGTAATTCCAAACATTTTGAACCAGCTGATTTTCTACTTTCACAGCACAAAAATACAAAACACTACATGCTACTTGCTGTAAGAAATCTAAAAAAGGGAAAGGGGTCTGTCACAAAGGGAGTCAAAACAAAAGAAAAAAATATGCAAAAGTTGAGGTAAAAAATGTAAAATAAAAAAAAAGGTCAAGACCAACTTACGATTTGCTGCTGTTCAAAAAATGGACTTCAAAAACTAAAAATGGGAAACAAAACCATAAATTAGAATATTATAATATATATTTATATTATTGCAAAGCAGGGGAAGACCTGATAAAGCAAATGGAAACCAAGGTGAAGAAAATGACCAATTCTAATGCTCTAGAACACTTCAACTTGTAGTTAAAGATCAATGAAGTTTTGTTATGTTGTGAAATTTTTTTTTTTTTTTAAGTGTAATCCTTTCAAACTACAACAAAGTATATCCATTAAGATTTTTTTTAGTTACTTTACAAACTAAGCTGATGAATTAAAGTTTTAAACTCAAGTTACTTTTATTTTTATGTTTTTTTTATTTGTTACTGTGAGTGCTTGGAGTACTGTAGTGATCCTGCATTAATGAATAATTAAAAAATGGTTATCACACATTATGATACTATTCTGATAGTGGTTTATTGTTAAACTGCACTGGTGTCCGTCAGCTCAGCAGATGTTTCTGTGGGGAAATGTCAGACGCTAGTGTCAGTGCAGAGCATCACCAGGCTCACTGTTTTTTACTTCTTGCAGGGGCCAGAGCAGAGGGTGGGCTGCAGAACAGCGCCCCTGGAGCCTGGAGGGACTCCTGCTCAAGGACACTTCCAGAGGACACATTTGATTTTTATTTTTTTGGGGGGGGGTTAGGGTAGTGTACAGTAAGGGGTAGAACAGATCAACTGCAAACCTACTCTGTCTTCATGATGTGTATAGTTGCACATTAGTAGTTTACTAGACAAATTCACGACTCATGAGTCATCAGGCTATAAAAATCTGAAAAAGAACAAGAGTTAGGAGGCCTGGGGGTAATTACAGCTCACTGGGGCTCTGTAGGCCTTTTCCTCATGTATGGGATAATAGGAATACTCTCCTAATTGCTAATTAATCTGTAGTCTTAATGTGCCAATAAACTTTAATGATACATCAAAATAAAATGCACACATTCAGTTGCACCCTTGCAACACAAATCTCGGCTGCACAAAAGATTGAAACAAGTGTGTTAATGTTCCATCAAACGCACCCATTTCTCACTGGGGGGGCAAAAAACATCGTGCCTGAAAAATTACATAATTCTTGAGTGATTTGCTGCAGATGATACACAATGTCTCAGCACTGCCAAAATCACAAAGAATAAATGAAAAACGCGTCTTATGAGTCAATGTCAACGACTGCAAATCAAGTTACAGCTGGGGGCAAAACACATGACGAGAATAAAAAACCTTTTGAAAGCATATTTCCAGAAAAAGGGCGACCCGCTTTAAACACTGTCCAGAAAAGCCTGGAACCTTCTTCCATATTTCTTCCCTCGAAAATGACCACAACCAGATAAACAACACGGCAACACAGCAGCCCCTGAAAAATTGAGCTTTGGAAATGTCTTATTCGAAAAATAAAAGCAAAAATCTTGCCGTGGACGCTACTTCAAACTAGTTTCTGCGCAGCTGATACTGCCATGACAAAATGTACGCCACTAAAGCCAACACAGTCTGAGGAATACCAGCCAGAAAAAACGCATTAAAAATAAAAACAAAAAGTCCCAAACACGGATCAAAGTCAGGAAAAAATAAAAAAAACAGGGAAAAAATCTCTCGGTTAAAAATACTCACCAGGAGCTTAATATTAAAAATGAGTAAAATTCAATGCTGTTTTTACTTGAGTGGGTAAAGATCCGCTTACGACTCTGCAGCCTGAATGTATCACCTCGAAACCACTGGGCACGAAATGGCGTCGGCTCACCCTCTCGATGGGAAGAGCACGCCCACTGCCGCGTCCCGATTTCTGATTGGATATTAAAACTGTCTTGCTGAGATTGGCGTCACTGATTGGCAGATATGCTCGCCCCTTCGGCTCAGGACTGACGACACTCGTATAGGCTGGACTAGATTGATATGAATATTAATAGTTCAAAATAAATACTGCGAACCCCCAGAGAACACCAAATGCAAAGACCGTGTCCCGCTTCATATCACGCTTTCATTATTCAGCTTTGAGAAACAATCAAAAACAACAAGTTGAAGAATTGTTTTTTTATTAGATCAGACCGACGTCAACGCGTAGCGTACACGCGCGTGCTTCGTCGCGCCAGCAGGTGCTGACGGAAGAAAAAGTACAAAGCCAGAGCAAAAAGTGACGTCACAATAAAAGGCTATACCATAAAAATGTAGCGTCAACAACACTTTTAATGAAACAATGTAATGATTTCAAGGTAACTGTTAATAAAATATAACAAACTGTTTTGATACCAATACATCTCAAAAAAGTTCCTATTATTCATTTTTTAACGCATGCCAACATTCATCTGTTCATATGTTGATTCTTAGAAGGGTTGGTATCTCTGTACATACATTTATTGCAGATATTTATTGCATACATGTAGGTAATGTAATAATTAACAAACACATTTCTGTTGTAATGCATCTTGCACCTGTCCATTTTCCTAAAACTAAACCGCATTGTGCTGCGAATTATGAATAATAACACTAATGGCATAAATAACATTCAGAACAAAATTTGGTTTTAAACACCAGTGACACAGTGGCTTTTGGTTGTACAGGAAATCAGTAGGATCACCACTTCAGTTTATGGTGCAATGTACCTGAAAGGCAAATAAATATGGATTTAAATTAATGTGTAAAAGAATAAAACATTTAACACAGACATGAATGTATCACATCAAGTACCCTGGCTGTTGGCCATCTTTGTGCGGTTTCGAGGCAGAGTGGCATCCGGCCTCAAGATGGACTCAGGTGTTCTCAGCACCTCTTCCAGCTTACTCTGCTCCTCACTTTTCTCACACTCCTGGTGAATCAGCAGATACGGAATTAATAAAACCTGCTAGAATTGTTGGTCCTAATTTTGTTTAGACTTCATGTGTCTTAAATGAGAACCTGTGTGGGAGTCTGCTGACATTTCCTCCTGCCTACAGGAGTGTTGGGACCTGGGTTTTCGGCTTCACTTTTCTGTCGTTCGCGCTCTCTCTGCAGCAGTATGGCTTGTTGTGTTGTTCTGTACTCCAGAGAAAAGTTACTGATGGTTTTACAGAAGTCCTCTGCTTGGGTTTCTCTTACCATAGCGCGGGAGTAGCCTAGAAATAAGAGGAAGGAGTGGAACCTGAACAAACGAAAACCAGAAGGTAAACAGCACAGTACAGGCCTCATGACTCAGATTATTTGTTTACTATTATTTATTGTACTAGACACCTGTTCATAACTCTACGATGGACAGCTCGCAGGACTTTTAACCTCTCCTCATACTCTTTCAGAATCTTTGGCAGCCGGGAACGGAGTGAGCCCTCTAGGCCCAAGGCCTCATCTCCTCCGCCTCTCCCTTTCTCCCCCTTTCCTCCTTTCTTCTTTTCCTCCGTTTTCTCCAGTACCTTCATCTGCTCCCATGATGTTTTGCACATGGCCTCCAGCTGAGTAAAGTTGGATTGGACTAGGGAGTAGTCACACTGTAAACATAAAAAGAGGGGAAATTTATATGGCATAAGGATTTGCAATATATTTTAATTAAGTTCTTATTTGTCTGTGATTTTGTCTATAATATTTCAGCCTTTATGTCATATTCACATTACATGCGCCTCCTCCTCCACTCCCAGGAGATACACATGCACACACAGCTGCGACTACGCACTTTGCCAGCTTGAGTAACAGCAGTGATGTCAGAGTAGAGGTCCGAGGATTGTGGGTAGAGCTGCAGCAGGAGCACGCAGACATGGTGTAGTAGGGGCTGGCGGGAACGTGTATCCCTCACCTGGGACAGCTTGGCTAAGTAACTCAGCTCGAAACCACGGGCCTTAGCATGTTAAAATATGAAAGAAGTAACACACTTACTAACATTTCAAACTGCATATGGAAAACATGAAACCTGAGATCACAGTGCACCCACCTTGCATCCATTGAGAAAGTTGCCGATCGCTAGCACTGCTGCTAGAATACACCTGAAGGTCTGGCTTGCAGCTAGCTGTTCCATGGCTAACTTCAAGTGGAACAGGGGCTCAGCAATTTCCTATAAAGAAGATAAGGAGGACAGATAGAGGACAGTGTGATACATCAGCCATGAAATCCATATTTCTTTTTTATTCTATTGACATGTCTGGTGATATCATCATTATGGTCTTTTTTAATATATATTTACCCTTTCTAATGAGTCATAGTCCAGAGCAAAGGCCCACAGCTGCAGCCTGGATCTCAGGTGAGGGATTTCCCCCAAAGTAAGCAGACACTGTTCGGCTTGTGCCAGGGGAGAGTGGGGGTTCTGGGTCCTGGCCTCCTTAATCAGAGAAAGCTCCTCTTCTGTTGGGATCAATGCCTGAAGCCGCTGTTTTAGAAGGGATATAAAAACATTAACTTTAACAGGACTTTCTTCTGTGTCTGTATTCTCTGAGGTTTCACTTTGCCACTGTGAATATGAGGGCAGTAAACTTCCTATCCAACAAAAGCAAATTTTAGAGGTTAATCAAATGGTGAGGCTCAAAGTGTGGAGGACACACCCCTACAGTACCTGAACATCCTCTCTGTCAAGCACACTGCAGTCCATGCTGTAGATGGCAGGAGGGAGGAGGCGGGGAGGGGGTAACCTGCTCAAAGCTATGGTTACGATGTTACTGCGTTTCATCCCCAACACTGAGATCAATGGCCGTTTCTGTGTTGGAATACAGAAGGTTTAATAAAGGCTTTTGTAAGTTCATATTAGGTTGTTTTAAGCTTTACGTATTTAAAAATCCAAGATGTGGACAGTTTTCTCTAACGGTATTTGTTTATTTCAAGCCATTAATTATTTTAACAGTCATCAAAGTTAAAATGTGAAAAGCCACATGAATTGATGTAATGTAGTTACTTCATGACAGAACCACAGTTTAGATTTCTAGGTCTTACCTGGCGCCCGGAAACCATGTTAAAGCAGGTGCTACTGCCCTTTGATTCAAACAGGTACACCAGTCGGTTTGTATCCAAATGGACTGTCTCAAGGCCGGCCCAAATAGTCTGAGTCCCAAAGCGGGTCATCCTGGGAAGAGGAGCCAAGGTCTGCAGTTCCCGCCAATGAAGCTTCAAGGTGCGACATTTGGTTGCACCTTTAGAGGAAGCCGAAGGCAAAGCTGGTGCAAGAGGGGGAGGAGGAGGAGGTAGAGGAGGGGGTGCTGGAGGGGCCTGGAGACCTGCTGAGGATTCACTAGTTGAATTAGTTCCCTCATCCTCTGTACTGTCCTCCTCATCCCAGAGGTCTGAGAAATCTAAGGTGTTGAGGCAAAGAGCTGCTGCTGGTTTTAGGTATGAACACCAGGACTGGTCAGAATCCCAGGTCAGAAGGTTATCCTTTGATTGATCCGAGTCCTTCATTGGTTCTTCAGACTTGCCCATGACTCAGAGAAAATCTTTTGTTGACATTTAATATCATCATTCTTATAACTAAGTTTATGATTTCTTCTTTGGGGTTTACAAAAGCAGACTCCAAGAACAACATTTTAGTCATCTTCCATAAAAATACGACTTTTTAAATCCGATCAGATTGAGTACATATTTGAGTCCTTACCAAAAGCAAAACTTCCAGTTCATCCTCGTCCCGTCTTCTCTCTGTGCAGTCAGCAACCACCTCACAGATTCTGTATATCCATCTGAATGTCTGTGGATGCTGTGCTTCACTTGTAGACCGCAAAAGTGCATAACTCACACAACCAAATCGCAATCTGTGAACCACCTGTGGGTGTTCTCACTGCTCTGTAACCTGCAATTGCTTTGGGTGCAGTGTTTGTCCTTCAAATCTAAAATGACGACCCATGTTTGATCCAAAAGCTGACTGCTGTATCGCTTGAGCGCCAGAGACCTGTGATCTTTGTAAAAGAGAAATGTGAGTTTTGAAGGGTTGTGTTTAGTCCTGCATCCAATTCTGACGAGAAACTCCAAGGAATGCTTCTCTGCAGAGCTTCCAGAATATCCAAATGACGTTCCTTGGCAGTTATCGCTGAACTTTCATCTCCCTCCCTCTCTCTAAATTGCTTTCTGTAAGTGACAACAAGTGAGAGAGAGAGCAAAATACAGAGAGAGGGGCATGCATGGGTCCGATAGTGCATCAGTCTGGACTTATTTGAGTTGCACCCTTTCCCATAATTTCCTTATCGAGGCTGCATCTCCTGTTTTTGTTGCTGCTAGTGTATACACAAACCTCTCTATCTGCTTCTGAAGATTGGTCACTTCCCCCCTCCCCTGCCTGCCCCTCTCCCCTGTGAGCACATGAAAAACAGATATGTTGCCCTGCATCCGCTTTTTACTATGTGCAACTTTGCATATGACATACAAGTAAATACCAATATCGGTCATCGTCTGAGGAGATTAGACATAATCAAGTCATCATTCAGACTTTATTCAGCAGCAGAGAATAAGCGTGGACAGCAGTGCAGGACCACATCTTAAAAAGGAAGAAATATTCTTAAATAAAACATCAGGCTTGTAGTGCACACGATTGGAAAAACATTGTAGTGAAAAAATTTGAATCAAAATCACTGTGAAAAAATGTCTCTGCCATTACGGGACATAAAAGGTCATTCACAAGCTAAGTAAATTGCTTCAAAGCATGTAGTATAAGGTTGCACCCACTGGGGTCATTTGTATGGTCGACATGCAGCCATAATGAGGATCCCTCCCTTGGTCATTAGGTCTCCCCTAATTACACTTTGTCTACCTCAGTAGCCCTGCTGTCTGCAGGCGGCAGCAGGGCTCATGGGACATTTAGACCAAAATGAGCTCAATTTGGAAAGGATAAGCTCACTTTTATTTATTCACATGGGGGTTTTAAGCCTGCTGCAAAAGGTGATTTATTTCAGCATCTTATTTCTCCTGTCTTGTAGTGATCACGCAGGCTTACACGTTTGACATCTAAAACTATTATTGTCAACTTTATTTGGTTCAAAGAAATAAGTGAATGTTAAAATGCATTTATATTAGAACTTAACTTTGTTTGACCAGGATTCAACTGTCCAAGCTGTACACTATTTTGTAATGTGGTGCAGTTTCTGAAACAGACAGATTCCCCATGAGAACAAACATTTATGGTTGACTTCCTTTGATGTATCTGCTCTAGAACTTCTAAATGTCCCTTTGTGTGTCTGTGTTATGTTTACAAATGTCTGCTTCTCATCTCATCTTTGTGATGTTTATTGACTTTTCTCTCAGGCCTCTACAACAAGATAAAGATCAGTGCAAAAAAGTATGTGGAATCATAACTGGTTTGCCTTAAAAATTTGAACAGTTTCACTGTGGGGCAGGAACCATTCAAAAGAAGGAATTCACTTAGGTCAAATGTAATTTTATGAGTCTGTGGTTGATTAGGGCAGAATACATTTCTTTGGACGTATAATAATGTCATTAAGGATATTAACTTGATCTAGATGAAACAGTTCTTTCCTTTGAGGCAAGAAAATTTTGATCTTTAAATAAATTTAAACCGCTCAGTACACACCTTTGAATGTGCTGCATATCTCTAGGCAACCAAACATCTAATTTTCTTAAAAGACAATTACATACCGGTGTACCACACTGCTAAGCACCACATAGTCACTGCAACAATGCAGTGGCAGTCAGAGCTGCCACTGCAGCAATCATCAGGTCCAGAGGCAGAAGTTTTTGGACCTGATGATTGTTGGGTTCATAAAACCACCTTCAAGGAGAATCCACCCAGAGGTGAAATCAGATCAACAAAGGGTTAGTGTATTTTAAAGGTTTGGTATGAAGAAGTCCACGGGCCTTGGAAGCCTGCTACTGGATAAAGTATTACTATTTGTGAAAGATTGATTAATTTATTTTCTATTTTCTATTTTAATATTATTATTTTAGCATATAAAATTTTCCACTCATTGTGGGATAAATGAGCATTATGACTGGTCCGGATAAGAGCTTTTGATTACTTTATGTGGATGTAATGAATTACTTGTTTTATTAATATTTTGATTATTTTCTAACTTATGTGTAAATAATTTGTGTCAATAAAATGTCATCTAGTTATGAAAATTACAGCACAATTAGAATTTCCCCCAAGCCAAGGTCAAGGTCTAAATCCCTTATTAGGTCAGTACAGTGCTAAATACAAGGACTTTACTGTCTCGTAATCCACAAAGATAAACAGTCACATTATAATATTTAAGTAGCCAGACATTTTTCTCTCATCGTTATTTGACAGTAAAATGTGCACACTAACTGATTCGTCGATTAATCGTTCTAATCACATCCACGCGCACACAATAGGCCTTATTCATAAATGCTGTAGTTGCACTTTGCACTTTATTTTGAAAGTCCCGAACGGAAGTCCCTCCTGCCGTCTTCCGCGCTCCCGCGTTGTTTTGGGAACAAGCGCGCGCCTCCCGAACTGTCATCGCTGCGGCTGACGTCACACACCGGGGATTCGCCACAATGTCAAACATCCACAAGCAGCGGCGAGCTCACGGCTTCCCCGCGCCACGATGAGAAGCGTCGCCGCGTCCACCTGCTCGTCCTCTAAATGCCGAACTCCGTCCACCTTTCACGGGATTATTCCGCGTCCCCGGACAGGATGCGTTTGAGGTGAGATGGGTCACTCCGCTCTTTGCTTTTAACGCTCATCGCACAGACTCATTCTCGCTTTTCCCATAAATGTCCGTTACAGTTAATCTCCGATAAACGTGTTTGGATGAGTGGAAAACAGCGTCTTGTAATGTTCGCGGCATCTTGTCCCTTCTGAGCCGTGTGTGAAAACTTGTCCGGCTCCAGCAGTGACAGTCGCGGGCTCTTACGTAATGGATGTGCGGACAGTGTTGAGCAGATGTTACCGTGATGACAAACGTGTGGCATCATGTGGAGCCCACGGCACACTTTGCACCAACGCGATTCCACTGCGCGGAGAAGCAAACTTTGCAGCCCACGTAAAGATGACAGTCACTTATCATGACCTGCTACAATATAAATCCTCCACATTTCAGAGAATACATAAAGAGACAGTGCATGTCGGCAAATCAGTTATGCTATGATCCAGTAAAGTATGAAGCTTAATTAATTTCTGAACTTGTATTTATATTAAATAGTATATCAGTAATATATTTTATTTTCATAAGTTGATGCAAAAATATAACAAATCTAAACAAAATCATGACAGATAATCACTGTGATGTTGGAATACCTGAAATAAATTATTTACATGTGACAAAACTCCATGTAAGTCTCGACATACAGTGTCAACCAGTAATGACGGACTTAAAATCAGCTGCAAACAGCAGGTTCAGATGACATCATGGTGGTTTACTAATAATCCATGTTAAGAGGGAAATCGTTGTAAAAATAGTTCATATCCAGTCACTGTGTGTGAATGTGCTTCATCAGGTCTATGTGAGTGTGTGAGCCAGGTCAGAGGTCATGCTGCGGAGGGGATCTGACTCCCACGGCCTCTTTTCCTCCGGTGAGACGTCTGACAACGACCTCGAGGTAAGCTCATTTCTTTCCTCTGTGTGACACTGATGCACATTTAGTGGCACAATATTGTTCTGGAGCTGTATTTCCAATTTAAACACAATGTAACATCCTGGGAAATATTCGGTTATTTACTTCTTTGACTCAATCGCAGATTGCGCAGCACTCAAAACTCAAATGTCTGCCACTGCAAGCCAACCGTCCTCCACTTTTGAGCTGTTTAAAATGCGAGTAGGTGGAAAAGGTTAAAAGCCAGAAATCACTGAGCCACAACAGGAATTAACGCTATTAAAACTGATTATGTTCGACAAATGACAATCTTATGTCCATTCTAAAGGACGTTGTTGGGTATTATGTAAGTTTGCGTCCATCAAATCCTCACTCCTTCCCTTGAACCTGCTTTGTTAATGTGCTGCTGGCTAATGATAAAAGGCACGAGGAGCTTCAGGTGCATTAAGTCAATAGATCACAGTTGTTTTTCCGCTCTGGTCTTTTGTCTCTCTGTCTCAGATGGGGGCGAGTTGTGGAGAGGCAGATGTAGTGTGTCTGTGCGAGGCTGGTCCCTGTACACTTTATTCAGAAGCACACACGCCTACGCCGGTGAGTGCTCAGGCTTCCCACTTAAGTGTCTGCGGCCATCGCTCAACCTGCTCAGATCGCAGAGCTGTTCTTCATCTGTAATCATGCGCTAAATACATGCCTTTCTCTTTCTTTCGTCTCAGGGTTTTTATACTGTATATTCTAATGGAAGTGTCCGTGATGTTGAAGTCCATCACTCAGTCACTCTCTGGTTTTGTGCTTTCTGTTCCCAGGACACGCTGCTTTGTGAACACTGTGGAAAAAACAGAGTAATGATAACCAGGTACTCTGAGGGATATGGCACAGAGGTAAAGTGTATGTGTGTGTATGTGTGTGTGTGTGCATACAGTATTCAGACTAAAGACATTTGCAGAATCTGATCAGCAGGTGTTTGCAGGTTCAGCATCTTCCCAAAGCTTTTGATATTTGTGTTGACTTTACTTTGGCAGGTAGCTGATAGTTTTGTGAAGCTGGTTCCAGCATGTCAGACATATATATATGTATAAATATATATATATGACTAATGCTAAGGTTCATTACATGACTGCTGCAGTTGTTGTGACCCTGATGCTTGTGGTTGCTGATATTTCTCATGTCGATTTTCAGTATCTTAACATTTTGGGCATAACTCCAAAAAAACTAGAATAGTGAATGTTTTTCCTGTGAATCATTTTCTTGTCACAGTCAGAAACCCCAAGTACAGTTTTTGATATGATATGATATGTAATGTTTTGGCCATATATTGCCCAGTCTTTGATGTAACTGTATGTCTTATATTCAGATAGAACCAAGTTGAGCTCGTTCTCTCCTGGCTGTAGCCAAAAAGGGGAAATAAGCAACTTTCTTAAAACGGCCTAGTGTCTGAATTCTGCGGTCCAGATACACGCTTTATTTTGTATACTCGCATATTTGCAAACTCGAACAAAAATGTAGCGCTTCTTCAAAATACAGTACTTTGGTTTGGCAGTTATAATTTGTTAAGTAACTTTATGTAACATCATATTACCACACGGTTTAGGCCTTATTTGAAGTCTTATTATTATTTAGTATTTTTGATTAGTTAATTTCTAATTAAAGAACAAGACAAACCACTTCCAGCTTTGGGCACTAAAAATCCTTCAGTACTCAACTTGAGGATTATGACACAATCATTCTGTAGGCAGGTGTGACAGTGAGCTACAAGTGATGTCGAAGACCCTTAAGGTGTTAGTAAGATAATGACTCTGCACAGATTAAATAAGAACGGAAGAAGCTTTGAAACCTCAAGCAAGTCCAGTTGTCACTCAGCAGCATTTTTGGGATCTAGCTGGTGTCCTTCAATGATTAGCTTTCAATGCCCAGCCCCACTGTACCTGTTACTAATGCAACACAGTGATGAGTCATAAGTGTGAGTGAGTGGTTCTTGCAGAACATGAGTAAAATGGAGAATAACTTGGACTCTGGATATATATCTAGACATTATACATACAGTAGTAGATATCAGTCATTGTAGGTCTGTAGTCACTAAGTAAAATTAGGAGACAGGAAGAAACCACCAGATGAAGAGTCTCAGAGCTCTTTAGTCATGCAGAGAGGTGATTCATACATAATAACAATGGTGATAATAAAAAAAGTGACACACAAACACACTCACACAGACAAATGCCATCATCATCAAGTGTTGTTTTTGGTTAAATCATGGCGGTTGGTGATGACTCACTGGTATTTCATCCAACAACTTCAAAATAAAAGCCCTTTACAGTGAATGTTGTAAGTAATTTGTAAGTTCATTTTTAAAAGAAATACAATTTTCAAATGTAAAGTATCAGCTAGTCCTTTATAATTTCATTTTTATATAGGGTTTTTTTTATCCATACAGATTTTCATTTTGTGCTCTTCATTCCTCTGCAGGAGGAGTGTGTTCTGTCTGACCCTCAGGGTGAGAGTGATGCAGATGCTGATATAGAAGATACCGATTGCAGGTTGGATATTGCACAAACACAAGCATTCACTCACAGAATGTATTTTGCTTGGAGCTCTTCTGACTTTTGCCTCTAATCTGAATGATTCAGACTTCAGGAGCCGGGTTCTCTCCAGCGAATCAGCTCGCGGAGACGCAAGCGTCCACGGGTAGCACGCCAAGACACCACCGAGAGCGAAGACGATGGAGGTCGAAGTAACAGATCCCATCGCTGGAACCTGAGGCTCAGTCCTGACAGAGCACACAGCAGGACCATACTGGAGGTAAAGAACACAGGAAAGTCTGATTAGATGCTGATTACTTGGGATTATTAGCTCCAGTAAAGCAGAAAGCTTTGGAATTAACCTGGTTTTACAATAACACATTCAAAATCTGTTAATTGGCATATTTAGTAGAGGATCAAACATAATGTCCTTGGATCATGATTATGAGCAGATACTTTGTCTTTCTTTTTTTCTGAATTCTATTTTACCACTAGAAGTGCTATAGAGTAAAATTATTTGAGTGGGTCTCCGTTTTATTTTTATCGTGCGTGAGCATGCAAGTGATGCAATACACACTCCTGCTGCTTTTTTCACTCTGGCAACAAAGTGCCAAAAATGTACCAGTGTCTCAATAAAGGCAAGAAAGATGAAGCCTGCTTACTAGCAAACATTATTATCAGCTACTGAATGTCAAACATAAAAAGACACACAATGCCTCTTGGCGGAAAACAAAACATCCAGAAAAAACGACTTCATATGGCACCTTGTTCATTTTGAACTATAGCATATCTATCGCAGCATCTGTAAAATAATAATATGTCTGTGTATTTATTGCTGTAATAATTACCAATCTCCACTAAATGAGCTGAATGAGTTACGCTGTAAGATAGAGGTTTATATTACACCTACATGTTGTCATCTAGGTGCTCTGTTTTCCAGGAGAGCATATCACAGGTCAGGCCACTGGTCATCTGCCAGCCAAACACAGAAAGGCAGAAGAGTCCAGACGAACTTCCCCGAGGCTCCAAACTGATGTCGCTGTGGCCGTCATCCTCTCTCTTCCTCTTTTACTCCTCCTCTCGGTGCCTCTGTCCCTTTCCCTCATCATTGTTATTGTGTCTTTCCTCCTGCCGTGGGTCAGGGCCTGAACCAGCACCAACCAAACATGCAGACGAACAGTTTAATCCCAAAAAGTACAGAAGGCTTACCCGACCTTTGTGAAATGTAGTGCGCAGCACAAAAATGTGGTGCTTTAGACAGACCCATTATCTAAAAGGTGTTGGCTCTCTGTGTGTTGCTCCTAGATTATATTCAATTCAATTTTGAAAGGATTTTTGTAGTCTGTTAAAACCAAAAAAAAAGCACAGGTTGAAATATTTAGGTCTTTCCTACTTCACTTGTTAAAACCACTCTGTGCATTTTCATCCCGAATCTGCTCACGATGGAAACAACATCAACTCAGTGCTTGCTTCTGCCTCATAAAATCTCACCTTCCATCTCACTTCCTCACCCCCTCGTTTGTAAAAATAGACCTCTCTTCACGCTCCTTATTCTAATGAGCCACAGGAGCGACAGGTGGGGAGGGGGGGGGTAAAGGTTTCAGGGCTGCGCGGGGACATTCAAACAGAAAAATAACAGGCTCAATAGGAAAACATGTAAAATACGATGCTGCTGAACTATGCAATTCTTCTGTTCCTACTGCGGCATCTTACGTGCTGTAAAAGAGCACCTCCTCTGTCCTTGGCACTGTCGTCACCTTCTTGGCCCCTTTTCTCTCTGAGGTATAAACTTCATGAATGCAGGGACTTATGCTACTAAAATAGAGCATGACCCAATTTTAAAAGCAATAGCAGGAGAGATCTGATATAGTTCCCATTGTATATACGATCTCCAGTACATCTGTTAGTTTAATGAATGGATTACATGTATTATTTTACTTGTTTCAGACTGAATTAACAGAACCTTCTCCTTGTTATTATTCCTGCCTGCTCTTGTGTGTGATTTTAGTAAAATAAGCTGACCTCCAAATAAAATAAGCTTTAGTGATACTTAATTATGTTAAAGTAATTTAAACACTTTACAAACTATTTCAAAGTCTTACAGTTGAAACATTATCATGTTTAATGATATTTATTTTATGTCTGTGTTTATGAATTATTATTTAGGAGAAAAGTGAGCTTGACAATCAGTCACGCTAGCTAAACTAAAATCACTGATAAAGCCATTTTGTCATGGCTTCTCTGTACTGTATTCTTAATATTAGGTTGGAATTATTTTGACAAGTCAAGTTTTTTTTGCACATCTCACTGAATTTATTTGCATTCTGGTGGAGAAATGTCTGTTTGTAAATCTGATCAATTTTAGCTAGTTTTTTGTTTTCATTCTTTTCTTTATTGGCCTGCGTGTTTAACATCTTAAATATAATTTCCCTTTGTTAGTTCACCTCTGTTTAATGGGGCCATAGAAGTTCAATAAAACTAGATTGTATTTTGACAAAAAAAGTTTTCATATACCTGCAGTATTTTCTGTGTTTGTGTTTTTCGATATATGAAGACAGTCACTTCCTCCTTTTACTCCAGTTGCACTGTTGCTCCTGTTAAGAAGAGGAAGCACGTACAGTATGTCCCAGCAGTGTTTGCTGCTCTTGAGGAAAGAGGCTGAGGGGGAGGGTCCCATAACGAGGTTAGCGCTCTTCACTCCGCCTCTCACTTTGTGCGTCGTCATAGTAACAATCAGGACTACAGAGGAAACAAGACTTTTCATGAGCAGATTGTGAGCTGCTGCCCAGAGCCAAACACCTACTGTAGGTGATAATGTGAATAGAGCAACATTTGCACATCTGCAGGAACATGAGAGTAAATAAATATGTTTACTTTGTTAATTACTATCCACTCTCCTCCACATCACCTTATACCTTTCTCTGTGGCATTTATAGAAAAGACGTTTTGAATACACACATTCTTTTATGAGTGAGCATGTGTGCATGTGAATGGAGTTGTGTCCTCAGGTAGGAGTTTGTTTTGAAGCGAGGTCTTGCCCACTAGTTTCATTTCCAGTGCACCCACTCATACGCCTCAACCTCAAAGCCTTTCAAGAGAAACTAACATTTTCTTGATAAATGACTGAGTGGTTATTTTAGATCTTTTACAGATAGGAGAAGTGCATAGAGACGTACTTGGTCTTTGTGAAAGCAGCTTTAAGGTGCAGTCTGATTCAGACGTCTGAAATGTGTCTTACACACTGTATATTACGTGAGTACAGCTACAGTATAGTTTTAAAAATATTTTTAGCAGAAATATGCTCCATAGCATTTCTTAATAGTAAAAGGTGCAGTTCATGCAAACTCCCAAAACAGCACAAGGACAATATTTGCGTCTAAAAGTTTTGAGAGACTTGCCATTAAACTAATTGGAGAAGGCCAGACCCTGTTTGCCATTTTCTGACGTTACAGGGCACCTTGTGCATAGCTATGACACGCATAGATGATTGCTTTTAGCTCAACATTAGCACAACAATTTCTGTGAACTAATGTACGCAACCTGCACAGTCCAGTTGCTACTGTATGTCTAACATGACAAAGTGAAAGGACAAATGTGAGGGTCTATTGTCAGCTGAGACCTGTAAAGTTATTTTTGCAAGTAGAGGTTACAGTATGACCCAGCTGTTTGCTTTTCTGTTAACACAAAAGTCAGCAGGTGTAAATGATGTTGTTTTGTTGGCCCTTTGGCCTCCTCCTTTCCCGCGTGCGTCTCGATCCTTGACCCAAATTCCACTGTGTTTGGACGTGGAGGAGCAATGTGATCCTAAGGCCGACCCTTTAGGCATTTAATACTGATCCTCGAGTCATAGGACCCAGAATAAAGATGACTGCCAATGTCTTGGTTCACAGATTCTCATGGGCAGAGATTCAGCTGCCTCCAGGTCTAAAACATTTTCTACTTTAATATATGCTTGGCCCAAATCTTTACAGTATAAATGTAAGAACAGTAAAGCTCTACAGTACCAGACTGTCAAATTGTTAAGGAACATAAGGATAAAGTGCAAGTCTTACAAATGTACACTAATGTCTAAATATAACAACAATAAAAGGTTAATAATAAGTTAATAAACTGAGGAAGCAAAGAGAAATAAACTATTTTACAAAACTATAAACAGAACTATAAAATTTAGTGCATAAATCCTTCAAACAGACTGACTCCTCAAAACTGTCTAGTCTAAAAGTTGGATTACCTAGTGATATGCTACACTGTATACAGCAGCTTATTTGGTTATATGAGGAATCACAAGCACTCATGCCACTCTTGGGTATTTGCATACAGGAGGAGAGAGCGAGGCAGGAGAGGAAGAAACACACAACATGTTCAGTGTCTGCAGAGGAAAGTAGAGGTCGAGCTGCATGCAACAATAATAGCAGCATTCAAACAGTGGACCACTACCGGATATATATCATCTTCTTTGTGCAGTTTTGCACACAAACTGTAAAAAAGTAAGTGTTCTGAAGTCTTTTGGCTCCTTGAGGGGTTAATATTTTGAGAGATTAAAGAAATTAGTTTGAATTGTAGTTATAATAGTATGGCAGTAGCTAATCCATGTCTTCAGAAGAACTGGGGAGATTGGAAAAGTGAGATGGAGGATAATAGGAGGGAAAGATGGAGGGAAGGGGTAAGCTGCTGGGCAGACGTGGAGGTGAGTGATGGAGGGGAAGAAAAAAGGGAGTGTGAGGAGGTAGAAGAGGATGTGGTAAGTGAGGAAAAGGAGGTGAGTAACGAAGAGAGAGAAAATGAAAGAGAGAAAGAGGCAGAGAGTGGGAAGAAACTCAAGATGAGAAGGAAGTAGAAGAAGACAATAAGGAAACCAAACAATGGTATGATGATGACAACAGGAAACAGTTTGAGGCAAATGAAAAGTAGATATGAAAGAAAAAGAATCTAAAGAATATGAGGTTGACGGAAAGGAAATTAAAATGGATGAAGATAAAGAGGAAGGAGAAAATGAGATACAGTGGACGTTAATGGGGAGTGAAGAGGTGGTGGGGCAGGAAGATGATGTAAAGACTAAGGGAGAGGAGAAAGAAAACGAAAATGGAGTTGACATGGTTAATATAAATGGAGAGGTAGAAGAGAAGAAGGTTATAGAAGGAGTTATGGACAAAGAAAAAAGTGAGGTAGGGAGGGAAGTTACAGATGAGAAAGAAGAAAATAACCAATATATAGATGAGGAGGCCAAGGAGGAAGATAATGGTGAGGAGCGACAGGAAGAGGATCAGACTGGAGATTCTGACCTAGGAGAGCAATTCGGAGAACGATTAGCAAGAACTGAGGTTGATAATATTCACCAAAACCAAGAAAATAAATCACAAGATGACGAAACTCAAAACGATTTAGATTCAGTGGAGTCAATGGACAACAAGGATTCTGACTCAACAGGATGTGAGGATACATGTCACAGCCTAGAAAGGTTCAAGGATGAAGAACAAGATCTTCAGACACAGCATCATGAGAACCTTCAAGATCACGCGGAATTGTCACTGTCAAATGATAATCACATCTCAGGAGCCCGGTCTTCTAAGAGAAGCAATGAAGGGGAAGACAGTGAGACACTGACAGATGCAGAGTCTCAAACAAATGATGAAAAAGAATCTCAGGAAGAAGAGGAGTCTAATGAGTCTGACAATGAAGAAGAATATTCCACAGACGAAGATAATAATGACGAAGATGCAAAGATTTATAGCATAAATCATTATCACGCAGACATCTTTCACACCTTGACACAATTTAAGGACTCCTCACTTCTTACTGACCTAACTTTGTGCACAAAGGGTGGGAAGAGTTTCCACGTACACTCACCTGTGCTGGCTGCTGTCAGCTCCTTCATCTGGGCTCATCTGAGTAGAGACACAGGAAAAAAAGATGATGATAAAAATGTTGGAGTCCAAAGTTGGTCAGTGTATTTGGGCCCAGAGGTGGATCATGTTGGATTAGGGGCGATAGTGGAGTTTGCCTACACTGGACTCATATCATGTTTGAACAAGGACACGGTGGAGCAGGTGAAGACTGCAGCTCAAACACTTGGTGTCCCCAGGGTGCTGAGACTCTGCACTGAGGCAGATGGAGCTTCTACAAAAACTGGAGAGCAGAATAAAGATGGAAAAATCTTGGCTGAGGAACAAATGATGGTCAGTCTTCAGTCCATCAAACAGCTGTGGATGGACAGGATAGGATGTGACGTCACTCTGGAAGCTCTGGGGGAATCACTTCATGGTGAGTCATTCACCAATAACTTCACTCCATGTAAAGGTAGAAGTGTCAAAATGTTTATAGGTGTCAAATTTGATCCCCTCCAACGCTAGATAATATTAAATCTTTCATGTATGTGCTAAGGTTTGACATTTTAACCATCAATTATGCTTTCAGTTCCCTATCATTACCTTTTTTTCACGGTTTTTAGCAGCATATCTTATAAACTACTCCACAGATTTCACTTCACTTTAGAGAAGTATTAGATCACTGGTCTTACACTTGTTTGTGGTGTGTGTGCTGAGTGCAGCGACGGACAGGGTTTTTTTATTTTTACCTTTTTCACGCCAAAACCCTCGAGCTTTGTGGTGTGGTGTAAAACTGTGTCATCTTCAATTTACCAGTATGTTGTCTTCAGTCCACAGAGTGATACTGGCTGCAACTAGTGATTACTTCCGGGGCATGTTCACCTTGGGAATGATGGAGTCCAACCAGGCTTGTGTGACTCTTCCCTTCCTCTTGGCTCCAGAGCTCCAGGCTCTGATCAGCTGCTCCTACAGTGGGACTCTGCCCCTCAGCTGGAAGTGTGTGTTTGAGATAACCAGCACAGCTCTCCAGCTCCAGTACAAACCCGCCCTCACATTGTGTTTTAACTTCCTGCAGCAAGAAATTAATCCCCACTCCTGCCTCGATGTGGCATCTTTTGCTGAGGCTTATGAGATGGAACAACTTCTTGAAGTTGCGGAGGATTTTGTCTTGCAGCATTTCCAAAAAGTGGCGTGCACCTCAAAGTTTAAGGATTTGCCAGCCGAACAGCTCCTCAGGTATCTGAAGAGTCACTCGCTCTGTGTTCCATCTGAGCTTGTTGTATTTAAAGCAGTTGTTGCATGGATCCAAGCTAAGCCAAAGAAAAGGTTTAAATTTGCCAAAGAATTGATGACAACTATCTATTTTCCCCTGATGACATTCAAAGAGTTCAAAGAGGTCCAGTCTCTGGATATGTGGTCTGATCACACAGAGCTCTATGAAGCAATCTCAAAGGATTTCTGCTCCAATGACCTTGTGCCACAGAGTATGTGCCGCATCTACATGCCAAAGGAGAGCGTGGTCTTGATTGGAGGTGATCAGATCTCTGAAGACCTGGGCAGACGTAGCATTAGCCGAGATGTTTGGTTTGGGAATTCCCTGAGAAACCACACAGGGATAAAAAAGGCCATGGAGTGGAGAAAGTTGGGTGAAATGCCAGAGCCGGCAAGGTTCAGTCATGAGGTGGCAGTGCTCAAAGGACAATTATATGTGTTTGGGGGCAAGAAGTATTATGGCACAGGTGATACTCTGAGTTCTGTTTGCAGGTAAGAAAGGGCAAACTTCAAACAAATAATTTAAAGTTTTAAATACATGCTTCATTTTTCTGTACTTAAATCTGTTGCCACATTTGTAGGTTCAACCCTCTTCAAAACTGCTGGGAGAACTTGGCTGAAATGCAGGAAAAGAGATGCTGTTTCTCTGTGGTTGTGCTGGATGAAAAGATTTATGCCATCGGTGGATTCTGTGACCCTGAGTATAGAGATAGTGTGGAACAATACTGTCCAACTACACATTCTTGGAGGTATCCGCTTTTTTCATTGAATGCTTCAAATCATTTAAACCAACTCTGAAATACTCATCCCATACTTTGTGCATGTTTTAAGCCAGCACATTATGAGTTTCTGACCACACAACCAGGATTTCTTAAATTTAAATCTAAGAAAAATAACTTTTTCAGTTTTATTGTCTTAAATTAAGACAATAAATGAGGGTGAGAAAATAACAAAACTATCTGCTAAAAAGCAATGAGAAAAATAGAGGAATTTAGACAAAAATGACAAAGGGGTGATTTGAAACTAGTGCATGACCTTCGAAGTTGGAAATTGGAGCTGGGAATGACGTGACATCTGAGTTGTCCATTAATATACTAACTTACATAAAAACAGTAGTATTAGCCAAGTTATGACAATGCACTGTCGTGCATGGCCATTTTAATGAGACAAATATGTAAAGTGGCAATGAGCATGGTAGCCTGATGCTGTATCTTTAGAGGAAAACTCTCAAACAGATACATCAAATGAATTTCCCTTTCAGCTTCACCTCCTCACTGGATCTGCCTCTGAGTGGGCATGTAGCAAAAGTTCTACAAGGGAAGATCTACATGTCAGGAGGACGGAACAGTGACTACCAGTCTCTTGCAACCACGCTTCTGTACCACCCAGAGACAGGCAGCACCTATCTGTCAAACATGACCACAGCTCGGGCTCATCACTGCATGGAGGCGCTGGGGGATTGTCTTTACGCAGCAGGTGGACTCACTGCAGATGATAACATGACTATTGTTGACCAGCTCGCCTGTGAGATGTACAACCCAGCAGCCGACTCGTGGACCGTCTTTGCATCTCTGCCAGTGCCACATGTGGGAGCAGGCAGCACAGTGTTGGAGGGCAGGTTTTATGTGCTGGGCGGGTACAGCCAGGAGGACTACAGTGACACTAAGATGGTTCACCGTTATGATCCCACCACACAGAAATGGGAGAACATGGGCAAGATGCCTGGGCCGAACAATGACATACGAGCATCTGTGCTGTCTTTACCAGCACATTTCCGTCTGTAAGGCCTGGTGAGATGCAGTATGCCCTGTTGTTGATATGCTGTAATGTGAAATGTTTCTGCGTTCCAAGTTATTTCAGATTTAGTGTAATTCAGCAAACATACTTGCATTGTATAAGAGTTAAAGATGTTTAAAGTGTTAGGCCTAATAATATGTTTTTCGAGATTTGATTTGTGTTTCACAGATAAGGAATGAAACCTTAAGGGATGTTAAACATTTTAACTGTATGTTATGTTGTGCATTTTGTTGCTGTGTTTTCAATGTTAATGTAGTGCAAAAGTTGCTGTAATAAATAGGGATAGAGGGATATTTCATTAAAAAGACAATTTTATTACAAAAGCCCGTAGTAAAGTTTTGAGGTTTTATTGGTGTGACATTTAGTTTTTTGTGATTTCCTGATGAGGCAATGTGTGACCCTTTAAATGCATCACCACGTTGACCAGCATACTGGCAAATTTGTCTGAACATTGGTGGTTGGCAGGTAGGTACTTTCAGTTTTATAAAGATCTAAAAATATCTTGCTGCTGCTGCTAGAAAGATTGAAAAGCAGTGGTCAGAAAGCCAAAACAGTAATTTAATACATCAGTGCTTGCTGATGTTTGCCTTGTTGACTGATACCAGTCTATCTGCATATAAAGTTTCATTCACTGATGCTAGTGACATATGTTGTTTTAAGTCCTTTGACAAAATGTATATTAAAGCATAGGTTATAGTTGCTAGAAGATGAAGGGGTGGTACAGTTTCTGTGTGTCTTTTTTTTATCATAAGTTGTTGTTTGACTAGCAAAAAAAGAGAATAAATGTCAACTAAAATAAAATTAACAATTTTATTTGTTTTCAATATTTCAAATACTTAAATACAATAATAAAATAAAAAAGTGTTGATCAACATTTGCCACATCTTAAGCAAATGCAAGCACACCCACAAAAATTTAGAAATTAAAATTTGGTCATGTTGGAGAAGACCTGTTCTGAAAATCAGCAGTCACCAACTTTTAGTAAAGATGCAGAGAAGGTGGTTTGAGGAGTCGCTCACACTTGTTCTGTAGATATACATACATTTCTATTGCAACATATAGTTGAATCCAATAGTTATAAAATAATTGATCATTCTTGTGCTATGAAAGACATCAGATATGAATCCAAGCTTACACAATTTTCAAAGCATTATATATCTGACATATTTATGTAAAACAAATGCAGTTTTACAAAAATTATATAAAAATAAATTTACCCTTTTGCTGTGAAGATTCCATGTATTATTTATTAGTAGTTTAGATCTGTGCATTTTACTGCATCACCAGTGTTATTGCTCCATTTCAAATCAGTTAATGTATGAAACAAAATAAAATCAACAATTAAAGGCCAAAACAGACATGCACGAGTTGTATTAAAGAGTGCTGTAAGGAGAGCAACAAGCAGAAAGCACATTGTTTAAATAAAGAGGGAAGATGTTAATATCAAAAGCACAAATTAAGAGAGGAAAGAGAGAACAGAGCTGAGGGATACAGCAACTGGCAGAAACCTTAAATGAATAGACACTAACTAGCTATATAAAATTACAGAGAAGGAGATTGATTTTAGGTCAATGCTGTGTCTACTCCAATAAATAAGTTGCAGTAGCAGTAGTACCTTTATCAAATTTGCTAATAACATAAACGATGTAAATAAGACCAAAATAGTATGTCCATTCTAACAATTGCTATTGTTATTTTGGAACATTCACATTTATGTTTTTAACCTCAAAGCTTGACTCATGTTGACCATCCCATTACTGTCTATAGTGCTGTGGCAGTCGCAGCAGACAGGCCCGAATGTCAGTCACAGCCCCCGGCAGTTTGCCCATGTTCTCCCATCTCTGTGTGCTGGGTTCAAACCGGTGGACTAGTCCAGACTCGCTGTAGTCGTCCTGGCAGTATCCTCCCAGTATGTAGATCTTCTCCTCCAGGACAACTGAAGCGGCACCCACATGTGGCACAGGTAGCGATGCAAAGTCAGTCCAGGAGTCAGTCACGGGATCGTAGACCTCACAGGCTTGCTGGTCAGTGTAAAATTTCCTCAGGTTACACACTCCACCGGCCACGTAAAGACGGCCTCGCAGGGCCTCCATGCAATGCTGGGCTCGGTCATGATTCATATCTGCCAGGTAGGTGGTTCCTCCTTCTGGGTGGTACAGGAACATTGAGACCAGACACACATACTTGCAGTTGAAGCCTCCAGATATGAATATTCCTCCATTTAAAACACTGGCAGCATAACCACTCAGAGCCTGGTCCAGCGCCTGGGCAAAGCTGGGAAATTAAACAACAGGGATCAACACACTGGAATCCAGTGCAGGAGGAAAAGAAATGACCGCAGCATGTGTATCCAACTTCAAACTAGAATGAAAGGACAGTTTGAAAACCATGAACCACTAACCTTAAAAGTATGACAAGTATACAAGTGAAGGCAGATGACAGTCAAACATCAATTTGGGAATTGTCATCCTAAAACTCTGAGCGTGTAATCATTATCAAATGCTCCACATTAATCCTTACATTTCTCCCCGGACATTTACTAGAGCCAAGCTGCTGCTGAGCTTATGTTGAAGTTTGGGATCAGCTGTTGCATGGTTGTCCTTTAATAAATGAAAGTGAGACTTATTTTATGGGCTTATCTTCAGGCTTTGTTAGATTTCAGGTCCCTGGTTTATACAGAGCATTAGGTTTTGACGGGGAGTAACTTTGCTGACAAATTTTCCATTTCAATAAATTAATTTTAACTTTTAGGAAAATGAACTCTGGGCAATAGGGCAACCCTTAGCCCTTCTTCACTTCATGTTTGGTATTAATTTAGTGGTAGGTGTTATAGGCAAGTTTGTAGTGTCTTATGAGCACATGGGGTGTTTGTCTTGCTGTGTGTAGCTGACTAATTTTCTTCTCTTTTAGATTCCTTTAAAATGTAAACCTTATTAACAGGGGTACTTAAACTAGATTTTTTTATTCTAGTAAATTTCTACTACAACTACGTTTTTATGACATACTCACTGCCCTCGCTCTTTTCATGTTGTTTTGAAGCTACACTTGATACTTATTCTTCCATAACCTGGGTCACAAAGTTTCAGGGGAAAATTCAAATATGTCAGCAAGACCTTACAAACAAGCACAGATGTGCAGCTATATTTAAAGATGTCAACTCATATTTGGCCCACTTGCAATCTTACCACTCCTGTATGTATGACTTGCAATCCAGTTTTCTCGTGTAATCATGATATAATTTGCACTTCGGTAAAATCTTCATTGGTTCTCAGTTCTCAGCTACAGTTAACTAGCAGACTGAATTTTGGGTGATTACATAACAAACAAGAACCTAAGGTGGATAATGGGTGTGGATGTTTATTTTTTTTATGTGATTTGATAGATAGTATTGCAGCTTTGAAATTTGCTGAATGGCAGATTCTCCTACCACCCAAAAACACCTGCACAGATCCACTGAATGACGTAATTCCCCCATTCTCATAATAGCATATTAGACAAACAGGTTTACATTTAATGGCTTTTCTTGATATTTCCCTCTTCTATAAGATATTTCCTAGTTTACATAACAAGTAAGAGTTCAGCACACAATTTCCACCTGAACTATTGAGCAATTTAAAATGGCGACATCTGCTGGTGAATTCTTTGTATTACGTCATATATATGTCACGTCAGGACAAAAGGTCAAAATACAAGTGAACTCACAAGATAAAAAGTAAGAAGCTTGAAGCTTGAACTCGGTACGTTATGCCCCCACACTTTGACCCCTAATGTGCTGAATAATGTGCTGATCTGTCACATCACTAATCTTACCTCCAGGAGTCAGTGTCTGGGTTGTACATCTCCACACTGTCTACGTTGGTGTTGATGTCTGTATCTCCACCAATGGCATAAATGTGCTCCTCATGTACCACGACTGAAAAGTTACTTCTAACTTCCTGCATGTCTGCCAGCCTTTTCCAGCTGACGTGCTCAGGGTCATAACTAGCATGTGGGCAATAAAAGTAAAAATGGAAACAGTTAGACTACGAAGTTATTAAAAAAGTCAAGGATATTTGTGCGTGTTTTTCAGTTTTTACCTGTATGCAGATTTCATCATGTCATCCTTTGCATAGAAATAACATCCACCAATAACATATAGCTTCCCATCCAGTGTTGCTACCCCATGTCTGAACTTTGGCTCATCTGGCATCTCACCCAACCTCCTCCACTCTATCTCCTTTACCAACCCTGTGCCACTGCGTAGGGAGTTTGCAAACCACAGCTCCCTGCTTGGTATTCGCTGACCCACATCTGGGTTCAGCTGGTCTCCCCCGACCAGAACCAGGGCATCTTTTGGTCGCCTGACCCGACACTGATCCTGGGTTTTTGGAAGGCTGAAACCAAATTCCTTGAGGGCAGAGCCATATAGTTCCACCTCTTTGTTCCCGAAACACTCCATGCGCAGATTAACAGCCCTGACTTCTCTGAACTCTCGAAAGGTCATGAGGGGGAAGCGGACTCCGGCCATCAGTAAACCAGCATGGTTCAATCTCTCATCAGGATCAGCCTCAATCCATGAGATTACAGCTCGAAATACCGCCAACTCTGATGGCACACACAGACCATCCGAACGGAGGAAGTCTAGAAGCTTCTCTGCTGGGAGGTCTTTGAACTTTTCAGTGGTTGATACCTCCCAGAAGTTCTTCAGGACAAAGTCATTGGCTTCCTCCAGGAGCTCTGACATTCCATAGGCCTCAGCAAAAGATCCCACATCCAAACATGAGCTTTCCTCTATTTCCCGTATCATGAAATCAAGGCAAAGTGAGAGACCAGGCTGGAACTGAAGCTGGAGGGCCATGCAGGTGATTTCAAAGACACTATCCCAGCTGAGTGAAAGGGCACCGCTGTAAGAGCAGGCAATAAGAACCTCTAGCTCAGATGCCAGCAGAAAGGGAAGGGCAACACAGGTCTGATGGGATTCCTTCATCCCACAGGTGAACATGCCACGGAAATAGTCACTGGTCGCTGCAAGGATAACTCTGTGGACTGGACACAGACATCAAGAGTTCAAACGTTAACCACTATTACAGTTTAAACATTTTAACTAAACAATATATAGTTATAAGAATGGATATCTACTAACCACAGAATGTTGCTCCATCTACATCCAGAATAACGTCACATGCCACTCTTTCTACCCACAACTGTTCAATGGACTGAAGAGTAATTTTCATCTGTTCCAGAGCAGAGAACTTCTCTTCATACTTCTTTGTACTTCTGCTTTCCTTTTTTCCTTCCACTTTATTGCAGAGATCCATCAATCTAGAAACCCCCAGTATTTGAGCTGCCATCTTGATCTGGGCCATGGTGTCTGTGTTTAAAGATGATACAACCCCCGTATAGGCAAACTCCACTACTGCCTGAAGCCCAATACAATCAACCTGAGAAGCCGGGGATACTGACCACATTTGAACTCCCGCATTTGTAGCATTGTCTGACCCTTTTCCACTTCGTTCCCTTAGTGTCTCCAGGATAAAAGAGCTGACAGCAGCCAGAACAACTGAGTGTACGTGGAAACTCTTCCCATCTTCAGTGGTTAGAGTCAGGTCTGTGAGAAGAGATGAGTCCCGGAATTCCTTCAGGGCCTGGAATACCTTTTTGGGATAAGTTTTACTGCGATATGTGTGGACATTGTCAACACTTCTTTCCTCTCCTAATAAGTCTTTTCCCATGGGCTCCCTTGTTACCTCCTGACTTGTTCCACTCATCGTGAACTCTGACCCCTGTTTCTTATCCTTCCAACTTGTCAGGCCCATCCTGGAGTCATTGTAGGCAACAATCCTCCTCAGCTCACAGTCATCCTGTTCGATTCCTTCTCCTCCTTCTTCGATCACTTTTTTCTTCCTTTCCTTCTCTCTCCTCCATCGTTCCTCCCATTCCATTGGCAGATAGCGCCTGGTAAACTCCATGTCACTGACGAAACAGACTGTTTGCTGCTGCTTCTGCTGCTCTGCCTTTTTGTGCTAATTCTAATCCCCGATGAAGTCTGACAAAAGGTAACAGTTTTATCTTAATATATTTGCCAAAATATTTGTTTTCTACCTTCCCAAATCTTTCTCTTACCCTCACTTCCCCTCCTTCTTTCTCCCTCTCTCTCTCTCTCTCTCTTTCTCTCTCCCTGACTTGTCTCACTGCATAAACAAGCTGCTATTCATAGATACTGGGTCAGGGGGTTCAGTTTCAACACAATCAAAGAGGACGGTAATGGTGTTTATCTACAGTGTTTAAATTAGACTTTGAAAGGACAACAATGAGCCAGATAAAATATTACTTCATAATGGAGCAAAATGTCCAATTCTGAACAAATAAACCATAAGCTAAATGTTAACAGGTTAACACGTTTGTTAATAATATAATGTTTAGCCTGTAGTTTCTGTTAAGGCTTATAAAATGTATTTTCTGTGTTGTGTCCACCTGTCCATTATATTTAACCACTTATTATGTTTAGGGTTGAGGGGGGCTGGAGCTTATCACCAATTAGCCAATGATGCATGTCATTGGACTGCGGGAGGAAACTCACAGTATAATGTTATAAATAAAGCACCAAACAATCCATTCTGTTTTGGACAAACGGCCTCTATATTTCAGTTTTCGAACTCTTTTATGACACACAGTAAGCTCAAACATCTTTATATACACCAATCAGGCATAACATTATACCCACCTGTGCAATTTAATGCAATGTAAGACCGTGGCTCTGCATGAGTTCTACTTTTAAGGTTTTTAAGGTTATAATTTCTCAGTTTTTCGGTTGAAATTCTGTTACTGAGGCTGAAGTGGTTAGTGGAGTCTTACTGAAGTGCGTTATAAGAAGAGGTGGTTCTAATGTTTTGGCCATTGCATTCATTTTAAATAGAGTTTTATGTTTATATTATTATAAATTATATTTATTTACATTATATTTATATTATACTACTTCTGCTAGATTCACCTTGCAGAACATACATACAGGTGAATACATGTGGTCAAGAACATGATTAGCAAGTCCCAGTGACTATCACATTTAGATTTAATTACGCATCACATGTTCATTTTCAATTCCATGTTTTTTTACAAAGCAGCTTGTAAAACTGTTCTTTGTTAACTTCACTTAACCAAACTAGGCTTGCAAAGCTTGCAAAGCTATGCCATCACTCTGGACGACTATTCTATCTATCAGCAGCGTAACCAGGGAAATGATAATGGACTTCAGAAGACTGTGTAGAGTCAGACACACCCATCAGCAACGCTGAGGTAGAACAGGTCAAAAGCACATCACATCACACAGGGCCTGTCCTGGTCACTACATACAGACACCATGGTCAGGAAAGCTCGCCAGCGGCTGTATTTCCTGAGAAGACTGAGGATGTTTGGCATGAACACCAGCATCCTCAATAACTTCTACAGATGCACCGTTGAGAGCCTGCTGACCAGCTGTATTACAGTTTGGTATGGGAAGGGCTCTGGTCCCAGCCGGAAAACACTACAATGAGTGGTGCAGGCAGCAAAGAAAAGTATCGGAAGTAGTCTCACCGCTATCAAGGACATTTATCACAGGAGGTGCCTGCGGAGACCAAGCAGCAATATTAAGGACCCCAGGCATCCAGCACATAAACTATCCCCCCTTCTGCCAGCCTACATGCACTAAAAGACTGAAAGACATAATATGTTATGCCTTATCTGTGTAATATTTTCCTAATGTGCACTAAAAGCTACTCATGACCTGTGAAATATTATTCAGGTACATTCAGCTCTGCACTCAACACACACACACACACACATATTTATATATTCGTTGCACATTCAAATAACACACATATATTTGTAAATATACATGATAGACACTTTTTCTTAGAAATTATATTTACGGTTTTTTATTTTTGTTACTTGTGAGTTGGTTGGTTCCTTCCTGTCTATAAGCATATAACTGCATTGTTGACTGAGTGTTAACCTGTACATGCACATGCCAAATGAACCAATCTGATCTGATATTTATGTAGATTGAATAAAAAATGATGGCCAGCTCAAATTATTTTATTGTGGATAAACCACTTGTCAGTACATGTGGTGGTTACAGTCAGTTTGAAAATTGTCACCTGTGTTTTTGTTCCACACTACATTGTATTGTTGACTTTGACCGTTGTTATTATTTAACCATAACTTTTCATCTCATGTGTTTTTTTAATAAATCTGATAAATTTTTAAATTGATCTTATGAACAGCATCACATTTATTTCTGATTATAATACCTTGCTTTTGTAAATTTTAGAGCACATACTCTTTTACTTTAATTTAAGTAAATAAATTTTAAGTAAATCCTTGGACTTTTACTTGAGTACTTGAGTTTGTGTAGCTCTACCAACTCTATTAACTTCAAACATGCACCTCACCCAGAAAAAAACACCAAAACAATTACTTATTTATTTACTTCATCCGATCATCATTGGACTTCACCCTTTTAAGTAATGGGGAAGAAGGAAAAGTCGTAAAAAGTAGTAAAACGTCCTATGATAAATCTCAAACTCCAACAACTGTCAAAGAGCCACAAGGAAACAATCTAAAGTTTATAGATTTTTACCATTCAACATCCTTGTACCACAAACAATTATTAACCTTACCTTTTTTATAAATACAATATAATACCAGTCAACAGTCATTTCATTACACTGCACACATCTAAGAAAATGGAGAGATCCTTAGTGATTATGCTTGTGTGTTTTTTTGCTGGTAAGTGTGAATGTCAGGCTGAAGGTGAGCTGTTTTATGAAGACATGGCAGACAGCAAAGGAATAATCGATTATGACAATCCCTTCAACCAAGACCAATTGGCCATTTTACCAACGGAAACAACCCACCAAGGCTGTAAACCGCCAATCTACACGGCACTGAAGGAGCTCGGGGCTCTGGAAGAGAGGCTGGCTGCTACTATGAGAGCCCTGGAGGAGACAAACAAAAAGCTGGAGGCAACTGAGAAGAAGTTGTCTGCACTTAACAGTACAGTGACTGAACTAAGTGCAGGAGATAAAGGTAATAAAATGATCTGCACAAAACAATAGTTTTGACACATAACCTGCAATCGTGCAAACCATCTCATGAGTGCTGAATTATTCTGTAATTAGCTTAAACAAAACTTGTGGTTGCACTGTCTCATTATTCAAAATGTTATCATTTTATATTGTTTTATGATTTACTCTCACAGCTTAACTCTCTAACACTTTAGCTCTATGAGCCATAAATAATAATGTAAACAGATTCCAATGCTAATGTTTCCAGTTATACACAGAATATGAATGAAAAGAGGGGGAGTTTTGTTCTCCTTTATTAATGCTAGTAAAGTTTAACATGTACTAATGTTGACTTTAACTTTCATGTCCTGGGTTTGTTTCAGAACCCCTCTGGCTCAAAATAGTAGATTTTGTGTTTTGCAAAGTATGATTATGAAATATGCAAATACAAATATCAATAAAAGGGATAAGCATTTAGAATGATGCTGTATTCATGTTTCTCTTCATCTTTCAGGGCAGCCTCGGGTGGCATTTTCTGCTACGTTACAATTGAATGGCAACATTGGTCCTGTTAACGTAATTTACCCTCTGGTGTACAGGAATGTTCTGTCTAACACTGGAGGACATTACAGCCCACGCACAGGTATTTAGTGTTTCTCTGCCATTCCACCTAAATCTTTTGAATATTAATCACCACCTGTGGAAATCTCTTACTTTTTCACAGTAATTGTTATACTCCTACGATATTTTGCAAATTATTAATTGATTGATTTGTGATTTTGCTTGTGTCTCCTTGTTGTTTGATGTAGGTTATTTTACTGCACCAATGCGAGGACTCTATTATTTTGCCTTTACTTCCTTATGCTGGGGGTATGATGGAAGCAGTGGTGGCAGTCTGTACAAAAATGGAGGGCATGTAGTGTCATGGTATGGTTCTACTGGAAACCATCACACTTCTGGCTCTAACTTTGCCATTCTAATGCTACAAGCTGGAGACATGGTCAATGTTTGTCTTTGGTCTGACGGAAGGATCAGCGATAATGAAAATAATTTTTCCACTTTCAGCGGATTTTTGCTTTTCCCTATGTGAAGTGTAAAGACATGATTTAAAAATAATCATAATTTTAAGTCGTCAGATTTTTTGTACCTATTTTTTCTATTTTGTATATTCCTAATTTATTGCCTTTTACTTTACCCACTTTTACTTCTAAGTACCACACAAAGAATCATAAGATTCAAGTATTTGCATTTTTTATTGATTGAACACTTTCTTTTTGAAGATCTGCACTAAACTTGTATTTACCATCAAGTCAAATATCAAAATTAAACATTACAAAATAAAGCTGGAGCACTTTCAGTAAATCAGTTAGCACAGTGGCGTCTATTAAAAATTTGGACATGTTTTACCTCTGCATAGTTGAATAATATGTCTTCAGCTATACCATACATATTAAAAACATGACAATAAAAGTTATTTAAAAGAAATACATCAAGTTCTTGTTAATGAATAGGTAAAATTTATGAAAATACTATAATAGCTTAATACAACACAAAGTTTTAACAAGTTTAACAAACCACCATATGTGCTTGTTTTGTTGTAATATAAAGTGCGTCTATGTTGCTGAGAAATAAAGAATGCTGAAAGACCGGCTACAAATAGCAATTATACTATATGAAAACATAATGCAATTCATTGACTTGAACCCTCATCACACACACTGCATAATTTACCATAACTTGCATCACTTTTCCTCAGCTGAATGTGATGCGGTATTCTGGGTAAGCTTGGTCATCATGGAAAGATCACAAACATGGTGGGATGTTGCTGGTTGTCGACCAAACTATCGTAGCAGTCGGTAGGATCTGTGCCTCGAGGAGGGGTTGCTCTCATCCCAGAATTACCGACTGTGTAACGGCCGGTCAGGACACGGGCGACATACAGCCGCTTCAAACCTGCCGGATCTGCTGGGGAAAAGCTACGTGCTGAATAGTTTGCATTGACTGCGAAGTAAACTCCCATTCCAAATGCAGCAGCTGTGGAGAAACAAAAAAACTTGTTCACACACATTTCAGTGTATATTTACTACATACAGTACGTTAAGATGTTTTGTCTGTGTTTCCCACACTAGCTTGAAACCTCAACCAGTTAGGACGAGCACCATTTGAATTTGTGCCATTTCATTCTTCTCTCTTTTGAGGGTAAAAAATATCACATATCGGACAAAATTCTTCACCATGTGTTCCTGCGTAGCTCCTGTCAAATCTGTCCCTCTCAATGCAGTCGCATGAATCTGCTGATGTGCCGTGGTACAGGAGCTTCTCCCCAACTTCCGCGGAACCATTCTTTTTGCGTATACGCTGCCTGCACACGGCAAAGGCATGCCATAGGTAGACGTTTTGCACACGTTCAATCTGTGAATAAAAACGATCCGTTTATTATTCTGCGCAGTAGGCGTTTAATGTTTAAAAATGAAAGGGAAATGTATTTTAGTGTTAACATACTTTTGCTATGTTGTATCTGGCCGTTGAGAGGAAACCACTTGCTATTTCTTGATACTCCAGCGAGCTGGGTTGCAGCTCAACTCTTTTAAAGATTTCGTTGTCCATAGGATCCCATTTTGTTGGCAACTCCAAAACTAAAGTAGTTGTAAAAAAAAACAATATTATGGTTTTAGCATAATTACTTCTAAATGATATTAAAGACGCAGTTAGGTGAAAAAGAGGATGGACAGATCATAAATGGACACTACAAAATGTCACATACTTGTTCCACTGTCGCTCCTTTTCATTTTGTAGGTGAGACCTGTCGCCCAATCTGTGGCTTCTTTTGTTTTCAGGTTTACTTTTATAATCTTGCCATCTGGTGCTGTTATTTCCACTGAGACCTGTTGGTTCATGTGAGCATCCTCAGCCGTGTAGTTGTCACGCAGACTCAGCTCATGCCAGACTTCATTTACATCCTGAATTGACCACTGGACGGTAAGAGCAATCATTGCTTCATTTTTGTTTTGAAGGTCGTTACAAAGCACTTTGTTGATCGATTTGCTTATAAGCTCAGTAATGCTCAAGACATCCTCTTTTAGGCCTTTCAGCACACAGACCTCTTCCCCTGAACCGGACCGTTTTCCCGCTCTGTTGCCTTTCACGATTTTAGAACTTTGACGACTCTTATGCTCCAAACTTATTCCTGAGACTTTGACTTTTGCCAGTACTGCCTCCAGCTCCATGTCCTCAAGCTTGGAAAAATCATGAGCATCTACCTCTCGGTCTATCAGCTGCTTCAGCAGAATCTCCTCTAAGTCTCTCTTGATTGTCTCAATTCTGTCTTGACCACGATAAATTACATTTATTAGAGCTGGTTGGGGCTTTGAGGAAATAAAGTCTTTTGATGCTGAAAATCTGGAGGTTCTTGAATGCCTCTCTTGAAACTTCTTCAGCTGCTGCTTAGCTTTTTCTAAATAAAAAAGGTAACAAAACAAAACACAATTTACTAATATTGTACCTTATGCAAAAGTTTTCAGCTTTTCTTATTATTAATAAATCATGTTTTTCAATCCTTTGAACCTGACTGAACATACATCGTCAGATAATTTTATTTTGTCAAAAAATTGGGTGTATGAAATAATCATTAATTAGAATATAAATATTAGCATGAGCGGGAAATTCTGCGATTAATTACAGACACACACCCTCAGTGGTTCATGGAGTTTATTTTCTCTGTCTATAGTAGAAAATAATCAGTCATTATTAATAATTACTCACAAACCTCTCAGGCTGAGATGGCAAGAGGTGATTTGTCCATAGCGATTCTCCAGCTCCGATCTGCAAAAACAAATGCAGGACAGGCCATATAAACGGAGTAATTTGCCTGGGCAAAGTAATGAAAATCATTTCAAAGCTTAAACTTTCTATGTTATTGTTTGGTACAAGATTTATTACTGACTTGAAAGCGTGGAAGACCGATTGTTTCAGGATGACGATGCGGATGAGTGAGAGGGATTGTGGGTTCAATTCACTAATAGCTAAAGCAATGCCATCCAGCATGGCTTTACAGGCTCTGGCAAAATCCATGCCAGCAGCACCTAATGGGATACGAAGACAGTGAATTTGAATTCACATCAAGATGCCACCAAAAATTTTATTCTTGGAAGGGCTGGTCTAATTCTTTTTTTTTATTATATCTAAGTCAATATTTCATCTTCAATTGCCATTTTTAAAATTGTTTCATACTACATAGAGAATATTGGCCTAGATAAAAAGACATTTCAAATTCTTACTGATCTACTGTTCCTGGTTATCAAATGTTGTTTATTAATACACACAATGAGATTTTTAATCAAATGTAATCTCGGGCCTGAAAACTTTCGACATTTTTCTGCATGTTTAATTGGACACAGGTCAACCTACATGCACACAATACAAACCAGTGTTAACAGCTGGAAAGGACACTGAGTGGTAGCGTTTGCTCTCACAGTGCTTCAGGATATTTTTGCAGTTCTTGCGAATTAACTGAGGATCACACCTAAAACTAGCGTGGAAGATTTCCCTACAACGAAGCAACCCAGGCCCTGTGGTGCACATCCAGTCTGGTGGAGTTCCCACTGAAAAAAAAACGAAGTACATAACACACGCATCATTTTAGATTTGTATAGAAAATGTTCAGCTGTGAATCTAGGTCCATTTTTACAGCTTACCCTGTCTAAACTCTGCTGTGACATTGGGCCCAGCTGCATCCAGAATGGCTTGGGAGACACCTGTGATGTCAATATGCAGTTAAGACCCAACATAATGCAATACACTGTTCATAAAACTCTGTGAAGTCAGAAACAGTGTGAAGTGCTTTCAGCAAAAACAGAAACATTCAGATCGTACCAGACTGATTATTAGAGAAGTCAGTGGTGTTGACAATGACATCAGTGGCCTCATTTATGATGTCACCAAGGACCATCTGAAATTTGACTCCACCAAGCGTGGCAGTGACCTCATCCGTACGTATGGAAACATGGCGGTAAAAGGAAGCTAAAATCAAGATTGTAAAAACACGGTTGGTATGAAGAATGGTTTAATTGTTTTACCTCAGTATAAATCTGTGCTTTTATGTATTGGGTATTATCACTGAATCAGTGCTGTAAAAAGGGTTAATGATTGTACCGTTTAAATTACCTTAACTACTAGCCTCTTTTAGTCCAGTTGTTTTTGGTTTTACAATATTTACTGTTATCACTCCACATCACTGTAATCAACCCATTTTCCAGAAGTACCATGTAAATAATCTACATACACTAGATCCAGTCCGAAATACCCAAGAGGTGAAGAAGACATTTGTAAAAAAGTTAAGAATATTTTATCTGAGCAATAGTAAAAACCAAACAAATTGTATATTGTGATTACTCAATTCATTGTCAGCTCCTGTTTGACCTTGACACAAATAAGGATTGAGCCTTAAGGTGCTAGAGACTGCAAACAGGTCATGTACCTGTCATGCTCACCTTTGTCTGGGTTAGCATCATTTGTGAATCCTCTGAGATGCAAAGTATTCTGGGCAGATTGGAAGGCCTGTGGGGACAGAGTAAAGTACATAATTTTCCACAATCGCGTTTAATAAGAATTCATAGCTTGTATTGGATCACAAAGACCATAAACTAGGACACAGGTCCCAGAGATCGTGCTTTTAAAGGCTTTTGTGTTTCCTTTACCTTACTAGATTCTCTGCTATTGTGGTGAATGATGATACGGACCAGGAAAGGTGATGAGTTGGTTCGGTTATGTTCGAATGCATTGATCTCTTCAAGTACAACTCTGGATGCCACACTATGAGGGAAACGCAGGACAGCACCAACCCCAAGCACAGGAAGAGCAACTGAAGTAAAGCCTTTTCTCTCACAGGTGGCCAGAATGTTTCTTAGGCCTTTTCTAAACACCTGAAAGATTTAAGGATTTTTAATCAATACATCTATTTATTTTGTTTATGAGTGGAAGTTTTAACAAGTGAAAAAAGACGCTGTAAAGACAAAATAAAGGCCTGTAAGGTACAAAATTTCACCTGAACTGCAGTTCCATGTTGGTCATTATCCCAGGATGCAAGGTTCAGGAAAATCACTGCTTTAGCCTGAAGAACAGGTAAGCCCTGCACAAGGACTGTGTCACCGGGTTGTGTTCCTCCTCCTGATGCATTATGAAACTTTGCAGTCAGTTGAGAGCCAACCACAGTGGACAATATATTTCCAATACGGGTAGAGAGAGGGTCATGACCAGCCATAGGAGACACCAGGCAATCGATCTTGGAGAATAAATGTATTTAATATGTGAGTGATCTATTCACTATGCAAAGAAGCATATAAGATTCATACACATAAGCATTTTAAGACATTAGATTGGCTTCTGAAAATTCCTTAACCAAGTATCAAAATTAGGATTATTGCAACTTCAGCTGTTCGAGAAAGTTTCTCACCTGCTGGCCTTCAATCGTTCCCTGAATAATCTCTACATGGATGTAATCTTCTGGAGCTCCTGCGCTGGCTGTTCTTGTTGTATCCTTGGGAGAAGCACCAACCTGGAACTCTAGACCAATCGGGTTGTCATTTCCAGTACTTATGCCTTGAAGAAGTCGGTCACATGCTTCACTCATGGCCCTCACCACTTCTCCTCTGTTATCAATCAGGATGACTGTGCTCAGACTTCGCCCTCTCTGACTACCAAACTCTTTTACAGCAGTTACAATAGCCTCAGCGCACATAGTGACAGGAACACCAAACACACCCGAGCTGATACAGGGCATGGCTATAGACTTGAAATCCATCATTTCTGCTAAATCCAAAGCAGACTTGACAGTCTTTTCTAGTAAGAACTTTTCTCTGCCACCAAAGTTTCCACGTACAGGCCCAACAGCATGAAGCAGTTTCTTGCACTTCAGATTCCCTCCTGTTGTAACTACAACACCACCGGTAGGAATTTTCCCAGTCTGCCTAAATAAGGCTTTGCTCTCCTTCTGTACTTCAGGACCTCCTGCTTTACTCAGTGCAGCAGCAACACCTCCACAGTGATCCAGATCCTCGTTGGCAGCATTGACCAGGGCATCAGCCTCCTGTTTGGTGATGTCACCCTGACACACAAGTACCTGGAGTCCATCACAAAGGCTGTAGCTTGCCACTACCATGTTTCCATTATTTAATCTTGCAGAAGCTCCCCAATTCTCTCTTACAGTGTGTTGGGGGGCTTGAAGTTGTATGAGACACTTGTGAGAATGAGCAATATTTAAAAGGTTTTCTCTTCCAGAGGAAGTCTGAAAATACCTTATGGCCCCTGGCAGGTCAATGGTCACTCTAGTCTGAACAAGGGAGTCTAGAAACTGACGGAGCCTGGTCCTGACTTCATTTACTTTGCTGGATGGACCTTCCAAAACCACCATGGGATCCGAGGAAGAAGTTAAAGAGTGGAACACAGCCCCTGAATAATCAAAGTTATGCAGCTGCAGCAATTCAACTAGCTTGTGTGCTAACTCTGGAAAAGGAAGAATGACTTTTACCTCTATGCTGGATTGGTCTAAAATAAACTGCATTACAGTTTCATTCAGCACTTCAACCTCTTTGTTGTGGCCAAGTATGTACAATGTTCTACCTGAGGTAAACACAACCTGAACCTTACATTGACGTTGGTTTATCTCATTTGTCTTGGATTTCAGCATTTCCCGAAGCTCAGATTGCACAGCAGGGCAAAAAGGAACTTCGATCTTGACTTCCTTGAAATTTTCCTGTAGTTTGATTTCTGAGTCCCTTAGTTTTTTAGCAGACAATGTAAATAAACACAACTCTGTGTCTCGTAACTCTATTTCCACCTCATTACCAACACCTAAAAAGTCACGTAGCATCTCTGGACCTCCATAAGCCTTTCTTAAGAAGTCCAAAAAAAGATGGCTCCCTGTTAAAAGTGGATTTTCTAACACACATTTCTCCTTATCAGAGAGCCAAGCTAAAGCTCGTACTATGTCCTCTGCAAAACCTTCCAAAACGATTTCACCTGCTTTACCCTGTGTGACCTTCACTGCTGGAAAATCTTGTCCCAAACTTTGTTTAATCTCTTTCCAGAGGAGCCGAAGTTTGGCCTCACCTAGACGATGAACACTGGTTTGCTTTTCCCTTAAATGTGACCCTCTAGGTTTAACAGATGAATCCTTTAAATCCTTCAATCTGGCATCGACCTGAGAACGTTCCCCAACAACAACAGCCATCCCAACCTCACTGTACACCTTCACCTCATCTGTGGTCTGATGAGAGCTGCAGGGCTGAAGCAAAGCTTGGACTTTGTGTGGGTCCAGCTCATAGTGGCACCGGTAGCCATTAAAGATTTTGTCCACCTCAGATTTCCAGTTTCTGCATTTATCTGGGGCATCAGGTTGAGCTAAACATCTGACTAAAACCCTCTCGTCCTCTGGGTAAATCTGAGCTGAGGAGAACACAGCTGAGAGTTTTTCCTGTAGTTTGTTCAGAGCCTTCGGACACTCATGTAGGTAACGGAGGAGGAAAGCATCACATTGGAAATCATATTCTTCAGCACTTGCATCCAGCTTTGTAGCAAGAATAGGGTGCTGTCGGAAACAATTTTAATAAATTTTCAGTAAATTGTGATCATTTAAAGGTAGTTATTGATATTCATAGACAGTGCTAAGCATATAGCACACAAAGTATGATCAAGATAACAACATTCAGATTTTTTTACACTAACCTGTGATGAAGTTTCTAATAGGCTTACGGGTGAGGTAATGATGGGAGAGGAAGCGTGAGGTCCAGGGCTGCTTCGGACAGTGATCACCAGAGTAACATTAGCAAACTCCAACTCATGTTTAACTCTCTCCAGAACTCTTTCCTGAGCTGAGAAGATGATGAAAAATGACATTAGTTATTTGTCCCTTTTTATGTCTCAGCATTAGTTTCTTGAACCTCAATCTACCACCCTCTTTTTCTGTTGTTTTTCTTTTTGCTTGCTTTTTTTAATAAAATAAAACATGCCTGAATCTCACCTGAAAATGACCTTTAAAAAAGCATCTGCAACTGTGTTTTATTTTGAAAATGTAGTTATCAGCTGCTTTGCTGTGGTTAGCAGTTTACTTTAGCACTGAAGAAAGTTTTGGACATGAGTCAGACGGTCTTTGCACATTCTGAACCAGTTGCCACTTGTTAGGTTTTGCTTCAATGTCACTAAAACAACTTCAAAGATGCCAAAGAAAAAAATAATGCAAATTATTCATAAGACTCACAAATGACAAGCAAAGAAAGAGATAGACAAAAGAAAGAAAGGTAAAACAACTCTAGAAAATAAAAAGACACAAAATGGAAAAAAACAGCTATTAATAAGAGAATAACGACATCAGGTCTAATTGTGTATTAGATCAATTTATCAACTTCAGCTCTTGTGAACAGCTCTGAGGTTGTATTTGCTGTGTATGTCCTGCACCCCTCAGTTATTTGAGGGGTGCACTCCTTTTTTTACCACTCCTTTTTTTAGGAACACAAAAGATTATATTGATATCATTTTGACTATCACAAATACTAAGATGAAACATTTTGTAGCATTTATCACAGAGTCCTTGACTGAAATGTTTACCAAAACCAGTTTTTTTCGAACCAGTTAAATTTTCCAAACCGTGACACAAAATAACAACGTTTGAGTTCCCCGTCAGAACTGACTGCATGATATATTTATTGAACATTAAAGCACTAATGTACAGAGGGGAATTTAACTATATTAGAACAGTAATGCTTCATTTTATTTTTTTGCAATTAATGCAAATATATACCCCACATCTCTGGGTTGAACTCTGTGTCATCCTCCACCGCTGACACCTTCTTTAAACCTTCCCACTGTCAACCTGGCTAGAAAAATAACATTTATTGTGTTTATGAAGGAAACTTGTAAATGGTCCAGATTTAACCATTAAAGTGAAAGTGAAACCAATGTGTTGTAAACTGAGACAGCTGACATGTCGCAGGCTGTATGGAAAAAAAAAACACCTGGAAATGTGAAAAGCAGGTCTCCATTATTAAAAACTAATAAACCAAAAGGTCAAAACCACCAAGTGAAGGAAAACGTTCACTTTCGCCGACGATCGGGGGCTCTCACCTTCGCGGTCTTTGAACGCGACGCTGTAAACGTTGTCGCCGACGTTCGTCACCGAGCCGCAGTCTCCGCCGCCGGATTTGCGGCGAATATTGAAATATGTTTCTAATCGCTTCCTCTGGTCGCCGTCCAGACTGGGGCAGTCAAAGTAAACAGGATAGCGGTAACTGCCCGCCATTGTGGCCACAGCGACTTACAGTTCGCACGCAGGAAAAACAGCGAGCTGAGTCCGTGAACACACCGTCCGTTCACGCAGGAATTCCCACTTCCTGGTGCTTTCGGTGGGCCGAGCTCTCAGCTGACTCACCCACATGGCTTCTTTCTTTTTTTATCAGCGAAAACAAACAGTTGAAGACATACTTTCACTATCGTATAGCATATTCTTAGGTATTTTAAAGCTATATTCGAGCATCTTTTCCAATTGCTTCTACGTTCATGTCTTCACGTGAAGGCACAGATACTCATTTCTCCATATTTACCTGTCAGATCAGGTTACTGTCAAACCGGGTGTCCAACTTTGTCGCCTAATTCTAATTTGCTGAGGCAAATTTTATCCAAAACATCCTAAATCAGACACCACACCCATTCCACACATTCTTTGACACTGACCATCAGGCAAAGTTGTCATAATTTTTAGCAATTTGGTTTGTGCCAGAAATGTTTTTAATGATAAAATGACCCATAAAAAAAGCATTATTATGGCAGGTTAAATAGTCAACAAGTCAGTAAAAGAGGTAAGAGACGTTAGTTTGCTGCCATCAGCTATAACAGAGCAATAACAGACATGTTGGTTCAAACAGCAACTAATACTGGGAGCAGAGGGACGGAAGAGGTTCGGAATCTCATTGTGTAAGTACTTTGTACTTTGACGTGATTAAAGCAGGAAAGACTTGCACCTGAAAATACAGTTTACACCACTGTCTTTATCAGGTCCAGATTTAACTTTGAAAACGTTGGAAAAACATTTTCAGTTTCAGCAAGAACTGTGTCCAGAATGTCAGAGGTAAATAAAAGCAAAAGCATTTCGGCCTAATTCATGTGTAAAGGATGTACGTAACAAGCAACTCATAAAGCTGTAGCCTGTATTTGATCAATTTCACACACACACACACACACACACACACATCTGTGAAGAGGCAACAGAGGTGCAGACTGCAGAAACATGCACTTTAGTTAAATTCACGCAAATCCTTTGTTTAAACTTGTTTATTTGCGTTTTAGAAAGTAACCAACATGAAACATCCAGAAAATGACATTGTATTTCTATGATTTACAGGTTTAATCTCTCTAAGGCTCTAATCTAATGCTCTCTCTCCTTGTCGCTCTCAAAAACACCAAGAAGGACACACATTTTCCATTAAGTCAACAAGCACAGTCATAACATTATAATTTTACATGAAAAAAAAAAGCAACCTAAAAGCTGAGTTTACTAGAAACAGATGAAATTATGCTCTTCATTATCAGGTTTTGTGACCCACTGATTCTTTCTTCCTGTCTCCATGGCTGCAGACATGTCACATTCATCCGTCTTATTTGGGCTCCAGTTTGTGTAGCTGATCTTCTCATCATTGACCCAGAACCAGAAATCCAGAGTGCAGCTGTAGCGCAGTCCCAGCCAGACGTAGGGGCTGCTGGCATTCTTGGCTCTGTCTTGGATCCATCTCTGCTCGTCAAGGCTGGTGATGGAGACCAGGTCATGGTATTTCTCTCTGCAGTAATTCAAGGCCTCCACCCAGGTCTTATTCTCATTGATCAGGATCACTTTATCTGACATGGACAAACATGGAGGTTTAAGTTACATTTCGGGAACAACAGGCTCCAAATATTTATTATTTGAAGTTAAAATTCTAACCGCTGAAAGAAATTCAACATGTAATTGTAAATGTCTGAGTTGTTGTAAAATACACCCCTGCAGCTTCCAGCCGTTTTCATGACCATCCAGTATAAAATAATTATAAATTAAACATATTTTTAAGAGCCACTTTAAATGTAAACTAAAACATAATTGTAATCATATTTGATAAAACATGAAAGGAATAACTGTCAACTCAAGTCCTTCAGGTTTTACAGTAAATGTTTGTGTGCACTTTTCATCATCAACACTAGAGGGAAAACCTGAGCAAGTCATGAGACCAAAGGTTTTAGCACAATATTTTCATGCCTGGGGCAGCACGATTGTGGATAATGAATAAACATTCTTTCATACAAACATAACTTCTTCATGATTTACTGATTTCTTGAGGTAAAAACAACGGATAGTTGTGCCCTAATCACACTTGTGCTCTGGTGGCACCACAGACTAAATAGATTTTCAAGTTCAGAAAGGGTTAAAGCGCCAGTTTTTATAAGAGCATGTGAACAGAAACTTGACAATGAAACTGTTTTTGTCTAAACTTGGTGACGGGAACACATGAAATTTATTAAAAAGTAAATACACATAACTCACCATCGTAGCAGATGAAGGGTTTTTCATTACTACAATTATCAAAGCTCCATCTTCCTGCTCTGTTTAACACAGTCGTAGCACATGTCTTCTTACTTTGTCCATCAACCATATTGTTGTCTGATAAACTTTCCCAGTATCTGAAAGAGAAACTACTTCCATCCGACCACCTCCAGGTGTCTCTGAACAGACCGATCCACACGTAGGATCCAGGCTGATCACAACCATCACAAACATGCAACTGATCAAGTCCACTGACCAGGTCTGTGTGATTTACTCTGCAGTAGTTCTGAGCCTCAGGCCACGTTTTCTGCTCTTTAATGCAATAAACTTTATTGTTGCTGGTTCGGTTTTCTGTGAATTAGACAGAAAAAAACTGTCATTTTTTATAAATGCACATCTTTGCAATTTTTTTTCTCCTTAAAACAAATCTGTATTTAGCTGAAGTTCAAGAGATATTCAAGAAGTGAATGTAAAAAACTTGGCTACTTAGTGAATCACAGCATCACTGTAAAACTCATTATTAAATGTCTTGTGAAGAGATGAGATATGTTTCACAATCAAAACAACTTTTATACAGCATTAAATGCAGCATGTAGATTAAGTTGTTATGCTCTTACCATTGTAACAGAGGAAATAATGCTCCTTATTACATGATTCATCAATCCAGGCAAGATCCTTATTTATAATTGCACAGTTCTGAGGAAAAGGGTTATCATTTGGTTCTCCACTGCTCCAATTTTTCTTGGATTCATCAAACTTCACCCCTGGCAGAGACCAGTGCCATGTCCTGGTCTCATTTCCTGGGTAGCTGTGCAGACCGATCCAGGCTTCATCTTCACTGTATGTAGAGTTAATGAGTCTCTTCATGTCTGTCATGTTAGACACTGTGGCCAGGTCTGTGTAGTTTTTTCTGCAGTACATCCGAGCTTCATCCCAAGTTTTATTCTCTTTAATAAAGTAGTAATCATAGAGCTGGCAAGTGATGAAGGAACACTGACCTAAAATACATAAAATGCTGCAGTGAGCGAGCCGATACCAAACTAAAATCGTCACTGTTTACAGTAGATTCATTTAACTTTTTCTGTGAGTGATGGGCAAAAGCTGATTCTCATCGCACTGTTTTTGCAGACAACGGGAAAAAAACCTGTAGGATTGTTTGATATACAGATTAATGAGTGTAAATTTGATCCGACGATCTACTTACCCATCAGAACAAGCAGAGACAGACTCCACTCCATCATGTCTCTGCTTTGAACCAAACTCTCAAACACTGTTAATAAAATGATGATAAGGTTTGAAAAAATATACACACACTATATGAAATCAGCCCAAACATATTAAATATAATAATAATATTAAAAACAGTAAAGATTTTACCTACATGCTGTGATGTGCTGATGCGGTCTGCACGTTATAAAATAAGGCTTTGTCGATAAGTATCTGCTTTTCTTTAGCTTTTCAAATGTCAGTATTTGCATATTAAAATACCGAGGTTTCAGAATTCTGTTCATAACAGAAAAGTATTGTAGCATCCATTTCTGTGTTATCGAACCTAAACCTGGGACAACAGGAGTTTGGAATCCAACCTCCACGTGGAAAGCAAGGGGGAGGTAGACTGACCCGGCAATAAACTTTCTTTATAGAACAATCCAGCTCTATCCTCCCCAGGACCAGATAACACCAAAAAGAACTGAGTAAAACAAACAAACCACATCTGGCTTGAAGCCCCGAATTGACACTCATGCCATTAGCATAAATTTTGCCATGAGTCTTTTCATCTACCAGACCCAAGACTGTCTCCTAACTCACTTGCAAATGACGTTCTTATCGAGATGGTACCAGCTCTCTGGAAAGGAATTTGCAAGACAACCATAAAACTTGAGGTGTGAAACTACTTAGACAGAAAGACTTTGTTTGAACTCAAACCCCAAAACAGGGACAAATCATCTATCAAGCTTCATAAAACTCACACCAATGTGTTCAGAAGCAAATTTGGAACAATCTGACATGATACAGTCCTTTCTACGACGAGAAATGACGGAGTTATAAAATAAACATTTTAATTCAGAATGACGTGAAAGAGTAACACGGCACAACATCACCACCCTTGGGTGGAAATTATAAATGCATCCCGAAGATACTCGTCTATAGAAAGAAACAAAACTGCATTAATTTGTTGTCTGAAAGTTAAAACGCAATGTCACCTTCTTCTGTTAATTCTGTATATTACACATACATGTTACATGTTCATGCACACCTTAGTTATGTAAATGTAAGCATTATCCAGTTATATTAATCCGCTGCGATGTCCAGATAATGCGTGAATGAATTTCTAATTGTTGTTGTGTGTTCTGACTGTGTATTAATAGGTATTAGACAAAGCTAACTTCCATGTAATAATCATTGGATTCCGTCTATTTGTCTAAATCAGGACTCTCACATGTATGTTGAAATGCGACATTGAATATTACACGCAGTAATCATGTTGTTTAAACATTTTAACCTCCACAGTATAAAAATTGTAAGAAGTTGCTTTGTTTTATAATGTGAGATTTTGGGCTTGATGAAAAGAGAAATCTATATTTGACTTCGTGTGATTCAACCGCACAAAGATTTCATTTGATCTAGAGGAGGGACTCGCTCTCCCCTCCGCGGTAAATTTAAATTTCGCAGCAACGCCTCATAGTCTGGGCGACGCCCCAACAATATAAAAAAAGTTAAAATTCCTTTGTTAAAGTTCCAAGAAGTTCGAGGAGAGGAGTTCCACTTCGAGCTCCATCCTCAAGAAGAAATGTGCCTCAGTTAAGAAGCTTAGCTGAAGTTGTTCAAATTACTTTTCGAACTATTTTTAAAGCGCGCACGTCTATGCTGCCTATTTTTGTATTAGTTATTGTGTCGATTGGAACTCCAAACCAAACTTCCATTTTTGTAACTAGAAAATCCGTCAAAGTTAGTCCAGACCGAGCCCGAGATTTTTATTGAATAGCCATATTTTTATCAACCAGTTTTGTTGAATTATTTCAATTCAACATTTCGGCTCCATTCCGGACCGGACAACCAGCGCCTCTGCAAGTCGGCTCAGCCACCAGCCGAACCAGACCACGTTACTGGAGCCTGCCATCTGACCAGGTGAACGCTCCTGTGGGCCGGAGAAATCTTTGCAGCCCCAGCGGACCCTCGCTCTGATAAGCTCGCCTGTTAACAGACCCGAGACGGTCCGTCCTGCTCTACAAAAGAACCGGTACCGACTGACTGCTAACCTGGCAGAACAACCTCCAGCGGCTCCCAGGCCAAGTACAAATATCTCTCTCTATTCTATGAAAATGGCTGGTGTCCGTAAAGCCAATAAACCATTGGAGCCTTTATGAAGTTTCTTTGTAGAGTTTCTAAAATATAATTTCCGTTACTAGAGGTAAATAGTGACTCGAATCCTTTCCTCTAGCCCAAATTCGTCACACGCATACCTGCATAATTTATCTGTTTACTTAGAATTGGTTGTTTCATGTTTTGTTGTCTATTCGTTGATTCCATTTATTCCATATATCCATATACGTACCCATACTTCAATATTCTCAGTAGTTGTAGGTTAATAAATAATTAAAGGAACTGGTTCTGTGTTTGTCTTTCTTCAGTTAAGCAGACAGAAGTCACTGAAACGAAAAGAACTCATAAACAAGAGACTGATCTTTGGGTTAAATTGTTGTTACTTCATTCTATTGTTACTTTGGACCATCAACGGTTCATATAATATAATTATAGCGTGGTTCCGCTCATAATTGAACCTGGTGCCCCTAAATTCGAGGAAATTAATATTTTATATTAATATTAAATCACCCAAATATACGAGTTCTGCTACAGCAACCTAAAAGCTGACTGTATATATAATCAATAATAATCAGAAAACAGTCTAAAAACAACTGCTCATTGTGATCTGGTTTGTGGATCTGAAATATAGAAACAGAAAAAACTGTTACATGGTTTCATCTGTAGTTATGTTTGTGTAGCCTCTTTCCGTCATGTGATTTCTGTTCTCCACAGAAGTTTAGCCAACATCATAAAAATGTTTAAAAAAATAATGCACTACCAAACACAAAATGACTAAATTAATATGAAGTCTCTTGTGAGTTTATTAGAAACAGATGAAATTATACTTCTCATTATCAGGTTTCGGGACCCACTGATTGTTTCCTCCTGTCTCCATGGCTACAGACATGTCACATTCATCCATCTTATTTGGGCTCCAGTTTGTGTAGCTGATCTTCTCGTCATTGACCCAGAACCAGAAATCCAGAGTGCAGCTGTAGCGCAGTCCCAGCCAGACGTAGGGGCTGCTGGCATTCTTGGCTCTGTCTTGGATCCATCTCTGCTCGTCAAGGCTGGTGATGGAGACCAGGTCATGGTATTTCTCTCTGCAGTAATTCAAGGCCTCCACCCAGGTCTTATTCTCATTGATCAGGATAAACTTATCTGTTGGGGACAAACACATGACGGATATTTAAATTTAAGACAGTGTGGGCTGTCCTCTAAATTTCAGAATCAGAATCAGAATCAACTTTATTCGCCAAGTTTGCAAGGACAAGCCAAGACAAGCAAGGAATTGAATTCGGTCTATCTCTGTCTCTGACTCTGTGTCTGGTGGTTCTGGTGGACATAGCTCTGTAGCGCCTGCCAGAGGGGAGAGGCTTAAACAATTTCTGTGCGGGGTGTGTGGGGTCAGCAGTGATTCTTGCTGCCCGTTTTCTGATTCTGGACTAGTACAGGCTTTGGATGGAAGGAAGCTCAGTCCCAATTATCTTATTATATATATATTAATTTGAACTTACTGATATTAAAACATTTGCACTAATTTCAATGCAGATTCTAATCAAACCTAAATATTTTGTGTAACTACTTTTAAATTCAAAATGAATGAAATAATTTAAGTGAACTGAATCAATTTCCTTTAGACTTGTTATAATGAATAATATGATGAATTAACACAAACTACAATAACAGACAGCGTTGTTTCAAAGTGTTTTTGTCAAATCAATGTATTTCACAAATAAAATCAACTCACACAAATGCAGAATAAAATAATTATATCAAATAAATTCAAATTGTCTCCAGTTCTACTCCATTCTCATACAACCATACACAGAACCATTGTTAGTCTAGTGGATACTCACTGTTGTAGCAGAAGAAAGATTTTCTTGAACTACAGTCGTCAATCCCCCATCCGTGTGCTGTTTTCAACATGGTAAAGGCACATCCCTTGTTGCTTGGCTGATTGTTAAACTTTTCGTTCCACAGTCTGAAAGAGAACCTGCTTCCATCTGACCATTTCCATGTGTCTCTGAAAAGGCCAATTATGCTCCATTTTTCATTCGGCACCAGTGCAATTAGTTCTGGGTCCTGTAACTGATCAAGTCCACTGACCAGGTCGGTGCGATATTCTCTGCAGTAGCTCTGAGCCTTGAGCCACGTTTTCTTCTCTTCAATCAAATAGAATGTCTTGCTGCTGGTGTGACTTTCTGCAAATTAAACAGAAAAAAAACTGTTCATTATTTATAAATGCACATCTCTGCAATTTTTTCTCCTTAAAACAAATCTGTATTTAGCTGAAGTTCAAGAGATATTCAAGAAGTGAGTGTAAAAAAACTTGGCTACGTAGTGAATCACAGCATCACTGTAAAACTCATTATTAAATGCCCTGTGAAGAGATGAGATATGTTTGACAATCAAAACAACTTTTGTACAGGATTAAATGCAGAATGTAGATTAAGTTATTATGCTCTTACCATTGTAACAGAGGAAAGTATTATTTTTATCACATGATTCATCAATCCAGGAGCGATCATCTTTTTGGAAAGCTGCACAGTTCTGAGGAAAAGGGTTATCATTTGGTTCTCCACTGCTCCAATTTGTCTTGGATTCATCAAACTCCACCCCTGGCAGAGACCAGTGCCATGCTCATTATTAAATGTCTTGTGAAGAGATGAGATATGTTTCACAATCAAAACAACTTTTATACAGCATTAAATGCAGAATGTAGATTAAGTTATTATGCTCTTACCATTGTAACAGAGGAAAGTATTATTTTTATCACATGATTCATCAATCCAGGAGCGATCATCTTTTTGGAAAGCTGCACAGTTCTGAGGAAAAGGGTTATCATTTGGTTCTCCACTGCTCCAATTTTTCTTGGATTCATCAAACTTCACCCCTGGCAGAGACCAGTGCCATGTCCTGGTCTCATTTCCTGGGTAGCTGGTCAGACCGATCCAGGCTTCATCTTCACTGTGTGTAGAGTTAATGAGTCTCTTCATGTCTGTCATGTTAGACACTGTGGCCAGGTCTGTGTAGTTTTTTCTGCAGTACATCCGAGCTTCATCCCAAGTTTTATTCTCTTTAATAAAGTAGCAATCATAGAGCTGGCAAGTGATGAAGGAACACTGACCTAAAATACATAAAATCCTGCAGTGAGCGAGCCGATACCAAACTAAAATCGTCACTGTTTACAGTAGATTCATTTAACTTTTTCTGTGAGTGATGGGCAAAGCTGATTCTCATCGCACTGTTTTTGCAGACAGCGGGAAAAAAACCTGTAGGATTGTTTGATGTACAGATTAATGAGTAAAAAGTTTCAGCTTTCGTACATTTGATCCGACTATCTACTTACCCGTCAGAACAAGTAGAGACAGACTCCACTCCATCATGTCTCTGCTTTGAATCAAACTCTCAAACACTGTTAATAAAATGTTGATAAGGTTTGAAAAATATACACACTCAGATTTTTGTCCAGGGCATTCAAATTTATGAAAATCAGCCCAAACATATTAAATATAATAATAATATTAAAAACAGTAAAGATTTTACCTACATGCTGTTATGTGCTGATGCGGTCTGCACGTTATAAAATAAGGCTTTGTCGATAAGTATCTGCTCTTCTTTAGCTTCCCAAATGTCAGTATTTGCATATTAAAATAGTGAGGTTTCAGAATCCTGTTCATAACAGAAAAGTATTCACATGAAGAAGAATGTATCATCTATGAGGTCATTCAGTGCAGTGGAACATAAGGTCCAAGCAGTTTGTGTCAGCTTGGATTTGAGACCCAATACGTGACAACACAGACACTGACGGAAGCTTTACTCTGAACTTGATGCTAAAATTTTGTGTTTTACACTGACAGCGATTGTTTGTCAGCATTTAAATATTAAAATACCAAACTTTGAGTGATACTGCCACTAACAGCATGACCATATTGGTGATAAAAAATAAAAAAAACTTGTACCAGAGTGGTGCCTCTGACTTACTTACATGGAAATAAGCCTAATCCATAAGCCTAACTCAGCTATTGTTAAATATTAGTTCATTAGGGGCCGTCAATGGTCAAGTAATCAGTGAATTGTGGTTTAACAAAAGATAAATAAAGACCCAGCCATTTTTAATCATTTATTAATCTATAACTACAGAATACATGGATATATGTGTGTGTGTATATAAGGATAAATGAATAAATGAATGGACAATATAACATGAAACAACCAACTCTAAGTGAACAACAGATGAATGAGCATCAATAAGTAACACGATAGTAACAAATAGTGATTTGGGCGTGAAGAAAGGAATCAGTTACAATTCTGCTATAAGTCACTGAAAAATACTTTAATTTAGAGCAGATCTCTTGCACTAGCAGCTGTTTGGGACACCAGACTCTCACAGAAATAAGAGAAACCTTTCCACGGCTCACAGGAGTGTGCGTTGGTCAGACGGGCAGGCCTGGCTACGGTGGTGCAGTTTAGATCCGGGCTGGTGTTAAAGGTCGAATGGAGCCAATGATGTTGGATGCAGGTTAACGAGAGAATTGACAGTTAAATTAACCTAAAACAAAGAAGTACTTCATAGTGACGTCGGCTAAGCTTTCCTAACCGAGGAAGTTTCTTCTTCAGTTAGGAATCTGAACTCAACTTTAAGTGAGATCTCAGCTTTATTAAATATCATGGGCGTCGGCCAAGAAGGGAGAAGGTGGACTTAACCTGGAGAGAGTTGAATTTGCTGCGAGTGGACTAGTCCTTCCTCCTAGATCAGAATCATCCTTTGTTTAATTTAATCCTACACGATGACTGGACACTTTCATCAGGCCCAAATTCCATCAAATAATAACCAAAGTAGCATATTTAAACTGTTCTACTATCCAAATTAGTATGGAGAATAAAATGCTTACACTTATGTGACAGAATATGTATATATTTGTAGTATTTCATATTAACATGCAGATGTGGGTTTTGAAACGGAAGAATATCAAAGTACAGACCAATCAAATGGGCTTTGTCTAATCTCTGGTAACATGAAGCATGTGTAGTCAGTGCCACCCGTTGTTCTCCCTGCTGTCTGCCCATTGGTTGGGAGGAGAGCAGGTAAAGGAGTCATGTGTGTTAGTGTGGAGGATGTACTTTGGATGGGAGGCTGGAGGGAATGTTGGCCTTGTGCCAAGTGTGACTTCAGTGTTTGGTGAGGAATTCCACAGTGAAGATGTTTTGATTAGGTTAATATGTTTTTAATTGTATTCTTTGCATTTTAGGTGGGGCACGTAGAGGTGTAAGCCTCCTTTGCATGGAGAAGAGCGATGTAGCAGGTACAGGCCTTGGTTTTATTATAGAGACATGATTTTTTTTTAAGTACTAAGATAAAGTCCCCCCGGCCTCACATGGCTGGTCGACAAAAACGACCTGGGAGCTTGTCTTGTAAGGGAGGACTAACTTTTTTTTTTGTTTTCTTATTTTTTGTTTTTTGTCTTAAGTCACTTTCCTGTCATAACCCGTTGCAGGAATCAGTGGCCTCAATTCTCCACCCGTGACTAACATAACTTTTTTTTGGTTGTGTTCACGAGTGGAGTGGAGTGCTGTGTTCTTATGTGCGTTTGTCATTAGACAGGAGGGTTATTGAGTGTATGATTTGTACCTTATGTAATACAAATAAATATTGTGAGTTTTGTCATATTCATTTTTTTAGCGTGTGGTCTTGGACGCTACATTTGGCATAGTTGGCAGGATTTATAAGGGCAGTGGCAATTTATATTTATTAAGTATGTTTGTGAGAGGACAGCACAGGGCAGCGGTTGAGGACCAGGTGGGACAGAACATTATGGAGGACTGAGAGGCAAGCGATGGTTCAACGGATACATGAGCTGGAGAAAGAACTAAAGGGCTTAAGAGCTACATGCACAGATGTGGAACGACCCTCGACTTCGGACGCTGCGGCAAGTGCATCAGAGGGGACAGTTACAAAGAATTCTGTAATAAGTTTGCAGTCGGAGAGAAAGTTGCAGAGTTTCTCGGGGAGGCTGGATGACATGGATTCTTTGACGATGGATGAGTGGATCGACCAGATGAGCGCTTTTGTGGATCTTTATCATACAGTAGACAACTTTGTACCAACTTTACCAAACTGTCTCCTGAACACTGGTGTGAATCTTATGAAGGTTGATAGTTTATTTGTACCTGTTTTGGAGATTGAGTCCAAATGAAAGTCTTTCTTTTATTGTTGTCCTGTTTTCCTTCTCCGGACGTGGCTGGTGCCCGTCTGTATAAAGGGATCATCACGTGTGAGTTCGAGGACAGTTTTGAGTCTGGGTCTTTGGTGGATTCACGTTAATTGTGTGAGTGGCAGGCAGCAACGTTAATTCACTGCCATTGATGAGGATCAGTGACCTGAAACCAGATGTAGTTTGTTTTGATTCACATTCCCCTATATTTGAATCAAAGGTTTCTGTCGTCTTGTCCGGGGGTGTAACACTGAGTTGTGTTGCTTTGGAATGTAGGATTATGTCCACACTACATCCCTTTTATTAGCAATATGGAAGTTACATATTATAGTACTGAAATTGATAAATGTACTAGTCCAGTAAAATTTTGGAGTTATCACTTTTGTTGTTTTAACTTCACCATTAAAATATTTCCGTTATTCTAGCTGAGAAACTTTGCATCTACTGGAGGAGTTTTTCATCATGAGGAGTTCGGATGATTTCATCATACTAAAGTGATGTCATATGGAGGCATTTTTCAGTTATAAATGTTATAAATAAATATTCATCTGCATGTACTAATCAAAGTAGACCCCAAAGAAATATGTTTAATATCTGTAAAGGTGTCTTTTAAGGGTCTGCTGTAACACAATGATGATAATAAGTTTTCTTAGTGTGAGGAAATATACACTGACTGTATTTGTATAATGCACAATTTGACAATTTGATTCCTAATTATAACTGTATTTGTCCTGGTAAAATTTCTAGACCAGTTAAACCACTAACATCATTTTCAAAAAAACTCTCTTGTCAAGCAATCTCAGGGTTATTATACAGAAAACTCATAAGACAACATACAACAACATATTGGTCCTTTTTGACTGCACTAAACATGACAAACCCCACAGTGATTTACAAAATAAAATAAAAATAACATGGATAAAGTGAATTTACATCTCGCTCCAAATCACCAGTTATAATTTGTATGTCGGTAAATAACAATTTAAAATTCATCTTAATTTAAATAAAATAGTAGCATTCAGTGGCACAACTTTAAATTAAAAAGTTGCATCTTAAACTGATTGTTTTATTTATACAGACATTGTATGAAGAAAAGATCGTTATTAATTTAATATCAAATAAATATGAATAAAATCTTGTCTGTAATGTTATATTGCTGTACAAACATGGATTTGGAGCCAGTGTGACATTCTTTGATGTACGGGCGCCCTCTAGAGTCAACACATCATGTTGACTTCTGTCTTCCCTTTATACTTTGAACAGGCCTTTTCATTTTCTTTTGAAATCATCAACACTGATCTACTTTAGAGACACTTTTTTGAATCCCAATATGACAAAACCATCATAAACATTTGTAATTCTCCTGTATTACATTTGACATTGAATAAAAATGTGATTTTATCACAAATTAAAAGAAGCTGATTCAAAACTATTGTTTTCAGGTGATTATACACTAATAAATACATAATCATTTATGTTAATAGAGCAACAGTATCTCACACACTGAATGTAAAGTTGTACTTTTATTAATTTTTTTATTTAGGGAAGGGAATAGTTTGGGTAAAAAAATGTCCTTGGTTAAGAGAAAAACCGGAGGACCGTTTTGGGATTGACCAGTTTATTAATTTCATTAATATTAAATGGTTACAAGCAGAGGCCTTGATACATTCATTCTGTCTAAAACACAGCAGCATTATATTCCCGTCACCAAATCTCAGCCAAAACATAGAAAAGAAGTAAAAACGATTACATTTTAAAGGAAAACAAAGTCAAACCAGTGTATTATAGTAAGAACAATCACAAATAACAAAAAAATAAAAAATTTTAACCTCCAAAGATTCATGTGGAACTTTCATCTATGTGTAAGTTCTCTCTAATATCCCCTGGTGCCCCGTCATCCCTTCACCGGAGAACAGAACTATTTCACATATGTGGAACTGTACAACTCACTTTGTGTAGTGTGTCATCAGTGTGGATGATTAAACCCAGTAAGACCCTCTATAAACCTAAAGGGAAACTCCACCAAGATAAGAACAAGAACGTACCACACAGAATAAAAATAATGTAAAACCGGGCTAACACGTAGAGAGTCAAAGCCAACCCACAATGTAGTGTTGAGTAAATATTGTTAAAGGAAGCAAAGAACAGGCGCTTTCATGTTTTGGACTCTTCCCATATGAACTTATTTTCTAAAGTCCAGGCAATTAGCATCAGTGACATCGCGTGGCTTCTAAAAATGAGAGCACCCTTTAAGACAAACCGCAGCAGCACAGCACCTCACGGACTTTATTAGTTTAGGTTCATATTTGTTGTATATAAGTACTTGGATTTCTTTTACTGCATTATGAATTGGTACGAAGGTTTAAATTTATTCAAAAAATAGTATGCCGCCATATATTATTTAAACATCTTATGACACAAAAAACTCGTGACATCTGTCATGTGACTTTGTCACTTGCTCTGATACATTGTTATCAAAGCTTTGCACTTCATTCAAATGAAACAAGCTTCAGTATTTGGCATATTGATGCAGTGTTGTTGGCTTTATCTGTTTTTCCAGGATGTATTTTATTTGTGAAGATGTGGGAAATGTTTTTTTACCATGTCACTGATTCCTAAACTCGGTGGTTTACATTTTTATTGTTGTTAATAAAAAATTAAAATAATCTGAGATTCTGTAATTGTTGATACTTTATTGCTAAGATAGAAATGAGTTAAGAAGTATTTAACCTGTTTTATTCACTCTAGTCTAAACAAAACTCTCAGCATAGTGCATAATTTCAGTGATGAACAACAAATTATTTCTATGCATAATTCTATACTTCTGGTCTATCATTCCAATAAAAGCATCGTTAAATTAAGAACATGTAATATCAACATTAGGTGTGTAATACTTTATCCCCACCAACACAAAAAAAGTCACACATCTGTTCAACAGATCGCTCACAGATAAATGACACCCACTGATAATGTGCCAGGAGGGTCAAAGCCAGAGGAAGTTGTGATATAAACATAAGTATGAAATTCCCAGAGACCTAATGAGACCTAAATACATTTGTAAAAATAAGACAGTCTCAGTGATTCCTTAAAGACATAAAACAGTGACGCAGAAAACAGCGCGAAAATCACAGACATGCTGCAGTGTGTGTGTTGTAGTAGCAGTGACCTTCCTTACCTACAATGTTTCTATTGTGCACTAAACCAGACGGTTTAAGTCACACTAACATTTTTTTAAGTCATGCACCACCAAAAACAAAATGAGGAAAAGAATATAAAGTCTCCTCTATTGAATTGTATTAAAACAGATGAAATTATACTTCTCATTATCAGGTTTTATGAACCACTGATTGTTTCCTCCTGTCTCCATGGCTGCAGACATGTCACATTCATCCATCTTATTTGGGCTCCAGTTTGTGTAGCTGATCTTCTCATCATTGACCCAGAACCAGAAATCCAGAGTGCAGCTGTAGCGCAGTCCCAGCCAGACGTAGGGGCTGCTGGCATTCTTGGCTCTGTCTTGGATCCATCTCTGCTTGTCAAGGCTGGTGATGGAGACCAGGTCATGGTAATTCTCTCTGCAGTAATTCAAGGCCTCCACCCAGGTCTTATTCTCATTGATCAGGATCACTTTATCTGACATGGACAAACATGGAGGTTTAAGTTACATTTTGGGAAAAAACAGGCTCCAAATATTATTATATGAAGTAAAAATTCTCACCACTGAAAGAAATTCAACACGTAATTGTAAATGTCTGATTAAACCTACAGTCGGTTGTAAAATACACCTAAAGATTTCGGCCGTTTTCAAAACAATCCAGTATACAATAATTATAAATTAAACGTATTTTTAAGAGCCACTTTAAATGTAAAACTAAAACATAATTGTAATTATATTTCATAAAACATGAAGACAATAACTGTAAATTCAAGTCCTTCAGGTTTTACAGTAAATGTTTGTGTGCACTTTTCATCATCAACACTAGAGGAAAAACCTGAGCAAAGTCATGAGACCAAAGGTTTTAGCAAAATGTTTTCATGCCTGGGGCAGCACGATTGTGGATAATGAATAAACATTCTTTCATACAAACATAACTTCTTCATGATTTACTGATTTCTTGAGGTAAAAACAACGGATAATTGTGCCCTAATCACACTTGTTCTTTGGTGGCACCACAGACTAAATAGATTTTCAAGTTCAGAAAGGGTTAAAGCGCCAGTTTTTATAAGAGCATGTGAACATAAACTTGACAATGAAACAGTTTTTGTCTAAACTTGGTGATGGGAACACATGAAACTTATTAAAAGTAAATACAAATAACTCACCATCGTAGCAGATGAAGGGTTTTTCATTACTACAATTATCAAAGCTCCATCTTCCTGCTCTGTTTAACACAGTCGTAGCACATGTCTTCTTACTTTGTCCATCAACCATATTGTTGTCTGATAAACTTTCCCAGTATCTGAAAGAGAAACTACTTCCATCCGACCACCTCCAGGTGTCTCTGAACAGACCGATCCACACGTAGGATTCAGGCTGATCACAACCATCACAAACATGCAACTGATCAAGTCCACTGACCAGGTCTGTGTGATTTTCTCTGCAGTAGTTCTGAGCCTCAGGCCACGTTTTCTGCTCTTTAATGCAATAAACTTTATTGTCGCTGGTTCGGTTTTCTGTGAATTAGACAGAAAAAAACTTTCATTTTTTATAAATGCACATCTTTTCAATTTTTTTTTCTCCTTAAAACAAATCTGTATTTAGCTGAAGTTCAAGAGATATTCAAGAAGTGAATGTAAAAAACTTGGCTACTTAGTGAATCACAGCATCACTGTAAAACTCATTATTAAATGTCTTGTGAAGAGATGAGATGTGTTTGACAATCAAAACAACTTCTGTACAGGATTAAATGCAGAATGTAGATTAAGTTATTATGCTCTTACCATTGTAACAGAGGAAATAATGCTTCTTATTACATGATTCATCAATCCAGGCAAGATCCTTATTTATAATTGCACAGTTCTGAGGAAAAGGTTTATCATTTGGTTCTCCACTGTCCCAATTTGTCTTGGATTCATTAAACTTCACCCCTGGCAGAGACCAGTGCCATGTCCTGGTCTCATTTCCTGGGTAGCTGGTCAGACCGATCCAGGCTTCAGCTTGACTGTGTGTAGAGTTAATGAGTCTTTTCATGTCTGTCATGTTAGACACTGTGGCCAGGTCTGTGTAGTTTTTTCTGCAGTACATCCGAGCTTCATCCCAAGTTTTATTCTCTTTAATAAAGTAGTAATCATGGAGCTGGCAAGTGGTGAAGGAACACTGACCTAAAATACATAAAATGCTGCAGTGAGCGAGCCGATACCAAACTAATATTGTCACTGTTTACAGTAGATTCATTTAACTTTTTCTGTGAGTGATGGGCAAAAGCTGATTCTCATCGCACTGTTTTTGCAGACAGCGGGAAAAAAACCTGTAGGATTGTTTGATATACAGATTAATGAGTGTAAATTTGATCCGACGATCTACTTACCCATCAGAACAAGCAGAGACAGACTCCACTCCATCATGTCTCTGCTTTGAACCAAACTCTCAAACACTGTTAATAAAATGATGATAAGGTTTGAAAAAATATACACACACTATATGAAATCAGCCCAAACATATTAAATATAATAATAATATTAAAAACAGTAAAGATTTTACCTACATGCTGTGATGTGCTGATGCGGTCTGCACGTTATAAAATAAGGCTTTGTCGATAAGTATCTGCTTTTCTTTAGCTTTTCAAATGTCAGTATTTGCATATTAAAATACCGAGGTTTCAGAATTCTGTTCATAACAGAAAAGTATTGTAGCATCCATTTCTGTGTTATCGAACCTAAACCTGGGACAACAGGAGTTTGGAATCCAACCTCCACGTGGAAAGCAAGGGGAGGTAGACTGACCCGGCAATAAACTTTCTTTATAGAACAATCCAGCTCTATCCTCCCCAGGACCAGATAACACCAAAAAGAACTGAGTAAAACAAACAAACCACATCTGGCTTAAAGCCCCGAATTGACACTCATGCCATTAGCATAAATTTTGCCATGAGTCTTTTCATCTACCAGACCCAAGACTGTCTCTAACTCACTTGCAAATGACGTTCTTATCGAGATGGTACCATCTCTCTGGGAAGGAATTTGCAAAACAACCATAAAACTTGTGGTGTGAAACCACTTAGACAGAAAGACTTGGTTTGAACTCAAACCCCAAAACAGGGACAAATCATCTATCAAGCTTCATAAAACTCACACCAATGTGTTCAGAAGCAAATTTGGAACAATCTGACATGATACAGTCCTTTCTACGACGAGAAATGACGGAGTTATAAAATAAACATTTTAATTCAGAATGACGTGAAAGAGTAACACGGCACAACATCGCCACCCTTGGGTGAAAATTATAAATGCATCCCGAAGATATTCGTCTATAGAAAGAAACAAAACTGCATTAATTTGTTGTCTGAAAGTTAAAACGCAATGTCATGTTCTTCTGTTAATTATGTATATTACACATACATGTTACATGTTCATGCACACCTTAGTTATGTAAATGTAAGCATTATCCTGTTATATTAATCCGCTGCGATGTCCAGATAATGCGTGAATGAATTTCTAATTGTTGTTGTGTGTTCTGAATGTGTATTAATAGGTATTAGACAAAGCTAACTTTCCATGTAATAATCATTGGATTCCGTCTATTTGTCTAAATCAGGACTCTCACATGTATGTTGAAATGCGACATTGAATATTACACGCAGTAATCATGTTTAAACATTTTAACCTCCACAGTATAAAAATATGTAAGAAGTTGCTTTGTTTTTAAGTATGAGATTTTGGGCTTGATGAAAAGAGAAATCTATATTTGACTTCGTGTGATTCAACCGCACAAAGATTTCATTTGATCTAGAGGAGGGACTCGCTCTCCCCTCCGCGGTAAATTTAAATTTAGCAGCAACGCCTCATAGTCTGGGCGACGCCCCAACAATATAAAATAAAGTTAAAGTTCCAAGAAGTTCGAGGAGAGGAGTTCCACTTCGAGCTCCATCCTCAAGAAGAAATGTGCCTCAGTTAAGAAGCTTAGCTGAAGTTGTTCAAATTAGTTTTTCAAATTCAATTCTCGTTGTAACTTTTCGAACTATTTTTAAAGCGCGCACGTCTTTGCTGCCTATTTTTGTATTAGTTATTGTGTCGATTGGAACTCCAAACCAAACTTCCATTTTTGTAACTAGAAAATCCGTCAAAGTTAGTCCAGACCGAGCCCGAGATTTTTATTGAATAGCCATATTTTTATCAACCAGTTTTGTTGAATTATTTCAATTCAACATTTCGGCTCCATTCGGACCGGACAACCAGCGCCTCTGCAAGTTCAGCTCAGCCACCCGAACCAGACCACGTTACTGGAGCCTGCCATCTGACCAGGTGAACGCTCCTGTGGGCGGAGAAATCTTTGCAGCCCCAGCGGATCCTCGCTCTGATAGCTCGCCTGTTAACAGACCGAGACGGTCCGTCCTGCTCTACAAAAGAACCGGTACCGATTGACGGCTAACCTGGCAGAACAACCTCCAGCGGCTCCCAGGACAAGTACCAATATCTCTCTCTATTCTATGAAAATGGCTGGTGTCCGTAAAGCCAATAAACCATTGGAGCCTTTATGAAGTTTCTTTGTAGAGTTTCTAAAATATAATTTCCGTTACTTAGAGGTAAATAGTGACTCGAATCCTTTCCTCTAGCCCAAATTCATCACGCATACCTGCATAATTTATCTGTTTACTTAGAATTGGTTGTTTCATGTTTTGTTGTCTATTCGTTGATTCCATTTATTCCATATATCCATATACGTACCCATACTTCAATATTCTCAGTAGTTGTAGGTTAATAAATAATTAAAGGAACTGGTTCTGTGTTTGTCTTTCTTCAGTTAAGCAGACAGAAGTCACTGAAACGAAAAGAACTCATAAACAAGAGACTGATCTTTGGGTTAAATTGTTGTTACTTCATTCTATTGTTACTTTGGACCATCAACGGTTCATATAATATAATTATAGCGTGGTTCCGCTCATAATTGAACCTGGTGCCCTAAATTCGAGGAAATTAATATTTTATATTAATATTAAATCACCCAAAATATACGAGTTCTGCTACAGCAACCTAAAAGCTGACTGTATATATAATCAATAATAATCAGAAAACAGTCTAGAAACAACTGCTCATTGTGATCTGGTTTGTGGATCTGAAATATAGAAACAGAAAAAACTGTTACATGGTTTCATCTGTAGTTATGTTTGTGTAGCCTCTTTCCGTCATGTGATTTCTGTTCTCCACAGAAGTTTAGCCAACATCATAAAAATGTTTAAAAAAATAATGCACTACCAAACACAAAATGACTAAATTAATATGAAGTCTCTTGTGAGTTTATTAGAAACAGATGAAATTATACTTCTCATTATCAGGTTTCGTGACCCACTGATTGTTTCCTCCTGTCTCCATGGCTACAGACATGTCACATTCATCCGTCTTATTTGGGCCCCAGTTCGTGTAGCTGATCTTCTCATCACTGACCCAGAACCAGAAATCCAGAGTGCAGCTGTAGCGCAGTCCCAGCCAGACGTAGGGGCTGCTGGCATTCTTGGCTCTGTCTTGGATCCATCTCTGCTCGTCAAGGCTGGTGATGGAGACCAGGTCATGGTATTTCTCTCTGCAGTAATTCAAGGCCTCCACCCAGGTCTTATTCTCATTGATCAGGATAAACTTATCTGTTGGGGACAAACACATGACGTGCCATTAAATTTAAGACAGTGTGGGCTGTCCTCTAAATTTCAGAATCAGAATCAGAATCAACTTTATTCGCCAAGTTTGCAAGGACAAGCCAAGACAAGCAAGGAATTGAATTCGGTCTATCTCTGTCTCTTAGTACTCTCCATTAATTAACAATTATTTACATAGTTACAAAAATATAAACATATAGACATTAAAAACATAATAATAATAATAATAATAATAATAATAATAATAATAATAATAATAATAATAATAATAATAATAATAATAATAATAATAATAATAATAATAATAATAATAATAATAATAATAATAATAAACACAAAACTTATTGCACAATGTGTCACATTTGAGGGTTATTGCACTGAGAGTTCAGCTCGGACAAAGCCTGGGGGAAGAAACTGACTCTGTGTCTGGTGGTTCTGGTGGACATAGCTCTGTAGCGCCTGCCAGAGGGGAGAGGCTTAAACAATTTCTGTGCGGGGTGTGTGGGGTCAGCAGTGATTCTTGCTGCCCGTTTTCTGATTCTGGACTAGTACAGGCTTTGGATGGAAGGAAGCTCAGTCCCAATTATCTTATTATATATATATTAATTTGAACTTACTGATATTAAAACATTTGCACTAATTTCAATGCAGATTCTAATCAAACCTAAATATTTTGTGTAACTACTTTTAAATTCAAAATGAATGAAATAATTTAAGTGAACTGAATCCATTTCCTTTAGACTTGTTATAATGAATAATATTATGAATTAACACAAACTACAATAACAGACAGCGTTGTTTCAAAGTGTTTTTGTCAAATCAATGTATTTCACAAATAAAATCAACTCACACAAATGCAGAATAAAATAATTATATCAAATAAATTCAAATTGTCTCCAGTTCTACTCCATTCTTATACAACCATACACAGAACCATTGTTAGTCTAGTGGATACTCACTGTTGTAGCAGAAGAAAGATTTACTTGAACTACAGTAATCGATCTTCCAGCTGTGTTCTTTATTCAACATGGTAAAGGCACATCCCTTGCTGCTTGGCTGATTGTTAAACTTTTCGTTCCACAGTCTGAAAGAGAACCTGCTTCCATCTGACCACTTCCATGTGTCTCTGAAAAGGCCAATTATGCTCCATGTTCCATTCGACATCAGTTTAACTAGTTCTGGGTCCTGTAACTGATCAAGTCCACTGACCAGGTCTGTGTGATATTCTCTGCAGTAGCTCTGAGCCTTGAGCCACGTTTTCTTCTCTTCAATCAAATAGAATGTCTTGCTGCTGGTGTGACTTTCTGCAAATTAAACAGAAAAAAACTGTTCATTATTTATAAATGCACATCTCTGCAATTTTTTCTCCTTAAAACAAATCTGAATTTAGCTGAAGTTCAAGAGATATTCAAGAAGTGAGTGTAAAAAAACTTGGCTACGTAGTGAATCACAGCATCACTGTAAAACTCATTATTAAATGTCTTGTGAAGAGATGAGATATGTTTGACAATCAAAACAACTTTTATACAGGATTAAATGCAGAATGTAGATTAAGTTATTATGCTCTTACCATTGTAACAGAGGAAAGTATTTTTATCATTACATGATTCATCAATCCAGGAGCGATCATCTTTTTGGAAAGCTGCACAGTTCTGAGGAAAAGGGTTATCATTTGGTTCTCCACTGCTCCAATTTGTCTTGGATTCATCAAACTCCACCCCTGGCAGAGACCAGTGCCATGTCCTGTTCACACCTGTTTGGTTGTACAAACCGATCCAGGCTTCAGCTTCACTGTGTGTAGAGTTAATGAGTCTCTTCATGTCTGTCATGTTAGACACTGTGGCCAGGTCTGTGTATTTCTCTCTGCAGTACATCTGAGCTGCATCCCAAGTTTTATTCTCTTTAATAAAGTAGTAATCATAGAGCTGGCAAGTGATGAAGGAACACTGACCTAAAATACATAAAATCCTGCAGTGAGCCAGCCGATACCAAACTAAAATCGTCACTGTTTACAGTAGATTCATTTAACTTTTTCTGTGAGTGATGGGCAAAGCTGATTCTCATCGCACTGTTTTTGCAGACAGTGGGAAAAAAACCTGTAGGATTGTTTGATGTACAGATTAATGAGTAAAAAGTTTCAGCTTTCGTACATTTGATCCGACTATCTACTTACCCGTCAGAACAAGTAGAGACAGACTCCACTCCATCATGTCTCTGCTTTGAATCAAACTCTCAAACACTGTTAATAAAATGTTGATAAGGTTTGAAAAATATACACACTCAGATTTTTGTCCAGGGCATTCAAATTTATGAAAATCAGCCCAAACATATTAAATATAATAATAATATTAAAAACAATAAAGATTTTACCTACATGCTGTGATGTGCTGATGCGGTCTGCATGTTATAAAATAAGGCTTTGTCGATAAGTATCTGCTCTTCTTTAGCTTCCCAAATGTCAGTATTTGCATATTAAAATAGTGAGGTTTCAGAATCCTGTTCATAACAGAAAAGTATTCACATGAAGAAGAATGTATCATCTATGAGGTCATTCAGTGCAGTGGAACATAAGGTCCAAGCAGTTTGTGTCAGCTTGGATTTGAGACCCAATACGTGACAACACAGACATTGACGGAAGCTTTACTCTGGACTTGATGCTAAAATTTTGTGTTTTACACTGACAGCGATTGTTTGTCAGCATTTAAATATTAAAATACCAAACTTTGAGTGATACTGCCACTAACAGCATGACCATATGGGTGATAAAAAATAAAAAATACTTGTACCAGAGTGGTGCCTCTGACTTACTTACATGGAAATAAGCCTAATCCATAAGCCTAACTCAGCTATTGTTAAATATTAGTTCATTAGGGGCCGTCAATGGTCAAGTAATCAGTGAATTGTGGTTTAACAAAAGATAAATAAAGACCCAGCCATTTTTAATCATTTATTAATCTATAACTACAGAATACATGGATATATGTGTGTGTGTATATAAGGATAAATGAATAAATGAATGGACAATATAACATGAAACAACCAACTCTAAGTGAACAACAGATGAATGAGCATCAATAAGTAACACGATAGTTACAAATAGTGATTTGGGCGTGAAGAAAGGAATCAGTTACAATTCAGCTATAAGTCACTGAAATATTCTTTAATTTAGAGCAGATCTTTTGCACTAGCAGCTGTTTGGGACACCAGACTCTCACAGAAATAAGAGAAACCTTTCCACGGCTCACAGGAGGGTGCGTTGGTCAGACGGGCAGGCCTGGCTACGGTGGTGCCGTTTAGATCCGGGCTGGTGTTAAAGGTCGAACGGAGCCAATGATGTTGGATGCAGGTTAACGAGAGAATTGACAGTTAAATTAACCTAAAACAAAGAAGTACTTCATAGTGACGTCGGCTAAGCTTTCCTAACCGAGGAAGTTTCTTCTTCAGTTAGGAATCTGAACTCAACTTTAAGTGAGATCTCAGCTTTATTAAATATCATGGGCGTCGGCCAAGAAGGGAGAAGGTGGAATTAACCTGGAGAGAGTTGAATTTGCTGCGAGTGGACTAGTCCTTCCTCCTAGATCAGAATCATCCTTTGTTTAATTCAATCCTACACGACGACTGGACACTTTCATCAGGCCCAAATTCCATCAAATAATAACCAAAGTAGCATATTTAAACTCTTCAACTATCAAAATTAGTATGGAGAATAAAATGCTTACACTTATGTGACAGAATATGTATATATTTGTAGTATTTCATATTAACATGCAGCTGTGGGTTTTGAAACGGAAGAATATCAAAGTGCAGACAAATCAAATGGGCTTTACAGTGTGGCCCCGCAGCATTTTAGGAGGGGCACGTATGGGAGGTGTAAGCCTCCTGTGCATGGGGAAGAGCGATGTAGCAGGTACAGGCCTTGGTTTTATTATAGAGACATGATTTTTTTTTTAAGTACTAAAATAAAGTCCGCCCGGCCTCGCATGGCTGGTCAACAAAAACGACCTGGGAGCTTGTCTTGTAAGGGCGGACTAACTTCTTTTTTGCTTTCTTTTTTTTAGTTTTTTGTCTTAAGTCACTTTCCTGTCATAACCCGTTGCAGGAATCAGTAGATTCAGTTCTCCACCCGTGACTAACATAACTTTTTTTTGGTTGTGTTCACGAGTGGAATGGAATGCTGTGTTCTTATGTGCGTTTGTCATCAGACAGGAGGGTTATTGAGTGTATGATTTGTACCTTATGTAATACAAATAAATATTTTGAGTTCTGTCTTTGGTCTTGGACGCTACATTAACATGCAGATGTGGGTTTTGAAACAGAAGAATATCAAAGTGCAGACAAATCAAATGGGCTTTGTCTAATCTCTGGTAACATGAAGCATGTGTAGTCAGTGCCACCCGTTGTTCTCCCTGCTGTCTGCCCATTGGTTGGGAGGAGAGCAGGTAAAGGAGTCAGGTGTGTTAGTGTGGAGGATGTACTTTGGATGGGAGGCTGGAGGGAATGTTGGCCTTGTGCCAAGTGGGACTTCAGTGTTTGAGGAATTTCACAGTGAAGATGTTTTGATTAGGTTAATATATTTTTAATTGTTTTCTTTGATACTACAGTGTGGCCCCGCAGCATTTTAGGGGGGGCACGTATGGGAGGTGTAAGCCTCCTGTGCATGAGGAAGAGCGATGTAGCAGGTACAGGCTTTGTTTTATTATAGAGATATGATTTTTACTAAGATAAAGTCCGCCCGGCCTCGCATGGCTGGTCGACAAAAACGACCTGGGAGCTTGTCTTGTAAGGGCGGACAAACTTTTTTTTTTGCTTTCTAATTTTTGTTTTGTGTCTTAAGTCACTTTCCTGTCATAACCCGTTGCAGGAATCAGTAGATTCAATTCTCCACCCGTGACTAACGTAACTTTTTTTTTGGTTGTGTTCACGAGTGGAGTGGAGGGCTGTGTTCTTATGTGCGTATTTGTCATTAGACAGGAGGGTTATTGAGTGTATGATTTGTACCTTATGTAATACAAATAAATATTGTGAGTTTTGTCATATTCATTTATTTAGCGTGTGGTCTTGGACGCTACATTTGGCATAGTTGGCAGGATTTATAAGGGCAGTGGCAATTTATATTTATTCAGTATGTTTGTGAGAGGACAGCACAGGGCAGCGGTTGAGGACCAGGTGGGACAGAACATTATGGAGGACTGAGAGGCAAGCGATGGTTCAACGGATACATGAGCTGGAGAAAGAACTAAAGGGCTTAAGAGCTACATGCACAGACGTGGAACGACCCTCGACTTCGGACGCTGCGGCAAGTGCATCAGAGGGGACAGTTACAAAGAATTCTGTCGTGTGTGTGCAGTCGGAGAGAAAGTTGCAGAGTTTCTCGGGGAGGCTGGATGACATGGATTCTTTGACGATGGATGAGTGGATCGACCAGATGAGGGCTTTTGTGAATGTAAGAGGCAGAACAGAAAAGGAACGAGCACAAATTGTTTTTGATCATTTATCCCAGTGCGTGCTGCAGCCTTTTTGTCGACCTGAAACCAGATGTAGTTTGTTTTGATTCACATTCCCCTATATTTGAATCAAAGGTTTCTGTCGTCTTGTCCGGGGGTGTAACACTGAGTTGTGTTGCTTTGGAATGTAGGATTGTGTCCACACTACATCCCTTTTATTAGCAATATGGAAGCTACATATTATAGTACTGAAATTGATAAATGTACTAGTCCAGTAAAATTTTGGAGTTATCACTTTTGTTGTTTTAACTTCACCATTAAAATATTTCCGTTACTCTAGCTGAGAAACTTTGCATCTACTGGAGGAGTTTTTCATCATGAGGAGTTCGGATGATTTCATCATACTTCGCAGTATGAATAATAAAGTGATGTCATATGGAGGCATTTTTCAGTTATAAATATTATAAATAAATATTCATCTGCATGTACTAATCAAAGTAGACCCCAAAGAAATATGTTTAATATCTGTAAAGGTGTCTTTTAAGGTTCTGCTGTAACACAATGAGGATAATTAAAACAATTAAAATAATAAAGTTTTCTTAGTGTGATGAAATATACACTGACTGTATTTGTCCTGGTAAAATTTCTAGACCAGTTAAACCACTAACATCATTATCAAAAAAACTCTGTTGTCAAGCAATCTCAGGATTATTATACAGAAAACTCATAACATAACATACAACATCATATTGGTCCTTTTTGACTGCACTAAACATGACAAACCCCACAGTGATTTACAAAATAAAATAAAAATAACATTGATAAAGTGAATTTACAACTCGCTCCAAATCACCAGTTATAATTTGTATGTCGGTAAATAACAATATAAAATTCATGTTAATTTAAATACAATGGTAATATTATATGTATACAGTGGCACAGCTTTAAATTAAAAAGTTGCATCTTAAACCGATTGTTTTATTTATACAGACATTGTATGAAGAAAAGATCATAATTTAATATCAAATAAATATGAATAAAATCTGCCAAATGAATAACTCTAACGTTATATTGCTGTACAAACATGGATTTGGAGCCAGTGCGACATTCTTTGATGTACGGGCGCCCTCTAGAGTCAACACATCATGTTGACTTCTGTCTTCCCTCTATACTTTGTTCAGGCCTTTTCCTTTTCTTTTGAAATCATCAACACTGATCTACTTTAGAGACACTTTTTAGAATCCCAATATGACAAACCATCATAAACATGTGTAATTCTCCTGTATTACATTTGTCATTGAAAAAAAATGTGATTTTATCACAAATTAAAAGAAGCTGATTCAAAACTCTTGTTTTCAGGTGGTTATACACTAATAAATACATAATCATTTCTGTTAACAGAACAGCAGTATCTCACACACTGAATGTAAAGTTGTTTTTTTATTTTTTTAGGGAAGGGAATAGTTTGGGTTAAAAAAAGTCCTTGGTTAAGAGAAAACCTGGAGGACCGTTTTGGGATTGACCAGTTTATTAATTTCGTTATTATATTAAATGGTTACAAGCAGAGGCCTTGATACATTCATTCTGTCTAAAACACAGCAGGGTTATATTCCCGTCACCAAATCTCAGCCAAAACATAGAAAAGAAGTAAAAACGATTACATTTTAAATGAAAACAAAGTCAAACCAGTGTATTATAGTAAGAACAATTAAAAATAAGAAAAAATAAAACATTTACCCTCCAAAGATTCATGTGGAACTTTCATCTATGTGTAAGTTCTCTCTAATATCCCCTGGTGCCCCGTCATCTCTTCACCGGAGGACAGAACTATTTCACGTATGTGGAACTGTACAACTCACTTTGTGTAGTGTGTCATCAGTGTGGATGATTAAACCCAGTAAGACCCTCTATAAACCTAAAGGGAAACTCCACCAAGATAAGAACAAGAACGTACCACACAGAATAAAAATAATGTAAAACCTGGCTAACACGTAGAGAGTCAAAGCCAACCCACAATGTAGTGTTGAGTAAATATTGTTAAAGGAAGCAAAGAACAGGCGCTTTCATGTTTTGGACTCTTCCCATATGAACTTATTTTCTAAAGTCCAGGCAATTAGCATCAGTGACATCGCGTGGCTTCTAAAAATGAGAGCACCCTTAACTCACGGACTTTATTAGTTTAGGTTCATATTTGTTGTATATAAGTACTTGGATTTCTTTTACTGCATTATGAATACAGACATGTTGGTTCAAACAGCAACTAATACTGGGAGCAGAGGGACGGAAGAGGTTCGGAATCTTATTGTGTAAGATTTAACTTTTGTTGCATCTTTGCAAGGTCGAAATGCTGGAAACGGAGGGTAATCCCTCCTAAAACCAAACTATCCAGAAGTTGTGTACGGGATATTTACACAATGTTACAATCTGTTTTATGCATCTTGTACTTTCACTCTCATACTTTGACGTGATTAAAGCAGCAAAGACTTGCACCTGAGCTGAACCTTTTGAGCAACATGGAGTTTGGAACAAGAAAGTAATTTTGCAGTTTGTCCGGTCGTTTTGTCCTGAAGCAGCTGCTGATGGTTTAAAAGTGACAAATCAAGGAAAGATTTAGGCTCAGAGAAAATACAGTTTACACCACTGTCTTTATCAGGTCCAGATTTAACTTTGAAAACGTTGGAAAAACATTTTCAGTTTCAGCAAGAACTGTGTCCAGAATGTCAGAGGTAAAAAAAGCAAAAGCATTTCGGCCTAATTCATGTGTAAAGGATGTAAGTAACAAGCAACTCATAAAGCTGTAGCCTGTATTCGATCAATTTCATACAAGCATGAGCTTGGTTTAACAGGACTAAATTACTCATGTTGCCTGACCTACAGTAATGTAAGCGATCTGTGGGCAACACACACACACACACACACATCTGTGAAGAGGCCACAGAGGTGCAGACTGCATAAACATGCACTTTAGTTAAATTCACGCGAATCCTTTGTTTAAACATGTTTATTTGCGTTTTAGAAAGTAACCAACGTGAAACGTCCACAAAATGACATTGTATTTCTATGATTTACAGGTTTCATCTCTCTAAGGCTCTAATCCAATGCTCTCTCTCCTCGTCGCTCTCAAAAACACCAAGAAGGAGACACATTTTCCATTAAGTCAACAAGCACAGTCATAACATTATAATTATACATAAAACAAAATGCAACCTAAAAGCTGACTGTATATACAATCAATAATAATCAGAAAACAGTCTAAAAACAACTGCTCATTGTGATCTGGTTTGTGGATCTGAAATATAGAAACAGCAAAAACTGTTACACGGTTTCATCTGTAGTTATGTTTGTGTAGCCTCTTTCCATCATGTGATTTCTGTTCTCCACAGAAGTTTAGCCAACATCATAAAAATGTTAAAAAAAATAATGCACTACCAAACACAAAATGACTAAATTAATATGAAGTTTATTGTGTGTTTACTAGAAACAGATGAAATTATACTCCTCATTATCAGGTTTTATGAACCACTCATTCTTTCCTCCTGTCTCCATGGCTGCAGACATGTCACATTCATCCGTCTTATTTGGGCCCCAGTTTGTGTAGCTGATCTTCTCATCATTGACCCAGAACCAGAAATCCAGAGTGCAGCTGTAGCGCAGTCCCAGCCAGACGTAGGGGCTGCTGGCATTCTTGGCTCTGTCTTGGATCCATCTCTGCTCGTCAAGGCTGGTGATGGAGACCAGGTCATGGTATTTCTCTCTGCAGTAATTCAAGGCCTCCACCCAGGTCTTATTCTTATTGATCAGTCTAAAAGTATCTGTTGGGGACAAACACATGACGGGTATTTAAATTTAAGACAGCGTGGGCTGTCCTCTAAATTTGAACTTACTGATAAAACATTTTCACTAATTTTAATGCAGGTTCTAAACAAACATAAACATTTTGTGTTACTACTTTTAAATTCAAAATTAATTAAATAATTTAAGTGAAATTAATCCATTTTCTTTAGACTTGTTATAATGAATAATATTATGAATTAACACAAACTACAATAACAGACAGTGTTGTTATAAAGTGTTTTTGTCAAATCAGTCTATTCACAAATAAAATACACTAACACAAATGCAGAATAAAATAAATACATCAAATAAATTCAAATTGTCTCCAGTTCTACTCCATTCTTATACAACCATACACAGAACCATTGTTAGTCTAGTGGATACTCACTGTTGTAGCAGAAGAAAGATTTTCTTGAATTACAGTCGTCAATCCCCCATCTGTGTACTGTTTTCAACATGGTAAAGGCACATCCCTTGTTCCTTGGCTGATTGTTAAAGTTTTCGTTCCACAGTCTGAAAGAGAAACTGCTTCCATCTGACCACTTCCATGTGTCTCTGAAAAGGCCAATTATGCTCCATTTTTCATCCTGCACCAGTGCAATTAGTTCTGGGTCCTGTAACTGATCAAGTCCACTGACCAGGTCTGTGTGATATTCTCTGCAGTAGCTCTGAGCCTCGAGCCACGTTTTCTTCTCTTCAATCAAATAAAATTTCTTGTTGCTGGTCTGACTTTCTGCAAATTAGACAGAAAAAAAACTGTTCATTATTTATAAATGCACATCTCTGCAATTTTTTCTCCTTAAAACAAATCTGAATTTAGCTGAAGTTCAAGAGATATTCAAGAAGTGAGTGTAAAAACTTTGCTTCTTAGTGTATCACAGCATCACTGTAAAACTCATTATTAAATGCCTTGTGAAGAGATGAGATATGTTTGACAATCAAAACAACTTTTGTACCAGATTAAATGCAGAATGTAGATTAAGTTATTATGCTCTTACCATTGTAGCAGAGGAAAGTATTTTCATCATTACATGATTCATCAACCCAGGAACGATCCCTTTTTTGGAAAACTGCACAGTTCTGAGGAAAAGGTTTATCATTTGGTTCTCCACTGCTCCAATTTGTCTTGGATTCATCAAACTCCACCCCTGGCAGAGACCAGTGCCATGTCCTGTTCACACCTGTTTGGTTGTACAAACCGATCCAGGCTTCATCTTGACTGTGTGTAGAGTTAATGAGTCTCTTCATGTCTGTCATGTTAGACACTGTGGCCAGGTCTGTGTAGTTTTTTCTGCAGTAAGTCTGAGCTTCACTCCACGTCTTTTTCTCTTCAATAAAGTAGTAATCATGGAGTTGGCAGGTGAAGAAGGAACACTGACCTAAAAACAGACGAAATACTGAACTGATGAAGCTGATTTCAAACTAAAACCATGAATCACACTCACTATTTTAATAAAGCAGTCACAAAATTTATAATAATAATAGGACAAAAATATTTTCATTTATAATTATTATTTAAACAGTTTTTCTTCAACAGATGGAACATTTATAGGAAAATTTATTGAGCCTGTAGCACAGTTTGAGTTTTAGAATCCACTTCAAGAAATAGAAATCTGCAGAAAGTCTTTTTTTATCTTTAGACAGATTTTTCAGTAACTGAAATGATTCGTCATCCACTTACCCATCAGACTGAGCAGGATCAAACTGCACTGCATCTTTTTTTTCATTGGGTTTCTTAAACTAAAACATAACAACAAAAGGAAAAAGTGAAACGTGGTTTGATTAGAAAGATTCCTTCAACAAATTCAGAAAACGTATATTTACTGCTGGCAAACTAAAAAAAGTGGTTTCAAATTTGGCTCCATACTAACAGATTTATTGTCTGGAAAAGAAAGACTTAAATTCACAACATTAAAGAAACATTAAACAGAAATGTGACTTACACTGTGTCTCCTTGATGTTCTGTGGGTAACAAAATGCTAAATGCCCAACAAATAACTGAGATGTACCTGCCCCCTTTTATAGCTTTCTGAACGTCAGCATTTGTATGTTTAGATATGGTAATATTTATATTATATCATGGTAGCACATCATTTCCTTCTTTTCTCATAAGAACATGTCGGCTGAAAACCTGGATCCTCCTCACATGAACCATCATATCAAGTATTATCTTGGCAGGCAGTGTTCTCAATAATAAGTCATAGAGCTGCTTCCTGTTTGTTCTATTTATGAATTGACAAACTTTTTATTGAGTATTCGCAAATGCCTATACACACACACACACACACACACACACCAATGGCAGTGGCTGCCATACCTGATCCACATGGAGTAACTTGGGGTTTAGTGTCTTGCCCAGTGACACTCTAGCCAGGAGGGACAAGGGTTTGAACCACTGACACTGTGGACAACTGCCTGACCAACTGAGCTACAGCCACCCAAGTATTAGAAGCAAATGTAATATTATTTGTAATCACCAATAATAATCAAGTTCCCCAGTCCATCTTAGGGCAAACACAGACAACCATTCAGACAGTTTAGAGTCACCAATTAACATAACATGCATGTCTTTGTTGGACAGCTGAAGGAGAAAATCCACACAAGCATGAGGAGAACATGCAAACTCCACACAGAGAAGCTGCAGTCAGTCAGGGAAACAAACCTCCAACATTCTAGCTGCGGGGTGGCAGCACTATGCTCACATGCAGACCATTAGGTACCTGCTGACGTCAGTGACTGACACTCTGAGCTTCCAGTGTTTAGTTCACTAAAGCAATGACGTAGAAAGTCAAGCGAGAAATGGAGGTCGACAGGGTGGTGGATGATACAAGACACATGACTTTTCCACTGGAGACCGTTTTTGACGCTGTAGTGCGAGATGTTGTGCGCTTTATTGATGATTGTAACCCAACATGGCACACGCTTTTACAGAAAGGGCCAAAACTGCCTGTAAAGGATCTTTTCTTTGTTGTCGCTTGCACATTGGATGATAAGAATATTTTCTACAATATCCACGATAACTAGCAATAAACTCAATTTACATTTTACAGTGGAAGCAAAGTGGAAATAAAAAAACTGTCCAACAATCACAAACATACAGTTTTGCTTGAAAATGTTACACCAGTTATTGGCAAGATAAATTCAAAACATGTTTCCAGCATAAAATGTCATTTTACAATAAGAATATATTTTATATAAAATACATTTTAAATGAAAATCTTATAAATCACTGATAAAAGCAGGTGAAATGTTTCCCATGGTGATCGTAATATAAAAGGTGTTGTGCTTGCACAGGAGTCAGGTCCAAAATAAAGCTAAAAAAAAGACAATGTGCAAAGACAATTTAAATGAAAATCTCATTTTCAATACGGTGTCAGCATAACGTGTTGAACAAAACTCGGCTTTGCCTGGCAGCAAGTCAGTATCGTGACTGGGTTTAAAAAAAGAACACTGATGTTTCGAGGTTTTGGTTCACGCTTGTTTTGAGTCAAATGAGTTTATCCAGTTTCTTTGGATTTGAAATGAAAACATGAAAACACAGACACAGACAAAGGCTTTTTCTGGCCTTGATTTCTTCTTTAAAAATACTTATTGTTATGTTTGTGTGGAGAGTTACTCCAAACCAAGAGAGCTTTGGATTCAGAGGTGGCAGTGCAGGACATGTGCTTATCTGGCCTGTACTGATGGAGGAGCCAGTTACACTGGACACAACTGTCCGAGTCTGATGGGGACGAATTGTCTCCTGTGTCCTCTCCTTGACAAACACACATAAATTACATCCCACGCAGACAAGACAGGCAGACACGCACAAACACACACAAATAATGACTTGTCTGGCCTATACACAGATCAGCAGGCTTTGACAGAACGTATCATACAATTCTTGTTCAATAACATGTAAAATACATTTTGTTAACCTTTGTGGCCAAATAATAATTATACAGGTGATTTTTCCAACGAGAATTATTTTTGTATATTGACTTATTAAGAATGATCCTAAGACTTATTAAGAATGATGACAACACAGACACAGATTAGTAAACCTTTACATGCTCCACTGACTCACAGATCTCCTGTCAGCATTTGAATATTACAATGCAGAATTTTGAATGATAGACATCTGTCACTGGCAGAAAGATCCACCAATACCAGGACGTGCATATCAGTGATAAAACACTGAATTTACATAACACTGTAAAAATAGAAACACTGTCCAACAATGACAAACACAAAAGTTCATTCTAACATGTTAAAATATCATTTGTGGATAAAATAATATGTAAAGCAAAAACTGGTACAAAAGTCCAGATTTAACTGGCTGTGACTGTGTGATTGTGTGTGTGTGTGCGTGATTATCTCAGCCTCTGAATAAACTCAGAAATCATCATAAATTCCAGCTCTGTCAACCAATCCTCTTTTTTTATTTTCATCTTTATCAAACCTAGGATATATTTGCATTTTTGTTCAACTTTAAAAAATTAATAAATGAGGTGATTGTAGCTGCTTGTGGTTGATGTGTGTTGAATACAGGACTTTACACGTGGGTCACTGATTATGCTGAACATTTATTTTGTTATATTTTTATTTATTATTTTACGTTATTTGAAATCTGCACTGAAGTAACAAAAACACAGTTAAAATACATACAATATCAAATGTAGATAACGTTTTTATAACTTTCAGCAGCTGTCACTCTTATTGTGCTGCTGAAGACAACACAGATATTCACCAGGTCGCTGCTGTCCTATAGCTGCCGTGATGTTGACATTTGAATATTGGAAATACAGAGGTATATGATGTTTATCATTGTCAAGAAAAGGGTGGGAATAGGACTGACATAATGGCAAACAGAAATAGACCTGGAGCACTGAGAGCAGATCAAGGCGTGAAACTATAAAGTTCCAGTGCTGCATCTACTTCATATACAGTGTCAGTGTTCACTAGACATATCTTTCTTATTGATTATTTATTCATCGTTACTTTTGATGGACTTTGATGACAAACCTCCACAGAAAATAAATGATAAATGTTCCTTTTCATGCTTCACAAATATTGAGCACTGGGTGAAGAGTCTGAAAGGATAATTCGGTTTGATGACTTGAAAGATGTGATATTGTTTTTCATGTTGTGTCCTCAGTACTGTGATTGTTTCTGAAGCAAAACGTGAATTGTTCATTTGTTACAGGGTTATGGACATGATTGTTATCCCAGGTGGTGGGAACAATGTTTGAATTTTTTGCTTTGTGTCTTGAGGTTAATGTTCAGGTTTTATTTGTTTCATTGGGCAACATGTGATTATCTAATGATATTTTTCCGATCTGCCACCAGTTTTACCATGATGGCATCATTTGCATGTTCCAATCAAACTGTTTCTAGTTACTGCAGTAATATAAATCTATTTTGTTATTGAACATTATAGTTAATGTTTATAGAAAGAAGGATTTATTTAAATAAAACACTGGATTAAGTGGATTTCCTGGGTAGCTGGTCAGACTGATCCAGGCTTCTTTTTACTGTCTGCAGAGTCAATGAGTCTCTTCATGTCTGTCATGTCAGACACTGTGGCCAGGTCTGTGTGTTTCTCTCTGCTGTAAATCTCAGCTTCATTCAAGTTTTATCCTCTATTAATCATGGAGTTGGCAGGTGAAGAAGGAACACTGAGCTAAAAACAGACAAAATACTGAACTGATGGAGCTGATTTCAATTACTAAAACCATGAATCAGACTCACTATGTAAACAAAGCAGCTAAAACATGTAACAGTCACAAAAAATATTAAAAACACTAAATTAAATAGTTTCAAATGCCTCTTGTCTCTTTAAATTAAATAAAAATTCAGTTGTAACAACAATATAAATGTTTAGCATGATCAGTGACCCAAGTGTAATGAAGTCCTGTATTCAACACACATCAACCACAAGCAGCTACAATCACATCATTTATTTATTTTTTTAAAGTTGAACAAAAAGGCTGAGATGATCACACACACACACACACACACACACACACACACACACACACACACACACACACACACACACACACAATCACACAGTCACAGCCAGTTAAATCTGGACTTTTGTACAGGTTTTTGCTTTATATATTATTTTATCCAGAAATGATATTTTAACATGTTAGAATGAACCTTTGTGTTTGTCATTGTTGGACAGTGTTTCTATTTTTACGGTGTTATGTAAATTCAGTGTTTTATCACTGATATGCATGTCCTGGTATTGGATCTTTCTGCCAGTGATAGATGTCTATCATTCAAAATTCTGCATTGTAATATTCAAATGCCGACAGGTGATCTGTGAGTCAGTGTAGCATGCAAAGGCTTACTAAGCTGCGTCTGTGTCAATATACACAAAATAAGTCAATATACACAAAATAAGTCAATATACACAAAATAATTCTCGTTGGAAAAATCACCTGTATAATTATTATTTGGCCACATAGGTTAATGTAACTTAGTTAACAGTACAAATCATCACATCTTTTAGCATTAAGGCTTTAAACAGGACGTGTGAGCCGATACGTGCTGCAATGAATGGAGAAGAGGCTCAAGCCGATGTTACTACAATATTGACAAGCTAATAATCGAGTACATGAGTTCTTATTCAAAGATATTGTCGTTTTCCAATCAAATCTATTCATTGAATTTCACCTTGTACACATCTAGACAGATGAGCTCAGATGAGGATGTGTTTGAGACACATTTCATCCAAATTTCACAGATCTCAGGAAAATATTCAGACATTTTCTTCTAAATCTGCCCAATGTTTAGGTGAGACTCGAGATGCTTGTAACACTTTTTGTAATTCACACAGTTTCACAGTCAGAGACTTTTTATAATAGAAAGACAAAATTTGAGATGAAACTCACATCTCTCATCTTCTGACGCACACTGCTTTTAATATTTGTACATGCAACGATATATCTACAATTTACACTTAATTAGACAAAGTGAAATTATTAAGAAAAAATAATATAAGTTAACAAAATGTATTTTACATGTTATTGAACAAGAATTGTATGATATGTTCTGTCAAAGCCTGCTGATCTGTGTATAGGCCAGACAAGTCATTATTTGTGTGTGTTTGTGCGTGTCTGCCTGTCTTGTCTGCGTGGGATGTAATTTATGTGTGTTTGTCAAGGAGAGGACACAGGAACAATTCGTCCCCATCAGACTCGGACAGTTGTGCTCCAGTGTAACTGGCTCCTCCATCAGTACAGGCCAGATAAGCACATGTCCTGCACTGCCACCTCTGAATCCAAAGCTCTCTTGGTTTGGAGTAACTCTCCACACAAACATAACAATAAGTATTTTTAAAGAAGAAATCAAGGCCAGAAAAAGCCTTTGTCTGTGTCTGTGTTTTCATGTCAAACATTTCATTTCTCAAATCCAAAGAAACTGGATAAACTGCTAAGTTTGACCCAAACAAGCCTGAACCCCACCCTAAACCTCGGAAAGACTCGGCATTTTATCAGTGTTCTTTTTTTTTAAACCCAGTCACGATACTGACTTGCTGCCAGGCAAAGCCGAGTTTTCCCGTCTTGTTTGCCATTTATTTTTTTCAACATGTTATGCTGACACCGTATTGAAAATGAGATTTTCATTTAAACTGTCTTTGGACTGTTTTGTTTGGGTTTATTTTGGACCTGACTCCTGTGCAAGCACAAAACCTTTTATATATATAACTAAATCTAACCCAGAGGTAAAGTTTATCCTTGTGTTTGCATTTTTCTAAATTTAAAATTAAGTATTCTTAATGTAAAATGACATTTTATGCTGGAAACATGTTTTGAATTTATCTTGCCAATAACTCGTGTAACATTTTCAAGCAAAACTGTATGTTTGTGATTGTTGGACAGTTCTTTTATTTCCACTTTGCTTCCACTGTAAAATGTAAATTGAGTTTTTTGCTAGTTATCGTGGATATTGTAGAATATATTCTTATCATCCAATGTGCAAGCGACAACAAAGAAAAGATCCTGTACAAGCAGTTTTGGCCTTTTCTGTAAAAGCGTGTGCCATGTTGGGTTACAATCATCAATAAAGCGCACAACATCTCGCACTACAGCGTCAAAAACGGTCTCCAGTGGAAAAGTCATGTGTCTTGTATCATCCACCACCCTGTCGACCTCCATTTCTCGCTTGACTTTCTACGTCATTGTTTTAGTGAACTAAACAACTGGAAGCTCAGAGTGTCAGTCACCGACGTGAACGGGTAGCTAGACTGGGGTCCTTGATTAATTATTGGTGATTACAAATAATATCACATTTGCTTCTAACACTTGGGTGGCTGTAGCTCAGTTGGTCAGGCAGTTGTCCACAGTGTCAGTGGTTCAAACCCTTGTCCCTCCTGGCTACATGTCAAAGTGGCGTTGGGCAAGACACTAAACCCCAAGATGCTCCATGTGGATCAGGTATGGCAGCCACTGCCATTGGTGTGTGTGTGTGTGTGTGTGTGTGTATAGGCATTTGCGAATACTCAATAAAAAGTTTGTCAATCATAAATAGAACAAACAGGAAGCAGCTCTATGACTCATTATTGAGAACACTGCCTGCCAAGATAATACTTGATATGACGGTTCATGTGAGGAGGATCCAGGTTTTCAGCCGACATGTTCTTATGAGAAAAGAAGGAAATGATGTGCTACCATGATATAATCTAAATATTACCATATTCAAATATACAAATGCTGACATTCAGAAAGCTAGAAAGGGGAAGTTACTTCTCATCTATTTGTTGGGCATTTAGCATTTTATTACACACAGTCGGCACATCAGCACATCAAAGAGAAACAGTGTAAGTCACATTACTGTTATGTCAAAAGATATTTAAAAAATATTGTTATTACTGTTCTGTTAATGTTGTGAATTTAAGTCTTTGTTTGCCAGACATTAAATCTGTTAGTATGCAGCCAGATTTAAAACCACTTTGTTCTTGTAATGTTAATTTTTATCTTGTGTTAATTTTTATTTTTTAGTTTGCCAGCACAAGTTTTCTGTATTTGTTTCTCTACATGGTTTGAATCTTTCTAATCAAACCATGTTTCACCGTTTCCTTTTGTTGTTACGTTTTAGTTTAAGAAACCCAAAGAAAAGAAAGATGCAGTGCAGTTTGATCCTGCTCAGTCTGATGGGTAAGTGGATCAAGAATCATTTCAGTTACTGAAAAATCTGTCTAAAGGAAAAAAAAACTTTCTGCAGATTTCTATTTCTTGAAGTGGATTCTAAAAGTAAAACTGTATCTACAGGATCAATAAATTTTTCTACAAATGTTCCATCTGTTGAAGAAACACTGTTTAAATAATAATAATAAATGAAAATACCTTTGTCCCATTATTATTATAAATGTTTACATGTTGTAACTGCTTTATTAAAATAGTGAGTGTGATTCATGGATTTAGTTTGATATCAGTTCCATCACTGTAGTTTCTCCTCTGTTTTTAGGTCAGTGTTCCTTCTTCACCTGCCAACTGCATGATTATTACTTTATTAATGAGAATAAAACTTGGGATGAAGCTCAGATGTACTGCAGAAAAAACTACACAGACCTGGCCACAGTGTCTAACATGACAGACATGAAGAGACTCACTGACTCTACACAGAGTCAAGGTGAAGCCTGGATCGGTCTGACCAGCTACCCAGGAAAGGACAACAGGACATGGCACTGGTCTCTGCCAGGGGTGGACTTCAATGAAAAGAAAGCAGAATGGAAGGAAGGGGAGCCGAATGATAACGGAGGTCTTGAGAATTGTGCACTTATGATAAGCAATAAATGGAGTGATTACCCTTGTACTGATCTTTACAAATTCAAATGGTGAGAATATGTGGCTAATTATTCTATAATGTGTTTAGCCTCAAACTGTCTAACAATGTTTTGTAAGACAGAATAATGTGCAGACATGATATCTTATGGAATATAAGTATTTTTGCTTTCATGATCATACAGAAACAAATGAAATCACCAAAACATGTCATGTGATTGACTATTTGATGACCTGGCCACAGGCTCAGAACTACTGCAGAGAAAATCACACAGACCTGGTCAGTGGACTTGATCAGTTGAATGATTGTGATCAGCCTGATTCTGAGGTGTGGATCGGTCTGTTCAGAGACACCTGGAGGTGGTCGGATGGAAGTAATTCCTCTTTCAGATACTGGAAAGGTTTATCAAACAACGATACGGTTAATGAAAAAAGGAACAAGACATGTGCTATGACTGTGTTAAAGAGTTCAGGAAGATGGAGCTTTGATTATTGTAGTAATAAAAAACCCTTCATCTGCTACGATGGTGAGTTATTTTAAAATCTGTCTCAGGCGTAGCACTCGAATCAGTTAGAAGATCAAACATGTTTACTTACTTAGATCTTTTAGAAGGGAATATTTCTCATTCAAAGAAAATACATTTGAGTGTAAAATAATTTTGAAATGGCAGAAATTAGTAAAACATTTTTAAGCAAATATTATTTACAGTATTGCACAGTTAGGCAGTACAGATGTTTTTTTTTTCTATAGAAATGAATGAAGTTATTTTTAAATAAAATAATTAAGGGTGAAATTGTTTTTGCATTTCTTTTATTGTAATAATTTACTATAATATTTGTTTTTTTTACACATTAACCTTTTTTTTACCTCTGATAAGAAAACAACATATGTACAACCTGAATGTACATGTACAAAAAAAAAACAACCTTGGTGTTCCGCTATTTACAATTTTAAAATAAGGGGATCCAAACCTTTGCACCCAATTGCATATACTGACATTTGCACCACAATAAGTTGAATGATTTGTTGATTAGCATTGTGCTAAACAACGTTTTGTACATTATTTTATTTTGTTTTATTTTTTTATATGTTTTTTACAAAGTAAAGGAGCTTCATTTTTCTGTCCACAACAGAAACGTTTATTCTGATCAATAAAAATATGACCTGGGTGGAGGCCTTGAATTACTGCAGAGAAAATCACTATGACCTGGCCTCCATCAGTGACCCTCATGATCAGAGACTGGTTCAGGAGACGGTAAAGAATGCCAGCAGCCCCTACGTCTGGCTGGGACTGCGCTACAGCTGCACTCTGGATTTCTGGTTCTGGGTCAGTGACAGCAGAGTTAACTACTTAAACTGGGCTCCACAGAGAAACGCTGATGACTGTGACACGTCTGCAGCCATGGAGACAGGGAACTCAAATCAGTGGTTCAAACAACCTGATAATGAAACGTTTAATTTCATCTGTTTTAAAAAGTAAAACGTTACATGCTGGAGATTTCATATCAGTTTTTGTTAGTGCAGTGGTCTTTCTAGAAATATTGTAAACAATTTTGCATACATTCCTTTTGCAGCTGTTTGTTTCAAAATTCCAAGTTTTTTAGTTGTTTTGTTTTTTATACGTAACAACTGCCTTGTGTTTTTCCAGTTTCATGTTATTTTCTGGTACAGCAGTCTCTGATAATCGAATTTTCTGATTAAATAAACTGTTAATTATGGAGTGGTCCTGTCTTTTTTCATTTAACCAAGTATTTATTTTACCAAACCTTTGTTCCCTAAGCCAAGCCTTAACTTTAGCGAGGTTAAATCAGATTTACAGTAGAACAGTAATTCTGGTAAAACTGATGTCCAGATCCAAAAACTTTTGTGTGTTGCTCCTAGACTGTCCTCCCTTGAAACACAAAAGAGTAAGCGATACGTCTTTCTGCTTCTGTGCTGTAGTGAACATGTGAACATGACCCTTCAAAGTCTTTCACTAGGCAAGTCAGTATTGATTTATGAGGCAGACCACAAATTTTTACTAATACTAACATCTTTATTTGGTGCCTTACACAAACCTTTACTACCACAGATTTTTTAGAGGAAATTTAAACTGATGCGTTGCCCTGGTACCTGCTCTCTTCTACCTCTCTCCTGTCATTAGTTTCTATTCGTTTTACCTGTGTCGCTCTCGTTATATACTCCGCCCTCCGGTGCCATAATATCTTTCGACCTCCCGTGTGAATCCTCGTGTCTCCAGTGCTGCTGTTTTAGGCTTTTTCTTCCTGCTCATAGTTCATAAATTAGATCTTCCCCTGGATCCCCATTCTAGGCCAGTCGTTTTATGAGCTTTAGATGGTCAAGTGTTAAATCCCGGCGGCCTGCAGACTGTTCCCTTCACTATGTGCATTGACAATCACCACGAGAAAGTAATTTTTCAGGTAATCTGCTCTCCACAACAACCTCTTATACATTTGCTCTACATGGCTAGCTAGGCATAATCCTCCCATTGATTGGGTAGAGGGGAGGGTGATCAGCTGGGGAGCTTCATGCTCCCACCTCTGTCTATGTGAGGCTCCCAGTCCCGTCCCTTAATCTCCCTCAGAACCTACTATTAACGACACAGATCTTTCCAACATTTCCAAAATGTATCGTGACCTCAAAGCCTCTTGGCCCCCCATCGTCTTTACGATTGCACAATAGATCTGCTGCCTGGCACCATGCCCCCACATGGGGGGTCCTGAACGTGAATCTATGGAAAAATACATCAACGAGTCTCTGTCGGCTGGTCTCATCCGTCCTTCCTCCTCACCAGCTGGTTCAGGTTTCTTTTTTTGTTGGTAAGAATGATATTCATTGGGTTTTGCGCAAGTCTGGAGTTTTGTTTGGGACTGTGTTTAACTTTGATGTTTTCTTTGCTACTTTGTTTATGATGGAGCTCCGGACATTATTTCTTGCCCTCTTCCCCTTTCTGGAAAACGTCTGCCTTAATTGTTACTTTGTGTTTTGTTGAGGAGCTAGACTTTAACTTCCACCCACTCACCCAGACCCTGCCCACGTTTAATAGCCCGATGGCTCCCAGTGTCTCTCCTCTATCCAACTCCACACTATTACATCCATTCATTTATACAATAAACTATTCCTTCAATTTACTCGTGCCTGCCACTCCGCCTGATAATGGCAGGACTATTTTAAATAGTATTTGCTCTGGTGCTTAATGCTGCTTTTTATTACAGAAAACCTCCTGCTGTCTAATGAATCAAAGAGCTGAACATTACCTTCAGACCACAAATGCATTGAAATAATCCTCCCACCATCTGGGACAACAAGAACCCTAGGTAACCCAAAATTTAACACTAATAAATTAACATTTCAGTCCATCCTTCAGTATCAAGACATCACATGAAAGCAGCATCACAACTGTAGGTTTAGGGTTTTAAAGGAAAAACTTTGGTCGTTTTCTAAATTAATCACCACAGTCACAGCAAAGATGCTGAAACCAGCACTGAATCTTCTCTACTCATATATATATATAGTTATAAGTTGTAAATTTCATTGCATCTCAGGAAAACACTAAGGGGGTTTCTTCTGAGGCTGCCATGTTTCTACAGTAACCCAGACTGGACACAATAAGTATAACGTATAGAGAATTTGAATTTTGTTTACATGTTGCGAGGATGCCCTGCTTTCCTGATGCACGTCTGAGTTTTGTTTTTTTTTGTTTTTTCTATTTTGAAAAGTGTAGATCAGTGGTGCCACATTAACAACTGTTTTAGTAGGTTTCACCATCATTCAAAGAAAAAAATGACAATTGAATGTGTCTCTTTATCTTCATGTGACAAACGATGGCATTAATAAAAAGGGATTGACTTCAGGGTACATGTGCTCACCAGTGGGAAATATCTACATACCAGTTTATTTTGATTATTTTAATTTTGCCATTATACTTTGTTTACCCAGGCAGATAAAAAAGTGTAGAGAATGTCTAAAGAACTAAAAATGCCTGGACAAAAATGTATTTTATTGTTTTACTGATGTGTGGACTCTAGGGGGCACAAATATCAAAGAATTGCCACATGACCATGACATCCCTGATGATGAACATGCCTGTGCCATGTGATCTCAGCGTTACAGCGTTACAGTTCAGTTTGTAAATTGACATTCTTACTTATTAATTCTGAAACATATTTTGACTGTGACAGATGTGTTGTTGTCATCAGTAGGTAAAAAACAAACCTCTGCATTACAGTATTGACAGTAGCATTGGTGAGTCCTCATATATGTGAGCTCGCCTGGTTGCTTGTTTGCTTTCTTTTGCTTTTGTTCTACTGGTGCTTTGACAGACAATGGGACAGAATTGAGACCCCCCCACCAGCCATTGATCAGCAGCAGCCCCCCTTCTACTATCACCCCCACCACCCTTGAGCACTTTTCCAATCAGCTGTCTCCAGTGTTCACAGAAATTTTCAATACATCACTGGAGACCTGTCATGTGCCAGTCTGCTTTAATGCTTCGGCCATCATCTCAGCCCCAAACAAGCAAGGATCACAGGACTCAATGACTACAGACCCATTGCACTGACTTCTGTGGTCAAGATGTCTAAAATGCTAAAAAAGTTGGACTGCAGTCAGCCTGTGTTTAAACTTCCAAGTTGTACTACCTCACATATTATTTCTTAACATATTTCATTTTGTGTTACACCTTTTGTACTTCAACTTTGTGTTTGCACCTGACACCAAGACTGATTCCTAGTACTGTTAAGAGTTCTTAACTGTGCCTAGAAATAGGAAGTTTTCTGATTCTGATTCTGATTCTAAAGCATTTTATAATTGTTTTTGGCAGGTACAGGAGCTGGTTAGGTCAGAGGAAGTTGAGGGTTGGTGTAACATAGGAAAATCTTCCAAGTCAGATAACATAAAATGTGTTTTATCTCTTTTGAACACATCCACAATCTTTCTCTAACCCTAACATCTGTGGTTTTCCTGCCTGAACCCAACCAGACAGGACTCAGGAACCAAGCTCAGGTCTTTGGATTGACAGTCCTATCCTTTGTACAGCCCTTAGCCTACCCAACCACCTCCTGGCAGCTCCCTTTCCCTTAATGAAAGCACTGTTTTCCTCATAAAATATGTTGCTTAGAACATAATCAAAAGTCAATAATGAATGGATGGACGTCGGTGAGAAACCATCTCCATACTAGTATCTACATTTACATTTTACATTTAGTCATTTGGTTTATCCAAAAGAGTACACACATAGACGGTTGCGATGGCTGCCACGCAGGGTGTTCATCTGGCCCACTGGGAGCAGCTGGGGGTTCAGTGTCTTGCGCAAGAACACCTCGACATGCAGCAAGCTGGGGCCATGGAGCGAATGGAATGGGGGGGGCCATGGATCGAACCAGTGACCCTACAGTCTATGGACGGTTCCTTTTAATAACACAGCTCTTGTCAATGTCAAAACAATGATCAGGTCATAATCATTTATACCACGATTAAAAATGAACCTGGTGGTTTTTTTGGAACAAAAATTATCAACATAAGATAATTTTTTTAGACACGTACAGAAATTTAAAACTAAAGTAAGGGTTACTCAGATTTGGTTCAGTAAATTTTCTTAAAACCGATCAGTGTCTTTGTATAACACAGCTGTTCGGTCATGTGTAAAGGGCTTTAATCTTCTATTCAATTTTTTTTTGGTCTGTAGATGAAAAGTACAGTAACTCCCTACAAGTGTGGGCAGGTAAATGTCTGATGGCAGATGGGAGAGATTAGTAAGCATGGACAGGAAGCAGTTCTTTAATGAGAACACTGACTTCCAAGTGGATAATTAATTATGATGGTTCAGGGGGGTCCAGGTTTTGAACCTTTTATCCTAAAAACAGAGGGTACAGTACAAACAGTAACAAGAAGGATGTGGCGTACTACCATGATCTAGTCTAAATCTACCACATTTGATTATTCAAATGCTGACATTCAAAAAGTTAAACAACAATTGGTTCTGCTTATCTATTTGTTGAGTATTCAGCATTTTATTGTACACAGTCTACACCGACACATCAAGGAGAAACTGATGGCAAAGATGAACAAAAATGACCGAGGGCGATATAAGGGTTAAAATGGAGAAGGATTTTTCCACTGACTAGTGTCAAGAACACATCCATTAAACTGAGAACAACAGATAAAGTATTTTTGTGTATCATTGCAGAGGTGCAACATAATCGTTAGTCAATTACAAAAACACTTCCCCGTCTCTTTTGTGGTGAGCCCTGCCTCTCACCCAGTGACAGCAGGGTTAGACTTCAGGCCAGCAGCAGACTGAGCAGGATAAATGGTTAGAAAAGAGAAATTAACCACTCTTTTAGCCAATACTACAGTTAGTTTTGCACTTTTTATGTTTTATGCACAAAAGTCTTCTAGTTATGTTTATGAAAGGAATAATGTGGCTTAAGCGAAACTTCTTTGGCGAATAGAAAAAAACAGGACCAAATTATGATTCAACAGTTTATTTATGCAGTTTGAAATAACTAAAGTTAATCATCAAATACAATGATTCTATTTGATTCCCATCACCAAATCTCAACAAAAACATAAAAAATACATGCAAAGTGGCGGCCAAACAATACCACTGATTTTAGTGGTGCAAGGTTTTCTTTTACTTTTTTTAAACTGGTAGGTCCGTCTATGGAGATTTGCCCAGATATGTGCAAGAATAAACCACACAGATTAAAAATAGTCTACACAAATATGATTACACAAAAACAAAGGGGATGCTGGGCTTTTTAAATTGTTTGAATTCAGGGGTTAATGTTTTTATTGTTAATAAACCCACATTGATCTAAGATTCTCTGATTTTTGTACCTTTATTGCTGGACACTAACACTGGATTTAATTTACAACCTTTACAGCAGCAGTAATGGTGCTTCCTAAAACCTGACTGACCAACTGATTGCTGACTAGTCCAAGGTGTTTTTTAACAGTAGTGGTAAGAAAGAGGGAAGTTTAGAGTTAGTTAACCTGTTTTATTCTGTCTAGTTGAAACAAGACTTGCAGAGTAGTGGATAATTTCAGTGACGATCAATAAATAATTTCAGTCCATTATTCTATACTTATGATCCATCATACCAATAAAACTAAACTTAAAATAAGACCATGCAATATCAACATTAGGTGTGTGTGACACTTCATTAGAGGTTTATCTTTAGAAGTCTCTGCACTTCTAACAGCAGTTACAGAAAATCAATCAGTGCAGGTTTATTCCAGCAGTTGAACACACTGTTTGTTTAGTCAGATAAATCACAATTGATAAGCAACAGGTGAGTCCAAACAGAAAGTCAACACACACAGGACAGGAGGCAACACTCCAGACCCCTCCCACAGCAGAAACACACCAGAGATATTTAAAGCAAAGTCCACACCAGATAAGACAGAATTAAATGAGGCCTAACAAGACCTAAATACATTTATAAAAATATTACAGAGTAACATCTGAACTAAAGACTCACTGATTCCTTAAAGACATAAAACAGTGACGCAGACAACAGCGCACAAATCACAGACATGCTGCAGTGTGTGTGTTGTAGTAGTAGTGAGTCATGCACCACCAAAAACAAAATGAAGAAAAGAATATAAAGTCTCTTCTAAGGGAATTTCTCTAAAAACAGAAGAAATTATACTTCTCATTATCAGGTTTTATGAACCACAGATTGTTTCCTCCTGTCTCCATGGCTGCAGACATGTCACATTCATCCGTCTTTTTTGGGCCCCAGTTTGTGTAGCTGATCTTCTCATCACTGACCCAGAACCAGAAATCCAGAGTGCAGCTGTAGCGCAGTCCCAGCCAGACGTAGGGGCTGCTGGCATTCTTGGCTCTGTCTTGGATCCATCTCTGCTCTTCAAGGTTGGTGATGGAGACCAGGTCATGGTATTTCTCTTTGCAGTAATTCAAGGCCTCCACCCAGGTCTTATTCTCATTGATCAGGATCACTTTATCTGACAAGGACAAACATGGAGGTTTAAGTTAAATTTCGGGAACAACAGGCTCCAAATATTATTATTTAAAGTAAAAATTCTCACCACTGAGAGAAATTCAACATGTAATTGTAAATGTCTCAGTTGTTGTAAAATACACCCCTGCAGCTTTCAGCAGTTGTCTTAATCATCAAGTTAATTACAAATTAAATATATTTTCAAAAGTCACTTTAAATATAAAACTAAATTGTAATTATATTTGTTAAAATATGGAAGGAATAACTTCAAATTCAAGTCCTGTCAGTTTAGATAGTAAATCTTTGTGTGTCGCTCTCTGTCCTGGTCTGTGCACCTCAACGGACCAAAGGTTTTAGCACAGGACTGGTTAACACTGCAGCCTCACAGCTACAAGGTCCCTGATTGGAGACCCGGCTGGCTGAAGCCTTTCTGCATATTATGTTAATTGTTGACGCTAAATTGTTTGTAGGTGTGTGTATGAACAGCTGTCTGTCTGTCTGTGTATGTCTTTTTGTGTTGGCCCAGAGACAGACTGGTGACAAGAACATCTGGGACAGGCCCCAGGCCAGAATTCCATCACTTCTTCCTGATTTCTTAAGGTAAAAACAATGGATAATTATGTGTAATCACACTGAAGAAATTCATCAATACAAAATATAAATAACTCACCATCGTAGCAGATGAAGGGTTTTTTATTACTACAATAATCAAAGCTCCATCTTCCTGCTCTGTTTAACACAGTCGTAGCACATGTCTTGTTACTTTCTCCATCAACCAGATCGTTGTTTGATAAACTTTCCCAGTATCTGAAAGAGGAATTACTTCCATCCGACCACCTCCAGGTGTCTCTGAACAGACCGATCCACATGTCGGATCCAGACTGCACTGCACAATCATGCAACTGATCAAGTCCACTGATCAGGTCTGTGTGATTTACTCTGCAGTAGTTCTGAGCCTGTGGCCAGGTCATCAAATAGTCAATCACATGACATGTTTTGTTGGCTTGGTTTGTTTCTGTGTAATCATAAAAGCAAAAATACTCATATTCCATATGATATTATGTCCTGCACATTATTCTGTCTTACAAAACATTGTTAGACAGTTTGAGGTTAAACATATTATAGAATAATTAACCACATATTCTCACCATTGTAGCAGATGAATTTGGATGTATGAGTACAAGGGAAATCCTGCCATCCATTGCTGCTCAAAAGTGCACAATTCTCAAAGTGTCCTTGGTAATCATCTGGCTGTCCCATTGCCCAATTAGTTTTGTTTTCTATGTATTCCACCCCTGGCAGAGACCAGTACCATGTCCTGGTCTTATTTCCTGGGTAGCTGTCAGACCGATCCAGGCTATATCTTGTCTCTGTGTAGAGTCAATGAGTCTCTTCATGTCTGTCATGTGAGACACTGTGGCCAGGTCTGTGTATTTGTCTCTGCAGTACATCTGAGCTTCATCCCAAGTTTTATTCTCATTAATAAAGTAGTAATCATGGAGTTGGCAGGTGAAGAAGGAACACTGAGCTTAAAACAGACGAAATACTGAACTGATGAAGCTGATTTCAAACTAAAACCATGAATCACACTCACTATTTTAATAAAGCAGCAAACTTTTATAATTATCATGAGAGAAATATATTTTCGTTCATTATTATTAATTGAATTATTTTTCTACAACAGATTGAGCATTTGTCGAAAAGGTTAACCTGTAGAACAGTTTAACTTCAAGAAAGAGAAATCAGCAGAAAGTCATTTTTTCATTTGGTTTGATTTTTACATAACAGCAGTGATTCTGTAGACGTGGTTCGATGACCCACTCACCCATCAGACTGAGCAGAGACAGACTCCACTGCATCTTTACTCTGTTGGAAAACAAACAAAATGACTTTTAGTCATGAGTTTACCGAGTTTGAAGAAATTAACACTAACTGCACATGTAAAGTTAAATGCTCACGATTCAATGCACAAACATATGTGATTAAACATTAAAGTAAAACATAAAAGTAAAACATAAAAAGAAAAGGAAAAAGTGTAACATGGTTTGCTTTGAAAGATCTCCTTCAATAAATACAGAAATCTTGGAATTACTGCTGGCAAACTAAGAAATTATGCACAAGATTAAATAATAACATCACCAGAACTAAGTGATTTGAAATCTTGCTCCATATCACCTGATTTTTTTATTCAAAATTAACATTAAATAAACAAAATTAATAAAAATTATGTCTTGTGACATGACAGAAATGTAACTTACTCTGTTTTTCCTTGATGTTCTGATGTCGCCTGTGTGTAATAAAATGCTGGATGATCAATAAACATAGAAATACCTGCTCTCCTGTAGCTTCCTCAGTCTCCACATTTGAATATTTAAATATGGAGGTTGCAGATGTGCGACTTTATCTCAACATGTTCCAATTTTAGGAAGAGGGAATATTTGTCAACAATGTTACATGTCATTTAATGTAGCACAAAGCCCTAAAAAAAGGATTCTCAGACATCAAAACCTGAACCATCATAATCAAGTTTCGACGTGGAAAAGAGTGTTGAAGCCGTAATTCTATCTTCTATAAAACTATAATAAATGGTTAATTCACCATTTATTATTGTAAACACCCTAAGACGAGCTTGTCTGGTTCAACAATGATCCGCTGTTTCTCTTCCAGTGTCTGACGCATGTCAACTATCAACCGAGAACAGAATCTCGTTTCTCTAAACTTAAAGTAACTACAGACCTTAAAATAACTTCCTTGGGGGAAACTCTTTCCATGTTTACTCATATCTCCCATCTGCCCTCAGATATTTACCTTCTCATACTGGTAGATATTTCCTGTATATTTGTCATCTACAGACCAAAATACATTTAGAAGAGAAGATGAAGGCCACAGAGAGAGAACAGCTGTGTTACTCAAAGACGCTGATCGAGTTTATAAACAATATTTGAGTAATTTTTACTTTGTTTTGTTTGACATTCCTGTAGGTATCTGACAAAATACAAAACATAAAACAAATGAAATACACAACCGCTTCATTTAAAAAACGGTACGAATGATTATGACATCATGATAATTGTTATTTTTTTATTAATAAATAAATAAAAAAATAATAATCACTGCACCCAAATAAAAAATGAGAACAATGAGCAACATTTTTGCAATTAACATGTTTACAGTATATATTTGCTTGTGTTTTTGATGTTTGGTTCTGTTTTCTGTATTACTAAACTAGACTGAGGAAGCTACTAGGTAAATAGTGAAATGTTTCTTACCAAGAAGAATGAAGTTAAGTTCACATGATTCAATCCAATTTCAATCTGAAAAAAATATCTAGACAAATACAAACGTAATCTCTTCTTGTGAAAATAAAAGCTTTGTGATTTGACTTCACCACTGAGCTCTCCCCTCAGTTCACTGCCAGATCCTCGTCCTTACTCAATTCCATCAAATTTATTTCAACTTAACTTTATTCATATAGCGCCAGTTCACATCAAAGTCATCTCAAGGCACTTTACATAAAAAGTAAAAACTATAAAGACATTTAGAGAAACCCAACTTTTCCCCTTTGGTGTGCAGACCTAACAGGCTTCATCTTGATTGTATAGAGTTAATGAGTCTGTCATGTTAAACACTGGGCCCAGGTCAGTGTAGTTTTTCTGAGCTTCATTCTCCTTAATAACACTCCCTATTTGAACAAAGCAGCTACAACATGTAAACCTTTATAAATGATAACACAACATGAGTCAAAGATATTTTCATTTATTGTTAGTTAAACAGTTTTTGAACATTTCTATAAAAACCTCAACAAGCAAGTAGAACAACAGTGAAATCAGTGACAGGACTTTTTACTTTTCTTCTGGCAGATTTTTAAATTTCAGCTGCTTCTGTAGATGTGATCCGATGATCCACTTCCCCATCAGACTGAGCAACATCAAACTCCGCTGCATTTACTCTGCTTTAAACCAAACACAAAGACTATCAGGAGTTTAACTGCATGTTTAGTTGAAGAACAAACATACAAACTAACAAATGATTTGATGAAGTTATTTCAAATCTTGCTCCATTTTTACCTGATTTGAATAAGAGTTAAATTCACAACAGTAAAGACACAATAACTTGTAACTTAAACTGTTTCTCCTTGATGTTCTAATGTAGACTGTGTGTAATAAAATGACGAATGCTCAAAAAATAGCTAAGCAGAACCCACTGTTGTTTTCTTTTTGAATGTCAGCATTTGAATATTCAAGTGTGGTAGATTTAGACAAGATCATGGTAGTACGCCATTTCCTTCTTGTTACTGTTTGTACCCTCTGCTTTTAGGATAAAAGGCTCAAAACCTGGTCCCCTGAACCATCATAATTAATTATCCACTTGGAAGTCAGTGTTCTCATTAAAGAACTGCTTTCTGTCCCTGCTTACTAATCTCCCATCTGCCATCAGACATTTACGTGCCCATACTGGTAGGAAGTTACTGTACTTTTCATCCAAAAAATTTGAATAAAAGATTACGGCCCTTTACACATGACAGAACACCTGCGTCATACAAAACACTGATCTGTTTTAAGAAAAATTCACTGAACCATATCTCAGTAATCCTTCCTTTTTTTTTTTATTTATATACGTGTCTAACAAATTTATCTTATGTTGATAATTTTAGTTGCAAAAAAACACCAGGTTTATTTTTAAACATGGTATAAATGATTATGACCTGATCACTATTTTTACATTCACAAGAACTGTGTTATTAAAACACAGTTTAAATAACTGTTATTAAAACACAGTTTTAACAACATGCAGATTCTCTAGATATTAGAAAACGTCTTAATAATAAGATTTAAACAACAAGATTATCATCAGAGGGTTTATCAACTTCATGTTAGGTGGCAGCCAGCAGCTATTTAGAGAAGGGTTAAATTTTAGGAATAGTCAGAGGGAAGTGGTTTTTGTCTTTGTTAAATTATTTTAAAATATGGAAATGGTTTCTCAGTGAAGTCCATCCATCCATTATTGGACTTTTGATTATGTTCTGATGCAACATATTTTATGAGGAAAACAGTGCTTTTATTAAGGTAAAGGGAGCTGCCAGGAGGTGGTTGGGTAGGCTAAGGGCTGTACAAAGGATAGGACTGTCAATCCAAAGACCTGAGCTTGGTTCCTGAGTCCTGTCTGGTTGGGTTAAAAAGAAAGATTGTAGGTGTGTTCAAAAGAGATAAAACGCATTTTATGGAATGTGACTTGGAAGATTTTCCTGTGTTACACCAGCCCTCAACTTCCTCTGACACTAACCAGCTCCTGTACCTGCCTAAAAGCAATTATAAAATGCTTCAAAATCAGAATCAGAAAACTGTTTATTTCTAGGCAAAGTTAAGAACTATTAACAGTACTAAGAATCAGTCTTGGTATCAGGTGCAAAACACAAAATCTATTGAACAAAAAGTTAAAGTGCAAAAGGTGTGACACAATATGATGTACAGAAATAATATGTGAGGTAGTACAACTTGTAAATTTAGGCACAAGCTGATTGTAATTGGGGAAAAAACAGTTCTTGTGGCACGAGGTCCTGGTCTTATGGCTGCTCGTTCCAATCCTGGCTGCTCTTCTCCTGGTCCTAGAGATGTACAGCTCCTGAAGAGATAGGAGGTTGCAGCTGATCACCTTCTCAGCAGAGTGGATGACGGGCTGCAGCTTCTCCTTGTCCTTGGTCGTGGCTGCAGTGAATCAGACTGTGATGGCAGATGTAAGGATGGATTCAATGATGGCAGTGTTCAAAAGTTCACCAGCATCTTTACAGGGAAGTGGAACTTCTTTAGCTGGTTCAAGAAATACAGCCTCTGCTGAGCCCTTCTGGTGAGGGAGCTGATGTTCTGTTCCCACTTGAGGTTCTGGGTGATGGTGATGCCCAGGAAGTGGGAAGACTCCACAGAGGTCAACGGGGTATCACAGTGGATGACGGGGGGAGGGGGCTGGGTCCTTTCTGAAATCCACTATCATCTCCACAGGTTATATGTGCTGCATCTTGACACCAGAAGGTCCATCTCGTTCCAGTGCTGATGGTCATAGAGAGTTGGAGACATGCTTCCCCCGCCTCACAAACTGCCGCGTGTCCTTGAAGAAGTCCATTATCCACTTGCACATGGTGTCAGGCACGTTTAGCTGGGTGAGCTTGTCTCTGAGCAGAGCTGGGGTGATTGTGTTAAAGGCAGAGCTGAAATCCACAAACAGTATCCTGACATAGGATCCTGGGGAGTCCAGGTGCTGGAGGATGAAGTGGGGGGACATGTTTACAGCATCGTCTACAGGTCTGTTGGCTCTGTAGGGGAACTGCAGGGAGTCCAGAAGGGGTTCTGTGATGTCTTTGAGGTGAGATAAGATGAGGTTTTCAAAAGACATCATGACAACAGAAGTGAGGACAATGGGTCTGTAGTCATTGAGACCTGTGATCCTCAGCTTTTTCATGGCTGGCACTGGACGAGGCCTTAAAGCAGGCTGGGACATGTTAGGTCTCCATTGAGCTGTTAAAAATGTCTGCTAACACTGGTGACAGTTGATTGCCAAAGTGTTTAAGGGTGGCGTTAAACAGCTTATTGACATCTCCCTGTTTGATGGTGAGAGGTGTGATGGGCAGAGGAAAGGGGGCCGCTGAGGTGTGAAGCTTTGTGAGTGGACCAGGTGTGATAGTGAAGGGGGGCTGCTACTGATCAGTAGCTGATGGGGGGTCTCAGGTGTGTCCCATTGTATGTCAAAGCGGAAGTAGAACCATTGTTCATGGCCACACTGGTCCACCACTTTGATGTCCTCACAGCAGGTTTGCAGAGTCTTAATTTATGCCTGTATGATGGAATCAGATGCACCATGACGTGATCAGACTGCCCCAGTGCAGAGTGAGGGACAGCATGATAAGCACCACTGATGGTGGTGTAGCAGTGGTTTTGATTGGCTTGAATAATGCTCTAGTCACACAAACTTCACATTGTGCAGAATTATTGCATATTATGGCAGAAAATTTAACCAAATATTTTGCTGCAAGATCAGATATTTCAGTGGACAAAGTGTGCTGTGTGGTTAGCATTTCATTGATATGTACATTATTAACTGTCACAACCTGGCTCAACAGCCATTACAAAAAAGCAAAGTGAAGGTCAAAAATAAAGAGTTTATTATAACAGAAATATGATAAATAAAACTAAACAAGCAGACAATACCTAATACCTAAAATACCTTTATGAGTCCAGTCAGTGATGAGTGAAACATAACATAACAAACACAAGATTTACAAAACAAACAAAAGATGCGCAAAAGAAAGCAAACAAGCAACCAAGCAAGCTCGCATGTATGAGGAAGGCCGGGAAATAATAGGAAGTAGGACAACGGGCCCAGGTGCCCTCAACCACTTTAACTGGCTCCACCTACAGCTACGGTCATCTCTTCTTATAATGCCCTCCAGTACGACTCCACTAACCACTTTGACCTCAGCCATAAACACATATTAGAATTATCACCTTTGTGAGAGTTTCAACTTAAAAACTAACAAATTACAAGATGTTCCTCTTTGATGGTGAGAGGTTTTATGGGCAGCGTAGAGAGGGGTGCTGAGGTGTGAAGATGTGTGAGTGGACCAGGTGTAATAGTTGGGGCGTTCCGCTAATTGTTGGCTGGTGGGGGGGTCTCAGGTCTGTCCCACTGTCTGTAAAACTGGCAATTGAACTCATTGGCCAGGTGTCGGTCTTTCACAGAGTGAGGGCTCTAGGCCTGTAATTGATGATTTGTCTGAAGCCCTTTCCAGACAGGCGGAGTCATTGGTTGAGAATTGCTGTTCCATTCGCACGACATGCACAGATTTGGCTCTGCTCATCTCCTTGCTAAATCTATACTTAGCCTCTCTGTCTTTGTCGTTTTCCCCACTTCTGAATGCAGCCTCTTTCTCTGACCTCAGCTTTTTAAGTTTGGCTGTGAACCAGGGCTTTTCATTCTTATAACTCACCGTGGTGCGTGATAGAATGACACTTCTTCACAGAAGCTGATGTAGGATGTCACAGTGTCCGTGTACACATCCAGACTGTTAGTGGCAGGCCTAAAAATATCCCAGTTTGTACAGTCCAAACACTCCTGAAGTTCCCCCACGGTGTCATGGAAAAAAATATATTGACAACTACTGGTTACAGATACCTTGGGGGTAATCAGTAAAGAAGCTTGCATCCAGGATGTCTTTTAAAGCTTTTATTATCTTGATTTTTAATGAAGGAACCTTCCTGCAGAAAATCAAACTCCTCAGTCCAAATTTTCTAGACCCTCAGGTGCCTTTTAACCCCTGTTTACTTACCCTATTTCCCATGGGAAGTCCATGCATGGTTATTCAACGCAGAGCTCTCCACGAAGTTGATTGCCTACTATAAGCCCCCAATCAATAGAGTTCTGACTAGTCTTTAAAGTCCCTCTCCTATTTTAATTTTTTTTGTCTATATTTTTCTTTTTTCTTTGACACCTCTTTTGTTGGCCTCGTAATCAAACTCGGTTGCTGCCCTTATACTCCCCAGCTAACTAGGAGTTGTTTGTCTATTTCACCTAACTGTCAATGACACTTTTCCTCCCCTATTGACTAGGAGTCGCCCAACTGCTCAGATTAATTCAACCAAGAACCACTTTGACCTCATTCATAAACACATATTAGAATTATCACCTTGTGAGAGTTCCAAGTTAAAAACTGACAAATTAGAACTTTGTAAAATCAGAATTTGTGGCAGAGCTGCTGTATTAGATTGTATTAGAATTAACAGATGTACCTAATTAAGTGGCCAGTGAGGGTATTGTCATTATTTTAACAGGAAATATAATGCCACTAAAATTACGTTTCGTAAATGCACATGCTTCTTTTTATGAGGCAGAGTCGTAATGTAACATATTTCCAAATGTTTAATGAAGAGAGGATGTATGTCCTGTTTTTAACAAGTAAAATATAGGAACACTGACCTGAAACAGAGGAAATGCTGTGACAGAGGTGAGACCCAAACCACCAGTAACCTGTCACACTCACCAATGCTACTGTCAATACTGTAATGCAGAGGTTTGTTTTTTACCTACTGATGACAACAACACATCTGTCACAGTCAAAATATGTTTCAGAATTAATAAGTAAGAATACTAATTTCCAAACTCAACTGTAATGCTGTAACATTGAGATCACATGGCACAGGCATGTTCATCATCAGGGATGTCATGGTCATGTGGCAATTCTTTGATTATTTATATTGTAGCGCCAGCTGGTGGTGTGTGGCAGCTACGGTGGGTTTTAGAGGGAGCTAGAGTGTCTAACCTGACTAACTGGTGCAGCTAAACTACGGCCAGCAAGGCGCTGGCAGCTTAACCGGACCGGTACTGAAGCAATGCCAGTAAGATCACTTGTGTCCCATATACCGCATGACTACAAGTGATCTTGGAAGGAACAAGCAGAGCAGTTCTGTCTTTTATTAGCTATTCCCACAGAAATAGCCAGCTTTATTCAAACACAGGCAGAAAAGCCAACAACAAGTTGAGCCGGTCACTGTGATGGTCACTCCCCCACTCAACACCCTCCCTCACGGTGCCGGCCAACACTAGTGCACATAAGCACTACATAAAGACATCCAATATTCCCCACACAATCAACACATTCCCCACAGCCACAATCATTAACAAAAACACACTAAAACACACTAAACACAGCAACTCTCTACATTTCCCATACTCCTCAGCAGCCCAGCCTCTGGTCCACTGGCCGGACCGCTACAATATACTTTATACTCAACTATACTTTATACTTATTGTGTCCAGTCTGGGTTACTGTGGAAACATGGCAGCCTCAGAAGAAATCCACTTGGTGTTTCCTGAGATACAATGAATTATAAAACATTGTTACTTTGAAAGATGTGATGTAAAGTTTATTATCAGTTTCAGGTGAACTTTGAAGTGCATCTTCAAAGTTTCCATCTCGGTCCTAATTACTAGTCCAGTTGCATTCTGGGTAAAATTCAATAAAGCATTTTTATCAAACAAAGACGGTAGTACTAACTCATCAGCACTCATCTTATACTGTATATAATAAATCAATGCCATGTCGCCCAGTGAAGTGGTGTTACTGGCTGAGTTTTTGGACAACAATGGGGTCTATGGCAGAGACAAACAGGCTGACATCTAACCAAATATTTCAGCATCTGTGTGGTGATTGTGGTGATTAATTTAGAAAATGACCAAAGTTTTTCCTTTAAAACCCTAAACCTACAGATGTGATGCTACTTTCATATGAGGTCTTGATACTGAAGGATGGACTGAAATGTTAATTTATTAGTGTTATATTTGGGTTACTTAAGGTCCTTGTTGTCCCAGATGGTGGGAGGATTATTTCAATGCATTTGTGGTCTGAAGGTAATGTTCAGCTGTTTGATTAGTTAGACAGCAGGAGGTTTTCTGTAGTAATAAGCAGCATTAAGCACCAAAACAAATACTATTTAAAATAGTCCTGCCATGCACAGATGAAGGCATCAGTTTAAATTGCTGTCCTTTTGGTCTCACGCTAACAAAATGTGACATGCATGGAGTGGCAGAGGGGCACCCCAGTTTCAAACTTGATTTTTGCTCCAAAAAATCAGTGGTAGTAAATGTTTGGGTAAGGCACCAAATGAAGATGTTAGGATTAGTAAAAAGTTGTGGTCTAACTTAAAAATCAATACCTTCTTAGCCAAAACTTGCATCGTGACAGACTTTGTAGGGTCATATTCACCATGTTCACTACAAATTATAAACCAGAAAGACGTATGCCTTGATACAATGACTACTCGTTTGTGTTTCAGAGGAAAACAAAACACAAAAAGCTGATGCACTTGGTAAAGAGGCTGAAAGGATAATTCTGTTTGATTACTTGAAAGATGTAATATTGTTTTTCATGTTGTGGCCTCAGTACTTTGATTGTAATGTGAATTGTTCATTTGTTACAGGGTTATGTACATGCTTGTTATCACAGGTGGTGGGAATATTGTTTGAAATTTTTACTTTGTGTCTTGAGGTTAATCTTCGGGTTTTACTTGTTTCATTGGGCAACATGTGATTATGTAACAATATTTTTCTGATCTGCCACCAGTTTTACCATGATGACATCATTTGCATGTTCCAATCAAACTGTTTCTAATTACTGCAGTAATATAAATCTATTTTGTTATTGAAAAACATTATAGCTAAGGTTTAAGGAAAGAAGGATTTGATTAAATAAAAGGCTTGATTAAGTGGAAAAAGAAAAGACCAGTTCATGATTTACAAAATTATTCAATCTGAAAACTTCAATGATCAAACATAAACATAACCATAAGCATCAGACATTGTTTTATTTATTAATTTTTTATTTAAAAGAAAACAAGATAAATTGTAAAGTGTTGAGAAAGAAAAAAAGAATTTTTTTTTATCAAAATACAACCTCAAAACGCAAATGCAAGATTGTTTACAATTTCTACCATTTAATTGTCGATGCTGCCCTATCATCCCTTCAACATCAGAATAAAAACCTCTTCAATGTCCACTAGAGAAAGGAAATTGAATAAATGTAGCCAACAATTTTAAGCTAATGCAAAAGTAAAACAAAATTAACAAATAAATATAAAATCTCAAGCATTTGCACAGTTTTAAAAGCAGATGAAATTAAACGTTTCATTATCAGGTTGTTTGAACCACTGATTTGAGTTCCCTGTCTCCATGGCTGCAGACGTGTCACAGTCATCAGCGTTTCCCTGTGGAGCCCAGTTTGTGTAGTTAACTCTGCTGTCACTGACCCAGAACCAGAAATCCAGAGTGCAGCTGTAGCGCAGTCCCAGCCAGACGTAGGGGCTGCTGGCATTCTTGGCTCTGTCTTGGATCCATCTCTGCTTGTCAAGGCTGGTAATGGAGACCAGGTCATGGTATTTTCTCTGCAGTAATTCAAGGCCTCCACCCAGGTCTTATTCTCATTGATCAGGATCACTTTATCTGACATGGACAAACATGGAGGTTTGAGTTACATTTTGAGAACAACAGGCTCCAAATATTTATTATTTGAAGTATAAATTCTCACCACTGAAAGAAATTCAACATGTAATTGTAAATGTCTGATTAAACCTACAGTCAGTTGTAAAATACACCCCTGCAGCTTCTAGCCGTTTTCATAACCATCCAGTATAAAATAATTATAAATAAAATATATTTTTAAGAGCCACTTTAAACGTAAAACTAAAACATAATTGTAATTATCTCTGATAAAACATGAAAGGAATAACTGCCAACTCAAGTCCTTTACGTTTTACAGTAAATGTTTGTGTGCACTTTTCATCAGCAACACTAGAGGGAAAACCTGAGCAAAATCATGAGACCGAAGGTTTTAGCAAAATGTTTTCATGCCTGGGGCAGCAAGATTGTGGATAATGAATAAACATTCTTTCATACAAACATAACTTCTTCATGATTTACTGATTTCTTGAGGTAAACCAAGTGGATAATTACAAAGTGGATAATTATGACATTGATTTTCAAGGTCAGAAAGGTTAAAGCGCCAGTTTTTATAAGAGCCTTTGTGAACACAAACTTGACAATGAAACTGTTTTTATCTAAACAACTTGGTGATGGGAACACAGGGGAACTGCAAACTACAGTCTGTGTGTTACTGTACTGAAGCTCAAAGTGAACCCAGCAGTTTCACTAGTTTTGCTACAGCTCCACCCAAACCTTAAACATCCACATACTGTTGTTGTTATGGAACTTGTAACTGATGAAGAAATTCATCAATACAAAATATAAATAACTCACCATCGTAGCAGATGAAGGGTTTTTCATTACTACAATTATCAAAGCTCCATCTTCCTGCTCTGTTTAACACAGTCGTAGCACATGTCTTGTCACTTTCTCCATCAACCAGATCGTTGTTTGATAAACTTTCCCAGTATCTGAAAGAGGAATTACTTCCATCCGACCACCTCCAGGTGTCTCTGAACAGACCAATCCACATGTAGGATACAGACTGCACTGCACAACCATGCAACTGATCAAGTCCACTGATCAGGTCTGTGTGATTTTCTCTGCAGTAGTTCTGAGCCTTTGGCCAGGTCAACTTATAGTCAATCACATGACATATTTTGTTGACTTGATTTGTTTCTGTATGATCATGAAAGAAAAATACTTATATTCCATATGATATCATGTCCTGCACATTATTCTGTCTTACAAAACATTGTTAGACAGTTTGAGATTAAACACATTATATAATAATTAGCCACATATTCTCACCATTGTAACAGATGAATTTGTTAACTATCAGTACAAGGGAAATCCTCCATTTATTGTTTATCATAAGTGCACAGTTCTCCAAATGTCCTCCGTTATCATTCGGCTCTCCTGTCTTCCATTCTGCTGTCTTTTCATTGAAGTCCACCCCTGGCAGAGACCAGTACCATGTCCTGTTGTCCTTTCCTCTGTAGCTGGTCAGACCGATCCAGGCTTCACCTTGACTCTGTGTAGAGTCAGTGAGTCTCTTCATGTCTGTCATGTGAGACACTGTGGCCAGGTCTGTGTATTTCTCTCTGCAGTAAGTCTGGCTTCATCCCACGACTTATTCTCATTAATAAAATGGTAATCATAGAGGTGGCAAGTGAAGACAGAACACTGTCCTAAAAACAGAGGAGAAACTACAGGGATGGAGCTGAAACTAAATCCATGAATCACACTCACTATTTAAACCACATGTAAACCTTTGTAAAATATATAAAGATATTTTCCTTCATTGTTATAAATTAAAAGTTTTTCTACGACAAATTGAACATTTATAGAAAAAGTTAATGAGCCTGTGGAACAGTTTTACTTTTTGAATCTAGTTCAAGAAATAGAAATCTGCAGCAAGTCTTTTTTTTTTCTTTAGGCAGATTTTTCTGCAACTGAAATGATTCTTGATCCACTTACCCATCAGACTGAGCAGGATCAAACTGCACTGCATCTTTCTTTTCTTTGGGTTTCTTAAACTAAAATATAACAACAAAAAGAAAAAGTAAAACATGGTTTGATTAGAAAGATTCAAACCATGTACAGAAAAAAATACAAAAAACTTGTATTTACTGCTGGCAAACTAAAAATTGATGCACAAGATAAAAATCAAAACAAAGTGGTTTCAAATCCATATTAACAGATTGAATGTCTAACAAACAAGAGTTAAATTAACAACATTAAAGTAACAGTAATAACAATATTTTTAAAATATCTTTTGACATAACAGAAATTTGACTTACACTATTTCTCCTTGATGTGCTGATGTTGACTGTGTGTAATAAAATTCTAAATGCCCAACAAATAGCTGAGAAGTAACTTCCCCTTTCTAGCTTTCTGAATGTCAGCATTGAGATATTTAAATATGGTAATGTTTAGATTATATCATGGTAGCACATCATTTCCTTCTTTTCTCACGTGAAAACCTGGATCCCCCTCACATTAACCATCATATCAAGTATTATATTGGCAGGCAGTGTTCTCAATAATGAGCCATAGAGCTGCTTCCTGTTTGTTCCATTTATGAGTTAGTACCTTACGTTTTTTAAAGCTATCATTCATTAATGTAAACAGTCTAAGATGAGCTCAACAATGATCCACTCTTTCTCTTCTTATGTTCCAGTGCCTGATGCATGTCAACTATCAACAGTGAACTGAATCTCGTTTATCTAAACTGAACATATCACTTCCTTAAAATAACTTCCTTGAGGGAAACTCTGTCCATGTTTATTCATATCTCCCATCTACCCTCAGATATTTACCTTCTCATACTGGTAGAGATTTCCTGTATATTTGTCATCTACAGACCAAAACACATTAAGAAGTGAAGATGAAGGCCACAGAGAGAGAACAGCTGTGTTACTCAAAGACGCTGATCTAGTTTATAAACAATATTGGAGTAATTTTTACTTTGTTTTGTTTTACATTTCTTTTCATTTGACATGACATTTAAAATATAAAATGGTTGATAAACACAACCGCTTCATTTAAAAAAATGGTATAAAGGATTATGACATCATGATAATTGTTATTTTTTTATTAATAATAAAATAATTATTAAATATTCACTTCACCCAAATAAAACACGGAACAATGAGCAACATCATTTTAATTAACATGTTTACAGTGTATATTTGCTTGTGTTTTTGATTTTTGGTTCTGTTTTCTGTATTTCTAAACTAGACTGAAGAAGCTACTTGGTAAATAGTGAAATGTTTCTTACCAAGAAGAATAAAGTTGAGTTCACATGATTTAATCCAATAACAAAATAACCAAACTGGGATGACAGAGAAAGTTTGGAAGAGACCTGAAAAATATCTGTACAAATACAAACGTAATGTGTTTTCTTGTTTTTCATGGGGGGTCCTTTTAATAGTCAGTGCACACTAATAGGTAATAATTGTAATAATTACCTGTACCAATAAATGAATACCCTTTTCCCCAGTTCCTATTCCGAGCTCATTCCTCCAGCTTCACCACTCAGCTCTCCCCTCAGTTCCCTGCCAGATCCTCGTCCTTACTCAATTAAATTAAATTAAATTACATTTAACTTTATTTATATAGTGCTAGTTCACAACAAAGTCGTATCAAGGCACTTTACATAAAAAGTCAAGAACGTAAAGACATTTAGAGGAACCCAACTATTTCCTCTTGAGAAAGAACCTGGGCGAGGGTGGGTAAACATCTGCCTTGACCAGTTGGGGAGAGTGGAAGGTGGAGAGAGAAAAGAAAGGGCAGCAAAAGCAACAACAAAACATTGGGCAGGTTGGTAGGACCAGTAGCTGCACACTGGAAGACACACAGCGCCAATTCCAGGGACATCTAAGGACAGGGTCAGAGAAGGGGAGACAGAGAGGGACAAAGAAGATACAGAGTTAATGTCATACAGTGGTGACATTATAAATGTGGGCTGAGAGGAGAGAGTGAAGAGAAGAGGAAAGTGGCACAGTGCAGAGTCCCCCAGCAGTCTAAGCCTATAGCAGCAGGACTATAACCGACTATAGGCTTTATCGAAGAGGAAGGTTTTGAGCCTAGTCTTAAAAGTAGAGAGGGTGTCTGCTTCCCATATCTAGACTGGGAGCTGGTTCCACAGGAGAGGAGCTTGATAGATAAAGGCTCTGCCTCCTATTCTATTTTTGGAAATTCTGGAAACCGCAAGTGAGCCTGTATGGATGATATGGTTGTTGACAATGCTGTTACTGAGTATAGGTCTATGCCCCATTAAGAGTTATTCCAGCAGTTTTGTGACATGTTATTTGATTGGATCTTTGCATCACCTGTTATCCAATTAGATTCCATACTCCATGGGTGTATTTAGAGAACATACATCTGTGTTACTTGTTTGTTTTGTCCAGAGTGTGTGGCTGAAAGAAAGTAAGAAGTTGTATATTAAGTCATAGATAGCATGATCGTAAACTGTATTTACCTTCATTTTTAGCACTTAAAAAGTACATGCAGTTCTATACATTTTTATATTTGCTAAGACCACATGGGCACCAGTAAGATAATGTCTGGAGCTATTTTTTTAGATTAGAGTAGATTCAACTTTATTGTCATTACACAGGAGGTGTTGGTGGTCCAGGACAGGTCCTCCGAGATGTGGGTCCTCAGGAACTTGAAGGATGAAACAGGCTCAACGGCCATCTCCTCAACGTGGATGGGATCATGTGAGCCTCTTTTCTCCTTCCTGAAGTCCACAATGAGCTCCTTGGTCTTGTTGGTGTTAAGGAGCAGATTATTATCCAAACAACAAGTGGCCAGATGCTGGGCCACCTCCCTAGGGCAGTCTCATCGTTGTTGTTGATGTGACCAATCACTGTAGTATCATCTGCAAACTTAAGGATGGTGTTAGATCCATGCATGGGCTTGCAGTCATGGGTGAAGAGGGAGTAGAGGAAAGGGCTCAGCACACAGCGCTGTGGTACACCAGAGTTGAGCGTGATGGTGGTGGAACAGAGGTGGTCTGACCTAAATTGCTGAGGTCTGTTGGTGTGTATGATGGGTGAATAGTTGGTTGTATAAGGGATTTGGGTTGCAGGATTTTTGATGTCTCCTTCAAAGCGAGCTTAAAAGTCATTAAGCTTTAAGCTGGTTCAGGAAGGATACATTTCTGTCTGGGAGGGTAGAGTGGCTGTGTTTGTAGTCTGTGATGGGCTGGATGCCCTGCCACATACGTTGAGGGTCAGAATTGGAAAAGTGCTCCGATTGCTTTAGTTTGTAGCAGTTTTTGATTTTTGGTCTTTTTGATGTCCCTCTTCAGATTTGCCCTGGAAGTGCTGTAGGCTTCTGCGTCACCTGATCTGTGGGCAGCATTACGTGCCTTCAGCAGGAGGAACTCTTCCTTGTTCATCCATGGCTTCTGATTTGCGTATGTGGTGATCTGCTTCTGGGATGTAACACTGTCTATGGTGGCATTAATGTAATCCAGAACGGAGGAAGTGTAGCTGTTTATGTTCGTGTGAGAGCCACTGGTGGCCTGGGAAGCAAACATTTAAATTTAGTCATTTGGCAGACGCTTTTATCCAAACAGAGTAATTTGGTACATACATACACAGTGGTGATGGCTGCCACGCAGGGTGCTCATCACAACTGGGAGTTCAGTGTCTTGCCCAAGAAAACTTCAACACGTAGCAAGCAGGGACTGAGGATCAAACCACTGACCCTGTGGTCCATGAACAACTTGCCTTACCAACTGAGCTACAGCAGCCAAAACCCACTCCAGTCTGTGTGTTGAAACGTCCGCTGGTCACACTTTGATGTTGAAATGATGTGAAATTTTTACGGAGCACTGCCTTTAAGCTGGAGTGATTAAAATCTCCAGGTAGGTGATAGCATTGTCCGGTGTACAGCTGTTTAACCAAGTTTCAGTGAAGATTATGACGTTACAGTTCCAAAGTCACTTGCTGTGGTTGATGCTGAGTCGAATCTCATCCATTTTGGTCATCAGAGACCGTACATTAGCGAGAAAAATGCTGGGCAAAGATAGCCAGTGTGGTGTTAGCCTTAGCTTAGCTCTTATCCTTCAGCGTTTCCCCCGTCTTTGTTTCTGGTCTTGACCCAGACTTCCAGCACTTCCGCCCGGCCGGGTAGGGTGCGCGGCCTCTGTCGTTCTGGGGATCTCAGGGTTGAGTCGAACACTGTTGGTAAAACTATCGAAAATGTACAAACCAATACCCAGAAGCTCCTGTCGGGTGTACGATGTAAATGCACTACTGTTCTGCACGAACAGACCTGAAATAAGCAGGAATAATAGTGCAGGATTCGGAAAAGGTGCAGAGCCGGTGCAGTCAATAGCCCCCTCGGCAGGTTACCGGAAAAAATGGGTAACAAAATAAAAGTCCAGGGGACGAAGTGGAGCGGAGGACGAATCGTGACAGATATTGGTCTGTACTTGTTTATAAAACAAGTTTTTTTTTTAAGTCGAGGTTTGATTACAGCTACCTTATAGGCCTTTGGTACATATCCTGTTTCTAAAGAATGTGTCTATTAAGGGTAGAGCATCCTTGAGCAGTCTAACTGGAATAGGGTCTAGCAGACATGTTGAATTTAGCTCAGTGCGACCTACAGGTAAAACAACTCTGAAAGGGATTGAAGCCTTATTGATGAATCTAATTCTGATGTATTTATGGGGAGGGTCTGGAGACTTCTCTAGTAGCTACAATTTTATTTGTGAAGAAAGTTATGAAGTCATTGCTGCTTGGTGTTAAGGGAAAACTAGGCTCAGCTGAACTATGGCTCTTAGTCAGCCTGAATACAGTGCTGAAAAGAAACTGGGTATTGTTCTTATTTTCCTCTATTAGTGATGAATAATATGCTGTTCTAGCTTTGAGGTAAGTAAAAGTATAAACTCTTTTTCCAGGCTAAATGTGATTATTGTGGAACACCACTTCCTTTCTAACTTTTGCGACGTCTGCTTTAAATTACAGTATTGAGAGCCATGCCATGTTTTGATTTATGCCTTCTTTTTCAGAGGGCCAAAATATTGAGTATTGAACATATTGATGTTGCATAATTATCAGTCAGGTAATCAACTTGTAAAGGATTATAGTTGAAGCTACACTTAGTTGTATTGGCACATGTTGAAGTGAATGATGAAGGAATCATTTCCTTAAATTTGTTCACAGTGTTTTCACATAAGCAGCTGCTGAAGTGGTTTTTTTTTCTATATGCTGTAAAATGCATTAAAGTAAATTCAAATGTTATTAGAAAATATCGCATGTCGCTATAGATGTGGCGACATGTGACATGTAAGTTAATATTAATGGGCAAACATTAATATCCCTCAGAGTTGGGGCAGCAGGTTCACTTCAACTTGAACCAAGCTAAGATTAAGATATTATTCTTGGACCGCCAGTGGTCCAAAACCAAAAGACCAAGTTAAGTGAAGAATAGGATTTGTTTTTTTGATAAAAGACGAACAAAGAATCAGCCCTTTTTAATTATTTACTAATCTATGGCTGCGGAAAAAAAGATATATAGGGATATGCATCTGGATGTATCGAACAAATGAATCAATGAATGGACAATAAAACATGAAATAACCAATTCTAAGTAAACAGCTGAATGAATCAGGTACATAAGTGTATGGTTATGTTAGGCTAGAGGAAAGGAATCTAGTTACTATTTACCTCTAAGTAACGTGAAAAATACCTGTAACTTTCGAAAGGCTCCATTGCATTATCCGCTCTGACACCAGACCAAAATTCAAGAAAAATTGTTAATAAAAATATGTCTATTGAATGAAATCAAATCTCTGTTGCCGTTAATTTCTCAATATAGATGAGTACCCTCTGGGGTGCACTTATAAATTCCACCAACGGATATTGTACCATTTTACTCTCTCGTCATTCTGAATTAACCACTTCATTTCATATCTTCGTGATTTCTTGTGGTAAAATAACACTGTCATATCAAATTCTGCCAAATTTGCTTATGAACACATTAGCAGAAGTTTGACAGCTGATTTGTCCTTTATTTATCCAAACAAAGTCTTTTCTGTCCAAAGTGAATTTGCTCCTCAAACTTTATGGCTGCCCTGTAAATTCTTTCTCGCAGCAACTGGTAGCATCTTTATAAAATGGTCCTTTGCAAAGTTTTTGGGACTAGTAGAAGAAATCTCACAGCAAAATTTATGCTAATGGCATGAATGTCAAACCAAAAGTGTATCCATGATCCGTGGTGTCAATCAGGGGCCTGAAACCAGATCATGTTTGTTCGCTTTACTCACACTCGAAAGTGGAGCACAAGGTCTTTTGGTTGTCTTATCTTGGAGGGAAAGTAAGGGTGGTTACCCCCAGCCTGGTGTGGATGCTACACAGAACAGAGTTATAAGGAAATGCTAGTCAGATTATTATCCGACTGCATGCCACAGTTTTAATCAGCCAAAAAGATTAGGTTTAAAGGTCTGTCTCTTGCCTACAGGGTGGTCAACTCAACAGCTCTGGCTGACCTCAACTCCCTCATTCAGGTCTACAATTCCTCCCAACCATTGCACTCTGCCATCGAACCACATCTTTTGGATCCAGCACCACACAGAGAGCACCACGGAAAACTCTTCAGCTCAGTGATCCCGAGATGGTGGAACGAGCCACCAAACTCTGCACGCTCAGTGACCTCACTTTCAATATTTAAAAAACTGCTGAAAACAGAACTCTTCCGCATCTTACTTTGCACTTACGTTAACTAAATATACATATTTTTAATTTTTCTGCTATTTCTTGTACTTCTCATGAAACAGAAACACTTCTTTGATAGGACTTTGCATTGATATTTTCTCCTTGACTTAGATTTTTGCTGGGAGTGGAATCTGCAACGGGGCGACGTATCCTCACTCTGATAGCTTGCCTGTTAACAGACCTGAGGCGGTCCTTGCAGGTCTACAAAAGAAGACTGGTACCGATTAAAGCCTCCCTTGGCAGAACAACCACTCTAAAGTCAAGGTTGCGATTATTTCTTCGAAGTCTGGTGTCTATATACAGCCGCTAGTGTAGTTGAGCCTTAATTAGTTACTTACTTACAGTTGAATATTAACTGATTCCTTTCTTGCCCAAAATCACCCTACATTTACATGACATTCATTCATCTGTTTACTTGGATTTGGTTATTTCTTTTTTTTTGGTCCATTAATTGATTCATTTGTTCCATGTATTCTATAGTTGTAGATTAATAAATGATTGAAAACAGCTGGCTCTTTGTTTGTCTTTTTCAGAGAAACAGGTCAAGGTCCCTGAAACTGAAAAATAATTCATGATTTGGGTTTCTTAAAGTCGAATCCTATTTCTGTAGCTGGATCTTGTGGTGTAACTGAACTAACTGACCCCCCTTCTTTGACTATCTGTCAAATCTGTATCTGGCAATACAACTCATTTTGGCTGTTGAGCAGACGCCGTTCATTCACAGAGATTGGAGCTCTAGGCCTGTAATTGATTATTTGCCTGAAGCCCTTTCCAAAAAGGGTCTGAGTCATTCCAAAATCTAAAAACATACTAGTTTGTATAGTCCAAACACTCCTGAAGTTCCTCCACTGCCTCTCTGGTCCACTTCTTTGATGTCCTCACAGCAGGTTTACAGTCTTAATTTCTGCCTGTATGATGGAATCAGATGCACCATGGCGTGCTCAGACTGCCCCAGTGCAGAGTGAGGGACAGCATGATAAGCACCACTGATGGTGGTGTAGCAGTGGTTTTAATGGCTTTAATAATGCTCTAGTCACACAAACTTCACATTGTGCAGAATTATTGCATATTATGACAGAAAATTTAACCAAATATTTTGCTGCAAGATCAGATATTTTAGTGGACAAAGTGTGCTGTGTGGTTAACATTTCATTGATATGTACATATTACATATTGACTGTCACAACCTGGCTCAACAGTCATGACAAAAAAGCAAAGTGAAGGTTACATATTAGAATTATCACCTTTGTGAGAGTTCTTAAACTTAAAAACTGTCAAATTAGAACCTTGTAAAATCAGAATTCACGGCAGACCTGTTGTATTGGATTGTATTGGAATGTACAGGTGTGCCTAATAAAGTGGCCAGTGATGGTATTGTCATTATGTTCACAGGAAATATAATGTGGCTAAAATTACATTTCATAGTTGCACATGTATTTTTTTTGAGACAGGGTCGTAATGTTATCAAAATAAACTGGTATCTAGATATTTCCCACTGGTGAGCACATGTACCCTGAAGTCAATCCCTTTTTATTAATGTCATCGTTTGTCACATGAAGATAAAGAGACACATTATAGTTTCCAGTTTTCTCTTTGAATGATGCTGAAACCTACTAAAACAGTTGTTAATGTGGCACCACTGATCTACACTTTTCGTAAACACAACAGAAAACCAAAACTCAGACGTACATCAGGAAAAGCAGGGCATCCTCACAACATAAACAAAATTCAAATTCTCTATACTTTATACTTATTGTGTCCAGTCTGGGTTACTGTAGAAACATGGCAGCCTCAAAAGAAATGCCCTTGGTGTTTTCCTGCGATACAATAAAAATTTACAACTTATAAAACATTGTTACTTTGAAAGATGTGATGTAAAGTTTATTATCAGTTTCAGGTGAACTTTGAAGTGCATCTTCAAAGTTTCCATCTCAGTCCTAATTACTAGTCCAGTTGCATTCTGGGTAAAATTCAATGAAGCATTTTTATCTAAGACGGTAGTACTAACTCATCAGCACTCATCTTATATATAATAAATCAAAGCCATGTCGCCCAGTGAAGTGGTGTGACTGGCTGAGTTTTTGGACAACAATTGCTTCCACGGCGTCTATGGCACAGACAAACAGGCTGAACACCAAACAAACATGAGTAGAGAAGATTCAGTGCTGGTTTTAGCATCTTTGCTGTGACTGTGGTGATTAATTTAGAAAATTACCAAAGTTTTTCCTTTAAAAGGAATTAGGATTAGTAAAAAGTTGTGGTCTAACTTAAAAATCAATACTTTCTTAGCCAAAACTTGCCTTGTGACAGACTTTGTAGGGTCATATTCACCATGTTCACTACAGCAGCTGAGTATCTGGCATCAGTTTTACCATAATTACTGTTCTACTGTAAATATATTTATTTGATTTACCAACGCTAAAATTAAGGCTTGGCTTAGGGAACAAAGGTTTGGTAAAATAAATACTTGGTTAAATGGAAAAAGACAGAACCACTGCACAATTATTATATTATTTAATCAGAAAATTTGATCATCTGAGAACGCTTTACAAGAAAATAACATGAAATTGGAAAAAAAAAAACAGAAGGCAGTTGTTACATATAAAAACAAAACAACTAAAAAACTTAGAATTTTGAATTAAACAGCTGCAAAAGCTGGATGTAAAATATATACAATATTCCTACAAAGACCACTGCACCAACAAAAACTCATCTCCAGCAAAACAAAACAAAAATCTCCAACATGTAAGTTTTAAAAACAGATGAAATTAAACGTTTCATTATCAGGTTGTTTGAACCACTGATTTGAGTTCCCTGTCTCCATGGCTGCAGACATGTCACAGTCATCAGCGTTTCTCTGTGGAGCCCAGTTTGTGTAGTTAACTCTGCTGTCACTGACCCAGAACCAGAAATCCAGAGTGCAGCTGTAGCGCAGTCCCAGCCAGACGTAGGGGCTGCTGGCATTCTTGACCGTCTCCTGAACCAGTCTCTGATCATGAGGGTCAGTGATGGAGACCAGATCATAGTAATTTTCTCTGCAGTAATTCAAGGCCTCCACCCAGGTCATATTTTTTCTGATCAGAATAAACGTATCTGTTGTGGAAAGAAGAATTAAGCCCCTTTACATTTTAAAAACCCTAATAAATAAATAAATTAAACAATAAATAAATCAAATTAATTAAAATATATATAAGTAATATTTAAAAAAGTGTACAGTTTTTTATCACAAATTCAACAAATTATCCAACTTTTACTTTGGCCCAAACCACAGTAGATAGAGTTGGGTGCAAAGTTTTTATTCCCTTATTTTGAAATTATAAATATTGCAAAACATTTTTTTTGTACATGTACATTCAGGTAGTGCATATGTCATTTCCTCATCAAAGGTAAAAAAAAAGGTTAGTGTAAAAAAAGTCATAGGAAGAAAATGGCAATAAAAGTAGTGCAAAAAGTTTTGTCACTCTTAATTATTTAATTTTAAATTAACTTGATTGATTTTTAAAGAAAAAAACATCTGTACTAGTTAACTGTGCAATACTAGAAATAATATTTGCATGAAAAAATGTTTTACTATTTTTTTCCATTTCAAAATAAATGATTATTATATTATAATCATTTAATACAAGTACATGTTGTACTTGTAATAAAGTACATGTTTGTTGGATCAAACATGATCAACATGTTTGATCTTCTAATTTATTCCTCTGCTACTCCTGTAAAAAAAATTGCTGAGACAGATTTTAAAATAACTCACCACCGTAGCAAATGAAGGGTTTTTTATTTCTACAATAATCAAAGCTCCATCTTCCTGCTCTGTTTAACACAGTCGTAGCACATGTCTTCTTACTTTGTCCATCAACCAGATCGTTGTTTGATAAACTTTCCCAGTGTCTGAAAGAGGAATTACTTCCATCCGACCACCTCCAGGTGTCTCTGAACAGACCGATCCACACGTAGGATACAGACTGTGCACAAACATCACAAACATCCAACTGATCAAGTCCACTGACCAGGTCTGTGTGAATTTCTCTGCAGTAGTTCTGAGCTTTTGGCCAGGTCATGAAATAGTCAATTACATGACATGTTTTGTTGGCTTGATTTGTTTCTGTGTAATAAAAGAAAAGAGTGAGTTTGCTTAAATAGAAAACCAAGACCTGTTTAATGTTCTGAAGACATTATAGTGCAGTTACTTGAACATTCTTACCATTGTAGCAGACAAATCTGTGTTTTGAAGTACAAGGGTAATCCTGGAATTTCTTGTTTGTTAGAAGTGCGCAGTTCTCAAGACGTCCTGCATTATCATCCGGCTGTCCCACTGTCCAATTATTTTTGTTTTCTATGTATTCCACCCCTGGCAGAGACCAGTACCATGTCCTGTTGTCCTTTCCTGGGTAGCTGTGCAGACCGATCCAGGCTTCATCTTGACTCTGTGTAGATTTAATGAGTCTCTTCATGTCTGTCATGTCAGACACTGTTGCCAGGTCTGTGTATTTCTCTCTGCAGTACGTCTGAGCTTCATCCCACGTCTTATTCTCATTAATAAAAATGTAATCATAGAGGTGGCAAATGAAGACAGAAAACTGCCCTACAAAGAGCGGAGAAACTACAGTGACGGAGCTGATATTAAACCAAAATCAAGAGCACCTATGTCACACCTTACAGCTGTTTTTCTTTTTGCTGATGTCGGAGTGGGCTTTTCTGTGGTTTTCTACATTAAGAATAAGCGGTAGTGATTCTCAGCCTTATTTGTTAGATGAGAAAGTTAGCAGCAAGAAGCCATGACATACAACACATGCTCCGTCATACATGATGAGACCATGGGTTAAAGATGTTTTCATTTAATATTAACAATTACACTGTTTTTCCAAGGACAAATTAAATAGAAAAAATTAAAAGCCTGTAGAACTGTCTGACTATAAACATACACTTTAATTTTTGTGTTCATTAATGCAGCAGCAGCGCTGCTGTAGATGTGAGCAGAGGATCCACTTACCCATCAGACTGAGCAGAAACAGACTCCACCGCATCTTTTGTCTGCCAGAACCAGCGACTTCAATGAAAACAACAAAGAATGAAAAACAGATGCACTAAAGCTTCACATTCAATGGTTCATTAAGATGAATTTTAGTTCCTAAACATAAAATTCAATAAACATTTACACACATACAAAATTTGTGCAGTGAGGTGCAGTGTCATAGTTCTGGTTGGTTTTTGGAATTATGTAAACAGTAGTAACAAAATGAGCAGCTTTATTTAAAAAATATTGTTACAATTTTAAGGAAAATTTCAGCTTTTTACAGGCATGTTGTATTACACAACATAGTACAAAATAATTATATACAATAAATTAAAATAACATTAGAATTAAGTGATTTCAAATGATGCTCCAAATTATCTGATTTGTGTGTACTACTGCCAAATTACTGAGTTAAATTCACAACATTAAATGAAGAATAATCAAAGTTTTCGTGAATAACTTACACTGTTTCACCTCGATGTGCTGATGTAGACTGTGAGACTGTGGGCAATAGAATGTTAATGCTTAATAAATAGCCGAGAAGTACCAGCTCTCCTTTTGTTTTATGACTGTCAGCATTTGGATATTTAAATTCTACGGTTTCAGATGTGTGGCTTCATCACAAAATGTTCCATTTATTAAAAGAGGTAATAGATATCACCAATGTTAGATGGCATTATTTCTAAAATCATATGTTATGTAAAGGATACGTTAATGATTTAAAATGAGCTTTAAATTGTTACTGTACAATTTAGTGTAGATTTTAGCCTGATTTGCTTTAACTGTTAACATGCATCATTTTATTTATTTTATCTACATATTTTTTGTTTCAGATGAAATTGTAACACATATTGTTGTTCTATTATAAATATTATACATATGTTTGGTTAATTAGTGACAATTGGTGTGAATGTGTGTGGAATGGTTGTCGGTCTGTGTGTGTCTCGCTGTGTTGCCCCTGTGATAGACTGGAGACCTGTCCAGCTTGGACCCTGTCACTTTAACTGCTGGGATAGGATCCAACGCTGAATTTACTATAGAACACACTTTAGCTAAATCACATTTTGAACTTCAGTTGAACTGTAGTTTTCAAGTTGTACAAATTAAAAATGATTTACAGAGTTCTAAAAAGACTTCCCAAATGTCCAAATTTGAATATTAAAATGAAGGTTTCATGGTCCACTGTTGGCAAGTACACATCCATAGAACAAGCATGAGTAATGTGACACTGCACAACGCTGCATTCATACTTCAGTTAAAAATAAAGTCTTGATTTAAGCACGTCAGTGTTTAAATCAGACACTAACACATTGCATCCACTGAGACATGTATTCAAATGTTAGACAAAATCAAAATTGACATGACAGCTGGCACAAGTGTAGTTCATAAACTTATTAAAGTGATGGCTGAATCCCTTGTACGTGTACTGCATATCATACTAGGACATTTTACTGGATCATTAATCTGCATTAAATATTAACAATTAGTAAAGCCCCAGTCTTTTCTACCACAACATGCAAAAGTAGCTGTGTAAGTTTATTTTTCTAAAACATGCAATTTTCTGATAACGCGATATAGCTGTAATCTCTGTAAACTGTAAAATCTCCACTGGTTAAAACGCTTCAATTTTAAACTTGAAGAAATCATAGCAGAGAATAAATTACCAATGTCTACATGTTGATTCATTGAGCTCTATTAATGTTTTAGTAAACACTGTTTCTGGAAAATGATGCTCTACTACTGAAGTGACAAAATATTAGATTTTAATATTGTTGGATTACATATGAATCAAAACAAAAGAAGGGAAGTAGGTAAACTTTATTTATATAGCACTTTTCACAAATTAAATCACAAGTTGCCTCACAAGGTGCAATTAGATAAGATAAAAGAATAACACAGAAACAAAAATAATAGTAAAAGATCATTAAAATCTAAAAGCTCATTTAAATCACACAAAATAATATCCCAGAAAAAAATAAAATTCATAAAAATAGTTAAAACCTAAAAGCTGAGTCATGTAAAAACCTGTCTAAATAAGAGTGTCTTGATCTGCTTTTAAAACCATCAACAGATTCATCCATACGCGATGTCTGGGGCAAAGCGTTGTACACAAGGGGTTTACCACAAGGAGTCTCATGGTCTTGTGGCCATTCTTTGATGTTTGAGCTCCTTTTGGAGTCTAAAAACTGATAAGGCTGACGTGACAATAGTCTGAATAGAAAAACTTTGGAGGGCAGCGTTCGAATTGCAGAGGAAATATCAAACACATATGCAGAACTTCAGCCCTGGAGTAAATGTGAATTTTTTTAAAGACCACATTTTACAGATGTTACCTTACGATCACATGATGTTGAAACACACTGAACAGTAGATAGTGATCAGTCTGTTTAAAAACCAAACTTTTATAAATCACTGTTTTATGAAGTAACAACACTGATTTTAAATATTAAAGCATTCTGGATAAATTCCCTCCTGAGATGTTGTGTTGTTGGCAGTAGGACAGAGATGAGGTCACAGTGACATCAACCTTTGGCCACAAGTTCAACAAGGTCATTCTCAGATTTTAGTTACACATTTGTAACAATGTAAATATATATGTATATATGTGTATATATATATATATATATATATATATATATATACAGCTTTTTAGCATATTATATTTAAATTGCAACTAGAAGTAGTTTAAGCATATTGATCAGATTGTTGATGTGTTTATGAGGACTCAACTTAGTAAGCTTTTGCATGCTACACTGACTCACAGATCACTTATCTTGAATTATTAACATTGTGATAATTGTCAGACAATACCATAGCAGTGATAAAACACTTAATTTACATAATATATTGATAATAGAATCACTTGTCCAACAATGACACACACAAAGGTTCATTCTAGGATGTTAACATCATTTGTGGACAAAGTAACTAATGTTTACATTGAATGTTTGATTTAAAATCATAAAACATTAAGAACATTTATCGCTGGATTTTGTTTTTACACTTTTTTTTTCAAATCCCAGAACCAACAAACAACAAACATGAGTTCATTAATCTTGTTTTTGTTTTTGCTTATTATTTATTCATTTAATTTTAAGCGTGAAACCTGATATGATGCATCTCCAGTATAAAGCATTTACAGGAAAATACTAATGCAAATCAAACAGAGGCTCTTTGTTTAGACCTTGAACACGTTTCCACATCACCTACCGCAAATCAACCTGAAGACTAGTTTGAATAGCGTCATAACTTCACTCTTCACGCAGTCACTCATTATGTGCTGCTGAAGACAATGCAAATACTGTATTCACCAGGTCCATGCTGTCCTATATCTGCTGCAGTTTTGCCATTTGAATATTTAAATACAGAGGTGTGAGATGTTTATCATAGTCATGAATGTGGAGCACTGGGAGCAGAAAAAGGGAGGGGGTAGAACTGTAAAATTAAAGAGTGAAGGTTTGGGTTAAAACAAGCAATTGGCAATGAATTTTTCCATTTTGAATGTGTGATCGAAAAAATGCAAACCAGCCTACTCAAAATAAAAGTGACTAAAACATCTAATGTTGTTTATATTAAAATACATCCTCAAAAGCCGACTACAGATTGTCTTCCTTCAATGTCAACGACAGAGGCCACACTTAACAACTGTATTTAGTGGTTCAATGATCTGTAAGAGCTAAAGACTTAACATTCTCTCCGCTACTGACATAATTTCTATTGTCCAAATAACAAAATATTCAGCCAAAACCTGAAATCTAATTAAATTGGATAAATGTAGCCACATTTACAATCCACTTTTTATTAATCTAATCTTGTAAAACAAAATTAGGAAATGGACATAAAATCTCCAGCATTTTCAATATTTTAAAAACAGATGAAATTAAACGTTTCATTATGAGGTTGTTTGAACCACTGATTTGAGTTCCCTGTCTCCATGGCTGCAGACATGTCACAGTCATCAGCGTTTCCCTGTGGAGCCCAGTTTGTGTAGTTAACTCTGCTGTCACTGACCCAGAACCAGAAATCCAGAGTGCAGCTGTAGCGCAGTCCCAGCCAGACGTAGGGGCTGCTGGCATTCTTGGCTCTGTCTTGGATCCATCTCTGCTCGTCAAGGCTGGTGATGGAGACCAGGTCATGGTAATTTTCTCTGCAGTAATTCAAGGCCTCCACCCAGGTCTTATTCTCATTGATCAGTCTAAAAGTATCTGTTGGGGACAAACACAGGAAGTCCAAATATATTTGAAAAAGACCTGTACTGGTTTCAAAACGTCAAAATCATTTGTCCAAAAAAGAAGTTTAATGTTTAAACTACTGTGCAGCCTAAGTAAAGGAAATAGTTTAACTGGAATCAGTGTTTTAGAATTTAAATTTAAATCTTTATATAAAAATGTATTTATTAAAGATAAGTGTGTAACACAAGGCAGCGCTGGTCAACGACCTTGTTATTGTGTGTTATGCATGAGGAGGGCGCCTTTTTATTATAAGAGGAATGACGTAATGTGTGATGGTTCAAACTTTAAAGCTAGCAAATTAAACATGATTATACAGCAGATTTAGATAAAAATCTATGATTTTCAAACTGAATGTACAACAACACCTGTGTTATGTTGTTTTGTGTTTTCTTTGCTGATATTTAATAAACTTACTGTTGTAGCAGAAGAAAGATTTACTTGAATTACAGTAATCGATCTTCCAGCTGTGTTCTTCATTCAACATGGTAAAGGCACATCCCTTGTTGCTTGGCTGATGGTCAAAGATTTCGTTCCACAGTCTGAAAGAGAAACTGCTTCCATCTGACCACTTCCATGTGTCTCTGAAAAGGCCAATTATGCTCCATGTTCCATTCGGCATTAGTTTAACTAGTTCTGGGTCCTGTAACTGATCAAGTCCACTGACCAGGTCTGTGTGATATTCTCTGCAGTAGCTCTGAGCCTCGAGCCACGTTTTCTCCTCTTTAATCAAATAGAATGTCTTGTTGCTGGTCTGACTTTCTGCAAATTAGACAGAAAAAAAACGTTCATTTTTTTTATAAATGCACATCTCTGCAATTTTTTCTCCTTAAAACAAATCTGAATTTAGCTGAAGTTCAAGAGATATTCAAGAAGTGAGTGTAAACAACATGGCTACTTAGTGTATCACAGCATCACTGTAAAACTCATTATTAAATGTCTTGTGAAGAGATGAGATGTGTTTGACAATCAAAACAAATTTTGTACAGGATTAAATGCAGCATGTAGATTAAGTTATTATGCTCTTACCATTGTAACAGAGGAAAGTATTTTTCTTATCACATAATTCATCAATCCAGGAAAGATCATTTTTTTGGAAAGCTGCACAGTTCTGAGGAAAAGGTTTATCATTTGGTTCTCCACTGCTCCAATTTGTCTTGGATTCATCGAACTCCACCCCTGGCAGAGACCAGTGCCATGTCCTGTTCACACCTGTTTGGTTGTACAAACCGATCCAGGCTTCACCTTGACTCTGTGTAGAGTTAATGAGTCTCTTCATGTCTGTCATGTGAGACACTGTGGCCAGGTCTGTGTATTTCTCTCTGCAGTAAGTCTGAGCTTCATCCCAAGTTTTATTCTCTTTAATAAAGTAGTAATCATGGAGTTGGCAAGTGATGAAGGAACACTGACCTAAAAAAAAAGGAAAGGCTGTGATGGAGCTGATTTTAGACCAAAACCACGATCATCATGGTCACCTTAGCTTCACACAGAACAATTGTTAGAAAGCAATATTTCTAAGCTGAGATCTCTGCTGTCAAAAGATGAACTAGAAATGTTTATTCATGCTTTGATTTCATACTCAAACACCCTTTTTACATGTCTTCATTCCACTAGTAAAACATTACACATAACTCCAGTTTTAGCTGCACTTCACTGACTCCCAGTTCATTTCAGGATCTATTTTAAAAACCTGGCCAAACTCCCACCTATATTTCTAAGATGCTTAAATTTCACAATCCTATGTGAAATCTTAGATCCTCTGTGTTTACTGGTTTTCCTCCATACTTGTTTTAAAACCAGAGCTCTTTGTCGTTGCGCTGTTTAAACTCTGCCAAGTCATTTAGAAAGGCGCTAAAAAGCCTTTTGTCAAAGTTGTCAAAACGGGCTTTTGGTTAGATGTTGGTTCTTCATAATGTCCCTGTTTCAATGTGTTTAATGCTTTAATGTTTGTGTGCATGTTTGTGTTTTGTTGTTTGATTTTATGTTATTTGATATTTTACCGTGAAGCACTTTCTTTCTGTGAAAAAGAAAAAAATTTAATTGAAAATAAAATTTTAATTTGAAAAAAATGTCGTCTTTCTGTTGGACCCTGGTTAATTTGCTGGTTCTCAAGTTACTTGGAGCTGTCGATCTGATCGGAGGATCCACTTACCCATCAGCACGAGCTGAAACAGAGTCCACTGCATCTTCGATAGGCCTCGACCCACACAGAATAAGTTGATGAAGGACACACCTGTACAGTTCATCCAAGTAAAATGAAATAAATATTAATACAAAGAGATTTAATAATGGGTCAGAATTTATTTTTTTAATTAAAATATACAGAAGTCAAGGACCTGGACTCGACTTACATACACATTAAAAAAGATAAACAACAACAACATGTAAACAATATTCTAAAATATATAGCATTTTCTTTTCCTCCTCATACAGTCACCTCAGTACACAATAACAGGAACACCTACAAGAAAATGCATTTTTTAAAAAACACTACTCTGTCTATAAACATCCACAAATCTGAGTCTACTACTGAAGATAAAATCTAAGGAAAGTGGAGACCTAAATGTAGGAATAATCTATCTCCACCCATAAGTTGAAATGACACACTCAAACCTGGTGATTTCTTCTCTCTTTGAATCCACAGACGTTTCCTCCTGACTAAAGAGAATAAGTGCAAGCTCAAAGTGCAAGCTCAAAGTGTACAGTTGCAGTTTGTTTCTTCTCAAATGTCCATATTTAAATATTAAAATAAAAAGATTAGCATCATCCAAAGATGACAAGAGAACAAGGATGCAACTGAGCATAGAGATAATTAAGCAGGAAAAAAAAACTGCATCCATGCAATATACTTAATTAAATATGTGTTCTCAATTCAATAACTGAAATACATTTTAAACATACATTCAGTAGTATACAGTACTAAATATATTCATAAGGTATAGGTGGAGTGTGTGGGAGGTGAGGTTTACTTTAACTAAATTCAAATGAATGTACCCTGTGGTTTTTAGCGTTCACACAAACGTCAAAGTGAACAAAGAGCTGTCAGTGTATGGATGGAAATAACTCTGCCTTTTACTTCATTGTGTGTTTGTACAATTTGCATCCATGTGCACATTACATATATATTTGGAAGTAAAAAAAAGACACAGTGACATCCCAGCAGGTGGTTACCAATGGCTGGATTTCATGTACATGTACTATAATGACATCCTCAGCATTTCTGCTTAGAGCCCATTGGTTCATTGTTGTACTAGGATTAATCAGCATTAATCATTAACAGTTGGTGCTTTTTACACCACAAGTAAAAACAGCCGCTTAAAAACTTTATTTTGACGGAACACGCCACTTTCTGACGGCATGATAAGATTCAGTCCTCTTCTATAAGATTCCCACAGATTGAAGTGCTGTAGTTCACATTATCCAGGCTGCAGGCTGACACACAACCATGAGTAGAGAACATGCCGAGTTGTTTTTAGCATCTGTATGGAGATTGTGGACAATATGATTCATTTAGAAATTTACTAATGCTTTTTTATTAGAAGACAAGGATCCAACAATATGATTTATGTAATGACAAAAAAGAAAATAAATTTTGAATATATAATAATCAGAAAGACATGTACTAGGATGACACCATTTGTACAATATGTGCCAACCAAACAGTTTTATGTCACTTTAGAAAAATAAATGTTTTGTGATGACAACGTTTTGCATTAAAACATTACATTTCTTTCTGCTTGGTTATCAGGAGGATGGAGGGGGCATGTCCTGTTCTGTCTGCAGCTGGGAGGGGCCACCACACGACGATTAAGTCTGTGGACTCAGATGTCGCAATGTCGGTGGCAATGTTGTTAGTAGTTTGTAGCTAACGAGAAGAGCCCATGTGGCCAGTCACATGTGAGGACAGACTGGGATCATATGTTTATGTGAAAGAAGGAAGGGGGCAAACGTCTTTCCTAAAAAATCTTTGAAAAGAGCCGGAGTTCACATCACTAGTCCCCAGTGCACCTGCGTTCATTGAGAACAACTAATTTGAGGTTCAGTGTCAGTATTCTTACTAAATAATATTTTGACAGGTGACAGGAAGATTCAGGAATGAAACCAGCAACCCTGGATGAGTCCTCTACATCCTGAGCGCCAGTGTTCCTATGAGTTTATCTCAGCAAGGACAATGTCAGCGTCTGGTTTACACTGTGTTTTAAGAATCAGTGTACATAGGTTCCGCAAATATGAGTCCATAGTTTCAGGAATGAGACTGTGTACTGGTAAATACATGAATAAACATGTAACTATGCTTGTGACAATGATTGTGATTGAAGGTTTTCTTGAATTACAGTCGTCATTCTTCCATCTACCGTTTTGATGGTTATGATGCAATTACCATCTGGCTGATGGTCAACGAAGCTGCCGTCCCTATTCATGGTCAGTATGAAACAAACCAGACATAAAAATGTCATTTACTTTTATGCTCACTCTTCACTCACTCACTTAACATTTTAGTTTCTTAGCTTTCTTGGGTTATAGATTGTATTCAAGTATTGCTTTTTTTTAAATTAAAGAACACTTCACAACAAACTATTGTAAATGCAGAATCCATCAACACAATGTATATGTGTGCAATAAAACAGATAAAACAGGTAACTGTGAATTATTGGCTCACTTCCTGTGTCACCTTTAGCATTCCGTAAGGAGTAACTGAACAAATACTTTCAAATATATATACTGATTTTACTGTTTGGACTATCTTTACGAAGAATAGACCATAAAAATAAAGCTCTGACATCTGTCTCCCATTTAGGCTGGTGGTGAATAGTTTACTAACCTTGCACATCACAAGTCCCCTGATTGTCATACCGATGTCAATGTTTGAATATTAAAACACTGAAGGTACAGAAGTTTAACACTGCCAGTAAAGTATTAACAACGTTATACATCAAAAGAGAAAGGAATAAATTTAATATAAAACAAACAAATCACATTTTTACAGACAGAAAATGTTGACACAATGGTCACGTAGAAATAATACAAATAATTTAAGTTAGAGGGAAACAGAAAGCAACTATCAACTAGTTGGAAGCATAATTAATTTACTGCACATAACACTGCACAAAGCTTTTAGGAATCTCTGTATTTCGTCCACAAATAGGACAAACCAATAACGTCCCCAAAGGTTGACGGTGCTAAAACAGACATGCATCAGCAACATCGGAACAGTGTAAAACAAACAGTGAAATGTGAAATGCAAAATTAGCTCAGTAACTACTTTGCTAAAGTTTATAGTTTGTTAGCTAATCTCAGTTTATTCCATGTTTCATGTCTCCCAGCTGTTTTGTAATAAATGCTGTAAATCCCACTTCATGGTACATTTTCAAATATTTCCTACCTGTTTGCAAACATTCATTAACATCTAATAAAAGGATCACCCTGGCTAAATTATTTCTGATTCAAAATCACTTATTAATTTCTCCTTATTATAATCACTTGTTTGTGTATTCAAAAGCAGGATATTGCATTGTGGGATTGTTAGGACAATGCAGGGAAACTGTTTTAGATACAAATTTTTACATGCTAACTCATACTCGTAAATAGGACGTTAAAACCCTGTGATGGACAGGTGACTTTTGCATTGACTTCTAGGATGAGTTCCAGTCCCTTGCAAATATCAACAGAATGAGCTGTAAAGATAATAGATTTAATGGAGTTGATGCATTCAAATAAAATAAAATTTCAGACAGTAATAAAACTCCAACTTCATTAGACTAATGAGCACCTTAAGCTTTGGACAGTTAATTGCACTAATCCTACAAAACCAAAACATGATACTGATGTTTACACAGGCATAAAAAGGCCAAAAATTAACCCTTCTGAGACGCAACCGCCAAGTTTGTTACGATTTTTGTCACTAATTACACTTTTCTTTTTTAGCTATTTGACTCAATAGGTTTGAGGTGGGAGTGGGGTGCCCCCTTTGTTTGCAGTGCATTATTTTAATTTAGTGTCTCAGTGTGTCTCACTGTATGACTCATCCCCACTGCTCAGCAGGATTCACTGGCAGTAAAAAGTGAGGACGTTCTGCTGGTTTCCTCGGATCAGCACCGCGGGGCAGTGGAGGCCACATGTCAGAGCATCCAACCAGGCCATGTACAGAGCACTGGGGCAGTCATTCTGTGGCACAGGGAGGCTCCTGAGAAAAAGATTATATTCACATGAACATGACAAATATCACCAGTTTGGAGTGACAACAAATAAAATCTAATTTTTGTTTTGATGAAACACACAGTCATGGAAATGGCTGGGGTTCGGTGGTGCTTTGTATTTAATTTGTTATCATTATGGTCATCTGGAAATGTTTGTGTCTCCTAATACTGCTGCCCCTGTGGGGTGACCCAGAACCCAGATAGAGAGACTGGTCTGATTGCCCAAAATAAAAAAAAAAAAAAACTACTGTAATACCTCCAACCATCGACTATTACTCTGACAGTCAAAAGACATACACATGTAATGTTCTGTTTTACTCACACAAGCACAAGAGCCGAATGTTGTGAATTCCTCCGGATGATTTCATTCAGCCTCACTTTTCTCTCAGACTGCAAATGGAGGGAATATAAATAAGGAAATTATATGAAGGGGAAAGAAATACAGCATGTGTAACTGTGGCTCCATATATATAACATTTGACAAAGTGGTGATAATATAATGAAATGCATAATGTTGCACAAGTTGGAAATTCCACACACACACACACACACACACACCTTTAGTTTGAAGGCTTCAAACTGTTTGTCAGATATTCTCCACGGAGCGCTTTGTCTCAAATCCTTAACCGAGACACCGTCCTGCTGTTGATCGTGCAGCATGAAGGGGGCGACACTGTCCACAAACCTACTCAGGCTGGAGCAAGCACACAAGAAACACCAGTAAGAAAATTACTTTGTAAATCTTTAGATTATCTGTGTTCGAAAATGTTTTTGTTATGCACTAATTATTGTCACTTCAAGTATTTAGGTTTCTGTACGTGTTAGAAAGTGAATGTAAGGGTTTGTGCAAACATACTTCTTACAGTGTGGACGCTTCTCGCTGTCCGTCATGACTATAACGTCATTAAAATCCAGACGGAACCTCTTCAGCAGAGCAATCATCCTAAATAAACAACAATCATAGTTTTAGTATTCACAAATTATCATGCACCTCATTACATGATTTAACAGAAAGATGTATTATACAATTTACTAAAACACACACACACAAAAAAAACTACTAGCATTCAGAATCCAACCGAACCACATGCACAAGTACAAGTGTAACTTAAACTTATCAGTCCAAATTTACTTGTCCATGCAATTTTTTAAATAATAAAACACGGTTTTAAACTTTTTGCTTTCAATATTGATTGGTTTTATATTATGTGTAATTTTTCTCCTAATTATATAGTATTTCATTACTGTAAATTAAGTGTTTGGAGTAAATGTGTGAGGGATTGTTTCCCTGAATTATTTTGACACCTAGGAAGAAATGCAAAAAAATAATAATAATAATGACTTTATATATAATATTACTGGAAACTGAGAAAGAATCCTGATAAAGTTTATATTACAGTTCTTTAGATTTTTTCATTTTAGATTCAGTTTAAATGTTACAAACACAACTAACAATAATTTCAGAAAATAGATCAGAAAAAAAACGTACTCATTACGGCCTTCCACCATGTTTTGTTCATCCCCCACTATGAAGACCCTAACCTTACAGTTACGCCAGTGCTTCCTCCTGGTGAGCAGGTACGGCACGAGCAGTGTCAGACCTTAAAAGAACAAGATAGGACATGTAGCTAAGAAAGAGAAGACAACTCAAATCGTAGTCTTTCATGAGGGAATAGCTCGAAGCCTGTCTTCTCTCCAAAAGCATAATGACAATACAGCAGTTAGGTTAAACATATACTGAACAGCACAGACAAGAGGCACATTGGACTTTTCTGCCTTACAGATCGGCTTCAACATTTATTAGGACATCTCGTGTCCACAGCATCTCTTTTTATGGTTATAAAATAACTTACAATCAAAATACATAAAGTCAAAATGGCAAATGCCTATATAAAGTTAAACCGTTACACAAGCACTTCTAGCTATGATAACTGCTTTTTGGAACCTATTGGAGAAATCATCATTAAAACTCACAATGTCACTGGAGTCAAACCACAGTCTCCGGTGGGAAAGGGATTTCTCTTTTTTTACCATCTGACACCTCTCAGCACTTATCTAAGTAGCCTATTGTTGAAATGACGTTTTCCACTATCACATTGTCTAATGGGTTTATTCAATAAAGACAAAAAAATCATGACTGTTTAGGTTTCATAAACTTCTAAATATTGTTTTTTTGATATACTGTGAGAAGGTCAAAACATATAAATTTATCTAGGAAACCAGGAAATTGCAAACGGTGTCATCCATTTGTCTTTAGATTGTAACTGGATTGGGTCTTTTTGTCAAATCTACCCTCTCTCATGACTCACCTCCATCATCAGCTATCCAGTAGACATCGATGGTCTTCTTCCCCTGATTGTTCTGAAAGGCTGTCTTGATCTGATCACTGTCGCCTTTGTCAGACATGCCATCCGCTGTGTCGGCAAAAGAAGGATGAGGAGGGTGTGTATACACTAATTATCTGACAATAGTGTGTGTGTACACACAGTGTCTGCTCACCTGATACCCTCTCAGGAGATGGTTGGTCATCGTTTTCAACTGATTCATCTGACTCAAAGCCTTGGTTTACTAAAGGACAAACATTATTATTCAGGTTGTAAAACATTCTAATAAATGTTTGTATGTATGTGTGGAATTCAAACCTTCAAAACCAAACTGGTCAAAGACATCCAGTCCGTCCATCATCCTCAAGATACACAAACAGTAGTTGGAGTCAAAGGTGTCGCTAGACAAAAGAAGACAAAGAGTGAGCCTGAAAAGAAAGGCTTCACAAAAATACCTTTGATAGTTCTTACAATCCAGTGAATTTTCTTGAATTTGCAGAGCTCAATTTTAAATCATATGTGTGTATTTGTTTTTCTCCTTTCAATTCATGAATATTAGTGAGCAACTTACTATATGGTATTGATATAGTCCTCAATGCTTTCTGGAGAACTGTCCCTCCAGTTTGACTTGAAGCCGAGGACCAGAGTGTTGGGCTTCAATTTGCCGAGACCAGAAGCCTTGAAAATACCGGCAAATGAGGACAACAACAGTTTTAGGGTGAAAATAATTACATGAGGTATTTTAACAACGAGCGATAATGAATGAATAAATGCGCTTTTGAAAGTAAGCGGTGGAACGTAACCACAAGTAATGGATGAAGTACCTGCATCAAGTGCCGAGCTCCAACTCTCAGGCTGTCCGCCACAAAGGGAGTGTAAAAAGAGCGCACCTTCCTTTTGTTCATCCATTTCACCAGAAGGTCTGTGGTATCCTGTGGCCGAGTCTGCCTCTCTTTCTCCTAGAGGAGTCAGAAATGCGAAAAAGGTTAAGGCAAAATTGAAATGCATTCAATGTGACAGAAAGACCTGATTGAGAAAAAGCTACTACACAAATGTTGAGATTACAATAGATAAATTTTTTCTTTTTCTTTATTTTTTTTAATAAAATTGCTAGGACAGAAGAACTAACAGTGATTATGTCTCCACAAATCATGAGGCTTATATGCTTGGTGAAGGAGCCAACAAAATCCACTAGTGCAGGTCGCTGGTTTGGGGGCCCCGTCAGGCAAAGACACTGTGGTCTGAAACAACACACCCAAGAAGACAGATGGAATTAAAGAGCGATAACACTAAAGTGACATGCAATTTCATGCCAGATAACAGGATATTTAACTCACCTAAAATTCTTGACATGATCCTCCACGCCAGAAAGGGAGACAGTGTAAGACAAAGCCATGTTGTATGTGCCGGCCTGGACTGATGATCCCCAGTTTACATCTGTGAATTTAAGCAAACATTTAAAATTAGGTCGGTATAAAACAACTGAGAAGCAAAACATAATTTTAGCCCGTTTAAATTTTAGGTTAAAAATGTTGTTTGTTTTTGGGCTTACTTGGCTTATTGTAGTTGACGTATCCAAACAGGAAGACAATGATACTGAAGGTGACGAGGGCAGCCCACCACGTCAACAGGAACATCAGAACTACAGAGATCACCGCTCCAAACAAAGCTGTCCATTTACTGTAGTAGTGAAACGAAGGCCTCCAACCTAAAGGGGGCAACATTGGACCTTCATTCTTGCACAGCCCTGTCACATTAAGCTCATAATTCAACACCATTTAAAATGAATCCCCTGCCTCTAGAAACTGCATTTGAAGTTGTTGTTTTTTTTTTCTTTTTTTTGGGGGGGTACACAAAAGACATAAACTGATTTACCATCTACACGTATTTAAGGTTATCCCACCCGGTGCTGGGTAAGAGGGTGGGTAATATCTGGACATTATTAATTTAACAGAGGGTTAGTACGTTGCATTTGAAGCTTAGTGATCCATCACACCTCTGCTCTTATCTACCTCTTTAATTACAGCTTTTTAACAGTTTAACATGTTGCCTACTTTAAAGGGCAAAAGGCAGTTTTCAAATAAATTTAACTTTTATATTAAAAGCTTTTTTCGCACATGCACTGCAATCACCCTTTATTCAAAGGGGGTTATCTGGACGTAGTACAAAGTGCACTACACTATGTGCAGTCCGCAGCGCTGTCCTGGAATGTCAGAAGGATTTAAAGCACAAGGGATTAATATTTATTAATGATGGAAATGTAAGATTTTGCTAGTAAGGTATCAACAGATCAAAATGTTACAGTTATGATGCTACTGTACATTCACCTTTTTAGTTTCTGAACCAAAACATGTTAAGATGGCAGAAGCATTTGGATGGGTCAGAAAAGGATTTGACTGTTTCCTACTGAGACAATTTGTTTTGTAAAATGAGTGATTTGCCTGGTTTATGCAGTATGCAGTGTGTCAAAAAACTCACCAGGGGAGTTAGTGATTGAAGCATGAAAGCAGCTGAAGTTGATGAGGCTGTAAGAACACAAGAAGAAGTTGGAGATCAAGGCTGCGATCGTGTCGAGCTCACCTACGATGACACAGGAGGAAGAATTTAAACTCACAATATAAATTCTGATATTTATTTGGTCATCACACACTCAGAAAACTCCTCAAAGATACTGCAATATAAATATGAACAACAGTGACAACTGTAATACACCAAACCCACCAATGAGAATGAAGGCCACAGCAATTACGTAGCAGAGGATATAGGCCCGGAGTGGTTCATCATTTTTCCCGTAACCCTTTGCAAAGAATCCGATGTACGGGTAAATTTTGTCTCTGCACAAACACTGGAAGACAAATAAAAAATCCAGAAGCAAAAAGGTAATTGCATTTCAGACTATGCATTTCAGACTATAATACTGTGCATGAGGCTACTAATCCTACATATTTTTATAAATGTCATCACATAGTATTGCTCCTAAAATAACAATATAGCAAAATGACTAAAGTTGAATGTGTTTGTAAATACATTAATTAATTAATCACTTTAAAACAGTGACCTATTCCATTCATGAGGGATTCGTGCTGTAATATTTGGAATGTTTTGCCAGTACAAGTGAACAATATATGAATATTAATATTTACTCAGTGTATCTTTTCACTATCTGTCTATTTTTCAAATAGTCTGTTCTTGTAATATGAACTGCAAACGTGTACAAATCTCCCATAGGGTTGTAAACCATTCCAAACTAAACTGGAAAGTCATGTATTAATGCTTCGTCTCAGATTCAATGTGACACCAATTTCATTGCATTAAATAAAAGCAGAAAAACACAAGACACTGTACATTGGGTTTCTCTACTGGACATGTAAGAGTCACCAAGAATATCATCATTTTTAAATAACAGAGAGCCATTAAATCTTTTTAGATTCAGTATATACAGGGAACACTGGGTTTTTCTGAGGGTTCTAACCTGAAAAACTTTAGGACCAGAGACAAGGAAGCCGAGAGCGGATGATAAACTGGCTGCAAACACACCAGCAGTGATGAGGTAGTAGAAACCTGAAATTTGGCCCAGCACCTTGTGGGATCAAAATAATGTGAAAAACAAAAATGAGTATTTTATACTATTTTATCGTACGACAATAATGACCAACAATGTAAAACAAAGACTTCGACAATACTTCCATGCTACCACAAGTACTATATGGAATAGAAAATCTCTCTAAATATTAGGGAATAATGATTCTTAGGTTGAAATAGTATAAAAACTAGCAAGCAAATAGCAGTGCAATCTGAGCTCATTGCTGACTAGGTTAATATTAGTAAAATTTGATCAACATTCGTTTGAGTTCATGTTAAATCTTATAATTTTACTTACTGGTTCATACTCCACTTATTACATTTTCACCGTGTCAACATTTTAAATGTAACTTGGATGTAAATATTAATATACCCATGGCTGCAAAAAACCCACACTTACAGTCTCAAACATAAAAATTTTCAAGTAAAAAAAAAATCAAGTCAGAACCATCCAAACTTACAAAATCTGAACCACAAACTACACATTTTAAGCTGAATTATCTTCAAATTAAGTAAAACAAAAAGTGTAATCATTGTAATTTGGTTATATGCTTTTATGTTTTATGTAACACTGAACACAAGAATCCCATATTGGTAATTTTTTTTTAAAAGATGCCATTTGTTTATTACTTTCCTTGAATTGTACCTTTGAATTGTTTGCCAGACCATAATTACAAGTTTGGGACTGAATGCACTCTGTGAAGTTCCAGCCCAGGTCACATCCCAGACCCACACAGCCGTCCGTCATATTCCCAGTCAGAAGATCTGTTATATTACCAGAGGCGTCCCGTATGACACATGCCCCTAGATTGGAAAGAAGATCCAACTATCGTTATGTGATAAAGAGATATAAGTCAATGTGCAGATTCAGCAAAGTCAGCAGAACCGTATTACCATCATTCCACATACTAATAGATTTTTTTTCTAAATATTGGTATTTTTGCTACTGTACTTGTCCGATCACTTTCTAATAACTAAGCTTTTAAATAACTGGCTTTTGTGTAGCTGGTTCATATTTTGGATATTTATTTGTTAAAGCTAAGAAATAAATATACCAAACAGGTTAAAAATAGCTGTAATAAAACAAACAAATGAAAACAAATGAAAAACAAACGCATGTTTATTAGCTTACCAATAGTTGTGGAAATCACTAAATAGCTGATTGTAGTCCAGAATATGGCCATGAGGGTACCTTTGGGTATCGCAGTAGCAGGATCCTGTGGAAGCAAATAAATAATACTATTATTTAACATTCATGTAGCTGCTGGTGGCAGCTGTGTTGTTAGACGTGTGTGTGTCCCTTCTTTGTCATCACTTGTTCTTACTTTGAGGTCTCCAGAGATGTTGGCTCCAGAGAGGATCCCAATGGCGGAAGGAAAGAAAATGGCAAACATTTGAAAGAAGTTGCCTTTAGGTCCTCGCCAGTCGGGTTTGAGGTTTGATATGAAGATTTCCCCTGGATGAGTGGAAAAATGACCAATCAATTGTGTTTCATGGACCAGACCATCCCCCTTCTAGAACCATCTGCAGGCACATTTGGGGCGTTCTCACATGCTTCCAGTTCTCTTCAGCTCTTTCAACATTCCAACTTTTGGCTTCTTGTTCAACCCCTTAAACCCCTTGTCATTCAAATTTCAGTTCAATTCACCTTTATTTATTTGGCCTCAATTCACAACCAAGTCATCTCGAGGCACTTTACCTAATAAAGTCAACACTAAATATGGGTTATAGCCTGGGTTTTCTACATATTTAAAATTACAGTTGCAGCTTTTTGTCAGGTCAAGTTTTTTTGGGATGTGGAATGATGCCTTGATTAATTGAAAAAGATCAAACAATCATATTACACATGCATGTGTGGTTGTGCAGCTGGTTACTGCTTTTTCTTTTCACTAATGTCTGCTGCTGTTTAGAGGAACACCTCTAAACAGGTAGTCAAGCTTGGCCAGACACTGACTTTGGAGCCTTTTGCAGAATTGTAAGCTGTAAATGATTCAGTGTTTTCCAGTTTTTATTTTTTGCTTTAAAGTTTAACTTGGTCTGAGAGGCGCCTTATTCTCCGCATACTGCTGGAAGATGTATGGAAAACAATTTTCTTATGAATCTACAAGATTTGATAAATTTTTTGTAGTTGTTGTTTTTCGCATCAGATTTTTAGAATTGTTTTACAAGAGTGCTCATAAATCTAAAGAACTCACTGTGGTATCCAAATATGCCTTGAGCTTGTTTCTCTGGACTGGGATAGATGAATGTGCCCACCAGGTAGTTGGAAAAAGAGACCATGAGAACGATGAAGAACAAAACCTGGGTCTGAGAGATATTACAAATATATGAGGATGCAGAAAAGTAAAAATTACAGAGGCATGATTGTATCAACAAACGAAGTGAGATGTCAGGGAATGTGCTGACCTTGGATTCCCACTCCATCCCAGCCAGTGAAATGAGCAGAAGAATAGTCACTGTGATCACTCCCATAATACGAACGTCATTGATTTTGTCGACCATGACGACATCAAACTCCTACATTGTTCAACAAAATTATTCACACATACTCAGTTATATAACATGTGTAATGTGTTTTACACAGAATTATAATCGTTTTAATATTTAAAAAATCCAAATAAAGTCTTGACTCATCTGTGGACCTGAGTCAAACTTTGAAAATGTCAAATATTGCGTAATTGTATTCAGAGTCATGTTGACATCTGCCTGCTGCATTTAATTTCTATTGCATTGTTCATAACAAAATGTATCATGTTATGTATTGGTAGATTCCAGATCAAGCAAAATCTACTTAAATAAAACAAAGATCAACAATTCATGAAATCACAACAGAAATCTGTTGTTATGGAGTCTTGTCCTGTCAAGTATTTATATCCTAAAAGGTAATGAAAGAACAAAAAAAAAAAATTTGGTATTTATACTGTACAGAATATTGAAATGTAATAATTAGCAGCTCACCAGCATTAGATCACGGACCACCTCTGCAAAACCAACTGTATTGAGAGCACAAGCAAGAGCATTGGCAAAGGAAAAGACCATTCCTATTGGTCCACCAATCTCTGGACCCAGGGAGCGAGAAATCATGAAGTAGGCCCCACCTAAAATTATTAAAGATCACAGAAGAGTTACATAGGAACATATTGTTAAATCTAAATTTAGAATGACCCTTCAAGAGCATGGTATTTGAAGGGAAGCAACTGACCTGACGTCACCCTCCCATTTGTGGCGATGGCAGAGACAGAGAGGGCAGTGACTGAGGTGACCGTTACAGACAAGAGGATGATGAGGCAGGTCAACACTGGTAAAAAGAGTAAGACAGCATTAAATATTATGTGTGTAATATGGGTTTTTACACAGCTTACACTCTTTGGATACTTTGGGTCAAAATTACTTTGTGCCAGAACAATAAGGTAATAAATTTAAACAAATTGTGAACAAAGGAATGAATGAAGTGATAACTTACAGATGCCTGCCTGAGAAATAATCCATGACAGACGGAGAAACAGGATGACTCCCCAAATATTCAGCATGCAGCGAATCTGCGACCAAGTTAAATAAAAGCATTGTTTTAATTGTTTCACATTTAAATTGAAAAATAATAATAAGTAATTAATATCACTCCTTTCAATGCACAGTATGCTCCAATACAGAGTCTTCACTCACCATGACTCCTGTCACCCAGCCAAATCTAACAGGAGCTTTCTCTTTTTCACCCAGCGACTCTTCATTTCCACTGTCAGTGGCGGGCAGACTGCTAACACCTGAGTCTGACGTGATGTTTGGCACCTCATTACCTCCCTCTGCTTCCTGGAAAAAGTGATTGAAATGATTTTTGGAATTAATGTAGGGAACTTGATATGATTTTGGTGGATTTATTAGTCAAAATTCAAACGGCAGATGATGCAAGTTGCTTTCAGACGCGGTTTGAAAGGATGGATAACTTGCCTCGTATGCCCTGCGAAGAGCCTCCAAAGAAGGTCTGCTCCTGGGGCTCTGGTGTGGCAGTGTGCTGGCATAATGCTCCAGCTGTGGCACCAGGTCTAAGGTGCTGTAGAAGGAAGACCTGCGCAGCTCCATCCTCGAGCCCTGATGCTCCGATGGGCTGTTAAAATAGAACGTCATTAACTGCAACACGGCATGTACAATGTCAAAATAAGAGTGGGTTAACATTCATTTTTACTATGGTTAACTGGACCCTCTCTGAACTGGAAAATGAAATTGGACAGAAGGAGCCCACACAAACCTTGAATCCACATCTGAGACAACAATGGTTGGAGGAACTTGGAGGCTACCATTGTATTGCTGGCTGCTTGTGTCAAAATGTTGTGACGAGTATCTAGGAGGTCCTTCCTCATTGGCTGAATAGAGAACACGAGGGATGTGATGTTTGGATGCCAGCTGCCCCATGTCGTACTAACCCCTGTGAAAAAGGTTTGGCAGAAAACTGAAGCATAATTGTTGTTTGAAAAAATAATAGTCAGTCCTGAACTGCTGGGTCATCTGAAAAGGGAATCATGTGTAATGGACTCACTACTGTTACTCTATCAACAAAAATGTAATATAATGTTTTAGGGTCTTATTTGGATTCAGTCAAGATGCTTCGAGACTCGTAGCTCGGTTTTTGTCAGAATCTGTGCAGAAGTAAGAATTTCACACCACCATTAATGTTATGGTGATTGTCTGTTTGTCACTAAGAAATATTCATTACTCCTAAATTCTGTACTACACAGTCATTTTCATATTACTACTGCACTTCCACGACAGTGTCAGGCATAACATGTGCTGATTCTTTTTCCTTGTCCAAATATAGAATCTGTATTACCCACAATACTCAATGTTTGCAAGTGACAGATAATGTAGCCTTTAGCCACTAGCTTCAGACAGAGATTGAACGTTTTACCCATGGTCACTGAAGTGAAATCACTTAAGACAATTTATCAGATTTCACTCAGCTCCCTTTTGAGTGAGGCCTTTGTTACAGCACTTTTAACAGCAGATATGTCAATAAGCAAACTCCAAGCCAAATCTAAGAAGTTTCTCTTAAAAAATATAATTGTACATATCACTCCACTGTAATGACATCATCAACTGTAGCTGGCAAAGCTTTCATTTCACAGATTCTTCAGTTTTCTCAAACAATCCAAAGACATGAAGTTATGCTGAGTCTAAATTGTCTATAGGTGTCTGTATGGTCGTCTGTCTTTATGTGCTGGCCCTGTGATCGATGGGCGACCTGTCCAGGTCGTTCCCTGCCTCTACCACACTCAGACAGGCTCCTAACCGAATAGGTGGTAGACGGTAGATGATGACAGATGGTTTATATATTCGACTATCTGGTTACTGCTGCAATGTAAGAACTGGATGCGCTAGAAGTGTGTGGGGGAGTTTAAAAGATAATGAGCCTGTCTAACACTTGAGTACCCAGTATTCCATTTTGTACACTCAACCCAAACTCGCTGTACTCATAGCCCACTGTCCAAAATGATTTTTCTTTGTTTGTTTATGGTTATATTATAGATTTTGCATGTCCTGTTATATTTAGTAGAATATGAACAGCCTACAATAAACTCTATTTTGACACATTATTGTAAATATCTTAATACACTGGCATTAACACAGTGTTAATGATTCATGTTTATTTCTCCATGTGCTGATACATGTGTTTACTTCTGTAAATTTAAATATATTTCTATGCATGCATTAGTCTATGCTTCATCACTTCCATTTATGAGTTAAAGTCAAGAAAGAAAAAGGAAGAAATAACAACTGTTGTTGTTAGTTGTATCAACCTAGTTGAAACCCATACTAATAACGCATAAGCCTTATCCAGTCTAAAAACATTTTTCAAGATCCTCTTGTACTCAAATCAAAACATTAATTATTATTTTTAGTAAAAATGTAGAAAGTCAAAAGATTGAAATACTTACACAGGTGTTTTCTGTGCCAAATGAATGTGCAGTTATTAGCTGATGAAATATGTTCTTTTATTAATTTCACACTGCATCTCTTTACATTTATATCTCTAGTGAGGTAGGTGACACCCCTCCCATCTTTTTCATCTTCATCCCTCCTCCTCACAGACATACACACACTAACCTTAATCATTATCTTATCTCCACGGAACAAAATGTAACATCCTTTCATAAAAGACATTGTTGCTTCCTCCTGATAATGTTTTAGTTTATGCCATTGACTGAAATACAACCAGCGAATCAGGTTACGAGCAGAAGTTTGATTTTCTAATTCTGAAGAAATTCTTTTTAAGTTATTATATTATATTATTATAGACACTTCGCACACCATGTCTGTTGCCCATCTATTAACTGTGAGACACAACATTAATACCACCTGAGAGTTTTAATCTTTAATAGACAGGTATTACTGTGAGGGAATTTTAATGCCGTCAAGAACAGAAAAGAGGGTTAAAAGTGTGTATTTCATGTAAATACTATAGAAGTCAGTTTTTGTCTTCATTCCACTTTATGACTTGACCTTCTGTGATTCCATTATCTTGAATAAATACAGGTGCCAATCTCCATAACTGAATATATTAAAAATAAGAGTTATGTAAGAAGTCAAAGTTTGCGACACACGCTGTTAACTGACTGGATGTCTGCTTTTAGTAACTGGGTTAATATTAGTCATTCTTTTATTAAAAAGCTATTCAATATTCCAGGATGGGACAACAGCTGTTGGATGTTTGTTGGCTGACTCAACCTTCATATTCATAGAACTATTGATTGTTCATGACCGAGTAAGGTTGACTGCATCAAAAATGACTAAAGAAAACTTTACCTAGTACACACTAATTATATCATGAGGGCTCATTATTTTACGTAGTTTTCTTTGTGTGTCATGTTACTGTCTATATGTAAAATTTAAAATTCGGCTTTATAGATGAGTGCAGCAGAAAATGACCAAAACGAAGAGTTTTAGCTTTTAGTACCTGTAAAAAACACAGTAACACAGCATGTAGAGTCACAGCACGTTTTGGGGAGGAAATTGGAGCTTGTGTCTGGCTAAACAAAACGGAGGACTTTTCCCACAGACTGGCAATCAGCTGCAGTCCAGAAACACTTCAGTATTTGGAAATGTGCCATCATCTTACATTTATGTGAAAAAAACTTGTTTTAAAAAACTTGTTTAGTGCCTCGGCACAGCCCATTTATGATGTTTGTCTAAACCCAACCAAAACCTGATCCAGTATTTAAATTTATTTTTGGACATCAAGACATTTTGGAACACTAGCACACTTTCGTGCAATGGATCTAAAGGGGATTGATTTTAACTGACGCTCCTTAAACAAATGCTCCTGTGGGTCGTACGTCAGGGCAAAGATGAATGAAGTAGACGGACATTAGGTCAGGATCTGTAATACAACTACATCGGCTGGATTTCCTTATAATGTAATGTAATTTCATTGAAAAGAAGTCAGATTTCCTTTGGTAGGAGAAGAAATGTTGCCTTGTTTCTTTAAGGTGGAAACGTCTTACAGCGTATTCTTCGCAGTGCCAGCACCCTGCTATTATTAACCTGTTCTATTAAATATCTATGTTCACAGTTCTATTGTGCCCTGGTCAAAGTCAATTGTTCCGCCCACACTGGTTCAGGGCTCAGCAGGGTGGGTGTCGTTTTTTTCAGAATGAGACACTGAGCGTTTGTAAAGAGTGAAGACTCTTCTTAGATTATGTGCTGCCGACCTATCACGTGTCTCTAGTTGTCAAAGTGGATGTGAAAAAAGAGATGAAACTCTATAAAGTCTTTGATCACTGTGTAAACAATAGAGAAAGTAAAGTGTGTACAGGACAAAGGTGGATTCAGTATTTTGTCATTCCTGGTAAAGACCTAACTGGGCTGGTGTCAGTGTAACTTACTGTATCTCATTAGTCACTGCAATGCTTTGCTAAAAAGTTGATCCAGGTTTACAGATGACTTGTCCGATGCCTGTTTTTTCTTTGTGACTTTTCTTCCAACATTATGGCCACAAAGTGTTGCTCAGGATAGTTGCATTAAGATTGTGTATCACGCCCTCCACATCTCACCTGCTTTATGTGCACTGTACACGTTAATAAGACAGGTTGTTGTGTAGTACTACTCAAAATCTTGACAGGTCACCTATAACATCTGTTGTCTGTTAGCACAGGTAGAACACACACACACACACACACACACACAACTCTATATGGTACATACACGGTCAAGCCACTTTCAATTTATAGCTGAACAACAATCAACAACAATGTAGACGGCTCTTACTTTAAATACTGTTTGATGGTTAACAATTGTAAACTAGCTGACATTACTTGAGTTAAAAGTGTAATCTTTATCTCCCTGAAACCAAAAGTAGAAGTGCTGTTACATAACTGTGTGCATCAGTCACGTAGTCCCACCTCGGTTTCCCTACATTGCCCAATGAGCCTTTCCCTGATTAGCTCATCGGCAGAAAGGCAGCAGTGAAGAGAAAGTGACGGGAGAGTCACAGGTTTGGAGTCATAAATTGTGAGACACTCCTTCATGTCTATGACGGATGTTTTGCATCACGTTGAAAACCTGCTCCTGTGACTTCTCCATGATACATCCATCTTATGGAAAATGTTGTACTTTTGTGCCCATGAATAACGTACAACTATGTAACATTTTTGCGTAAAAAATTGTTTTGCATAAAAAAGTGACATATGCTGATGATTAAATTGTACGGTAATTGTGTTTTGTCTTTGGGTGGAGTCACTAGAGTTTTTGTATTAGTCTTCATTTACGTGGGTCAGCTCAGGCTGGACTAAAGCCAGATTCCGGAGCTCACAGGTGCACTGCTGCACTTCCAGCTGCAGGGGTCTCTCTTGCAGTGCACTGACGTCATGCAGGACAGAATGGACAAGTTGCCTGGATGTGCTGATCCTGAGTGGGACAGATGGTCTAGTCCGGGTGAGGCAGGATGCTCAGCAGTATATTATAAACCGCTGGAGAAGGATCCAGTTTGTGAAGACAATGAGGTAATAATTAATTTCCTAAATGAGCCATCCTCTGTACAGACTTGATCTAATCTTTCTAACAGAAACAGTTACAGAACGATGTGTCTCATCTTTTGCAATGATTTGTATTATATTTATGTAACTGTTTCAACAATAATAATCTAATTTCTCTCATTTTGGCTGCATCATATATAACTTCTCCTACAAAGGAAATAAAAACAGAAGGCTGTACCATCAAAATTTTTTTTTGATTTGCAACAACATTCTATGTGTACATGTGTACATCTTACAAAATCGGTCCATCCAGAATATTTAACCACATATTCTGCTCAGGGTTGTGGGGAGCTGGATGAGAGGAAGGGTACAGCCTGGACGGGTCAGGGCTAACACTGAGAGACTGACAACCATTCACACTCAGGTTCACACCTGTAGACAGTTTAGTGTCACTATTCATCCAACAAGCATGTCTTCCGACTGTGAGAGGCACAAGGAGAACATGCAAACTCCACACAAAAAGGCTTACAACTGCACCACGGCTGAACTTTTAACACTGTGTGCAAATAATTTTAATTGCAAATTAGAAGTACCGTGTTTCTGATATATTAGCTGATGAGTCTTTTACATCATTCTATCAACCTAATAATCAGGAGTTGGGAGACAAGGATACTTGGAAACTTTATCATAAATAATTTTCTTTTTCTTTTGGTTTATGGGTCACCACACCGAAATGATCGGTTGCAAATTGACTTGTCGAAGTAAAGTTATGTCAAATACAGCACTAAATTAAATATAGCGTACAGCACATGTATGCTGTAAACTGTCTATAAATATGTCATGCCAGTGCTCGAGGTGTTACTTCAGCAAGAAACATCGTAACTGACCTCTATTCCACTCAGAAACATATTGCTGTAATTAAAGTTTTTTTTTTATTACTCTTCTTTTTATTAATCATGTCTTTTGCCTCCATTTTAATAGTTTCAAAGTTGCCCATTTGATTGGTTCAGTCACTTGCTGATAGTGTCATCAAGAGCCCAAAATATCAAACATATTGTACATTGCAATGTAAAGTACACGATAAGCATAAAATTATATATAATCTACTGCTGAAAGTGATTGTTTTTACAGTTAAATTCCTTCAGTTGTTTGAAACAAAGCTGTTATTTCCCGTAAACAAGCAGTTCTTTCTTTCTTTCTTTCTTTTTTGCAATGCAAATTAGTCTCTTGGTTATGTAAACACGCGTGACATGTTTGAGGAAATGGACAGGAAATATTCAAAAAGATTTGGAGACAATTTACTCAGGGGATGTTTTGTGCTCGTCTTCAAATGTTGTTAAGTGTTGTTGCTTAAAAGAAAAAGTGTGACCAGTCCCTTTGTATGACACATGAAACACACTTTTCATCGAAGGCTGGTCGTGAGCTATTTCCTGCTATTTGTTGTTTAGTCAGAGTTAGGTTTAACTCTATGGGTATCAGAGGACAGATGTCATAATATGCCTGAGAAGTTATTAAACATGGTTTTATCATCTCTCTGGTGCATTCAGAAAAAATGTTGTGTGCCATTTGAAACAGCAGTTTTTGACTAAGCTGTAATATTTATGGGGGCTCCAATAATTTGATGAGTGTTAGAGTTCAGCACCATAAAGCCTCATGCTGAATTAAGCTCATGTTTTATTATTTTCAAATATAACTCAATCATCAAGTTCTGTCTCTCTCTGACTGTAACATTTGTCCTTCTAATTCTGCTTTATTCCCAGTACATTTAATAACCTCTTCCATTGCCCCTCACAATGTTTCTACTGAAAGCTCCACATTTTAATATTCAAATGCTGACATTTAGGAAGCAGATAACTCACCATTTTAGCTAATAAAGCAGGCCGTGTAAGCTGCACTGTTTCAGTGAGAGCAGTCTACATCAGCAGACCACAGATTAGATGAACAGGAGGACAGAAGAATCATCAGATGTGAGTCAAAACAGTGTGGTGTCATGTTTTAAAATTTGAAAACCCTCTAACTACTGTTACTGCGTGGCTACAAAAGTAATGTTAATTATTGTTTACAGGTTGCAATGTTAATATATTGACACGGTGACTGAAAAATGATTAACTGTGTATAGTACATGTCTGCAAAAAATAAAACATTTGTTAAACTTTGTTTAAAATCTATAATTGTTTGCTGACACGGGCGTGTTATATCTTGTCCATGTTAATGTTATTGTCTCTGTTGACTTTATGAACAAGAAAGGAAAAAATGACATAATTATGAGCCAGAACCAAGGTGTTGCATATGCATTATTTTAGATACTGTGTATGTCCAGGAACAGGAAATGTTACAGGATCAGTACATTTATATTAATTATTTTACTTGGGGCTTAATTTCTAAACCTTTTGCACTTTTAATTTACCTGCACATACAGGAAGTGTGTGATAATTAATAATAAAATAACTCATTAACTCCTTGTGTTTTATTTGGAGCAGAGAAAAGATGCAGCGGAGTTTGTTTCTGCTCGTTCTGATGGGTAAGTGAAGCACCTGAACACAAACAAAACCAAACAACAGAAAAACTGCAACTTTTTCTCTTTCAGCTATGTTAAAATCAAAATTTGTCGAAGTTCCCATCAGGCTCATTGACATTTACTGTAAAAATACAGTCTGAGCTTTAATAAGAACTAGTGGTGTAAAGATGCCCGTCATGGTTCAGCACACATGTGATCCGCAGACCACAAAGCTGTGCAACTTCACACTGGCAGTAGTGAGGCTCTAAATCCAACCACCTGTCCACTCAAATGCCATTAACACTGTAACTTTAGAGTGTGGCATTGTGGGTCACGTATTGCTGTTGAAACAAAGCCTCACTTTGGAATTGAAACAACATCACAGAATAAAGCTGCACTGACACTGAGAAGAACTGCACTCAAATATATAACACAGGTATTTAATAAAAATTACTTTTAACAAAAACATATTTATTTTAGTTTCGACACACTTCCCTTTTTAGCCAAGCCTTAATTTTAAAAAAGCTTTCTATAGTGTCCATGAATGACAGTGACAGTGGCGACACTGTAAGACATGAGGGCCACCCTGTATTGTTCTGACCAATATGATATTTTAATTCCGTAAGTCACAGGGCTTAAAAAAGGAAAACTGAAAAGGAAACTTTGAATGTTACGGATCATAAGATCATCCCCAGTTATCCCATTTTGTTGTTGTTCTGGGGAGCAGTGAATGGGGTAAATTTTAACGTTAATAAATTTGACAAAACTCACTTTCATCTGCACTTGGATTATATCAGTGCATGTGTGATTTGCTCTGGCATTTCTTCAGTTTTCATCCAGACAACGTAAATTTGTTGCTGCCAACATGGTCTCCCCCAAACCCCCTTTTTAAAAACATGCAATGGCTGAAAGTGTCCCACAGTTTCCCCCTGGGTGATCCTGAAAGGAGAAGGTTGTGGCAAATATTGTTTGCAACATCATTGACAACAGCTGATGAGAATAAATAAAAGGTCTCTGTTGCTTTTCCGTCTGCTTTGTACAGCAGAAACAAATGTCAAGTAGCTGCAAGTTATGAGATTTAAGAGCAACTAAATGCATTTTCATTTTGATTCATCATTTTGATTCTGCCTTTTTTATCTGTGTACTCCGGTTCATACATGTTTGCTTTGTCATATATTGTGAAATTTTCCTAAAATTCTGACACAACATGAAGCTTACGTTTCTGATTTAGTCGTAACAGGTAAAACTTTCTAAACCATATTCCTCAATGCAGTTAACAGAAACTAATGACATTTGTCCTAAAGGTGTAACTTTATTAGATTCATAATGAATCCATACTGTTGTCCAGTGTGTATTCTGCAGTTTCCTACAAGTCTCACATAAACTTTGAAGTGCATTTTAGACAGAATGAGGGCCATAAACTGTGAGGTATTTACAGTGGAGTTGTGTTCCTGGTTGAAATAATCATGTTCACTGTGGAAAGTTTCAAAGACCAACAGCCTCTTCTAGCACTCACGTCATGACTTTTCATAGTCTTGTTTTTAGCCCCATATGCTCAGCCCTCTGCCTCACTGCGTACACACCACAATGCTCTGATTGACTCCTGGGGTAATTATCAATATCAAATTTATAAAACAATGCTACAAAATGTATTTCCTTTGCTGGCTAGATGCCACATTAATATCCCTTTTACTCCAGTTCAGACAGTGTGTGGTGTCCCAGTAGTGACTGGCAAAGGGGTCCACCCTGTCCCCAAACCAACCCACAAGGCCTAGAAAAAACAGCATTGTAATACATTTTTATTCACTTGTTGAAAATAAGAAAATATCATCAAACCTCATCTTGCACCTAAATTTACCAACTAAACATTTAAAATTTTAATTTAAGCTTTTAAGTTTATATTTTGATTAAAACATTTGATATTTTAAATTTGTTTTCATATAAAGAGCATAAGAAAAGGTTTGATACTAGTGTTTATAGATTTATTATTTTTATTATTTCCCAATATCTTATATCCTTTTTTTTCATATTTTTTTGTAAAAACTTCTTTATGTATTTCACTTCTGCACTTTTGTCATTTGTAAACATTCACATGTTCTTGGGACAATTCATGACTTCCTGCCCACATTTTCTATCAATAAATAGTGGAGTATTGTATATAGTAAACATAAGGTAGAATTTGATTTGAACCAAACTCCAAGTGTGATGGGTTTTTAGTGATTTGTGATCATTATCAGCTCCATCACTGCAGTATTTCCTGGTTTTAGGTCATTGCTTCTTCTTCACATGTCACATTCATGTGTACCACTTTATTGAAAGGATAAAACTTGGGATGAAGCTCGGACTTACTGCAGAGAGAAATACACAGACCTGGCCACAGTGTCTCACATGACAGACATGAAGAGACTCATTGACTTTACACAGAGTCAAGGTGAAGCCTGGATCGGTCTGACCAGCTACCCAGGAAAGGACAACAGGACATGGCACTGGTCTCTGCCAGGGGTGGGAAAACAAAACTGGGCAACGGGAGAGCCAGATGAATATGGAAATAAAGTACTCATCAACATTTTTATAAATGGGATACAATGGGAGAAAAGCTTATAATCAAATTTGTTTTGATAAAATATTTCTTTGATGTATATTTTTAATTAGATATATCAGTGAAAATCATATTTGAACTGTATTCTTATGCTAATAAAAATAGAAACAAATTAACATCATTTTGACTTTGTTGACCTGGCAACAATCAAAAAAGAGTAAATCAGATCAGTGGACTCAAACAGCTGGATGATGTGAAAACCCAGCTTAATACCACAATGGAAAAGGTGTGGATCGGTCTGTTCAGAGACACCTGGAGGTGGTCAGATTAATTCCTCTTTCAGACACTGGGAAAGTTTATGATCTGGTTGATGGACAAAGTCAAACTGTGTTAAACAGAGCAGGAAGATGGAGCTTTGAATGTTCATCTGCTACAGTGGTGACAAAGAATAGATGATGTTAGTTACTCTGATAATCATAAAATGTGCTTTCAGCCTGCTAGGTGGGTATTTGTTTGCCTATAAAACCTTTTGTCTCTTTGGGCTAAAAATGGTTGAAGTTGTTTAAATTTGATGGCGATGCAGAAAAGAGGAGGCAGCATCCGTGTAGAACAGAACAGAAACGTAATGGATCACGTATACATTATACATTGTGCTCTGCTATTAGTCCAACTCCCTTGGGGGAGTGATCTACGGCTTTACATTCCATAGCCGGGGTTAAACTCACATCTGTGGCTTATAATATGATAATTATAAACTGAGGTTAGCTAAAAGGAAGTGGGATGTAGAAAGGACTGAGGAAAGTAGACAGGAGTACAAGAAAATGCAGCACAGAGAGAAGAGGGAGGTGGAAAAGGCCAAACAGAAAGCTTATGATGAGCTGTACGACAGGTTAGACACGAAGGAAGGAGAGAAGGACTTGTACAGGATAGCCAGGCAGAGAGATAGAGATGGGAAAGATGTGCAACAGATAATGGTGATTAAAGACAGAGATGGAAAGGTGCTAACAAGCCAGGAGAGTGTGCAGAGAAGATGGAAGGAGTATTTTGATTAGCTGATGAATGAGGAAAATGACGGGGAAAGAAGGGAGGAAGATGTGGATGTTGTGGAGCAGGAAATAGGAGAGATTAGAAAGAATGAGGTGAGGAAGGCTCTGAAAAGGATGAAGAGCGGAAAGGCTGTAGGTCCTGATGACGTAGCTGTGGAGGTGTGGAAGTGTCTAGGAGAGACAGCAGTGAAGTTTCTGACAGGTCTGTTTAACAGGATCTTAGAGAGTGAGAAGATGCCTGAGGAATGGAGGAGAAGCGTTTTAGTGCCAATCTTTAAGAACAAGGGTTGAGAAAGCAACTACAGAGGGATAAAGCTGATGAGCCACACAATGAAGCTTGGGAAAGAGTAGTGGAGGCCAGGCTTAGGAAGGAGGTGGAGATTTGTGAGCAGCAGTATGGTTTCATAAAAAGCACCACTGACGCCATTTTCACTTTGAGGTTGTTGACGGAAAAGTACAGAGCGGTGAGAAGGAGCTGCATTGTGTCTTTGTGGATTTAAAAGATGACAGGGTGCCGAGGGAGGAGCTTGGTACTGTATGAGGATGTCGGGAGTGGCAGAGAAGTATGTCAGAGTAGTTCAGGACATGTATGAAAGAAGCATGATTGTGGTGAGATGTGCCGTAGGTCAGACAGAGGAGTTCAAGGTGGAGGTGGGACTACACCAAGGATCGGCTTTGACTTCCTTCTTGTTTGCTATGCTGATGGACAGGTTGACAGATGAGGTCAGACAGAAATCTCCCTGGACAATGATGTTTGCAGATGACATTGTGATTTGCAGTGAGAGTAGAGAGCAGGTGGAGGAACAGCTGGAGAGGTGGAGGTTTGCTCTGGAAAGAAGAGGCATGAAAGTCAGTTGTAGTAAGACAGAATACATGTGTTTTCCAGGTAGAAGTGTGAGGTTACAGGGGCTGAGGTGAAGAAGGTGCAGGAGTCTAAGTACTTGGGGTCAACGGTTCAGTGTGATGGGGAGTGTGGAAAAGAGGTGAAGAGGCGAGTGCAGGTAGGTTGGAATGGGTGGAGGAGTGTCAGTGTTGTGTGACAGAAGAGTGTCAGCAAGACTCAAAGGAAAGGTGTACAGGACAGTGGTGAGACCAGCTCTGCTCTATGGGTTAGAGACAGTAGCAGTGAGAAAGAGACCAGAGGCAGAGATGGAAGCAGCAAAGATGAAGATGTTGAGGTTCTCCTTAGGAGTGACAAGGTTGGACAGAATTAGGAACGAGTTCATCAGAGGGACAGCACACGTTGCCTGTGTTAGCAACAAAGTCAGAGAGGCCAGATTGAGATGGTTTGGACATGTGCAGAGGAGGGACAGTGAATATATTGGTAGAAGGATGTTGGAGATGGAGCTGCCAGGCAAGAGGGCGAGAGGACGACCAAGGAGGAGATATATGGACGTTCTAACAGAGGACATGAGGTTAGCTGGTGTAGAGTGGAAGATGCCCAGGATAGAGTGAGGTGGAAAAGGATGATTCATTTACCCCTGATCGAAAGAGTAGTAGAAGAAGTAGTAGTAGATAAACTGAAATGTAATTACCGTACTGTACAAGATCTACTGTTAAAGCTTTTTTCAGAATTATGAAGTGGAAACACAGAATCCATCTTTTTAACAGAAAGACATGGAAATTCTTAGAAGATGCACAAATTTTTTACAGCATCAACTTCAGATTCTATCAAAGTATCACTCGAATCCATCATAAAGTCCAGCTGAATTTGAAGCCTTTATTTAGTGTTAGTTTGATAGTGCTAAACTAGATAATCACAGAAAACCACGGAAAACGCCATGTAGTGGTCACGACTTCTCGACACTCTTCACATTCTCATCGAACTCCGGCAGAGCTCAGCTCATCCACAGTACTTAGAATCTAAATCTAAATCTAAATCCTACAATAGATTGTAGCTCCTTTTCCTTGACCATAGAAAGTACCGCAGGAAGTATCATGGGCATCATTATGTCTGCAAACTAAAAGAAGTGCAACTTGCACATTTACTCATGTGGGAGTTGTAACTATCCACATTTTCTCTCTGTATTAGACTGATCACCTGCAGAAAATATAGGACAATATCAATAAGCAATTCACAGTTTAATGATATAGTCAGCATATTTATTCTGTCATGACAATTAGATTATTATGGCAAAATGTTGCTTTTTCTGCATGAAATGCTGCTCCTTTAACAAGCTCTACTGTCACTTTTCATTTTTATAGTTGATATTGAAACCACTTTTATCTATGTGTACAACTCCAATGAACACATGTTCCCAGCTGATGGAAATTACTTGCAAAATTACAAATCTCTTGTCTGTCTTTGTGCGACTCCAAACACATAATTTAACACACATCACTGGTTAAAAAGTTACAGGGGCCAGTTTACTTTAATTTAGCACCATTTACAAAACTACTTATTTAATAATTCCAATGCAGGGTGTTTTTGTCACCAATAAACTTTCTTAAATTGTTCAGCCTAAAGTTTTTTTCAAAATATCAAGTAGTGACTTAAATTGTTTGGCATTTTAAATTTGTTTAATGTAACTGAACTTTCTATTTTTATCTGTGACAGATAAAGTAATTCTGATCAAACAACAGAAGACATGGAGCAAAGCCTTACAATACTGCAGAGAAAATTATCACGACTTGGTCTCAATCACTAACTCTAACATACAGACATGGGTACAAGAGAGAATGAAGACTGCAGACACTACCCACGTCTGGATTGGACTGCGCTACACCTGCACCCTGGATTTGTGGTTTTGGGTCAGTGATGAGCTGCTCTGCTATGACAACTGGGGCTCAAATGACAACACAAATCTGTGTGGCCATGCTGCAGCTATGAAATCTACTCAACCACATAAGTGGTTTGAAATGGATTGTACAAACAAATTCAATTTCATCTGTTCCACAAGTTCAGCCCCACTCCAACACTGATCACTTACAGTACAGACAGAGGCCAAAGGACTTGATGTAAAATTTTGAAAGCGTTTCACATCTTCATCTTCATATTTTCATTCTTATATTTTATTCAGCTTATTTTTATCTTTCTGTGTTTTCACTTGAGTATTTACAGGGTCTGAACAACATGGAAAAACAAATGAAATCTGATGTTTTCACTGAGAAGGAATACAGTTCAAATGGTGTGACATATTAAGTTTGTGAATTGGTCTAGTTCAGATGCTGATTGTAGATCCTACAAAGACAGTCGGAGCTTTACACAGGAATGAACCAAAAAAACTTCCTTAAGAAATCTCTATTTTACAGTAATTCAACAGACCATCTAAAAACAGTGCAGGTACAGAGAGCAGCAGGGTTTATTAGCTTTACTAAAATCACCATGCGACATTTGGATATTGATAGAATTATTTTGTATTTTCTTGTCTACTGTGTGACTGATTAAAAGAGTTTAAAGGTTTAAAAACAAGTTGTGTTGCTTTTATTGCATGTTTTTATTGTTTTGTTAGCGTGTCTGGACAGTGAGCTTCTGCTTGTTCACTGTGTTGAAAAGGAACTTCACAGTGAACACAAGTGTATCAGAAAATGAGAAAAACTTTAAACAGAGACAAGCTGAACAATAAAAACTATCCTAAAAACACAAAAAAGTCACTGTAAAGTAATAAAAAAACACACTTTAATTTCTTTGTAGCTGAAAATGCATTAAATACTATGAAAATAGATTTTCTTTTACATTTTTCTTTTTTCACCGTTTATCTTTTATGTATTGATTAAGAAACTTTACCTTTATTATATTTTGATTAAGATCTGATAATGACAATGATTACATTATGTAAATCAAATGTGTCTGATAATCACCTGTTAAAAGTGAATAAACTGTTTAACCGTCTTTTACTTCTGCGTCATTTAAAAGTCCAGCAATTATTACATATTTTTTCAAATTGTAAACAATCAATGCAGCTCCTAACACTAGTCAGTCCCTTTAGTTTTAAATGAGTGTGGATGCCAGAAAAATACAAGAGGTAAAAGGCGTTGAAGAAATATCGTTTTTGAAGATGGTGTCACAGCTGCATCTGTCTGTTAGACTTTCAAATTACATTGACTTTTGATTTGGAATTAGTCCATATAATTCTTCAAAAGCACAGTAACTTATGTATACGGTATCAGCAGCATGTTATTATATTTTTTTTTTATTCAGCATGTTTGAATAGCCTAAAGTGTTTAACAAACCTTTGTACATTCAGAAATAATTTGCATTCAGTACTTTTCCTGTTACTACATCAGAGCATAGAGGCTACTTCAATGCTTTGGATGCACTGGACTCATGGTTCTGAAGGACACAATTTATCAGTTTATTGTTACATATTAAATTATTAATCACTTAATTTACAAATATTTGAGGAAATTGTTTATTAGCTCAAATATTGTATCACAATTTTTTCAATGCAGAAGGACTTTCATCATGAAGTAGTTGTAGATGAAGAAAAGGTGAATCTTTATAGGTTTGTTCTTTCGCCAGCTGAACCTTTTACCCAGATTGTGACAGAAGCTGTTTTGCAGCTTCAACTTGGTAACAGCTGCACTGGTGTTGTGATTTCTGATCGATTTCTGATGTGTCCATGGGGAAGGAACTCTCTCGTTTAGCTTGAATCCCAGCATGAATTCTGAGTTTGTCACACCACGGGAGAATATGTACACAAAAAAAAATGGTTAAAAAAGGTTTCAAAAGTATAAAAGTTCTCTTAGTTCTGAGATGCTGGGGATCTTCCAAGTGAAGTGTGAGTGAGTTTATTATTATCCCAACATTCTGGCTTTCATCTGAGTAGCAGCATTAACTCCTCTTTTTCCTGCTGCTATTGCAGAACTATCTGTAATCACTGTGAACCACTGACGCGCTTTTGGCTCAGTCTTCTGTCGAACTGTGACACAAATGTCCAGAGCATATGGGAAATTAATCTACACAATAAATAGGGTACACAACGTATTGTATTACAAGGCTGGAGTTCATTAAATATGTTGGACAATTCATTGTTTGATGGCATTTCCAACATGTCTGCCCTCCAAATAATTACAGGGGGATAGTGGAGGGAGTTATTATACATCAGAATAAAGTATTATCACGGAATTCAACTCCCATTCAGTACTAAATTAAGTACATGTAATTTATTATCCGCTCAAGTTACTTTTTTTATTCACATTTGCATTTATTTTTCACCGATTGACATGTACTTCCTGTTCCTATGGATCTGCATATTACAGTCGTGTGAAACCTTTGTATTTTGATAAACAAATATTTACATGCAGGAAACTGAAAGAAAACACAGACTTATTTGTGTAGGGCTGTAATGTGGCGTGCAGTCCTCATCAGTTCGGGAAACATCCAAAAGGTGAGGACAGGAGAAATCACCAGGTGTAAGTTAAAACTGCACATTTATGTGTATGTATAGAAATCCTAAAATTTCATATTCAGTCATTGTTGAATAAATTTACATTTTAATTTGCAGGACTCATCAAAATTTTATTAATTAATAATTAACAATTTTTCATCTTACTCAGCAGTTTTATAAAACTAAGCTTTAGAGTGATGTTATAAATATGATTTATTTCACATGAGACATGAATGTGAACCCTTTGGTTTGGACTAACTTCAATTTATTTTACTTGGATATGCAAATATGTAGTGTGTATTTCATCAAACCAAAAACAACTAAAGCAGAGCAGAGATGCCCTGGAGTCTGTTTCTGCTCACAGTGATGGGTGAGTTGATCATCATCGATATTCCAAATTAAAACAGCTGTGAATTTTCAATCATTGATCTTTCTGAAGATAAAATATTTATTAAAACAAAAACCTGATAATCCAGTTTTTTAAACTTAACACAATGTTACAATTTATAATTATAATATGAATTATATGTTAGAATTGTATTTTATTACTAGTCTTTCTCCCTCATGATCTTATCAATAACAATTAAATGAATTACTGTAGTACAGTATGTGGACTCAGAAAAGAACTATATTTACATCAAATTGTTTCGTATAGTGAGTTTGTCTTAAGTTCCCATGAATTTAGTTCAATGTCAGATCCCCTCAGCAGTGTCCTCTGTTTTTAGGTTACTGTTCGTCTTTCTCTTGCCACCTCTGTGAGTACCACTTCATTGGAGTGAACACAACCTGGGAAGAAGCCCAGAATTACTGCAGACAAACATATACAGGCCTGGCCACAGTGAATACAATGCCAGACATGGAGCGACTCTTTAAATCTACACAGAGTGAAACAAGTGCCTGGATTGGTCTGTCCAGCTGCCCAGGAAAGGACAACAGGAAGTGGCAATGGTCTCAATAAGAATCAGACAAGATGGAACCCAGGAGAACCAAATTGGATTGATGTCCAATGTACTGAATCACACGAATTTATCTGCTACGGTGGTAAGAATACGTGCTTGTATGTGGTCAGCACATCAAACTGTCAAACAGATATTTTCTATTTTAATATATTTAAACTCAATACAGACTTGGGCAGTGCATATGTGACCAGCTGCAGTACCTTGTGCATTTGCACTGACAACAGCTGTGGCTGCAGGCTTAGTTTTGTGTCTGTAATCGTGATAACCTGATGCTGATAAAAGTCTACTCTATCTCTGTTTGTTAATACAGAATCAAAGCAACCCAACACAAAGTTTTATGTAATTAACAATGAGATGACCTGGCCACAGGCTCAGAGCTACGGCAGTGTAAATCACACAGACCTGATCAGTGGACTTGATCAGCTGGATCAATGTGCAGTGCAGCCTGGATCCTACACGTGATCGGTCTGTTCAGAGACACCTGGAGGTGTTCGGATGGAAGTGATTCCTCTTTCAGATACTGGGAAAGTTTATCAACTAATAATTTGGTTGATGGACAGAATAACAAGAAATGTGCCATGACTGTGTTGAAACGAGCTGGAAAATGGAGCTTTGATCATTGTAATAAGAAAAAACCTTCATCTGCTACAGTGGGGAGTTGAGCAAAAATCTTTCTCAGCTGTTTTGTTATGTAGCGAATATATATAAGTTATGCGAGAATATGAATAAGTTATGTTACACTTTAGTTATGTTGGGGACAGGAACACCGCCTTATAAGGTGTTCCTTTAGCCTTGGTTACCTACAGAAACTTTTTTTTTGAAAGATAGAAACTTGGTTTCTCCAGGTAGATTTCTGTCAGAGAACACAGATTTCACTGCCATGAGCACCAGGTTTCTATCACTGTGGATCGGCTGCATGTGTCTTTTCTCTCTCTTCCTTGTACTGTCATTCTGCTGGGACATAAACACAAACACAAAAAAGTCAGAAAGCAGTGTTTTCTGTCACTTTACAGTCAAAACAATCCACCAGGCTTTTAAAATAGGTCATAGGTGGAGGAGGTTCAGTTTACTCCTGTGCTGCATGATTATGTGCATATCCATGTTACCCAAGTGCATGTAAACACCGTCCCCCAATTCCAGTCACAATAACTGTGCTGGTGCACGGATGTATGTTCTCCAAATTGTGTTTTAATTATAGATAAGTTTATTCTGATAAAAGAAAACAAGACCTGGACAGGCCTTGAGTTACTGCAGCAAGCAACACCATGACCTGGTCTCTATTACTAATGTACTGTTTCATTTTATTTGCTCCAGGTTTTAAAAACTCAAGATGTTATTTTTGAAGAATTTTACAGGGTTTATGTTCTCTGGAGTTATGGACTAAAATTCATTAAATGGAGTAATTGTAAATGGATTCATGCACTTTAAATTTGGTGTTTGCTCACTTAATAGAACTGTTTGCATCAGTGTGATCAATGAAATCCTCATATAAATTTGATGTTTTATTCCAATTATTTTTGGCAAAGTAGATCATGCCTTTCTTTTATTGCATCACAGCACGTGAATTCAATTGCACAGAACATAGTTTTTTAGATAAACAAATGTAAAACTATGCATTACTTTTTATGTCATGGTTTATTTATGAACAGTCAACATTAAATAAAGCGATATTAGTGATTTAACACTGAGTTTTTATCAGCAGCCAACACCGAATGTTGTCAGTGTCTGTGTTGGCATGTGAGTGCTTGAAGAGTTTAGGATGGAGAAGTTTGTTTGGGTCATTGTTGTAAATAGGATTCCAGTTTTTTTCTCTAATTGCTTTATTTATTTAAATACGTTAATGCCTACAAAAAACCTTTAACATGACAGTTTGATTATGAAAAGTAATCAACAGTAGTGTTTGTACATAACACAACTCTGCTGTGACCTAAGATTGACCATGTATTTTCCCAGAGGTGATTTGTATAGTACACAAGCCTCTTGGTCATACAGTAGATGAAAAACAATACCTGAGGGCGTTGGTTATGTTTGCGAAACATCATGGCTTTGGTTAAAAGTAAAAAAATAGGCCTTAAGTCTTAACTTCTAGTTCATTAAACTAAACCACAATCTTTCATAGTCTGTCAACCACAATTTCTTTTTATTATTTACTTTTTTTTATGCAATTTCATTGCCATTCACTTTAAACAGTGTCACCACAGATAAGAAATATATTTTCAATGGACTTTACAAAAACTATAAGGAACTCTAATTGGTTTTACATTATAAGTTTGAGCAAAAAGAAAGTCTTATTATTACTTACATAATCTATTTCTTTTTACTTTTGATTGTATCAGTTGTAGTTATTTAATTTTATGTTCAAGATGTTTTTTTACAAACAAAACAAATGATAATGTGATAACATGTTGCATTACTACAAGAAACAATTTATTTGCTATATATGTATGTCATATTGTTGCTACTTTTACAAAAAGTTATACATGTCACTTTTTTGTGTTGATACTTTTATCAAATTATCATTTAGTTAATGAGTAGTGTATTGGCTTTTATTATTGTGTCCAACACAGTGTCAGATATGTTAATAATAAACAATTTATTAAGATCTATATTTTGTAAGAGACGTCACAGATAAGAATAAATGAACCAGTACCTAATCATCCAATAATACACTATTTTCCTGTATGTTTCTTTAATACCTTATTATGTTCTATATAATTTTATGTGGTTATTCAGGAATTTCTCATTTTGTTAGGACATTTATCAGTGGGGGCTCATTTCATCATACTGAATTTTATCTTTACCGTAGATTGTTTGTTTTAACGTTGTGTGATTGTAATTCATATACTATTTACTAGTTTAACATGCTATTTTTTATTGTGAATTACAAAATCATTAATCAAATTGTAATGTTAAGGCAAGACTGACAAAGTAGAAAGTAAAATGAATACTGAAGAACAATAGACATTATTTTGGTTCTGTTTCTTAATACAAAGGGTGTTGCAGTGTCTTCTGCAAAGACACTTTGACATGTCTCCAGGAGGTACCGGGAGTCAGACTAAACTTTGGGTTCATGGACGACTGATCTACCAGTCGTCCCCACATTAATGATGCTCTCTGGTGAGAGGCGGGATGCTTTGGGCAGAAAGGGGAGCCTGGATCTACAGAAATTTTCAGATCCAGTAAAAAAAGTGACCACTTAGATCTCCTGTGCCCTTACAAGCTGCTGTTTTGGATGGAAATCACTTACACAATTTCAAAACAACCGAGCAGAGAATTGAAACATTTTAAACCTTAAAAAACAAAAATATTTGCTGAAATATTATTTCTTATAATGTTACTTTTATTTGCAGATTCTTCCAAGATATAGGTGCTCAAGAATCAATTCTGGAAAGGTTACTTAAGGTAAAGCCATAACAATCCCTGAAGGTCATTCATCTTAACCATATATACACATCACACAAACATTTTAATAATATACAGTGTGCACGCCTCTGAATGGACCAAAAACTAACAAGAAATACATCAACAATCTATACAGTATACAAATTCACATGAGGTCAAACTGATATGACATTACAGGACTCAATTCTTCCAGTTCTCACATTTTGTTATTTAAACACAAATTTGTTCATGTGAAAAACCAAATTTCATGCTCAAGTTCCGGAAGGACAATGGAGTTGGTGTCTTCCAGATTTAGGGAACAACTGTTTTATTAAATGCAATGCACAAAGAGTCCACATATATTGCATATTTTCTTTATATTTAAATATTATGAAGCTTGTTTAGCCTTCCTGTGCACTTGTTGCATAGTGTTTATAGCCACATCTTTTGCTTATTAACTCATCTGGTTTACCCAGGCTGACCACTTTCTTTCTCAAAATATTCCTCCCTGTGAGGCAGAATTCACTCGCAGTAGTAAGTAAGGACGTTCTCCTGGTTTCCTCTTATCAGCAGTGCAGGGCAGTGGAGGCCACAGGTCAGGGCATTCAGCCAGGCCATGTACAGAGCACTGGGGCAGTCACTGTGTGGCACAGGAAGAGTCCTGAAAAAGACAAAAAAACACATTTGTGTGTGGTTTTATAACAGAATGTTTAACCTACACATATTTCCAGACTGTATTTGCAATGTTTACAACAACTCCACACAGAAGCTACTGTAGTGCTGCTATCTGAAAAAATGCTGATCCCCACGTGTTGTTCAGTTTTAAAATTGGACAGTGTGCGTTAAAAGCCAAACCCTTATTTTGCACCACGTTGATGAGGCACGCTGGGATATTTTATTAAGGTTTCGAACTAGTTGAATATTTATAACTCACACAAGCAGGATGGCAGCGTTTTGTGAATTCCTCCGGATGATTTCATTCAACCTCACTTTTCTCTCAGACTATGAATGAAGAAAGAATAAAGTCAGGTACAAGCTGAAACTTACAAAAACAGGGACGACATTCTGCAGCCTTTTGTACCCGTTCATTTAGAGAAGGGTCACATGAGGAGGTACACAATGTCTTTTCACACGCATGATGGATTCACACACCTTAGGTTTGAAGAACTCAAACTCCTTGTCAGATATTTTCCATGGAGCATTATGTCTCATATCTTGAACTGAGGCGCTTTCCTTCTGTTCATCATACAGCCTGAACGGGGCAACGCTGTCCAAAAACCGGTTCAGGCTAAAACAACACGACAAAGAACATCAGAACAGAAGCCAGTGAGCTGTGTAAGACAGACAGAGATAAAACCAAATGTGCAAAACCCATAGAAATGGAGTCTTGGTCTGATAAGGTTACACAGGTAAACACATACTAATTTTAATTTAAATACTGTTTAAGAAATGGACATATTGCTAAATAGGTCAGATATTAGATTCCTGAAAAACATTGTATTTTATTGGTCTTGTATTAATATTTTACTGTAGCAGCATTGTTTCACATGCTGTAACGACATGGTTAAGTTCAAATGTTCCAATACTGCGCATTGTTGCTTTAAGATTCATCATCTTTGTTCAGAATTATCAAACATTAAAAGCATGTTAACAACTCGGTGATGGTACATCTGTCCAGTTGTCAGTGTATGAACGGTATGTTGTAACTCATAAAGTCAGTGTAAGGCTTGTGCTGACATACTTCCTGGAGTGGGGGCGCTTCTCTGTGTCGGTCATGACTATAACTTCGTGAAAGTCCAGACGGAACCTCTTCAGCAGGTCCAGCATTCTGAAAGTTTCAGAGAACATCACACACTTTGTTACATTTGTATAATCCTACAGAACTGAATAAAAATTGGCACATAATACTCCAGCATATGTATAGTACATACAGCGTATGCGATTGCATAAATGCAGATCATGCCAAAATTTAATTGTACATTGTGAAACATTATACTACTGTGGAGAAAACTAATTTCATTATTGCTTCTAAATTTATTAAACCTACTCTTTGCGGCGTTCGTCCATGTTTTCTTCGTCTCCCACGATGAAGACTCTGACCTTACACTTGTGCCAGCGCTTTCTCCTGGTGAGCAGGTACGGCACCAGCAGTGTCAGACCTTTAAAGAGACGGAGAAAGTGAAGGTCATCAGCTAAGAAAAAGCAGCCAACTCAACTCTCACTGTCCAAAAAGAAAGTTATACATGAGCCTTGTTTGCCCGGAACATTTAATCTGCTGAACATCTAATCTGCTAACTGAGCCTAGATTTGGAGTCTGAGATCACATCTAATGACTGTTCTCACTAAGTCTTGAACATTTCAGTCTGAATCGATACAACTAGTTTAATTTGTGATTAACGGGGATTAACTGAATTCCATTACTCACAATTAAATACTTCTTTTACATGGATTTTTATATCCATTATATGCATCATGCTCTGCACATATTCCCATAGAAGTTGAGACAACCAGTGTCTGCTTCTTGTTTTCCAACATCTAACTTCTCTCTGGACTCACCTCCGTCATCAGCTACCCAATAGACATCAATGTTCTTCTTCCCCTGGTCGTTCTGAAACACTGTCTTGACCTGATCAATGTCACCTTTATCGGAAATGCCTTCACCTGTTTAACAAAGAGGAGGAAAAGTGAGCTAACGCAATCAAACACTTTTATTAATATGTTAGTGTGGGCGGAGAGCACTCACCTGATGGCCATCTCAGCATGTGGCAGCTCATCTATTGCGATTAGCTTCGTCTGACTCAAAGCCCTGGTTCACTAAAAGACAGACAGATTGTCCTCAGTGCTGGTAGTTTTACACAAACACAACATGTCCTGTTGAAGGGAAGCACATATAGGGAATCCAAAAGAATATATGATTTCAAACCTTCACAATCAAACTGATCAAAGGCATCCAGTCCATCCATCATCCTCAAAATACATATGCTGTAGTTGGAGTCAAAGGTATCACTGGAAATTAAAAGCAAGTTGAAGAGTTAATTTTAAAGAAAATACTAAGATAATTCTATTGTTGTTTCTGCTTCATTCTTATTGCCACAAATTGTTGCAATTTTACCCTACAAATATAATTTGCATGTATTGTTGCTATGGTGCGCGCTAGTTTTACCTTAAAATCATGTAACATGACTTTTTTACTCCAAAACATTGTAAACATTTCCTGTTTTCCTTTGAAAATGAAATTTAAATAATAATAATGAATAGTAATCAGAAACTTACTAAATGGTTCTGACATAATCTTCAAGAGTTTCTACAGAATTGTCCCTCCAGTTGGATTTGAAGCCGAGGACCAGCGTGTTGGGCTTCAATTTGCCAAGACCAGAAGCCTTAATTAAAGTGGAAAATGAAAACAAAAAGCCTTTTTGATTAATATTGTAAGTATATATACAAATAGCAGTCCAAGATTCTACTGTCTAATCTGAAGTCAAACAAAGCTGCTTCTCATAGATAAAACACATTCTCCTTTTTAAATAATGGATGTTGTACCTGCAGTAAATTTCGAGTTCCCACTCTGAGGCTGTCTGCCACAAAGGGAGTATAAAATGACCGCACTTTCCGCTTGTTCAGCCATTTCACCAACCCGTCTGTGGTAATATGTGGCTGAATCTGCCTCTCCTCCTCCTAGAATATTAAGGAGTTCCAAAATATACTTACACCACTAGTTGGGATAATGCAAGAGAAATGCAAGTGAAATGTGTTTATCATAGACAGTACAACAACTACAGTGAGGATCAGGAGAACATCAGATCTTTTCTCTTGTGTTTCTTTTGGTAGAAAATTTTTGAGACAAACCATGATTATGTCTCCACAGATCATGAGGCTTGTTCGTTTGGTAAAGGAGCCAACAAAGTCCACTAGTGCAGGACGCTGGTTTGGGGGCCCAGTCAGGACAATGCACTGAGGTCTGAAAGGACAACCCAGACAAAACATGATGATGAAATGATAGTATTACCAATTATCAACTCTGAAAAATATAATGTCAGTTCAAATTTAGTTCACTTTAAGTAACAAATACTTTCGACACATGTAAAGGCACAATGTCAATAAGAATTTTTTGTCAATCACCTATAATTTTTGACATGATCCTCAACACCAGAGAGGAGACAGAGTAGGACAAAGCCATGTTGTAGGTACCTGCCTGCACTGAGGATCCCCAGTTTACCTCTGTAGAGTTAAAAACATGTCGGTCACTGTATGTGACGCTGTATCAAAGAAATGAGATGTACACTGTGTGGAAAACCATAATATTCAGAAAGATCGTTTATCTAGGCCACAGTCTAATCAGAACACATGTGAATTTCAAGATATATTTCTTATATTTTATATATATATATTTCTTATATAGTTTTCTCGCTTTTCAACTCACGTGGCTTTTTGTAGCTGACGTATAAAAATAGCAAGATGACCACAATGAAGGTGACAAGAGCTGCCCACCACGTCAGTAGGAACATCAGTATTAGAGATGCCAGTGCTCCATACATACACACCCAGTTGTTGTAGTATTTGAAAGAAGGCCTCCAACCTAAAGGGGTGAAATATATACAAGCTCATAAATATACATAAGCATTTCAGGATGCAAAACACTGACGCTGAGATGTCATGAGATGTCTCTTTAAGTTCATTTTGTCTTGAGAAAATTTAAATAGATTTGGAAAGTCCAAAGCCCTCTACAGTTATTAAATGTAAAGCAATAAGGGACAAACAGTACAGTATTACTGCACATTTTACATAGATTACATATATATTTGCTATAAAATGAATTGCTGTATTATTAGACATCATCATTTCACATAATCATTATTAACAGGACCTATAATAATGAAACAAGGTACATTTTTGCATTCTGGACAACAGTAACAATTGACAAATATTTTTTGGCAAATAGACTATTTTATTGTGCAACATTAAAATGTATTTATTGATCTAAATTACCTTTTTTTTTTAATTTAATCTGCAGATTTTATTCTAAGTGTGAACTGTGGGTTTCTTACCAGGGGAGTTGGTGATTGAAGCGTGAAAGCAGGTGAAGTTTATGAGGACGTAGGAGCACAGGAAGAAGTTTGAGATCAAGGCTGCAATGATGTCCAGCTTAGCTGTGATTGTAAAGGAGGAATATTTAAACATTTACAAATATGTAATTCATTAATATCAATAACACAACAACATCAGTTTTGGGTCAACGCACCAATGCAAACAAAGGCAATGCAAATAACATAGGTGAGGACGTAGGCGCGGAGTGGTTCATCACTTCTTCCGTAACCCTTTTCAAAGAATCCAATGTAAGGATAAATGTTGTCTCTGCACAGACTCTGGCAGGTAGGAAAGAAAACACAAGCTTACAAACAGCAGTGTGAAGCAAACTAAAGCTAATATCATTTATTATTATTTCAGTTCATTGACTCATACATGTATTTGCTGCTATTAAATAAATAATCTGTGCATCCAGCCTTGACATCATAAAAAAAACTGTAGAGCTGTCACGAAAGGAGCACTTATTTGTTTGAATCAAACAGCTCGTGGCTGAGACAACAGTCATTTGATGAATTTGGTGGTTACCATCAGCCAGACACGAATTTCCACACTGGACAGTTGTACTAGTTAGAACTTTCACAGCTTGCTAATACCACAAAATCTTGCGTAAACTTGTCTCACAAAATGTTCTTTCTGTTATTGAGGTTTTTTCCTCACAGGGAAAACTTCAGGACCAACTAAACATGTATTTCTCAAAAAATAAAATAAAGCTTTAATTAATGGCAAACAAAGTGATTTCACCCCAATCACATATAATTGAATTTGTTTTTTTTTATCATCTTTTCTTGTTTTTCTGTATAAAAACTGCCTAATCATTTAAGACGTGTTATTTTGAGTTTTGATTTTGGCACCTTACCTGAAATATTTTAGGGGCAGACACCAGGTAACTTAGAGCAGATGACAAACTGGCCGCAAAGACACCAAGAGTGATGAGGTAGAAGTTGGCTGAAATTTGTCCCAGTACCTGTTTGAAATATTCAGAATTAACTATATGAGAAACTTCAATAAATGTATTTTTATATTTAACATCATAATGGCATGACGTTTTACTAATCAACTGTAAGCATCAGTTAAACAACCATCAGATGTTTCTACAATAAAAAGCACTGGACCATTTTACAACAAGACAAGCTGTTACCTGTAAACTGTTGGACAGACCATACTGACAAGACTGCGTCTCAATGCAGTCTGTGAAGTTCCACCCCAGGTTGCATGCCAGACCCACACAGGGGCCTGTGGAGTTTGTCATTATCTTGTCAGTTATATTTCCAGAAGCGTCCCGTAGAACACAAGCCCCTGCAGAAAATTATATTTCAGAATGCAGTCTTTTTTGCCACATCTGCCTTTTATTTGGGGCTTCCTGCTGTATCTTTTTTTCTTTTCTGTTTGTGTTGATTCTGATCTGCAGCGTTTTATTATTATATTATGTATTATATTTTGTCACATATAATTCTTAGGTGTCGGACTGTGACATTAATTATTCCAGGCTGAGAAATAAGATATTTACTATAGAAAGATTTTGTACCATAAGTGTTTATTCATACACCTGAACCTGAAAAATTTAAAAAGTGAAAGTGCTGATTTTGCTGTTATGCGTCTTGGGTTGCATGCGCTAAGAATAACAACTGGCGTTTGCAATGACTTCCATCTGAGCCCATCTAAGGCTGCAGAAAATTTTGTAAAAGTGTTTATTCTGTAAAACCTGAATGGTGCCTGTCGGAAAAAGAAGCGGCTTATAGTCCAGAAAATACGGTATATAAAAATAATGGAATGAGCAGAGAGGATGGATATGAGCTCATGAATCTTGACTTTTGACCCCAACACTCTAACCAGTTCATCCTTGAGTCAAATTGATGGCCAAAAGTTTTTGCCAGATTCAAAGATATTCCATCACATTATTCCCACGATGTGTGTTCAAAAGAATGATCTCAGCAACTGTGAGTTGCCTAAACCTGAGGTGTTCTACTCATATTTATGTGGATTCATGGAGTGTGGATTTATTGATTATTTTGTGTTTTTTGTGGAATGAAATACCTCTTTTAATTTCTTATTTAGGTTAATCAATCAAATAAGACAAAGAAAATCTCAGCATATTTGGTGAGTAGCTTACCAACTGTTATAGGAAGAGCTAAATAGCTGAGTGTAGTCCAGAAAACAGCCAGGAGCGTGCCTTTAGGTATACCAACGCTAGGATCCTGCAGAAAGAAAAAATGTGCAAGTTAAGTCATGTAGTTCTTGTTTGCTGTATCTATTGCTGTGTGTTATTGTGATACCTTTAGGTCTCCGCTGATGTTGACTCCAGTCAGAATACCATTGGTGGCTGGGAAGAAAATGGCAAACATCTGGAAAAAGTTGCCATCTGGTCCCCTCCAGTCAGGTACAAGATTCGCAACAAAGATGTCTCCTGATGATGGTCAACAAATGAGCCTCAGTTAAACTTAAAGTAGGATACTTGAAATTCAATGTGTGACTGCTAATAACATAATTTGCTGTAGATAATGAATCAGTGTAATTGAAAGATTTAGTTTCTTCTGCTTAAACTCACCATTGTATCCAAAGATGCCCTGAGATTGTTTTACCAAACTCTTAGGGATGATTGTGCCCACCGTGTAGCCAATGAATGAGATCATAAGAGCAACAAAGAACAACATCTGAGTCTAAAAAAAAACAAATGGAAAAAATAAAAGTGTAAAAACACATGATAGAGAGTAAGACATAATGAGACTTTTGGGTCCGTTCAAACAGGCAAAGTTAGATGTCTTATGATGTGCTCACCTTGGACTCCCACTCCATTCCAGCCAACGATATGAGCAGAAGAAGAGTCATTGTGATCACCCCGACAATGCGGACAATGTTATCTGGATTGGCCATTGTGGTACCAAAGCTCTACGTAAAAGTAATAGTTTGGGATTTTCAAGCTCAAATTTCAGTAATACAAAATTGTAGTCAACAGAAATTACACCGTAAAGTTTTATTAAATCCTATGGACAGCCCTTTAAAATAATAACACGTACCATCATTAGATCACGGACCACCTCTGCAAAGCCAACTGCATTGAGAGCAGAAGACAGAGCATTCGCAATAGCAAAGATCAGCCCGATTGCTCCGCCAATTTCAGGACCCAGAGACCGAGAGACCATGAAATACGGCCCACCTAAAAAACAAGCATAAATAAGCTGTTGTCATAGTACAGATGGTAAATATAAATACCACAGAGGTTCTATTTAAAATCAATTTTTTAAAAATCTTGTACAAACTTCCTAACATCTGTTGGAGCAAAAATGTGAACTGTCCTTCTTAAACATCCAATCGGTTATTATTGATGAGTCACAGTACAGGACAGAGTCAACGATACATAGAGACAGAGACACAGAAAGTGACTGACCTGACACCGTTTTTCCATTGGTGGCAATAGCAGATATGGCAAGGACAGTAGTTATGGTCACCGTCACAGACAGTGCGACCATAAGCCAGGTCAACACTGAGAAAAGAACAGAGTAGGTATTAATCAGTAGTTTGATATGTACCATCATGGTTCTTCTTTACAAAGTTACTTCAGCTTTTTGAGGTTTTCAGGAATTCACTGGTGCACAGCTTTCACAAGTCCCACCACAGCATTTCAATTGGGTTGAGGTTTACACTTGGATTCCAAAACTAGATTCTTTTGTTTTTCAGCCGTTCTGATGTTTATTTGCTGGTGTGTGTTATATGTGGAACAGATGGCCTCACATTTGCCTCTAAATCACTTTGGTAGACCAGAGATGGACTTTGAATGAATGTTGAATTTCAAAACATTTGGACATGGTTTCATGAGCCTTTTCCAGATTAATTCTCTAAGATCATGCGTTTCGTTCTTCACATTGTGTTAACACTCCACTGAATGCACCACACCAGCGAACTGCCCAAACTTCTGCTTTTAAATCTTAAATCCTATGGTTAATGGTAGGAGGCTACTTTGTTTGTTTGTTGTTTGCTTCATTTTTGCTAAGTTAATAATGGCATTATGAAAAAAGTTATGTGTTGATAGTTATCTGAACCTATATTTGCCTAATATTAAGGTCCAATAAAACCAGATGAGTTTTATGATGTTTTTACACAAACAAACATTGATTTTGAAGAGGGGATACTGAAGGCCTGCACCTGATGGATATACAAAGGAAAGCAAAGGAAATCATTCTAACATTCCTCCACTACCTATCTAATTTAGAATTCTTAACTCACAGTGTAAATAATAAATTGCAGAACTAAGATGTGGAAAAAACGGTCAGCTGATCCAAAGGAATAGCTTCACTCTTATTGCTGTTTATATATATTAATAGACATCCAAGTACCTTCCAAGTGTAAACTGTACTTTATCAGCACGATAGCTCAATTTAAAATCATATATATCTATTGTGTTCAGTTCTATCTGTAGAGTGGAGCTAAAAGCATTACAGGAAATAAACGGTGACTGAATATAGAAATGTATGTATGTGAAAACTCACAGATGCCTGCCTGAGCAGTTATCCACGACAGGCGGAGAAACATGATCACTCCCCAAATGTTTAGCATGCAACGAATCTGTAAGAAAAGTTCAATTTAAAAAATACTTAGAGTATATAAGGTTTCAATATTTTAAATAAACAATACAACACTGTGTTTTGCAGTCAGTATCTTGGTGTCACTTACCTGGACTCCAACCACCCAGCCCAGTTTAACAGGAGCTTTCTTATTAAGATCTTCTGTCTCTTCATTTCCAGCTTCAGAACTAATTCCAGAGTCTGTGGTGCCATTTGGTGCCTCTGATTCCTAAGAAAAAACAAATTAAATGATTTATATTTCCACATATTTAAGCCATTTTTAATTTTATTTTGTTTATATTGATAATGTTAACATGCTTTAACGTTCATAAAAATACCTCATATAGTCCAATTCTGCTGTTTGCCTTTTCACAAAGTCTAAAACGTTGTTGTATTTCATGGATCATACTTTTACACAATGAAAAATAATAATCAAACATAACCACAAATATATGATTTGTATAGATCAGCAACTTAAATATAAGCTAACTGATAACACATACTTCATGATAACCCTCTATGTGTCTTGTGTTGTTACCCAAATAATGACCTTTCAAAGTGGAAGGGATTCATTTAATTGAATCTGACTGGGTTTTTACAGTGATCTGTCATGCAAAAAATATAGTCTATATTTCCTACAAAGGCAGGCAATTGCAAAGATATACATGCACTTTGACCACAGGTCTGTAACGCTGGCTGATATAAGTTTCTTTATTGGCTTGTAAAGAGGAATGACTTACATTAAAAGCTTTGCGGAGAGCTGCCAGAGAAGGTCGGATCTTTGCCTGCTTGTGCGGCAGTGTGTTAGAATAATGCTCCAGCTTTGGGACCTTGTCTATGGTCCTGTAGATGGAGGATTTATCTAGTTCGATCTTTGAGCCCTGCTGCCCCACACTGTTAGCAAAATAAAGCAGAAGCGTTATTCATATACTAAAATAATTTACATCTTATTTTTAAAGACAAACATTAAGATTAATAAAACAAAACAAACCTTGAGCTCATGGCTGAGACAATACTCATTCGAGGAATTTGGTGGTTGCCATCTTGAGGTTGGCCGCTGCCATTGAAATGGTGTGAGTACCGGGGAGGTCCTTCGTCGATGGTGTCAGAGTGGACTTGAGGGAGAACTCCTGAGCTCGACCTATTGCGTTTGGATGTTAGTTGCCCCATCGGGACGTCTTACTGGTTCCACTGTAACACTGCAAAAATGAGGAGGGAGAGGAGAAGGTTCCTAGGTGTTGGGATAATCTCAGTGTGTTTGGAAAGATTTTCTCTTCTGTAGACAGAATATGAGTAAGCTTATTAACACGGAAAGAGTCTTCATTGTTCAGAGATTATGTTTGAAAAAACAACACTGATGTATCACCCTAAACCATTATCAGGACAAACATGGTAACACATGAAACTGTATCAAAACAGAACAATATTTCTGAAGTCCATTCATTCAGAATTGTGTTTTTGATCCACTAGTATTTGCAAAAAATACTAAGAAAAATAAACAGTATTTCGAAGCTAAATACTCACTGACCTTCACCAGTTATCCCACAAAGCAAACCTCAGAATCGGGTTAAAATTCAATTTCTCACTACACAATCGCATTAAACAGCCATTAAAGTAATTTGATTAAGTTGATCTAATTGGTTTTACCATTTAGTTTGATGGTCAACTGACCCAATTAAAAATATTATGTAAAAAAAAAAGCAGGATTAGAAAAAAAAAGCAGGATTAGAAAAAATGTTGTTGTGTTTTATTGAGACAAAAATGGATCAAAAACAAATAACGTTGCAAAAGTATTTGACCCAATATTGCTAATAATTCTGCTGTCATTTGAGAATCAGTTAGATAAAGCAAAACAAATGTATAATTATAGTAGTATATAGATTTAATCCGTGACTAAAGCTTGTGATGATTATGCTAGGCAGAAACACTCAATTATTCGCACATTTAGAATACGTTTAAAGGAAAAACCATTACTCACGGGAGTATCTTGATGAGCTGCTCATCAGAACATGAAATATGTTCTTTCATTCAGCACTGGAACAATTTATACCTTGAATGGATGGATGAGTTATATTCACTCCCATCATCCTCATCATCATCCCTCCCCCTCACAGATACAAACACACATGCACAGGTGCATATAGCAACACAAACACACACACAAAACCGCCCACACTTACCTGACACTTAGGCAAAAAAAAATTCAGTGATAAAACATTTTATTGCTGGTTAAAGGTCTTGAAACTGTGTTTGAAATAAAACAGATCAGTCATCTTAAACGCTAACTTCCATTATCCTTTCACCTTAGAATGTAAAGAGAATTGGAGTGAAAGTGCGTAAAATTTAACCCATATTTACAGTGTCTGTTGACAATATTTTCCCTCCTATACCCTGTTAATCTCCTATATCTTCTGTTTTGTATGTGTAGTTTATAGTAGCTGTAAATACAGCTTTGTTACACAACACATTACTTGTCACCATTCCTAATGCAGCATTAGAAAAATTTTATAAAACGTGGATTTAAATAACAAAAAATCAGATTTCTGAACAGATTTGAGAATGTAAAATGAATGCATAACGTACTATAAACCCAATGAAGAGTATATACTGTCTAGGAAAAATTGTTCCGTGATGGTTGTTTGGTAGAAAAATGGTGTAAAGATGGTGTAACATCAGAACGAATCTTTACTTTAGTCAACACTTGGCATGTAAAGATCCTGTAAAACTGAAACATTTTTGTACATTCAGCCATTATTTCTAATAGATTTATAATATAGAGCTATTATTATTATATTAGTATTAGTAGTTGTAGTAGTATTTCATTTTTGCTTTATTATACAGGATGTTCCAAAGATAAGCCTAATAAATTTGCTACTAATTTTTAAAGATATTCAGTTCAATTCAATTCAGCTTTACTTATATAGTGCCAATTTACAACGAGGTCATCTCAAGGCACTTTACATAATAAAGTCAAGACTACATTTAGAGAAAACCCCACAAATCCCCCTTGAGCAGCTATAGGCAACAGTGGAGAGGAAAAACTCCCTTTAACGGAAGAAACCTCCAGCCCTCCAGATATCAAATGTTTAAGGTAAGACAGCATTTTATCTTATTAGGTTTTTTGGCTGAGTCAACCTACGTCATTGTTTTTTTTTTTAGAATAGTTTCCTGTACGTGACCTAGTACTGTTTACCACATCAATAATGTACAAGACTAAACTTTGTTTTCATTAGATACACACCAAAAACATAATGAGGGCCCCCTATTCGATTCTATTATTCTATTGCCTTTACCATCTTTTTAACGTACACCTCGTCAGTTGTCTTCAGCCATATTATTAGGATATCTTCATTCAAATTACTTTACATTAATGATGACATTCAAAATCATTTAACAAACTCGCCCAGAACAGCATTTTACTGGATACTACTACTGTAGTTAGGAGAATGTTAATGTTAGTATTTACATTATGGAAAATATTAAGTTATTGGTGGACCTTTTTCAAATGAGGGAGCATATTATTCTCACAGGGGCCAAACAATTTATTTCCACAGAGCGCACTATAGGAGACTATATTGCTCGGGGAGACAAAGACGTTTTTTCGACAGCAGGAACTGGACCGTAGCCTGAACTTGTAGGGTCACTTCTGGTTTGCTTTCACTCTTCTTCTTGTTTTGGATACTGTTTACACATGTGCGTGGGTTTCACTCTGTTCGTTACAGTAGGTCAAGTCTCGAGAGGAAACAGTTTGTATCTTAAACCAATATCTGTTTCCTGGCAAGTTTCTCAAACTCAATATTATAAACATTTTGTGTATTTTGAAGACCCACATGAGATGGTGAATGGAGAGAATAATAATGAAAAAGGTTTATAAAGAAGAAGGCAAATAAACAGAAATTTGACACGAAACACTCACTAACAGAAATACTAAACAGACCAACAGAAGTATAAAAGAAAGGATAAAACTAAAACTAAATCTTAGTAATAAACCAATGAGCTTGTGCAAAGATGCGAAGATGGAAATAAAAGAATTACTAATCCAGATACTTAAACAGGGACAGACATGGATTAGGAAAATACTAAACAAAAAGATGTTTAAAGAGATATTAGATTAGATTAGATTAGATTCAACTTTATTGTCATTACACATGTACAAGTACAAGGCAACGAAATGCAGTTTATGTCTAACCAGAAGTGTAATAAGCAGCAAGTGCAGGATATAGGTTATAAATTACCTCGAGAAAATATGTACACAAGAAATTATGGATCATATTTACAGATATTAATTCATAGAAACAAAAAGATGACCAAAATTCAAATGCTAAAAGAGAACAAAATTAGCAAACACTAAACAAGTTATCTCAATGGAAACAAACTCAAAACCAAACCTGATGCTGGAAGAGCAACAAACGGACGGGGATAAATTAATAACTGACGCAAATGTCAAACAAGACTAAACGAGGGACAAACAAAGGGCTGACCCTAATACTAAACCAGAACGGACAAACAAGGGATGAACAATGAACCAACGGGCGTGCACGTAACAGCACAAACATTTTGAGTGACAAACTGGCGAGGAACTGTGGGGAGAACTGAGGTTAAATGGGGAAACAGGTGAAACGAACAGAGACCAAAAAAAACATGAAAACCATGAAGACCAAACAGGAAGTCGGACTGTGGAGCTACAAAACTAAAGCAACAGGAAGTGATAAAAGAAAACAAACAAAGTCCATGATCCTGACAAATATAGTATTACAGTACGTACTCAGGCATCCTGAAGTGCAGCTTCAAGAACTTGTAGCTTGCTCATCACACCCTCACCCCCACCTCCTCCACACAACCTTAAATATCATGCTAAAGATTATAGGACTGCTGGGGCTTCATAAAATTAAAAAAAAGACAGCATAAAAGAGAGAAAAGGAAGAAACATTTGAAAATAAGCAGGAGAGACAACGTCATTGTGTTAATATTAACTGAGAGGTCAACGCAAGTGATGCTGCAACTGTTTCCCGGCCCTGAAATTTGCTTTGCCTGTTTGTGTATTATGAGGCCAAACGCTTTTTCTAAAGTAATATACTCTCATGTGACCACTCAGAGGATATTACAAACAAAAGTAAACACATTTTTAACAAGACAGAATATTAAGTAGTTTAAATTACCCCCAGGTGTGTTTAAATGAACATAAACCTTTAATCTTCTACATCATTCAACTGTGAAGATGTCCATAATGATCTGTAAATTAATATTAGATTATACTAATATATTTGTCCAAATACACTTTTATACTATAAAATAATTCCCCTTGTGTTCTTTAAAGCCCTGAGATAGTTTAAATTCAACAAGACACATGATGATAGATCAAGGTGCCATCGCCTCCCTCCACATACTCCCCTACACATTTCAGGGTGGTCATTAAAACTCATATCACCTTATATGGTATCAGTATATTTCCTGTTGCATCGAGACTTTGGACCAGGTCAAAGGTTATTGTCATATTTTTGATGTTTTATAATCTTTGTTCTTCATCAACTTTCAATCATCTGTAAAGCACTTAGCATTGCATTAATATGTATAAAAAGTCCATTAATAATAAAGCCTTGATTGTTTGATTGAAAACTATACACCCTAAGATTATTAATGCGGCTGTTGGAAACATTCTCATAGGATTGAGTAAAACACAGTACAATGGCAAAATTCAAGGACCTCAGCAATTATTGAGAAAGGAAATTTAGTCAGTAAAATTTCAGAGTCATTTCTATACAACTACATATTCCAGGGTCATTGGTTCAAACATTGCACATAGATACAAGTTACTGAGAGGTGTGTCACTAAGCTGAGAGGAAATTGGTTTGGACAGGCAGGGTCAACCATCATGACACAGGTTTGTCATGAACCGGCTGATGCTGGGCTGCCGGGTGGGGCACTAGTTGGGTAGGGACAGTCACAAATAAAGCAGGAAGTTAAGGACCAGGGATGGGAACCACAGCTGTAAACCAACGGCATAAAAATCTAGACTTCTCTCACAAGGACAAAAAAATCTACTGTCCAATCTATTGTATCAATTTGGAAAAAGCTAATTTGAAAAATAACATTAGTACCATAATTAGCAAGAAGTCTTCATTCGTTCATAAAGCAATGTATAAATTCAGGGTTGCACAACAGATTTATGTTTGTGTGCTTACATTTCTGTTGAACCGTTGGAGGGAGTGACTTACATGCTCATAACCTCCTGTGAACTTGGAAGGGTACGTCATGGCAATGTTGTCAGTTTATTTTGTAGGTGAGGTTGCGTTTCGAAAGGATAAAAGTCACCTCAAGGGTCATGAAGGCAATTCATGCATGTCTGATGTCAAAGTAAATAAGTCCACCGACGATGTTACCTTTCTAGGAATGCGGCGTTCACTGTTCCTTCCTGTCCCCATTTTAGTTCCACTCCTATTTGTCCTTACTTTCTGTGAACATTAAACAGTAAATATCCATCTCGACAAGCCAGATTACAGAGCAAGCAGAACTTTAGCAATACCATGACAAAGAGTTGGAGTTGTAGAAGCGGCAAGTGACATATAAAGTTAAACAGGTACAAATGATGATACATGTCATCACACCTTCCCACTGTGGTCATGGAGTTGAGTAAATACACTTTCACAGATGCTGGTGCTGAATGTTTGCAGGGGAGTAAAGATGCAAAGACGGACACAAGGATGTACATCGAACCTCAACCTCTGCAGCCAGAAGGAGAAATAAGAACCAATGGGGAATCCTGAAGATTGACTTTAAAGTTGACGTCCTAATGATTGTTGTGTGTAGTGTGGCAACTCTTTTTTTAATGCAACGTCGCACTTACAAGTGTAGAGTGTTTCTCCAGGCACTGAGCAGATTCTGTTCTGTTTTTCCTCACTGAAGTGGACAGTCACGTTGTTATGTCAGCCATGTTGAAGGTGTGTACTTCATAAACCTCCATAACATCATCAGTCACGAATTGTTTGTTTGCAACATTTTTGCAAACAGATTTTGTCGTCATGTCTCCTTGTGCTTGTGTGGGTTTTCTCTGGCAGCTTCAGGTAATTGTTGAGGTCAGGTGCGGTTAGGTTGGTTGGTGAACTCTAGCTTTTCACCCATTGACAGTTGGGAGCAGCTCCAAGCATTTCAGGATTTTAGATCAATAGATAAAATATAAGCATCTATTACAAGTATTTCTCCTAAAGTGACAAATTTTCCAGAGAGGTTTTATTAACTTGTTGTCATCAGCTGTTGGTTATGCAGGTAGAAATAGAAAGTAGTGACAGTGAACGGAACATCAGAGATTTTACTAGTGAGAGTGAATCACTCCTTCACTCAACAGTCCAAAATGTACGTTTTGTTTTCTGCTGATATGCGTCTACCTTGTTTCTCACACAACATGCTTTACTGTCTACCAGTATACCAGTATAAGAGTATACCAGTATACCAGTATACCAGTAAAAACAGTTCGGCAGTGTATAAACATAACAAATGTAAGAGAATCTTGTCTGCAATACGGAGCATCTACAGTTTGTGATATGATCATGATGAATGTGTAAATGCATTTTTCAAAGGACTATGGTTGGTTTATTTGTTCCTCTTCCTTTGTCTTAGTCACACCATTATCCTTTAATGTTGTCCACCTTTGTTTGTCTTGGCAGGTGGTTGGCTTTTTCCAGGCACTGCTCTGCCGATGGTTACAGTAGTCCAGGAGGATGTTGTGTGTCCGTGAGCCATTCTGGATCACTGAATCCCTTCTTGACCTCATGTACGTGGATCAGCTCAGACTGGGCTCCCTGTTTTTAGTTCCCCTCCGTGTATAAACTGGTCCTGGTCCAGCTGGGTGGGGAAGCAGCTTATATATAGCAGCTTATTGGGCAATGAGTGAAGTGAGTATTCTCTGGGTCTTGGTCTAATGTCTCCGATTTGTTCCATTTCCTTTTCTCTTTATCTAATTTTAGCACGTAGAACACAAAGTGTGCCTGTCTCATCGTTTTGATCATATTTTGGCATCATGATTTTTGACTCAGCCGCTGTTTTATTTACAACAATAATAATTTCCAGGTTGCTCTCTCTCTTTGGCAGTGTTGATATTTTGTTGATGGAGGCAGAGGCAGGCAGCCATGCATCTTTACAACCATGAAATTTCCATGTTCTAAGATAAGGGAAGTAAATATGAAACTGCACCTTCAAGCCACTGCCGTTCAAAAGAGCTTTGCTAGGGGATAATGCTTCGCTACCTAACAAGTTAAACAATATGGAATTCTTATTCCATCACGTATTTCTTTTGTTTTTTTGTTCTTGAATCATTTGATGGCATTTACGTTTAAGTATTAAAATGAATTATGTTATGTGTAAATAAGTTAGTAAAAGCATTTTACTTATTTAATAATTGTTTATACACTAAAATATCAACCTACAGTCTCTATAATTGTTTTCTTAGTTTCATTAGTGAATTAGTAGAAGTGGCAGAGTTTCACAATCCCTTTCATTCCATCATACAGTTATTATTTATAACATATATCCTATTTTAATTGTTGCAATTCAAATCTGTTTATACAGCTGCATGCGAAAGTTTCCATCTTCTGATTTTATTTATGGCAAATGTTTTTTAAAGAAATATATTTTTGGGGTATCATTATATTTAATGTGCATTCAGCTCATACATATGTTCCTTCATCATTAAGTAACAGAAACGGTCTGGTAATTGGAATGGAAAGTGTTTCAGAAAAGTTATAGTAAAATAATGAAAAATCTATCAATCATATAATAAAGAAATGGGTTTAATTAGAACAATTGTACAAAAATCTCAATCTATTCTTACTACTTTTACCATTGAAACAAAAAATATGTTATGTAAAATTGTGTATCCAACTTTTCCAACTGACGATACTTATTTGGATAATGGGCGACCCTGGATTAAAGAACACAAACAATCAAATAATGCTCATCACATGTAGCATTGTAGAAATGCTATTTTTCCTGAACCTTAAGCCCATTATCCCGCAGCAGAGTTTCCACAAGATAAAACAAAAAAAGAAAAACTGTGTCGAAAAAATGCTGAGTCTGAATTTAACCTTCAATATAAATTTGCCTCATCTTCTCACAAAATGACAACTGTTAGAGTCTCCTCCTGCCTTTGCACTAACATTAAGTTCCTATTAAATTGGTTCCTATTACTGGTTTTACTTTTGCCAATTAAACATTACATTTGAAAAATGTGCATTTGTAAAATTAAATTAAACAAATTCAATAAGGAAGGTGAGTGGGCCCGAGGACACAGAATGTTGTTGGCCACAGTTTCGTAGCTTTGGTGCCATCTAGTGGTAGAGACATGAATACAATTTCCAATTTTCGAATTCCCATCAAAATACTGAAAGGAAGTCTTTACCGGTATTGAACTTGCTTCTTGAAACTCGTTCGAATAGTAAATGTCAAGGAACTGCATCAAACTTCCCTTTGACCACCCTATATTAAAATTTCTCTCTACTTCTATCTGAAAAATGAATCCAGGTAACATCACTTGGAGGAACCTTTAGTTCGGATTATGCATCTTGTTGCTCAAACTATGACGTTTATAACCCTGCAGAGCTCCTCCAGATGCCATCATCTAAACTCCTGATGATGAAACCTCCTCCAGGTGATGTCATCTGGTGGACTTTTAGAAGCAGAGAAATATTTTAATATGGGAAGTCAGAGGAAAATTTAACAGTATTCATGTACATTTACACTTTAATTTACAGCCATATAAAGTAATTGACGAAGTTGCAATTTAACATAAACATAATATTACAAAAAACTTAAGATAACATCAAATTTTGGCAGCTTTTTATACTAAACAGGCTGTTTTGTATGAAAAGCTGATACTTTGGGTGTTCATGAATCATGATAATTTTTAGTCACTCTTGGCCACTTTTAACTCTGTTGGCCATAGTTAATATTAGTTAAATCTAGTTAATTTCAATTAAACCTAGTTTAATTTAGTTACATTTAGTTAAATTAACTATTGATGTGGAAACCCTGAAAATCTATAGTGATTTCTGAATTGTGTCTAGGTTGGGAGTCAGAAAAGATTGAATAAAATTGAGTTCCTGTTTGCGACAGTCTCACTTCCTCCAGATTAGCGTAAGAAAAAACCAAGAGAAAAAACAAAAAAAGTCATAAATTAAAGATGAAGCAATTAAGCAATTCTTAAAATAATTAAAGATTTAGTGTCAGATTAAATCTTTGGGAACATGAATTTTAAAGCACTGGGCCTTGTGGTTTTAGTGAGCAGCAGATCATCCTTTTCCTGTTGTCACCCTATTCAAACTGAAACTTCTTAAGCCCATCACACTCGTCTGCGAGTGAACTTCGTAATTCCTTCATTTACTCAAAGCTGGTTAGCTGCAAATTACTCTTCAGGATCCCCGAGCTACAGAAACAGTGCACATCCCAAATCAGATAAAGTCTAAAAACTGTGATGCATCTTCACTGTTTAATGACTTTTTAAACTCAGAGGTTAAATACATGGGGAAGTGATTTTACCAAATGTTGGACATTCCTGGAAGGAATGGCTCATAAAGCAAAAGTTCCCAGACAGATCTTGTGGTTTCCTCAGTAGTTTCACTCTTGACCAGTCATTTGCCCAGTTCCTTCAACCAGTCTATTTTGGACACTGACTCTGTCAACTTATTAAATTATACATACTAGAATTAAAACAAAGTGTCGTCAAACATGACCTTCTGCCCAAAATGCCAGCTGCTTGACCTTTATGATTAAAAAAGTTATTTGTGTCTCTTTCATAAAAGAAAAAAAAACCCACGAGTAGGTAGGAGGACCAGGTTTGACTCACCTGTTCTGAAAAACTGTCGACATTGGGGCAAACTGTACGCAACAAAGCAGCAGTGAACGTCATATGAAACCAAATTGAATTTGTTAAAAGCTGGAGAGTTTCCAAACTTTAAAATATTTCTAATCATTTGACACACAAGCAGTATGAAATGAAACCAAATGAGGTCACGCAACCCACAGCAATGACTCTTCTGCTTTGTACAACCCTGTTGTCCCAATTATCTGGTTTTTAACATGCTACGTTTACAAAAGCGCTTCCTGTCTTCAGTCACAAGCAACAGTGAGAACAAGATAATAAAATGAACATTTGCAGTTCTCAACTTTCTTATCTCTTCATAAATCTTTTTTTTTCTCTGTATTAAAGACTTTTTCTTCTAACTGATCACTGTCTGTGAATTTTTTTTAAAGGCAGAAAGAAAATAAACAATTTACCGCATTTATGCAATAGTTTTTGAAATCATACTTCATTGGAAAATTATTAGAGGAAAATGGATCAAATCTGCAAATGTCGGCTAGGTGTATGCTTTTATTTTGGTTGTAAGTTAAGCAATGAGGGAAAAAGAGGAAAAGAATGAGAAAAAGGAACATTTAATAGAGCCCAAGGAAGATACTAAGAATTGAATAAAAAACAATCTGATAATCATTCTTGAAAAACTCTTAATTGGTATAGAAGATAATGATAAAGATGAGTTGCTAGAAAACAGACTGGGGGATATTATGATCGGACTCATCATAAAAATGACTTGATATCTCGAAGATGAATTACACACCTGACATCCCTTCCAGATGTATAAATGAATGGGGTTGGAAAAGTGGTTGAAGATGATAATTATCAGCAAAAATAAAAAAATTTTAGAAATACCAAATCTGCTGCAGGGTAACACAAATATACAATTATAATATACTATTATATAAATAACTATTATATTAATATATACTGTTTTAATATTATAATTTCTTAAATGTTTCTGTTGTATTCATGGATAGGATGTTCTGTTGTTTTACCGGCATTTATGTAGTTTATGTGCAGAGCCGACAAAAACGTCCTTGTTATAATTTTGTTCATAGCCAACACTTTTATCAGGAAATGGACAAAAGATTTTGTACCATAAGTGTTTACTACACACTGGGTAAACGGCAGTAAAAGTTGATGTTTGCTGGTTCAGTGTCTCACCTAAGAATAAAAACTGGCGCTTCTTTGGACACTTCATCATCTGAGGGCCAGGAGGACTGGGAGTCAAAACCGGAAAAAAGTAGGCTTATGGCCTGTGGTTTCCTTATTCATGGATAGGGACATCAGTTTATACTGCAACACTTTTAAATGTTGCACTGGGGAAAGTTTGGGGTTCAGTGTCACCAGAATCAAACAAAGAATCAAACCACGTGGACAAATACTGTAAATGTTGACAGAATCAAACAAAGAATCAAACCACAAATAAGACAGAACAGCCAGTCCTGTACCGTACAAAACAGAAGCAACCTGATAGATATCACATGTATTATGACTTTAATGTTAGCTGTACATCCATACAGTATCAGGACATGCAATATACATGTTGACACTTCACATATTTGTTGCCAAAGAGTTTACAGTATCACTCTGTCTTTACTCAACAAAAACTCCAGGGGACAATTTTTCATCACCTTGATACAGACATTTACAGAGTCCAAATGATGCAATCACGCCACAAGGACTACGAGTCTGTACACTCCCTGGTTAATGTTTCCTGTTGCTCCTTTTTGTCAGTGATTCACACAGGAAATGTGCACCCAGCAATGAACTTATGTAAAAAAAAGTTGAAGCACAGGAAGTCTTAAAACTTTACTCGGGCGTTTCAAAATTAGTGGGCAGCAAAAGAAACAATGTGTTTGCGAAATGTCTTTCTGTGCAACGTCCTGTTCGTGCTGCTCAACTTTACTTTAGTAACAGAATCATTTCACACATCTCCCAGTACTTGAAGTACTGGGAGATGTGTGAAAAAACACAGCTGAAGAAATACATTAGTAAATTACGGAAAACATACTGTTAAACCACAAAAAAGAGTCTTACGCATGAGAGAAATATTACCAAATTATTTAAATAAAAGTTGGTGTCGAAACCATAGCTTACCAATATAAACAATGTTACCTAATTAATAACATAATAAAAATAATGTTACAGGAAACATTAACCAGGGATTTATATATATATATATATATATATATATATATATATATATATATATATATAGACATATATACACATGTATTTCTATAACATAGTATAGTAATACATGTGTATATATATGTGTGTGTGTGTGTGTGTGTGTTTGTGTATATATACACATATATAGACATATATATACATGTATTTCTATAACATAGTACAGTAATACAGTAGTTTTCAGAGTAAGAATTCCGATGCTGGATTCAATTTCCCTGTTCTTGCATAACTGCTCCACAGGGAATGGGCATGCGTATAATCCACTATACAACAAACACACAGTTTGCAATTTTACCTCAGACTGACTTTTTCCTGTTGAGTTCAACAAATGTCATGGCTTAAAAAACCCCCACCATGAGCCAGTCACTGCTAAGTATGAAGTAAGAATGAAAGATGGGGAGGGAAAATGGTTTAAAAGCTACTCGAGCTGCTCCACACTATGCAGGGTGTCATTGTCTTTGTTTGCTCCACTGCCGCTCTTGTCCTTGTTCTTGCCTTTGAAGGGTTTTCCCAGTTTGGCTGACAGTGTGTGGAGGACAGTGCTTTCATCTGGTGAAGAACTACTGCGCGTGCTGCGGGTGAAGGTGGACGTGCTTCTGCTCTCGGAGTTGGTGCCTTCGAACAGTTTGCCCATGAAGCTCAGGCCGGCCTGTCGGATGTGGGAGCTGCCGGCGAACACGTAGAGAATGGGATTGACGGCACTGCTGAAGTAGGCAAAGGCTATGACAATTGGACGAGCCATCGCAGCAGCACTCTTTGCTTTATTTGACTTGCTGTACTGCAACAGGCCGACCACCTGCACGAGGAAGTGAAGAGAAGGCAGGTCAGAGGAAATAAGGAAAGAGGTAATTCTCAAATAAAATCTAGTAGTGGAGACGGCGAGCCTGAACAAATAAAGGTGCCCAGGAAAAAGCCAGACTAACTCAATTCTGAGGTACAATCATATGCAAAACTAGCTACCCTCATTAGTTCATTTTATTTAATTATTGCACAATTACCTATTATAATAAAGGAATTAAAGTTAATTTTGAATGATTTTATCAAGAGAAATTAAAATAATTATTTTACTGACTTTTCTCTATATATATGTTTCTAATGTTGAAAGAATATGTCCCAGCTGAATGAGCAACATTATTATATTAGATTAAGGGTTAAAATTGATCCCCCTACACTGAAACTGAATGAAATTAACTAGTCAGAACTGAATGAAACTGAATGAAATTAACTAGTTAATTTCTGACGAAAAAACATTTGAAATCAGTAAATGTTTTAGTAAAACTTATGCCATTCAAATTACTTGAGCAGGCACTAACAGCCAGATTTGATATTTTTTACGAGTTCCCAAATTCACATTCACATTTACGTTTCAGTAGCATGATTGCTTGCACCTCTATGATGTTGACGATGTGATAGGGCAGCCAGAACAGTGCAAAGGTGCAGACAATCAGCAGGATCAGACGGGTGCCTTGTTCTCTGCGCTGGAACTTAGCGTTTTTCAGACGACAGATGACAGAGGTGTAACAGGTGTTGATGAGGGAAAAGGGCAAAAGGCAGCCCATAACCGTCTCAAACAGGTACTGGAAGACCGGGTGACCCACACTGTTCCAGTGGTAGGGCACACACACGCTCACGTTTTTTGACGTCTGGATACTGTAAGAAAAACCAAGAGAAAAAGGTAAATGTTTCAATAATTGGGGCAAAAGCAATTAAGATTTAGTCTGTCACTCTACTCAGACTGAAACTACTTAAGCCGAACACACTCATCTGTGTTTAACCAAATGCCATCGCTTTATCTACTTAACCTAAAGTGGTTTAGAAGCTACAATCAGTCATTGGAGATAACCCGCGTCCATTCAGAGAATCAGTATTTGCAAACCCCCAGCTGATCACAGCAAAGGTTATTGTGAGCAATAACTAACCAAACCCTCGTGTAACACAACAAAATGTCCTTAAAATATATTTTTAAAATAAAGATAAACTCTTTAAAGTTGTGTAACTAGATAAAGGCCCTTAGACAGAGGATTTGTTCACAGATCTTCTTCCTAAAGAAGGACTTGTTGTAGCGTCGTGCCACATATTCTCAGCATGAACAATGCAACGAGACGGAGGGACGTCTGTGTTGCAGCCTTAGCACTTTAGTGGTTTTATCATGAGGGGTAAAATAAATTTAATCAAACCATAAAGAAAGTCACATAATTAAGATAATTATGTAAATAAAGTACAGTAATCAGTTTCTAAATTGGTTTAAAGTTTTAGTTACTTTTTGAGATCGTGTCAGACACTGTTACTCAGCATTTACTGTATTTCCCTTCTCATTCATGGTTTCTCACCCCGGCAGTCATAGTTTGTCATAGTTACCAAACCTGAGCATGGTTTCTAAAAAGATGAAATATATTTGGTATTTCCCTACAGCTCTACATGCCTTGAACAATGCACCACGCATGTGCACAGACTGATACAGTAATGAAGCAGCAAACAAATGTGTTTAACCTGTGGAGTTGACGCACGGCGCACGGAGAAAACTGATCGATCAAAGGCTTTGGTGTATTCCTGGGCTGTGCGCACAACTGCTGTGTTCACTGTTGAGAATTTATATTCAGGCTTTTGTAAAACATCTGTTTTCTTTTAGTTTATGAAGGCAAACGACGACTGTTCGTGATACATGTTGCAACATTCTGCGGCCGAGGAGAGTGAAGATTACATGAATGGTTTGTGCAAAGTGGCAAGTGACTCAGCATCTACACTGTGAACAGCAGCTTCCCCATTCGTTGCCAGTTGCCTGCGTGTTCAGATGACAAATGTCACTGGCAGCAGGGTCTTTTATTCTTCACTAATGAACGTAAAGTTCTCACAGAGGCCAGTTTCCGTACACAACTGCACGACCTCAGGTGAACTGAGTCATACTGTAGTTTTAGGCAGTCACAGTGATAGAGAGTGATACTCTGGAGGATCAATTTCAGAAGTCATCTTCTCTCAGTTTATAACAGTTATTTAAGCAATTAACACCAGATTTGAATCAGGATCAATAAGAACCTAAAAGTGAATGTTACATAAAAAATACCAGCTTTTTTTGTGTTTTTTACATTATGGAAATAAAAGAATTGAATGACTGATACTAAATATTAAAGATCTCAGATTTACAGTAGGATTAGGGCCAAAACAACTATATCTCAACATGGCTGGTAAATTATTAACTTGTCAGCCCTGCGAAGTATGCTGAAGAAAATATCACGAGGTAATTTAATGTTCACAAAATCAGATTTTAAACTCATAGAAATACCATGTATGGTCTGATTTTCTCATTGTCATTCACAATTATCTTTGTTTCTTAGACAGAATTGAGATCATAAACTCAGAGGCCCTGAGATAGATGTGACGTTTCCAGGGTGTAAAGGCGCCTGCCTCTCGCCAAATAACACCTGTAATAATCGGTCAAGACAATGGACAGATTGATGAGACATAAAGATATTTAGCTGGTTCCTTGTTCTCACTTGACTTCATTTCAGGTCTCTTCAAAAGAAATTGCAAGCAGGAACTTATATTTAAATGATGAAATATAACCGGTTTAATGTTACGCATTAATGTAAGATATTTGCCTCACCTGCGGTAGAAAGGCATGGGCAGTGATAGGATGAATGCCATCACCCAGATCCCCAGAAGCAGAACCAGGAGGGAGCGCTTGTTCCTCATTCTCTGGGACAGAAAAGGCCTTGTGACAGCCAGCCAGCGGTCCAGGCTCATCAGGCAGATGAGGTAGATTGACACATACATGTTCACACTGGACAAGTAATGCACCAGCTTGCATGCAGCCGAGCCAAACTCCCAGCCTTTACCTCCAGCCAGGTAACGAAGGAAAAAGGGGGCACTTAGCAGCACAAAGGCATCGGCCAGAGCCAGGTTCAGAACCAGCACACAGGTCACGGAGCGCTTCTTCACCCGACAGAGTATAGACCAAACCACAAACAGGTTCCCAGGGAAGCCCAGCACAAAGGCCAGGCTCAGGATGGTGATGGCAAACTGGGCTTGGATCTGCATGATCGATGAAACGGAGGCAGTGGGGGGCTGCTGGGAGGAGCTGGTGGTGAAATTGGACGCCATCAGGCAAGCCTCTGAAGAATCGGGGTTACTGTAAAACTCAACCTTTTCGGGGAGAGCATGCACGAAACAGAATACGTTAAAACTGTAATAAATTTTGTCAGATGTGAAAGTGTTTCAACTACAAACAATGAACAATATTTCCTGTTTAATTCCTGTGTGTCTCATAACACAATGTGATGACAGAAAGTTACTTTCCCTTTTTTCATACAGTGGCATGCTGGCATCGCATAGTTCGTCTCTTACAGTCTGTATTTTGCTTTGAGATAAGATGAAATAGACCTTTAATTTTAAAATGTAGTTATCCGAATAAATCTGAACGTAGCATGTAAACGTGTTCCACAGGAGAACTACAGGAACTTCAGAAATTAGAATAGCTTGTTTTATAGCTCACAGAGTAATGACAGAGAAAAAAATCCCATTGAAGTTTTACTTTTCTTTTCAAACTGCAAAACAAAATCCGATTGTGAAATAATTTTGTGCTAAATCATTATTTAAAAACCAGAAACATGTGCTTCTAGGATTTATTCCATTCTCTCCTAAACTCATATTATTACATTAATAAAGTTTTTTATATTACAACGTTCCAATAAGCAGAATTATATTACTTAATACTATATCCTAACATACTGACCTTTAAATGCTGATCTAAACGTTTGAAATACACTCCTGATGTTTGCCAATTTTCATTGATTTACCTGGTAAGTTAACTCCTGGGCTTCCCTTTTTACTCTGAAAACTGTCTGAAGATAAAGCAAAAAAACTATATAAATATTGAGTAAGACGGTCATGTGAGAGGAAACTCAACAGGAAGCGAGCTCAGGGCTGATTATGTTGCGATGTAGAGAAAGGTTCCTCCTACAGTTAATTCCACAATAGCAGAGTAGTGTGTAAAAACATCAGAAATACAGTTACGCACCAGCTTTTTATTATATTTTTAAAATAATATTTACAGAATATTTTTGCTGTGCAGTCATCCAGGTAACATAAATTATAATTTGAATTTTTTGGATAAAATTAACTCGGTTTGTACGAGATTAAGCACAAATGTGTTTGCGTGTTGGAGACTGTTGCGAAATGGATGACATCAATTTTAAGGAACAAGAACGAACAGAACCAGATGGGCTTGGGGTGTGGGGGAAGTAGGGATGTGGGGGGGTATTCCAGTAAAACGTCGGGCTTGTTGATACATGTTTTTTACATCAGAAGTCTGTCGTACGTCTCATTGCACTCTTGCCCCAGACATTTTGGCAGATTTACCGCATGTTACTGTTTCTACATAAACTATCTGTCTCGTGTTATTAATAAGGGACATGTTTCAAAAAGAGAGAATTTACTTCATTATGGATTTTTCTGGATTTTATTTTGTTACTAAGCAGATGCTCCTAGTGGGGCACAAAATCACAGTTTTAAAGCAGCACCAATTAATATTTTCACTTAAAAAATTGTACTTTCAATAAATGGTCACTTAAACAGTTAAAGGGGTTTCTTGCCTCAGCTCCACAGACAGACACAAGTTTGACTAGCTAAGTAGTAAAAATATGAGTGTTTGTTGAGACCAGTCGGTTGAGACTAAATCAGTGCAAAAAGCAAAGTTGTTACTCTCCAGTAGTGAAGTAAAGGGGATGTCAGTGCTGAAATTGTGCCGTGATGCCAGGTGTTGTATGCCTGCAGCCAGAGAGGCAGGTGTCGGCTTAGGGAGCTCCATGTTCCACTGTGGCCTCTGCCGAAACACTGACCAAAAACATGTCATTTAAAACCACTGACACTCAAAACTGCCAGTATAAAGGACATCAAGAAAAAAAAAAAAACATCAATCCATATAAAAATACGATCTTAGTGCATACTAAAGAAAAGCAAGTATGTTTTTATTCAACCCATAGAAATTTAACCCGTTTTGTTGTTCCAGTGCAACTTTTTTCAGTCTTAATAAATTTGGTGCCTATACAACTTTTTTTCATGTACAATTTCAGATCAGGTTTTTCTTTTTTGTGTGTGTGTGTGCCAGTTTTTATTTTTAACACTGAAGTCGCTGGCGTGGCTCCAAATTTTTGAGTAAAACCCCACATACAGAAAATGACACTGCAAACACTGTAAGTTTTACGTTGATTTTTACAGTAAACACAAGGACCCTTGTCTTTGAGACATGGTTGTTTGTAGTGGTGAGCAGTGGACAAGACTCTGCAGTTTACCCTGAAAAAAAACACGCGTGTCTCAGCACCACCTCACAACCAATGATGTCACTTCAGGAGAACAATGACAACTGTTCCAAGAATAGAGAGCCAGTCAGAAATCTTCCAAAATGTGTAACATGTTCTCCTTATGCATCAGCGTTTTCTTTTTTGATTGGCAGAAAAGATTAACCCTTAATACTTGCCAAATTTTAGTTTGTGACTGGACAGAGGACTCACACATTCAATCACGCCTGCTGCCTCGTGTTTTCTTTATTTGCCGTTCTTCGCAGCTTTGACATTGCAGCTCGAGTTAGTGACAGAGTCTCGATCTTTGTCCTTTAGCATGACAGCGTCGGTTTCTTTGTCTTTATCCCGGCTATTCTGGCTGTTCTGTTGGCTCTTCCTGGTGGCTGAGTCGTTCCCTGCTCGATCAAACAAGCGGGCCATGAAAGCTAGCCCTTCACGCCGGATGTAAGACTTTCCTGCGAAGAAGTAGAGCACTGGGTTGGCACAGCTGCTAATGAAGGCTATGGAAGAGGTGACAGCACGACTCCTTTGCCATATTATACCCATCCTGATGGGAGAGAAGTAAGCAGAGCATTTTATTAGACATTTGACAAAAGCACAAGTTTACGACTTGCTTTAGTCTACGAAGCTTCACTGGTAATGCACTTTGATGATCTATAATTAAATGAAATATGTTTTTTTAAGAGGTTTAGATACTGTACATTAACTGTAGCCAGGAGGCGATTAGTAGTGTTTAGGAATGGAAACAGGTAAAAAAACAATAATTAACACATCAACATAACTTTGTCAAGCCATAGAACCAAAATGGCATAACATTTGACTCTTGAAAAGAAAGCAGATAAGAATAATTTCCAAAGGAATAAACACTTCTGATTTTATCACAAGGTGTGATTTTAAAACAACCACATCTCATACACTTCCTTCCATCATGTGAGAATGATGATAACATAATAACTGGGTTTGTGTTAAATATGTTAAGAAAATCTGCATGCATTCAAACAGTCATATTATGACTTACGTCTTTTTTACTGGACCATCTGGAGACAAAGCCCATGTAACCTGAAAAAAATTGCTTAGTTATTAATACAGAAAATAAAATGATTAGATTCCCTTCACATTTCTATAATATAGTATAATATGAAACATGCAGGGACTATGGTGTATATATCACATTAGCAATGTTTGGGAAAATGTTTTGATTGTGGGAAAAGGACATGTGACATACTTGCACCATGTTGATGATATGGTAAGGTAACCAAAAGATGCAGAAAGTCAACACAATGGCAAGAATCAGCTTCTCACTACGAATTCGACGCTGAAACTTGGTCTGTCGGATCCGGCGTAAGATACAGATGTAGCTGACTAAAATAACAGTATAGGGAATCAAAAACCCCAGCACTAGTTCCATGGTGTACTGCAGGACGACCTGAAAGCAGAGGGAAAAAAGAAACTGATATTCTGACACTTGTTCTTTGTGAAAACACAGAACGGTTGCCTGGGGAATGCTAGAGAGAGATTTTGTAGGTGTTTCAAACGCTTTTCTTTAAAAGACAAGCTTCCTAAAATGTGTTTATTAAAGCAATTTAAAAGATAAAAAGATAAAAAGCATTTGGATTCTTGTCTCTGTTTGCAATTTTGCCACAGATTTAGATGAGCCATATTTTTACATATGCAATTGAAACAATAAACACTCAACATGTGAGGCTTTACAAATAATCTTTAGACATAAATCACGTTAAGTTCAGGTCAATCTAATATTGCCTCCATTAAACTCTGTAGACATTATGAAATGTCACATGAATATTTTGGTAAATGGTTTGCAACAATATGGCTCCCAAAATATGTTCACATATAGGCATCGCATAACGATGAGTTAGATTTCTTCTCTTTTTGTAGAAGCTGCTGCTTTATGTACTGTAAGATCAGCTGTTATCCAAGCCATAATGTCCCAGGCTAGTACTTTTAAAGTACTCCACAGTATTTGTGAAGTGATGACATCATGCTTTATTCTTTCAAGACGTTTCTATTATTAAACCAGTCTGTTCAGTTTGTATTACGTAAATTGTGTAGCCTTGGAGAAAGGGTGTTTTCTGGTTTAAAGACAATATCTGTCTGTGTTCTTGTTCACTTACGTGGTGGTTTCTATCATGGAAGGACTCACACACGTTCATTCTCACATCTCTGAAGACAGCTGCAGGAATGGAGGCAACCATCACCAGCACCCACACCACTGCCAGCACTCGCAATATAGTCCTCTGTCTGGTTAAAATGCTGGTGCGCCGCGGCCACAGCACTGCCACGAGTCTGTAGATGCTCATCAGCATGATGAGCTGGATGGAGGCGTACATGTTGCCCAGACACAGGTAGAAAAGGATCTTACACAGCACCTTCCCAAACACCCACTTCTTCAAAAGAAGGTAGACGACGAAGAACGGGGTGAGAGCCATCAGAGAGCCGTCGGCTATAGCTAGGTTGAGGATGAGGAGGGTGGTGACGGACTGCTTTTTGGCACGTGCCAGGATGCTCCAGATGACGAAGGCATTTCCAGGGAAGCCCAAAAGAAAGACGAGGCTCAGGATCAGGGCGCCCATACTGGTGGCAACTGGGTTCTGGACAATGGTCTCATTTCCTCCGCTGGAGAGTGTGGAGTCATTCAGTAAAGGAAAAGCATTATTCAGGGCCATTTCTGTTACCTGCCGAAAGGAGAATACTGGTGAACAATTTTCATCAAAGACTTGACTTTACTCTGCCTTTTAAAGACAAAAATACAGAAAAGGTACTGTAGCAACACATGGAAAAAGGAAACTCATCTTTCATATACCATGCAAAATGTGCATGTTTTGAAATTATGATTCAACATAAAATCCCTGTCAGTTTCCCTGCAGGACGTCCTTTCTGACACTGAAATTTAAAGTGACGCCAAATAAAGCTTTGAGTGAGATCTCCTCACTACAAGGGCCTTAGCTCTTAATCCTGCTCCATGTTTTATCTGGCACAGGCTTCAGTTTGACAAGTATGCATTTCTGCAGTAAAGTGTGGGAGTGTGGTGCAAGTGTAACAGGTTTTGACGAGTATTCTTAGTGTTCTTGAATGATGGGACCAGACATGAGAGGAGAGCAACAGTCACTTTCTTTCCTTTTAGGCTCGATGAGGCAAACTTACCTGAAGGAACATGCAACTAAAAAAAACTTTAAAAAGTCTCCTTAGGACTAAGGAATACGTTTAAAAATTGATCAAGACAATCTTTAAATGTTGTTTTGTTGCTTCTTTCTCTCTCCACTTTCCACTCAGCCCAACCGGTCAAGGCAGATGTCCGTCCACCCTGAGCCTGGTTCTGCTGGAGGTTTCTTCCATTAAAGGGAGATTTTCCTCTCCACTGTTGGGTTTTTTTTAAATGTTTGCATAATCTTGACTTTATTATAAAAGGTGCCTTGAGATTGTGAATTGGTGTTATATAAATAAAGTTGAATTGAATTGAAATCTACATCCACACTCATCTACATTGATGTGAGAATAAATCTATATAATACCTAAGGGTATAAAATCCAACTCATGGAAGTCAATTAAGCCAAACATTAAAATACTGGAATATTACATTTGGAAGTTTGATTTAGAAATTAATTTCAAACAGAGGCTTCCAGGTAGCTTTACTTTTATTTTTAGACCCAGAGTACAGCCTGTCTCCAGCAAGGCACATGGTTTTTAAATAAGATGTTCACTATTCCCATGGTGTTTTGAAGACAGTATATATTAAACTGTGCAAAATGAACAGTAAAAAAGAAACAGCAAACCAGTGAGTTGTGATCCTAAAGTATTTGAAGGATATGTAAGTTTTCTTGCATCAGAAAATCTGTTTCACCACGTTTGGCTCAAACTCTAAAACCGTTGGAAACTTCCTTAAAATCCAGTTGGGTTAATGTAGTTCAAGCATATCAGCACATCAGTATATTCAGAAGTGAAAGGGGTACAAACACGTTATAAATTGAAACTGGTCTAATCTTGTTTTGAATCATATCGCTTCATGAAGACATAAGTACTGTCTGCGTATTCTCTACCACACATGCTCGCTGTCACACCACATGTTTATGCCCCAGCAGTTGAAAATTGTCTTCGACAGTGGCACTGTTTATTTCTGCTTGAGTTATGTTTGCCAAAAACAACAGTGTCCTGGTGGTTTTGAAAACTTCCATGAAGTATAAAAATAAGACAAATTTTTTTAAGGTTAGTCACAAGAATTTAATGAAACAGTTCATTAATTATTCTGTACTTAATGTATGAGCTTCTGCCAAGAACAGCGTGTGCTTCTTTAGCTTTTTTATGTTACTTGATGTTACTTTAAAAAAGCTACATGTCCTAGCGTGTTCGACATATCTTGGTTATTGGTATAAGAACACACCCTTTGGAATGGATCAGTGCTCTTTCAATCATTTATTCACACCCACAACTGTTAAGCAAACTTGATTAACACACAGCTTTAAAGCTGTGTTAGAATTAGAAATTATGACAAAGCAAACTAGTGTGATATTATGTTGGTAAATGAAAGCAAAACCTGCTGTATTGCAGATAAAGGGTTGTGGTTGTTGTAATGTATTGTTTGTACTGCACCTATGGATTATATATAGTACAGTGTAAGTGGCTGCTCTACAGTATGTTAAGAGGAAACTGAACATTTACTGTATGTACACCACATGGAGCCTTAATAACTAATGACTTATTCTTCCATTAACACATGATAAGTGAACATAACGTTGTATGTCTTGGTTTTCTTGTTGTTTTGTTTTTGCAACTATACAACAAGTTAATTTTAATCTACAAAAAAAAATCATAACGTTGCCAGGTTAATGTTGTGCATTTCGATTACATTTTAAATAAATGTAACCAACATAAATTAAAAATCTCACTAATTAAAAAGCAAAACTGGAGAAGATGTGCTTTTAAACTAAAAGCACATTAAATACTAAATGGAAGCAAACTAGAGCAAGGTTTTTCTTTGATTCTCCTTGCCTAGTGTACGAATACACTGCTGATGCACTGTTTAATATTGTTTCATTTCAGACATTTAGAAGCAGAAAGATATTGATAAATGCATAGCCACATGGCCAGTATTTACAACAAGCCGGTGAAACCGCATTGCCATGGGCATCAAAACAGCAACAGCAAGTGAAACTCTGTCTTATTGCGCAATTCCCCAACAACAGGACACAATATACCAACTATTACCAACTTGTTCTTATGATTGTCAGTCAGTCTTTGCTGTTTCCGTTCCACTTAACACGAGGCATTTAACACCTTTTTGTTTCCCCCTGTTTGTTGCTCTTTATTTATTTCTACAAACAGAGCAGTCATCTGTAAAACAAGTGTACACACCATAAAACCTGACTGACTCAAAAGGTGAGTACTGCGTGACTCACACACATTCCTCCAAACACACCTATTCCACCTACTTGAAAATGAGCATATACCTACACATATTCAGTCGACTAAGCAGACACGTTAAAAAAGTGAAGATCTGTTAAAATAATGTAACCGGAATAACAACATCACAAGACAAATGGAAACACTGCAGATATTGTGAAAATTATAGAGCAAAAGATTTTAGAAAGGAAACTACTCCTGAAAGCAATAGTTCACAGCTTCTCCTTCAACAGTAGCAGCAGAACTCTGATTGACTGCAGTGATTTGTTGGCAGTTGTTGCTCACAGAAACCAGTTCACTCATGAGTGAGAGAAAGGAAAACAACTCACCAAGACATCCACTGCAAACTCCAGCAGAAGAAACGAGACAGCAAGAGCTGCAAAAGAACTGTGAAGATGTTGCAGATGTTATCATTTCTTTCTCCCTTTTTACTATTTTCTTCTCCCTGTGCTTACCCCCCACCCACTCGCCCTTTTCCTCTCTCCATTGGTTTGCTGTAACTTGTAGCACGGTGAGAGGAGAAGGCGTGTTCCCAATACCTGGGCTGCCTCGGCTCCTGGCAGTGCATCAAGACGTCCACATGTCGAGCATGGAATTCAGTCTGTGCGGTGCCAGTGTAAAAGATTGGCCAAAAGCGAAGGAAGTCAAGAATCTGTGCAGGCCAGTTTATCTTTTCCACAACAAACTGGGGAAAACATTTATTAATGAGCCTTAAAATATGCACAGGAGCATTGTCATGTTCAAACAAGACAAGAAGCTTCGCTAAACTGTTTTATGCTGTAGTAAGTACTTGACATGTAAATATCTGCAAGCAGAAGTTTACTGAACAAAAAAGTCTCCATCTCCATTTTTTTTTACATTTTGAAATTTTAAAATGTGCAGTGCTCATAAAAAATCTCCTTGGTCAGAAGGGAATTAGAGTCAATACAAATCTCAAAACAATAAACAATATGTCAAAGCCCAAAGCATAAAAAACAGCCCCAGTTATTTTCAACTTGATTTATTCACAACAAAGTCATCTCAAGGGACTTTACATAGTAAAGTCAAGACTATACAGACATTTAGAGAAAACCCAACAAATCCCCCTTGAGCAGCTATAAGCAACAGTGGAGAGGAAAAACTCCCTTTAACGGAAGAAACCTCCAGCAGAACCAGGCTCAGGGTGGGTGGAAATCTAAGTTGACCGGTTGGGGTGAGTGGAAAGTGGAGAGAGAAAATAAAAGCAGACACAGAGTTAATGTCCTACAGTGGTGACATATAAATGTGGGTGAGAGGAGGAAAGTGGCACAGTGCAGAGTCCCCCAGCAGTCTAAGCCTAAAGCAGCAGGACTAGAACCAACTATAAGCTTTATCAAAGAGGAAGGTTTAGAGCCTAGACTTAAAAGTAGAGAGGGTGTCTGCTTCCCGAACCTGGACTGGGAGCTGGTTCCACAGGAGAAGACAGCAGGTGATTTACACTTTTTTTTTTTGTCTTTTTTCTAGCATATTGTTCATTGGAAAGACAAATACATTTGTTGAATTATACTGCATTGTACTTTTTCAAGTATTTTAGGAATAAAAGGGAGATTGGATATTGGTCTGTAATAGGCTAAAACACCAGAATTTTTTTTTGATTACAGCTACCTTATAGGCCTTTAGTACATATCCTGTTTGTAAAGACAGATCAATGATATCTAATATGAATATGTCTAATAAGGGTAGAGCATCTTTGAGCAGTCTAACTGGAATAGGGTCTAGCAGACATCTTGTTGGTTTAGATGCCATAATAGTTGAAGTTAACTCAGCAAGATCCATGGGCACAAAGCAGTCTAAAAGGGACTGAGGACTTATTATTCTAATTCTGTTGTATTTGTGGGGAGGGTCTGGTGAATTTTATTTCTAATAGCTACAATTTTGTTTGTGAAGAAAGTCATGAGTCATTGCTGCATAGCGTTGAGGGAAAACTAGTCTCAACTGAACTGTGGCTCTTAGTCAGCCTGGCTACAGTGCTGAAAAGAAACTGGTGGTTGTTCTTGTTTTCCTCTATTAGTGATGAATAATATGCTGTTCTGGCTTTACGGAGGCTAATTTATATAAGTATAAACTCTTTTTCCAGGCTGATTCTTATGAATGAGTGGAACGCCACTTCCTTTCTGACTTTCGTGGTGCCTGCTTTAAATTGCAGGTTTGCGAGCTATAGCATGGAGATCGCCGTTCAGATTTGCCTTATTTTACAGAGGGGCAACGTTAACGAGTATTGAACGTAGTGATGCTGCATAATTATCAGTCAGGTAATCATCTTTTACAGGATTATAGTGAAGAAGTTACTGAAAGTTTAATCAAAATTCAGAATAAGCAACTTGAGGAAGATACACAAAGAAATAGAAGTGGATTTTGAGTTTTCCAGATTGAGTATAAAAGGCTCAGATAAAGACTCTCAGAAGAGTTATAACTACGTTTAGGTCTAGAATTTTACTGGTGAACTTGAGTGGCAGACTTTGGCCTGGTAGCTCAATGGGTAGAGCAGCTGGATGGTAAAACAGACGAGGCGGAATCAAATCCCAGTGTGGGACATGGACCTGCAATCCCCAGTCCACCCAGCAGGTGTGTCCATGAGCAAGACACCCAGAGGCATGTGTTAAATGCAGAGGACAAACTTCACTGTAACATATACATGCAGATCTGTATGTGCTCAAAGCGACAAATAAAAGTTGTTCTTCTCTTCATCAGCCTCATTTAACCTGCTGCAACCAAGTTGCAGTAAGACAAAATATATTGAATTGATGATGAGATATCTGATGTTTAATAACAATAGTTTTAGGTTTTTGTTCAGTAAGAGAACTAGTGCTTCTCTTACTTGACTTAACACCATACAATTATACTTAACACAAGTTATCATGATTAACTCCACTTGTGATCGTTCTTGGTTTATGTAATTATGTTGGTCAGGGAATAGGGGTTATAGGAATACATTGTATGATAATGGCTTATTGTGGCAGGAAATTAATCAGAAAATCAGTCATGAAAAGTGGTCTGATCTACACAAATATTAACACAATTTTTCTAATCTAATAAAAGTCATGAACTTTCGTGTCTTTATTGAACACATTAAACACCGTGATGGTAGAAAAAAAAAATACTCGCAACACTAGGCTGGAGATGTCAGCAAACATAACCTGAAGCCAGCAGTTAAACCTGGAGTCCAACCAAAAATTGGTAAATTGTTTAAACACGCACACGAACGACATAAAAACATTGAGCCAACAGTGAAGTGCAGGGGAGGGAAACCTTGGCAGAGTGGAGGGAAAGTGAACTCCCAGGTTTATCAAGGTACAGGATTGCTTGAGGTTATCGCTGCCAAAGGACGTCGTTCAACCAGTTACTAGAAAAACGGTCCAATTACTTTTCCCACAATCACTTAGAATGTTTAAGGTGTGTTTGTTATTATTTGTGACTTTGTTGAGGATCACATCACCTTTCATGACTTATTTATGCAGAAAAAAAACAAACAGTGACTGTAAATAATTCACTTATTTTTGCCAGTGTATGTGACTTAGAATATAATTTTATGCTGGGACAAAATGGCCCTTCAAACACACTGAAGCTAACAAGCTCTGACAGTTAAATATCAACTGTTGTGCAAAGAGAGAGAAGGCAGTGTACAAACTGATTTGAAGAGAAAATAAATGCCAACTGCAGTTTTCCAGCTATTAAACAAGTGTATGGAAATAAAGCAGATAAAAAAAAAAACCTTCTATTGCAAACAAGGCAGCTATGTTTATTTTTAAAGCACCTCATAATTTTTTTAAAGATATTTTACAGCGTAAACATGAAACAACCAGCCACCTCTGTGCCTCATGTCTGCTCTTTAGTTCACAAGCAAAAAAAAAAAACTAACAAAAAAGCAACATACAATCTTTGGTCTGTCAAACTATGACCGATAAAGATTTCAAAGACTTTTTGCCAAAGTTAATCAGCTTTGGTTTCTCTGTGGATGCTTGATATAAAGGCTTGAGCACTTTCCAAGTTGAATTCCCACTATTGTAAATGTACAAGTACATCTGTCCTAAAGCCATTCAAGGGGCAGATCACCCACTACCATAATTTAACCACCTGTGCAAAAACTCCAACGTCATACCATTCATAGTTCAGGCCGAGTCCAGGATAAAGCGGCTGGGTGAACGTGGTCTTGACTTTGTGGAGCAGAACCATTGGGTCTGCGACATGATAAAAACACAGAATACCTGCTTTATAATCTAAATACACTCCGATCTTGTAGGAGCTGGGGCCTGACACCGGCGTTTCTACGTTATTGTGACGGAACACGCAACCATTTGGTGTGCACTCTAAAGTCCAAGACTTGTCATTGTTCCCGAACCGTGAGTCTGCAGACGTTCGTTTAATGTCTTTGTATGCGACTGCGGCGGAGAGACATCGAGCGTACCACTCCACCTCCCAGTAACACCGCTCGTTCAAACCTTCTCTACACAGCACTTGGGGAAACTTGGCAAACCTGTCTGGCTGAACAGAATAAGGGCTGGATGAAGGCCTCACTCTGCGATTCTCTTCAACCAGGTGGAGATAGGGGTAGTTCGAGGTCCCATCCAGTGTGAGGGGACAGCGATCTGATGGGAAAATAAAGTATTAATATACAGGGCCAAATGCTAATGCTTACAGTATTGCATGAAAGTAAAGAAATCCAACTTCTTACAGCGTAAAAACTCTTCTCTGGTGTTTGGCTCCGATGGTAGAGAGTAGTCCACATAAGAAACTGAAATAAAAAATAGTTTCTTGAAAAACAACGTAAATTAAAGAAGGCATTATATGATTCTATATGATTTACAACTGCTACCAGTTGCAGAAATCTTTGGCCAGGTTGCCTTCAAGACATCGTCTAGTTTATCCCTCAGCTCTGACACACAGTCAGTCACATCTGTGAAGGAGCGTTGTGGAGCAGCAGCTGAAATTTCCCTGGAGTCACAGGAAGCAGAGAGAGACTGCAAAGTCTGAGGAGAAACAACAGTGTGTGGGAAAATTAGAAAGTTAGAAGGTGCATGACGCGCTGTTCTACATCACTGCAACATTCTATATGAATCCCTAGAGGTAAAGCTTGAATCTTAAATCAAGGTCAGTGTGAGACATAGTTTTAGAAGTCAAAGGCCGACTCTTTTCATTTTATTATGGTGAAGTCAGAGGGACATTTACAAGCCTTAATGTAGATTCACACCTTAAACTAAAGCCATAGAAAGCAAGTTTAAAACTGGTTAAGTCGCCCTTTAAATCCAACTCTACTGCTCATTTCACCATATGAATGTTATTATTTTGCAGTCATCCTGCCACATTCAGAATTTGCTGCAAAGTGTCTTGTAGACGCAAGATGGAGCCATTCTCAGCAGTGGAGACAAACACCCATTACAGTTTTATGATGTGTGAGTTTGTAAAGTGAAAGACTTTGATGCAGTGCAGAGCCTTGCTATTCAGACATGTTCATAATACAGCTAAAATTCAAACAGGAACAACATGTTAAAAAAAGGGGGGGGGTTCCAGTACCTGTATGACATGGATGGGGTCGTCCACATGCGACAGCTGCTCCAGTTCGGCAGTTCTCCCCCTCATCTTGGCGATCTCCGCCTCCAGCTGCAGCTGCATCTGCGCAGCCTGAGCCACTGCAGTTTTCTCCTGAGATACAATGAGCTGCTTCACCTCGCTGCACCTATCTTGCATGGAGCAGATGAGCTCAGCGAAGATCCGGTCACATTCCTTCAGGGCAGTCAGGGCTCCGCTCTGTTGGCCCACGTTTCAGCTTTGTTTCACTTGCAATTTTACTTTTTTAAGCAAAAAGAAAACTGAACAACATGTTAAGGCTTTACCGCCGCTGTGGCACAAACAAAGCCTCATTTGAGGGATCAGAATAAAACTGGATTAACTGTCATGATAAACTGCATACAAACTGAATACAGTAATGACTGAATGACTGTACTTCCAGTCCTTCCTATCCTCAGTTGTATTTTGCAGTGAATCAGTATCTTAAACTCTCAACATGTCCTATTCAACAGCAAGCCTGCACCTTGAGATTCTCCTCAGTTTGTCTCAGCTCCTTTAGTTCCTTCTCTCTTTGCTGGACTTTCTCGTGTGCTTCCTTTTGACTTGAAACCAGATGACTCTGAAATTAAAAAACAAAAATGGTTGTTTTTGATAAACCCTGCTCATTTAAATCATCATTCATATTAGACACATCAAGTTAAGCTTAGACATAGAAGACAAACACAGCAAGAGTTTTTAAAAATTGTATGGCCACAATTTCTTTTGGAGAGTAGTCGGACAGATGTTCCTACCTCTATCTCAGCCCTCTGTGCTGAAGCGGACACAGTTTTGTGGCCGGTATGCTCATCTACAGCACAAAGAGAGCAAACAAGCAGCTCGTCCGTCTGACAGTAGATCTCCATCAGCTTGTTGTGCTTAAAGCACATCTTTTTCTGTAGAGGGATTATAGCTGAGATCAGTTGGTGGGTCTTTAACACAGGGACACTATTATGGGGCTGAAGGTGAGCTGGACAGTAGGACGCCAGGCACGTCAGGCAAGACATGTGGGCTTTGTTCGGTTTGGTCGGACAGCAGAAATCACAGGCAACATCTGTTGGGGCAGCAAAGGTCAGAGCAGCAGAGGGAGACGCCTGCTGAGGGGGTTTCTTCCTCAGCTCCTCCACAACCTGGGGGGAGGAGGATAAAGGGATCAATCAATCACTCCTTAAAACATTTTGCAAGAACCATTTCATCATCTGTATTCAGTTCTCAAAGCCTGGTCATAGTAGATTTTCCAGTTTGATACAGTACTGATAAACATTTGGATCCTATTACTCATAAAACACTTCACGAGTTTAAAAACCTAATTAAAAACTGTAAAGAATTAGAACAAATAAAAACCCGGTTACCACTTTCCTGTTAAAAACTGTGCCCTCTGTTCAACTATGCAATGAACAGCAAATGACACTTTCTAAATGACCTCACATCTTTAGCACATCAGCATTGACCTTTCATGCCTATTTAAAGACAATCATACAGTAAATAACATGCTAAATGCTAAAATTGCTCTCACAGTAGTGTGAGTATTTTTCAATGCCAAACCAGCACAAATGTTTTAGTTTAGGATTTTACTTTTTAATCTACAAAGACAAATGAGAAAGTTTGATCCTGCTTTTAATTTCATAAAAGGCAAAAACACAACAACCTGGAAAGGAGCTTTATATATTACATGACAATTTAGCTGTGAAGCACAGGTAAGAGCAGGTAACGACAGGTCTCACCTCGGCCAGCATGTTGTTCTTCTGAAGAACCGGCCTGGGCTCAAAGGTCTCTCTGCACTGAGGGCAGCTGTACACACCCTTTGCCTTCTCCTGGTCCCAGCAGCTCTCTATGCACTTTCTGCAGTAACTGTGTCCACAGTTGGTGGTTACTGGTTCTTTCAGAAGACCCAAACATACGGAACAGCAGAACTGATCTTGCTCCAGTTTAATTCCACGGAGCTGATGTTGTTGCTTCTTCGCCATTTTGCTGAGAACAGTACACACAGAGAGAGAAAAAGAGGCTCCGCAGTTTCATTTGGTCTTAAATACTTGTTTGAAAAGGAGTGACTCCCTAGTCCAACCACAGGAGGTGGGGCTCAGTTTCATTATCCTCTTTAATTGAATCACCTGTGAGATCACCAGTGATCTCAGAAACATGTCAAGAAGTGCAGCCACCAATTTTTATACGTCAAGATAAAAGCATGTTAGTGTTATCAGTGTGTGAAGAAAGTTGTTTGATGGATTTTTAAGGGTTTAGGAAAATAACCCAGATCGAGTATGGAGGTTCAAAAAGGAAGAATTCATTATTTAAAGATGCAATTTTTTCATGTATTTGTTTATTTCAACATTGAATCAATATTTTTCCCATAAATGTTTTCCATATTTAGTTCTGTATTTATTAATTTCTACATTTATTGATATCCACATTTATTCTACTAATATAATTTCCCAGTAGTTTTTAGTTCCACATTTATTCATTTAATTAAATAACAAAGACTAATCACTAACTACAGCTTTGACTTTTGCCAGTTTGATTGTTACCTACACATCCGGTGACCTGCTCAATAGCAAGAGCAGCAGGACTGGATTAATTTTGGGATATGTGCATAAAAAGTGGAAAAAAGTCTTTGATAAGCTCTAAATTACACTCGACTTATCAGGAAACTGCGTTAATGTGTTTCAATACAGTGAAAGTTTACATTATTCAGACCGTAAGGAAAACTACACCAAAACTGATATTTATAAAAAAGTATTGAAACTAATTTAAAATCAGATGTCACTACAGACACGTGGAATAAAAAACATTTTGGCATATGTCAAGCAAAACTATCACTACTATATGTGCTGAAATATCCAAAAACACTTTGGAGTATTTTTTTCAGCTGGTGCTTTGACAAAGAAATTCCATATTGACCAATCAGAGCTGACACTTGCCCCTTGACCTTCCTGTCGAACTGACAAAAACAAGAAAAAAGTATTACAGAATTTGTAGACTTATATTGTAACTGCATACTTAAACTACATGCATTGCTAAATGCATGATTCAACCACCTATTTGTATTTATGCATTTTTTGCTTTAGGGAGCCCCCTTTTGATTGAAGCTTGCAGGTGCAATGAACTACTCTGATGCTGAAAGATGGTTTTATAATAATAAATAGAACAAATGAGAAAACTGAACAATCAAGAAAGTAAGTGATATAACCACATTTATCAGATTGTACATACAGAACAATGTTACTCAACCTGTTTTATGAACATGTCATTACCAAACATAATTATAATATTACAAATTTACAACTCATACAGTATACTCATGAATAGAAACAGATTTCCTTTCACCATTGTCAGCATCACTCTTTATCTTTTTTTCATTCTGTTAGACTTCTCAACCACAACCATTCTTTCCTTTATTTTATTAGTTATTTTGGCACATAATCTTAGTTCTGAATCGTTTCTAACCACAGCAGATTCTCATTTTCAACCAGAAGCCCTGATTAACCCATTGTTAAAGATTGGCCTTTTCCATAACAGCCTTATAGGCCATCTCTGCTGCCTCCTGTACACTTTCTGCTCCCTTAGCTGCTTTATGTCCAGCAACCCCACCTGCTACTCCCCCTGCTGCAGCAATGGCTAATGCCCCTACACCTACTGTCACTCCAGCAGCTACAGCTACTTCTCCTCCTACTGCGGCTGTGACAGCCCTCCCTGCTGGGTTCAAGCTTTTCATAAGTTTGATTACCTCTCCACTCCCGAGACATTTTATGACTAATTTAGCCATCCCTGCAAGACCAAGAAAAGCTCCTAACAACACTCCCGTTCCAATTGCTGTCATTTCAATCAAAAACCTGTTAGATACAGTGGCTTTAGCCTGTTTTCTGATTTCCTCCAGTTGCATGTTTCCTGATGTCTGCTTTATGTGCTCTTCTTCCTTCTTTATTTTTTCCTCCACCAATTGCAACATCGTATTGGAGTAGTAGCCTCCATGGTTTTCCATCATCATCTTGTCTATGGTGTTGAGTAGCTCCTCCACCTGGTACTGGTTGTTCCTGTAGATGTTGTGCTGGTTGTCCTTCCAGTATGTATTATCAAAGACGTGGCACCGACCACCACACTTCTTCACAAGGTCACTCAGATTCTTATTATGACTGATAAACTCCTCAATTGTCGTACTTTTAGGGAGCTGGTCACCGTGAGTAAAAACGATTACAGCATATTTTAGAGCATCTTCAGAGAAGTAGTCACATATTTTATCGATCACTGCCTTCTCCTGCTCTGTGAATTTCTCCACTTTAAGCACAATGAGAAAAGCATGAGGCCCAGGAGCACACTCTGTGATACACCTCACTATCTCAGGCTTCAGCTCCTCCTCAGACCTTCCTGCATCAAATAAACCAGGAGTGTCGATCAAAGTGATGTTTCTTTCGTTGACCAGTCTGGTTTCAGCTTGACATACTTTTGTTCCAGAATTAGGAGTGTGGTTTGTGCCAAACAGTTCCTCTTCAAATATAGTATTAGCTAGGCTGCTTTTCCCTGATCCAGTTTTTCCCAGGAGGATGATCCTCTTTGCAGTTGACCCTTGAGAAAAAATAGCATTATGCTGGTTACTTAGTATGTTGCTTTGTATTGTAAGAACTTTCTTTTGAACAGGGGTTAGTGCCAAATAACTGGCTTCCAACTATCTACTGTTTTATAATATCTATACTCACCATGATCTGGCTGGAAAACATTTTTTGTAAAATCTTCCTGGACAGATTGGAAGACCTACAAAAAAATGGAGCCTCATATGAATTCCAGTATACACGTATCTAATATAAGCCTGTAATCAATGTGTATGTCAAAAACCTGGTGTGTGTTACTGTAAACAGTGTTTCTGATTCAGTGCACTTCCATTACCTCACTGGACTCTGTGTCATCTGGGTGGATAGTGATACGGACCAGTAATGTTGTTTTGTTGGCTCGACTCTGTTGAAATGCACGAACTTCCTCCAGTAGAACCGTTGCAACCACGCTAGCAGGAAAACTCAGCGCGATCCCAGTCCCGAGTACAGGAAGAGCAACAGACCTGAACCCTCTATCCACGCAGTAAGTTAGCATGTTGTTGATGCCCAGTCTCAGAACCTGCGAAACGTGGGAATTCGACTATAGATAAAAAAAAATCTACTGCTGCGAGCAAGAAAACAAGAAAACAGCTTCTGACAAAGAGTCTTCATACAAAGACAGAAAACACAAATGGACAACACTGGTCCTTCACTACTTCACCTGCACTGCAGTTCCATCTGGGTCATCATCATAAGGAATGAGGTTGACAAAGAACACGGCAGAAGAAGGAAGTCCAGACAAGCCCTCCACCAGAACTACATCACCAGGCATTGATTCCTCTGATTCTTCCTTTCTAAAATTAAAAATCAGTTGGAATCCAACACTTTGTAACAAAGTGTTTCCAACACGGGTAGAGAGAGGATTATCTCCAACCATAGGAGATACCACGGCATCCACCTAGGAGGAAAGGAGCACATGTTGTGCGTGGTAATAAAAAGGGAATTTATAGCCAGCTGGATACCTGAGCTATAACATTTACTTTGATTTATTCTCTTTAAACCAAATGAAATACACTACACAGTCTTATGCTACATTTCCGTAGCTATGCATTGTCTTATACTGGTGTGTCCATGCTGGAACACAAAAAAGCCGCTAAAATGCCTCCTGTGTGCACAACCACAGTGGATTTGTCTTCCACTGAGGTGTGGTTTTCAATACACAGATAAATTTAGGAGGATACATTTTTGGTTGTTTCTGTCAAAAGAAATGCTGTACATATATCCCAAACTTGTAGTTAGTCTTTTGATATCCTCTAATAAATAAGAACAGGCATATAATTACTGTAAGAAGGCTAGACAAGTATGATGATAAAAAAAAAACTTCTCACCTGCTGGGTTTCAATGGTTCCCTGAACAATCTCCACACAAACACCATCCCCAGAAGCAGTAGCTCCTTGTGCTGTGCCTGGAGGAGCAGCACCCACAAGGAACTCCAGATCCCTTGATGTACTACGTCCGATACTTGTCCCCTGAAGAAGTCGGTCACATGCTTCACTCATGGCCCTCACCACTTCTCCTCTGTTATCAATCAGGATGACTGTGCTCAGACTTCGCCCTCCCTGACTACCAAACTCTTTTACAGCAGTTACAATTGCCTCAGCACACAAAGTGACAGGAACACCAAACATGCCTGAGCTGATACAGGGCATGGCTATAGACTTGAACTTCATCACTTCTGCTAAATCCAAAGCAGACTTGACAGCCTTTTCCAATAAGAACATTTCTCTGCCACCAAAGTTTCCACATACAGGCCCAACAGCATGAAGCAGTTTCTTGCACTTCAGATTCCCTCCTGTTGTAACTGCAACACCACCAGTAGGAACTTTCCCAGTCTGCCTAACTAAGGCTTTGCTCTCCTTCTGTACTTCAGGACCTCCTGCTTTACTCAGTGCAGCAGCGACACCTCCACAGTGATCCAGATCCTCATTGGCAGCATTAACCAGGGCATCGGCCTCCTGTTTGGTGATGTCACCCTGACACACAAGTACCTGGAGACCATCACCAAGGCTGTAGCTTGCCACTACCATGTTTCCATTATTTAAAGTCAAAGATGCCAACCTCTGGGTATTCTTGTTATAATACTCGTCAATTTGGAATGTGCTTTGCTCATTAGACTGGTTCCAGATAAACTGTGTGACAATTTCACTCAGCTCTTCAGCCTCTTTACTGTGGCCCAGTAAGTTCACTGTAAAGCCAGAGAACACAACCTGAACCTTACACTGCCCTTGGTTTATTTCATTAGTCTTGGACTTCAGCATTTCCTGAAGCTCAGATGGCACAGTTGAACAATTAGGAACATCAATCTTTATTTCCTTGAACTTCCTCTGGAGTGTCTTTTGTGTGTCATCCACTTTATCAGCAGAAAGTGTGAAAAAACATAACTGGGTGTCTTGTAATTCTATTGCCACATCATCACTGAGCCCTAAAATATCACCTAGCACAATGCAACCTCCATAAGCCTTTCTTAGGAAGGACAATAAATGTGGACTGTGGTCAAAAATTGTTCTTTCACACACTAAGTTCTCCTTTTCAGAGACACAAGCTAAAGCTGCAAGAACTTCTTCCACATAACCTTCCAAAACCAGCAAACCTGCCTCTCCCTGTGTGACCTTCACTCCTGGAAAATCTCGTCCCAATTTGCCTTTAATTTCTTTCCAGAGGAGGCAAAGTTTAGCCTCACCAAGCCAGTGGACACTGGTTTGCTTCTCTCTTAAACATGACCCTTCACGTTTAATAGTTGAATCTTCTAAATCCTTCAATCTGGCATCGACCTGAGAACGTTCCCCAACAACAACAGCCATCCCACCCTCACTGTACACCTTCACCTCATCTGTGGTCTGATGAGAGCTGCAGGGCTGAAGCAAAGCTTGGACTTTGTGAGGGTCCACCTCATAGTGGCACCGGTAGCCATTAAAGATTTTGTCTACCTCAGATTTCCAGTTTCTGCATTTATCTGCAGCATCAGGTTGAGCTAAACATCTGACTAAAACCCTCTCGTCCTCTGGGTAAATCTGAGCAGAACAGAACATAGTGCTGAGTTCTTCCTGTAGTTTGTTCAGAGCCTTGGGACATTCATGTAGGTAACGGGGGAGGAAAGCATCATATTGTAATTCATATACTTCACTACTTGGTGGAGGTGTTGAGGCAGGAACAGGCTGTGGGCTCTGTGTTGAAAAGAAAGAAACATTTATTTCCTAAAAGTTTACACGTCAACAGCATAACTGTGATAACAAACCATATTAGCATTATAAACACGCACACTCATGTGGTGCATTCACACAGATTTTCACATAACTAAGAGATGAAAGGAGGATTATTTTTATTATTTCATACACATGAAAACGTGATTGAATGGATTTCCTACTAACCTGTGCTGAATCAGGAAACTCCTGACTGATGGAGGTTGTCGTGGTGTAGGAGGTTTCAGGGTCCACACTGTCTCGGACAGTGAACACCAGGGATCCCTCTGCAAGCTCATGCTTGGATCTCCCCAGAACTCTCTGTTGATCTAAGACACAAAAGCTTATATTAGTAATTGTGTTTTAAAATTGTATTTTAAAATGTATTGCTTGTAATAAATCACCATGTTTTACTTAATCAGGTCTTAGCGTTTTCTATCTGTCATTTATTGTTGGGGGGAAAAAAGAGAAAATGTTTAATTTCTCTGTGTAAAAGCTATAATTTACAGTGTTGCTTTTGATGCAAAGAGTTTCCAGTAATCACGTTTCTGATTTGTTGCTAATCATGCTCTCTTGATTTTTCAGATTTATTACTTTATTCTGATTTTACTTTTGCCACTTTGTACAACATTTGCATTGCTCTGTTTGTTTGATACCTGCACAGTAAAATCTAACTTCAGTGGGCAAATGTAGTAAAGGTTAGACTGAGGCTGGGCTCAGCATAATCTTATGAAGGAGGCTCAGATTACAGTCATGGGACACATGATGCCCTGTAAGATGTCAGTGATTTCTCTTTTCCAGGATCTACTTCACAGCGGAAGGATATAACACTAACCCGCGGTGTGTTTCAGTTTCACTTTCTCAGGAAACGGGAACTTAAACATTTGGCTGGTTGAGGCTCAAATACCCTCAGCAAACGACGGTGGACGGTTAAATAAAAAATAAATTGTAGATTTAATGGTTAAAAACCTTTGTTGACACCTGTAGTCTAACAAAATTGAAATATGCAAGTAGCATAAATATAAAACAGATATTTGCGGTAGTTCGACGAGGCTTACGTGACAGTACACAAATATAAGTATAAAGGATGTGGAACATTACTATTATCTAACATAGTGCACTGAGGCCGCACCTTGCCGATGCTTGAAGTGGATCCTGTAGACGTTTTCCTTCACTGTCGTCAGTGATCCACATTCACCCCCGCCCGATCTGCGGCGGTTCCGAAAATACGTTTCGATTTTCCTCGTCTGCTCAGTCTGCAGGCTGTGACACTCAAAGAAAACGGCATGTTGGTAAACATCGTCCATCTTCTTCTCTGGAAAGATTAATATTTGCGGCACTCGACGAGAAAAACGCAGCTTCTCTGCTTTTCATTCCGCTCATCAACTGCGCCCCCAGTGGTCGAAGAGGGGAAGGTCCAAACAAACGTCTCCATGGAGAGTTTGGACAACAACATGGACCTCCCACGATCTGACACTAACACACAGACACACACAATGCCTCCATACAGGAACATTAAAAGCAACATCTGTGTGTTTTAAAACTATTTTATAATTTGTATCTTTTCCTGACCTTATTAAACAATATGTAGACTAGATTAATAAATGTTGTTATAGATTTGATGATGGTGATACTTGTGGTCAAAGTCCAGTATCAGAAACACAAATACGTCGGTATTTTGGAGAGCTTGTGCTGTGTAAAAATCAATGCCAACAACAATAAAGTGTATGTGGAAATCCACCAAGTAGCCACATTTATAGCTCTCATCTGCAAAAAGGCATTTCTGTTGTTGAAATGTATCATCAGTTCAAAATCAGTTCAGATGACACTGAGCCTCCAGAACTTCAAACACAATTTTAGCAGCTTGAGTAGAAACCACTAAAGTTAAAGCAGTAAATTTGTTATCTAAGAATTTTTTATTTGTACTTTACCTGAGATTATTAACACGATAAAAAATTTGGCAGGCAAAGAGTAATCTTAAACGTAGAATTATATAAAGAGCTATTAAAAGGAGTTAAAGCTATTTTTAGTATTTGCAACAGGATGGTGCTTAAACAATAACTTCCTAATTTAATGATACAAATCATTGTTAAAAAGAAGGAAGATTTATAAGTTAGGTGTTTTTGTCCTGTTTTTCACTTTTCACTGCCTTCATCTTTTATATAGACATTGTTTTGCTGTGTCTGTGTGTGTGTGTGTGTGTGTGTGTCCCTGCACTCACCCTTTGCGTTTCGTCATCATCGCCCCCTCATGTTTGTATTGAAGTCCTTGTGTTTACTGTTTGGGTTGCTAGTGTGTCATGGTCGGTTTGTTGATAGTTCTAATAGGTGTTATAGTCTCCTTTTGTAATAACAATATTCTCTGTAAGAGTTATTTTCTGTTCTAGTGTTAGTCTCATTAAGATTGAGTTTTACTATAGTCTTAAGTTTCTGCATTTAAGAAAGTATTGTTATGTCAAATGTCTAAGATTAGTGTTATCATCTCATTATATTAGTTATTATTGTTAAATCTTTTCAGTGAATTTAGTTATAGTCCAAGTCACTGTCTTTAAATTAATATTTTCATCTCCTCAAGTTTTGTGCTAAGTGTTTTCTGTGTGATAATTATATAACTGTTTTACAAGTTCATGTGTTAATAACGCTTCTGCACTCTTGCCGCGTCTCAGTGTTTGGGTCCTATAGTTACAGTATCCAGGTGACCTTTACAAAGTAGTATGTTAAAACCACAGCTTTAACATAATTTAATGTTTAGAAATATGTAGCACATTTTCTGTTTTTCACATCTAGTTTCTAAACATTCGTCCTGTGATAAATCCACCCTGCTCCTGTTTGTATTTATTTTGCTTGTAATTTGTAGAATTCTCAACACTGATGACAGACATTAAAATTCACTGACAGCAATATGTGCTAATATACATGAGCTTAAGCAGCAGGAAAAGACAAGGAGGAGATAAAATATCTGAAGGTGTTTTTAGAGATTTTATTTATAAAATATCAATATGGATATTATTTATTTAGAAAAAAACACTTTAAACCTGTTTGTAAAACGTCTATCTGAATGTTTTATGTCTAAATTAATGTATTTTACTTAATAGCTATAATTTAAAAATACTATACGATAATTAGCACATTGGTTTTGTTTATAAAACTTCTCAAACATCATCTTTATTTAGTTTTGGCATCAGACATAAAAATATGATAATGAATTTAAGGTTATGTGTTGATGAATTTTAGTTTCACATGTGACATGTTGTGAGAATTCCGTTTTGTTTGTGTTGGTGAATGATGTTTTTAAGTTGCCATTAAATCATAAAGATTCCACTCTGCCACGTGTCCATCAAATCTGAACGATTCCAACAACAGGGCAGGGAACCTACTGCAAACACTGAAGCAGGATGAGGACAAACCACAAGAGGCCACCTCCATTCCGTCCTACTCTCTAATTCTACCAAAAAAGAGAATGTTCTGTTTGCAAAAGACCCCCATAAAAAAGCAAACAAGAAAAACACTTAAAATTTTGATATGATTTTGATATGTATTTACAATGAGAGTTCCTATTTTTTTGACATTTTTTAATATATGTTTTGTTATCTGTTATGTGTGAACTTTGTTTGCATTCATTCATTTTTATTCAACAAACTTTAAAAAACTATTCAGGATGCAAGTAAATCCTGTTTAGATATTATTTGAAATATTAAATAGATATTTGCATTGTGGACAGATACCTAACTCAATATTTGCATAAGTTGCTCAGTATCTTCCGTTTGAGTAATAAGAAAGATATAATAAACTTAATAACACAGTTATATTTGTTACATAGTGTTTTCTGACAGTTGGATAACCACAGGCCTTGGGAACTGTGCTCAGATGTCTATCCTCCTTCTTTTTCCCTTCAGTTGAGGCAGAGGTGTTTCCTGCCCTGATGACTCCTAGATTGTGTTGCAGAGGTTGGTTGAAGTCAGACCGCAGGTGCTGGTTAGTTTGTGTGGGTTTCCTGTAGGTTTCTATTTGTAGGTTGCCACAAGTCTCAACGTTAACTACATAGCGGAGGAAGGCTGGTGTGTTTTCATCAGTCTCTGCCCTTGGGAACTTGGTGTTAGTGTATCTGTGAAAGCCTGTATTTCCTGGATCTTGATCTTCACCAGGGTTGGCAACAATAGGTGACACTAGAGAATTCAGGCCAGGTGTGCAACAATGGAGGATATAACCAGGCCCGCTATTCCTCACACTGAAGAAGCTGCATGAATGAGGATCAAAATGTTTCTAACCAACAAGAAAGAAGTCCACTTGCCAGGATTCAACCTTGTTGTTCCACTCACCCACTACAGTGGAAATTTCCAGTGTATAGGATCAGACCACAATTGATGTTTGTGCATGAAAAATGAGGCAAGCAAATATTTGAATTAATAATCAAACAGATGAAAATAACAGTCTTAAATTTCTTTTACAGTACATTTAAATTTAGACATGCAAGTTAGGATTAGTGGTCACCATTAATTGCTCACGGGCACAAATTTGAATTAACTATCTCTATGTATCAGCTCTGACATAGATGGGAAATCTTTCCAGCATAACACTTAACAGTAAGAGATAAAGAACAGTTTTACTGTGTAAACTTGGATGTAGTTATATTTCTTGTTTCTAAGTATATATAACAAAGTTGTGAATATTATTTCAATTATTTTACTTTAGAAAGTCAGTCATTAATGTCGGAAAATATGTGTGTGGTTCACAACTAAATTATAAAGTTAGTAAAAAAGCCTACCCTTCACTGAAAGCGACCAGTATCTGAATGGAATCGATGTGATCGTCCATGTGACAAAGGAACTCAGTATCTTTTTCCCTTAGTTAGGTGATCTTCTCTGTAGCAAGTACCTTTATTAAGACCTATTAATAGTTTTAGCTATGAAAATTTATTTCAAATCAATGCGTACATGCATATAAATCAAGCAGCTGGATTACTTTAAGTCGTACAGTAGTGGGTGCAAGCTTTGAAACCTTTTTAGTGTCATTTAACCATGTTGATGCTTTCTTTTTTTTTTTTTTTTTTTACATGTTATTAATGTAATTATACCATTAATTCAAATTGCTGCTAAAACAACATAAACTTCTCTCGGACTTAAAGGCAACTGGAAATAGCAACTGGGGAAAGTGCAGTGCAGTAGTTTACCCCCCAAGTCAACAAATTTGAAAACAATATATTTAAGGAATGAAGGTGCCAAAAACATTAAGAAAACATGCAAATAAACAGTTTTTAACTGTAACTTCTATATTGTTTGATTTCATCAAGTGTGAACTTGCAAAACAAACTGCATGAAACGCTTTTTGAATGAGCACTCAAGTATCACGGTCACTTCAGGGCAGTGTGATTGAAGATCTTTATGAAATTAGTTAAGTTAGATAAATATGGCTCATTATGCTTTGTTTCTAGACACATTTGAACTTGCAAGCCTTTATGTGACCACGTTTTTTTAAATTACCTAAAGAGCCACAGTTTCAGTTTGTCTCATTTCTGCTACTGCCTGAGGTATGTGACAAAGGTCCAACCACATACCAAATTGAAACCCACCTCATTCTTCTGTGAAAGGGGAACAGAACCTGCAGACGTGTGCATCTGATGCTACAATAGGAAGCTCACTTTGACTTTGTCACACTGTAGACTTAAAAGAAGGACACTTCTCTTTTTTAGTGTTTATTTCGGTTCTCACCACCATCAGTGGTAATTCTTTGCTAAATATCTTAAATGCTTGATAAATCAAGATATAAGGTTTCATAAATGCTAACAATAATGTCCTCTGTGATTACATGACTCGAAATAGTTGATCAAAGCTCACATCATCATGTGTGATCATGTTCACTATGAGAAAAATACAAAATAAAAACTTACTTTGTTTGAACTGTGCAACACATGTGACTTGTGGCTAGGGGCAATACTTGCAATGTCTTGATGAAGACATCACATTTAAAAAGTCTTTCAATGCAGATTAAGTCTGAGCACAAATCCCCAAATCCTTAATATAATAAAGTACTGGGGGTGTTGCATATGATTCGGTTCAGCATATGATTACAGTGCTTGAGTCATGTTATAATTTGCCTTGATAACACATAAGCCCCACAGTAATTCCTCAAGTTCATGAACAGATACTATGCAGAGCACGAACCCTAACAGACCAAAGGCTTTGAAAAATAAATGTCAATGCAACATAGGAGCTTTTCTCTTTTCTTTAACAGCCTCAAATGCCCTCGCTGCTGCCTCCTGTACTGTTTCTGCTCCTTCAGCTGCTTCACTGCCAAGACAAGCACCCGCTAATCCTCCTTTCACAGCTATACATGCTGCAGTTATTTTTTCTTCGGGACTGCCCATTGCAACTGTCTTCACTATCTGGGAGACGTTTAAAAGCTTCATTAATCCCTCAGTGGTGTTCAAAGCCGTTACATCTATTCCCATCTTAAATGCAAGACCAAAAAAAGCTCCTAACAATGCTCCTGTTGCTATTCCTGTCAGCTTGATCAACAACCTGTTAGATACTGTGGCTTTAGCCTGTATTCTGATTTCCACAAGTTGCATGTTTCCTGATGTCTGCTTTATGTGCTCTTCTTCCTTCTTTATATTTTCCTCCACCACTTGCAACATCATATTGGAGTAGTAGCCTCCATGGTTTTGCATCACCATCTTGTCTATGGTTTTGAGTAGCTCCTCCACCTGGTACTGGTTGTTCCTGTAGATGTTGTGCTGGTTGTCCTTCCAGTATGTATTATCAAAGACGTGGCACCGACCGCCACACTTCTTCACGAGGTCACTCAGATTCTTATTATGACTGATAAACTCCTCAATTGTCGTACTTTTAGGGAGCTGGTCACCGTGAGTGAAAACGATTACAGCATATTTTAGAGCATCTTCAGAGAAGTATTGACATATTTTATCGATCACTGCCTCCTCCTGCTCAGTGTATGTCTCCACTTTAAGCACAATGAGAAAAGCATGAGGCCCAGGAGCACACTCTGTGATACACCTCACTATCTCAGGCTTCAGCTCCTCCTCAGACCTTCCTACATCAAATAAACCAGGAGTGTCGATCAAAGTGATGTTTCTTTCGTTGACCAGTCTGGTTTCTGTTTGACATACTGTTGTTCCAGAGTTAGGAGTGTGGTTTGTGCTAAACACTTCCTCTTCAAATATGGTGTTAGCCAGGCTGCTTTTCCCTGCTCCAGTTTTTCCCAGGAGGATGATCCTCTTTGCAGCTGACACTAGAAGAAAACATAAAGTCTGTTTATAACTTTTGTTCCTTATAGTTTGACTTGGATAAAAAAAGCCCTCCTACACAACAACCCGATTTATTTTATGCTAAATTAGCTAAAATAACCAAATTAGTGCATAATAACAGAAACCATAAACTGAAATATATTATACATTTAAATAAATACATTTTGTTGTAAAGCACATTCATCTGTAGCATAGTGAAATAATTAGTACAACAATCAAACCCATTTTACAACACTGGAAGAACAAATAAGTCATGTTGTTCCAGCAAAACAAGCTTCTGTAATAACACACATTAATGCTACTTAGTAGAAATTAGTCCAAAGTGGTAACAAATGCACTTTTATCAAAAAATAAGCATGTGTCATTCCCAGTCTTTGCCATCATATACACCTACCTTGGTCTGGTTTATGACTAGCTTTTGTGACTCTTTCATGGACACATGTGTCGATCTGCTGGGATGAGACAGTATAATAATGAGGGCTTTTGTTTAATGTTCAATAGTAATTTGTGAAATGCAAATGATTATATAAAATTATTCAGGAAACGTGTATTGTTTACATAAAGGCATGTATTCCTTTTGCATAAATAGAGGAGTCATTGAGAATCAAGATGAACTGAATGCATCAAATATTTATCAATGATAAAAAGTTTTATCTGACTGTCCCTTAAAACCCTAAAACCTGCACTACTGCTGCTAACATTAATCTGTGCAAATGTCTGAACATGAACACTCCAGTGTTTTACAGAAAAAATATAAAATAATTTGACATAAAGCTGTGTTGAGTTTTTGATTTCGTTCACCGTGTTGTGAGGATCATGGATTTCTGTTGTTATTGTGACACTTCTAATGTAAGTTTGGCTACATGCTTCTGCAAAATGGCTTATAAATGTAAATGACTGAAAAATGTTGACATGGTAGGCCAATAGAAAGGCACCTACCTTACAATTTCTTCAACATCATAGCCAAGAAAAAGAAATTTTAGCAAGTAACCTACTGCAGCAAGCTACGCACATACAGTACCTCACAAGATGGTGCCCCTGTCCCCCAACAGTTAATACAGCACAGTGTAACTTTAGCTTCCCTTAGTGTTTAGTCAGTATGAGATCATGCATTTCCATTTAGCTCAATAAATTACAGCAGCCAGCATGAACTGTAAGCACATCATGATTGTATCAGTTCAAACCCACACCGATGAGAATTGGGGAAACTGTCAAATATATTGTATTTGAGGTAAAAAATACCACTGAGGTGCCTCCTGTTCAGTCATATTGTGGTTTGTCCTAAAGAACGACTTCACCAATTTTTAACTTGCTTTTTATGGCTTTAGTTTAGTGTGGAAATGAACATTCTCTAAAAGCTCCATTCAATGAAAAGCATCAAGAAAGATGCCTTTACAAATAATTTTTAATAGTATGTAATATTTGTGATGTGACTGCCAAATGTAAACCGTCATGGTGAGAGGCTTTGTTTAGACGTGTGCTTGTTCAAAGCTTCCTTATCATTCAATGATTTGCATAAACAAATGCTTGCATGTGTCAATGTGTGCACATTTTGTCAATCAGCACAACTGTCCACCCCATACAATCAAGAGAAAATCTGAAATTGTAAGCATATGAAAGCTATATTTCTTACCTTCCTGGTCTGAAGGATTCCCTGAGCAGTTGCTGTACTGGCAGCTAATCCCTGAAGAAGTCGGTCACATGCTTCACGCATGGCCCTCACCACTTCTCCTCTGTTATCAATCAGGATGACTGTGCTCAGACTTCGCCCTCCCTGACTACCAAACTCTTTTACAGCAGTTACAATTGCCTCAGCACACAAAGTGACAGGAACACCAAACATGCCTGAGCTGATACAGGGCATGGCTATAGACTTGAACTTCATCACTTCTGCTAAATCCAAAGCAGACTTGACAGCCTTTTCCAATAAGAACATTTCTCTGCCACCAAAGTTTCCACGTACAGGCCCAACAGCATGAAGCAGTTTCTTGCACTTCAGATTCCCTCCTGTTGTAACTGCAACACTACCAGTAGGAACTTTCCCAGTCTGCCTAACTAAGGCTTTGCTCTCCTTCTGTACTTCAGGACCTCCTGCTTTACTCAGTGCAGCAGCGACACCTCCACAGTGATCCAGATCCTCATTGGCAGCATTAACCAGGGCATCGGCCTCCTGTTTGGTGATGTCACCCTGACACACAAGTACCTGGAGTCCGTCACCAAGACTGTAGCTTGCCACTACCATGTTTCCATTATTCAAACTCAAAGATGCCATATTCTGAGCTGTCTCACGTTGATAGAGAGATTGATCCACACTGGCAAATGTTTCTTTATGATAAGAACTTTGAAAATATCCAAACTCCCTTAACGGGTTAGTAGTGACTTCATGCTGAAGAAGGGAGTCTAGAAATACACCTAGCCTATTTTGGACTTCCGTCACTTTGCATGATTGACCTTTCAGCACCACCACAGTGTCAGAGGAAAAGGTTGGAGGGTGGAAGGTGACCCCTGAGAAGTCAAAACCATGCTGCTGCAGAAATTCTGGTAACTCTTTGGCTAACACTGGAAAAGGAAAGTGGAATGTGCTTTGCGCATTAGACTGGTCCCAGATAAACTGTGTCACAATTTCACTCAGCTCTTCAACCTCTTTACTGTGGCCCAGTAAGTTCACTGTAAAGCCAGAGAACACAACCTGAACCTTACACTGCCCTTGGTTTATCTCATTAGTCTTGGACTTCAGCATTTCCTGAAGCTCAGATGGCACAGTTGAACAATTAGGAACATCAGTCTTTATTTCCTTGAACTTCCTCTGGAGTGTCTTTTGTGTATCATCCATTTATCAGCAGAAAGTTTGAAAAAACATAACTGGGTGTCTTGTAATTCTATTGCCACATCATCACTGAGCCCTAAAATATCACCTAGCACAATGCAACCTCCATAAGCCTTTCTTAGGAAGGACAATAAATGTGGGCTGTGGTCAAAAATTGTTCTTTCACACACTAAACTCTCCTTTTCAGAGACACAAGCTAAAGCTGCAAGAACTTCTTCCACATAACCTTCCAAAACCAGCAAACCTGCCTCTCCCTGTGTGACCTTCACTCCTGGAAAATCTCGTCCCAATTTGTCTTTTATTTCTTTCCAGAGGAGGCAAAGTTTAGCCTCACCAAGCCGGTGGACACTGGTTTGCTTCTCTCTTAAACATGACCCTCCACGTTTAATAGTTGAATCTTCTAAATCCTTCAATCTGGCTTCGACTTGAGAACGTTCCCCAACAACAACAGCCATCCCACCCTCACTGTACACCTTCACCTCATCTGTGGTCTGATGAGAGCTGCAGGGCTGAAGCAAAGCTTGGACTTTGTGAGGGTCCACCTCATAGTGGCACCGGTAGCCATCAAAGATTTTGTCTACCTCAGATTTCCAGTTTCTGCATTTGTCTGCAGCATCAGGTTGAGCTAAATATCTGACTAAAACCCTCTCGTCCTCTGGGTAAATCTGAGCAGAACAGAACACAGTGCTGAGTTCTTCCTGTAGTTTGTTCAGAGCCTTGGGACATTCATGTAGGTAACGGGGGAGGAAAGCATCATGTTGTAATTCATATACTTCACTACTTGGTGGAGGAGCTGAGGCAGGAACAGACTGGTTGCTCTGTGTTAAAATGAAAGAGGTGTTCAAACAGTTAGAACAACAGTGGAAAAATATTTCACACAAATTTTCCGCAAAACATATTAGGACAAATTCTTACTGCTTTAATTTTGGTAAGTGAACCTTTCAATAAGCAGTGTTTATAATGCAGTCAGATTGATAAGTTGTCTATACATGAAATGAAGATTGTGTAATATTACATACTAACCTGTGCTGCTGTTAAATCCTGACTCGTTGTGGTTGAGGAGGTGTGAGGTTCCACTCTGTCTCGAACAGTGAGCGCCAGAGAGCCATCTGCAAACTGCACAACATGCTTTGATTTCTGCAAGACTCTCTGCTGAGCTAAGACAGAAAAAACAGACATTCCACTTTTAATGAACCACAGTCACTTTTAATTTCACTTTCTAAAGTTTGAGTCTGTACAGAATTTATTAATGCAATATTTTATACTATACGGTCCCACAATTGAATGGAAAATATTGCTCCTAACAGCATTTTACGCCTGCAGAGTTGATATTTCAGACTGTAAAACGTAAGTGTTGTTTTATCCATCTAAAAAAAGTGAAGTAGTGACTATTAGATGATTTCTCAAAATGACTTGCATTTGCAGTGGATTATTACCTACATTCATTTGAGGCCATCATACTTTTTATATCAAGAAATGTCTCTTTTATAGTGGTTTATTTTTGCATTACATTTAGTTATTTGCCAGACATTTTATCCAACTCAACTTCAGTTTCCTGACATCATAATCCAAAGACACTTTCATAGTTGGACTTGTCGATTCTTATGCAATCATGTTTTTACTAAACTCTAGCTGGTGCAATGAAAAATAACTTTTTGTAGTGGAATAAAGACCACTTCCAAGTTAAATGTTGTTATCAGACAGAGCAGAAATACGATTTATTGCTATTTGCCTTTATGGAAACTATGACATAACATATTATGGACTATTACATGAAATGTTCGATTGGCATATAAAACTTTCTAACACAACCAACAAAATTACATAATTTACAGCAGAAGTTGACAGTGATTGATGTACCATTTGGATCTTTGAAGGCGATGCTGTAGACTCCGTCGTTCACGCTCCTCAGCGGTCCACATTCTCCTCCGCTGGATTTGCGATAAATACAGAAATAGTTTCTTACTTTTCTTATGTCCTCGTTGCGCAGTCTGTGACACTCAAAGTAAACAGGATACTGGTAAATATTCTCCATCGTCCACTTCGATCCAGTTTGAAGAACACAGAACACTATGTCCCCTCTGTGCCACGTCTGACGGAAAACCCGAACACAAAAAGAACCGGCTGGTTTCGCTTTCTGAAACGTATAAAGTCCAAAACAAAACAAGTCCAACCGGTTCGAAGCTGAAGCTCAAAGCGATAATACGGCCTTTTATTGCTGCACAGAATTCGTGAAGTGAAACGTCAGCTGGGATCCTGATTACAGAGCAACACACTGCTGTTACCTCGCTGACAACGAGCCCGGAAACCACTGGGTTCACATTAGTCACACACAGACAGAGGCGGAAGGTAAAGAAGTGCAACTACTGCGTTACTGTGCAGATATTTCAAAACGGACTAACGATTCATTATGGCTACTTTCACGTTTACTCCACTACATTCCTATTCAAAGTTGCGTTACAATCATATTATTTTAGACATTTCATAATAACCCACTTTTTTCCTTTTTTTTATGAAAACGAGTCATAAGCGACGCAGGAATCATTTAATTAAACCAGGTACCGGCAGGTTCGGGGCCAGTTCCTCCTTCCACGGTCTTATTTGACACATTGGCGCTAATTTGACTCTTTAGCATGTTATGCGGAGTTTATTGAGTTCATTATGACTAATGGACTAATGTGATTGTAGATATAAACTAACGAATTCACTGTCAATGTGCCTTCAAACAGGATCAATGAACGCGGCGTCGATCAAGCGTCGAACGACGAACGCTCCTAACGCGCAGACGGAGGGAGACGTGAAGCGGAGCTGCGGGAGGTCTGGATCCCACTGCGCTGGGAACTTGGACAGAGCTGGTCCCTGCTGGTTCACACGTTAACATGAAAGAAGCGATTTTTGTTCTATGTGAAGGGAGATTCCGCACGCGTGCCACCGCCCACTGCGTTTACTTGCAATAAACCAGGTGAAAATAACAACGCTACGTACATTTCCTGTCAAAGTTTCTCCCATGTTTATTCTTAGAGTGTTCTCTCTCTGTGTGATGGTACAACATGAGCAGTTTAGAAATAAAAGTAAAAAAAAAAGCATCATAAAACAACTACAACCCATCATTTAGATGGATCTAATATTATTATTTAAGACAAGCACGTGGCTGATGACGTTCGAACCAATTCAGCGCCTCATTCGGACCGGATCAGCTGATCGGTGGTTCAACATGTGGCGCTTTGAAACTTACAAACGCAAGATATAAACGTATTATAATGGATAAAAATCGCCTTTGACTCTCACCTCCTGTTGTCAGTCTTTTTAGATTGGCTCGCTATGGCAGCAAGGGAAGGTTATAATAAGTTTAATTAAATTCCCGAAGCTGGAGAAGTTGTCTCAACAATATATTCGACTAAAATCCATCTACTGGGGACAAACTACATTTTTTTCATTAAAATGCATTATAAATGGAATCCCACCAGCACAGTAACAATACATTATAATTAAACGTGTAATATTTGCTCTGTCTGGAGAGTAATCTGGGATCAATCATTATAAATATTTTCAAATTCTTATTAACTATCGGGGAAAAGATAATCAAGATTTCATTTATGATACTCATAAGGCGAGGAAGAAAAGAACAGATAAGTGTAAAATGAATTTAAATTTCAGCTTTAAATTATTTTTACAATACCAAGAAATAAAAATTGTCCCCAAGTCTGTGTGAGCAGGTGTCACCCACGTGCTCAGTGAATGAACCTTTGAGGAGGAAGCAATTTTCAATACAACGGTCCAAAAGTGTTCGGTGCTTCATAAATCAAATAATGCCTGAACCAAAAGGACTAAACATAAATATACACACAGAAATGAACTAGTAAACCGAACAAGAACACAGAGCAAACCTCAGAGCAAAGTTGAAACTGGCAACAGAGTCGAAATAAACCAGAGTCAGCAGTGCTAACAGCAGGGTCCCGGAAATCCGGAAATAGGTGGTTACATCCAGTAAAGACGAGGATCTGGCAGAAGGACTGAGTTTAAATAAGGCAGGGGAACAGGTGCAATGACAAGTGGTGACTAGTGGTCAGCCTGCCAGAGTTAGGGAGCAGGAAGTCGGGAAGAGAACTACAGAATAAGAGTCGAAGGCAGGAAATGAACATACAAGGCCGGAACATGACAAAATATAAACCATCTACTCATTCTGTCTTTTATAGAAATGTCACTGGGTACTTCTACTTTTACTAGAGTACATTTTTGTTTTTGTATTTGTACTTTACTTAAGTAAAGTTTTTGAGGACTTCATGCACCACAGCACACAAGGCAATTAAATCACACATCAATTTCGCATTTGTCAAAAACATGTTCGTCAATACCTTTACGCCGGGGTCACTGAATCACATGACTGGTTCAATATGGGGCAACGCCAGGTCGTGCAATGCAGTCAAGTCCTGTTGAAAGTGCTGGTTTGAAAGGTTCTCTCAGTTTCAGTTTGTTGCTAATCAACCAAGTAAAAAATAAAAAAGACCAAATGCAGGATAAAACTATTTGTCCTGACTGAGTCACAAAATGGCTACACCATCAAACTTCACTGTTATTGGTTGTAAATCCCAGAGACCCGGCCGCAGGGTCTAGCCTATGACGTTGTCATGGATCTCATGACAACGGAGCCGTAAACCATATTTAGATGGATAATTTATATACCGGTGCTGCACTCTTCACTAAAATGGCTAAGATGAAGTTTAGTGCATGCAACAACTGCAGGGAGAACAGGAAGGGATTCCCGACAGGAAGAACAAATGCCCTCACCAAAACAGCCGAAAGCGGAACAGTAAAATGCATAAGCGAGGGGCCCATAGTTTTAGTCAGGTGGATGGATATGCAGGAGGTGTCCAGGTGTTCCACAATCCACCCAGCTATATCTGGTGAGGTGGTGCAGAGGAGAGTAAAGAATGAAGATGGTCAATTTGTAGCAGAAAATATTCCCTGTCGCACCCCCATCATTGCTATCAACAAGAACATGGGGTGGGATTGATCTGTCATATCAGCTGATTTAATACCACTACAGCCACCCCAAAACTGCTCATTGGTACCCTACCCTGTTTCTGCCATTTGTGGACATTTGGCTCAACAAATTCCTACATCACTGTGAGGTCACCAACACACAGCAGAGCTGCTGTTGCCATTTCCGTGGTGAAAGATCCCAAAGAAAAAGCCATACAAGGCAGAGGGACCTGCCCATGCTGCCACCAAATGGACAGAAAAAGGAAGTCACACCATGGAAATGTGAGGCCTGTGATGTTGCCCTCTGTTTCATTGCAGACAGGAACTGTTTGAGGAATGGCACAAATGAAGGGAAAATAACTGGCGATATAGCCCATGTCGTGCAAACATGTAAGATACCAAACATTGGCATCTTGAACATTTTTTAAAATTTGATATCACATCAAAAATATGACAAAACGGCCCAAACAGGTCTAGACTCCTAAATTTGTTGGAAGTAAAAAAAACAAAAGAAAGTCTAGATCACATAAAGAAGATACTGGGAACTAAATTTAACGTGGTGAAAAATTATGTTCAATGACACACTACTTAATGTGATATTAATAGCATGTAGTATGACCTAGTAGTATGTAGTATAATCATCTCTACAAAATATTCCCTTTCTCAGCAGATTTTAAGGGCTCAATAAACACTACACTCCACAAAAATGCACCAATCAAAATAAAGACAACAAGTAGACAACAAGACTTACAGTATTGTATGATCCCTCCAAAGACGCTGTGTTAAATGTATGACATGCTACAGTCTTTGTGCACATTCCCTCTGAGACTCAAAAAGTTGTTTGACTGTCTTGAATTGTTCTGTCATTTGCCTTTTGTTGTAAACATATGGTTTTTTTCCTAGATTATGGAATTTTCAAGTTTTGAGAAGTCAAATTTTCCAAAAGTAAAACAAAAGAAAATCTTTTATCCTTCTGATTTTATCTTCCACGCTGATGCAAATGTGCTATTTTTGCCCATGTGCGTCACAACAAATTGTTACAGAACCACACCTGGCTTTTGAATTTGTAATTAATCCTGCAGGGCTGACATTGTATTATATTATACCTTATATTTAGGTAGTTTATCATCAACACCTTTTTTAAATTTCCACAAAACTGCACAGCATTCCCTTTATTAAAGTAGGATTTATTGCAGCACTAGTGCTGCTGTCCCTAACTAAATTTTAGTTAGGTACAACAGTTCTTTTTGTTTTGTTCTTTCTTTTGCGCAGCCAGCTAATCAGACTTACAGCCGCACCTTATATTCAGGTGAGGAGTAAAATAGAAGAATGACTCAAGAAGGCGATGGCTGCTTTTTTAAATATGTTTTGGGTGTTGACGCACAACCTGAACAGAATGTTGTTTTAACTAGTTTATTTATGGCAACAGTCAGTAATCCAAGGCAAGTAATTGTTGGTTTTCCAGACATGTTGCTGGCAGGGCTGAGTTTACCATGTCTTCTTAGAATGTTCATGAGAAAGTAACATTTACTAGCTTGTAAATTTTCAAAACAGCTAGTTTGAGGTGATTCCTTTAATGACACAAAATTAACCACAGATTGAGTCATTAGCATCACAAACAAGACATACTGTCAAGGACAGGATAAGAAATATACAAATAACTCATGTTTTAACCTATCAAAGACAATATATAATAAAATAGTGTTCAACATTAAGAAAACCTAAAAACTTTAATATTTCACAATAATGGTTTGTCGATTTTTAGCTAACAAAGCCAAAGGAGACATGAAATAAATAACACACAGAAGGCCGATGCACAAATGTATATTTGAAAAGGGGTTGAAAAGTGGTCATATTATGTTTATTGTAATCTATTGGTTTCTACATATTTAGTTTAAGGTGTTTTTAGGTTTCCACGATGTCTCGCTTCAGAGAAATTCGTTCTATATGCCTGACCGTATGATGCAGGGCCATTGTGAAAGACCATAAACAGACCCTCCACAGCTCCAGGTCCAGCAGGCACAAGATCATGCACACAGCTAAGCATCAATGTTTGAGATGTTTAATAAAAATTAGGACTGCCGGCTCTATATTTTTATTGTCAGCTCTCTAGATGTTCTGATCTGGTCCAAAGCTTTGTCGCGAACTCCTTCTGGTGGACTGGTTCCAGACGGCCTCTGCTGCCCTCTGTATGGCTTCCCTTGGATTTTGTGCTCCTTCAGCTGCATCGAACCCTATACGAAAGCCCTCTACCCCCCCTTTTTGAGCAGCCAGAAAAACTGCTTCTGTTAACCTTTCTGCTGATCCTTGTACTAAATTGTGGACCATCGTTGTAACCGTCCCTGCCACACCAAGCAAAGCTCCTAACAACACACCTGTAGCAATACCTGCTAATCTGATGACTAACTTGTCAACAACACTATTTCTAGCTTGATTTCTGATCTCTTCCTGTGACAAGTTTCCTGATGACTGCCTGAGATGCTCTTCTTCTTTCTCTATTTCTATGTTCACTGCTTTTAGCATTTCATTGGTGTAGCAGTTTCCTTTGTTGGCTTTAATTATTTCATCTATTGTTCTGAGTAGCTCTGCTACTTGGAACTGATTGTTTCTGTAGTCGTCCTCTTCATTGCCTTTCCAGTACTTATTATCCACGACGTGGCACTGGCCTCTGCACTTGTTCACCAGGTCACTCAGCATTTTGTTCTGGCGGACAAACTCCTCAATTTTCTCACCCTCAGGGAGCTGGTCACCATGAGTGAAGACAACGGCAGCATGTTTCAGAGCATCCTCAGAGAAATACTGGCATATTTGCTTGATGACATCCTGCTCCTGCACTGTGAATTTCTCCACTTTTAGCACAATGAGAAAAACATGGGGCCCAGGGACACACTCTGTGATGCACCTCACTATCTCAGCCTTTAGCAAAGTCTCAGACCCGCATGTGTCGAAAAAGCTGTGAGTGTCTATCAGAGTGATGCATTTTCCATTGACAGGTTTGGTTTCTGCACGAGAACGACGCGTTTCAGAGATGGGAAAATGACTTATGTTAAACACTTTCTCTCCAAATATTGTGTTAGCCAGGCTGCTCTTCCCAACGCCAGTTTTTCCCAGGAGGATGATCCTTCTTGAAGTCACCTCTAGGAGAGAACAGTGACCATATCAGTAATATACATTTCACTTTTACTTGTTTACTGACTTGTTCTTTTGGCTATGAAAGTGTGTATGTTTGCAAATATATTGATCATTCTACCAAAAATGTGTTTATCCTCTCAGCCTTTCATGTTAGAATGCAAGAAGTCTCTAATTAGAGCCAGCATTGGTAGAAGTACATAAAGTTAATAGTCAAGTGCAAGTAGGATACTTGCATACAAATGTTCTTCAAAACAAGTCAATTCTAGTTGAAGTTCTATGTACAGGATCTATTGTGTTTAAAATACAAGTACTCCACTTTCTACCAAGCATTTTATTTAATCCTATTGGTAGGAATGCTGATTTGTTTGCTGTATTTCTTTCCTTTACAGTTCAGTGTATGTGAATGACTAATACAAAACATGTCACTCAGTGACACCAATTGACACCAATAGAAAAATAACTTAACTCACCGTCCATGTTATCAAATATGAAATGGCCGTAGTTCTTCGGACTGTGAGATGTTCTTGCCGTGTATTTTTCCTTCTGTTCTCTTGCAGTGGTTTAACTGTTTCGTTTTGTTCCAGTTTGACTTGTTTGTCGACCTAAAACAATGTCACATCGGAGTATTATCTGAACACGAGGCAACACTATCAGCCTAAATGACTGAAAATCTTCAAAACACAAAACGCAGAAGCAAAAATAAATAAATAAATATAAAAGAAATAACAAAATAACAAATTCTAAAATAAATAATTATTATGCATCATGAAATCTTCAAAAATATTATAACAAAAGCAAAAAATACTTTACCTTACTTAATCTTACCCTGTTCTATGACCTATATATGCCTTTTGTGATAGGATGGCAGCTGCACCTCTTCACGGTGGAGAGTCACTGGGTAGGACACAGGTAAAAAAGGTAAAGAAAAATGATTTTAATCAGTTTAAAAACAATTAATAAAACTGTTATAATTGTTCCTGAGAAAATCTGCATAGAAAAAAACACATTTGCATTATTAGTAAATTTGTAATTCTTTAGGCACAATGAGAAAAGCATGAGGCCCGGGAGCACACTCTGTGATACACCTCAGCAACTCAGGCTTCATGTCCTCGTCAGATCTGCCTGGGTCAAAGAAACCAGGGTTGTCGATCAAAGTGACCTTTTTTCCATTGATGTCTTTGGTTTTGGCTTGACATTGTTTTGTCTCTGAGTTGAGAGTGTGACTGAGTGTAAACACCTTCTCCCCAAATATGGTGTTTGCCAAACTGCTTTTCCCAGCTCCAGTTTTTCCCAGTAGGATGATCCTCCTGGTGTTTGGAACTACAAGACATTAATTGCTTTCTGTCAGTGAAACAGTACGTCTCTATGTTAAGTTAGGTTAGGTTATGAACTTCTCTGGAAGTGTTTTTCCCATAACTTTATGTGAACTATTATACAGCCTCTAATATAGCTGACTTGCAGAAAACACAGCCAATAAATAACAATAAATATACACTGATCAGCTACAACATTACCACTGCTGGTTTTAATAATGTCACGGAGGACATGGGTCAGCATGGACATTGGGCAGTCTACAACTACACAACAACATGTGATACAAGTGGCAGACTCACACAAACTCTGTGGTACAAGTGTAATTATTCTCCAAGTACCACTTCAAAACCTTTAGTCAAGTAAAAGTACTAAGCAGATTATCTACATTTCACTCAATTTAAAAAGTAAAAGTACTTCACCAAGAAACAGTGAATCTAGTAAATATGGAAAAACATGTACAGTAATAATAAAAAAATAAGGGTCAAAGATCAGGGTTGGCTAAAGTTGGAGCTGGTTTTAACCACTGTATGTGGTAACAGTTGATTAAATCATGATCATACATTAGCTTTATTTTGTCAAACATACTGTAGTGAACAACTATCTAATCCCCCCATAAATAAAATGTGAAAAAATGTTTCACAGGAAGAAGACATGATTATTCACACTTCCTGGTTGGCTTGAAATAGTTTAAATCATAGTAAAAAAAACCTAATGATAATTAATATAAAACAACAGAAATCTCTTATCTGTGTTTTTGTAATATAGTTGGCAATTAATTCACAATAAATTAAATAATAAATACAAAAATGTGCAATAATTAAAAACAACACACCAGAAGCAGATGCATTTAAAAGATTCAGGTGGAAATGTGTGAAAATAATATTCAGATAGACAAGACATCTTTACAGTGAGTCTTTCACGTGTACCTGTCTAACTTGCTTTGTTTTTTTCTTCCTGTCTGACTTGTTTCCCATTGACAGGCTGAGGACGATGAACAATGCACATTGCCTTTGTTTTAATAAATTCAACATACTGCAACAAGAACACGGAACATACCATTAGTCCACCACATATGTTCACATGTATAAGACAAAGACAGGTGGCAGAAAGTTTTCAGTGACTGCAGTGTTTTTTCCAGGAAATCAATAATAGATAGATTGTATTTTCAGCGTGCAAATTATTTTTGAATTAACACATTTTTATGTAAATTTTCTCCTTTTTTGGAAAAGTTACAGATCCATGGTTAAGGCAAGTTAAGAGTTACTTCTGTACAGTCAACATAATATTTTACGCAATTGTGCTACACATGTACTGCTTAAACACAAAGATTCATAAACATAACATCTAGCTTCTACAGATGTAAATATGAATTCATTTCAATGTTAATTTAAGAATACAGAATTGAAGATGGCTAATACTAGTCTGGCAGCATAAGCTAGACCATACGAATAGATCAGAACTTGAGACTGTCAAAATCTCTGCAAACAAGTTCACTGTAACTATAACAAAATAGTCAGTTCAGAAAGTATTCACACCCCCTTTTTTGCATGTTGTAAATTCATTTTAAATTTGAAAATATGTTGGATAACATTAGCCACAACTGAGCTGAGGGCTGCTGTCACATCACAGTGATGGAAGGATTTCACCATACAGGGAATAATAAGGTCTTCAGGCAGACGTATTAAGACTTGCTCCTAACAAATAATGCAAAAAGATTGACCCAGTTCTGTTGTTTCTTGCATTATAGAATAACTCAGGTCTTTACTTTTAGTGACAAACTCCTCAATCATCATACCCTCAGGGAGTTGGTCTACATGAGTAAAGATTACTACAGTATATTTTACAGCTTTTCCCAAGATCATAATCCTTCTGGCTTCTGTGAGAGAATTCAGGGATTATCAATTTGTCTGGTTTGTCTCAAACTGTTGCTAGACATACACCTCAAAAATCAACAACTTTTTGACATAACAGGCAAATAATGTACTGCTTTGCTTTGAATGTATGTAATATCTAGTATTTCCAAGCCAATCTGTGTTTAGATTACAGTTACAGAAATAGAATAAATATTAATAAGTAACAATAAATAATAAACTTACCAGTCATGCTTTGAAAACAAGTAACCAGTGCAGGAATATAAAACAACTTGGATATCAAGACTGAAGTGACTTTTGTTTTGTCTTGTGCTGGTTTGACATGTTCTTTATTCACCTGTTTACCTCGTTTTATGTTGGCAACTTAATGGAATGAGCACCTCATACAAAGAGCTTTTTATAAAGTGATGTTTTTTTAATAAATTTTTAATAACACATGACATGTAATAAAATAAGCAAAATGTTTATTTGCAATTAGCTTAAACACTATTGTCTCAATCAGAGAATCAGTTTCAATAAAGTTCACTCTGTAGATCACGAAGAATGTCCTTAATTGACCAAGAAAGACAAATATTTTTTATATTGAGGGTTACAATTGCAAACAGGGTCAGTTAACATGAACATGAACTTACTCCAGATCATGATATTAAGCTGCTCTCTATTGGGCAGGTGATGCAATTGCAGACTTTGCATTGTTTGATATTTTTTCTGTCCATTAATTTCTTTTTGTCTTGTTTTTTGGCTCTTTGACTTTAAAAAAGTGGGAAACATTATTTAGTCTTTGGATGAACTTTATTGACAAGAATTTAGAAAACATTCTCTGCCACAAAACCTACATCTGCCAGTTTCCCCTTTGTTTTTGTTGCTGCTGCTATAGGCTCAGACTGCTGAGGGACCAGCCCCCTGATGCACTGAGACACTTTCCTTCTCTCACCCCACATTTATATATCACCTATCTCTGACATTAACTCTGTGTCTTCTTTGTCCCATAGTCGTCTTTCTCCCTCTCTCTGTCCCTGTCCTCAGGTGTCCCCGGCTTTGGCGCTGTGTGTCTTCCAGTGCACAGCTACTGGTCCGACCAACCTGCCCAATGTTTTCCAGCCCAACCGGTCAAGGCAGATGTCCGCCCACCCTGAGCCTGGTTCTGCTGGAGGTTTCTTCCGTTAAAGGGAGTTTTTCCTCTAACTGTTGCCTATGGTTTGCTCACTTTTACTTAACTTTTTTACTTTATTATTTAAAGTGCCTTGAGATGACTTACTTCAAAATTAGTGCTGTATAAATAAAGTTGAATTAAAAGTTGAATCGACTGTCACTTTTAGAAACTCACTTTCATACAGTCTGTTTTACACATTGAGGCTTACCGTCGGGCATCTGATATTTGAAGGGAATTGTGTTTTATGTTAGGACAGTTCTAAGGGCCCAAGAACTTTGGGGGCCCACAGAGACTAGCTTTTTAATAATAAAATTATTAGCAGTAATATATGAGATACCACAAATGTATCTATGACAGAATTACAAATAAGACTAAATTACGGCTTATTTTATGGCTTATTCCATCTGCTAGCTGCTAGTTATGTGTTGTTCGTGAACAATGCGTTCAATGTGAGCTAATCTTTTACATGACTTGGGAGTAATGAGTCGTTTCAGTGAACGATTCGTTCATTTTTGTGCAGTAGCTTCTCTCGCCACTTGGCAGCAGCCGCATAAACTCAGTCAGCAGGACAGGAAACACAAAATGATTTGTTCACAACTCACTCAACTGTGCGTCAGTCCTAAGGTCCTCGTTCATTCGTCACGTGACAGCTACCAAGTCACTGTCGCACTGTAAACAACAATGGCAGGGAGGACGCAGGACACAAGCCACTTTAATGCGGTGTGTATTTGCTTTCCTAGATTTTCATATGGTTTGAATTGCTTTATTGCATTTTGTGTATTATAATTTGTCAGCTTAAGCAAATTATGTTTTCTTCAGTATTGTAGCGCCAGCGTGTGGAAGCTATGGGGTAGAGGGACCTAGAGTTGGCTAACCTAGCTAACTGTTTCAGCTAAGCTACGGCTAGCAGGGTTGCTAGCGGCTAACCGGAACCGGTACTGACATAGTGGAAGTGAGATCACTCGTGTTCCATACACAGCACGACTACAAATGTCTCTGGAAGGAAACAAGGGAAGCAGCTTTGTCTTTTATTGGCTATTTCCGTCAAAAAAGCAGCTTTATTTTAAACATAGGCAGAACAATCAACAACATGGGCCGGTCACCGTGAAGGACGGACACACACACACACACACACACCTCATGTTTATAGTTAATGATGGTCAGAAAATAATGGAAAATAACATAGTAGAAATTAAATTTTTCAATTCATGACCAACATTAGAACCACCTCTTCCTATTCTTTAAGTTCTTTAAACAGCAAAACTTATTTAATGGAATTAGACATGGAATGTATTTCCTTTCAAACAGTGCTTGCTAAATTGTAATATTATTTAGACTATAAATAATATGCGTTGTTCAAATAGGAAACGTTCCAAGAGGCAAATGAAAATCCGAATTTGAATATGCATTGATTTATTCATTTCTTTCTTTTCTAAATTCAAGAAATACCCCAAACATATTTGTCTGTGTACATGTTTTAATTCGCTGGATAATGTAACTTGCTGCAACTAAATACGTATTGCTGTCGAAAATAATACAGGACAACATTTGCTTTAGCATAACTAAAATAGCTTCTAAAGTAACTAACATATTAATAAAACGTTTTCTGACATCAAGTCTCACTATTTAGGCAATTAGAGCATCTACTAGAAAGCTGGCAATCTAAATGTAACAAGCGACAGCATTTAATGAGCAGGTCACATTAATATAACACAATAAAGTGTTTTCATATGTTTAAAAAACATTGTAGTAAAGTCTACATATTGGTTATTACAAAATACTGTGTTTGAAAAAAAGTGAGTTGGTTTTTAACTGGAAAAGCCAAATTTGAAGGAAAAACAAAAGCAACTTATTTTAAAGAAAATGTCTTTACCACCAAATGCATCTCTACCCTTCCACTTTAGTTTTTAAACGAATATTTTACATTTAAAGTTTGACAAACTTCAGCTTTTTTGGAGCGTTCTTTAAATGCTAAATTTATAGTGGCACACAAAAACCACCCCAATATCTTATCACACTAACTTCATCAGTTCTGCATATTGTCCACTGCTTGACCAAGATGCAGCCACATTCAGTCCAAGGCCAGGATAGACAGGCTTTGTGAACGTGGTGTGCTCTTTGTGGAGCAGGGTCATCTTGTCAGTGATACTATAAAAAGACAGACTCCCTGCCTTATAATCCAGGTATACTCCGATCCTGGTCGACCGTTGGCCTGAGACTCCCTTGCACACTGAATTGTGTCGGAAAGCATAACCATTGGTGGAGCACTCTAAACTCCATGACTGGTTATTCTTTCCAAACTCTAACGATGTTCTGCTGATGTCTTTGTACGACACTGCCACTGACCAAATATGACCGCTCAGAGTGACCTCCCAGTAATATCGCCCTGACAGACCCTCCTTGCACAGCACCAAGCTGGGCATTCGTAAACAGGTCTGAATGAGAAGAATAATATTTCTCATATGTGTTTTACTAGTCACCAGCTGGCAATCTTTTGAAAGTGACAAATATCTGTAGACAGTGTTCACATCCAGGGTTAGAGGAGAATAATCTAGTGGAAACAGGAACAATTAAAATCAACCTTTTATTACTGAAGTTGATTATTATTGTACCGGTGTGATATGCAACTGAAAAGAGTGAAATATTTTACTCACAGCGTATAAATTCTTCTCTAGTCTTTGGCACAGGTGGCAGTACAACATCTATTGTAGATACTAAGAGAAAACAGTCCTAAATACCACTGGACCAGTATAAAAACTCTCTACAAACTGGGATTTTGACATTCCTCCCACTTACCTGTGGCAGAGATCGTACACCACATGCCCTGTAGGAGGCGCTCTATGTTGTTTCTCAGTTCAGACACAGAGTCGGTCACAGCTTTGGCTGAACGCCGAGGGCGAACAACAGCACCGGGTGGCAAGTCCGGAGATTCACAAGAGGTGGACAGAGTCCGGAATGTCTAAGAGGAATGCAGTTGATCAGTCAAATTATTATGACCAGATAAGTAAAAATACACAGGCTACACTGTACAGTGTTTTTTATAATATTTTACTTCAAAGATCAAAACAATCAAAGATGTTCCAATATGGTGATCTTGTGTCACAATGTCAAATGTCACCTGGACAATTTCTTTAGTCATGCTTCGAGCTCTATGAAAATTCAGTGATCTAAGTCTTGCATGTTGCAGTAATACCATAACCACACTAAAGAGAGTCTTTATCTTACTTGAATAAAATGGATGTTGTCGTCTGTATGAGAAAGTTCTAGGAGGTCGGCATCTCGCTTCTTCAACTTGATGATCTCCTCCTCCAGCTGCAGCTGCAGCTCTTCAGCCTGAGCCACAGCTTTTTTCTCCTGTGCTTTGAGCATCTGCTTTGCTGAAGTGCGTTTTTTTTTTACTGAGGCGATCAGCTCATCAAAGATCCTGTCACAGGACTTCACTGCAGTCTGGTTACATCCCTGTACATACAAAACACACAGAGATTTTTCATTTCGAAATATGCAGCTCTCAACGCAAACGTTATGACCCAAGTGTAATAATACAATAAATATGTTTGTTGATTGTATGGATCTTCTATATCATTGGTTTTCAAATGGGGGACAGGGCAAAAAATGTTTGTAGCAAATAGCAAAAACAGAATAAAACACCATTCAGAAAGTCTTATATTCTGATGTACAGGTGCTTTGCCCCAGTTCACAAACACATGCACACGTACATAAGGTAATGTTAAGCCTGTCAGTCAACAATCAGTGTTAAAACAGCTGAATTACTATTTGTCTGTGCCATCAGGATAGTAGTTGGAATGAATGTTCCTTCCCCTCTTGTTGGTAATGGACCTGTTATTTTTCTTTATGTGCATGTTTTAAATTAAAAGAAAATGCAAGTGAATTCTGCTTGTATCCACCTAAAGGGGGCTGTCATCAGGAAGCAGCAGTACAGACTTTTTTTTACTGAATTGTGTGTTATACTAAATTCTGACAATATTCTGCTGATGTCCTTGAATAGTCCCTCAGTCCTCTCAAATTACAATAATAAGTTACAAAACTAAGTAATCAACCAACTGCAAAATTGTTGCTTTTCTCCAGTTGGTTGCTATTGGGGATTGTGGGGTTGTGTGCAAAAGTTTGCATCGTTTGATTTTGGAAGCGTTTAGGCTAAGTTAGAAGCTTTCTGAGACTTTTCTAATAATGTTTGTAAATGTGACTCCTAGACTAAATTTAAATGTTAACTCAGTTTAAGTTATTAAACCTTTCTAATCCTTCTGAAGTTTTATTTGCACACACAATATTTCTAAAGACAACCCATTATTCAAGCTCCTGTTGCCAGATATTAAATCCTGAACTAGAGGGGGGTTTTTTAACTGTACTGGTCAGCACACACAAAGGAACATACGTAAACTCTAATTTCCAAACCTTAAAATCTTTCAGAGCTTCAAGGAGCTCATTCAGCTCCTTTTCTCTCTCCTGGAATCCCGCCTGGATTTTCTTTTGACAAGCATTCAGCTGAATCTGAAAGAAATTATTGGTGCAACAGTAAATGCCTCATTATGGATGTTTCTGTAACCTCTGACCTGCAGTGTACTACTGTAAATTTATAATGAGGCAATCAGGACAAAAAATGTAGCTGTTTTTAAACTCTGCAGTTGGATAGTTTTACAGTGTTTTTCCTTCTACCTGTTCCTCGGCTCTTTCTGCTGCAGTTGACACCACATTATGGCCCCTATGTGCATCTATGGTGCACAGATAGCAAATACACATTTTGTCTGTCTGACAGTAGATCTCCATCAGCTTGTTGTGCTTAAAGCACATCTTTTTCTGTAGAGGGATTGTAGCTGAGATCAGTTGGTGGGTCTTCAACACAGGGACACTGTTATGGGGTTTGAGATGAGCTGGACAGTAAGACGCCAGGCATGTCAAGCAAGACATTGTGGCTTTGTTAGGTTTGGTCCTACTGCAAAAATCACAGGCAACATCTGCTGAGCCAGCAGAGGTCAGAGCAGCAGGAGTCTGTTGGGTGCTTGTCTTTTTTAGCTTCTCCACAACCTGGGGGGACAATATGGATAAATACTGTAGAGTAGTTTATACAGCACGAATACATTTTCAAAACATTCACAGCCCTCCAAATAAAAAATAAAATGTATCAATTTCCCCTTGCACATTTCACTGTGTCAAAATGTTTTGTTTAATGGAAGAACATACATTACAGCCTGTTGATACATTACAGCCATGAATTTAAAATAAAAACACATTTTTATATCTATGTATTTAAACCCAAATCTACTATTTTATAGTAGGCCATTTGGCATAATTAGAACTCTGAATCTTCTTGGGTAAATCTTCACTGGCTTTTCACAACTGGATTTTGGCAGTTTATCACATACTTGGTAAATGGTCTGCTTATATAGTGGATTTATTCAAAGTTCTTTACAGTCTTGGTTCACATTCACCTAATCCCACACCTGTTGCTCATCTGACCCAACAGTACCAACTTAGGGTTCGATGTCATCCAGGGAACATTGACACATGCGGTTGCTATCAGCAACAGGCACCATCTCTACAGGCTCCTCATCTTTTTTGGCAGACTGTCTGAAGCTCAAACTGACAAGGAAGTGTCTATGAATTGTCCTCTGGCCTTTGGTTGGACCTGCCCTGAAGCCATTCCAAAATTGTCATGGATGTATGTTTGGGAGCATTGTGATACTCAACGCTTACTTGTCGTCAAAGCCTCATTACTTGTGTAACTCATAGCAGGTTTTCTCTGTATCTGGCTGCGTTTATCCTTGTCTCAATTCTGACCACTCTCTTAGTCTGGTTATGCAGTTTGGCCTAATGGGCATTTCACAATTATTACTTTATGATTAAGAGTTCCTGGGAGCAGCCAAAGCTTCAGAAATGCTTCTGTGCTTTTCACACATCACTGTGCCTTCATGTCTTTAATTTACTGACATGCAGTGTGAATTGTGAGATGTTGTACACATACTGCTCTGGGCAGTATTATGAACTATGTCAATCAATAAATTTTGTCACAGTTGGACTCCAGTCTAGACTCATTCACAGAAAGAAAAAGGAAAAAAAAATAAGGGATACAAATATTTTCAGTAGCAATTTTAACTATAGAATTGTTGCTTTTGGCTAATAGGAGCTACATGCTTTAAGCAAACCTATTTACTAAAAATATTAAATATTATATATATTTAGGCAAATATCAAGTGAGTCACACTCATGACTCATGGATACAGGGATATTATGTACAGTGTATGTTGAATAAGATGACCAGTTGCACAGGAGCAACAAAAAATTTAGCTAAGACAAATCTTTAACTCTGGCTATCATTTACAGGAAAACTGAATAAAATGTAATGAAAAATATCAACATTTAAGTAATAAATAGGGTTCTACAAATTTCAACAATATCTACAAATTGATAGGGACATGCTGTACACGAATGAATGAATGAATGAACATTTAAAACTTATTGGCATACAGTATTTGCTACACGTTTATGCTGCCAAGACCACAAAAAAAGTCTTACTAAGGAATATTGAAAACTGGGTTAGAGAAAAATAATTTCTACACATTTTCTTTATAATTAAGTAGCTACATGCAGTGTAATTATTTTAGTGATATCACAGTGAAACTTTACATATACTTGATTTTCAGGGCTGCTCCATTGTAGAGTAAAATAACACTAATACCAAAAGCTCTTCCTGTTCACCACTTGTTCTAAAAGTGTAAATGCAGCATTACCTCGGTCAGCACGTTGTTCTTCCGGAGAACAGGCCTCGAACTGAAGGTCTCCCTGCACTGAGGGCAGCTGTATTTTCCTTTCTTTCTTTCTTGGTCCCAGAAACTCTCCAGACAACTTCGACAGTAACTGTGTCCACATTGGATAGTGACTGGCTCTTTTAGCAGGTCCAAACATATTGAACAACAAAACTGACTCTGGTCCAATTCAACACCATGCTCTTGCAGCTCGGCCATTTTGATGAATTTCACGTGTGCAGACAAGAGCGCCTATAAGTTTCAGTTTCTATTAAAGACTCTGGGGGCTGGAATTTATGCCATGCTTCATACTACTGAGATGGGGTTTCAAGAGCAGTACATCCAATTTCCACATAACCAGCCTACCTGTCATATCTTGCAAACAGACAGTCCAACTTATCACCATGTTTAAACCTGTTTACTGAGTGAAAACTGAGCAGTAATAGTCATCTTATGTTTAAATGATAAGAGAGGCAATCAGTCAGCTGTGTCTTCATTTCACAACTTGTTTGTTTGTTTGAATGAAAACAGTTAAGACAATGGCATTAACAGAAAAAATGTGTGTATATACATAAATACTGTATATATCTAAACACACACATATAAACACACACACACCAGGCAGGACCCCAGGTGCAGGCTGTGCAAATGTGCCCCTGAGACAACCCAGCACATAACAGTGAGATGCAAGATGGCAGCAGACAGGGCATACATGGAACGCCAAATTAAAGTGGCTTGCATAGTGTACAGGAACATCTGTACCATGTACGGGCTGGAACTCCCAAAGACAAAATGGAACACATTTCTAAGGGTGGTTGAGAATGGCACAGCTAAGATCCTGTGCGACTTCCAGATCAGACTGGCAAACTGGTAACCAACCCAAAAGCAGGTAGTGGCACTGATACCCAAAGGTTGTAATTCATATTATCCACCACATGATGAAGGACTTGAAGCAGGAACAGACTGTGGGCTTTAAGTTGTTCAAATTTAAGATGTACAAAACAGATATAACAGCAGTTTAAAGCTCTTCCGCAAAAAAAAAATCCGCAAAATGTATTAGGACAAAGCCCTTACTACATAAGTTAAACTGTAGATGTGCAGTGTTTTATAATGCAGTCAGGGTTTAAAAGTGTTCTATACATGAAATGAGGAACTGAAATTAAGATTTTGTACTAACCTGTGCTGCTGTTAAATCCTGACTTGGGCGAGAGGTTGTGATGGAGAGAGCCAGACAGCCAACTGCAAACTCCCCACAGGATTCTGGATGAATCTTTGCTGAGCGCTGGCAAAAATAAAATCACATAAGTTATCATGATTTTTTGCACAAGAAATGTCTCTTACACTTTCACCGGCAACTTATTTTTATCTTTGCTTGTTTTCTTCAGAAGTAATTTAGTAGTTTCTCTTTTTTATTACATTTTCTTTTAATTTCTTACTAGTTTTCTTCAAGTTGGAGGCATTTGCAGGATGAACAAAATCCAGAAGCTAACTTAAAACATTCAAGTACAAAGACACAACTTAACCAGTAAGAGGCAGTATTTCACAAAAAGGTGATTAGTCTGCCAGGATTTTAGGCCAGTATTTAAAAGGTTATGAAGGAAGTAATGGTGCAATTCATAAACTCAGTCTGAATGACAATTGACCTTTATTTGCTTAAGAAAATCCTCTGCTGACATTTGCTGAGGACAGAGGGAGAATAACATTTATTGAAGTAAAATATATTTCACTTTTTCAGTTGACACTATGGTGGGACTGATCTGAGCACTAGATAATTACAGCTAATAGACACAATAAGCATTTTTAGATTGAGCAACTTCCATGGTGGGGTTCTATTTACATTAGTAGTATAGTATATTATACTATGATATTGTGGTATAGTTTAGTACTGTACTTACAATAGTAAGGCACATTCATTAATTTGGGGGGAGGGGCATGGTTAACAAACCATGACTGAAGATAATGTGACCAAAGTAGAAAGTCATTTATGACAGAATTTTGGAATGCAGAAATTTTTGTTCTAGTTAGTTTAGTTATATAATTTTTTGTGTTTTCATGCTATTGCCAATTAAATCCCATTTCTCTTTCAGTGAGTACAACTCAGACATTCAAAGTTATAGGAAATGTCATGTCATTTGGCCCAACTTAAATAAGTGTGTTGTTTGTAAGAGAGCACACAGTACACTTGAAAAGACTTTTAAATAATATTTTTTATTATTGTATTTAAATAATACTCCATACTGAGTTATGAGGACACTATAAATAAGTTTTTAATACTGTACAGTGTTTTGAGTTGTGTAACCTAAAAGCTAAATGTAGTACACTTAATAAGTATTTGTAAGTACAAATGCAGTTCCTTTTGCAGTTTACTTGTTTGTTTTTAAGTAAGGCTAAATAATCAGAATTGACAGTGTGTTAATATATAAACTCCAGTTTTCTGACATCTAAAATACACAGCTCTTTAGTATTGTGTATATGTTCGTTTTTGTTCAATCATGTTTTCACTGAACTTTAGCTGGTGCAATGAAAAAAAGAACTACATAGTGTAGTAGAATAGTTGTCCATTTAAAGAGAATTAAATAAAAAAAATGATCTGTGGAATTACTGTAAAAATGTCATTTGAAATTTTGTTGGTCTTTGCTGTAAAAAACAAACACAGCCTACAGTTGCAAAAAAATCTTATTCCATATAGTCATGATGTGTCCAATTGTCATATTGGTCCAGCAGATTATCTATAAAAAGATGTTGATATATAAAACAGACAAAGCTGCCAGACACTGCACAAAAATCTATGTTGTACCTGAAATTCAGTGAAATAGATGTGGTTGTCCAAATACAATGGAGATGTTGGAGATCAGTGTTTCTCTTCCTCAGCTTGGTGATCCCCTACTCCAGCTCCAGATCTTCAGCTTGGGCCACAGCTTTTCTCTTGATTTCTCTTCTGATCAGCTGTTTTGCTAAAGTCTAGTTTTATAGCATCATAACTTGTCTTGTGTGGTAAACTGGGCAGCTTTAACTGTAAGCTTTATCAAAAAGAAATGTTTTAAGCCTAGTCTTAACACTAGGGAGGATGTCTACCATCTGAATGTGGATAGGATGGTTGAAAGACTCTGCATCCCATTCTACTTTTAGAAACCTGAGAACCAGGTAGGTCTACATTCTGGAACTGAAGTGGTCTAATCGGACGATATGGTGCTATGGGGTTATTTAAATATGACGGAGCTTGACTATTTAGAGCTTTATATGAAAGAAGGAGGATTTTAAAATCTATTGTAGATATTATGGGAAGCCAATGGAGAGAATCAAATGAAGGAGAAACGTGATCTGTTATGCTAATTCCAGTCAGCAATCTTGCTGCAGCATTTTGGATTAAATAAAGGCTTTTTAAAGAGTTACTGGGGCAGCCTGAAAGTAGAGAACCACAGTAGTCCAACCTTGAAGTAACAAATGCATGGACTTGTTTTTCAGCATCGCTTTGAGACAGGATGCTCCTAATAAATTTGTTTTATGTGGAAGTTAAAAGGACAAATACTGGTCAAAGATAAAGGTTCCTCATAGCTGTACTGGAGGCAAGGTTATGGCATCTAAAGTAACTCTGTTGTTAGATAGCATTTCATATTTTTAGTACCAAATTTAATAATTTCAGTTTTGTTTGAATTTACAAATAGGAAATTGTAAGACATCCAGACCTTTATGACTTTTAGACATGCTTGTATTTTAATTAATTGATTTGTTTCATCTCGTTTCATAGATAAATATAACTGCGTGTCATCAGAATAGCAATGGAAATTTTGTGTGTGTGTGTTTTCTAATAATGTTGCCTAGAGGAGACATACTGTATATAGAATAAAGAGTAAAGTCCTAGTGTCCTAACTTTTTGGTCGTTAACAGAAGATTCATCCATGAACGTGGAACTATCTGATAGATAATTTAAACCAATTTTTGTTTAACCCCAATAACATGGAAGATTCATCATTAACATGAACAAATTGGACAATCTATCTGAGAAAAAGATCGTTGGTGATTTTAATTAGTGTGGATTTAAACCAGTTTACTGGTTGTTTTTACATATTTTTAGTTTTAGTATTTTATAAATAAAGGGAAATAATCTATCTTAATTGTCCCATCCTAATTGTCTAATAAGGGTAGAGCATCTCTAAGCAGTCTAACTGAAATAGGGTCTAGCAGAAATTTTGTTGGTTTTGATGATGTAATAGTTGATTGGGGCCTTATTGATAATTCTAGCACTGATGTACATGACATACATTAAGATCTAGCTGTAATATTTAGGTTTAGGGTTGGGTGAATTCTTTCCCTAATAGCTACAATTTTGGTTTGTATAGAAAGTTATGAAGTCATTGCTGCTCAGAGTTAAGAGAATATTAGACTTAACAGAACTATGACTCTTAATAAGCCTGGCTACAGTGCTGAAAGAAACCTGGGGTTTAATTCATAAATGTCTATTCCTTGACTAGAATAAAATATTTGAAAATTCAATCAAAACTCCGAAAAAGGGACTGGGGGACTGTATACATGTTTTTTGAGTTTTCCAGTTTGAGTCAGAAAGGCTAAGGATAAGGCTTGTTTAGACCTATGTTTAGGCCTAGGGTTTATTGGTAAGCTTTAATGGAAACTGGAACCATGACAAGTCTGTATTGTCTGTCTTTGAGAAACTAGTTGGTTTGCTCTCTATTGTATTTGGGCTTGTGTAGAGACAGTGACATTAGTTCTAAATCTAAAAACAGTCAACTAGTTAGACTTACAGCCACACCTTATATTCTTCTAAGCAGTGAAATTCTGGTTTTCAGCATTGCTGGGATTAGAATAGAAGAATGACTCAGTGGGGCGATGGCTGCTTCTTTTAACGATGTTTAAGGTGTCTTGACCAGCAATTTGAACAGAATGTTATTTTAACTGGTTTATTTATTGCAACACTCATTAATCCAGATTGTAACAGGAACCAGAGTCAGGCAAACAATAGTTGGATGTTTCATGTAATTATTGTTAGCAGGGCTGAGCTTCTTATTGGCCACTTTATTAGGTTATATCTGTATCCAATGCAATCCAATAAAGCAGCTCTGCAATGACTTCTACTTTGACAATGTTATAACTTCTCTAATTACAGCCAGTATTGGTAGAAGTACACAAAGTTAATAGTCAAGTAAAAGATGATAAAATGAAAAAATGATACTTGCATACAATAATACTGCTATTTCATTACTCGGGTTGAAGTACTATGTCGCATCACTTTTTGTGTGAAGCAGTCCACCTCTATGGAAGCATCATAACAATTTATACTATATTCAAAATAATTTAAATCAATATTAGAAATAATATTATCTTGCTGTGGTTTAACTGTTGATTAATTTTATACCAGTTTTTTGACAATGTAACAGTATATTGTATCTGAGCACATGAGTATGATAAAAAATTATGCAAATTCTTCAAAACACTAAATACAGAAGCAAAAGATAAATTAAATAAATAAATTATAATTATATTATATTATAATAAAAGTAAACATACTTTGTCTTATTTAATTTGACCCTGTCCTTTGGCCTATATATACCTTTTGTGTCAGCTGCACCTCTTCAGGGTGGAGAGTCACTGGGTGAGGCACAGACGAGGTAAAGAAAAAGGATTTTAATCAGGTACTGATGGCAAAACCCATACTTAGCTAGAGGAAACTACATTTAAAAAAAACTTTGAGGCTGAATAAATAAAGGAAAGAAATTATAGTTTCTTTGCAGTAAGCAGTAACCTAGTAAAAATACAGCAGTTATTTATGTGTTTCTGAAAAAAAGCTGCTTACAAAAACATTTGCATTATTAAGTAATTATGTAAGTGTAACAAATGGCTATTTATCACAATTATCCTTCTGTGTTTTTGTAGAGGAGCAGCTCTATAGTTTAAAGCTGGGATGTTGTTAGAAAATCCAATAAGTAATTGTATTTCTTTCTTTATTGTAGTGCTCTTTGAATATTTATGACACAGATAATATTTGTTCAGAATATGTGGAACTGATGTGGCACAGTGATGTAAAGGAATGAGCTATATAAATGTTTGACTGCATACACAGTACTCCTTTGTAGAAACAAGTCGTTGTTGTTTGGGGCCTTTCACTGCAATTTGTGACAAACAATATATGATATTATTATATTTAAATGTTGTCATTGCCTTTTCCTTAAATAAAAAAAACTGATTATATGATGATACCAATAAGCAATTTTATTGCGTGATACAACAAACATGACCAAAATTATCACCATCACAGGATGCAACAGTGACTTAATCTCAGAGTTACATGAAGTTTGGGGAATCAAAGTTTTGAAAGGATCTTCTCGAGAGCTTTGAACATCTGTTTTACAGGTTACAGTTTCCTCTTTGGAACACCAAAGAAGCTATGGTGAGTCCATGACCCAGTAACTACTTGCACTTTTCAAAGTGATGCTGTCAGAAACTCATATGTTCATTATTCCCATATTTTTACATTTAGTTTAGGCAATTTCATTTTTTTTTAATCAGTGGTTAATTTTTCATTAAGCATCAACCAGCCACAGTTTTAAAGTACAGACACAATAACCAACATGTTCTCATAACATAGCGTCAGACATTGACACTTGACATACTAAAGCATCAATTTGTGCTGCTTTGTATGTCTTTGGTGTATTATATTGAAGCCACGGGAAAAACTTTATATACAGACTGGACAAAGCTGCGCTCTTTGATGCCTTGAAAATGAGAACGGGCTGCAATCACTATCTTTAAATTTTTACATTTAAACTACTACCCATCTTTGCAAAAGCTTGCAGTTCCCAGACACAATGGGCTCTTTAGAAACGTGTCACTCAGTGTTTTTCATTCAAATGGGTTCCAAGGATTGTATGTTATATCATACAAAGCATAAAGTCTTTCCATCACGACTTCAAATGCATTTTTTACTACCTGCCCTGCCGAGATTTCTACTGCTGGTGGAGACACACTTATCTCAGGTGTTTCTATGACACCAGCCAGTGGAGGCAAACTTATATCAGGTATTTCTGGTGCCACCACAGCTACAGGTAATGATATAAACTCTTTATCTACTACTGGTGCTTCTGGTAATATGCTCATAAATTTAACTTTCTTCCGTGCAACCCAGATAGCAAACACTCCTGTTATTACTGCCAAAGCCACAAAACCTTTATTCCATATCCATGATGCTTTTCCCACCTGCTTCTTAAAGACTTTGCTTTTAGCTGCTTGCCTAACATCTTCCTGTAGCATGTTTACTGAGGACTGTCTGATGCGCTCTTCCTCTTTCTGTATTTCACTCTCCAGTGCTTCGATCTTTTCATTAGTGTAGCACCCTCCATTGTTTTCTGTCACTATCTTCTCTATGGTGTTGAGCAGCTCATCTACTTGGAACTTGTTGCTCCTGTATTCATCCTGCTGGTTGTTCTTCCAATATTTATTGTCCACGATGTGACACCGGCCGCCACATTTCTTCACCAGATCACTCAGACCATCACTTTGGCTAATGTATTCCTCGATTTTCATCTCTTCAGGGAGTTGGTCACCGTGTGTGAAGACAACTGTGGAATATGTTAAAGCATCTTCAGAGAAATGTTCACAGATTTGTTTGATCACTGCCTTTTCGTGATCTGTGAATTTCTCCACTTTAAGCACAATGAGAAAAGCATGAGGCCCGGGAGCACACTCTGTGATACACCTCAGCAACTCAGGCTTCATGTCCTCGTCAGATCTGCCTGGGTCAAAGAAACCAGGGTTGTCGATCAAAGTGACCTTTTTTCCATTGATGGCTTTGGTTTTGGCTTGACATTGTTTTGTCTCTGAGTTGAGAGTGTGACTGAGTGTAAACACCTTCTCCCCGAATATGGTGTTTGCCAAACTGCTTTTCCCAGCTCCAGTTTTTCCCAGTAGGATGATCCTCCTGGTGTTTGGAACTACAAGACATTAATGGCTTTCTGTCAGTGAAACAGTATGTCTCTAGGTTAGGTTAGGTTAGGTTAGGTTATGAACTTCTCTGGAAGTGTTTTTCCCATAACTTTATGTGAACTATTATACAGCCTCTAATATAGCTGATTTGTAGAAAACACAGCCAATAAATAGCAATAAATATACACCGATCAGCTACAACAATTTCACTGGTGGTTTAATAATGTCACGGAGGACATGGCTCAGCATGGACATTGGGCAGTCTACAACTAACAACAACATGTGATACAAGTGGCAGACTCACACAAACTCTGTAGTACAAGTGTAATTATTCTCCAAGTACCACTTCAAAACCTATAGTCAAGTAAAAGTGCTAAGCAGATTATCTACATTTCACTCAATGTAAAAAGTAAAAGTACTTCACCAAGAAACAGTGAATCAGGTCAAAGATCAGGTTTGGCTAAAGTTTAAGCTGCTTTTAATACATGATGGTTAAATCATAATGATACATAGCTTTTATTTGTGAAACATACTCTTAATATAAAAAGTGCAACTATCTAATCCCCAGTACATGAAAATAAAATGTCAGTGGTTTGACCGTAGTTTGTTAGGCTTGTCTTACAGGAAGAAGACATGATTATTCACACATCCTGGTTGACTTGAACACGTTTAAATAAGATTTAAAGTGACATCTGTTACAGATAGATTACAAACCCAAATAATAACCTAATGATAATAAATATTAAAAAGTAACAGAAATCTTTCAATCCAGGGAGCAATAATTGACAATTTGTAATACAGTTGGAAATTCGATGTTTTGCTACAAAATGTGAACTAACTGCAAACAACAAAGGAGAAGCAGGTTCATTAAAAAGGATTTAGCTGCAAATTTTTAACACAACAGGTAAAAGACTAAAGTGCAACTTACCTTCCATTGTCTTAAAATGGAAATCTGTGAAAAAATGACTTGGATCCGCAAGACGTCTCGACGGTCCTTTCACGTGTACCTGTCTGACTTGCTTTGTTTTTTCTTCCTGTCTGACTTGTTTCCCAGTGACAGGGTGAGGACAGTGATCAACACACGTTGCCTTTGTTTTCATATAGAGGCAATAAACTCAACATACTGCAACATGCACCAATATGTTCACATATATAAGACAAAAACACATGGCACAAAGTTACATTTATTCCAGATGTTTCAGTGTTTTTCGCCAATAACGGATAATAGTTTCAGCTTGAAAAAGATTTTTGAATGAAACACATATGTCTTTTTGATAAAGATACAGTGAGATGCATAATTTATTCAGTATAGTTGACTTTTTTGAATTTTGTGCAAACTGAACTGTTACTGCGAACTGCTTAAAAATATGCACAGATTCATAAACATGCTTATAACATGGCTTCTATAGTTGGAAAAGATGGATTTACTGCACTTTTGATGGAAGGATGTATGTCTTCAATTTCGTTTTAATTCATTTTTTCTCCCTTATTCTTTTAAAAAGTGAAACCTACTATACCAGTCTAGCAGCATAAGCAAGACCCACAAGTAAAGCAGGAAGATCTTACAAGCTCTGCAAACAATTCAGTTGAGTGTAACTATAATGAAATAAAGTCACCAAAATAATCAACAGTAAGATGTGAAAATTAAAATAGATGGTGTGACATTGAATGAGATGCTGCCTTCCCTCTGCTCTGCCCAACAGCTCTGCTGCACTCGTTTCACTGTGTTGCTCAGGGCTCAGCCATTCAGGTAGTCATAGTTACCAAAGTACAAGAAATAAGAATGTTTGACTGAAACTGTTCAGTAGATCTCTGTCACATGTGGCTTCCACTGCACCTCTCCACACTGAGATAAAAAATGCTGTACAATGTAACTTTAAGTATATATAATGTTATTTAAAAAATCAAAGCAGTAGATTTCACCACCTCATAAACATCAGCTGGACATTTTAAACGTTTCTTGACTCCTTGTATTCCAGGTGATGGGATTAGAATTGGTTAGTCAAAAACCTTTGGAAATATCAGACAATGATTTAATGATTTATTTTGCAAAAATTCTAGTTGCTCAAACACAAAACACACACATAGCTTTTTTTGTATGTGTAATAGACATGTACAGTATCCAGGAACAAGACTAAGGTTTTCATTCACCAATATCAATATTTAGGACAAGTTGTATTGAATGTACTTCATAGTAAAACATTCATTATGTGAAATCATAATGAATGTGTACAGCACTGATCACTGAAACAAATATACTATACAAATAATTTTTTACTTTACTTACTGTACATACAGTAGAACAAGTAAAACAAAACAAATACATGATAACACATCAACAGATTTGATTAGCCTCATGTATAACAGGAGAATTTCAGACAGATTTCATCAGGTGTTCATTAATAATTGTGCAGCGTATGTGAAAACAGCAGTTTTTGAATTTGGTAGTTATCGACCATGAACCCAAAACCATGACACCTCAATAAAATAATAATTCTGCTCCTAGTTTGATTATTACAAAATTATATGAGATCAAACTAATTATGATTGGTGAATCTCAGAAAACTGAGATCAGATTCATTACCTCTAATAAACCTCCTACTACTCCTGATGCTCCCCTACTGCTGCTTTCTTTGCTGCACCTGTTGCTGCTGCTGCTGCTGCTATTCCCACTGCTGTTCCGATAGCTGCTACTCCAGCTACTCCTGGTTCCGATGGTACTAGTTCTGTCATTAAGTGCATTGCCCCACTAAAGAGAGCTTTCAGCAGTAGCTCCTTTGTGAGTCCTGTAGCTTGGATCAACTTCTTTCCAAAGACAATGTTTTTAGCCTCCTGCATGTTTCCATCTCCAGATGATTGTCTAATGTTCTCATTCTCTTGTTGTATTTCTCTCTTCACAGATTGTAGCATCTCAGTGGTAAAGTAGCCTCCATCGTTTGCTTTAATTAGATTTTCTATAGTGTTGAATAGATTAGTCACTTGTTTCTGGTTGTTCCTGTATTCATCTTCCTGGTTATTCTTCCAGTATTTATTGTCAATGACATGGAACCGGTTTCCACATTTGTTTAATAGATCACTCAGGTCTTTACTTTTAATGACAAACTCCTTGATCTTCATACCCTCAGGGAGTTGGTCACCATGAGTGAATATTACTACGGTATATTTCATAGCTTCCTCTGAGAAATATTGGAACAGTTTTGTTATCACTTCCTTCTCCTGCTCTGTGAATTTCTCCACTTTAAGCACAATGAAAAAAGCATGAGGCCCAGGAGCACACTCTACAATACACCTCACTATCTCCTGCTTCATCTCCTCCTCAGATCTGTTTGTGTCAAAAAACCCGGGGGTGTCGATCCACATAGTATCTTTTCCATTGACGCACTTGATTTTTGCTTCACATTTATATGTTCCAGAGTCAGGTGTGTGGTTTACTTGAAAAGCAGTCTCTCCAAAAATGGTGTTGGCGATGCTGCTTTTTCCAGCTCCAGTCTTTCCCAAGACCACAATCCTTCTGGTTATGTCTGTAAGACAATGATGATAAAGTCAGTGTTTAAAAAAGTCTCGGCGTTTCCTCTGACATTTGGAGGAACTGTGTGAAAGCAGCTCAGAAGTGGTGAAACTTTCTTGACTTTGTAACATAACTAAGAAAGCATAGAGCGCTTTCCTTTTCTTTAAATGTAAGTAGGAGATTCTACTACTTCCAAGTACTACTGCTTATCTTTGGATTCATTATAAATTTTGTGGAGAAAGAGACATTTCTGACTTCTTTTGTAACTTTTGTATTATAAGAGTAAAATGACTAGAGAATAACACAACATAATGAGAAGCTGAAATAAATAGGAAACATCCGTGGTGTTTTTATTTGAGGAATGATTGAAAGACATTTCACTCAGAAAAGTTGTAAGACAATCACTGTAAACTGCGTCTTCACGCTTGCATTTGTTTGTTTAGAGCTTACTGAAGAGGTATGTTGCATGGGAATATATCTAATGATTATATTTCATCTGTCAGTATCTGTTAGATCTGTTAATTACAGAATAAATAGTTACAGCCACTAATTAATTAATGTATGTGCAGGTGCTGTACAATGGATAAGTCCACCATAAAAAACTTACCACTCATGCTTTCAAAATACGAAACAACTGCAGGAACAGAAGATCCGATCTCGAGTGTGAAGTGATTTCTCTTTTGGCTTGTGCTGTTTTCACTCTCATGTTCTTTCTCTACCTGTTTGACTTGTTTTGTCGGGAGAAGCTAATGGAATGAGCACATCATAAAAAAATGACTTTACTAAGTGTCATACTAAGCACAACAGCTTCCAAATAGCTACAAAAAGTTAATAACCTATAGAAGAAAAAGAAACTGTTTGTATTTCAGTATTTTAAATGCTTAAATAAAAATGGCACATATCTAAACAAATTATTTTGTTGCCATATTTCATTTTCAAGTAAAAGCTAATTTCACAAGGACTGCTTTTATTTCTTGACCGACATGAACAGACAGTAGTCTCAATATATGATATCAAACTGCTCTCTAGTGGACAGGTGATGCATTTGCAGTGTTTTATAACGCTGCATAATTTTGGTGTATTTTTGTATATGCTTATTTTCCTCTGTTTTGCCTCCTTGATGTTTGATTTTGTCTGAATTATAAAAATAAAAAGAATGATTACTAATGACAATGTCGTTGAAAACTGCATAATACACAGTAAAATGCCGGAAATACTGTAAATTAGTTTTTTTAATGAACATTATGCAAGAAAGAAAAAGCAGAATGAAAATACCAGACCTCTCTGGTGCATTCTGTTGCTTAAATGACACATTTCATTGGTTTTATTTACACAGTTCACATAGAATCCATGAAAGAAAAAGTGAAAATGTTTTGGGATATAGCAAATCTATTTCTAGTCGAACAATTATCATTGTTTTAAATACATTTTGATCATGAAAGTAATGAAAGAACAATAAAAAATTCACAGAAATTCTCCATCAATTAAGACTTCAACTACACTTAAACAAGTCGCTGCAACTATTAGCAGATACAGGTTATAATGTCTCAAGCCTTTTAGTTATTACAAGAAACTCTGAAACAGTGTTTGCCCTGCTATACTTTGCCAGTTATTCCAGCTGTTATACCTGTGATTAATTCTATAGTCTATAATAATTCTTAAGTCTATAATAGCAAAGATTAAACCACTGACAACAAAACAAATATTACCACTCCAAACATGAATAGTATTGCCTCGGCTATTGGTTCCTGGATGCATAATGATAGAAAAAGCAATGTGTAGAAAACAACCACGAGTAATATGATTCCTTTGTGTTGCTGCATTTGATTAAAAAGCTCTTCACACTTTTTGAATATCTGCCATGCTTTCCTGGCTCTGTCAATTAATATCACCCCCCCCACTCCCACTCCCACTCCCCTCCCAGTCCCACTCCCAGTCCCAACAGAGATTTTGTAAGGGTAGATCCTGCTGCCGCCGCACCTCCTGCTGCCCCCGCACTCCCTGCCCCGCACCTCCTGCTGCACCTCCTGCTGCCCCCGCACCTCCTGCTGCCCCGCACCTCCTCCTGCCGCCACACCTCCTGCCCCGCGCACCTCCTGCTGCCCCCTGCACCTCCTCCTGCCGCCACACCTCCTGCTGCACCTCCTGCTGCCGCACCTCCTGCTGCCCCCGCACCTCCTGCTGCCCCCGCACCTCCTCCTGCCGCCACACCTCCTGCTTCCCCCGCACCTCCTGCTGCCCCCGCACCTCCTCCTGCCGCCACACCTCCTGCTGCCGCACCTCCTGCTGCCCCCGCACCTCCTGCTGCCCCCGCACCTCCTCCTGCCGCCACACCTCCTGCTTCCGCCGCACCTCCTGCTGCCCCCGCACCTCCTCCTGCCGCCACACCTCCTGCTGCCCCCGCACCTCCTGCTGCCGCACCTCCTGCTGCCCCCGCACCTCCTGCTGCCCCCGCACCTCCTGCTGCAGCCACAGATCCCAAACCTCCACTTGCTGCTGTGAATGCTACAGAAAGTATTGATCCCAAACCTATTGGTAATGTTCCTATCCTGCAAAAGAACCAAGATATACCACTTAAAATGTTTTCAAATGCACCACCTGCTGCTGGTTGCCTGCTTTGTTTTGATTCTTTAACTGTTTTCCCTTTTGCTGTTTCCTTATCTTCCATTAATTTTGCTTCTTCTTCTTCTTCTTCTTCTTCATTTGCTCTTTGTTCATTTTCTATTGTTTCTTCTGTTTCATTGGCTGGTTCTTTATCATCTGTTTTTTGCATCATCTTCCTCCTCATCTGCTTCTTGTTCATTTTCTCTTTTTTCTTCAGTTTCTTTTGTTGTTTTTTCATCTGCTTTCTCTGCTGCAGTTTCTGTTGCTTCTGCTCTTTCACCCAAAACTATGACATCTGGCCCAAAGAAAGCTTCCACCAATGATTCTGCTGCAGGGCCAGTTAATTTGAGCCACACATTCCTGCAGTCGCTGTTCATAGCCTCATCGCTGGTCTTTCCTTGTGGCAAATTACCTGTTGGTGTTACAATGCCCTTTTCCTGTGGTTCTTTTTCGCTTCTTGCATCTTTTTGCTGTAGCAGGCTCCGTTGTTTTCCATCACTGTCTTGTCTATGGTATTGAGGAGCTCTGCCACCTGAAACTTGTTGCTCCTGTAACCATCCTGTCGGTTATTTTTCCAGTATTTATTATCAACAATGTGGCATCGGCCACTGCACTTCTTCACTAGATCAGTGAGACATTGGTTCTGCTGCACAAACTCTTCAATCTTCATCCCTTCAGGGAGCTGCTCACCATGAGTGAAGACAACTGTAGCAAATTTAAAAAGCATTTCAGGGAAATTTTGACATATGTTAGCGATTATTTCTTGCTTCTGTTCTGTGAGTTTAAGCACAATGAGAAAGACATGAGGCCCCGGAGAGCACTCTGTGATACACCTCACTATGTCACATTCCATATCCTCCTCTGATTTGTCGGTGTCCAGGAAACCAGGGGTGTCAATAACAGTAAGCCTTCTTCCATGGACAGATTTGGACTCTCCGTGATATTGAGTTGTTCCACAGATGGGGGTATGATTAATTTTGAAATCATCCTGTCCAAAGATGGTGTTAGCCAGGCTACTTTTCCCAGCTCCAGTGTTTCCCAGCAGGACAATCCTGTATAATTTTAGCACTAGAAAAAACAATTAAATAAAATTAATGAAGTGCATCTGTGTTTAGCTTATACATTCACCTTACCACTTGATATTTTCATTAAAAAGATACAGAAATATATCTAAAGCAAGATTACAGAGATACTGCTGATAACATGACCCAATATATTACTGCTATTAGCCGAAAGGTAAATTCTCTTCTTTTACTCTGGCCCAAGTTAAAATATATCTCTTACTTTGATAAAACAGGACTGAAATATCTAATAGCTAACACTAACAATAGAAAGCATAGGAATATTAATGTCAGCGTTACCTTTGATGTGTTTCCGAGTGCCAGGTGCTCCAGCCATGACAATCCTTTTTGGTGACACTACGAGAACAAAGTAATAAAGACCTCAAATGTTTTGTTTGCTTTTGGCTAGTTTTTTTTTTTCATCTCTACAGATGGGTTTTAGACAAAATACTATGTTGAATATTATTTACTGTGATATTGCATCTTTGTTTTTATCCTGTATCCATGTTTTTTACATTGATAGCAAACTGAAAATAACTTTGGATTGAATTTAATGCCAAACAACACAATGTCTGACCAAATCAATGCTGTAGGAACATTTTTATCCATGAGCTTTTTTTATCCTAAATAAACAAAATCAGAAAACAATTTTGTTTTTTATTCAATAATGGCCACTTTTTACCTGTTTGTTTGGTTGTTGTGTCTTCTGCTTCTGCTGTTACGTCTTCTGCGCCTCCTCGCCCCTCTGCAATGTCCCGCAAAACTACAACAGCTGGCTCAAAAAAAGCCTCCGCCAATGATCCTGCTGCAGGGCCAGTTAATTTGACCCACTTATCTTTATTGCGGCTCTCCTGTGCCATGTTTCCTGATGACTGTTTCTCCACTGCTTCCACTACAAGCGACAAATAACAGTTTATGTTTAGTTCTCTATGTTTGTGGTGTTACACATTCTATGTACTAATTAATGTAGATGTGGCAAAAATGTTTCAGGACACTGCTAGATGTTTTGTGTCTCCAGTTATGAGTTTTGTGGTCTTTGATTTCTGATAGTATCTGTTAGAAATTACTTACTTTCAGTTACGTATTTGTTTCTCCCTTTTTTAGGTTTTTAGAGAAAGTGAAAGTGAAGCTATACAGACTATATTTGTGTGTGTGTGCATGCATGACTGTAGGAAACAACTTTTTATTAATCTACAGATATTGTTAAACAGCATGTAAAACTCACAGCAACAGTTTTCTGGGATTTGGGTAACACGAAAAACTGCTGTTTCTGACTTTACAACACAAGGAAAACCAAACATGCAGCCAATCCTTTTGAACAGGCTGTAAGCTTGGATTTTTACATTTTCTATATTTTAGTCTTTGCCATTTCTGACTTCATTACAATAGTTAGCCTACATGCATGTTTCTTATGTGATTATTGTAATGATAAATTCCAACCAGAACATCTTACAATACCTTATATTTAGGTCAGATTAATACAGAGAGAAAGAACAAATCGTAACTTACCACCCATATTGTTAAATGAGAAATCACTGAAGATTAAAAATGATTTGGATCCCTAAGATGTTTGTGGTGTGTTTCTGCTCGAGTGGTTGTATTCTAGTTTTACTTTTACTTGTTTGTAGAGTGGGAGGGATTTGGCAAAATTGCAGTCCTTCACTTAAAAAAACAAAAGTAACACAACACTGCCATCTGATGTTGATAAAGATTATATTATAAAGATTTCTTAATCAAGAAAGCCACAGTGTTTTTGCTGAAATCTCAAGATATAAATAATAGTGTAAAATGTGTACAGCTATACACTCAAGTAATAAGGAATTCATGAACTCAAAAAACACTTGTATTTCTTATTGTGTACCGTGCTCTAGTCCCTTATTCTGAATTTTTGACTTAATTCTCAGATTTTGCACTGTGAATAAATTTAAGGAAATAATCCCTTCATCATTTACTTCATCATGTATCGATATAACTGAGAGTAGCTTCATTAACTGTACTCCTGTACAAGTTGATTACCTGACTGATAATTATGCAGCATCACTACTACATTAAATACTCCATGGTATAGTTTGCAAACCCGCAATTTAAAGCAGGTGTCCCAAAAGCTAGAAAGGAAGTGGTGTTCCACTCATTCACAAGAATCACGCTTAGCCTGGAAAAAGAGTTTATACTTATACAAATTATCCTCCGTAAAGCCAGAACAGCTTATTATTCATCACTAATAGAGGAAAACAAGAACAACCCCGGTTTCTTTTCAGCACTGTGGCAAGGCTGACTAAGAGCCAATGTTCAGTTGAGACTAGTTTTCCCTCAATGCTATGTAGCAATGACTTCATGATCTTCTTCACAAACAAAATCATAGCTATTATAAATAAAATTCACCAGACCCTCCCCACAAATAATACAGAATTAGAATAATAAGTCCTCAGTCCCAGACTGCTTTGTGCCCATGGATCTTGCTGAGTTAACTTCAACTATTACGACATCTAAACCAACAAGATGTCTGCTAGACCCTATTCCAGTTAGAGTGCTCAAAGATGCTCTACCCTTAATAGACATGTTCATATTAGATATGATTAATCTATCTTTACAAACAGGATATGTACCAAAGGCCTAAAAGGTAGCTGTAATCAAACCTCTACTACTAAAAAACCTAGTCTGGATCCAGGTGTCTTAGCCAATTACAGACCAATATCCAATCTCCCCTTTATTTCTAAAATACTTGAAAAAGTAGTTGTAAAGCAATTATGTGACCACCTGCACAGAAACGACTTGTTTGTATCTTAGTGCTGCATATAACACCATTGATCACAAAATATTATTACAGAGACTAGAACATGTTATTGGGATCAAAGGAACTGCATTAAATTGGTTCAAATCTTATTTATAAGATAGATTCCAATTTGTTCATGTTAATGGTGAATCTTCCACATACACAAATGTTAGTTATGGAATTCCACAAGGCTCTGTGTTAGGACCAATTCTCTTTACTCTATATATGTCTCCCCTTGGCAACATTATTAGAAAACACACTGTAAATTTTCACTGCTGTGGTGATGACATGCAGTTATATCGATCTATGAAACGAGATGAAACAAATCAATTAATCAAACTACAAGCATGTCTAAAAGACATAAGGGACTGGATGACGTATAATTTCTTTCTTCTAAACTCAGATAAAACTAAAGTTATTATGTTTGGGCCTAAAAGTCTCAGAAACATGTTTTCCAACCATATTGTTACTTTAGATGACTAAACTCTTGCCCCCAGTAGTACTGCAAGGAATCTTAGAGTAATTTTTGACCAGGATTTGTCATTTACCTCACATATAAAACAAATCTCTAGAACAGATTTCTTCCACCTAAGAAACATTGCCAAAATTAGGAGCATCCTCTCTCAAAGTGATGCTGAAAAACTGGTTCGTTACTTCTAGATTGGACTACTGTAATTCTCTACTTTCATGCTGCCCCAGTAACTCTCTAAAAAGCCTCCAATTAATCCAAAATGCTGCAGGGATTAGTAAGAGAGATCATATTTCACCTTCATTAGCTTCTCTCCATTGGCTTCCAATTAAATGTAGAATAGAATTTAAAACCTTCTTCTTTAAACGGTCAAGCTCCATCCTACCTAAAAGATCTCCTAGTACCATATCATCCTACTAGACCACTTCGGTCCCAAAATGCAGGGACCGTATATTTCTTAGTTTTTAAGTTAAACTGTCAGAGAGTTGATCATTCTACTGATTATTCAGTCAAACCAATACATTTTAATGATTAGGTAAAGAGATATTCAACTGTTCAATCCAAATCAGATCTGGGAAATGATTAGTGGGTAATTATCTCCAATTATTTATTAAGTATGAAATCACAGTTGAGAAAATGGTGAATACATTTGATCAGAGCAAAATAAAAATTTCAAAGCCAAAATATACAAAAATAAATACATTCACTTTACACGACATGACAACAAATCAAAAAACATTCTAAGCAAAACAACAACTAAAATTTGAAGGCAAAACTAATTTCATATCACACAAGAATAAACAAGTCAGTAGTTAAAAAACATCTTCATACAGCACGGACAGGTAAGACTTTACCTACTTCTATACTCACTTCTCAATAAAGATTCTGACTTTGTTTTGACTTTGGCTGTAACATGCTTTCCAAGACATCATTTGTTTTGTCTAAGAAAGACTGGGCTTCTTCCTGGACGGCTTCGTTTGCCCTTTTTACTGCTTCCTGTGGTGAATCTGCACCTTCAGCTGCATCATATCCTGTTAAAGCTCCTTTTACTGCACCTGTGACTGAGGCTGTGACTGCGGCTGTGAGTGTAAGTGCACCTAATGACGTTCCAGCTGCTGCAGCTGATCCTCCTGCTAACATTCCTCCTGTTACTCCAATTGTTCCTGCTGCTAAAACTGCGGCTGCTCTTCCTGAATTTGTTGACACTGTGAAAGACTTTAAAACTGTAGCAACTGCTCTAACCATCCCTACTACACCAAATAAAGCTCCTAACAATGCACCTGTTGTGACCCCTGCCAGTTTGATCATGAGCTTCTTGTGAGCTCTATCCCTAGCCTGCCGTCTGATCTCTTCCTCTGACATGTTTTCTGATGACTGTCTAATTAGCTCTTCCTCTTGTTGGATTTCTGCCTCCACTGCTTGCAGCATCTCATTGGTATATCGACCTCCATCGTTTGCCAGCACTGTCTTGTCTATTGTCTTCAGTAGCTCTTCCACCTGGAACTGGTTGCTCCTGTATTCATCTCTTGGATTGTTCCAGTATTTGTTATCAATGACGTGACACCGACCGCCACATTTCTGCACTAGATCCTTCATAAAGTCATTCTGGTGGACCACATCCATGATGGATTTCCCTTTAGGCAGCTGGTCACCATGGGTGAAAAGAACTGTTGCATATTTTAAAACTTCTTCAGAAAAGTATTGACATATTTTATCGATCACTGCCTTCTCGTGCTCTGTGAATTTCTCCACTTTAAGCACAATGAGAAAAGCATGAGGCCCAGGAGCACACTCTGTGATACACCTCACTATCGCAGGCTTCAGCTCCTCCTCAGATCTGTCTGTGTCAAAGAAACCGGGCGTGTCAATCAAAGTAATTTTTCGTCCATTGACAGATTTGCTTTCTGCCTGACATTTTTCGGTTTCAGAGTTAATAGTATGGTCAATTGTGAAGAGTTCTTCTCCAAATATGGTGTTAGCCAGGCTGCTTTTCCCAGATCCAGTTTTACCCAAGATGACAATTGCTTTGGACACTAGAAGAGAATAAAGTTTAGGAAAGTTTTAATATAGTGTATACAAATGAGGTGAACAACACAAAAACTCTCAATGGGCCAAAACTTCAAACAATATAAAAATATTTTATTAGTATAAGAAGTGATTAAAGAGTGATACATTCAAGGAGGCACACTAACAAACATAATGATGATAAAAACATGTTTAGAAAAGCAAACTAGTGTTTGTCCTACATTTTAAAAACCATCAGCAGATTTAGAGACTGAGTGGTTTCACACAGTCATAATGGCTGACTATTCTTTTCACCACTTGCTCTGATTTCTCTGACAATCAGCAACCTCAGGTTGTCATGTCGTGTTTTTTATCAGTTAAATTTGTTTTAATTTAAAAACATGACACAAAAGTGTGTGTTTAAAGAAATGTAAAACAGATATTTTCATTTGTGTTTCTTACAGTGCAGTGTTCAGTTCTGACAGAAATAACTGAGGCAAACAAAGAAAGAAACATCAACTTACCGTCCATGTTGTCAGAAGTGAAGCAGCCTCCAGTCGGTTGACAGTTAGCCACAGAGGAAGGACTAATATGAATGGGTTTCTTGTAAAATGTCACCCGCAGTTAACAGCATGTTTCACTTTCTGAGTTTTGTTTAGTGCTAGAAAACATTTTTCATTCGTGCATCTTTCCCCACCCCTTTTTTTCTTCGTATCACAAGCCTGTTTAACCTTTTAATCTTGACAGCATTAGTAGTAACTGCACCTCCTCTCATTTACAGTTTTTGGCAAGTAATTTAAATTACTTTTTTGATCTGATCTGATTACTTGGCAAAATATATATTATATACAGTTATACAATTATAATATAAAGTTGAGAAATATGAAAAACACATTTTCTCAGGTGCACCTAACTATGAGTGATGAGACTCTACATGAAATAGTACTGAAATGTACCATTGTGTTTATGAAGCTTTCAGTTAAAGTAAGAGGACGTTTGTTTTTTCTCTAAGGTCTCATGACAATCACATCCACAGTCATAGAATATATTTACTCTGTCACTATCCTATTCTGTTATATTCTCCAAAGCAATACGCGGCATGTTAAGACACAAGCTGCAAAAAAGATTTTTTTTAAATTTCATCTCCATAGAAAAATCGCACGTTTCATGCAGTATTTTGAAATGAATTACTTAAAATTTCTGAAAAGCTTTAATCAGCAAGCAGTTACTAATATATACGCTAAAACTGTTTGTTTTTTATTTTTATAATCCAAAAATATTTTTACTTTTTGGTTTGATCTTACACTTTACAACAAATCAAAAAACACTCCAATCAAAACTACAACTAAGACTGGAAGGCAAAACCAATTTCATAACACACTTGGATAAACAATCAAGTCAGTGGTTAAAAAAGATTTTCATACAGTACTACTACTGATACACTCACTTTTCATTTCAGATTCTGACTTTGTTTTGACTTTGGCTGTAACATGCTTTTCAAACATCATTTGTTTTGTCTAAGAAAGACTGGGCTTCTTCCTGGACGGCTTCGTTTGCCCTTTTTACTGCTTCCTGTGGTGAATCTGCACCTTCAGCTGCATCATATCCTGTTAAAGCTCCTTTTACTGCACCTGTGACTGAGGCTATGACTGCAGCTGTGAATATAAGTTCACCAAATGATGTTCCAGATGGTCCAACTGCTCCTCCCAATATTTTTCCTATTAGTCCAACTCCTACTGTTTCGGCTACTGCATGCCGTAACTGTACTGGCTCTGAAGATGTCTTTAATTCTGTAGCAACTGCTCCAACCATCACTACTACACCAAATAAAGCTCCTAACAATGCACCTGTTGTGACCCCTGCCAGTTTGATCATGAGCTTCTTATAAGCTCTATCCCTAGCCTGCCATCTGATCTCTTCCTCTGACATGTTTTCTGATGACTGTCTAATTAGCTCTTCCTCTTGTTGGATTTCTGCCTCCACTGCTTGCAGCATCTCATTGGTATATCGACCTCCATTGTTTGCCAGCACTGTCTTGTCTATTGTCTTCAGTAGCTCTTCCACCTGGAACTGGTTGCTCCTGTATTCATCTCTTGGATTGTTCCAGTATTTGTTATCAATGACGTGACACCGACCGCCACATTTCTGCACTAGATCCCTCATAAAGTCATTCTGGTGGACCACATCCATGATGGATTTCCCTTTAGGCAGCTGGTCACCATGGGTGAAAAGAACTGTTGCATATTTTAAAACTTCTTCAGAAAAGTATTGACATATTTTATCGATCACTGCCTTCTCGTGCTCTGTGAATTTCTCCACTTTAAGGACAATGAGAAAAGCATGAGGCCCAGGAGCACACTCTGTGATACACCTCACTATCGCAGGCTTCAGCTCCTCCTCAGATCTGTCTGTGTCAAAGAAACCGGGCGTGTCAATCAAAGTAATTTTTCGTCCATTGACAGATTTGGTTGCTGCCTGACATTTTTCAGTTTCAGAGTTAATAGTATGGTCAATTGTGAAGAGTTCTTCTCCAAATATGGTGTTAGCCAGGCTGCTTTTCCCAGATCCAGTTTTACCCAAGATGACAATTGCTTTGGACACTAGAAGAGAATAAAGTTTTAATAAAGTGTATACAAATGAGGTGAACAACACAAAAACTCTCAATGGCCCAAAACTTCAAACAATATAAAAATATTTTATTAGTATAAGAAGTGATTAAAGAGTGATACATTCAAGGAGGCATACTTATGAACATATTAATGATAAAACATGTTTAGAAAAGCAAACTAGTGTTTGTCCTACATTTTAAAAACCATCAGCAGATTTAGAGACTGAGTGGTGTCACACAGTCATAATGGCTGACTATTCTTTTCACCACTTGCTCTGATTTCTCTGACAATTAGCAACCTCAGGTTGTCATGTCGTGTTTTTTATCAGTTAAATTTGTTTTAATTTAAAAACATGACACAAAAGTGTGTGTTTAAAGAAATGTAAAACAGATATTTTCATTTGTGTTTCTTAAAGTGCAGTGTTCAGTCCTGACAGAAATAACTGAGGCAACCAAAGAAAGAAACAACAACTTACCGTCCATGTTGTCAGAAGTGAAGCAGCCTCCAGTCGGTTGACAGTTAGCCACAGAGGAAGGACTAATATGAATGGGTTTCTTGTAAAATGTCACCCGCAGTTAACAGCATGTTTCACTTTCTGAGTTTTGTTTAGTGCTAGAAAACATTTTTCATTCGTGCATCTTTCCCCACCCCTTTTTTTCTTCGTATCACAAGCCTGTTTAACCTTTTAATCTTGACAGCATTAGTAGTAACTGCACCTCCTCTCATTTACAGTTTTGGCAAGTAATTTAAATTACTTTTTTTTTTCACGACATAGATCTGAATACTTGGCAAAATATACAATTATACAATTATAATATAAAGTAGAGAAATATGAAAAACACATTTTCTCAGGTGCACCTAACTATGAGTGATGAGATTCTACATGAAATAATACTGAAATGTACCATTGTGTTTATGAAGCTTTCAGTTAAAGTAAGAGGACGTTTGTTTTTTCTCTAAGGTCTCATGACAATCACATCCACAGTCATAGAATATATTTACTCTGTCACTATCCTATTCTGTTATATTCTCCAAAGCAATACGCGGCATGTTACATGGGAAGTTAAAATCTGTTGCCTGATTGTGTTGGCACAGTTTTGTTTGGTTGTCACTTTGGTGGTTGCTGCAGGACCTGATTCACACCAGAAAAGATTTGTCCTGGGATGTAGTTCAGGCTAATATGTGACTGCCTAGTTCTTAGGGCTTGTACTTTCTTAAAGCCCACATTGTCTAAAAGTCTTAGTATTTGCATAACTGCCACATGCAGCCTGTGTGTTAACATGAACGTCATACAAGCATATCATTCTTGGCCAGTCTAGAAAATCTCAGATTCACTCTGACCTAGAGTTTGGCACAAAGCTCTAGACAGATGCTGAAGTCAACTGGAACACGTTATTTTGAGTCTGATGAGGATAAAATGAATCTTTTTGACCATCTCAGTAGCTGTCATGACTGGTAAAGAATGAAGGTAACAGTTGTTCTTTCAACTTTCTTATTTCAGCCACTTGCTCGTTGTATCACAGTCAGTCAAATGCTGACTCACAGTTCTTTGCGGTTACGATCACTCCCTCCTTACTTCCTGCTAGGCTGAGTTGTGTTCAGTTGGTGTGAATCGTAATGTCTTTCTTTGCCCTAAAACTTTAGCATGAAGATACTATCAGCTCCACCACCCTAAAAAGGATAAGCAGTTATTTTAATTGAAGTCTGAAACGATAAAGTTTAATTATTATTCCATGTTGTTTAATTTGCTTTGCAGACTGTTTTCTTTTTTTTCCTATGTATTGCATTAAAAAGGAACACATTTACTGTGTGTTTGTACTTTTGGTTTTAATACAACTGTGCAGAAATATTTGCGAGGCTCAGGATAACTAATTATTTTATAATGTGCCATTTAAAAAAACACATAGGTATCTCAGTATAATTATAGTTATTTAAGTAGCTGTTTTATAAAATTACACACAGAGCCTCTGTCAAACCTGAGCCTGAGCCACCCATGCATGGGTGTTAGTGTTTGGGTTTGTGAACATTGTGAACAAACAGTTACACTGACATTTACATTTAGTCATTTGACAGACGCTTTTATCCAAAGTGACTTACAAGTGAGGTACAAGGCAGCAAAAATCCAAGACAAGGAGCAAACAATCAAAGCAAAGTCCTATCAAAGAAGTGTTTCTGTTTCACGAGCTGCAAGTAGGTGAAAGAGCAGAAAGTTTTGTTTTTTTTTTAAGTGGAAAGGAAGATGCGTCAGAGTTCTGTTTTCAGCAGTATTTTAAATATTGTTAGTGAGGTCCCTGAGTTTGGCAGCTCATTCCACCATCGGGGGATAACTGAGCTGAAATGTTTTCCGTGGTGTTTTCTGTGTTGCGCTAGGACCACCAGACCTCGTTCGCAAGAGACAGAGCTTTGAACTTAATCCTCGCAGCCACAGGAAGCCAGTGCAGAGATCTGAAGAGCGGAGTGACCTGAGACCTTTTTGGCTGGTTAAAAATGAGGCGTTCTGCCGCATTTTGGATTACCAGCATGCACAACCAAACTCAACCTTTCTGATGCAGAAAAGCATGTCCATGCTTTTGTGTCCTCCATACTTGACTATTGTAGCACACTGTTCATTGGGATTCCTGGAAGGAGTCTTCAAAGCTCCAGCTGATTACCTACAGTAACCACATATAACATGTCTAACTTGTCATTATAACAGTGAACAGTGATAACAGTGAAATGCATAATAATAATGATAAAAATGATTAGGTAGGTTTTACCCATCAGACTCACCACTCAGTAGTTTACAGTACACAGAGGCCGAGCCAGTCCTTTGTTACTTAACCGAAGGAAGCCATGACACACTGTGGAAAATAACTTTTCCTTAAAATGTATGCCCTTATGTCTTGTAAAACATAAAAAACTAAACAAAATTACATATCGAGGTAATGTTGTGTTTTCATTAAAAAAAGAAACCTGCAATATTCACCTTAAGGACTTATAAATTGATTTTTGTTTTGGAACTGAAATCTGAGTTATCAGAATTAAGAAACCCTGTTTAGTTTTGTTTCACCAAACCCGCTTAATGGAATCCAGCTCACACTGTCACTGCCTCTATGTGTCAGACCCCAGCTGCTGAGCCACTGAGCCCCAAGCATTTTCCACTTCATCTTTGATCATAACAGTTATTTCATATAATGTTTCATGTGAACGTCTGAGCTTCCATCTGTGGAAAAAAACTCTAAGTCCTTTCCCATGTAGAATACTCTACTGCATAAGACTGAATCCTCATTTGTTGCCCTTTGAGGAGCTGGTCACCATTATAAAAGATAAAGATGACCACCGTTTCTCATTCTGTAACTTTCCACACCAAAAACAAACAACAAAAAGACAAAACACAGTAGTTTCGAAAACCAAATTGTTTTTATTGACAGATTTGTTTTCTGAATCACATTTGCTATTTTCTGATGCCTTTCATGTCTAGAGCTTGTTTCTATACTTTTAACTATAATACAAGGAGATAATTTAATCATATATGAAAGTAGAAATCAGGGTTGGCAAAATGGTAATTACATTTGACTTTGATCGAAAAAAATTGAAGACATAAGCTACAAAAAAGATTTAAAAAAAAAATTCCTGTCCATGGCAAAATCGCACATTTCATGCAGTATTTTGAAATGAATTACTTAAAATTTCTGAAAAGCTTTCATCAGCAAACAGTTACTAACTTATACGCTAAAACTGTTTTTTTTATAATGCAAAAATGTTTAAACTTTTTGGTTTGATGTTACACTTTACAACAAATCAAAAAACACTCCAATCAAAACTACAACTAAGACTGGAAGGCAAAACCAATTTCATAACACACTTGGATAAACAATCAAGTCAGTGGTTAAAAAAGATTTTCATACAGTACTACTACTGATATACTCACTTTTCATTTCAGATTCTGACTTTGTTTTGACTTTGGCTGTAACATGCTTTCCAAGACATCATTTGTTTTGTCTAAGAAAGACTGGGCTTCTTCCTGGACGGCTTCGTTTGCCCTTTTTACTGCTTCCTGTGGTGAATCTGCACCTTCAGCTGCATCATATCCTGTTAAAGCTCCTTTTACTGCACCTGTGACTGCGGCTGTGAGTGTAAGTGCCCCTAATGTTGTTCCAGATGCTCCAACTGCTCCTCTGAATATTCCTCCTGTTAGTCCAACTCCTACTGTTTTGGCTACTGCATGCCGTAACTGTACTGGCTCTGAAGATATCTTTAAAACTGTAGCAACTGCTCCAACCATCACTACTACACCAAATAAAGCTCCTAACAATGCACCTGTTGTGACCCCTGCCAGTTTGAAGATGAGCTTCTTATAAGCTCTATCCCTAGCCTGCCGTCTGATCTCTTCCTCTGACATGTTTTCTGATGACTGTCTAATTAGCTCTTCCTCTTGTTGGATTTCTGCCTCCACTGTTTGCAGCATCTCATTGGTATATCGACCTCCATCATTTGCCAGCACTGTCTTGTCTATTGTCTTCAGTAGCTCTTCCACCTGGAACTGGTTGCTCCTGTATTCATCTCTTGGATTGTTCCAGTATTTGTTATCAATGACGTGACACCGACCGCCACATTTCTGCACTAGATCCTTCATAAACTCATTCTGGTCGACCACATCCATGATGGATTTCCCTTTAGGCAGCTGGTCACCATGGGTGAAAAGAACTGTTGCATATTTTAAAACTTCTTCAGAAAAGTATTGACATATTTTATCGATCACTGCCTTCTCGTGCTCTGTGAATTTCTCCACTTTAAGGACAATAAGAAAAGCATGAGGCCCAGGAGCACACTCTGTGATACACCTCACTATCGCAGGCTTCATGTCCTCCTCAGATCTGTCTGTGTCAAAGAAACCGGGCGTGTCAATCAAAGTAATTTTTCGTCCATTGACAGATTTGGTTGCTGCCCGACATTTTTCAGTTTCAGAGTTAATAGTATGGTCAATTGTGAAGAGTTCTTCTCCAAATATGGTGTTAGCCAGGCTGCTTTTCCCAGATCCAGTTTTACCCAAGATGACAATTGCTTTGGACACTAGAAGAGAATAAAGTTTAGGAAAGTTTTAATATAGTGTATACAAATGAGGTGAACAACACAAAAACTCTCAATGGGCCAAAACTTCAAACAATATAAAAATATTTTATCGGTATAAGAAGTGATTAAAGAGAGATACATTCAAGGAGGCACACTTATGAACATATTAATGATAAAACATGTTTAGAAAAGCAAACTAGTGTTTGTCCTACATTTTAAAAACCATCAGCAGATTTAGAGACTGATTGGTGTCAGACAGTCATAATGGCTGACTATTCTTTTCACCACTTGCTCTGATTTCTCTGACAATTAGCAACCTCAGGTTGTCATGTCGTGTTTTTTATCAGTTAAATTTGTTTTAATTTAAAAACATGACACAAAAGTGTGTGTTTAAAGAAATGTAAAACAGATATTTTCATTTGTGTTTCTTACAGTGCAGTGTTCAGTCCTGACAGAAATAACTGAGGCAACCAAAGAAAGAAACAACAACTTACCGTCCATGTTGTCAGAAGTGAAGCAGCCTTCAGTCGGTTGACAGTTAGCCACAGAGGAAGGACTAATATGAATGGGTTTCTTGTAAAATGTCACCCGCAGTTAACAGCATGTTTCACTTCCTGAGTTTTGTTTAGTGCTAGAAAACATTTTTCATTCGTGCATCTTTCCCCACCCCTTTTTTTCTTCGTATCACAAGCCTGTTTAACCTTTGAATCTTGACAGCATTAGTAGTAACTGCACCTCCTCTCATTTACAGTTTTGGCAAGTAATTTAAATTACTTTTTTTTTCAAGACATAGATCTGATTACTTGGCAAAATATATATTATATACAATTATACAATTATAATATAAAGTAGAGAAACATGAAAAACACATTTTCTCAGGTGCACCTAACTATGAGTGATGAGATTCTACATGAAATAGTACTGAAATGTACCATTGTGTTTATGAAGCTTTCAGTTAAAGTAAGAGGACGTTTGTGTTTTCTCTAAGGTCTCATGACAATCACATCCACAGTCATAGAATATATTTACTCTGTCACTATCCTATTCTGTTAGATTCTTTAAAGCAATGCGGAGCTTGTTACACAGGAAGTTAAAATCTGTTGCCTGATTGTGTTGGCACAGTTTTGTTTGCTTGTCAGTTTGGTGGTTCCTTTGTCCTGCGATGTAGTTCAGGCTAATATGTGACTGCCTAGTTCTTAGGGCTTGTACTTTCTTAAAGCCCACATTGTCTAAAAGTCTTAGTATTTGCATAACTGCCACATGCAGCCTGTGTGTTACATGAACGTCATACAAGCATATCATTCTTGGCCAGTCTAAAAAATCTCAGATTCACTCTGACCTAGAGTTTGGCACAAAGCTCTAGACAGATGCTGAAGTCAACTGGAACACGTTATTTTGAGTCTGATGAGAATAAAATGAATCTTTTTGACCATCTGAGTAGCTGTCATGACTGGTAAAGAATGAAGGTAACAGTTGTTCTATGAACAGTCTTTCTTATCTCAGCCACTTGCTCGTTGTATCACAGTCAAATGGTGACTCACAAGTTTTTTAATTGTGTCTTATGTTAGTAAAAGCGAAAATTGTAGAGGATTGTGTCAGGAAGGAAATGCAATATAAAAACCTATACCAAATGACATAACTCAATTATAACTCAATTATTCTTTATGCAGGAGGCTACATAGTGAGTGCAACATTTTATATTTTTCACTACAAATGTGAATAAAAAACACTAATCTCAATTACCAATTGACAGATGTGTTTTCTGTTTAAAATTTGCAAGTGTGTCTAATGTCTAGAGCTTGTTTCAGTGATTTGAATTATAATAGAGGGGTGAAATTTGATCAACAATGAGAAAACTATAGGCAGAGTATTTCAAATGTTTTTATCTGTATTTCTAGTCTGTCCTCTGTGTCATCTGTTCTCTGAGTCATCTTCTCTGAGGTGTGGAAGGATTCAGTGGCCTGTGGCTGCAGACACAGGAACTGCAAAACAAGATGGTTGATTTTTAACCTTACTGGAAAGCTGTCAAATTTTTTCCATCAGCTGCCCAAACATCACTGACTTTGTTGTTTCCTGTGAGAGCTGCTATAAATGTTTTACCTTTCTGATTTAGGGTCATAGTATATGCACCATATACATGTCGAACTACAGGAACAAAAATAGACTAAAAGTGGAAGTTCAGACAAACAGTACAACATTTTATATGTGAATAAACCCATTCAATTGAAAATAAAATTTTATACAAACATATTCACAACCCCACAGCTCAAATACAGACATGGCCTGAATTGTTTTAAGAATACGGAAAATTTGACTTTATACAGTCTCTCCTCCTGTAAGACATTTTCCACAACTCAAAGAGTTGTTCAAAATTGGTAGAAAAGATCATGTCTCGTTGTGCTCTGTCAACTTTGTTCTGAGCTTTCCAGAATCTCCCAGAGACTTTCTTTAGAACCTCCCAAAACAATTCAGACAGTATACAAATATTGCCACTCCATAAACAGACCTCTGTTTGGGTCTGTCCTCCAACAAATTGCACAGTCAAGTCTGGTCCACTCAACCCACTGACAGACTTCTGCAAGCTGGCCAATCAGAACAAAGTAAACAGCTACTGAATAATCATTGTTTCTTGGAAACCACTTGACGAAAAGGCAGTAGGATTTTTCCTTTGGCTTTTTGATTATTGAAGAAAATAAGCTTTGCAATAAACAAAAAATTCATTCTAACATTTTTAAGCAAGATAATCTTTAAAGATACAGCACTTTTGATTCTTGAAAATAAACAATCGTGAGAAGTATCCATTCTTAAGTCGGATATTTAACAAAGGGTGATGGATGGCCAAGGCTCATTAACGCATGAACCAATGTTCTGCTGGGAAACCTTGGATCCTGACATTTATGTGAGTTGTTGCATCGACATGTACCACCTACTTAAACATTTGCTTACTAAGCACAATCCCTCATGGCACAGAAAGATAATGCACCCTCCCACATGCAAAAATGGTCCATGAATGGTTAGAGAAACCAAATACCACAGCATACCTGCAGTGGTCTAGGGAAGTCTGTGTCTCAACAGATTTAGTGGGAAAATGTGGACCAGATCGATATTAGGTACATGGTCATAATGTTATAAATGATTGATAAAAGCTTCTCTGTGAAATAACTGAAAAATCCTAGATATTAGTTGTCCAAACTTTTCTGGAAATGGGGTTTGTATAACTCAATGATCAATAATTACAAAAATCCTTCATATACTAGGCTTCGTACTGCAGTGCTAATAATGTGTTTTATTCCTCGTCTTTTAAATCATTTTTCATCTCAATATAAATTTCCATAATATATCAATTTATATTTTTATGACCATCTCTGTTTAGCATCAAAGTAGTGTAGGTAGTGAAAACAGTTTTTCACTAATGAGAAGATTGAGAGATGTGTATAAGGAGCCACAGGACCCCTCCCACTTCTCTCAGAGACAGGTTAAAGGTCAATTTCTTTGGGCAGGACCTGTGCATGTGTGTGTGAGACCTGTTTGCAAAAATATCACAGGTCTTTGGGCTGTTGACAGCACAACACTTTAAAGAGACATCCTGGGGTTCAATGTTGAGCTTGACAAAAATATTTAAGGGCAAATATTCTGGTTATTAGGTGGAAGGATATATATTTTAGATCTTTTTTATTTTAAAAAAATGCATGGTGTTAGATGTGGATAATCATCCACTTTTCTTTTTTAATTCATCAATGATAGATAGAGGTTTTGTAATGACAGCTATTCCTGCCTTCTCTATTGCTTCCAAAGGTGTTTTTGCTTCCTTAGCTGCATCATATCCTATTAAACCACCTTCTACTGCTCCTAATACAGCAGCTACCACTGTCCCACCTCTGGATACTGCTGTTGCTGTTCTTGATGCAGCTGCTTCTGCTGTTGCTGCTGTCATCTTTCGTCCTAGTGTAATGCCTGTTGTTAACCTTAGAGCTTGTTGCATATTTTTTGACTGTGAAGTCAACGTTAACAGTTTCAAAACTGCTCCAACCATCCCTACAACACCAAGTAAAGCTCCTAACAATGCACCTGTTGTGACCCCCACCAGTTTGATCATGAGCTTCTTATCAGCTCTATCCCTAGCCTGCCGTCTGATCTCTTCCTCTGACATGTTTTCTGATGACTGTCTAATTAGCTCTTCGTCTTGTTGGATTTCTGTCTCCACTGCTTGTAGCATCTCATTGGTATAGCAGCCTCCATTGTTTGCCAGCACTGTCTTGTCTATCGTCTTGAGTAGCTCTTCTACCTGGAACTGGTTGCTCCTGTATTCATCTCTTGGAATGTTCCAGTATTTGTTATCAACAACGTGGCACCGACCACCACATTTCTGCACCAGTTCAATAAAAAACTCATGCTGACTGATAAAATCCTCAATTGTTTGGTCTTCATCGAGTTGGTCACCATGAGTAAAGACTATTGTTGAATATTTTAAAACTTCTTCAGAAAAGTATTGGCATATTTTATCGATCACTGCCTTCTCGTGCTCTGTGAATTTCTCCACTTTAAGCACAATGAGAAAAGCATGAGGCCCAGGAGCACACTCTGTGATACACCTCACTATCTCAGGCTTCAGCTCCTCCTCAGATCTTTGTGTGTCAAACAAACCCGGAATGTCAATCACAGTAATATTTCTTCCATTAACAAAACCTGTTTTGGTTTGACAAGTCGTTGTTTCTGAGTTTATACTGTGGCCGACCGCAAAGACTTGCTCTCCAAATATGGTGTTGACCAGGCTGCTCTTCCCAACTCCAGTTTTTCCCAATAGGACGATCCTGGTGTTTGGTGCTAGAACAAAGTAATGACATTTTGACGGTAAGAGCTAATTTATTTAATGTTCTGTAAAAAAATGTATTTAATAAAAAATATATATTTTTGTATATGAGATACATAGAAGCTCAAAATAACAAAACAACACGCAAACTTTCTCTCTTTTTTTTACAGTTTCTGTATTGTACGACAAAAATAACATTGTACTGCATAATTACCCCATATTTTGTGCCCCTGGATGCTCAAACCATTAACTATAAAAAACATTTTGTCATGTGGTGTGTCTCTGCATGAGGTTTTGTGCATTTGAGTAAAATCCTCTTACCTTTGGTCTACTGCCAACATGAAGACATAATTTATTTATGTAGTTTGTCCATACTGTCAGACGTAGCTCAGAATGGACTTAAGGCTATAGATTGTAAAGCCCCTTGAAGCACAATTGTGCTTTTGGGCTGTATAAGAAAATTTGATTTGATTTGCATGATTGAAAGAGCTTGGCTGCAGGTTTACATACAGTAGTACAATACAAATTTAGCTGTCTAATTTAATATACATTTATAAAAACAAGAAATGTTCTTTTTACATCAACTGAGATCGTGTAAGTTAACAGCAACATTTTGTTTGCATAACTTATTGCCATATATCAAATTCATTAGGACATAAGAGTAAAATCTTTTGAAATAACTTAATAACAATGAAAGAAATACTGTTACTTGGTTCTGACACTTATTTTACAAGAACATATAAAAGCTGAAGTGAGCAAACCCCCTCTGCAGATGGCAGCAGTCCCATCTAACAGCTGCTCCAGCACAGTCTCACTAGCTAATGCTAACTAGCCAGCTAACCGAGGCTAACGTTAGCTAGCTAGCTAGTAAGTTTCAGTTCACAAATCAGAAACTTCCACTTTGGACGAGGGTGCCCATAGCTGCTTCTAGACGTTTGCTAGCTAAAGCTGCCGCTCAGACTGACTACAAAACATCAGTCCAATCGCATTTACTGTCTAGAGCAAAGTCCATGTTTCACACACACACGAAACAAACCCCCATAATAATGTCAAGGAGAACATATAGATGAGATATTTCCACACGGTTATACACACAAAGAAGTAATAATTACTGAAAGCAAAACGAAAAACTAAGCTTACCATCCATGTCGTTAACATTAGCATCAAATGGTTAGCTCTTTGTCGTCTGCTCTTTGTGTCCTTTCTCCTCTGCTGTGACTCACAATGTTTCACTTTCACTTTTTGTTTGTGTAAAAAATGTGCTAATTATTCAGAAACGCATGTCTGCAGGCACAGACCAGAGTCCTTTCCCATGTGGAATACTCTACTGCATAAGACTGAATCTTCAGTTATTGCCCTTTGAGGAGCTGGTCACCATTATAAAAGATAGACATGTGAAAATGCCGCTTTAAATGTTCAACCTGTGTGACGTGGGGTCAGACAGGGCAGTACATGCATTATGTAAGACCACAGCTACAAAGGGAAAAAGCAGAAGTTCAGACAAACAGTACAACATCCGTCATGTTCAATGGAAAATGAAGTTGTATACAGTGTCTTTTGTTCTGTAAGTCCTCTACAACTTTCAGCTCAAATACAGACACGGATTGAACTATTTGTAAAAAGGCCAAAGGTATCGTAGCGACCAGGGGCAAGGACCGCAAGGGATCGGGGTATTGTTAACAATTGGTGTATTTAGAGTGTCTAGGTGTACTTTGTGTAGTGGTATTAGTAATTGAAGGTGTGGGAAATGTGTCTGTTTGTGTTGGGGTTATTGGTTGTGGTTTACGTGGTAGTTTGTGTGTAAGTGTTGGTCGGCACCGTTAGGATGACCGGCCCAAGAAGGTGTTGGCTGTTCTGTCTTTGTTTAAATAAAGGTGGCCATTAAAAAGACAAAGTGCGGGTTTCCCTGGCCTCATTCAGCCTGTCAGAGACGCACTGAGTCGTGCCTCTTTTCAGCCACGAGAAAACAGTTTTTGATGGAAGGATTCCAAAACCAAACTGAAACCAAACTAAACATCTACACCAACCTGATATTTGCAAATGTCTGGTGATTTCTGGATCAATGTGACAATAAGTTAATAGCAAAAATACTATTGATTTAAACTTCAACAATAGTCATGTAGTGCACACATTTAAATGTATAGCCATGTAAACCACCAAGATTTGAGTCTAAAATAAAAACCTAGTCTAAACTGCAACTCATGGAACGTTAAAAAGGCAATATTATGCTTTTTGTATTTTAATAGTTGTGATAATAGGCGTCCATATTAAACATCGCCGAAGTTCCTAAAGATGAGTGAGCGTATGTAGAGCTCACACACAAAAAAAAAAACATGTTGCAGTGGGCTCTGTTGACTCAGGCGTGAGACCCTACTGAGGAGCTCCCAGAGACTTTCTGTAGAGTCTCCCAGAACCCACAACGTAAACGAACATTGAAAGGCCATTAAAAGATCTCTGTTTTGGGTCTGCAGTCCAACAAAGTTCCCAGTTAAGTGGACTCCGCTTGACCTGCTGGCAGACGTCTGCAAGCTGGAGAATGAAACCAGAGTGGACTCAGGGTCAACGGGCCTCAAGAAACTATGAAATGTCCAACAAATGTACCGTTGGGTGAGTAGATTTGCAACATCTAATTTTTTAAAGTCATCAACATTGGACAATTGTTGTTTAATCAGAAATTTATTAAAGTTTGTGCTTAGTTATTTTATTTAAATTTTATTATGTAAAATAGTAATTATAATTTTATATAATTACATACAATTAAAATTATATAAAATAGTAATTATAATTGTATATAATTACATAATTGTCATAATTTAGCTATATGCTGAACATTTGTTAAATGTGCATTATTATTTTGTTTAGGGTTAATTTTGGATCTGCCAACAAGCCATTGTAGTTTAGGGGAAACTTAACCCTAACATGCATTAAATATTATGTTAATGAAAAAAATGACTTAATCACAATTATGTCAGTTATTACGTGTTTTAATTCTTCTTAATAAATAATCAAAATGAACTTTAATTAAACTCTATTCTGATGTGCAATATATATTATGTTTATGAAAAAAATAATCTTTGGTTTACTCTTCTGGATATTTTCTAATAGGAGGACATTAACATTTGCACCCAAATTTAAAGCAAAAATACAGTTGTGTAATTCACATGGTGTTTATAAGATATTTATTGGTTTGAGTAAAAGCTTTATTTGCTAAAATTACACTCCAAATTATTCAACACTGAAAATACACAACAGACCACTATTTATTTTCAAAATCCAATTAACAAATGAAATTATGTGAAATAATCCATGTAATTTAGGCCTTTAGAAAAGCAAAATAATGCCTGTGGGTGTCAGATAAATACTTTCTTTCTTTGAATAAAAAAAGAAACAACATTACATTTGCACTGTTAGCTTTCTGTGTCGTTCAGTGTGTTTGACTTCAGGCGATTTTTAATGTTGTCACACCAAGTAAAATCCCACCTCTGGATATTTCATCTTGTATAACACACCTCTCAAAGCTATCAATTCACAGTAGAAGTCAATACTGTCAATACTGTCGTTGCAGATGCACAGCCATAAGCAAGTACTGTAAATATAATGTGAGCTTTTGAGTTTTGCAGCTTCCCTAGTATCAATAGGACGTTTAATTTGAGCATCTTGTAATCCAAAAGAGTACAGTCATCACAAAAGAGTTGCTCTTCTCTGCAAAGTTCCCCAATTCCTTTTTTCTATTCTTCATCGCGAAAGAGTCTCTCTCCTTCATTTCTTTTCCTCTCAGGCACTAACAAACACTAGCCTGGCGGTGTATGCCAGGTCGGCAAGATAAAGCAAGAAGTTGAGGGCGGTGAGCACAGCCACAGTGATCAGATACGATTCCAGATTCCAGCTTCCTCTCCGGTATTGTTTGTCAAACTGGAACACAGGCCAGAGGATGGTAGCAGTTAAGTACATGATAACTGCCAGGAGGCCATATGCCGACAGGAACTTGGAGAAAGGGATGGGGAGACAGCCGGTGCACTCTCCCACACAGAGCACCACAACCGCCATGGAGAGGATGAAGCAGATGCAGTACACTGCCATGCACCACTTAAGTGCTGCATGGTAATCATACAGCACGGGATTGCTGACCAGGATGAAGATAATACAGGCCACAAAGGTCTGGCACACTTTCAACAGGCCTGGTGCTGTAGCCATATAACCAGCCACTTCTCCTGGCTTTGCTTTAGACAGGCTCACCTCCCCCATGTAGGCCACTGCTGCCAGACAGGAGAAGACTGTAGAGGCAATGCGATGGTCACGGGACTCTTTTGAGCCCCACTGGTCCTTGAGGTAAAAGATTGGAAAGAGGACAGAGGCAGAGAGGCAGAGAAGGGCAGCGTAGCAGGCAATAGTAATGGGGAAATTGGTCCAGGACACAGGGACTCGGGGTTGGAGGCTGAACTGCTCCACCAGCAGGACCAGCAGGGTGCAGGCGAAGCTGAACGCCCAGCAGAAGATGCACCAGTCAGCCTTGCTTTCGCTGGGCAAGTTGGCTCCATGTGCTGCGACACTGAAGGCAACACAGGTGAACAGCAGGGCAGCTACACGCACACATAGCAACTGAGAAATGGGAAAAGCTATCAGTGGCATGATGGGATATCACAGCAGGTAAGGAGCTGAAAATGGATTCCGTAGTCCAGGAAGAGTAAAAGAGGAGTCTGTAATACTGTGATTTGACAGCCAGTATTAACTGCTTGTCACATATTCTGTTGATGTTTGTCAGAGTCTGCAAAAAAGATATGGAAGAAATTAGTTACAAGAAGAGAAATAAAATTAATCCTTTCATAATGTCCAGTGTCCACTTTTAACTATAGTCCTGTTTGCTGCAAAAACACACCTAAAGCATTTTCTACATAACAAAAAATATTGTGGAATGCTTGTGAAACTGCACCATTACCGCTACTAGTTTAACACTTAACAAGTTTTGTTGTCTCTTACTGACAAACAAAAAACTAATAAATACAGAGGAATGTGTGACAGATGGATGTGTGGTAGATATACAGGCAGTGGATTCTAGTCTCCTTAGTATAGAGACTACTACCAGGAGTGGGAAAGTCCCGTAGTGTAAAACGAAAGTAAGAGCCACATGTAGGTGTGTGTGTGTGTGTGTGTGTGTGTACCTGCATGCTATTCTACACAGCTGGATATTGTTATCCTCTGCTGTCCACACAGAACTGTTTTATATTATAGAATAAAACATTTAATCTGTAAATATTTCATTAAATCACTGGAGCAAATTGTGAAAAGCAACTTGGGAATTTTATAAAGGTTAAATCGAATAAAACAGGCCTAAGCTCTGGTCTGTTAGCAGTGGTTTTAAATAAATGAAGTGAAAACGTTTAGGGAGCTTGCACAATACTAACATTTTATCTACAGATGTATGAAAAAGTGTTTGCCCCCTTACTGGTTTCTTGTTTTTTTTTTTGCATGTTTGTCACACTTTTATTTGTCTGATCATCAAACACATGTAATTATTAGTCAAGATAACACAAGTAAACACATCATGCAGTTTTTAATTGATGGTTTTTATTATTAAGGGCAGAAAAACCCACATTGCTGACCCTGTTAAAATATAACTTAACTCTGGTTCATCATACCTGAGCTCAATTTCTCTAGCTGCACCCAAACCTGATTGCTGCCATACCTGTTTGCAATCAAGAAATCACTTAAATAGGACCTGTCTGATAAAGTAAGGTAGACCAAAAGATCCTCAAAAGCTAGACATCATGCCGAGAACCAAAGACACTCAAAAACAAATGAGAAAGAGAATAATTGAGAGTTCCAAGACGAAAACCACTGCTGAGCAAAAAGAACATAAAGGCTTGTCTCAGCCAGAAAACATCTTGATGATCCTCAAGACTTTTGGGAAAATACTCTTTGGACTGACGTGACAAAAGTTGAACTTTTTGGAAGGTGTGTGTCCCATTATGTGTGGCGTAAAAGTACCGTAACTCCACATTTCAGAAAAAGAAAATCATGCCAACAGTAAAATATGGAGGTGGTAGTGTGATGGTCTGGGGCTGTTTTGCTGCGTCAGGACCTGCTAGACTTGCTGTGATAAATGGAACCATGAATTCTACTGTGTATCAAAATATCTTGAATGATAATGTCTGGCCATCTGTTTGTGACCTCAAGCTGAAGCAACCTTGGATTCTGCAGCAGGACAATGATCCAAAGCACACCAGCAAGTCCACTTCTGAATGACTGAAGAAAAACAAAATGAAGACTTTGGAGTGGCCTAGTGAAAGTCCTGACCTGAATCAAATTGAGATGCTGTGGCATGGCCTTAAAAAAAGCGGTTCATGCTCGAAAAGCCTCCAATGTGGCCTAATTACAACAATTCTGCTAAGATGAGTGGGCCAAACTTCCTCCACAGCGCTGTAACACAACCATAGCAAGTTATCGAAAACGCTTGATTGCAGTTGTTGCTGCTAAGGGTAGCCGAACCTATTTAGGTTTAGGGGACAAAAACTTTGTGGTTTTTGATTTATTTACCATTAATAATAAAAAAAACTTCATTTAAAAACTGCATGATGTGTTTACTTGTGTTATCTTTGACTAATAATTAGATTAGTTTGATGATCAGACACGTTAAAGTGTGACAAACATGCAAAAAAATACGAAATCAATAAGGGGGCAAACACTTTTTCACACCACCATATTAAATACTGATGAAGTTTATATCTGTGTCCGGTAATGACATGATTGCATTACATTTGAGGACAATGTGAGCAGCCTGGAGATAAATGAGTAACCAATTTGGGCAAGTAATGGCTTGGTGGTTGATTGTACAATCATTTCCTGTCATCGTGAATTTTTTTGTTGTTTTTAGATATATGAAACCCAGTTGCTCTGCGTGCTGCATAAAAACAAGACTTTGGTCAGAATTCACAGGCATTTATAAAAGAAAACCAGGTGGATCCTTCTTCTTCCACATGTTTAATGCTCTTTAAAGATAGGTAGAAGTTGGAGGTGGGTTTTTCTAACATGTGGTAACACTTATGATTGTTTTATGACAAAGTAAGGAAGTGTGGTTCCTTTTGTCACTAGGACTGCATTTAGGACATATTAAACTCTTGCATTAGTTTGATTTGCTAAAGTACGTGTTATTATTAATGTACAGAATGCAGCATATAAAAACCATCTAATCTATAAATCAACAGGCATGTTACTTACGACCATCACCCCTAGAGGAAATATGTTCTGTTATTCTGCCAATGCAAACCCTGAAAACTGTTGATTTCATTAGCCCTAAACCCCAGTGCCACACTTCCTGTTGTGTGTAAGGAGCTAATGAACAGGAAGCAAAGCTGAAGAGCCTAAAGCAGGAACCAAGCCAGAGGGGCTCTTAATCACTCAGTGATACTGGTAATGAAGCCTATAGGTAGAATAACGTCTTTTCAGCTGTGGTCATACATATTAAAAAAAAACAAACAAACTCGGATTTAACACAACCTTGAATTTTCAAAAGACAAAAACAAAACCTCTCAAGCATACTTCAAAAAGATGTGGTTGTGTGGTATGGGTGAACTTATGCACTTCTGCAGGAAACCAGGCTTTGGTTGAGTCTAGATTCGACAGTGTGCATTCCATGCATGCCAAAGAACTGTCCTACTGAATATCTGTATATACCTTATATGGTGTATGTACCTTATAAGTGAACTGAATATAAAAAGAGGAAACTAAACAAACACCCAAAATGTTTTTTCTATCTAAAAAAAAAATCTGCAAGAAGTCAGGGCAGCATTAGTACGAAACCAGAGGACATATATTTACTTGTAGGGTCAAATTTTCCAAAAGGTCCACATTATAACTGGTATATGATTTGAGTGATGGAAATTTTCCATTCCACATAGCGGACATACCGCGCCCAACGCTGTGCCATTATGATCACCTCTGTTCCCAAAATAGACGGTGAGAATCGCTCGCTGCTCAAAATTCTGAAAGGAAAACACGTTATTCTGAAGACGGATCTTACCGATTTTGAGGCTCGGACGTATCTTTCATGACTTTGTTAAAGCTTAAAACTCCAGTCACGGCTGTTTGTAACAGCGTGCGTCGGGAAAGGCGCATCCTCGGTTTCCTCCTTCAAAGCCTCACAGCAACACGTTTCTCCACGCCCAGCACCGGCCATATTTGGTTGTGAAATGTTGAAACCCTCAGTGAGGTCATCTCAAATTCTCTCCTGCTTTTTTTCTTATCGCATCAGTAAAAAAATCCATCTTCCTGTGTATGATTCAGTTAATAAGAGCATAAGGGCTAGAAATTGATGGCAACAAAATACAGCCATTTTTTCCTGTACTGCTACAATAAAATTATATTTAATACTACTAATAACTATATTTAATACTTTTCATAGCACAATTCTCACAATGAATCCAAGTCCAATACATGATTCAAAACATTGCAATCATTTATTTTAAAATCTAACAAATAGAATATAACTACTTATATCTATGGGAAGCACAGCTGCAGGAAAGAAACTGTGTGGTTATATGATGTTTTGACTTTGCTGTTTTGACTTTTTGCTTGTATTTGGACTTCACAAAACTGCAGACATAGAACCCCCCAAATACCAAACAACATGGTGGGAGGCCTAAACCAAGAGTTCCTGTTAACAGGTGTTCCAACAACTGTCACCCAGTTGACAGAGTGTGATGTAGACATGCACGATGGCTTTTAATTGTAGGCACAACACACAGCGCCTGCATTGCAAATCTAAATACCTTTAACTTTTTAAAAGGACAATTTTTAGCCATGTCTTGAGTAAACATTACAATCTTTAATGTCTAACATTTAATTCTATTGAGGACATTGGTGGCCTCAGCTCTGCTCTACGCTGTGGTCTCCTGGGGTTAAGGCACCACCGACCGAGACAGGAGCAGACTGAACAAGCTGGTCAGGAGAGCCAGCTCTGTCCTGGGCTGCCCACTGGACTCTGCCGGCCAAGCTGACGTCCATCATGGACAACACCTCTCACCCGCTGCACCAGACAGTGGAGGCTCTGAGCAGCTCCTTCAGTGGAAGACTGATCCACAATCAGTGTAGGACAGAGCAGGTCTGTCATTCCCACCGTGGTTACACTCTCACTCCATAGTCTAAATACTATAGATAATTTTTTGCACATTACATTGCATGTTGCATTACGTTAGTAAGTGCATTACAGTGCACTTATGCTTGTTGTTTTCTTGTATAACTGTGAGCTAAGTAAATTTCCCTTATGTGGGATTAATAAAGATTTATCTTATATTATTTATTTTATTCATGTATTTTCTTAACTGATGCTATGATAATAAATGTAGCTACTGGTCTATTGTTAAAGAACACAGGTGATGATAAAAGTTAGTCTTGGACTGTTTTGCTTTCCCACAGTCAAGATCTGTTGTAGATAGAATGTAAATTAAAATTCAACTATTGTTGAAAAATACTGAATAAGAAGAAAATATCATTTTACTTGTTTCTAATAGTGTTACTAGAAACTATTACTAGAACAAATCACTTTTGTTCTTTTAGTTATTTCAAAATAGAGGGGAACTAAGTTTTGCACATTACTGTATTTTGTCATATTGTATTTATAACTGCGGCTAACCAATACATTTCCGCTCTCCGTGGTGGTGGCAGATTTTGCGTCTGTCGGCTCGAGTGGTTTTCTGATAAAGCCGCGTCCGCAGTTCGAGTCCCCCCGGCTGTCAACTCTCTGTAGTACCCGCGTCCATCCAGACGAGGGCGCCGCTGTGCTCGGTTTGTCTGTGGGATCGTCGGGGACATGGAGGTAGGTCAGCAGGCGGCCAAGTCGCAGGGAGAACGCCACAGCAGCGACCAGCAGGGCACAAACTGGAACTAAATAAGGCGATACATAAATGCCCCAAGTAGCACAGTTTCTTCCTGACAGACTACATTAAAGAGACGCCAACCCAGACGTACAGTCGTGATTTACGAAGACCCGAGGTGGAGCCCTAACCTTACTGGAGTCGCACTGCCTTGCTGTTAGCTAGCTGGCTAATGTGCAGCTGTGGTGAGTGAATCTGTACAAGAGCTGGACTACTGGAAATATTCGGCTGGAGTTCGCTTGTGCTGTCTCCTCCTCTGCTAATTCCACATCCGCTCCCAGCCGGTTGAACCCATTCTGGCCGTACCCCTTGCAGACATAGCTGGTTAGCGAGCGAGTGAGCTAGCTCGCTAGCCTCGAAGGACCGTCTCGTGCTTGAGCTGAAAGGCGAAGACACTGCGCTTTCTGTCGGGGCGAGCGCTACGCCATGCCGTGGGTTGATGCTGGCCCATCCACTTCAGCAAGCTAACCACGGCTGGATAAAAGAGGCCCCTTCGGATGCCCACCACCATTGCTTATTGCTTGCTAATTAGACAAAACCGATTCAAAACGGGAAGCACGGTGCCTTCATTTCTGAAAGCCCAAGGGCACGTCTGGTTAATCCTGGGAAACCTGCTAATTAGCTAGTTGGCTAGTTAGTGAATAACGCAAATGCAAAGCCCCCGGTGCCATCTGGGTCGCTTGTTTACAGGGAGCGAGCGTGGGCATTTTCGCCCAGTGAAGGAAGTTAAAGGCGTGTGAAAGGGCTGCGGACATTGACCGTTTACTCCGCAAACAGAGGTACGTTTTTCTGTGTATGAGCGTGTTTTTGCTCCCCCTGGTCACATACACACCCGTATAAACAATATATATCATAATATCATAACCACTTTGCATGTGAGTCGTAAACGAGCGCACTGAGCTGGTGAGGGGATACGTGGGTTGGCACAGTGCTTGAAAGGTGCACATGTAAACAAGTCTGGCTCTGCAAGGCTTTGCTTCGGAATTCAGCACCGAATATCACTCAAGGCCATAACTGTGCTGTCATCCGCACAGAAATGCACGTTGAAACAGCTACTTTGAGCCTTGATGATCAGACAATTAGCTTTAGATTGACACTAAAAGGACTGGGTGTTGTTGAATTCCCGGAGCATAACGAGACATATCAGCCACTCATTCATGATTAATGAATTTTGAGGAAGCAGACTACCTTTTATGTATTTTCCACTACAGCTCAACCACTGCATGGAGCCACTAACAGTCTTTGTTTTAGCTCCTGTTTTGGACCACTAGTAAAGAAGACTCCTGAGTAAATACGTCAGCTTTGAATGTTAGTTTTATGAGCACTTTCTTCTTTATAATCCTACTGACACGTAACTGGAGCCACTAATGTGGATGGGAATATGAAGATCACTATGTCTGATCTGAACAAGCTTTCCAGCAGCTTGATAGTCTGATCAAAGCACAACAGAGCACCCTATTGTTTGGACTGAAAACTGAAGAGGAAAGGGATGATGGTAATGGCGATGATGGGAATGATGATGACGGCCAAAGAAGCCAAGTGACAGTGTTGATCCCACGCCACCAGGAAACAGAGGAGTGTTACAAGGCTGCAGACATGAGTCTACGCCAGCCCACCTCCACACTGGACAGGTATGAGCCTCATATTTATTAAACCCAGAAAGTTTCCCTTGGAAAGAGCGCACTTGACGACAGTGTTAAAAATGTAACACTGTCAGATCAGCATATTCTCATCAGATTGTGGTCCAGTCTGGCCACTGGAAAAACTAGTCAGACAGGATTACTTTGAGGTGATAAAACAACCGTCTGGAGGCAGGAGAAGACAAAAAATTGTTTTGTCAATGCATGACAAAAGTAGTTGTCTTATGATTCTCACTCAAAACCACCTTGACCAAAACAATAATTTAAGGCTGTTTATGAGTGAGTTCCAGTGTGTGTTGCTTGAGTGTCATCTCATCTTTTGTGTCTGCCATATTGACCACGTAGCCCCACACTGTGTTTCTGTGGTCCTTGTGTCTGATGTCTCTTTATCTTGACTGTGTCTTTCCCTTTTCTTCAACTGTTAAATGTTCTTCCCTTTGTGTGTTTGTGTGCATGTCCCCATTACTTTCCACTGCTGTCTGTCTGTGTTTCATGTGATGGCAGGACAGCCAATCAGAAAAACGCCCACCTGTTCAGGTGAGAGTTGTCAGGTTGTGGGACCGTTCAGATGGGTTTGATCTATCTGGTGATATTCTCAATGATCAGTTTTCCACTAATATTTCAGTTAATCTTAGTTCACCAGAATCTAAGGGTAGGAATTTAATTTGTTGTTTAGTCTAAATAGAATGTCCAAATCCCTGAATTATATGTGCAAATCCTTAAATTCCAAACACTGGAACTCACACAAGAAGTTATTCAATGTTTTTTCTTCCTTATCCATCAATTAAATAATTATTGTAAAACTGATTAGCGGAAAAGTTAAAGTAGCTCACAGTTTTACTGGTCGTTGGACTGAAATAATACCAAACCCCTTCAGTGTTTATGCTGCTTCTCTTTGCATCATTCATACTTGCATAGATGTATTTTTAGAAGCTCTGGCAGCTCCTGTGAGTTTAAAGGGCACAGTAAAAGCTTTGGTCAATTTCGTTGTGTCCATTTATTTCAAAAGTTTTCTGCTGAATTACCTTTCTCTCTGTCCTTTGTCCTTTTCCCTGTTTTTCCTCCTGCCATACTTTGCTTTCAGCCCTTTTGCTGCTTGGTGAGTTTCCATGTTCACTGCTTTCTTGTTGCTTCTAATGCTATTCACATGTTCATCTTCTGCTCACATCTGGCTGCATGCCTCTCTTGAATCGTCTCTGACCCCCATCCTTTCATCTCTCATTGTCCCTGTAAGTTCATTTCTTTCTCCTTAGCCTATTCTATTACTTTTTATTTCTCTCTCATTGATATATGATTCTCCACATCAGCATTTTTCCCTTCAAATCTCTCCTCTCAGCCCTTCAAGAGCATATTTGAACTTGCCACTTTAGCTCTTGTTTAGTACTAAGCTTCTTTCTCCTATTCTTCAATCCAAGGCTCAGCAGTTTGACCATCGGGGACTCAGAGCGCAAATCCTCTGCCACACAACAGAGGGAGTCGACAGCTGATGTCCCTGTTGAGAGTACGGGTAATTATGATTGTTCAAAGCTCCGTTTTAATATTTAACACTCCTCAGTCACCCTTTACACCCTCCTCTGTTCTCACCCAGGTCCTGGCCTTGTCCAGAGATGTGTGGTCGTGCAGAAGGACCAACTGGGCTTTGGCTTCACAGTGTGCGGAGAGAGAATCAAGCTAGTGCAGAATGTCCGACCAGGTGAAACACGTGTGCAGTTCAAACGTTAATGTTATTTTCCTCAGAATGGATCTGGGTACATGACTAATGATGCCACTGATTTGTGCATTAATGTCAGGTTAGAGGTGATGGTACAGAAAAAACTGTTTACGCTATTTTACTTGCCTTAAAGAGGCCCATCATTTTTAGTTTTATTCACGTGTTGTTTTTTTCTATTTGTCTTATGATATCATGACATCATGATGTGATCGTGACAAAATTGAAAAAACTTGTGTTACAGTGTGCAGGAACCCATACATAAAGTCAAATATACCTTTTGTGCAAATTCACACAGTGACATATTTTATGGATTTTGTTGGCCACTGTAAAAAAAACTACATGATATTTTGGAAATACATTTAATGTATCAATTAAATTGTAGACGAACAGTAAGTTGTTTTTAATAGCACACATTACTTAAAACTTCCTTCTGTTATTGAAGTTCTCCTTATGCCTGTTTTTATCCATACAGGTGGGGCAGCGGTGAAGGCCGGTGTTCAAGAAGGGGACAGAATCATAAAGGTTTTTACTGCTTTCTGTTAGAGACATTTTGGGGTTTCTTTTTGTATTTTTTGTAAGTTTCTTCTTTGCCGTCCCTTTCCATCTCTCTCAGGTCAATGGGTCAATGGTGTCCTCCATGTCCCATCAGGAGGTGGTAAAGCTCATAAAATGTGAGTTATTGTAGTTATTCATATGCATTTACCTTAAAGTGTAATTGGTTTGTTTCATAGACGTTTCAATATATAGTTTTGTTTTTTTACCCATTTCTTCATCTTTCTGTATTGTCCTTTAGCTGGACCATATGTAGCTATGACACTACAAGGACCACCCCCTTCAGCCACGTCTGTACCATTGGAGCCCCTTCCCACTGATCTCACATCTAATCAAAGAATGTCTGTGGGTGGGGAGGCCCCACCTCCTCCCCCTCCACCCCCACCCTCTGGACTGAGCAGCACCAATTCCCAAAGAATAACTGGACCCAAACCACTACAGGTAAATAAAACTATATCGATATTACATAGTTGATCAGCTTCAAGTCTTTTAAACAAAGCAAAATTATTGCACATAATTTAGTGTGCAGCATCATGTTGCCTTAGAGTTTCTGTTGTGTCTTTTAGGACCCAGAAGTACAGAAACATGCCACTCAAATACTCAGGAAAATGCTGGAGCAGGAAGAGGCTGAACTGCAGGTACACACATGTGCATGTGAACAAAGAGCTATTGTAGTGTTTTTAAAAGTGCATGCAACTCAAATCCCTTGCTTGTAAGTTTTGATATTTAACTGTCAATATGCAGATGCAAAGAAAATAGAAAATATCAATGCAGGGATTCATAATATGTCACAATGGCATAGCTGACCGGAGGAATGATCTAATGCTGCAGTATTGTACATAAGCCTATGAAGGTTATGGTTTTTGTGGCTAAAGTCTGCTGTTAATCACCAGACTTGATCTAATTACAGGACTTAATGGAGGAGCAATTGAGAAATCCATCACCGTCACTGGAGGAGCGGATTGAAAGTGCCAAAAGGAGAGCTCACCAAGTCAGGGTGAAGATTCAGCAAGATCTGGTGAGGAGAGTCTGAGATATTCACATTTTTCCAAATGGCTCATCTTGACACTCACTAAAAAGTAGCCTATTTAGGCTGGATTTAGTTTAAATAACCATCAAAAAACAGGTTATATCTGGAGGTATCTCTGCACATGTTGGTACGTCAAGTAAGGAACCGTCTGCCAATTACTATGGCCAGTGATCTACACAACCCCAACCCAAAAGCTTAAATCACAGAGACCAAGAGCATCAACAATATTTTAAGGGTCATGATTTTCAAACCGAAGAAAAACGTCACCCAGTGGAGTGCTGTACTATGCTATACAAGGAACTAGCAAATTCAGGCTGCAGGCCAACAACTAACCAGACCTGATTAGAAAACATTTAGTGCTGGCTTTAGCACGTGTGTAACGATTGTAGACAAGGCAGTTCATTTAGAAAATGACCAAAAAGATCTGCAATCCTTTTTCAGATTTTTTATTATTCATCTTCTTACATTTTACTAATTCTCCTCTCGTATTAAGGAATAACAAAAATATAATGGAATTTAATATTTTTCTCTGACCTAAATTGAGCCCTTTAAAACCTTACAGTGCCATGTAATGCAGTTTAGACATTATAAGAAGATGTGCCAATTTTTTGTTGTATCTGTTTTGTGTTTACTACTTTTTTTTGTTGCCCAACATTGGCCCAAAAATCTATAAATCTGCCATTAGGCACTGATGACTTGCATAGGTTCTTTTAAAGCCACAGCAGAAAATGACCTGATTCTTCTTTTGTTCTTCAGGAGGGAACACGATCAGAACCTGGCACAAGCTATGTCATGGCAGGAGAAGGTTTGACTTATTAAATTCTCAGTGGCCTCAGTTTTCCGAAGGGAATAAAATATCAACAAAGTGCTTTGTCAAATTGATTTAAAATGGGTCTTTTGGTACATTATCCAAGGTCCAAGATTATTGACCGCAGAGCCCATATACACAGAAAATGTAGCCTGGTGTCATAGTGTAAGTGGTTTAACGCTGCTTGGTGTTTTTGTAGGGCGACTATCTGTGGACTCAACCGAAGGAGAGATGGAGGTAGGTTGTACAGTTTTGTCTTTTTATGCAGTGAGTGTTTGGTGTATGTGACAGTTCCACTCAACCCGTCCCCCCTCGTCCTGCCTCCTCCTCCTCCTCCTCAGGCCTTTGAGAGTCCCCACTCCTCCCCCTCATTCTCCTTCAGGATCCCTCTACACCAACGACAGAGCTCAGACGCACACACCGTGCCCGAATCGGTGAGATGGACAAAGTCACATGTATTCACTTTACCGATAGGAAGAGCGAAGAAATCGCACTGTAATAAAGTGGTATTTTTTACGTTCTAATAAAATAATCTAAAATCTAATCTAATCTAAAATGAAAATAAAAATCTGAGGCTTATCCGCAACATGTCTACTCATGTTACATTTTTTAACTCAGTTGGACAAAATGATTTGCCTATTTGGAGATGCTACGTTGTTCTTTTCCCTACACGTTTCTCTCTTTTTCTCTCGGTTTCTATTTTGCATAACCATATGCAACAAATCTGTAACACTGACAAAAATGATACATGATTCATCTGTTTTGTGCTGATCACTGCATATAAAGTATGAAGGAAAATGGCAGATGTGCTTTGACCAGCTGTCAGTGTTCTCAATCATGTGACTAAAACTTAAAACTTGTGTTTTTGTGTCTTTGTCCTAAGGGTGGAAAAGCTCAGATCATTGGTCCCGAGGAAGAGGATGAAGAATATGATGGCTATGCATTTAATGAGGTGAGAGGTTGTGTGTATCCACGCTGATGGAATTATTTTTTTTAGCCGTCTTACTTTTGCCAGCCAGATATTTTGTTCTTGTTCTGAGTTTCAGTTCCTATTATCTATAATTTTCACTTTCTCTTAGATGGACGGTCCATTTCAGGACATTGAGTTGTTGAAGTCAAGACCAGCACACATGATGGTGGTCATGAGATATGTCTTCACCCAGCTTTTGGACCCCAACCCTCTGGTCTGTGTTAGGTTTAACCAAATGTGTGCAAAATTTGAAGTGAAATTTAAATAAATAAATAAATAAATATAATTTTTTCCTTTAAATGCAAAAATTATTGCTATATTTTATTCCTGCAACATTATTGGTATTCAGACATTTCATTTATGTCAGAGTTTTCATGATTGCGTTTATTTATGTGTCTCCACAACAGCTGTTTTACCTATCAGTGGAGGCTTACCTGAGCTCCAGCCCTAAAGAAGCCCGTGCGCTTGCCCCTCAGATCTGCTCCCATTTCCTGGAACCAGATGCTGTGTGTATCATCCTCCCATAATTTTTTACATAAATTTACTATTTTTCTGTTCTAAAAATTTAGTTTTTATAATGAAAGTCTGTACAAATTCCGGCTAACATAACTTGAAGTGAAGTTGAGATGGACTGACAACCTCTCCTGGGTGTACCTGGCTTCTTTCCCCATGACAATTGGGATAGGCTTCACCCCTAGGATAAGTGGTTACAAATAATGGAATGATTAATGTGAGCTGTGAATTACAGCCCACCCTGGCGAATAATAGGTAAGAGGTGGGCCGCTGGAGCTTAGTTAGAAAGGCAGTCGTCCACAGGGTCAGTGGCTCCATCCCTGCTCCCTCCTCGCTGCGTATCAAAGTGTCCCCAAGTTGGGCCAAATGAGCACCTTGCATGGCAGCCATTGCTATCGTGTGTGTATGTGTTTAGGTCGCTTTGTAAGAAGCGTCTGCTAAATGCAAGTAGAAGATTTTGGACTCGAGAAACATCTATAGCCATAGATGTCAGGAACTACAAACTATAAAAGTTGTTTGGCTGCTGTATTAAACAACCGTTTAGCTCCCACTTTAAAATAGGTACTTTATTAGCTGAAGGGGAAACCATGTTCAAGTTGAGCTGGGATTGCGGTGATCTCTGAAGCCTCCAGCCCTGGCTTTTGAGAGCACCTCTTGGTTAGTGCTCGTGTCTGCCAGGGGAGAATTGGTATCCAGCTGTGATAAGTGTTCAAGGCTCAAACATTGTAATTTCCCTCCTAGGACTGTTGTTTTATTACATCATATCATAAGCTTTAGACAATGTGGTCAGTTTGTGAGATGAACGCTGGTATCAGAGGTAAAATGATGTGTTACTACCATTAATTGTTTTTTTGTGAAAGTTTGCAGACACACCACAAATCAGTATATTATTTCCTTAAGTACATACACACCGTCATCCCGCCTGCATAACTTGTAAATGCAATGTAAAAAAAAAATGCCCCTGGAGGGGAGTAGTTCTGTTGGAAGGGGTAGTCCCTAGAAATGTTTGGCCCTAAGCTAAAAGACATGCAATTAGTTAAGCTGTTGAGAGTGCCCTCTCCTGGACCACGGGACAAACTACTTCATACAGACTGTGGATCTTCGAAAAAAATTTGGTTTAAATGGCTCTTTCCATTTCTAATATTTTTGTTCCCCAGTTACTGACAGTCCATATATTTTGTTAAACAATTTTTAATCATAAAGCTTTTTAAAGAGTCAATGAATGACTGCAGTGACGTTAAGAGAAACCTTTTCTATTCATTCAGGCACAGTCACATGCCTTTTTCCAAATAATTCAAACAATCTTATACCAAATATCATTATGTTTTAGCTCTCCATATATTCTTAATGCTGTAAAAAAATTCAGGACTAATGTCTGAAACATGGAAAAATTAATTTTATTTCCTTGCAGCCCCTCAAAATCAAAGTGCGAGAGGAGTATCTCACAGATATAGGTAAGACAACTCAGGACAAGTGTTAGATTTCTATATTTCTGCCTTTTAATAAAATAATAATCTCCTTCATACAATATTCAGGAAACTATTGAGTGATTTTTAAAGTGGAGCCAGTTAATGTTGTTTTAGAAGTGGTCACTGCTTCATTCCTGATCCCTTCAGAAAGTCGACTACATGCCCAGGAGGACATAAGAGGACCCCTGTCTGAGCTTCAGCAGCAGGTATTGCCAGACATCCAAGACCAGATACAGGACTACAGGTACATAATCTTTTATTTTAGTTAGGTTTTTTTTTTTTTTTTTTTTGCATGGGATTAGCCTTTACTAGTAGTTATTTAGTGAAAGTTTGTCTGCCATTTAGTTTTTACTATTTGACAAATTTCTTTTTAGGCAGGCCAGTTTTAACAGATGCCTTAATCTGTTCGGCTTGTGTTTCTGTTTTTTTTATAGAAACAAGCAGATGATGGGTCTTGGTTCTCTGTTTGGTGAAGGAGACCTGCAGCACCTTGATGGAGACCCAGGGAAAGAGAAACAGGTGGTGGACAGACAGGCCAGCGCCCTTTGGGAGATACTGTGAGTCTGTGACACAATCAGATTCTTATGTCTCTTCGTGTCTCTTAATTATTGCAGATAAGCCAGAGAAATGAGAGGAAACCCACACAAGCATAGATAGAAAGTCCACATGGAAAAGCTGGATGGTGTGTTTAAACGCATGATCAGCAGTGAGGCACTGTGCTGTCTGGCTCTAATCATGAAGTAAATAATACAAACTCTCACACTGTAGAGCCAGGTTTGCCTAGTTACAGGGTCAGTCCTCAGGGACCCAATAAAACAGTTACAATGCGACAGAAGACGCTCACTCATGCCATTATAACAAAGGTCATTATCATAACTGGAAACCACATGACATTTACGCCTTTGGCTTTATACACATGCAGGTGGATTCACATCACATGACATTGCCTTCTGTGTCTTACACCAGTGCGTGCACCCAAATGAACTGGATTTAACTTAAAGGAATTAAACTGGATCTCTCTTTGACAGCCTGTTATTTGTTGTGGAGGGAGTTAACATTTCTATGTCCCTGTTTTTGTTCCCGCTTCAGGTCCAAGCACGAAGAGGAGAGAAGGTAACAAAAAGGTCTTATCTGTTGGAGTGAAATATAATTTAACAGCAGCACCTGCCATATGGATTTTATTATTTATCCTCAGCACTTTTCCTTCCCATTTTTCTCAATCTCCTCTCCACACATTTCTGCTCCACCATATTCTGTCTCTTTCTCTCTGTCTCCTCTACCTCAGTTCTCCTCTGGCATCAGCAGTGCTCCTGTATCTGCGTCACTCTGGTATCAAGTTAAGAGACTCAAAGGTTTTTCCTGGTCTGAGCACAGAGAAGGAGAAGTGGCTCACTTTTTTAAAGACGAAAAAGGTGAGCTCTAGAGCCTGTTTAAAAAAAGAAAATCATGCTAATGGAAAGCTGTGTATTGCTGTAAAAAAGAAAGATGTTGTTACTGCCTGTTGCACTCATTCTGTCACTGCATTTCTGCAAATTAGGTTGTGAATGTGCTTGCTATGGCTCATGTTTTGCTTTTTCAGTAGGTATTTGACTAATTGCTCCCACTTTCTTTTATATTGGTGGATTTATGTATAATGGGGTTCATTAATAAAGGAGGTCATATGAAGGAGGTTATATGACATGGCTTTATGTTTGTGTTGTTCTCTTCACAGCTGAGTGGTACCAAGAAAGAGAAAGATGGGGAGGATAAAAAGAGAAATCCCATCCTGAAATACATTGGCAAACCCCGGACAACATCCCAGTCAAGTAAATACACACACACACACACACACACACACACACACACACACACACACACACACGTTTGTACCTCTATCCTTGTGAGGACACTCATTGACGTAATACAATCCCTAGCCCCTTACCCTAACCATCACAACTGAATGCCTAACCATAATCCTTAGGGTTAAAATTAGGACCGGCCAAAATGTCTTCACTTCACAAAAATATCCTCACTATGTTGTTAAAAAGGAAATTTGGTCCTCACTAAATAGTATCTACATGAACAAACACACTTTCTCACACACCTCATGCTTAGTGCTTGCAACTGAGGAGCAAAATGAAAGTTAATAATGCCACAGGTTTTATTTAGGAACACTTTCATCACTTGTAAGTCATTACTCAAAATGCAAGCCCATTTCATTTTGAAAATGCTAATGAAATTAATACATATATTATAAGAATACATTAAGGCAATATTTAAAATATGAATATTTATCATTCTAATCCTCAATCTGGTCTCGTGAGTGCATTATAAGTATTTAAAATGCAATTTACTGGTCATTGTCTGCTGACAGTGTTGATATACTGGCTCACAATATGCACACACACACACACAAATGTTGGACTTCTTTTGTCCTTTTCGTTGTTTATTTATTGTTAGTGCAGTTTTATTCATTGGTTTATGGAATTTCATTATGTTTTTGTCTGATTTCATTGTTTCTTTTTGGTTCATTTTGATTTTCTAGCATTCCATGTCCCATTGTCACCCACTGAAGGTATTTATTTTTTGTCAGTGCATTTCTGTTTTAGTTCTTAATTAAATGGGCAAACATGAAGATTGTTTGCGCTCCACTTCATTTTATACACATCAACTCATTTGCTTGAAAGTCTGTATTGCTTTTTCACAATGTGCTATTAAGTAATATCTGTGCAAGCAGTTCGTCCTGGGAGCGTCAGGAACATTATTCAGCAGTTTGAGAATCACACAGAGCCGACCGAAGAGGAGGGAGGTGATGGTGCTGACCCCCAAAGACTCTCCTCCAGCAGTTTGGGTGACGAAAGCATGGACAGGTAGCTCTGAAACACTGCTTAACCTCTTCTGTCATGACCTTTAGTATATTTACCGATTTACTAAAATGCTGTGCTTTCTCTTCACCAGCCCTACGGTGTCAGTCCGTCTGGCACGCAGCGAGTCGTTGAAAGCTCAGGGAGAAGGGCGACGTCGGGGCACTTCCTCAGGAACAGAGTCTGTCCCTCGCTCTCGTAGTGATGTGGACATGGAGGACTGCGGAGAGGAACGTGAGGGCCCAGGTCTCAGGCTGTTGCAACAAAGTGCCTCATCGTCTGCATCTAGCAGCTCTGCACGGTATAGCATTGCTATGTGAGATGGCTTAGGATTTAAAAAAAATATTTTATTTTTTTATTTTTTAAATGTAGAATCCCTTACACAGGGGTAATTGGTCCCCAGTTATAATTTTTTAGGACTATAAACACCCCTTTTAATAAAGGATATACATCCCAGAATACTCAAACACATTTCCCCTGGATCCTCATGCCATCTCTTTCTCCACTCTCTCTTAAACTCAGGTCTCTAGAGAACCCTACACCCCCATACACCCCGCGGTCTAGACGCAGGTGAGTCCACATATTGTCCCCATAGATCACTTTTGATAATACGTGGTAGACATTTTCATTTTTCTACATGCAAAATTCTTGCATTGTTAGGTGAACATGGAAGTTTTTTTGTTTTGTAATAGCTGTTTTGGTTAGTTTTAAAAACTATGATCTGACAATCGAGGTGGATGAATAATTGTAAACTAATCATTTTGTTTTTTTTTTTTTTGTTACTCCATGTATCCTCATGCCCATGTGCATTCGTATCCACCTCCTCCACATGTGTTTGACTTTGTAGGAGTGTAGACTCACCGTTGGCTTTGCTACCTGATGCTGCACCACTGGACGAGGATGTGTGTGAGCGTGTGAACTGGCAGGAAACTGTGCCTCCTCAGCTCCTTGCCACGCTCAGCCAGAAGGAGATGGATAGACAGGCTGTCATATATGGTATGAATGAATTCTGTACACTCCTGTAAGATTCGTAAGGCAATTCTAATTATTATTTAACCTCACAGAAATAACAGCTTTGACAATACATAATACATTTTAATCTTCCATAAATTTACTTTGATGGTGACTGTTTTCTCCCTCTCCCGCTTCCCTCTGATCATCATCTTCAGAGCTTTACACCACTGAGGTGTCCCACCTGCGGACCTTACGGGTCTTGGACCAGGTCTTTTTCCAGAAGATGAGGTCTGTGCTAAACTCTGATGAGCTGGCCTGTATTTTCCCAAATCTCCCCCAGGTCTACGAACTCCATGGTCAGTCTGTGTATCTGTGAATGTTAAACTTTACACTGTGTAGAAGTTAACCAAAATGAAAATATCACAGATCAAATAAGCTGTAATAGAAAATGTATAAAACTAATCTGGATTCTGGAATAAAGTTATATTTATGTTTTTTTTTTTTTTTTTAAATCATGCAGCAAGTCTTTGTGAGGCAATGAAGAAGCAAAGAGAAACTCCCATAGTCCAGGACATCGGGGATGTCATGCTTGCCAGAGTGAGTTTATTAATCATCTGCGCCTCCTGGCATTTCCATGTGTGACTGGGTGGATGAGAAGCTACATTTGTAAAGCGCTTTAGAGAAAGGCGCTATTATATAAAAGTCACTATTTACCATTAACCATCCATTTTCATCACCTTGTGTCATGTTAATGTGTACTATGTTCAGTAATTCATCATTAGTGTGTGTGTGTCTGTCAGTTTGAAGGTGCAGCTGGGGAGGAGTTTCAGGAGCAGGTGGCCCAGCACTGCAGTCAGCAGTCTCAGGCTCTGGAGCTCATTAAGAACAAACAGCGTAAAGACCCACGCTTCGCTCACATCATCCAGGTACACATAAAACACACATACACGCTTAAACTTATTGTAAGAATACCCCTTTTTCAAGTTTTACTAAAATGGTTTTCCAGAGTTATTTGTACATGTACTATAAGCAATAGATACTGTTTATGTACTAAATATTTATTCATGTTATTGTGGAGAAATGCTGTAATTTAGAACAACTTTTTTGTTTCTATTTGGAGTCAGAAGTGCATAAACGTATCTATTTGGATATGAATGACCATAAAAAGGGGAAGAAAACATGCTTTTCACACAGTTTGGTGTTTCTGACATTTGTTCAGGACTGTGAAGCAAGTCCTCACTGTCGGAGGCTACAGCTCAAAGACATGCTGGTGTCAGAGATGCAGAGACTAACCAAGTACCCTCTGCTGCTAGACAACATCATTAAACACACACAGGGTGAGGAATTGGTAGACAAGCACTTTTCAAACCATCCACATAAGAAAACCTGCTGGAATCTTATAGCAAATACATCTCAATATAAAAGTAAAAAAAAAATCTAATAAAAAGATTTTTGAGGATATTGTTTTTTTTTCTTTAGCGGCTTCATCAGACCTCTCCTCACTCAAGCACGCACAGGCATGTTGTCGACAAATACTGCAGGCTGTCAACGAGGTTGTCAGGGAAACAGAACACCGACAAAGTCTCAGCCAGTACCAACGAAGGCTGGATGCTGCCCCTCAGTTCAAGGTGACAGAATAGTTTTCCTGTTGTTGTTGTCTTTATCTCTCTGCTTTCCTGCTCTTATTATACTGAAAATGAACTAGTCATACTTTTAAATTTAAATTGGTTTTTGCTTTACAGAATCTCGACCTCACCACAAAGAGAATGATTCATGAAGGACCTCTCACCTGGAAGATTAGCAAAGATAAGCAGATAGGTCAGTGTCCCTCCGATACAAACACTTGCAATAATTTGGTGTGGGACCTTTTACTCACGTGTCTCTGTATCCCTCCATCAGAGATCCAGGCACTGCTGCTGTCAGATTGCCTCGTCCTTCTTCAGAGGGGCCCAGACGACCGGCTGCTGCTGCGATACCCATCTCGCTGGCTGGGTGGAGGTGGAGGGGTCAGCAGTGATAACAAAACGTCCTTCAGTCCTCTAGTGAAGCTGGACTCACTGTTGGTCCGCTCAGTAGCTACAGGTAAACCCGTGTCTGCAGGCTTTACCTTTTGGGTTGTTTTTCACCCGATATGAAATTAATCCACTTCTTAGAATGTGATGAATTTTGTACTTTGTCTGTCAAGTTTTTTACACTGTTATTACTCACTCTTCTGCTTTATAATTTAAGCAATCAAATGTTTTTTCTATCTAGACAACAAAGCCCTATACATCATCAGCACCACAGAGCGGCAGATCTATGAACTGGTGGCTGGGACGTTATCAGAGAAGAACACGTAAGCTTTTCAAAGCAGATGTTTGCCTCCGAAGAAGCTACTTTGCATTGCTCTGCATTTGGAGCATGTGTTGACTTTGGATCTTTGTTTTACAGCTGGAAAGATTTACTTGAAAAGACCATCACATCAGATGGTGGTTCATCACCTTTGATCAATCATACTTCCATACCTATATCGTGAGTAAAGTTGATGTACTTGAATGATTAATTATTGTATTAGGAGTCTTTCCCAAGAACATAACTTGAATTATTAAACTTTTTATTTATTTTTCAGCCTAACAGAGTTTAAGTCTTAAACTGAATAATGCCTGGTGTACACTTACAGTGGCTTTGTGTGTATTTTTTTATAGTTCCCCAAGTCTTCGCAGTGCATCCCCAGTCTCTACTGGCAGTAATGTCTATGCAGGTAATAACCACATAATTAAATTTTCCTAACCTGAAGCAGTAGTGCATGAGATTTGAGGATTTTTCTTACATCTTTAACTGTTTTACAATCTTCCAGACAACTCTGTGACAGAGCAGTCAGACTCCCTGGAGACTCATTCTTCCAACAATGACATTGCACTCAGTGACGACACCCCTACAGACCAGTCAGAAACATTCATCTGTGGTAAAAGACAAGTGGTTGGAGTGGCAGATGCTGCTTTACAAGACGGTGAGGAGAGAAGTTGAGATGTTTTGCCAATTTTGTATTTCATAGAATTATACACTTAAGCATTTTTTCGTTTATTTTTAAAAATAATTAACTTAATTCTCTTTTACCTAATCTAATGATCATCGTCAATGAAATTTTTCTTTTACCCTACAGTTGAAACACTACGGCAACTCATATTACAAGACATGCACGAGGACGGATGGAGCCATGATTCGGATGACACTCCAACCAACGAAACTGTTAACGAAATGTCCACAGAAAGGCAGCGGCCAGAATCATTGGATACTGTCCTTAGCTTCTGCACAGATGAGTGGGATGCTGAGCCTGAACTGGGTCCACCAACAGATGCTGAAAAACCCAGTGTTCAGGTTGTGAGAAAAGGTAACGGATCAGACAGATAAAGATTTTGATCCTTTAATTTAATCTGAGCTCATTCAATAAACTATAATTAAAAAAAAGTCTGGAATTTCTAAGTATAAACTTGCTTGAGATTAATATTCAGTTTTGATTGAACTGAAAATCATTTCAGCACATTTGCTTTCTGCCTGTTTTTCGAGTAAATACCTGGGTGATTTTAATGACCCGAGTCTTCCTTTGCATGTTTTCTCAACACAATTTATTTAAATTCTAACGCACCTATATTTTTTCCTTTTTGTCTGCTTGCTTTGCTACACACTGGCATCACACTACATCCTGCACTGGTTCCTTTGTCATCATCTTCCCTTCACCCTTTTTTTTGCTCTTGTTTTATTCACACAAACACTGCCACACACTTTTCTTTTCCGCACATCTGTCTTCTGTGCATAGCTGTGGTTGCGGGTCCTTCTTCTTCTTCCTCTGTACCTGATGACATCACCAATGATGTTAGCCTCCCCTCAGACCAATCATCCAAGCGGAGAGGCGAGGCCACTAAGCAGGGTAATGATGACAGGATAAGTGGTTTAGTTTTTACTACTTTTTTTTATTCATGTTGTTTATACTGTTAATGTTCAGTGTGATAATGGCTAGATGGGTAGATAGAATATAATCTGTGGGGTTAAAGTTACCCCTGAAATTGCTCACCAACACACACTTAGTGTTTGTAATAACCTGTGTTCTTTAGGGAACACCTTCTACCTGGTTATGCCAACAGACCAGGGAGAGAGCATTACTGATGAACCCAACGACCCTCCCACCCCCACCGCCACTCATTTCCCTCTGGAGGAAGTGATGTCATCTCAGATGCAACCACAGGCGGAAAGCTCAGCCTGTGGTCCAGAGGCCAACCAATCAGAGGCTATGCAACTGGAACAGGAAGAGGAAACTGGCCAATCACAGGCTGACAACCGGACTCATGTGATCAAAAATGTTGACGAGATTTTCCACACAATTGAGGGGTTGATGAGCAAACTGCACAAATTAAAGGTGAATCTATGTTAAAGTGGCAGTGAGGTGCACTGCAGTTGACAGGGCTCAAACTGTTTTCCTGTGGAGTGATCACAAAAGATCCTCAGGTCTTGTCTGTTTATTCAAGTTTGGCTGAGAATTACTTAGTTAAGAAACAATATTTGAAATATGCACCAACTGGTCAACCAGGCCTTAAATGATAAACAGAGGTGACTCATGCATACATTTCTGAAAATGCAGAAGAACCCTCGAGCACTAATTTGTGACTCTACATTTTTGCCTGTCTTCAACGGATACATAATGATGGGTTGTGGAAAGGGTAATAATGTTTTGGGGTAATAATGGTTTTAGTTTTCTTTGTTTTTTCTCTCTTTGTAGATGTGAAGGTCTTCCTGCAGTCTGTCTTTAAACTTTGCTACTGTAGCCTCATTTCAACAGCTACTATTTAATTTGGTAAAATGCACAGTGATCTAAGCAACAGGGTATTATTGTTTTTGACTCACTTTTCACCTCCCACTAGCTAGAACAATTGTGCTGATGTAGTAATCAACTATAATTTTTAAAGGCTTTATTTAATCTTTGATGCTTTACAGGAAATAGAGAAGGCCCATCACAAGCTTTTGAAAGCCCTCACAGAGCCCTCTGTCAATCAGGAGTCAGAGGATCAGTGTCACTCTGCAGCTGTCTCCAGAACACCATCTCTTGATCGTGGCTCAGGAGACGGTAAACAGGCAATGAATTTACAAAACAATGGCTTTGTGGCAGTAATTCTGTTGCAGACTAAAATGTTTTTGTGTTTGAATCCATCCAGGCAAAGAAGGAAATCCGACAGAACCCAAGATTCAGTCGACAGGATTCTGATCTTGTTCCAGTGTGGATTTCATGAGTTCACTGTTTTTCTGTTCTCTGTTGAACTTTTGATCGTTGCCACATAGACACAACCACATGTACGTGCAACTTAGCCACAACTTCCCTCACCCCCTCATTCTTGCATGCACCAACCAGGGAAGCAGAACCTAAGAAGGTCCCCCCTTTTCCTTTTCCCTTGAGGGTTTCCCTCAACCCCTCTCCTGGGGTACCAGGAAGCTGGTTGGATTCACCAGGATATCTGAGGTTATCACAACCTCTGACTTTACCAGAACATGAGGACTCCAAGGCCAGTGAGGAAGAACTATGAAGGAACAAAAAGGCAGAAGACAAGTTGGTTAGTGAAAAGAAAATGGAAAAGTTGGAAGAACGGAAAGTGGCGATAAAGACCAAAGTTGGATAATTGCGATGAAAATTTGTTATACGTCTTGCTTGATGTTGGTTGAAGGTACAAAGCAGGAAAGTGGTGAAACGTCAGGAAATATCTGAGGGACCCATCACCCCAGCACTTTACTCACAATGAATCCCTCTGTCATGTTCATCCTCCACTGTGGACAGATCAGGGACTGGAGGTGCCTCAGACCTCATTTAGGGGCTGACACTTGAGCCCAGATGGCCGACAGGGGTCCTATCCCCCATCCCTCTCCACTGGTTGCTTTACACTGAGTGCACCTGCCACCTTGGCCGAAGGACTGTGTCTATATAATTCAGGTTATTTGCACTGGGTAAGGAAACAAACGTCAAACACACACACAAGCATTAACTGTTTTATGCATCACGGACATCACAGTTCATATCCCTGCACTGTGGGAGAAACATTAGCGTTGCAGCCATGCTGTTAAACCCTTCGTCTTCTTTTAAGTTACAATATGGCTGTCCATCAGTGCACACATTGAACATTACGTGGTTCTTTTCGGTTGTTCGTAGTTTTTTTTTTTTATTTTCAAGTTGTCAGGCCTGCTCCACTGGCATACAGGCATCTCAGCGATTCAGATAATGAGGTCAGCGCATCTTATGAAGTTGTGCAAGTTAAACCTTTGGGAGATTAAGGAGGTTTGGGACCTGGGTTCTCCACAGGCATTGTTGGCGGTGTGCAAGGAAACTGCAACTACGGAGTCGAACATAAAAAAAAAAACTTGAATTTTGAGTGATAAGGTGTTTGCTGCTCTATCAGATTGCTGCCAAATATTGCCGTTGACATTGCCTGTCTACACTTTAAAATTTGACTGTGCACCCTTTAGCCCTCTCCAGTGTAGTGTGTGTGTGTTTAAATACCACAGGGAATACTGTGAACCAGCATCTTTTCCTTACTCCCTTCCATTAGTCAACCCTACAGTGGTGTTCACATCCCTCTAACTCACATCCAAATCTACAAAAGTAGATTTCCAAGTAGCGTTCAAATGGAAATCCGTAACAACTGTACAGAACAACTTGTATTTATTCAAGGGAAAATGAAGGCTTTGTGAAGCTTATTTTACAAAGTCAATATGCACATGGTCAAAGTCAGAAAGCTGTTTAGTGATCACAACGCTGTTAAATGAAGCAAAATATTATTTAAAGGAATAGATCAACAATTTGAGAAATAAGTTTGTTTCCGTGCCTCTCATGTCTGTACAGAATATTTAAAACTACATCCAACAGCTTGTCAGTTCAAGTTAACTGCTAGACACAAGGATGAACAGTTATTCTGCCTCCTAAAGTAATTACTAACATAGTACATGGACTGGAAAACGGGGTTTAACATGTTTATATGTCAGCTTTGTTAGTGTCTCTGTGGATTTTGTTGCTTCAGGAAGTGCTAGTTTACCTGTTTTGAGTCTTTGTGCTAAACTTACTGGCCACACAGCCTGAAATCAAACCAGGGTAATTCCCCTCAAAAAACACCAAGGTTTTCCTTTAACTACAGTTGGATTATAAGTTGGAGTAATTCATTATTTTTGACATTATTTTGGAAACATTTTCTACACCTTGATTGAGACCTGTATAACCAGCAGAGACTGACATTCAAGCCAAGTTTGTCTTTTTTTTTTTCTTCTCAAGTTACATTTGTTTGGAGCCAAGTCTAATACACACTAAACAGAAAATCTGCATATAAACTGCTACAAGAGAATAACACCTTATTGATATTTACTTTACCAGTTGTTATTATTTTTTTTACATTTAGTTTTTTTAATTTCTTTTTTATTTCTCTAATCAGGCTGGGCAGAATCGCACACAACTTTATTGAGTTGCCCATCCTCATACGAGCTTCAGAACTGACAGTACACTACCACACTGATCCAAACCAGGAGCTATAAACATTTACTATTTTATCAGTCCCTGAATTTCTGATTTAATTTTCTACCAAGTAAAATATTTTTCCATAAGGTTTAAGGGAACAGTTTTTTGTTTTTTTACATTTTGGCTGCTGATTTTGAAGTATCTCATACCAGAAAGCTGAAGTTTGGCCATTAAAAGTGTTTCTTAGTTGTTAACACTCTTCATAGAAAATCTATGAACATGTTGGTTGCAATATAGGTTCTTGGCAATAGGGGGGTGTCATCATTTTATTGATTTGTCGAAACTGGTGGAATCAAAATCACAATCTTCTCCGTGTTTCTATGCATCTCCTCTTTTTTCCTTCTGCTTCTAAATACAACATTTTTCATCTCCAGTTTCTACCTCTACACTTCAGTTTCTTCGAAGTTTCCATCAATATTTTTTATTATGCATTTATCTTTTACATTAAAAAAAGGTGTGGCTATAAAGAAGCTATAACTGACCCCCCCTTTTTTTTTTTTTATAACGTGTTGCACAAACTAAACTTCCCTGCACGGTGCAAACTACTGTATGCATATACACATCTTTATCATCTCATTGTCTTTTAATTTTGTGTAAATTTTTAAAAAAAAGAAATGTTGTTCACACATGTAATATAGGGAGATCAGACCCACTTGTTTTATATGTTAATTTTTTTCTGTAAAGCCTTAGCCCTTGTATTTGATTTTATTTTTGTAGATATGATTTTAAAAAGGATGTATAAATTATTTTTTTTCTCCTTTTGTTTTTAAGATTGGTGAGATTGTTTAGCTGCACAGAAGGAAAAAAGGAGCTCATGTCTCAGATTCATGTGTTTTGTGAAATTAAAAAGAAACTGGATAAAGAAAGCAGTGTGTGGATTGTTTGGCCTTTAAATTTGTTGTGAATTGTCATCAGTTATTTGAGAACCTAACATTCAGGTGGGCTGGTGAGTTGTGCAAATTTTCGGTGTTCATGCCTAATTTCCACACATTGTTTTTAAATGAATAATTATGAAAAAAAAATTATTATAGTAACAGAAGCTGTGTGGAAGAGCAGGTGACTTTATACTGAGAAAATAGAAAATTGTTAAGTTCTGTCCTGCAAGACATTTAACGGTTTGTAAAGCAACGTGAATAATAGATGTTGCTTGTCAGGGTTTCCCAACCTGCGTCTTCAGAGAACAAGGCCCTGCTTGTTTTCTAACCAGGGCCAGGGTTGAAAATGTCTGTACTCATTTTTTTGTTGCATTATTATTAGATTTGAAACAGTAATATCTAAAAGGTTATTCTGCTGATAACCTGACATTCACTACAGTTTCTACTTTGACCTTTGTGCCCCCTCCAAAGAACTATAAAATGTCTACGCACATTGCTAAAAAAATAAGCAATGATTCATAAAAATCCACTGGCATTTAAAGAGTTAAAATGATGAAAATTATTTAATGCATGATAGTTTTGGCCAGATCTGAAGTTGTTTAAGTGATTTTTTATTTTTTTTAAAGCAAAGAACATATTGATGTTTGATGATTTTACACCAGTTTTTCTGTGTGTGGAAATAAAATAAGAAATGTACAACATCTGTATGAATGAAAAGAGAAAAGACGCTGGATTTCAAAAAAATCAACAAAAAAACAAACGTTTCTGCCTAAAAGCTGTAACATAAGGGTTAAACGACATAAATATGTTTTGATGCGTGTGTACAGATGAAGCCACTTCCAACATCACGGTTCATTTTGAAGAGACCTTTTATTTTGAAAACTCCCACCGGAAGCGGTGAAGCTCCTCTCGGGCTTCCAGCCGACGCTGGAGGAGCAGACCCCCATCAGCTCAGCGGGGCTCCTCCACCACACGGCGGATGCGGACTTGGGATGAGGTGCGTGTTGCTGCCCTTTGTAGTCGCAAAGTGAATGAAATTTCGAAGAAAACCCGAGTTAAATTCCAGCATTAGATGATCCGGAAGCGGCGGACAGGCGAGAGTCGGGACAGTGGGAGTGAATTTGGAGCATTTGGAGGCACTTTGGTGGGAGACGCTCGGCGGTTCCTGGGCTCATTGTGCCGCGGGTCGCAGTCTGTGCCTGCGGTGCAGGAAGGTAAGACCCCCCCCGCAGGCATCATGGGGAATCTGTGCCCACGGGCTTTAATGCTTATGAACATTTGCTGCTCTCATTTTCCAAAATTCGTTCGAGTTTCTTTATTTGTTCGCAACCAATCGCTGACGAGCTGGCACAGACGTGCACTGATCGCCCGAGCACTTTCAGCCGAATTTCGGTGTAAACGCGCACACGCTTGGAGCTCGTTCGCCTGCTTTTTTCCGTGCACGTTGCGCTTTTACGCACGCTGAACCAAACTGAGCACTTTACGCGTCCCGCAGGCTGCCGTTAAATGCCCCCCCCCCCACTGAGATCACACGCATGTGTTTGTGTGTGGACTGTTCACGGCATGTTGCTCCCAGCGGCTCTTCATCCTGGGTGTGTTCTGCTTTGTCTCAAAAACGGAATCGCTCTGTTCACACTGGCGTTAAAACCGCGCAGCAGTTCTGATCCAGGCTTTGGTCACTGGTTGTAGTGAGTTTTAGTCCGTCCTGGCTGCGCGTTAGTCTGGGCTCGGTTTGCTCAGTGGAGTCGGATAGAGGCACCAGCCGCGCCTCACTGGCTCACTGCCACCCGGAGGCCTGGAGGCCCCTGGGAGCCACACACGCAACTCCAACCTGAGCCTGCAAGGACTGTGAGAAGAAATCATTGAACTTACTGAGCCAAGTTGTAGTGCCAGTGAAAGTCATTTGAATAATTTAAATATGCCAAACCTCACATCACCAGGACAAATTCACTATGGTGTATTTTAAATAGTAAACAGTATCGTCATTTTATCCCAAACGTCGGAAATGATCTCATTCCGGATGATGCTGAACATGAACTCCAGTGTAAATCGATCAGCTGTGGATGGATTACAGCCGGAGAGGCTCAATGGTACGATCAATGGCATTGACTGTGTCAGAGCAGGGGGGTGAGAGGCAGAGTTGGTGGTGTTTATGTTTTTATACTTTTAAATTCTGAAGACTTTCGGGAAGCTTACTGCAAATGGAACTCAGATCATACTGACATTTGACTTTTAAAGCGAGCAGGAACATCTTTGCTGCAGCAGAGACCTAAGGATTATTGTTAATGCCACCTGAGAATATATACATAATATAAGAAATTGTCCTGTCTGCCTGTATGATTATTTTTTGCTTATTTGTTTATTTTTTTATAATATATATTTTTGAAATGCAGAACGTTGTTCCCCCAGTAGAGGGTATGTGTCACACTGCTTTGGACTGAGATGTGAACATTAAACCATTGTTATGTGGCTTTGTCTTTATGCTTTGGCTTGAAGCTCCATCTAAACTGCTGCTGTGGTTGATATATTCTCTTACACATAGAAACCAAACTTCTACCACAGGTTCAGCCTGGCATGCCCGCTCGTGTATCTGCTCGCTCGGGTCCCGAGTGAAGAATCAATGTGTGAATCCCACAAAAGCCATTACTGAAATCTGAAGTGTGTAACGTAGAAGATAAACACAGGAGGTCACGGCACGAACAATAGTGTGTGTGAGGAGGTTCCTGTGTGTCCACCGGGAAAACACCTATTTCAAAAAAGCTCTATTCACATAAAAAGTTAAGTTTATAATGTAGAACTGAAAAACAGACACATCTTGTAGAAGCCACAACTGCAGGCGAATGAGTTGTCTGCTTCTGTCTTCTGAGGTGTGGCGTTGAGGGATAAGGAGAGGAAAGGGGGGCAGGGGGGTGCTAAATTGATGTACTGATCACCATGGCAACTACCCCCTTCCTGTCTTTTCTCACCAAGAGCCTCCCATTCATCCCTATTGTACTAGCTAAGCTCTGTTGCCCTTGGAGACCACAGGGGACAGTTGGGGAATGTGGCGAGTATGTATCAGGCACGAAACAAAATGCTGCTAAAAAACGAAAACATAAATTAAGCTGGCGCTAAAAGACGCCGACCATGTGCTCTGAAGTTGTCCAAACAGTGCACAATTATTTCATCTTCGCTTGAGTCGCTCTTGCATGGAGCTGCTCTGATGCTCTGCCTCCACCCCTGCGTGTCCTCCACACTTGAGACTTGTAGCCCAGAATAGACGGTGGCTTAATTGCTCTTCATGGGCTAGGAACTCAGTCGGGGGCTCATAAAACTCCCTCAGGGCGCAAGAATGAGCTCAGCTATGTCCTGTGCAGCTTGAGGTGCACAGACACTTTACACACCTCTCAGTGCCAACATTTAAACAATGCTGCCTCTCTTCTTCTTGCGGTTACTTGCTCCATTTCCCTCTGAGACGCTTTTACTACAAGCTGCGTGACAAATTACCAACTTTTTATTCTGCCATTGTTTGTGTTTATTCTTCCTCTCTTCTTTCAGATCCTCCCCTCTTAAAGTTCATTCTCCTACACTCTTTGCCTTTTACAAATTCATATCTCACTCTTTCTTCATTCCCAGGCCTCCAAGATAGATTCCCTCAGGAGTAAAGTGGACTTGCTGCGCCTTCCTCTGACTCTCTCCTGCAAGTCTATCAACAACCATAAAAGCCAACTGGGTGTGGTCTGGGAGAAGGGCTTGGGGGGAGGAGGGGCCAGGAAACCCCGCCCACCGCCGCCCTCAGACATGGACAACGAGTCGACATACTCGGGATACTCCTACAAGTCCTCCCACTCACGAACCTCCCGCAAACACAGGTAGAGGAATACAAATCGCCCCTCTGCAAGAACAGCTGCAACTTTAATTAATTTTTATTGCCAATTATTGTGTCAGTTACATTTTCATTTCTTATTCTCTAAAATGTCAGGGTAAATTTTAATTGTGTTTCTTAGTTAAGTGGTCTGTAATTATATAGCACTTTTCTACCTGTTATAGCTCAAAGTGCTTTACACTGCTTCATTCACACACACACCGATGGGGGAGCAGCTAAGTGGGGGTCAGTGTCTTGCTAAAGGACACCTCAACATGTGAACGGAGGATCCGGGATATGAAACAACAACTGTAGCATTGGTGGACGACCACTTAACCTACTGTGCCACAGTCCCCCCCACTTTAGAGAAACATAAAGTAATTTTTAATGTCTGTCCCTTTAAAATTACTCCAAATGAATCCACCCAGGTTGTTAAATACTGAAGCTGTGTCAAAGCCTGAGGCATGTCATGAACTCACTGAGGTGCTGTTTCATGTCAGCGTGGATATCTGCTGTGAGTCTGTGTCATGGGAGGCATCAACTGTGTCTCCAAATTCAGATAAATTATTGGGCATATCTCTATTACAACAAAGTTATAGAAAAAAAGACACACTTTAGCTTGGAAGTCACTGTGTAGATTAAGAATTTGTCCAACTGGGGCTTCCTCGGTGTTACTATCAAAGAAGGTGGTTCACTCAACAGTGACCAGCAAAATGAGAATTACTCAATAATACTTACTAATCATTGTTATTTTCTATTTTTACAAACTGTAAACTGTAGCACTGAAAGGTTCATATCAGTGATAAATCCTAATGTTTCTCCAGAGAGAGGAGGGACCGGCATCGCACAAAGAGTCGTGACAGCAGCATCCGTGGGGACAAATCTGTGACCATCCAGGCTCCTGGAGAGCTGCTGCTGGACACAGAGTCCACCAGAGGAGATGACAGGGTCAGTTGAATTGCTATCCTTCCTCTGAATATGTTTTCTTGTTGGTTCTAGCATCACCAACAGCTGCTCTCCTCTTTCTTCAGGATGACAACTGGGGTGAGACCACCACGGTGGTCACTGGGACCTCCGTGGACAGCATCTCGAACGAGGATTTGACGCGGATCTCCAAAGACCTCGAGGAGTCTTTGCCCCTGGAGTGTCGGCGTTACCTCAGCCCAGTTTTGGGTGGCATCCTGGGCTTCTTCTCTTTGGTCACTCCTCTTGCCTTCTTGGCCCTGCCACAGCTCCTGTGGCGGGACACGCTGGACCCTTGTGGCACGCCATGCGAAGGGCTTTACATTTCTTTGGCTTTTAAGCTCCTCATCCTCCTCATCTCCACATGGGCGCTGTTTCTGCGCTCGCCAAGAGCCACACTGCCACGTTTTTTTGTGTTCCGCTGCCTGCTGCTGGCACTGGTCTTCCTCTTCGTGGCGTCCTATTGGCTCTTCTACGGAGTGCGGGTGCTGGAACCCAGAGAGACGGACTACCGGGGGATTGTGGGATACGCAGCATCCCTGGTGGATGCACTGCTGTTCATTCAGTACCTTGCCCTGGTTCTGCTGGAGGTCAGGCACCTGCAGCCTGCTTTCAGTCTCAAGGTGGTGAGGACCACAGATGGAGCTAGCCACTACTACAATGTGGGACATCTCAGGTTGGTGTGTGTGCAAAAAAGTTTTAGTTTAGTTTTTTTTATTGGTAATGATAATGATCATAGTGATCGGTTTCATTCTAATACACCCATCCTGAGCACTTCCTCTCTTTCTGATGTCAAAGCTGAATGACAGATCTAAAAAAGTTCCTGTTTGCAAAACTCTGTCAACCACAGAAGCATGTTGAAATTGACCACAATATGTTCACAAGCAACAAATCTTCAGACCTTAATTCTTATTATCCATAAGTGACTAATGGGTGTCGATGTTGTTACCTTTTTTTGAATAACAGTATTGTGATCACAATGCTTTTCTCCACCGTACAACTGTATTAGCTGACACAATACTTGAGTAATCCTGCAGAATGCAGTGCTTTCAAGGGATACAGACAGCAATGTACAAAACAAAAAAGTTAATATGTATAAATGTTCAGCCACCAAGGCTTAGTTGGACAAAAAAACTGCATAATCTTGTTGACACACTTGCTTAGTGCAGCACTGCAGATGCAGCGCTGCAGGTTCCCCACTTCATGTTTGTATTGTAACGAGGAAGCTGTGAGGTTGTTATGGGTTATTCACAGCTTTGTTCTGAAATATATTGGTTTAATGAAGGATGTTTGTTTCTCTTTTTCTTCCTTTTTTCATGCATGCAGTATTCAGCGGGCAGCAGTGTGGGTTTTGGACCAGTATTACAGTGACTTTCCGGTGTATAATCCAGGCCTACTCAACCTGCCCAAGTCCATCCTCACCAAAAAGACGTCAGCCTTCAAGGTCTACAACCTTGGGGAAGGTAAATCTATATTGTCTCCAGTTTTTATATTCATATATTTCACATTTTCTTTCCCATCCCATCTGCTTTAGAACAATTATATGCATATTTAAAATGCGCCGTCAATTGCCTACAGTTTTATAGGCAAGTTCTTCATATGCAACATAAGGCAGGAAAGAATCAATTTGGTCTATAAAACTGTGATAATAATTCAGAATAAATGTTATAGAAGTATCTTTCCACGTTCAGGTATATGGTAGCTAAACGGTCATTTGTATGCCTGTCAACAATGCTTAACTTTAGCATTTCTGTCTACAGAGAACAGCACCAATAACTCCACAGGACAGTCCAGGGCCATGATCGCAGCCACCGCTCGCAGAAGAGACAACTCCCACAATGAGTTCTACTATGAGGAGGCAGAGGTGGAGCGGAGGATCCGTAAACGCAAAGCCAGGTGGGAGTAAACCCACCCAAACACACACACATACTCACCCGCTAATTTATGAAGAATTATTTGGTAGTACTGGCTCAGACCCTTTTTTATCATCAGAACTGCCTTAATTCATCATGTGATAGATTTAACAAAGTGTTGGAAACATTCCTTAGAGAATTGGGCCATATGAACTGCACCACATCCCGAAGGTGCTCTTATAGATTTAGATCCAGTGACACTGGAGGGCAGTGTTTAAGCTTTGTGGCATGGTGCATTATCCTGCTGCAGTCCATGTGCTTCAAGGTTGGACACGTGTGTTTGATGTTGTACCAAGTGGTTATTTGAGTTTTTGTTGTTTCTATCAGCTCACACCAGTCTGTCCGTTCAGATCTGACATCTGACATCAACAAGGCATTTTCACCCAAAAACCGCTGCTCACTGGGTCTTTTCTCTGTAAACCCTGGAGTTGGTTGTGTGTAAAAAGTAAAAGACGTAAGACATTTCTGAAATATTTAGACCGGCCTGTCTGAGAAAAACAACAATGTAAAAGTCACTTCCATCGCTTTTCTTCGCTATTCTGATGCTCGGTTTGAACAGCAGATCATCTTGACTACGTCTATATGCCTAAATGCATTGAGTTGCTGCTGTGTGACTGGCTGACTAGATATTTGCGTTAACAAGCAGTTAAGCAGTTGTACCTTATATAGTGTCAGAAAAGTGTAGGATTGTGATATACAGGCTGAATATGATTACAAATTATATTTTTATTTTAACACAATTAAAAGATATATTTGGTCACTATGAGATGACGTTGGGCAATTTATTCTACCTTAGCTATCTGGGTCTGTACCTAATTTTAAGTATTTTCAGTTTCTTTCTTTCTTGAATTTCTTTCAAATTGTTTATTAATTTGACTCCTTTGAACATTTGTTAGGAATCATTTAAATCCAATTGTCTGATTCACACAGTTTTTCTCCACAGGCTGGTGGTGGCAGTAGAAGAAGCCTTCACCCACATAAAGCGTCAACAGGATGAAGAAACAGCCGCGTCCTCTCCCAAACACCCGCGGGAGGTGATGGACCCCAGAGAGGCGGCTCAGGCCATCTTTGCTCCTATGGCGCGGGCCATGCAGAAATACCTCCGCGCTACCAGGCAGCAGTCGTTCCACAGCATGGAGAGCATCATCAACCACCTGCAGTTCTGCATCACACACAACATGACTCCAAAGGTAAACACGGCACTTTAATCTATATTTTTATGTTTGAATGTGTCTTCTTTTTGTTAAGCATTAATTCCTTTAATAAAAAGTAACTGATCGTCAACTTTTTTTATTTGTCTTCACCTTCTCCAATCTGAATTATGTTTTCAGCAGATAACCATGAACTGGTTGACTGAGAAAATCCAGTTGACAAAACTCCCCAAATTTATCTTTAGAGAAATTAAAATGAACAAATATATAAATTAATATATTTTGCTGCTGTTAACCAAACAAGCGAGACTTTAAAACGGTTTATTAGTTATCCATACTGAAGACGCATTGTTTTATGTCTGAATGAAACTCACAGTTTTTTAATCAGCACTGAAGACCTAATTCGCACACATTTCTTTGTTTGTGTCTTCAAAGGCCTTCCTTGAGCGTTACCTCACTCCCGGCCCAACCCTCCAGTACCTGGACAACAGAAGGGGGCACCAGTGGACACTAGTGAGCGAGGAACCAGTGACCTCATCCCTGCGCCAGGGCCAGGTCTTCTCCTTGAGACGCATGGACTTCTCCCTGGTCGTCATGGTGACACCCCTCCCTTTCTTGCGCCTGGGCGAGGAGTTCATTGATCCCAAAAGTCACAAGTTTGTCATGAAGCTCCAGTCTGAGACGTCTGTGTAGGAAGTTAGAGGGTGAATAATGTACAAAAAAAAAGGAGGAAGATGGTGACTCAAAGATAGCAGTTTTAGTGCTTTCGGTGTATTTTTTTGTACCTTCTGATATTAGGTGTTAGATTTTTTTATGGTTTTCTTTGTTTATAAAGGTGAATTATGAATATACACAGTGACCATGGGTAAAAATCATAAAAATAAGGGGGAAGGGCGAAACAAAACCCTTCTTCTGACTTTGTTGTTTCTAGTGAACAAAAAATATGAGATACTTGTCTCAAGTGCTGAATTCTGAAAATGCACTACAGACTGTTTTACTGAGGAAGGCTGTTCTTTAGTAGTAATTCACTACAAATGTAATTCAATGCAAATTAAATAAAATATCCCTTTGTCTTAAAAAAAACATGCACCTGTAAACTGGAAGTAATTCGTGCAGTATTTCTGTAGCATGAATATTCCCACTTCTAGAGGAACAGAGCACAGCTGACCTTTCCCAGTCCTGTTAGACTTCAGAGGTTCAGCTCATTCTGTGTCAGCGTTCTCTTGTCATTTCCTGTTGGAACTTCTTGTTTGCTGTTTCTTTGGCCTTTAAAGGACATGAAGAAGCACAGAAAAGGCACAGAAAAAGCAGACTTTTGGCCAGATCTCACCTTTTGGGATATGAGCTGCATTCGCTGATGAAAATAATAATTATTTGTTGAACTTCTTATATTTTTGATTCTGCTGGAGTTTATATTGAAAAGTGACATGCATACTATGTGAACTAAAACATTGACTGGGCTTGATGCATTTAGCATAATAATTTAATTTCCTGTTTGCTTATTTTAGTCACTTCTCCTTTAAGCAGTTTTATAGCCAACACTCTGCACCAAGAGAAAAATAGAAGCAGCAGTTTATATTGTTAGTGATTTAGTAACACTGTTAATGGATCCTATGACATCTTAGTCTTGATGAGTTCCAGTACAACACAGCCAAGTACTGCCAATAGACTTCTTCTTGGCAGCTTAATGTTAAATGTCAATTTTATATAATAATTTTAGCTTGTGTGTACGTGTGATTGGTTATTGATTGATTAGCACCAAGTGAGCAATTGACCCAGGGTCTGAGACCCCCAAGAGCTGCAAAAACCCCAACAGTTTGTTTTTAGATATTAAATTCAAGACTTTGCACAGATCATTTATAATATGCAGTTGTGTCAAGCTTGTAGACTCTAGAGGATCCTTTTTTTTTTACACTCCACACAGCTCTGTAAGGAATTAACAACTTCTTTGTGGTACTTTTAGTCTCACTTTCCAACACCTGAAATCACAGTTGTGGAAAAACCCAGGGAATTTTAGTTAATGTTGTGCTCATGTGTATTCGCAAATTAAGTTGAGTTTTCTCATGAAAATGAAATGAAACACTTTAAACACAGTTTAAAACTCACAGTAATTTTGTTGGTTGGGAGTTTATCATTTCTGAAATTATTGTCCGATTAGTGTCTGTTTATGAATTCACTAAGGTTCCTATGTACGATAGAAAGTTGCTTTCTGTGTGGAGATGCAATGAAGCTGCTACCATACTCTGGGGATTAAGAGTGACCGTCTCACAGGTTCGTGTGAGTATTGTCTGTTCTTCAGATGTTTTCTAGAGGACAGATTATCGAGCCGCTCACAAGCAGTTTACATGTACAACTTGACCCAAGTTTCTAAGGTTGTATTTTTACAATCTTTAATCTTTATATTTCAGTTTGTTGTACTGAACTAAGCTCCTAACATTTATCTCTGGTGAACAAAAGTTGTCCTAGTGTGTTTTTTTTTTTTTTTTGGGTAGGAGTTTTTAATAAAACAATCTTTTTCCATGTGAGTCACAAGTTTTTGAAATGTGTTTTCCTGTAGAAAAAGGAATTGTGGAAGTTTTTTTGTGTTTTTTTTTTACCAAGAAAGGTCAATATTTCTATTGTTTTAGAAATATGCATTGGAAGTCATCAAACTAAAGAAAATTATATGTGTGTGTATGTGTGTATGAGAGAGAGAGATAGAAATATAGATCTAAAACATACAAATTATAGACATTTCATTTGTTATGTCTCAATATGTTAAAGAGCAGTGAGTAAGTTCCGTGTGACGTGGTTGACCACAAAGGAAGTCTATTTGACATGTTCGCTCTGTGTGTGCCCGGACTGATAAACGATGAGACTTCAAATCCTACTAATACCTTTACTCCAAGGTAGGTCCTCATTTATATAAAATATCATTCATCGTCAGCTAATGTGTGTAATGTGTTTATAACTATAAAGTTCTTATAACATTTGTAATACGTTTAATGGGAGTAGGAAGTAAAGCTAAGTAAGTGCTTTCAGGAAGTCTGAAGGCTTACTCGTTTTTACCAGGGTGTAGCGGGTAAAACACCAAGTATATTAATTAGTATATAACAAGTTATATTGTTCAGATTATTTAATCAAGCTGTTGTGTTGCCTGATTAAGGGGGGAGTGATCTTGTTGAAAGTAGTTTTTAGTGGTGATGGCACATGTTCATTTATATATGTATCTGGGCTATTCTTTAAAGAAGCATAATATATAAAACATATTAAGAAGATTACTAAGAGAATGTGATGAGCGTGTGTGCGTGATCACTCACTCGTGATCCTCACAGAGCAACATGAGTCTATCACTTTCACATTTATCTCACTGTGTCTGTTTGGAGCTACAGAAAAAAAACGATATTTCTCAATTAATCATGTGTTTAGAAATTAAGTTTAGAGTCAGCAGTAACATGACACAATTGAAACAATCCAGCTATATTCTTTAAAAATATCATCAAAGATTATATTTTTTTTCACATTCATTGCTCCTCATTGCATTTTATCATTAACATCTTTTGTTTTCACAGTGGCACTAGTTGAGTCCCTCAGGGAAGTCTATGGCTACTTGGGCCATAAAGTGACCTTGCCCTCAGGAGCCAACCCTTCATGGAATCTCACCAAAATTGAGTGGTCGATATTCTCCAACAACACTTATATAGCCACCTATCGCGCTGGGGTGGTAAACGTTAAACGTGTAAAACAATATGAAGGAAGACTAAGTCTCAACAATTCTTCAGGTAAGAGAAAATCCATCAGCTATACTGTCAATATGAAGGAACTGTTGGATTAATTACGAGTTTTTAGGTGTTGTTTAATGTTTGATTACTTGTTAGGTGATTTGACGATCCATAATTTGACCCAAAGTGATGCCATGGAATACACTGTCGAGCTAAACACTGAGAACCAGAACAACGATGACAAAATTATGCTCATAGTAAGAAGTAAGTTTCAAGGCTGATAAAAATTAGTGTTCCTTCAGTTTGTTAAATATGATATGAAAAAAATTTACACCCTTTTTTAGGAACTCCTACTGACTATTTAATAGTTTATAACAAACATTTGCACACAGACTAGGATCCTCACAAAGTCAAATGTGCAGCAAACAAATATGTTGCTTTTGAATGATTTGTGTCTAAAATCAGATGGTGATGCAGTCAAGTTTTAAAATATTTTTGCAGTAATATCCCTATCTCTAAGTAATAACATGAACCTCAACATTTGCAGAACACCTTCAGGAACCGAACATTCAGACACAAGTACTGGGCCCAAGTAAATTCACACAAGGAGGCTGCTGGATGGAGGCGCATTGTTCTTCTTCAGATAAGGACGTTACCTTCTCCTGGCGGATTAAACCTCCCAGTGTGATCACACAGAAGGATCCTGATGGTCACTCTGCTATTATTGTAGCATTTCTGAACACCACACAGGACTCTGTGGAATTCACCTGCATCTCCAGCAGTAAAACGGATAATGCCACAAGTGCTGTAACTAATAAATGTGAAGGTAAGATTTTTGATTAATAACATCTATTGTGGAACATGCAAACACAATGCAAATAATTAAGGTCCTAAACTTAGGGTTTGATCATAAAGTCAGATTAATTTCAAAGTGATTATTATTTTTTCTGATATTGTGCTTTGGTACATTTTAACTAACACACTTTTAATTGAATTAGCACATACTGTAACATCTGATGTGTAGTAAGTCCCCGAATAAAGTTTGAGAATAACTGTAAAATAGCTTAATATGTGTGTATGATTATGTTGTTTCTTGAATGTTGTTTCAGATGAAAATCCTCCGCCTCTGCCTTCACCTTCATCCCTGCCCAGGAGCAGACATGCATTAGTTTTTTTCACTGGAGTTCTCATAGGAGTTTTAGCAACAATAATTATAACAATCATTTTTGGAGGTGAGAGTAAAAAAACATCCTTGTAGAAAAATCCATTCTGTTCCTGTATCTTTAATAGCAGTTCATAATCTGTGCTTGATGTCCGCAAAACCCTTCATAATGCTGAGAATGTTAATATGAAAAAACAACAGCATAGAAAAAACGCATCACAAATAGGAATGTTGATCACTGGTGTCAAATTGTTTCTTTGATAAGAGTGTGAGGCTGCCAACTGCCAACTAGCACTGGAAAAAATAAACCAGTTAATAATAAGCTACATAGATACAGAGCTACAGGTAGACTACAGCACATACTGAGCACCAATGGACCAAACAATTTCTTTTCATTCCTGGGCCCAACACAATGGGAGAACTATAAGACATATTGTCAAGTTGTAGTGTTGCATTTCTATACACTGATGAGCCACCCTGAGCAGTCTGCACAGCACCATACACAGCAAAATATGATAACACTGAAGTAATAGTGATGTGTTGTTCGTGAGTGATTCGTTCAATGGGAACTAATCTTTCATATGACTTGGGAGTAATAAGTCCTCTAAGTGAACGATTCGTTCATTTTCCTGCAGTACCTTCTCTCGCCACATGGCAGCAGCTGCATAAGAAACATAAATGATTCGTTTACGAGGAGGAGATATATGGATGTCCTAACAGAGGACATGAGGTTAGCTGGTGTCAGAGAGGAAGATGCCCAGGATTGAGTAAAGTGGAAAAGGATGATTCGCTGTGGCGACCCCTGATGGGAAAAGCCCAAAGAGAAGTAGTAGTAGTTACGACTTACTGAGCTGTGCGTCCATCCGCAGGTCCTCATTCTTTTGTCATGTGACAGCCAGGCCACTCCGTGGCAAACAGCAAGTACTACAGTTCTCTCACGAGTCGTTCATACGAATAGTTCTTTCGTTCATTTGTCACGTGACAGACACCAAGTCACAGTCGAGCTGTAACACAACAATGGCAGAGAGGATGCAGGACACAGTCACTTTATTGTGGTGTGTATTTGCATTCCTAGGTTTACACGTGGTTTGAATTGCCTGTGGCATTTTGTGTCTTATAATTTGTACATAGTTTTTGAGAACTGCGGCCATTTTTACAATCCCTACAAGAGGGCTATTGCGCCACCTGCTTTAAAATGAACAAAATGACTCCAAATGATTTGTTGTGATGATCCGAGTCAGTCAAAAGAATCAAATTTCCCATCTCTACAAGTAAAAACTCCAATCACTTCACTCCAGTGAGTTTACACAGTTAGCTGATGGCTGGTAGGTATTCAGCTCATCTGCTCCGACATGAACTGCTCACTGTGTGATAAATGATGTGCTTTGATTGCACTTGCATCTTGTTGCAAATTATGTATGTCTTAGAACTGTAATTTATTATTTGTTTTATGAAAACAGGGTGCATTTGTGACTAAAGGACAACTGCATAATGATAAAAGTTTATATTAAAATGGTAATTCTTGGCAAATGGCGGTGTCTTGTCAACTGTTTATAATGATAATTTTTTGTAAGAATGTATCTGCTGTAAATACTGATCTGTCATGGCATTAAAACCACCTAATGAGTTTATTGTGTGATATGTGAGGTGCATCACAATTAAGCATTTGCAGGTGCTAGTCCCAGATATTAAGGAACTACAACGAAGGATATAGATCTTTTGGAATACTAGCTTTATAACTTTGTTTTTACGGAAAACTGGCTCATAAGCAACAACACTTTGGATAGAGATAAGGTAGAGAAGTGCGTTATGAGTGCAGAACATTTATTTTTGCTAATTCTTCCTACCCCATATACTTGTACTTGAGTAGCACATTCAGTTTAATATGGACAAGGAAAAGCTAGACTGTGGTTTCACTTCCATGAAACATTTTCTTTTATCAACCATAGTTATAAGCTGCTTCATTTTCATACTCAACTAACAGACCAAACGAAGACACATTTATTCTAAGACTGTAATTAAATCTATAAACTCAATGTAAATTATACATAACTCCTTACATGCTGACATTTTGATGTTGTTTACCTTGTTTTTTATTTCAGAACAAATTAAAAATGCATGGGAAACTATCAAAGGTATGCAAGTTTTCTAATGATGTTTAGATTGAAATGATCACTTTTACATTAATTAATATGCATCCTCATTTATTTTAAATTTTTAGGAAAACTGTGTATATGATAACAACAACACAGGTAAGCTCCTATTTCTCTACAGATTGTATCAGGGTTTGTAGTAATGACTGAAACTGGATGCTATTAATTAGAAAAATGACCATGTTTTTCTCTTCTTCCGTAGAAACCACATAGTACCATTTAGGACGTTAACGTTTCAAGAACCCAGTGTGGGATATACAAAATTATTAAAATTGCTTACTTGGCACAATATTTAGTGCCACAGTTTTATACTGTGTAATTATTTTTGTGACTGATACCAAAGTATTTGGGACTCGTAAATGGTAAATGGTCTGCACTTATATAGCGGTTTTCTACCCAGTGGTCCACAAAGTGCTTTACACTGTTTCTTATCTACCCATTCACGCTCACTATCACACACATTCATACACCGATGGGGGAGCTCCCGGTCACCGGGAGCAACTAAGCTTTACTCTATATAGGTCTTCTTTAGGCAACATTATTAGTGAACACTCTGTAAATTTTCATTGCTATGCTGATGACACACAGTTATATCTATCTATGAAACCAGATGAAACAAATCAATTAATCAAACTACAAGCATATCTAAAAGACATAAGGGACTGGAGGACGTATAATTTCCTTCTTCTAAACTCAGATAAAACTGAAGTTATTGTATTTGGGCCTAAAAGTCTAAGAAACATGTTTTCTAACCATATCACTACTTTAGATGACATAACTCTTGCCCCCAGTAGTACTGCAAGGAATCTCTGAGTCATTTCTGACCAGGATTTGTCATTTACCTCACACATAAAACAAATCTCTAGAACAGCCTTCTTTGCCAAAATTAGGAGCATCCTCTCTCAAAGCGATGCTGAAAAACTGGTTCATGCGTTTGTTACTTCTAGATTGGACTACTGTAATTCTGTACTTTCAGGCTGCCCCAGTAACTCTCTAAAAAGCCTCCAATTAATCCAAAATACTGCACCAAGATTACTGACTGGTATTGGTAAGAGAGATCATATTTCAACTTCTTTAGCTTCTCTCCATTGGCTTCCAACTAAATGTAGAATAGAATTTAAAACCTTCATCTTACCTATAAAGCTCTAAACGGTCAAGCCCCATCATATCTAAAAGATCTCCTAGTACCATATCATCCTACTAGACCACTTCGGTCCCAAAATGCAGGCCTACTTGTGGTTCCCAGAATTTCCAAAAATAGAATTGGAGGCAGAGCCTTTAGCTATCAAGCTCCTCTCCTGTGGAACCAGCTCCCAGTCCAGATTCGGGAAGCAGACAGCCTCACTACTTTTAAACTAGGCTCAAAACCTTCCTCTTCGATAAACCTTATAGTATGTTATAGTCATGCTGCTATACGCTCAAACTGCTGGGGACCAACCACAGATGCACTGAGACACTTTCCTCCTCTCACCCACATTTATATGTCACCACTGTCTGACATTTACTCTGTGTGTTAACGTCTTATTTGTGCCGTAGTCCTCTGTCTCCCTCTCTGTCCCTGTCTTCAGGTGTCCCCAGCTTTGTGTGTCTTCCAGTGCACAGCTACTGGTCCTGCTACCCTGTCCAATGTTTTGTTGTTGCTTTTGTTGCTCTGTTCTTTTCTCTTTCCACTTTCCACTCACCCCAACCGATCAAGGCAGATGTTCGCCCACCCTGAGCCTGGTTCTGTTGGAGGTTTCTTCTGTTAAAGGGAGTTTTTCCTCTCCACTGTTGCCTATGGTTTGCTCAAGGGGGATTTGTTGGGTTTTCTCTAAATGTCTGTATAGTCTTGACTTTATTATGTCTTAAGTGCCTTGAGATGACCTTGTTGTAAATTGGCGCTATTTAAATAAAGTTGGATTGAAATTAAATGAAGTCTGAAATTAAATGAAGAATTGCAAACAACAAACATACATTAACAAGAGGAATTCCTGTTTATTATTGAAACCTTTTTACAAAACTTGTACTAAAATACATGTAATAACAATCCATGTTTTTAATATATAAAATATCTTTAATTACAGAATATACAACACTGTTGTAAAAACATTTACATGCATAGCTTAACCCCCAAGATATAATAGAATGTGCTGTTTTGAATAAAAGCACAAAATTGAGAAATGATGACGCTGTGGTTTTATGCTTTTTACTGTCTCAGAAAGTAAAAAAAACATTTGTCTGTAGCACATTAGCTGTAAGTTGTTTAAGAGGGTTGAACTTTTTGCAAATGTTTAATCCAAAATGTTTGAAGTTATAATTCCTGTCTGTTCCACTAGGAAACTTCTTGGTAAGGAGACACTGAGGCCTTCCTCACCCGGTGCAGCTGGATCTTGTCATACACAGTCTGGGGCTAGAAGTGTGACAAAAGGACATGAAAGATGACACTCCAATTCAAATGGAAGTCTGAATTAATTGCAATTAATTCTGACACTGTCACCAGAGTTTTCACAAACATACATTTATCATTCGGGATCTCTCACAGTAAGGATGTGGTCAATTCACTGTGGTCAAACTATGTGTTTAGGTGACACGATTATGTGTTTAGGGAAAATAAACATCCCAGTGTGATGAAGTGATGAACCGTTTTGCAAATTGGAAAGCTTTGCTTCTGCAGCCTTTCTTGTCTCGAATGACCAGCATCCTATTTTAGCTAACTTTACTCTGCCTCTGATATTGTTAAGAAAAAAAGCAAACATTTTTACCATCCTTTTATTTACATGTATATTTTACTTTTTATATTTTTCTTTGCACACTGTTGCTGTAACATGGAAATGTCCCCACTGTGAGCAGGATAAAAGTTTATATTATCTGATCTTATCTTATAGTTGTTGACCAAATCTCAGACAGGGTTTATCTATTGTGCACATTATAACAATCATTGCACCAGCAGTCAGAATTTACCCCTTTTTCAAGGGGTGAATTTTACTTTGAAACACATTTCCTTGCTCCCTCAAAGTAATAAAAATACGCATTTAACTGATGTAAGGGTGAGAAATATACATTGTTGACACATTCGTTATCTGTCAGTTAGAATCTTGTTTAGTCAGCCTCAAAGAAAATAGACTTTCTGTTAAAAAATTGATCTTACCCCAGCTATGACTGGATTGGTTCTGTTATCAATATTGGTTCTGTTATCGATAGTTTCATAGACCGAACACGGCTTCATGGATGAAGTTCCCTGGGAAGATGAGTTATGCATGTGTTAGAGACAAAAGACAGAGCAGGAGTAACGTATATTCCAAGCACCGAATTCCCATAAAAAGTGACACACACTTCCTGAAAAAGGATATATACACAATATATATATACAATATCTACATGCACTTATAGAAATTAATACTTACATCATCAATTGCAAAATCACTGACATCAGCATACACAGTGAGGTCATTTGAGTCACTGCCTGATTTCACAAGAAAGGCAAATTCAAGTCAGGTAACACAACTTGTGCTAGATTTCAATAATTACTAAAACGACATAATGTTGTGAAGTGGAAACATACAGTTTCTTACTCTTGAAGAGTTTCTTACCAGCTCGTCTCTGTTTGCCGTGACAAACGGCTACAGTTATAACTACTATGATGAGAATCAAACAACCTCCTCCTGCCACACCGAAGATGATAAAGTTTATTAATCCTGCAAAAGATTATATTATTATGGCAGGTGCGCCAAGAAAGAAACAATATACATGACAAAGCAAGAAAAACAGCAGTGACAAAAAAAATACATAATGTATAATGTACTTTTCACTAGTCTAAAATGTTTACAGATAATGTTGAATAAATTTCTATGATTTTCTCAAACTAAGTGGCAATATTTTTTCTTATCTTCAACAACCTGACAATCACAAAGGTTTACAACAGAGAGATATAGGATTTTAACTAATTATTACCTAAAATCAGTTTAGACTAGAAAGTGAACTTGAGTTTCAGAGTTTTCACTTGTTGCAGTCTCATTCATTTTTGTGTTTTCAGGCTCTAGTATTGACATATCTGCACCATATCATTTTGGACATAAAGTATATTTCAGCTTTTAACTAGAAAATGTGCATAGACAGTTAAACCATTTCTCTGACAACACACTGCTAGGAATTTAACAGTAATAAAGCAAAATCACTTCTCTGCACATACCTGTTTCTTGTGGTTCAGATGTTGTGTTCCTACACTCCACAGTTTGAGATGCCGACTTCTCACTGATAAAATTAGATATTGTGCAGGTAAATGTGGTTTTTCCGTCCTCTGGTCTGATTTTGTGCTGCAGCCTGGAGCCACTCAGGGTTCTGTTCTTCACAGTCCAGCTGTAGTTGACTCTGCTGTCAGAGGTTGATCTACACTCCAGCGAAAGTGGACAGGATGTGTTTGAGGCGTCCCAGGTGGTATTTACTGTAAGGACAGGCTCCTTAGTTATAGGCTCTGATGAGGAAAAGAAAAGAATACAAAGAGTAATAAAGCTATAGATGTGCCTGTGAGGAATTGCGTTAAAGACGATGGAAGAGCTAAATTACCACTAACAAACCACTTTAATGCAGAACCTGTTAACATTTAGAAATGTGGTCCAAATGTGATAATCATGACCAGCTCCAAAACACAAAACTGTATCTAACAACAGCTCAAATATTAATAAAATAACCATGTGAAATATTCAAACCTATTACAGTGTTTAAACACATCCTAAAAGTGAGCCACAAAAGTTCATATTATGTAGATGCATTTAATATTGTTTGATTTAAAATAAGATAATTATTATTTTTTGTCAAGGCTGTAGCAAAACAATTGCTACATTTCAAGTAAATAAAGGTTCAGGTAAAAAAACAAAGACATCGAGACAAAGAGATGTGGGGAATGATTTTAGTAATTTTAGTATCAGATGTTACCAACATGTAATCTGCACACAGCAAACATGCAAAATATCATCGTATGTTAGGTATAGTGACATACTTTTAGCATTATTAACAATTGTACTAATCAAGTGAGTAGTTACTAATCTGATTTCATGTTGTTGCAATTATGCGACTACTGGGTTAACAAACAAACAAAGAGGTTGTGTTTGAGGCTTCCCAGGTGGTATTTACTGTAAGGACAGGCTCCTTAGTTATAGGCTCTGATGAGGCATTAGACAAAAACAAAAAAATCAGGTGGACAGTCATTTCATTTTGGAAACATATTTGGTTTCAGTCAGTGAATTCCCAGTGATGACATTCAACAACAAATTGTGTTTTTTACAGCAGAAACATCTTACCATGAACATGCAGAGTGATGAAAACTGTTTGTCTTTGCTGGTCTTTCCCACATAGATAAAACTGAAATCACCCGAATCTTGAAGAGTCAGTTTCCTCAGTGTTAAACTAAAGTTTGTGGGGTTTAGTGAAACTCTGTCCTTGAAATGTAGATTTGTAATTTTAGATGAATCTTTGTCTGCAACTGTTTTATCATTATATTTCCACTTTGCTGAGGTGACCCCTTCAGCTGGTGAACATGATGGAAGCTCCACTGTGTCTCCAACTTTTTTATCGAAGTTACGCTGACAACTGGAAGCCACTGACACATCTGAAACACATGAGCACAAAACAGAGTGAGTGTTACCTTTCTGAAATGTTCCTGTTAAATTTGTTTTAAAAGACTTTGGCAAATGACCATTGAATACAGACAGAACAACAGAATATAAACTAACTCCATGTCTTCGAGGTCAGTTATACAAAGTGTAATTAAACATGTAACAACACAAAGTACAACAAAACATCAGCTCTCAAAAGGACATTTATAGCAACATATACAACATGATATATTTAAAATGGCATCATTAGAACGACAGAAAAACATGAAATAACATATTTTATGCCTTGACATAAAATATGATTCACACACTATGATATCATGCTGTGACATGACACAAGTAGAATGAAATGAAAACCATGTATTCCAAAGTAGTTGTTCATGTCCTGTTTCCTATCAACACCAACACAGGTTTCCTTTAGCTGTGATACTGACATTTCCCATGACCTGAATTAGTAATTTAAGCTACATGATTTAAAAATATACTGTGGGTAACTTCATGTCAAGTTTAGAATTTTCAGGCGTTTGAGTCTGTGCTGACTATAAATGTAGAAAAAATCTGCAAACTGAAAAATCTAAAACGTTCATTATCTGTTGTGGCTGCAAATTGTAGAGCAGCTGTTCATTAGCAGCTTTGAAGGACTGTCATGGTGATGGTTTGAAGCTGATCAGGTTCCCATGAACAAATTTCTACAGAAAGACAAGGGCTCCCACGAACGCTGACCTCAGTCAACATGTTGCAACAAGTTTCCTTTGTCTAAAACTCTTACTGCTGCTTCTTCAGTAATCAGGAAATACATGGTTTACCCCTTTATCCTGTCCTGATATGTGTAGACGTGTTAAGTCTTCATGTTACTGGCTGTTTGCAGGCCTCACTGGCCCTGTCATCATGGATTTGTTAGTACCTAGTTACTGACACAGAATTGAAACACTGACGGCTTCTTTTTGAGATATGTAAATACAGCAGACATGACATGTAACACATCTGCTCCTCCTCTTCTGCTGTATTTTAAAAAAGTCCACACCTTATGATTTCTATCTTAGATATTACTTTATATGTGACTATGCTTTATCAGAATAGGGGTGTTGTATAAAATGAACAACAACATAATCAATCCTTCAAAAAAGAGTGAAAACGCAGTGGAAAGAGAAGGGCGGCACCATTCCTGAGTTACGTCAGAACTGGAAAATATGTTTCCAAGCTCATGCAACAGAGAGTGCATGCAAACCATGTCTGCAAATAAACAACCGCAAGACAAAACTCTTTGACTATTCATGAATTTAAAAATAATTATTTTTCATAAATGTTGACATCCATAAGCCTTACAAACAGAAGAAACTAGTACTTTTGGAAAGTAAAAGCAAAGCCTGAAAATAATTTCTTAAATGTTAATGTCTGCAGCTTCAGTATTACAGACAGAAGCTGATGTATTTTATTTTAATGTTGTTTAACAATTGTTATCTTGTTATCTTTACAAAGACAAGAAAAAAAACTGTAAGAAAGACATGTACATGTCCAATAAATTATGCAATCTTGACATATGCTTCATTTCCATGAACCTAACAGAGCACATCAGCAAAGTAAATACTCATAGCCATAAAACTACAAGAAATGTGAAATACTCATGGCCATAAAACTACAAGAAATGTGAAAATGAGTGTAAATACCAAGGAGTTGGCCCCCGAAGAGCAGCATAGCACTGTGCATGTAAAAGTAGCTCAGGCAAAGACGCCGACCACCAACCATGTCTGTGGGGAGAGAAACTACGTCTGTTTCCTCTTCTGCTCTATCAAACTGTGCTGTGACAAGTCAAAAAAGAGACATGGGTGGAGGGGGGGGCGGTTTCCGAAGAGGCAGCTTGGCCTCATGTAATGCAAGATCAAATGTACGCACAGGCTCGCTGTATGTGAAATACAGCGAACACTCAAAACGACTCCAATTAAATCAGCTAATCATGACTTTAGCATTAAGGTGAGTTTAGATCAGAGGAGAGTTAATGCTAATTCAGCACTTCAGGGGCCAGAACAAAGCAGAAGCCAGTTATTCAGGGGCAGAGTGTGAGCAAAGTGTGTAGGTGTGTAACTTTTATCTCCTGTGGAAAGGATTTCGTTGATTATCCTGTAGGCGAGCACCAGAACACAAGTTGCAAAATGATGAAAGCGAATTGATGAGTGAAGCAGAGAAGTGTGGAAAAAACTTAAGGAAGTTGAACTTTGATACAAAGCAGCAAAGATGTGATGAAACAGAGAGGGGCCCGAGCAGGGAGGGGGTTTCTGGAGGAGATGGGAGATGGCAAGTTCCGGGACAAGGGCCTGGGCTGCTTCCCCTTCAAGAGCAAGGGGCAAACAGTCCTAACAGGAGCATCGTACTGTTGCCCCGAGACGTTGTTATCTAGTGTTAGACACAAGTGTATGACACAGACTTGCAGAAATATGTGATCACAAAGAGCCACTGAATGAAACAGGAATAAAAATGGAGACATGCTTCAGTAGCAGAAATCCAGTGGTACAAACTGCACTGGAACTAGTAGCACATGAGAGCACCAAAGCCCAGTTAAAGGGGAACAGAAACTTCATGCACCTAGTTGCACTCACCAAATTCCTGCCTCATCTGTTCTGTAATGTTTCTACTTTAGACACTACATAAATACATAAATATAAAGTACTTCTTTGCTGTTTCCTCTGCCGTGTACTTTCATACTTAGATCTCTAATCAACATCATGTGTGCAAGACTGTTAAGAAGGGAAGCGACCTACACAGCAGCATGATAAAAGCCATTTTGGTATCTGTTAAATGTCAAGCAGGGGTAAATAACATCTGATCAGTCTGTTCTCGGTACGTCTCTTCAAATGTGTATAAACGATTATTACTTTTGATACTGTATGCCTCTGATAAAATCTGATTTGTGTGGTTAAAGTGTAGAGCAGCTAAAACTGCTGATAATTTGTTTTGACAGTTTATCAGATGCACATAAAATACTTTAAGTTGAAATTAGGCTTTAGACTTTAACATGAATATCAATCCCAGTATCATTTATCATGAGTGGATACTAAAGCTAAAACCCTTTGTCAATCGTGCGGAGTCTTAGAACCGAGGGCTGTGGTTTAGCTGGTCTAAAAAAAAGCAGAATGACTGGTAGCCGGAGTCGCTTTAATGCAAGCTGCAGTTTAGTGTTTCCGCAGAGGTGGTCTGTGCATCGCCTTTAACACAGCTTGACTCGCTGTGAAGCTGTAGCCTGTTCACAGACTCAGCGTCCGAAATGAAACTCATAGTTTTGATGCTACTTCTCTAAAACTCGAATGTCCGTGACACTGCCTGGTTACAATCATGTTTGTTTAGACATTCTGTTGAATTTTTTCACAATTTTGTCAGGATTTTGAGAGATAGTACAGAAACCGTGAAATGTACACATCATAACAATTATGTTTCAGCCAGAAACATAGTTATGTTATGATGACAAGCCAAGCTGTGCAGTAGGCGGGATTAACATTAATAGCCATTTTTAGCTGGTTTACCTGCAGCTGCATTGATTACGTGGTTAATGCCTTGGACGTAAGATCCAATGAATGTATGTCTGCGTGGGTTTGAACCCTAGTCCTGCTCAGTAATTTTGATGGCCTGGTGGGACAGTGGGTCAATCTTCAGCCAGCGACTATCATTGAGTCTGCTGGGGTCCTAGGCAAAATGTTTGTATCACAAAACCACTACAATGACGTGTGTGAGCGCCTCTGTCTTCAGCCTTGATTGTGGACGTCTGTGTAGTCAAATCAAGACACTGATGTCACTGACAGTTCGACTGTAGCTGCGTTATAATGTAATACGCTATACTAGCATTTAGCTCAAAGCAGCACGGTGGCACCACTTCACTGCTATAACTGAGTCTGGTAGTTGTTGTTTTTTATGTCATTTAACTTTTGCTCAGATATACAAGTCTGAAAAACTTAAGTCCTATTAAAACAAAATACAAATCTTCTCAAAGTTCTTATTTTGAACAGACAACAAAACAGGTTATGTGAAATGTTCATTTTGAGAGGCTTTTTAATCTACTTGAGTTTCCCTCAGCAGTTTCAGAGCAAAATTCCCATTTTCTCTCTCACTCTCAATAACTCAAATTCACTGAGCAGTCGGCCATTTAGAAAGATACATGGTGAAACCCTGAAGTGTAACGTTAACATTTTCTGACATTTCTTTTGAAAGAAGAAGTGATCTGATTACGGTAAAATGATGGTGTCCAGTGAGTCATAAAAAACAGAACCAGGGCAGAGCAGGCTGAAAGACACACCCTTCATATCCTTTAAAGAAACACAAATAAGATGAATTTCAAAGTTTCAAATTTATTCATTTGACATCTCTACCAGTTTTTCATACAAAGCGATATTGCACAAATTACACATTATTTATTAAATGAATGCACCAATAGAGTTCAGAGTTCAGCATGTTCAGCATGCCTTTAACTACACATCATGCATGAGCTCACAGATAACCTGCAGCATTACACACCACACAACCCCTGGTGGTCTTACAGGCGTCAGCATGGTCAGTCCGAGCAGTCCGCAGCTCCAAAGCTTCATACGCAGCAACATGTGGTACGCTGTGTGCAGCGGCGGTAGAAATACACAAAGTCAGGAACTGTCCTAAAAATACTCCACCACAAGTTCCACTTCAAATGCATTAGTCAAGTAAAAGCACTTAGCTGGTTGTCTATACTTTACTAAGTACAAAAGTTAAAGTACAGTGTATTTTAAACAGTACTGATTATGATAGAATAATTAATAAAAAAAGGTAAAAGATAAAGTGTTAAAGATCCCCACAGCTGACTACTGAGCTTGAAAATGAAGCTAGTTATGAAAAATCTTCTTAACTGACAACAATAATAAATGAACTCCCTGAACGAGGCAGATACGTTTACATTTTAAAGAAGCACATAAATGAATCATAATCTGTCAGAGGCACTTTGATGTCACAAAGCTTTAAGTATCAAACCATCAACAATTACTTTTAGTTCCTTAGTTTGTACCAAATGTTTAAATTTGAAATAATAAATTAAGCATCAAACAATTTCCAACAATCTTTTGGGTAAATCTGAACATGGACATAAATGCTTCGCTTGTTTTGTTGATGATACACCGTTTCAAAGCTTTAAATCAAGAAAAAGTATTCATATAGGTAATATGCAGGATTGAGACGTCCTCATTTGAGGCCTGTGGACTTTTGTTGCATGTCATGGCTCTCTCCCCTCCTGTCTCTTAATTCTGTCCACTGCTGAATAAAGACACAAAAAACATTTAGACAATGTGACAATTCACAGAGTATATTTGTATGTTACAGTAGGAATAACTGGTCACATTACAAAATATTCTGACACTTTTTTTACATGGAAATAATTAAGAATGCCCCCATGAATCTACAGGTAATATATTATGTTCTGAAAGATGTCAGCTGGACTTTCCTTCTAAACAATGAAGGCCGTGGACAAAAGAGGAGGTTTGAGTTGTGTGGATGTAACGATTGGTTCCAGATTGCGTTGGACTGAGTCCTTTAGACAAACATCACCAGGACGTGGCATCCATTTGACCAGTCAACTATACGGGTCTTATTGACGTTTGTCCTGTGAAAGTTCTTCCCACCTTTGCAGAGAAACTATAAAGATCTTTAAAAATTTTAGAGATTTCAAGTCACCTCCATAAGCAAGTTCATGTGAGTGAGTTTGGCCAGAAGGGCAACATAAAGAAGAGTCCTGGTTATTTCAGTTTGCCCCATTGTTACAAGAATTTCCCCACTGTGGGATTAATAAAGTTCTATCTTATCTTATTGAAGCCACTCTCCTCTTGGGTGTGACTCCGTAGACCCCAGAAAGCATCGCCCATTGCCGGGCGTGGCCCTTATTAAGGCGGGTGTGTTTAACTTGCAATCTTCGTTTGATGGTTTGATGTGGGCTCCTGCAGATTGTAGAAGCTGTTCTCTGGCTGCATGTGTTACATTTGTTAGGCTGCTCATGCTGCAGTTTGGTCGTCTGTAAGGAGCACACCTGTTCTTCTCTGCTGAGTGGTAGACAAGTACAAAACTGGAGACCTGTGTCTGTGTTATCTTTGGGTTTTTAAGCGTGTGTGGTTGGTGTTTTTTGGGGCTTAGTGTGGCATCTCCCCCCAGCGAGTCCTTCTTGTACGTTGTTGACTCACTTGCTTATTTTTCATATGCTTAAATGACTTACACTTTTAAAGATTGCACAATACCAGCCGGTGTACAATTTATTGTGTTTTTTTTAGATTTGATGCTGATATAATAATAAACTGACATTTCGTGTGAGCTTTATGCACGTCTCTCACTCTAAGCATGTTGTGAAATGTGATATTTCACTTACCAAACTGGGTCACCACACTCACAGCTTTAGAATTGGTCTCATTTAAAGAGGGACGGAAACAAGCAGAAGGCACGTGACTTTTACAGCTACAGGTCTGAATATTTGTGCAAAACAGACATTTCAGTATTTGGATTTTATTAAGATGCTTAGTAAAATTGTATTTTTTTGCTATTTGATTATGTTTTATAGTGTGCAGATCGATGGGAAAATGCATTTTTACTTTAAGATGGACAATTTTGAGAAATGTGATAAAATTGAAAGGTTCTAAATGTTTTTAATCCACTGTGTGTGTCAGAAATGAACACATACAAGCTGACAGCACATTCTGTAAATTTATATTGCGCCAGTAATAACAAGGAAACAACGAGGAAAGAAAGTTTGGGTTAGGGCACAATTCTTAGAAATTAATATTTTACAGAATCAGAGTTATTCAATAGTTTAAATACTGTGGCTTTTTTCAGTCTCTTAAGGTCATCTCATTGATTTATAGACAGAGCCATCACCATTTTATATTTAAGACAGAGTCATAATCATACATGTCATTATTAAAAAAATGGTTTGATGGACGACTGACCATGGAGACGTTAGGAAGATACATGCTGTTGAGTTTCTTCCTCTGTGAATGTTTGAGCTCTTTATGTTTTGAGCCTATAAATTACATTAATAATTATAAGTGAATATTACTAGAAGCACATTGCTGCAGTTTTGTGGGTGGTGAAATAAGAGAGCGGCACACTGACCTGTTACAGCATTTATCTGTGAAAGACAGAAATTGTTATCTCATTTTTTGTTTTTGGACATCAGCTTTAAAAATGAGTCATGTTACTGAACCAATATCAGATAAAGTCTCACCTATTGACCTTGTGTAGTAAAGCAGTAAAAACAGTAGGACAGTAAATGGTACAATTCCAATAAGTCGCCACAAGGTGAGATATGATCTTGGCCCTGTAATGATAAATAATAATAACTTTACGGACATTGCTATCTTCATTAATATTCATATTAACACATGTATGAACTTCAAATTTGCCACACAGTTACGAGAATCATTATCAAACAACTGTATTAATTATTTATTCTACACGATCCTCTTGTCAAAACCTCATGTGATTTTGTTTTTACCCACAATGTAACTCAAACCCTCACGGTTTCAGGTGCGCTTGCTATTTGTTGATATTCCAATTGTGCTAATAGAGTCTTGAGCCCATAGTGTTGTCTGTAGTGTGTCTGAATACGTCAGTCTATTAGAATGAGAACAACATGTAACCTAAAATATTGAACACGCTAATACTTTGGATGGATGAATGTATTTAACAATCATCATGATTAACAATCATCATGATTAACATGATTGTTAAATGTATTTAACAATCATATATTCTTTTTGAATTTTAATAACAGTGTTGTTATTGTTATTGTACAAGGTCTCTGCATATTCATCTTTTAATCAGTTCCACATAGCATTTTGTAATAATTTATTTATTTTTCTTCATTGTTAAAATACAGATGCATTAATTATATGTAGAATATAATTGAGCTCTTAGAGAATTAGACACAAACTATTAAAAGCTGCATCAAAGTTACATGCCCTAAACGACGCACATACCTGTTTCTTGTGGTTCAGATGTTGTGTTGCTACACTCCACACTTTGAGATGCCGACTTCTCACTGATAACATTAGATATTGTGCAGGTAAATGTAGTTTTTCCGTCCTCTGGTCTGATTTTGTGCTGCAGCCTGGAGCCACTCAGGGTTTCATTCCTCACGGTCCAGCTGTAGTTGACCCTGCTGTCAGTGGTTGATCTACACTCCAGTGAAAATGTACAGGATGTGTTTGAGGCGTCCCAGGTGGTATTTACTGTAAGGACAGGCTCCTTAGTTATAGGCTCTGATGAGGCATTAGACAAAAACAAAAAAATCAGGTGGACAGTCATTTCATTTTGGAAACATATTTGGTTTCAGTCAGTGAATTCCCAGTGATGCTATTCAACAACAAATTGAAAAATCTTACCATGAACATGCAGAGTGATGATGACCATTGGTCTTTGCTGGTCTTTCACCTCATAGATAAAACTGAAATCACCCGAATCTTGAAGAGTCAGTTTCCTCAGTGTTAAACTAAAGTTTGTGGGGTTTAGTGAAACTCTGTCTTTGAAATGTAGATTTGTAATTTTAGATGAATCTTTGTCTGCAACTGTTTTATCATTATATTTCCACTTTGCTGAGGTGACCCCTTCAGCTGGTGAACATGATGAAAGCTCCACTGTGTCTCCAGCTTTTTTATGGAAGATACGCTGACAACTGGAAGCCACTGACACATCTGAAACACATAAGCACAAAACAGGATAATGTGATTTAAAAAACAGATTATTATAATGGCAGATGATAAAAGAGATAGACTAGTAGTTTTTTACTTTATGTTTTAGTTTTTAACCATAAAGGGAACTGGTGCAATGTTGGTATTACATTGCGCCCTCAAGTGTTGGTTGTTCAAAATTGTGTTTTTTACAGCAGAAACATCTTACCATGAACATGCAGAGCGATGACGACAGTTGGTCTTTGCTGGTCTTTCACATCATAGATAAAACTGAAATCACCCGAATCTTGAAGAGTCAGTTTCCTCAGTGTTAAACTAAAGTTTGTGGGGTTTAGTGAAACTCTGTCCTTGAAATGTAGATTTGTAATTTTAGATGAATCTTTGTCTGCAACTGTTTTATCATTATATTTCCACTTTGCTGAGGTGACCCCTTCAGCTGGTGAACATGATGGAAGCTCCACTGTGTCTCCAACTTTTTTATGGAAGATACGCTGACAACTGGAAGCCACTGACACGTCTAAAACACAAAAGCACAAAACAGGACAATGTGATTTTAAAAACAGAATTTTATAATGACTAGTAGTAGAATAGTAGTTTTTTATTTTTTGTTTTAGTTTTTAACCATAAAGGGAACTGGTGCAATGTTGGTATTACATTGCGCCCTCAAGTGGTGGTTTTTCAAAAGAAAGAAAAAAGAAAGAAACAAACTAAAAAAGTAGTTTAAATAAAATAAAAATCCACACATTGTCTTCAATCTGACAACTTCAAATACACTTAGGATTGAAATCTAGTTTTTGGTTGTGATGTGCATTTTTTCATTAGTGCTTCTTTATATTTATAGCTTTAAAGGCCTGATGTGAACTGCATGAAGGACTTTGAAGTAATAAGTGTTAAGCAGGTTTAAAATCCTATATCACAGAGGAAAAGCCCAATGCTTAGAGTGCTGTTAAAAGATGAGGTCAACACGGTAACTGAAATGATTGTTTTAACGTTGTTTATGCTGTTTGCACTTTTTAATAACTAACATACACAAATAAAAGTACAGACCATGGAGAAAGACGTGAAGCAGCAGCACAGCCCCGTGTGCAAACAACCACCTCGAGCACCGAACGCATCCACCAGCCATGTCTGCTTGCGCAAGAGCAGTGTGTTTCCTCTTTAATACGAGGCGTGATGTGGGAAGTTGTAGAGTTATCAGTGTGGTCGGGGGTGTGACAGGCAGGACTTTATGTGACACATCAGGTAAACTACAGCATTTTCACATTCAAGTGCATCACTGTATTGTATCATTTTGTGCACAGAGCTATAGTAAGTTGTAGTGACATAGAATAATAAAATCTATTTTCTGATTCATACACTGTGTGGATGTAAATCTATTTTTCATCAGTTTCCTAAAAATAGGTCTTGAACCACTGAAGTGTAATCTTTTCACTTACTTCCAACATCTTTAGTAAAAATGACACAGACAAGATCATAAAACAAGAAGCTTAAAAGATCCACGTGAATATTTATACACAGTTTTCATGTTAAGTGCAATTTTGACTTTTTAATAGGTTTTACAAAATGACAAATACTGTTATATATAACCGCAATATATTAAGAATTCTTAAAGGTATATATTTTATTTAACAACATAATTATTTTCCCCAGAATAATTTATTACAATATTATGCAAGTTTACAGGTAAAACACTCAAAACATGTGACCACAGAGAAACTTCAAAGTGCCACCAAGTGGCTGATATGTGAACATGCAGACATGTAAAAATGACGTCAGAAGCAAAAATGTTCACAAGAAAATAATACATTAGCATTTTCTAGCATTAGGATTATTTACGTACATGAATCACACTTTTCTTCTCTGCTATTCTTAATAGAAAACAATCTCACCAACTCTAAAAAATACTGGAAATGGAAAGTTCAGTTTACAGATGGAAGCCTGGCTAACATTTGTGTAAATTTGTAAATGTGAGAGTGAATAGTCACAACGAGGAAAGTTTTTCATGCTGCTCTTGTTTCTCTTGTTTTGCTGCTAATCTCCTGCTCTTTATGAACCTAGAACATTTGACTACACATGGAGAAATGGAAGCATATGATGTTATCGAAGCTGCAATAAAAATAGAAATTAAAAATACACTAATTTTGAGACACAAATGCTGACAATAAGTTGGACATTGTACTGCCTTCTCACTTATAGTTGCATTAAACTCTGCTGCATTATAAATCATATAATACAATTTAGCAAACTTGACACAGGGGTTAACACCTTTACCTCAATTTATTTTTGATTCCCGTTGTGGTAATCAAAGCTTTCATCTTTCATCATGTAGATTTCCTGTCAAAAAAAAAAATTAGAGAGAGTCGAGATAAACTAGAGTATATGGAAACCAATTGTATATATTTTATACCAGTGTATTTGTCATAGTTTGTGGCCTCTGAGCCCAATGAAAAAGTCTAAATTTGATCTTTTTCTGATCTTACTGGTGCACCACAATTAACCACCTGTGGAAATAATTCTTGCAGGATGCCCTGGCAGAAGATTAACATCAGTGGTTTTTAAATGATAACATGCATGAATGGTTTTCATAGTTGCATGTCCACATACTTTTGCTATAATATTCACACAACTGTTCATGGCTGGCTGAATTAATAATGAATATTTTCATATTTGGTGTTCTCACACTTCCTTTGAGGTGTATCTGAGTTATGACATTTCTGTAATCACCCAGAATCTAAAATTCGGAAGGTATGTATTGAATTTAACAGTTAAATTCAGATTTTATTGAAGGAATCAAAGTTTGTACTTAACTATTTTCAGAGTTTTCACGATTGCTGACTGTTTCGTAGACACAAAGGTCGCCTATAGGTCAGTGAAAATAAAGACAGTTAGACAAATCAGGCACCTCATGTCTGTGGCAGCACTGTAAAGAAAACATTTTTATGTCTTTGTTTGCTGCACATGGTAAACTGTCTAAACTTCTAAGGAATATATTAAACTAATAAAAGGTTGAAAAGCCTTTAAGATGGAGGACTGACGGTGCAGAAGAGATGAATACACTTGCTGCTGATTTTCATCCTGGCTGACAGCTTGGTCTTTAGCAAAAATCTGATTGATTCTCTCAGACTGGATGAACCTGAAATATTTAGAAAAAAAACTGTTTATGTTCAAATTCGTCAATTGCTGATATATTGAAGAGAAGAGACTCGTTCAAACCTGTTCCAACATGGATCTGTGAAAAAAAGACAATATGTACTTGATTTTAACGAGTAAACAGTGATTTGAGTAAGTACAGTGTAATTTATCCCACATGTAGAGGAGAACCTCTTACCCTCTGACTTTCTGCACCAACACAACACTAAAAGTGGCAGGAGAACAATCACTACGATACAACTAATGAGGCCAACAATCCACAGCACAGAAGACGAAGAGGTGGGTGCTGCAATAATAAAGAATAAGCATTAGTTAATGTTATCTTTTAAAGAGGTGGACCTCACTCCAAGGTCTAGAGGGTGACATGACCAAAAGCAGATCAATAACAGGAGAATATGAAGAACAATTAACTGTGAGTTTGTGCTGTTGTATAATTACTTCCAGTGGCAGGTGGTTGTGTATTTACTAGTGGCCGTTTCTCATATTTGTGTATTTAACAATCCAAAAGAATAAAGAAGGCAGAAAATTGATTGCACCTCAGCATTTCATCAGCATGTTAAACTGAACAAAACACTGTCTCCATATATTTATTTGGAATTTTAATAACAGTGTTGTCATTGTAGTCACATTCCCATGTGCACACAAGGTCTCTGAATATTCATATTTTAATCTAATCAATTGATTTTGTTTTGTTTTCTTCTTAAAATTCAGATGCATTCATTTTATGTAGAATATAGTTTAACTCTTAACACAAACAATTACAAGCTGCATCAAAGTTACGTGCCCTAAAAGACGCACATACCCTTTTCTTGTAGTTCAGATGTTGTGTTGCCACACTCCACTGTTTTAGATGGTTAGACTAGAAAGTGAACTTAAGTTTCAGAGTTTTCATTTGTTGCAGTTTCATTCATTTAAGCTATATTTTAGAAAATAAAGTGTTTTCAGGCTCTAGTATTGACATATCTGCACCATGTCATTATAGATGTAAAGGATATTTTCGTTTTTAACTAGAAAATGTGCATAGATTTAATAAAGACATACTGTAGCTACTGTACTAATTGTAATATGACTTATCACTTGTGGATATTTTATTATATGGGATATTTTATAGTTAAGTAAAACCATTTCTCTGTCAACACACTGCTAGGAAGTGCTACATGCCCTAAACGACGCACATACCTTGTGGTGCAGATGTTGTGTTGCTACACTCCACAGTTTGAGATACCGACTTCTCACTGATAAAATTAGATATTGTGCAGGTAAATGTGGTTTTTCCGTCCTCTGGTCTGATTTTGTGCTGCAGCCTGGAGCCACTCAGGGTTTCATTCCTCACGGTCCAGCTGTAGTTGACCCTGCTGTCAGTGGTTGATCTACACTCCAGCGAAAGTGGACAGGATGCGTTTGAGGCGTCCCAGGTGGTATTTACTGTAAGGACAGGCTCCTTACTTATAGGCTCTGATGAGGCATTAGACAAAAACAAAATAATCAGATGGACAGTCATTTCATTTTGGAAACATATTTGGTTTCAGTCAGTGAATTCCCAGTGATGACATTCAACAACAAATTGTGTTTTTTACAGCAGAAACATCTTACCATGAACATGCAGAGTGATGACGACTGTTGGTCTTTGCTGGTCTTTCGCCGAATCTTGAAGAGTCAGTTTCCTCAGTGTTAAACTAAAGTTTGTGGGGTTTAGTGAAACTCTGTCCTGGAAATGAGGATTTGTAATTTTAGATGAATCCTTGTCTGCAACTGTTTTCTCATTATATTTCCACTTTGCTGAGGTGACCCCTTCAGCTGGTGAACATGATGGAAGCTCCACTGTCTCTCCAACTTTTTTATGGAAGATACGCTGACAACTGGAAGCCACTGACACGTCTAAAACACGAGCAGAAAACAGAGTGAGTGTTACCTTTCTGAAATGTTCCTGTTAAATTTGTTTTAAAATACTGTGGCAAATGACCATTGAATACAGACAGAACAACAGAATATAAACTAACTCCATGTCTTGAGGTCAGTTATACAAAGTGTAATTAAACATGTAACAACACAAAGTAGAACAAAACATCAGCTCTCAAAAGGACATTTATGGCAACATATACAACATGATATATTTAAAATGGCATCATTAGAACGACAGAAAAACATGAAATAACATATTTTATGCCTTGACATAAAATATGATTCACACAGTATGATATCATGCTGTGACACGACACAAGTAGAATGAAAAATAAAACCATATATTCTAATGTAGTTGTTCATGTCCTGTTTCCTATCAACACCAACACAGGTTTCCTTTAGCTGTGATACTGACATTTCCCATGACCTGAACTAGTAATTTAAGCTACATGATTTAAAAATATACTGTGGGTAACTTCATGTCATGTTTAGAATTTTTAGGCGTTTGAGTCTGTGCTGACTATAAATGTAGAAAAAATCTGCAAACTGAAAAATCTAAAACGTTCATTATCTGTCGTGGCTGCAAATTGTAGAGCAGCTGTTTATTAGCAGCTTTGAAGGACTGTCATGGTGATGGTTTGAAGCTGATCAGGTTCCCATGAACAAATTTGTACAGAAAGACAAGGGCTCCCACGAACGCTGACCTCAGTCAACATGTTGCAACAAGTTTCCTTTGTCTAAAACTCTTACTGCTGCTTCTTCAGTAATCAGGAAATACATGGTTTACCCGTTTATCCTGTCCTGATATGTGTAGACGTGTTAAGTCTTCATGTTACTGGCTGTTTGCAGGCCTCACTGGCCCTGTCATCATGGATTTGTTAGTACCTAGTTACTGACACAGAATTGAAACACTGACGACTTCTTTTTGAGATATGTAAATACAGCAGACATGACATGTAACACATCTGCTCCTCCTCTGTGGGATAAAATGAACGACAACATAATCAATCCTTCAAAAAAGAGTGAAAATGCAGTGGAAAGAGAAGGGCGGCACCATTCCTGAGTTACGTCAGAACTGGAAAATATGTTTCCAAGCTCATGCAACAGAGAGTGCATGCAAACCATGTCTGCAAATAAACAACCGCAAGACAAAACTCTTTGACTATTCATGAATTTAAAAATAATTATTTTTCATAAATGTTGACATCCATAAGCCTTACAAACAGAAGAAACTAGTACTTTTGGAAAGTAAAATCAAAGCCTGCGCCCTCGAGTGGTGGTTTTTCAAAAGAAAGAAACAAACTAAAAAAGTAGTGTAAATAATAAAAACTCCAACACTTTGTTTTCAATCTGACAACTTCAAATACACTTAGGAACAAAATCTATTTTTTGTGTGTGACATGCATTTTTTTCGTCAGTGCTGCTTTATATTTATAGCTTTAAAGGCTGTGCAGTAAAAACGTCCAGGTTTTGAAGTGGCCTGATGTGGACTGTGTTATGAAGTAATAAGTGTTAAGCAGGTTTAAAATCCTATATCACAGAAGAAAAGCCAAATGCTTAGAGTGCTGTTAAAAGATGAGGTCAACACGGTAACTGAAATGATTGTTTTAACGTTGTTTATGCTGTTTGCACTTTTCAATAACTAACATACACAAATAAAAGTACTGACCATGGAGAAAGACGTGAAGCAGCAGCACAGCCCCGTGTGCAACCAACCACCTCGAGCACCGAACGCATCCACCAGCCATGTCTGCTTGCGCAAGAGCAGTGTGTTTCCTCTTTAATACGAGGCGTGATGTGGGAAGTTGTAGAGTTATCAGTGTGGTCAGGGGTGTGACAGGCAGGACTTTATGTGACACATCAGGTAAACTACAGCATTTTCACATTCAAGTGCATCACTGTATTGTCTCATTTTGTGCACAGAGCTATAGTAAGTTGTAGTGACATAGAATAATAAAATCTATTTTCTGATTCATACACTGTGTGGATGTAAATCTATTTTTCATCAGTTTCCTAAAAATAGGTCTTGAACCACTGAAGTGTAATGTTTTCACTTACTTACAACGTCTTTAGTAAAAACGACACAGACAAGATCATAAAACAAGAAGCTTAAAAGATCTACGTGAATATTTATACACAGTTTTCATGTTAAGTGCAATTTTGACTTTTTAATAGGTTTTACAAAATGACAAATACTGTTATATATAACCGCAATATATTAAGAATTCTTAAAGGTATATATTTTATTTAACAACATAATTATTTTCCCCAGAATAATTTATTACAATATTATGCAAGTTTACAGGTAAAACACTCAAAACATGTGACCACAGAGAAACTTCAAAGTGCCACCAAGTGGCTGATATGTGAAGATGCAGACATGTAAAAATGACGTCGGAAGCAAAAATGTTCACAAGAAAATAATACATTAGCATTTTCTAGCATTAGGATTATTTACATACATGAATCACACTTTTCTTCTCTGCTATTCTTAATAGAAAACAATCTCACCGAACTATAAAAAATACTGGAAATGGAAAGTTCAGTTTACAGATGGAAGCCTGGCTAACATTTGTGTAAATTTGTAAATGTGAGAGTGAATAGTCACAACGAGGAAAGTTTTTCATGCTGCTCTTGTTTCTCTTGTTTTGCTGCTAATCTCCTGCTCTTTATGAACCTAGAACATTTGACTACACATGGAGAAATGGAAGCATATGATGTTATCGAAGCTGCAATAAAAATAGAAATTAAAAATACACTAATTTTGAGACACAAATGCTGACAATAAGTTGGACATTGTACTGCCTTCTCACTTATAGTTGCATTAAACTCTGCTGCATTATAAATCATATAATACAATTTAGCAAACTTGACACAGGGGTTAACACCTTTACCTCAATTTATTTTTGATTCCCGTTGTGGTAATCAAAGCTCTCATCTTTCATCATGTAGATTTCCTGTCAAAAAATAAAAAAATTAGAGAGAGTCGAGATAAACTAGAGTATATGGAAACCAATTGTATATATTTTATACCAGTGTATTTGTCATAGTTTGTGGCCTCTGAGCCCAATGAAAAAGTCTAAATTTGATCTTTTTCTGGTCTTACTGGTGCACCACAATTAACCACCTGTGGAAATAATTCTTGCAGGATGCCCTGGCAGAAGATTAACATCAGTGGTTTGTAAATGATAACATGCATGAATGGTTTTCATAGTTGCATGTCCACATACTTTTGCTATAATATTCACACAACTGTTCATGGCTGGCTGAATTAATAATGAATATTTTCATATTTGGTGTTCTCACACTTCCTTTGAGGTGTATCTGAGTTATGACATTTCTGTAATCACCCAGAATCTAAAATTCGGAAGGTATGTATTGAATTTAACAGTTAAATTCAGATTTTATTGAAGGAATCAAAGTTTGTACTTAACTATTTTCAGAGTTTTCACGATTTCTGACTGTTTCGTAGACACAAAGGTCGCCTATAGGTCAGTGAAAATAAAGACAGTTAGACAAATCAGGCACCTCATGTCTGTGGCAGCACTGTAAAGAAAACATTTTTATGTGTTTGTTTGCTGCACATGGTAAACTGTCTAAACTTCTAAGGAATATATTAAACTAATAAAAGGTTGAAAAGCCTTTAAGATGGAGGACTGACGGTGCAGAAGAGATGAATACACTTGCTGCTGATTTTCATCCTGGCTGACAGCCTGGTCTTTAGCAAAAATCTGATTGATTCTCTCAGACTGGATGAACCTGAAATATTTAGAAAAAAAAACTGTTTATGTTCAAATTCATAAATTGCTGATAAATTGAAGAGAAGAGACTCGTTCAAACCTGTTCCAACATGGATCTGTGAAAAAAAGACAATATGTACATGATTTTAACGAGTAAACAGTGATTTGAGTAAGTACAGTGTAATTTATCCCACATGTAGAGGAGAACCTCTTACCCTCTGACTTCCTGCACCAACACAACACTAAAAGTGGCAGGAGAACAATCACTACGATACAACTAATGAGGCCAACAATCCACAGCACAGAAGACGAAGAGGTGGGTGCTGCAATAATAAAGAATAAGCATTAGTTAACGTTATCTTTTAAAGAGGTGGACCTCACTCCAAGGTCTAGAGGGTGACATGACCAAAAGCAGATCAATAACAGGAGAATATGAAGAACAATTAACTGTGAGTTTGTGCTGTTGTATAATTACTTCCAGTGGAAGGTGGTTGTGTATTTAGTAGTGGCCGTTTCTCATATTTGTGTATTTAACAATCCAAAAGAATAAAGAAGGCAGAAAATTGATTGCACCTCAGCATTTCATCAGCATGTTAAACTGAACAAAACACTGTCTCCATATATATATTTGGAATTTTAATAACAGTGTTGTCATTGTAGTCACATTCCCATGTGCACACAAGGTCTCTGAATATTCATATTTTAATCTAATCAATTGATTTTGTTTTGTTTTCTTCTTAAAATTCAGATGCATTCATTTTATGTAGAATATAGTTTAACTCTTAACACAAACAATTACAAGCTGCATCAAAGTTACGTGCCCTAAAAGACGCACATACCCTTTTCTTGTAGTTCAGATGTTGTGTTGCCACACTCCACTGTTTTAGATGGTTAGACTAGAAAGTGAACTTAAGTTTCAGAGTTTTCATTTGTTGCAGTTTCATTCATTTACGCTATATTTTAGAAAATAAAGTGTTTTCAGGCTCTAGTATTGACATATCTGCACCATGTCATTATAGATGTAAAGGATATTTTCGTTTTTAACTAGAAAATGTGCATAGATTTAATAAAGACATACTGTAGCTACTGTACTAATTGTAATATGACTTATCACTTGTGGATATTTTATTATATGGGATATTTTATAGTTAAGTAAAACCATTTCTCTGTCAACACACTGCTAGGAAGTGCTACATGCCCTAAACGACGCACATACCTTGTGGTGCAGATGTTGTGTTGCTACACTCCACAGTTTGAGATACCGACTTCTCACTGATAAAATTAGATATTGTGCAGGTAAATGTAGTTTTTCCGTCCTCTGGTCTGATTTTGTGCTGCAGCCTGGAGCCACTCAGGGTTTCATTCCTCACGGTCCAGCTGTAGTTGACCCTGCTGTCAGTGGTTGATCTACACTCCAGCGAAAGTGGACAGGATGCGTTTGAGGCGTCCCAGGTGGTATTTACTGTAAGGACAGGCTCCTTACTTATAGGCTCTGATGAGGCATTAGACAAAAACAAAATAATCAGATGGACAGTCATTTCATTTTGGAAACATATTTGGTTTCAGTCAGTGAATTCCCAGGGATGACATTCAACAAAAAATTGTGTTTTTTACAGCAGAAACATCTTACCATGAACATGCAGAGTGATGACGACTGTTGGTCCTTGCTGGTCTTTCGCCTCATAGATAAAACTGAAATCACCCGAATCTTGAAGAGTCAGTTTCCTCAGTGTTAAACTAAAGTTTGTGGGGTTTAGTGAAACTCTGTCCTGGAAATGAGGATTTGTAATTTTAGATGAATCCTTGTCTGCAACTGTTTTCTCATTATATTTCCACTTTGCTGAGGTGACCCCTTCAGCTGGTGAACATGATGGAAGCTCCACTGTCTCTCCAACTTTTTTATGGAAGATACGCTGACAACTGGAAGCCACTGACATGTCTAAAACACGAGCAGAAAACAGAGTGAGTGTTACCTTTCTGAAATGTTCCTGTTAAATTTGTTTTAAAAGACTGTGGCAAATGACCATTGAATACAGACAGAACAACAGAATATAAACTAACTCCATGTCTTCGAGGTCAGTTATACAAAGTGTAATTAAACATGTAACAACACAAAGTAGAACAAAACATCAGCTCTCAAAAGGACATTTATGGCAACATATACAACATGATATATTTAAAATGGCATCATTAGAACGACAGAAAAACATGAAATAACATATTTTATGCCTTGACATAAAATATGATTCACACAGTATGATATCATGCTGTGACACGACACAAGTAGAATGAAAAATAAAACCATATATTCTAATGTAGTTGTTCATGTCCTGTTTCCTATCAACACCAACACAGGTTTCCTTTAGCTGTGATACTGACATTTCCCATGACCTGGACTAGTAATTTAAGCTACATGATTTAAAAATATACTGTGGGTAACTTCATGTCATGTTTAGAATTTTTAGGCGTTTGAGTCTGTGCTGACTATAAATGTAGAAAAAATCTGCAAACTGAAAATCTAAAACGTTCATTATCTGTTGTGGCTGCAAATTGTAGAGCAGCTGTTTATTAGCAGCTTTGAAGGACTGTCATGGTGATGGTTTGAAGCTGATCAGGTTCCCATGAACAAATTTGTACAGAAAGACAAGGGCTCCCACTTAACGCTGACCTCAGTCAACAAGTTGCAACAAGTTTCCTTTGTCTAAAACTCTTACTGCTGCTTCTTCAGTAATCAGGAAATACATGGTTTACCCGTTTATCCTGTCCTGATATGTGTAGACGTGTTAAGTCTTCATGTTACTGGCTGTTTGCAGGCCTCACTGGCCCTGTCATCATGGATTTGTTAGTACCTAGTTACTGACACAGTATTGAAACACTGACGGCTTCTTTTTGAGATATGTAAATACAGCAGACATGACATGTAACACATCTGCTCCTCCTCTGTGGGATAAAATGAACGACAACATAATCAATCCTTCAAAAAAGAGTGAAAACGCAGTGGAAAGAGAAGGGCGGCACCATTCCTGAGTTACGTCAGAACTGGAAAATATGTTTCCAAGCTCATGCAACAGAGAGTGCATGCAAACCATGTCTGCAAATAAACAACCGCAAGACAAAACTCTTTGACTATTCATGAATTTAAAAATAATTATTTTTCATAAATGTTGACATCCATAAGCCTTACAAACAGAAGAAACTAGTACTTTTGGAAAGTAAAAGCAAAGCCTGCGCCCTCGAGTGGTGGTTTTTCAAAAGAAAGAAACAAACTAAAAAAGTAGTGTAAATACGGTAATAAAAACTCCAACACTTTGTTTTCAATCTGGCAACTTCAAATACACTTAGGAACAAAATCTATTTTTTGTGTGTGACATGCATTTTTTTCGTCAGTGCTGCTTTATATTTATAGCTTTAAAGGCTGTGCAGTAAAAACGTCCAGGTTTTGAAGTGGCCTGATGTGGACTGTGTTATGAAGTAATAAGTGTTAAGCAGGTTTAAAATCCTATATCACAGAAGAAAAGCCAAATGCTTAGAGTCCTGTTAAAAGATGAGGTCAACACGGTAACTGAAATGATTTTTTTAACGTTGTTCATGCTGTTTGCACTTTTCAATAACTAACATACACAAATAAAAGTACTGACCAGGGAGAAAGACGTGAAGCAGCAGCACAGCCCCGTGTGCAACCAACCACCTCGAGCACCGAACGCGTCCACCAGCCATGTCTGCTTGCGCAAGAGCAGTGTGTTTCCTCTTTAATACGAGGCGTGATGTGGGAAGTTGTAGAGTTATCAGTGTGGTCGGGGGTGTGACAGGCAGGACTTTATGTGACACATCAGGTAAACTACAGCATTTTCACATTCAAGTGCATCACTGTATTGTATCATTTTGTGCACAGAGCTATAGTAAGTTGTAGTGACATAGAATAATAAAATCTATTTTCTGATTCATACACTGTGTGGATGTAAATCTATTTTTCATCAGTTTCCTAAAAATAGGTCTTGAACCACTGAAGTGTAATCTTTTCACTTACTTCCAACATCTTTAGTAAAAACGACACAGACAAGAGATCATAAAACAAGAAGCTTAAAAGATCCACGTGAATATTTATACACAGTTTTCATGTTAAGTGCAATTTTGACTTTTTAATAGGTTTTACAAAATGACAAATACTGTTATATATAACCGCAATATATTAAGAATTCTTAAAGGTATATATTTTATTTAACAACATAATTATTTTCCCAGAATAATTTATTACAATATTATGCAAGTTTACAGGTAAAACACTCAAAACATGTGACCACAGAGAAACTTCAAAGTGCCACCAAGTGGCTGATATGTGAACATGCAGACATGTAAAAATGACGTCAGAAGCAAAAATGTTCACAAGAAAATAATACATTAGCATTTTCTAGCATTAGGATTATTTACATACATGAATCACACTTTTCTTCTCTGCTATTCTTAATAGAAAACAATCTCACCGAACTATAAAAAATACTGGAAATGGAAAGTTCACTTTACAGATGGAAGCCTGGCTAACATTTGTGTAAATTTGTAAATGTGAGAGTGAATAGTCACAATGAGGAAAGTTTTTCATGCTGCTCTTGTTTCTCTTGTTTTGCTGCTAATCTCCTGCTCTTTATGAACCTAGAACATTTGACTACACATGGAGAAATGGAAGCATATGATGTTATCGAAGCTGCAATAAAAATAGAAATTAAAAATACACTAATTTTGAGACACAAATGCTGACAATAAGTTGGACATTGTACTGCCTTCTCACTTATAGTTGCATTAAACTCTGCTGCATTATAAATCATATAATACAATTTAGCAAACTTGACACAGGGGTTAACACCTTTACCTCAATTTATTTTTGATTCCCGTTGTGGTAATCAAAGCTTTCATCTTTCATCATGTAGATTTCCTGTCAAAAATAAAAAATTAGAGAGAGTCGAGACAAACTAGAGTATATGGAAACCAATTGTATATATTTTATACCAGTGTATTTGTCATAGTTTGTGGCCTCTGAGCCCAATGAAAAATCTAAATTTGATCTTTTTCTGGTCTTACTGGTGCACCACAATTAACCGCCTGTGGAAATAATTCTTGCAGGATGCCCTGGCAGAAGATTAACATCAGTGGTTTTTAAATGATAACATGCATGAATGGTTTTCATAGTTGCATGTCCACATACTTTTGCTATAATATTCACACAACTGTTCATGGCTGGCTGAATTAATAATGAATATTTTCATATTTGGTGTTCTCACACTTCCTTTGAGGTGTATCTGAGTTATGACATTTCTGTAATCACCCAGAATCTAAAATTCGGAAGGTTTGTATTGAATTTAACAGTTAAATTCAGATTTTATTGAAGGAATCAAAGTTTGTACTTAACTATTTTCAGAGTTTTCACGATTTCTGACTGTTTCGTAGACACAAAGGTCGCCTATAGGTCAGTGAAAATAAAGACAGTTAGACAAATCAGGCACCTCATGTCTGTGGCAGCACTGTAAAGAAAACATTTTTATGTGTTTGTTTGCTGCACATGGTAAACTGTCTAAACTTCTAAGGAATATATTAAACTAATAAAAGGTTGAAAAGCCTTTAAGATGGAGGACTGACGGTGCAGAAGAGATGAATACACTTGCTGCTGATTTTCATCCTGGCTGACAGCTTGGTCTTTAGCAAAAATCTGATTGATTCTCTCAGACTGGATGAACCTGAAATATTTAGAAAAAAAACTGTTTATGTTCAAATTCATAAATTGCTGATAAATTGAAGAGAAGAGACTCGTTCAAACCTGTTCCAACATGGATCTGTGAAAAAAAGACAATATGTACTTGATTTTAACGAGTAAACAGTGATTTGAGTAAGTACAGTGTAATTTATCCCACATGTAGAGGAGAACCTCTTACCCTCTGACTTTCTGCACCAACACAACACTAAAAGTGGCAGGAGAACAATCACTACGATACAACTAATGAGGCCAACAATCCACAGCACAGAAGACGAAGAGGTGGGTGCTGCAATAATAAAGAATAAGCATTAGTTAATGTTATCTTTTAAAGAGGTGGACCTCACTCCAAGGTCTAGAGGGTGACATGACCAAAAGCAGATCAATAACAGGAGAATATGAAGAACAATTAATTGTGAGTTTGTGCTGTTGTATAATTACTTCCAGTGGAAGGTGGTTGTGTATTTAGTAGTGGCCATTTCTCATATTTGTGATGTGAGTTAATTAGTCTACTGTGCAACATTCTTAAATCATGAATGTTATAAAAGCTGATTTTATGGCTGAAATTAATAAAACACAACCTAAGCTGATAGTGACAAATTGTTTAGTTACTGTACACTTTAAGGTGTAACACATTTTTCTTGAATTTGTTATGTCACTTAAAAGGTTTGTTTTGTTTAAACAGAAAGCTTCAGTGGAATCTGCTAAAATGAAGACACAATATGTTATATATCTGCCTGCTTTTCCGTGTCATACTACAACACAAAAAATTGAAAAGTATCAATGATACTCACAATTTACTGACATCCAACTCTGTGGCGACTCTTTTCCTGAGCACTGACACTTGTAGAAACCTTCATCTGACTTTGACACTGCAGAAATATTCAGCTCCTGTCTGGTGTCATTTTGTCTGACTTTGTCATTTTGATAGAAAGACACACTGGAAGAAACATTTTCACTCCTTAATTTGCAGCCAACAGTAACAGACTGTCCTTCAGTCACAGGATGGACAGGACTCACCAGGAGAATATCTGCATCTGTAAAACCATAAAGATGTATAAATGTGTGATGCTGTGACAGACCAACACTAAATTGGTTAATGTACATAAACATCTGTGAATCAAACATACTGTGGACAGTGATGTTGACTGAATTACTGAACTCTCCTGATCCAGACTCACACCAGTACACTGCAGTACCAGACCGGGAGGTGGAGATGTTACACGTGGATCCAGTCATTGTCCCCCAGTGGGAGCAGGGAGACAGACGGACGTCCTCAGTGAACCTCCTCACTGTCCACTCAGTAGAGTTTCCCTCACAGCTCAGAGACACAGAGTCAGAGGTGAAGTGTTGAACTCTGTCAGGATTCACTGTGAGAGACGCTGATGGACCAACATCTGAAAAATAACATGGTAGAAGGAGTGAAAAAATAATAGAAAAATTCAAAGAATAGAAAGACAGTGATGTAACTGATACTCTTGTTTAATCTACTACTCTTTCGGCTTTTCCCATCAGGGGTCGCCACAGCGAATCATCCTTTTCCACTTTACTCTATCCTGGGCATCTTACTCTCTGACACCAGCTAACCTCATGTCCTCTGTTAGGACATCCATATATCTCCTCCTTGGTCGTCCTCTCGCCCTCTTGCCTGGCAGCTCCATCTCCAACATCCTTCTACCAATATATTCACTATCCCTCCTCTGCACATTTCCAAACCATCTCAATCTGGCCTCTCTGACTTTGTTACTAACACAGGCAACGTGCGCTGTCCCTCTGATGAACTCGTTCCTTATTCTGTCCAACCTTGTCACTCCTAAGGAGAACCTCAACATCTTCATCTCTGCTGCTTCCATCTCTGCCTCTTGTCTCTTTCTCACTGCTACTGTCTCTAACCCATAGAGCAGAGCTGGTCTCACCACTGTCCTGTACACCTTTCCTTTGAGTCTTGCTGACACTCTTCTGTCACACAACACTCCTGACACTTTCCTCCACCCATTCCAACCCGCCTGCACTCGCCTCTTCACCTCTTTTCCACACTCCCCATCACACTGAACTGTTGACCCCAAGTACTTAAACTCCTGCACCTTCTTCACCTCAGCCCCCTGTAACCTCACACTTCTACCTGGATCCCTCTGGTTTACACAGATGTATTCTGTCTTACTACGACTGACTTTCATACCTCTTCTTTCCAGAGCAAACCTCCACCCCTCCAGCTGTTCCTCCACCTGCTCTCTACTCTCACTGCAAATCACAATGCCATCTGCAAACATCATTGTCCAGGGAGATTTCTGTCTGACCTCATCTGTCAACCTGTCCATCAGCATAGCAAACAAGAAGGGACTCAAAGCCGATCCTTGGTGTAGTCCCACCTCCACCTTGAACTCCTCTGTCTGACCTACGGCACATCTCACCACCGTCATGCTTCTCTCATACATGTCCTGAACTACTCTGTCGTACTTCTTTGCCACTCCCGACATCCTCATACAGTACCACAGCTCCTCCCTCGGCACCCTGTCATACGCCTTCTCTAAATCCACAAAGACACAATGCAGCTCCTTCTGACCAACTCTGCACTTTTCCATCAACAACCTCAAAGCAAAAATGGCGTCAGTGGTGCTCTTACGGGGCATGAAACCATACTGCTGCTCACAAATCTCCACCTCCTTCCTAAGCCTGGCTTCCACTCCTCTTTCCCACAGCTTCATTGTGTGTCTCATCAGCTTTATCCCTCTGTAGCTGCTGCAGTTTTGGTTGAACCCTTGTTCTTAAAGATCGGCACCAGAACACTTCTCCTCCATTCCTCAGGCATCTTCTCACTCTCTAAAATCCTGTTAAACAGACCTGTCAGAAACTTCAGTGCTGTCTCTCCTAGACACTTCCACACCTCCACAGGTACGTCATCAGGACCAACAGCCTTTCCGCTCTTCATCCTTTTCAGAGCCTTCCTCACCTCATCCTTTCTAATCTCTCCTATTTCCTGCTCCACAAAATCCACATCTTCCTCCCTTCTTTCCCTGTCATTTTCCTCATTCATCAGCTCCTCAAAATACTCCTTCCATCTTCTCTGCACACTCTCCTGGCTTGTTAGCAACTTTCCATCTCTGTCTTTAATCACCCTTATCTGTTGCACATCTTTCCCATCCCTATCTCTCTGTCTAGCTATCCTGTACAAGTCCTTCTCTCCTTCCTTCGTGTCTAACCTGTCATACAGCTCATCGTAAGATTTCTGTTTGGCCTTTGCCACCTCCCTCTTCACTCTGCGCTGCACTTCCTTGTACTCCTGTCTACTTTCCTCAGTCCTTTCTACATCCCACTCCCTTTTAGCAAACCTCTTCCTCTGGATGCAGTCCTGTACTTTCTCATTCCACCACCAAGTGTCTTTATCTTCTTTCCTCTTTCCAGATGACACACCAAGCACCTTCCTACTTGTTTCCCTGATTACCTCTGCTGTAGTTTCCCAGTCATCTGGAAGCTCTTCCTGATCATCCAAAGCCTGTCTCAACTTCTGCCTGAATTCCTCACAAGTTTCTTCATTCTTTAGCTTCCACCACTTGGTCTTCTTTTCTATCTTTCCTCTCTTCTTCTTCCTGACCACCAGAGTCATCTTACACACCACCATGCGATGCTGTCTGGCTACACTCTCTCCTACCACCACTTTACAGTCACTAATCTCTCTCAAATGACCTCGTCTACATAGGATGTAGTCCACCTGTGTACTCCTACCTCCACTCTTGTATGTCACTCTGTGTTCCTCTCTCTTCTGGAAGTAAGTGTTGACTACAGCCATTTCCATCCTCTTAGCAAAGTCCACTACCATCTGTCCTTCTGGATTCCTGTCCTTTACACCAAACCTGCCCATCACCTCCTCATCACCTCTGTTCCCCTCACCAACATGCCCATTGAAGTCTGCTCCAACAACTACTCTCTCTCCTCTGGGGATACTCTCTACAACCTCATCAAACTCAATCCATAATCTCTCTTTCTCTTCTAACTCACAGCCAACTTGTGGAGCATACCCACTGACTATGTTCACCATCACCCCTTCGATTTCTAGCTTTAGGCTCATCACCCTGTCTGAGACTCTTTTCACCTCTAGAACACTGTTCACAAACTCCCCCTTCAGGATCACTCCTACTCTGTTTCTCTTCCAAATACTATATAATAAATGATACTTTTGTTTCATGGTTAATTAAATTTGTTATAAAATGTAAGGCATTCAGACACGTCTTTTTTTTTATTATAGAAGTTTTACCTTTCTCTCTTCTACAGAATATGTAAATGGGCATAAATGTCCAAATACATTTATATACCTGTGCAGACAAGCTTGGTAACAAACACAATTTTTACTGACATACGGAAGAAGAAAGACCCAAACAAACCTCCAGACCAGACAAACTGTGGTTCACTGTGATCAGTGTAATACACTGGGTCTCCTCTTCCAGCTCTACACACATGTCCTGCTGTGTGTGTCTGTCCATGAAGGACGTAGGAATTGTGTCCAGTCCCAGTGTCTCTAGCAGGTAGCAGCTCATATCTGTAGGATTTGTGTGACAGATCAGGAACAGCCTTATACCAGTAGAACCTCCATCCTGCAGATGGATGTTCAAGCTCACAGTTCAGAGTCACTGAGGCTCCAGGACTCAGCCATGATGGAGACACACTGAGGACAGGTCTGGGTTTATCTGTTGGGAAAGAATTTTACCAGAATAAAACCACTTTGAACGTGTAGTTTTTAGGGCTGTCATTTTTCATTGCAATTAATCACAGTCTGTAACTAAATAATTGCATGTCTGCCCAGAATTTGCTGCTCTTTGAGTATGAATAAAGTCAGTGTCAGAGAGTCAGTCAGCATAACCACTCAGTTGCTTGCACTGTAAAGCTGCGCACAGGTGAGGTAACAGGTGATCATTATATAATTGGCATAAAAGGCACCAAAAAAAGACTTGATGTTTGAAAAATGTGGTAATGCATTAAAATTCCTTTTCCCTATTAGTTTTCATGTGTTTTTGAATTACATACAATGCTTGAATACAGTAAGACACATTTAACACCAAACACTGTTTACAGGTATTTAGAACAAACTGTGAGAATAAAATATGGTCTGACTTACTGTAAGATACTGCAAGTGTGAATGAGATACTCCACCCTGTTGAATTCTGTGGTGCACTCTTCAGTCTGCCCTTACACCAGTAGTCCCCGCTGTGTGAAGGCGAAGCGGAACTTATCCTGAATTCATCTTGGTGTGGAGGCCTGTGTGAGCTGGTCGTTTCCCATTCATACTCCCACTCGGTGTCGCCTCCCTGGATCTCACATCTAAGAGTCACTGCCTCTCCTGTGTATATCACAGGCCACTTGGGCTTACGAGTCACAACAGCCCAGTTTGTGACTGTTCATAGATTTAACAATAACGATGCAAAAAGCCAAATAATAAATGTTATTAAACATTAAACTCTCAATCAGTAAATATTAAAATACTTTTCAGCACTCACAGATTTTTTGAACACTGACAGAGTCACTGTGCTCTGTGTAATAAAGCGGGTCTCCTCTTCCTCCTCGGCACCAGTAGAGTCCGTCCTGTGAGACACTGACACTTTGTCCACCTAAATGAACGGCTTCTTTTGTTGTCAGAGGTTTGGAGGTTTTTGTGCCTCTGTACCAGAAGAATTTCCAGCCAGATGAAGACAGGTTCACCGAGCAGCTCAGGGTCACACTGCCGCCTACTGGAAAAACTCTGCTGTCAGCAGTCAGGCTGGCAATGGGTCTGGCTGCTGTTTGAAAAGACAAACATGCCAAACATTGTTACTGTCTATGTGAGGTTGTTTAATTGAAGAAATTCAAATAAATCTCATTTAGTTTTGCACTAAAATAATAACCATGAACAATAATAATACAGATAATAGTAAAGTAATAGAATCGGAGTTTGAATATATGTACATGATCTATAAGCTACAACAAAACACACACTTTATGATTTTTATTGCTTTACGTCCTTACTATTGGCCAATTCATGTGTGTAACCTGTAAGAGAAACTGTTTGCTGATGCATATTACAGTCATGTGGACACACAAGTGATTAAACCGTGGGCGGCTGTAGTGGTTCAGTCCCCGGTCCCTCCTTGCTATGTGTCAAAGTTTCCTTGGGCAAGTTAAGGAACCTCAAGTTGCTCCCGCTGCACGGCAGCGGTTGCCATCGGGGTGTGGTTGTGTGTGAATGGGTGAATGAGAAGCTTCATTGTAAATGTACAATAAAAGCGATATATAAGCAAGTATTTACCAAAACATGATGTTTGACTGACAGTTTTTCTTACCAGAAACTCTCAACATGGCAGAATTGCTCCACTCGGTCATGGAATACGAGTCCCCTCTGTGTTTGCCCAGACACCTGTAGTTTCCACTGTCGGACACAGATGCGCTGACAATGCTGTATTCATGTGTGGTCACAGTGTCTGAGCTGGGTTTGCTCCATTCATACTCCCACTCAGTGTTTCCACCGTCTTCGATGTCACATCGAACTGTGACCGTCTCTCCGCTGAATATCAGAGGCCAGTTCGGTTGCAGGGTCACAGCAGCCTTGTTGGAAACTGTTTCACAAATCGACACAGGAAATAAACACAGGGGACACATTTAACCCAAACCAAGGCGCAAACACTGACCTCGTTTCTCAATGCCAACCGCATCGCTGTCCTCGGTGAAGTACACGGGATTTCCTCTTCCTCCTCTGCAGTGATACCGGCCTCCTTGTGAGATATATATATCTTTGTCTTGTTCACCATTTCTTATGATCTGGGCTTCAGAGGAGGGTGTAGAACTTCTGAACCAGTAGTATTTCCACTCAGCTGAGTTGTTCACAGCGCAGCTCAGTGTGACACTGTTACCAGCTGCTATGGTTCTCGTGTTGGCTACAACTGTGGGCCTGGGTTTATTTGCTATTAGATTTTAAAATAGAAAGTGGACTTATGAAAACACACAATCAAACACGACACAATGCTAGTGAATGACAACCTCACTTACATGACACTGTGAGTGTGACACTGCTCCACTCCGTTGAGGAGAACAAGTCCCTTCTACCTTTGCACCAGTAGGTTCCACTGTGGGAAACAGAAGCACTGACAATCCCGTACTCGCTGTGTGCTGAGGGTGCGTTTGAGCTGGTCGTTCTCCACTCAAACTCCCACTCAGTGTCTCCTCCCTCCTGGATCTCACATTTGAGGGTGACCATCTCACCGGTGAATATCTGAGTCCAGCTGGGCTGAAGGGTCACGGACACTCTGTTGGAAACTGCTCGGGCAAAAATACACAGTTGACATGCAAACTGAAACACTGAGTCAACAGAGAAAAGAACATGTGGGTCCATACAAATTCTGGTAATAACAAAATCATGATGTTGTGTTATAAGAAGTTACTGTACTGACTAGTTTTTTCAATGCGATGCGCATAACTGTTGGACGTGAAAAAAGCTGGATTTCCTCTTCTTCCTCTGCACCAGTAAAAGCCTTCAGATGAGATTTGGATGTTTTGGGAGTTTTTCCCATCGTCTGTGCTGATCTGGGCTTCATTAGAGTCGGGGGTGCGTCGGAACCAATCATATGTCCAGCCGTCCGAGCCGTCCACAGAGCAGGTGAGTCCCACAGCTCCATCCGCTCCTATCGCTTTTCTGTCTGTGCTCAGAGTGGCAGTGGGTTTGTGTTCTGTTTGGTCAAAAGAGCTGCGTAACTAATCAGAAATTCATTCTGTTTTCCCATGCAATCTTTCTTGAAAGAACTTAGTCATTATATTGGTTTGGAATTATTTTCACAGCATGATAGTTTTGACGAATCAGTTGAGGACACATGCACCAAAGGCAGATCCTTTTTTTATTATGTCTGTGACAGTGCATCACTACAGGTGACAGTGAACTTACCTGAGACAGATAAAGTGACTTTATTACTGTATTTGGTCAAATTTGTTGAGACCTGGTGATTAGCAATACACTGATAATCACCACTCAGGTCGGGTGTTAGCTGAAGCGAGTAGGAGTTCTTTGCACTGAAGGAGACAAGCTGTTGCTCATCCCTGTTGAATTTGTAAAACCAGTCGAGGTCGTTTCCTCCTGTCATGTTACATATGAACGTAACCGACTCTCCAGTAAAGAAATTCAACGATTTTGGGTCAAGGGTCAGTTTAGCGTCTGAAACACAGCACAAAGATACAAACATGTAGTAGAAACAGAACAAACCAGAAAAGCATCACTTCATTCGTAGGCTTAACGGCTGAGATGAAATAATAAATAAAGTCAAACACAGAACAGACATGTGGTTTGTCCCGCTGATTCAAAAGAAAAACTAACGAAAGAAAATTGTTTACACACCTTGAGCATGTCCGCAGCAGAGAAGAGTTGTCACAACTATAATCAAGATCAAATATTATAAAAACTTGGTAACTGGACATGAGAAAACAGCAGCATGGTAAACCTTAAGTAGATTTAGTTATGGCTACTTTGACCTTTACTCCACTACATCCAAGAACAAATATCTCTACTTTTTACTCATTGTAAGATGCGTTACAGTCACATTTTTATAAGAAACCACTTTTTCCTTTTTTTAATAAAGAAGAGTCACTAGAGAGGGAGGCTGTCATGATTCAGTTCCTCACTTCCACTTCCTCCCCTGCACTTTTATTTTGTCACCCACTCTTCTCCACATCCTGTCCTGCTCTACAATCACTCTGGCATCTTCACCACCCTTGATTGACCTCAATTGGTTTCACCTGTTCCACCTGTCTATTTATACCTGCCCATTACTTCCATGTCATTGCTCCCGTTGACACTCTCTACTATTTGGATTACCGGACTCTCAAGATTTTGGACTCTGCCCGTTTCCCGTAGTTTGAGGTTTGGTCTCTGTGTTTTGGTCTGGTTTTGATTTCTGGACTTTGTGTGTTTTGGTTTTGCCTCCTTGTGTGTTTTGTTTGGTCTTTGTGTGTTTCGTTGGGGTTTCCTGTGTGTTCTGTTCTGCCCGGTTTCCCCTCTTTCTCGGGTTTTCTTCGTGTTCCCCTCGAGCTGAAAGTGTTAGTCTAATTTAGTTATATGTTTCCATGGTGTTGTTTTTGTCCCCTTTTCTTTAATTATAATAAAGTCTCACGTCCTTTTCGTACTCCCTCCCTTGTTGTCTTTCTGGGTCTTCAAATTCACCAACACGCCTGACAGAGGCACAGTGTCAGTTTCTCCTTCCATGGTCTTATTTAAAAGACTTATTTCATACATTTACAGTACACAAAGTGAGCTGGGACTGTATGCAGTCATTTTACTCTTCCTGAACCTGAACTTGACCTTGCCTACATTTTTTTTTTTTTTTTTTCACTCAACATGAGTAGTTTAGAAATAAAACTGAAAAAAGCGTCAGATATTTGACCCATCTTTTGTCTATTCCCATTATTAATGTTCCCCCAAACATGAAACAGCACTGGGCCACAGAAAAGGACAGAAAAAAAATTTGCCAAGTACTTTTACATTTCATACTTTAAGTAAAATATAAATCATGTACATTTCAGCGGGTACTTTTTTTTTTTTTTTTTTATTATATTTTTTGTGGTGTACATTGTTTCTTTGTACTTTTACGTCCTGTAACTACAGTTTTTGAGAACTTCATCCCCCACTGGACACTTTCTCCTGTCATGTCTGTATGTCCTACTGTAGCTTAACTTAATATTTTGCTATAAACAGATTTACAATCAAGTATGGCTACTGCCATACATTATTATAACTAACTACAGTTACAGTTTTTTTTTTCCTTATATTTTTGTGGTGGTACAGTAACTATAAACTAACAATAACAAACCAGTAACCTACTATTTCAGTCCTTCTAACACCAAAAATAGTCCTTCATAACCTCATCTAAAAATGTAATATACATAAAAAAATGTCACCTTTTTTCACCATGTTTCCTTTAATCTATATGCAAACTCTACAAACACTGATAGTCAGTGAAATACTCACGGAATAACAGCAGCACACAGAACAAAGTGTTTCCCATCTTCCTCACCGGCACTGACTGACTGTCATTTCTAAAAAACTGAAAGTATAAAAATGCAATGGGAAGTGTAGGAAAGAAGTTGCATTATATATTTATATTTCTCTTACATTTCTGAGGTTAGTCTTCACTTCCTTCTTTTTTGTACAAACTCGGAAGCACCCTGGGTTTGGCAATAGGTTACACATCCTGCTTGACACTGTACATACGATTCACACCGTGGCCCCTGCAACTTAAAAATATCTCACTTTGCCTGACTACATGATGTGTATCATTGTCATGCAAGGAAGCAATAATGAAAATGATAAAAAGAAATATTACCATGTTAAACATCAATTTAGGAAAAAGGTTCTTGGTGTAAAATTACTTAGACAAACATAATTTTGTAATTTACAAGCTAACAGAGACACATCAAATATGTAGTAAAAAAACAACACACATGTTCTTCATCTGCAGTATTAATAATTCTGGATGTTACTGCATAAAACTTAGTGTTTACACTTGATCAAAACTGCAGCTCATTTGAAGTGCATACGTGTTTACTATGACTTTTGAAATGGTGCTGGTGAGTGACACAAAACAAATCTGTTTATAACACACAGTTGTTAAAGCTGAGCTGAAAGAAAAACAGCAAAAGGAATTCACACAAAAGTTGTCATATTTTAAACAAATATTTTACAGCATTACATAATGTCTGTGATGCACGGAAAACTCATGAGTGAGACTTAAATACAAGTTTGCATGCAGAAAAAAAACACCCCGTGTTTTTATCAAATCAAGAAGCACTGTCTCCACAAAACATTTATTCTTGTTTACGTCTTAGGGCTTTTGCATAAAACCTACAACAATTAACTTCTACCATAATGACTCAAACTAAGAAAACTGTTGCTATTTAAAATATAACTTGTTGCTGCAAAAAAATAAAAATAAAAATAAAGAACTTGTACTAGTGTGGAATCCATAAATTCACTTCCTTTTCACACATTCACAATGTGACACTGACACATTGTATATCAGTACAAAAGCAGCACATTACACGCCACCTAGAAACTGCACTAAGAGCTACTGCTTTAGTTTCCAGTCAACCGGCTCTGTTTCCAAAATTAAACGAACAAAACACGGAAACATCATATTAACCTCAGGGGTTTGAGCCTGCAGTGATCAGCTGTATCAGACTTCACGGTGGCACGTGGTTCGATCATTTTATTGCTCTACACTAAAATACACTTAGTCGTATTATTGTAATTTGGGAAGTGTGTGCACAACGTGCATGAAGTTTCTGTGAGATCAACACAGATAAACATTGTTTGCATCATTCTTCTGCTTTGAGCAACTAGTCCTCCAAAGTCAACTTCCTCCTGGGTCATTTGTACCCAGTTTTAAAAATCATCCACTAAACTGTTTGTTCAAACTCCGTGGAGTCAGGCATCATTTGAAGTTGCACACCTCATCACCATCAGACAACTTAATTGTAAATACCATTGCTTTACAATGGAGCCAAAATGGCGGTCAGCTTAAAACTCATAACTTTGCATTAAACTCCCTAAATACATGAGATTTAACTGCAAACATATTGGTTTGGTTGTGGTTAGGTATACAGCCATCACAGGTAGGTTACGCTGTGGCATAATGGAGATATTTGAGTTAGATTCTTTATTCATCTGAACAGGAAACTCAAAGTAAACAGTCACAGTTTGCCTTAAGAAGCAGTACTTCCTCCATGTTACATTTCAGATGATATGCAATATGTGACTGGTTGCACCCATCACCACAGCCTGCCCTCCACAAGTGTGACAGAATCTAAAAGCTGTCTGACTGTCCCAGATATGACTAGCTGTTGTTTCACTCTCTGAGTTTTTATGTAACCCGTGTGTCTGATGTTTGGACAGCAGACTCATGCAATTTAACTTTGTAGTTGCTTCTAAACCTGCTTAAACATATTTTTTAAATTGTTTTAATATTATTAATATAGATACTGTCAACTGTGCCTCACTTCTTCATTGGAGAACAACTAAACATGAGAGGAACAGGTCAAATGTATGTGCATACATATAGTGTATATATGGCAGTTTAAAAAAAAAGAATTAGTCAGACTGGTAGCACAGGAGTTTAGCCCTGCAGCCTCACAGCTAGAAGGTTGTGGGTTCACACACTGGCTGACTGTGGCCTTTCTTTGCACTGTGGCTTCCTCCCACAGTCATGCCTGTTAGTTTAAATGGTGACTCTAAATCGTAGGTGTGAATGTGAATGATTGTCTCTCTGTGTTGACCCTGGGATAGATATCCTGTGAACCCAAACAGGATAAGCTGTTACAGATAATTGTTGGATTATACTGCTTTATAATAATAATAGGCTTTATTTCTATAGCAACTTTCACATACAAGCATCTCAAAGTGCAGCACAGCAAATAACTCACAAGAACAAATAAAACAATCAATAAAAATGAACAATAATAAGATAATAATAAGATGTGCATAAAAATAAAACAAGATAGTAATAATCATAATGGTAAGAACCATATAATAGCATAATATAAAATAATAAAAACCACAAGAAAGCAAAAATATGTACACAATTATATATACATTAAAAAAAGTAATGACACAGTTTGCAACGTTTTGGTTTTGTGCTTAATTTGGTCATTAAATATGATCTTATCTCTAACAAAGTCTCAAATATCCACAAACACAATATTTCTCTGTTGATAAAATACAGTCATGATCTTTCATGTCTTCATTTGACAAAACCTAAATCATCAATCAAACTAAATATAACCATAAACTGAATGAATGAATGAAATCAAACCTCCTTTGGCAGCAAACCCCAAGCAAATGCTTCCTGCAGCTGTGAATTGAACCTGGTCAATATCAGGATTTGTTCGTTGTGTCTTTGGAGTGAAATATTCTTAGAGATTATTCTGTAACCTTTCTCTGGTACATGCAAATCAAAAACTCTGGATCTCATCTCTTCTGTCCTTTTAGGTCACATCAGCTGAGTACTGAGTACTAAAGTACTTCTAAATAACAGCTCGATTCTCGATCTGACTCCAGGTTTGTTACCACCTAACTGCAGTGACATCAGAAGACTAGTACTTTTCCCACCAAGTCCAAGAAGGTTCAATGGTTGTGTTCAATAAAGACATGGAAGATCATTACTGTTTGTGTTCTATCAGGTTAAAAAGATTGCGTTTGTTAATATTAATGCAGAAAACTGACTTTTTCTTGCCACTGCTTTTATAATGTACTGCAGACAATATAAATGGATAAGATACCTAAACCATATCGTAAACATAGTCTATATCTGTAAATTTACAGACATGTGTTTCTGCATGTAAAAAATCTTTATAACTGTGTCAGTGATGAATTCAATATCAAATGTTACTAAAAAAGTTATCCTTTGTTTAATATCAGAGTAAAAATAACAGTAATAAGGACAAAGTTTATTATATTACTATACTATACACTTACAGTATACAGTATCACTAAGGTCTGCTATGCTCAAACAGTTAGCAGTTAGCATTCAGACTAAAAAGCCTTGATATAGTATAGTGTGTGTATATGTGTGTGTGTGTGTGTGTGTGTGTGTGTATATGTGTATGTATATGATAATGATAATCTGAAACAGAGGGAACCTCAAAGTAAATATTGTTTCAAGTATTGACAGTAATTCATTAGCATTTATGGTAAAGGAATGCATTTACAGTATAAAATACTGCCACTTTGTCCAGTCTCTTTGTATTACAAACACACTATAAATCATTATATTTGATGCCTTAAGCGATGTAAAATATGAAGCGTAAAAGTCTCATGGAGAGATGTCTGCTTCACTGAGGATTCTGTCATAACAGCGTTTGTAGCATTTGGTTCTTACGTAAGTTTTCTTACTTATTGATTTAACCTCAGCATGAAGTTTTTGTGCGTAACCCTAAACGTAGTTGTTTCCTAACATAACGTTACCCTGAAGTGGTTTTCAGTTTTTGTGGATATAAAGTCATTCCTGCGGCATCAAAAGATCTCGGTCCTGCACTGTTCTAGTGGTTATAGTGACGGTGCCCTGGGTTCTTCTTATGGACCTGAAAGAAAACCACATGCAGCTGAGATAAGGGACTGTTATTAATGTAAGCGTGTGTGCAGGTATTTAACTTTGAGCCAAAACCCATTTAAATATCACTTAAAAAATATTATTACCTAGAGCTTATTCTTTTTTGACTTCAGAATAAACTGGTTCATTTTTTACTGCCAGAGATGAGGCTCCTACAATACCAGATGAGAAAAAGTTAAACAAAAATAAGAAATAACTTAATGTTGTATCATCATCATGTTTGTCCTAAACATGAGCTATTTTAATTTGATTTAATCCATTATACAGCGTGAGTTACAGAACCCATGGTCTAGGATTTGTTGTTAAAAATCAGCACCTGGGATTTGTGGGAGGACGTCATCTGCTTGTTAAACTAAAATTACATCCAACATTTCACATTTCTGGTAAAAAAACATCACAGAGAGGATTCTTGTACTGGACACTTTACCTGCAGCTGACTCAAACTTCTCAACAGAGCGTTCCTGAGAAAAAAACTCACCAGACCCTCCCCACAAATACAGCAGAATTAGAATCATCAGTAAGTCCTCAGTCCCAGACTGCTTTGTGCCCATAGATGCCCATATGTCATCAAAACCAACAACATGTCTGCTAGACCCTATTCCAGTTAGACTGCTCAAAGATGCTTTACCCTTATTAGACATATTCATATTAGATATGATTAATCTATCTTAACAGGATATGTACCAAAGCCTATAAGGCAGCTGTAATCACACCTCTACTTAAAATCACTGCAAGGAATCTCGGAGTCCTTCTTGACCAGGATTTGTCATTTAGCTCACACATAAATTAGGAGCATCCTGTCTCAATGCGATGCTGAAAATCTGTTACTTCTAGATTGGACTACTGTGATTCTTCCCATTAAATGTTGTTTTGTTGCTCTGTTCTTTTCTCTCTCCACTTTCCGCTCACCCCAACCGGTCAAGGCAGATGCCGCCCACCCTGAATCTGGTTCTGCTGGAGGTTTCTTCCGTTAGAGGGAGTTTTTCCTCTCCACTGTTCCCTATAGCTGCTCAAGGTGGATTTGTTGGGTTTTCTCTAAATGTCTGTATAGTCTTGACTTTATTATGTGAAGTGCCTTGAGATGACTTACTTCTAAATTGGAATTGAAATTGGAAAATAAATTCTGTGGTTTTCTGTTAAAAGGCAGGTCACGTGAGTGCATGAACATGTTTTCATGTATTTAGGAACTGAAACATCTCTTAACTACTGTATCTTCAGTACTCACCTTGGTTTCCATTAGGTATGAACTCAATCAAACAGTATGTGACATCTTGGGGTTCTTGTGCGCCTGTCATACAGATTATCAATCAATAATTTATAATCAATCCTCTGTAATCATCTTATTCTGGTATATCTGAGTGACTCTTGTTAAACTATGTTGTTTCACTCTCAGTATTGTCATTCAGTCAAGAGTTTTTAGTCTGAGGCTGACCATGACAATGGGTGTTATTCTGATGAACCACAGGATCAGCAGCAGAGACCTGAGATTGTCTGAAAATACAGAAAAATATGCTAAAAGATTGTGAACTTATACTAAATGCAGTAACTAATAATGATACTGTGGTAGGTTGTTTGTACCAGCAGCTTAACACAATTACTGCCACAACTAATGTGTGTAGTGAAAATACAAGTCACATCCTATTCAGAACCTCAAACGTTTGGAAGGAGGTTGGACGAAGTTTGTGTGAAGTGTAACATTACTGTACTGCTATTGCTGTTGTACGTCAATATGACGTAAGCAGTGACATTAAGGAAGTACTGACTTTATTACTAACCACCTTCATGTTTTATACGTGACATTAGCCTGATGGTTCTGTGCCTGATCCCAACCAAACCACAGTGTTTGCCGAGTTTACACACTCAAAAATGCAGGATTTAAATTACAGAGTAGAGCTGGCTGCACTTTTGTATCTGTCATTTTGTTAATTAATGCAAAAAAGGGATGCAACATCGACAGATGTGAACCATGGTACAGGTCACAGATATTTCAATAAATCATAGGTTAAGGTGACTTCTGTCATATGTACAAAAACTAATATGGGCATAATAGTCAGGTTGTGATTTTATGTTGATGAGAGAAACATGTGTCTTACCAACCTGGCAAAGCAGGAATCTGTTGAAAATAAAAACAGCTTTTGTTTTTACATTTTTATGTAGTAGAAACAGATTCCCTGTTTTCATGTGATGACACCAGAATTAATAATATTGGCCTGTAAATATGAGAAATCTTCTCACCGTTTGACTTTTTGTAGCAAATAAACAGCAGCAGAAAAAGAATCGGCAAGATTCCACAAACCAACCCAACAGTCAGTGACGAACGAAGTGAAGAGTTTTCAGGTCTGTGCACTGGTAGAGGAATAACAAAAACAGCAAAATGACATGGAATTTGTAAAGTTGAAAAAAAAAACCCACGTATATTTAAGTTTAACATTTCTTTTTTGTTCTACAACATGATTGTTGTGCAGTTTGTTGCATTCAAATACTGCAAACACATCATCATACAGTATGTTGCCCTTATTAGACAGTAAATCGTGATTTCAGCTTCCTGTTTGTATCTTTTCTTAGATACATCAGAAAAAATGAATATAATCATACTCACATGTAACTGACATCCAGCTTTTTGGTGACTCTTGGTCTGAGTATTTACAGCTGTAGAAACCTTCATCTGACTTTGATACTGCAGAGATTTTCAGCTCTTGTCTGGTGTCATTTTGTCTGAGTTTGTCATTTTGATAAAACACATTGGAGCTAAAGTTGTTGCTCCTCAATTTGCAGCCAAGAGACACAGACTGTCCCTCAGGGACAGGATGGACAGGACTCACCAGGAGAATATTTCCCTCTATAAGACAGTCAAACAACATGAGTCAGAGCTGATGTTCAAACACACTTTTTCTGTTTAGCTGTTACGTTGCTTTTTATCAGCAGGGTTATTCAAACATTTCAACATGAGTGTAACTTTATACCTAAAAACATGTATTTCTGATGTGATCCAGTATAAAATGAACTTATTAAAGGCTTTAAATTATTCAAATATTCCCCTGAAACCCCTGAATTGCCATAATTCCACCAGATGTCCTGCACATGTGCAGCTGACTGGTGTATTACTGAGAACTGTCAGAGATACAGAAGTCTGTCTATCTCAGGGCCAAAATACAGAGACACAGACAGACAACCATTCACACTCACATTCACACCTCTGTGTAATTCATAGTCATCAATTAATCTAACATGTATGTCTTAAACTGTGGGAAAAAACTGATTACCCAGCAGGAAACACTTACTTTGTACAGTGAGGTTGACTCCGTTACTCAATTCACCTGATGCAGATTCACACCAGTAAACTGCTGTTTTATTATGAAACTTGGTGAAGTTACATGTGGATCCGGTCATGTTCCCCCAAGCAGAACAGTTTTTCCTGTGACCAGTTTCATTAATCCTCAACACTCTCCAAGCAGCAGAGTTTCCCTCACAGCTCAGTGACACAGACTCATTGGAAAAATGCTGCACTTTGTCAGGATTCACTTTGACTGATGCTGATCTTGAATCTAAATCTGAAAAACAACATTTGGGGTCAAAACTAGGACAGAGACAGTATGAGACTAACAACAGCACAGTGCAGATTCCGTTTTCAGTTTTAATCCTGACTGGTTTAGGATTTAACAGGAATATCTAGACTGTAGAGCTGGATCAACTAAAACCAGACTTGAGCATTCTGGTCTTACTAATACCCTGTGTGGTTACTTTTCTGTTTGTTGTTGCTGACATGCTGATGAAGGTTAAATACTGCTATTTAGATAAATTAATTCAATAACTATAATAACATTTGCAAAAAAAAAATAAAAACAGAGAAACCAACTGACCTCCAGACCAGACAAACTTTGGTTTGCTGTGATTAGTGTAATACACTGGGTCTCCTCTTCCAGCTCTACACACATATCCTGTTGTGTGTGTCTGTCCATGAAGGATATAGGAATTCTGTCCAATTCCAGTACTTTGTAATTTCTCATGTTTGTAGTAGTTTCCCGACAGATCAGGAACAGCCTTATACCAGTAGAACCTCCATCCTGCAGATGGATGTTCAAGCTCACAGTTCAGAGTCACTGAGGCTCCAGGACTCAGCCATGATGGAGACACACTGAGGACAGGTCTGGGTTTATCTGTTGGGAAAATAATTATTAATGAATGAAAACTTGTTAGTACATCAGATACAATATTTATTATTTACACTGAAGTTAAAAATATTATTTATCAACATAAAATATTTGGAATTTTGAACAATTTCATTGTAAATTAAATGTTTTCATAGTTTCAAGTATCGAGGTCACAGGTGTTCATTTAAAATCAAGTTGATTCTTATGTAATCATGTTAATATACAGGTATGGGAACCTATTTTAGTAAATATGTCAGTGTTAGGCTTCCCTCCACGCTGCATACATCATGTAGTGGCATTGTAATGAAATTAAACCGAACTTTAGTGAAGTTGTTTCTAAATCTCAATTACACCAGATGTTTGGTCACATAAATTTTCTCAATTCCGATTAGTCTAAAAAGTTGTAATGAGTTTTGCTAAAACGACTCTGAGGGCTGTGTGCAGTGTTAAACCGAACCGAGGAGACCAAGCAGCAAACAAAAACACAAAGGATCATGACTCTTTAGTTTTCACCATGGCAACGAATGATTTGAAATGTGACATTTAACACTGAAAGTCACTGTGCTGCACACGTCACTATTAGCAGCACTATAAGCAATAAGCTGACATGGAAGACGGACGTACCTACATTCAGCAGCCAGAAATATTCCCGTTACATTGATTGTGTGGGACAAACAGTGGCCAGAACATTACTGTAATATGCACATTTAGTGATGAGATTCTTTCCACTGCAAAAATCACAACCTCAAACCTTTTAAAACCTTTTTAGAGCGGCACAAAAGTGAAAAGCCTGCAGAGAAAGACCCCGACAAAGAGGAGCCCTCTGAGGCTGCAGAGGATGCCTGTGGCCTTAACATGGCTAAACACCTAAAACTGGATTTTACTGTCGACAGCACGAGAAACAAAGAACTAACAAAGCTTATGACCACATATGTGATTAATAAAATGAAATGCCCAGTTTTACTTTTAACTCTCTGTATTTCAGATGATATTCCTTCAAAAAAGTAATTGAAAAAATAATGCAGGGATAAATAGATACATTGAAAATAATGAAAATAAGTTATATGTCACATTTTAAAACAATCAGCCCAACATCCTTTGTGAAGGATCAAATTATCTAAGTAGATAAAACAATATCTGATGACTTACCTAATACAGTCATATTGATTTTGTTGCTCTGTTTTATAACGTTGGTGCCCATCCCACGACCAGTGCACTGATATTCACCACTGTCATTTCTCGTTAGATTAAGTGAACAGGATGTTTTACTACTGCAGGAATGAAGATGTGTCTGATTTCTGCTGAATGTGTAGTTCCAGATTTTGTCCGATCCATCTTTCATGTCACATGTGAAGGAAACAGACTCTCCACTGAATAAAATGGGCCAATTTCGATTAAGGCTCAGCACAGCATCTAGAGGCCAACACAGAAACACTTATTTTAATATATTTTTATATTCTAATTAGTGTTGATACTTTACATGGACTGAGGGGTTACACTGAAAGAATTTAAAAAAGTAGGAATAATGGAGCAAATGATGATTGAACAGAAAGGAGGAAGACAGTGAAATCACCTTCAGCATGTCCGCAGTAGAGGGCAACATCCAGCACTGAAAGAAAGATTCAGACTGATCAGACATTATTAGAATGAAAGAAATTGTCAAAAAGAGGTTCAAAGTTTCAACAAACAGCAATTGAGGTTTGATTATGTAGAAATTACTAAGCTTTATTACATATCAGCCAGTATTACTGAGCTACTGAAAACCACCATTTTCTGGATTTGGTTGTGTTTCCTTAATTTGATGCATGTATAATTTTTCTGCATGTGTTGTTAAGTTTAAGTTTCAACTTCATTTGTGTTTGTGTGTTTGCATGTGTTCTTAAACTGTTCTTACATCCACTCTAATAAAAGACGCATTGTCAGATCCACTAAATGTAAATAAATATCAATTCAATATTGATTATCTGACTGGACCAGCTTCCTGCTTTTGAACACAAACCTTCACTGCAAACATTTCATGAACCATTGAAAGTCACTGATGTACTCACAGAATAACGGCAGCAAACAGAACAACGTGTGTCCCACCATCATGTCCAGCACTGACACTCACTCTGCATCAACACTCGAAAGCATATGAGCAAAACTGTGGGCGACAAGAAGTTTCTGTCTTGTGCTGTTCTTGAGGAAGCAGCTATTTACTGATAGTCTGTGGTTTTGACAACCACCCCCCCAGTGCCAGTTTGTACAACATGAGGAAATGAACAGGTAGTTCAATGAAACAAACCATAGGACAGGCAAAGAACACAGACTGTACAGGAAACTAATTAAATTAACCACATGTGAACAGTTCAATTAAAAAAAGATTTAAGTAAACAATTCATAAAGCATTTTAAAATGACACATTTTGGGTATATGGCCATTTTGAATTGATGGCAGCAGCACATGTCAAAAAGTTTGAAGAGGGTGATGTACCATTGTGAAGCATCTGCTCTTCTTTTAAAAACTCTCTGTTAACGTCTGGGAAGTGAGGAGACCACTGCTGGACTTTTAAAGGAGGAATGTTGTCACATTCTTGTCTGAGGCAGGATTCTAGCTGCTCAACAGTTCTGGGCCTTTGTTGCTAGATTTTCCAATTTATGATATATCAAATGCAGCTTCTTGCTGAAATATGCAAAGAAAGAGAAATTGTCTGCATGGCTGTATATGTTGCTCTTAACTGTACTTTTCAGCATTGATGATGCCTTTCCAGATGTGTAAGCTGCCCACATCATAGGTACTAATGCAGCCCCACACCATCAGAGATGGAGGCTTTAAACTGTCTGCAAATAAGCTGGATGGTCCCTCTCCTCGTTGGTCTGCAGAACAAGGTGTCAATTTCAGCTTTGAGCTTTGGCCCAGAGAACATGGCAGCATTTCTGGATCGTGTTCACATGTGGCTTCTTCTTTGTATGATACAGCTTTAACTGACATTTACGGATTACACAGTGAAGCCTTTTCACAGACAGTGATTTCGGTAAGTATTGTCCAGCCCATGCCGTGATGTCCAGTGGAGAATCATGCCTGTTGAGGGTCCAAAGATCACACACATCCAGTTATGACCTTCAAACCTTGTCCCTTGCCCACAGATTCCCAGAATCCTTTAATGACATTATGTAAAATAGTGCAAAATGCTCCTCAATTTTGTTTTCATTTGCGTTACTTACTTTTGAAGCCTTTTGTTTCATTTGTTGCAGTTTTTTTGAGAATCAGTTGCTGCCATTCAAATCAAAGTGAATTTATATTTTTCATGAAATGGTCAAATGTTTCAACATGTGACTTGCTGTTCAAGTTCTATTGTGAATAAAATATGGGTTGATGAGATTTGCAAATTATTGCATTAGTTTTTTTACGTATTACAAATCCTCCCACCTTTTTTGGAATTGGGGTTGTAGAAGAAACATAAAAAGTGACATAATATTTCACAGTGTTCTCTGCATCCTAGTTTCTTATCAATCTAACGTACGTACGACATTTTCCTTGAACCACTGGCAGTCTTCATCAGTTGTGGCTAAGGTGGAAATGATGTAATCATTTCTTCTTAATAAGAACATGCATGTAGCCAGAGGACCAGCTAGCAAGTAGAGTTTTGTAGACAATAGAATCACTAACTCCTCACACAACAAACAACTCTTCATTTAAATTCAATGTTTTATTAAGATAATTAAGCCAAAAAATATGAATCAGGCTAATGAATAAAGGTTGGTGATCATGGTCATAAAACATTCCTGACTCACTGATACAGTTAAAAAGATGATGTTACTGGTTTTTGTGAGTGTTTGGACTGTACCCAGAGGCTGTAGTGTGGAGCTATTGTTTTACAATAAATAAAGATCTGGACCGTCCCTATCAGAATGTATAAAAATATAAAAAGTAACAAATTATCTACAACAGCATATTCAAATGTTTCTGTAGTGATTTAACCCAGTCCCAAAGATCCTTCCTAAACAAAACAGTTCCTGTGATAAAGTCTGCTCTGTTCAAACTGAACAAACCTCAGAACTTGTCATTCACTCACTATAACCTTTTCTTTATTTGTTACTTTTATCAGATATACACTCTCAAAAAAAAAAACTAAAACATTCTCTTATCCTTGGGTATATGAAACGTTATATGCTGGCTCACTATAAAAAAAAGAAAATGGCAGCACTAACACACTACAACTCAAGCATAAACGAGTAATGGAAAATATTTCAAATTAATTTAAGCATTAAATTGTCACACTGTGTACAGCAAAAGGCAACTGCTGGGGTGTGTTGACATTACAGGCATTAACGCTCAGTTCCGGTTTTCTATTGAGGTCCCACACTACTGTTTTGTAAGGATAACTAAAATGTGAGCCACATGCAAGTAAGGTTTATGAAAATTTTAACTCCATCAAGCACCCAACTCTAGACAACTAGTCCTAGGTCTGAAATAAAAAAAGATTACGTCTGTTCACACTTCAAACCATGACGTCTATAGAGCAAAGGTGTTAAATTTAAACCGTCTATTTATGAAGTACAATGTAGCTGACTAAATGTGTCTTGCCTTCAAGCATGACACATTAATGTAAATAGTTCATTAAATATTAATGGTTGTAACTACCGGGTGGGGAACCTTTCTTTTTTCTTTTATTGTGATACTGCATCACTGCAGGTGACAGTAAACTTGATAGCAGGTTCACCTTGTGATGCTCTTCCCCCTCGTCTTTTTAAAGAGGTTTTTCTTACTGTAGGGTCATCTGTTCTCACCATTATAAACAGTAGTCTGACCTCTGGGCTGGTCCCCAAAAATCTTAAACATGCCATAGTTAAACCTTTCATTAAGAAACCTGGGCTCGATCCACTTGTTTTTGCTAATTTTAGGCCAATCTCTAGATTACCTTTTTTATCAAAGCTTTTAGAGAAAATCGTTTATAGCCAGTTAACAGCATTTTTAAATGAGCACAACCTTTTAGAGATCTTTCAATCTGGTTTTAAAACAAAACACAGTACTGAATCTGCTCTGCTGCGAGTATTTGATGACATTCTCCTAGCCTCTGATTCTGGTGACTGTGTGGTCCTTGTACTGCTTGATTTAACTGCTGCATTTGATACAGTGGACCATGACATTTTGATCTCACGCCTAGAACACTGGGTTGGTATTAAGGGCCCAGCTCTGAGTTGGTTCAGGTCCTACTTAAAGGACAGAAGTTTTTGTGTCCAACTTGGAGATTTCCAGTCCTCTTCTGCTCCTCTGTCCTGTGGGGTTCCACAAGGCTCTATTTTAGGCCCTGTCCTATTTTCTTTGTATTTGCTTCCCCTTGGCTCCATCCTCAGAAAACATGGAATCTGTTTTCATTGTTATGCTGATGATTGTCAGATTTATGTCCCTCTAAATAAGAGGGATGGTTTCTCTGTCAGCTCATTATTGGTCTGTTTAAAGGACATTAAGGCCTGGATGGCTTTTAACTTTTTACATTTTAATGATTCAAAGACTGAGCTAATTGTGCTGGGAACCAACTCCCCTAAGGGGGCTGCTGCCTCTGTAGACTTGGGCCCCTTGGCTGAATATGCCAAATCAGAAATAGTTAACCTTGGGTTTAAAATGGACACCAACCTAAAGCTTGACAGCCAGATTCGGTCGGTTGTAAAGTCTAGTTTTTTCCACCTGAGGCAACTGGCCAAAGTTAAGCCAGTTCTCACTAAACAGCACTTTGAGACAATAATCCACGCCTTTGTTACCACCCGGCTGGATTACTGTAACGCACTTTATTTTGGCGTCAGTCAGTCGTTGATCTCTCGACTGCAGCTAATCCAAAATGCTGCTGCACGTCTTTTAACTGGCACTAGAAAATATGAGCAGATTACACCTATTTTATCCTCTCTTCACTGGCTGCCTGTGCATTTTAGGATCCATTTTAAACTTCTCGTATTTGTTTTTAAATGTTTAAATGGTGCTGCCCCAGAGTATCTCACTGAACTTCTGCACTTATATACTCCTCCTCGGTCACTCAGATCAGCCGACCTGCTGCTCCTGAGTGTACCAAAAACTAAACGGAAGCTCAGAGGGGACAGATCTTTTGCGGTGGCAGCTCCAAAATTGTGGAACGAGCTGCCCCTGCACATCAGACAGGCCTCTTCCTTGCCTGTTTTTAAATCATTTCTTAAGACACATTTGTTTTAACTGGCTTTTGACGCAGTCTGAGTTGTTGACATTATTTTACGTGTGTTATTTATTTATTTATTTATTGTTACATTGTTGGGTTTTATTTGAATATTTTATGCCTTAACCCTTACAGCACTTTGTTCAACCTTGTTGTTTTAAAGGGCTTAACAAATAAAGTTACAGTTACAGTTACAGTTACAGCAGTGAATTTGATATCTAACCTGGCACAGATAAACAAGTACTCAAGATAGTTAGTAAGTCGTTAAAATATCAAACTTGTCTCTTAAAAAATGATGGTGAGGTAGCAACACAAGAGAAGAAAAACCAACAGGAAACTTCTATAAAGAAGTCAACATACAGTACAATTCTAGTCATGCACGGTTTTTTGAAAAAATACATTTATTATGCATATGCTTTTTCCTGTCACATCTGTTTCTCTTACTGCTTAACTTACTAAGCCTCTGTTTGTACCAGAACAATGAGTTATGGCTACAGTAGGAAAACAGAACTTATTTCAGTCCTTCTGAAGGCAAAGTGATTTCCATCTTTCTGTCCAGGACTGACTGAAAAACAGAAAGAATAAAACTGCAATGGGAATAAAACAGAGAAGTGTAGAAAATATGTTACATTGGAAGTTTGAGCTTCACTGTCATGGGATTAACAACTTTAGAAATGGGAAAACCGTAACCTCTGATTCTAGGCTGGGGAACAATTGTAGTTGATGGACAAAGACTGCTTGGAAAGGGATCATTCCCGTGGCAGCAGATGGTAAAGAGTTCCTCCACTCAGGCCAAATGTCTGGGCCACAGAACTGGGTTCCGACTGCACAGGACACAGAGTCCGTTTCCGAGAAGTTGATTCGTCATTTCTGTCTGACCATTGGTTCGTCGGTGGAAACCGGTTGATATGCTGACTAATATGCCCAACAGATGATAGGATTTGTACCAGCACATCGCTGTGAACTGGAGCCCACGGTCGGAAGCAACATCGCAGAGGAAACTGTGAAACCCGTTCACCTGCTGGATCATGATTTCAGCTGTTTCTTTGGCTGAGGGGAGTTTGGGAAGAAGAATGAAATGTGTCATCTAAGAAAATCAATCAAATATAGTGAATATGGTGGCGTTACATTCAAATGGAGGCAAAACCGGTGAGGAAGTCAAGTGAGATGAGAGACCTGGGTCTCTAAGGAGGTCAAGACGAGGTCAGAGTTATCCTGAAGGCCGATTCGGCTTTCATTTATGAAGGACATGCAGCCACATCAGCCACAAAATATGTGTGAGAAAAGCCAGGGTGACATTTTAAGTGGGATGAATGACACCAATCGATTTCCTTAGACGTGAGATTTTCTGGGATGTATAATTTATTTATGGGGCATGGTGAAGGTGTGGGCATTTTCTCCAGTGCATTGATGACATGATGTTCCAAGCGTTTTCAGCTGGGCTGCTGAAGGCAGGATGAAATCTGGTTCCTTTGAATCATCAGAAAAATATCAGACAAAACATCTGCCTTCCCGTTTTTGGGATCTGGCCTGTAAGACAAGTTAAAATGATCAAAGAACAAGGCCCAGTTGGCCTGACGAGCGTTCAGTCTCTTTGCAGAACAGAGATACTCCAGATTCTCTGTGAAAACCAGAAATTGTAGCTCTGCCTCCTCTAACCAGGGTTGACATTCTTCCAGAGCCAATTTGATGCCCATAAATTTAACTTTTCCAATAATGTAGTTCTCCGAGCTGCAGAAAGACACTGGGAAAAGAAGACACATGGGGGAATTTTTTGATTCTGATCAGACCGCTGGGAGAGGATGGCCCCCAGTTTTAACTTGCTTTTTAAAGCTTAATTTAGGGTATAAATCTATATTAAAGCTTTTTAAACTTCCCTCAGATGTCCCTATATTAAAATATTTCTCTGCTTTTAGCTGAAAAAACTCATGGCATAAGTTTTTCATCATTCAAGGTTCATATAATGTCATCTGGAGCAGTGCTGGAAAAGCAGGTTGATCACAATTACAACCTCCATAGCACGACAATATGAAAAAGAAATAATTGATCTTTGAAGGGCTTTACAGAAGGATACACTGGTCTATTCACTCATTACATAAGATAAATTACATCATGCTCTCCAGCAACACTTCATCATAAATATACACAATCAATATAATATGGAATTACAGAACAAATCTTGCAATACTCATAGTTCTCAAGAAATCTCATGGGGTGGGGCTTATGGAGGTTCAGTTTCCTCAGATCTGGGGCGCTGGGATTAATAAGCAAACTTTAGGCAATGACAGGGTGATAAACTGAGAATAAGAAAAACACCTAGAGTGTAATTGTCTTATTTTTGTAGGGTACTTATTAAATAATTACATGATAGGTGCAAACACTCTAACTACAACTGAGAAGAGGGTTAGAGGCTCCACTTTAAACTACAACTCCATCTGTTGTACTTATGGTGTAACTACAGAAAAGGAGACTGACAGGCTTAGATTTGAGAACAGAAATAGCAATCAGGCTTTTATTGTCTCAAAGCACAAAAAACAATTTAAATATGTTTAAATTTAGTTTTCTAAACAATTTATTGAAAAATAAAAATCCCATGATAGGACTGGGTTAGCACTGCCACCTCTTTTGTCAAAAATGACTCCATTTAAAGCCCTTTGTTACCTGTTGTTATACAGTAAGTACAACAAATGAGAGCTGTAATTTAAAGTGGAGCCTCTTATTATCTGTAGTTACACAGTAGTTACACCTATCTAATTATTTTAGAGCACCACATAACTACAGAATACATATTCTTATCTCATTACCCTGATATTTCCCAAAGTTTAGGTATTGTAATCAAATAATAACAAAGCCACACTACACATTTCTGTCCAAATCATTCACTGATGACATACAAATTTATCGATCAGAATCAGTATATACCAACTACACATGGGAAAGTATTTGTTAAACTCCACTTTTAACCTTTAAAACAACATTTCTAAACCATACATGACTAGGTAGGAGAGTTGATATTGTCATGGTTGCCATTCTGTGCTGTGTTGCCCTGGATACGGTTCCTCCCCTTCTGGTGCTCCTCCCTCTCTCCTCCCCTGCTGCTCCTTCGTTAGTGTAATCCTGCACACCTGCCTTGTCCCCTTTTTAAGCCATAGTTATCTGTCCTTCTCTGCCAGAACGTCTTCCTGCAATGCGTGACTCCGTAGCGCTGTCTCTGGATTTTGACTCACCTGATCTGACTCACCTGTCTCTAGTTTTTCTGCCTGGATGACCAGGACTTCCTGCCTCTGTTTTTCTGGGATTACTTTGTTACTTTCTGGCCACGGTCTCCTTCACCTGGTCTGCTTCCCCGGGGAATCCGTTTTAAGTAAGTTATAATTTGTTTTTTCCCTCCCTGCGTTTTTTGATCCGAGTGTCTCCTTATTCCCGAGTGTATTTTGTCTCAGCCGTTTTTTGTTGTTACTTTGTTACCTCATTCGGACGACTCTTCAGAGTTTCTCCACCACCAGCTGGTCGCATCCCTTCATCATCTTCTGCCTGGCCAAAACTCCTACACCGCTCCCTCCACTCTTCCATTCCCGTAAGCCTTATCATCATTTCTCTGCACTGGTTTATGTTTTCCATTCACCCTCTGTTTACCCCTAGGCCTCAGACCCGTCCGGCTTCCGGAACAGAGTATCCGCCACCCCGCTCAACCCCGACCATTTTCCATAAACTCTCCTCCAAAATAAATCTTCTGCTCTCTCGCCACCTTCTGACCCCTGCCTCTTATCTGGGTCCATACTAGTGAAATATTATTGTGACAGATATGGCGTATAATCCATACACTCATGACTATAGGAGATATTTGACTTATTACCCAAATCAGGCAGGTGGAAAGTTACATTGTACCAGTTCCCAATATGGAGACAGACTTGGCTGCGTATTTCCTAGTCATTTTAGGGTGGCCGTACCCTTACTTAAATGAGGATTCATTATATCTGGAACTCTCAGCTGAAAAAAGCAGCATCTAGAAATGTGGGCGATGCGGTATCTAATACTGGGAGAAGCTCACAGAATCAGGAGGGAAACGGGTTCAGCTCCTGTGGGATACAGACGTGGCATCACAAAACATAAAATTCAACTACAAAGACTGTTGAAAAGAAGGCTGATCACAAAAGAGGAAGGACACCCCATAGCTCCAGGTTAACAAGTGCCAACATCTTCTGAAATATATCAAGCTGCTCATAGTCAGTCTCAGGAGTGTAAAAAGTGAATTGGACCTTTTTTGAATTATTGAGTACTGAGAATCCACATTTGTGAAAATCCCTCCACTCTGGGCTATCACAGCCAGTGGAGCTCTGGAATTCTGAACATCATCAAGTAGAGAAGATTACCTAGACTTAAACAACACACACTTGTACACCCCTTCTTTCACATGTTGATATAACTCTGGGAGATAGACTTATAACCCATATTCTCACCACATTTGGTTTCCCTCACACTAGTGACAAAATGAAGTATAGTCAACTGTTAGCATTCAGAATAAAAGCCTTGAGATTTAACTCTGATGCTGATGAACGTCGATGACGAAACGATGAACGGAACTAAAAGGAGCTGCTCACAATGTTATTATATATAATATTATACAATATATAGGTGGTGAGGTCAATTCATTGGCATAATTCATATGGTCCAACAAACTTTATTTAATTGTAAAATAACCAATGATGATACAGCATTAATAAGGATAATTATTAAGCACATACAGTAATACTCCATGTTTAAATTACAACAACAACAAAAAAATACAATTGTTTAAAAAAACCTGGGACCTTTGATCATTCAGTTAGAACTTTCAGAAGAAGCCTTTGACATGAGAGGTAACACATCTTCTAGAAGTTTTAAGCAAATCCAGGTTGGACCTGAAAGAAAAGCATATAGACCCTAAGAACTACTGAAGATGTGTGTTTTCCAAATTTATGTTTGAGGCAAAACATAATTATAAGTTAAACATATGTTTATTTTAATTACCCTGAGCTGTTAGCACTTTACACTGTTACAGTGGATATTGTAGAAGATGACTAAATGAGTAAAACTGTGGATATTTAAATACATAAAGGAAAAATCTAAATAAAAACATGGGGTTCATGGGAGGATTTAATCGGTGTGTAATTTTAATAACATTTCACACTTCAGGATTCATTTACTTGACACATTACCTGCAGCTGATCCAAACTTCACATGCTCTGGTTCATTACGCTCTTCTGTTAAAAGGCAGGCCACATGAGTGCAAGAAGAAATATGGTAAATACTGTAAACATTCGGTAAAGCAACTTAAATTATAATAATTGTTACAGAGGTCAACAACAACTAACAGATACGTATCAGCACTTGGAAACATGTAACGTTTGTAGTGGAAAAAATACACATACTATTCAGACCCTCAAAACTGAACTTCGCTGTAAAACTTCTTTCGTTGTTGTTGCGAATGACGAACATCAAATGACATGTGATCTGACAAAATGGAAGCACTGATTTGTAAGACAATGACTTTTTTTTACTAATTCTAACCATCATTGTGTAGTGTCCAACCTAATCCCTGTGTTTGCACAGTTTACCGTATATCCTGTATTTTGCAGTATTTTTAACAAAAAATAGGGTGAAACAAGCTGCTGGTCTGGCTTCAGTACTGTTGAACCCAAAATCTGAATGGCACTTGAGAAGTGCAAACACATGAGAAGGTGCCAGTTACCTGCTGTAAAACTATCTGAATGGGAACTCACCAAAGCTGTGGCTAAAATTCATAATCCAATAACTGGTCAAGAGCAATTTTGATTTTCATGTGGAAACTGCATGTTAGTCAAACAACCCTTTGAATGGTCTATTAAAGCACATTTATCCAAAGCTCTTTACAATGCTGCTTCTCATTCACCCATTCACACACTGATGATGGCGGCTGCCATGCAAGGTGCTTATCCGACCCACCATCAGTTTCCCAAAAATACTAGCCAGAAAAGATCAGGAGCTCAACGACTAACCACTGACCACCAATCTATAGTCACCCAATGTGTTTGTGTGAGATTTCGCTTGTAGATTAGTTATAGAAAACTGTTTGAGTTTGAAGACAAGTTGTTTTAACTTTAAGTAATTTTAACTTCAAGAGAAGGAATTCATGTACAAACCTGACGAAGCAAGAACCTGTAAAAAAGAGAGATCAGTTTTTATATGGATTTATATTAGAAAACATTCCCTTTTTCATACCATGACATAAGAATTAACTGAGATCTTTGAATAATTAGACTGTAATCCATCAAAGATCCAGAAGATATTTTCTCACCATTTGACTTTTTGTAGCAAAAAAGCAGCAGCAGGAAAAAACACATCAAGATTCCACAAACCAACCGAATGATCAGTGACAAATGAAGTGAAGAGTTTTCAGGTCTTTGCACTGGTATAAGAATGACAAAAACAGCTAAATTACATACATAAACACACATATATATGTAAGTTAAACATTTGTTGTTTGTTCTACAACATGATTGTTGTGCAGTTTGTTGCATTCAAATAAAGCAAACACATCATCATACAGTATGTTGCTCTTATTAGGCAGTAAATCATGATTTCAGCTTCCTGTTTGTATTTTATTTTAGATAAATGAATATAATCATACTCACATGTAACTGACATCCAGCTTTTTGGTGACTCTTGGTCTGAGTATTTACAGCTGTAGAAACCTTCATCTGACTTTGATACTGCAGAGATTTTCAGCTCTTGTCTGGTGTCATTTTGTCTGAGTTTGTCATTTTGATAAAAAAACACATTGGAGCTAAAGTTGTTGCTCCTCAATTTGCAGCCAAGAGACACAGACTGTCCCTCAGGGACAGGATGGACAGGACTCACCAGGAGAATATTTCCCTCTATAAGACAGTCAAACAACATGAGTCAGAGCTGATGTTCAAACACACTTTTTCTGTTTAGCTGTTACGTTGCTTTTTATCAGCAGGGTTATTCAAACATTTCAACATGAGTGTAACTTTATACCTAAAAACATGTATTTCTGATGTGATCCAGTATAAAATGAACTTATTAAATGCTTTAAATTATTCAAATATTCCCCTGAAACCCATGAATTGCCATAATTCCACCAGATGTCCTGCACATGTGCAGCTGACTGGTGTATTACTGAGAACTGTCAGAGATACAGAAGTCTGTCTATCTCAGGGCCAAAATACAGACACACAGACAGACAACCATTCACACTCACATTCACACCTCTGTGTAATTCATAGTCATCAATTAATCTAACATGTATGTCTTAAACTGTGGGAAAAAAACTGATTACCCAGCAGGAAACACTTACTTTGTACAGTGAGGTTGACTCCGTTACTCAATTCACCTGATGCAGATTCACACCAGTAAACTGTTGTTTTAATACGAAACTTGGTGAAGTTACATGTGGATCCGGTCATGTTCCCCCAAGCAGAACAGTTTTCCGGGTGACCAATTTCACTACTCCTCATCACTCTCCAAGCAGCAGAGTTTCCCTCACAGCTCAGTGACACAGACTCACTGGAAAAATGCTGCACTCTGTCAGGATTCACTTTGACTGATGCTGATCTTGAATCTAAATCTGAAAAACAACATTTGGGGTCAAAACTAGGACAGAGACAGTATGAGACTAACAACAGCACAGTGCAGATTCCGTTTTCAGTTTTAATCCTGACTGGTTTAGGATTTAACAGGAATATCTAGACTGTAGAGCTGGATCAACTAAAACCAGACTTGAGCATTCTGGTCTTACTAATACCCTGTGTGGTTACTTTTCTGTTTGTTGTTGCTGACATGCTGATGAAGGGTAAATACTGGCAGGTAACTGCTACTTAGATAAATTAATTCAATAACTATAATAACATTTGCAAAAAAAAATAAAAACAGAGAAACCAACTGACCTCCAGACCAGACAAACTTTGGTTTACTGTGATTAGTGTAATACACTGGGTCTCCTCTTCCAGCTCTACAAAAATATCCTGTTGTGTGTGTCTGTCCATGAAGGATGTAGGAATTCTCTTCAGTTCCAGTACTTTGGCCGTGTAATTTCTCATTTTTGTAGTATTTTTCTGACAGGATGGCAACAGCCTTATACCAGTAGAACCTCCATCCTGCAGATGGATGTTCAAGCTCACAGTTCAGAGTCACTGAGGCTCCAGGACTCAGCCATGATGGAGACACACTGAGGACAGGTCTGGGTTTATCTGTTGGGAAAATAATTATTAATGAATGAAAACTTGTTAGTACATCAGATACAATATTTATTATTTACACTGAAGTTAAAAATATTATTTATCAAGATAAAATATTTGGAATTTTGAACAATTTCATTGTAAATTAAATGTTTTCATAGTTTCAAGTTTTGAGGTCACAGGTCTTCATTTAAAATCAAGTTGATTCTTATGTAATTATGTTAATATACAGGTATGGGAACCTATTTTAGTAAATATGTCAGTGTTAGGCTTCCCTCCACGCTGCATACATCAAGTAGTGGCATTGTAATGAAATTAAATCAAACATTAGTGAAGTTGAATGTTTCTAAATCTCAATTACACCAGATGTTTGGTCATATTACTTTTCTCAATCAAATTAGTCTAAAAAGTTGTAATGAGTTGTGCTAAAACGACTCTGAGGGCTGTGTGCAGTGTTAAACCGAACCGAGGAGATCAAGCAGCAAACAAAAACACAAAGGATCATGACTCTTTATTTTTCACCATGGCAACGAATGATTTGAAATGTGACATTTAACACTGAAAGTCACTGTGCTGCACACGTCACTATTAGCAGCACTATAAGCAATAAGCTGACATGGAAGACGGACGTACCTACATTCAGCAGCCAGAAATATTCCCGTTACATTGATTGTGTCGGGACAAACAGTGGCCAGAACATTACTGTAATATGCACATTTAGTGATGAGATTCTTTCCACTGCAAAAATCACAACCTCAAACCTTTTAAAACCTTTTTAGAGCGGCACAAAAGTGAAAAGCCTGCAGAGAAAGACCCCGACAAAGAGGAGCCCTCTGAGGCTGCAGAGGATGCCTGTGGCCTTAACATGGCTAAACACCTAAAACTGGATTTTACTGTCGACAGAAGAACTAACAAAGCTTATGACCACATATGTTATTAATAAAATGAAATGCCCAGTTTTACTTTTAACTCTCTGTATTTCAGATTATATTCCTTCAAAAAAGTAATTGAAAAAATAATGCAGGGATAAATAGATGAATTGAAAATAATGAAAATAAGTTATTTGTCACATTTTAAAACAATCAGCCCAACATCCTTTGTGAAGGATCAAATTTTCTAAGTAGATAAAACAATATCTGATGACTTACCTAATACAGTCAGATTAATTTTATTGCTCTGTTTTGTGACGTTGGTGCCCATCCCACGACCAGTGCACTGATATTCACCAGTGCCATTTCTCGTTAGATTAAGTGAACAGGATGTTTTACTACTGCAGGAATGAAGATGTGTCTGATTTCTGCTGAATGTGTAGTTCCAGGTTTCGTCCGATCCATCTTTCTTGTCACATGTGAAGGAAACAGACTCTCCACTGAATAAAATGGACCATTTTCGATTAAGGCTCAGCACAGCATCTAGAGGCCAACACAGAAATATTTATTTTAATATATTTTTATATTCTAAATAGTGTTGATACTTTACATGGACTGAGGGGTTACACTGAAAAAATTTAAAAAGTAGGAATAATGGAGCAAATGATGATTGAACAGAAAGGAGGAAGACAGTGAAATCACCTTCAGCATGTCCGCAGTAGAGGGCAACATCCAGCACTGAAAGAAAGATTCAGACTGATCAGACATTATTAGAATGAAAGAAATTGTCAAAAAGAGGTTCAAAGTTTCAACAAACAGCAATTGAGGTTTGATTATGTAGAAATTACTAATTATTATTACATATCAGCCAGTATTACTGAGCTACTGAAAACCACCATTTTCTGGATTTGGTTGTGTTTCCTTAATTTGATGCATGTATAATTTTTCTGCATGTGTTGTTAAGTTTAAGTTTCAAGTTCATTTGTGTTTGTGTGTTTGCATGTGTTCTTAAACTGTTCTTACATCCACTCTAATAAAAGACGCATTGTCAGATCCACCAAATGTAAAAAAATATCAATTCAATATTGATTATCTGACTGGACCAGCTTCCTGCTTTTGAACACAAACCTTCACTGCAAACATTTCATGAACCATTGAAAGTCACTGATGTACTCACAGAATAACGGCAGCAAACAGAACAACGTGTGTCCCACCATCATGTCCAGCACTGACACTCACTCTGCATCAACACTCGAAAGCACATGAGCAAAACTGTGGGCGACAAGAAGTTACTGTCTTGTGCTGTTCTTGAGGAAGCAGCTATTTACTGATAGTCTGCGGTTTTGACAACCATCCCCCCAGTGCCAGTTTGTACAACATGAGGAAATGAACAGGTAGTTCACTGAAACAAACCATAGGACAGGCAAAGAACACAGACTGTACAGGAAACTAATTAAATTAACCACATGTGAACAGTTCAATTAAAAAAAGATTTAAGCAAATAATTCATAAAGCATTTTAAAATGACACATTTTGGGTAAATGGCCATTTTGAATCTATGGCAGCAGCACATGTCAAAAAGTTGGAAGAGGGTGATGTACCATTGTGAAGCATCTGCTCTTCTTTTAAAAACTCTCTGTTAACGTCTGGGAAGTGAGGAGACCACTGCTGGACTTTTAAAGGAGGAATGTTGTCACATTCTTGTCTGAGGCAGGATTCTAGCTGCTCAACAGTTCTGGGCCTTTGTTGCTAGATTTTCCAATTTATGATATATCAAATGCAGCTTCTTGCTGAAATATGCAAAGAAAGAGAAATTGTCTGCATGGCTGTATATGTTGCTCTTAACTTTACTTTTCAGGACTGATGATGCCTTTCCAGATGTGTAAGCTGCCCACATCATAGGTACTAATGCAGCCCCACACCATCACAGATGGAGGCTTTTAAACTGTCTGCAAATAAGCTGGATGGTCCCTCTCCTCGTTGGTCTGCAGAACAAGGTGTCAATTTCAGCTTTGACCTTTGGCCCAGAGAACATGGCAGCATTTCTGGATCGTGTTCACATGTGGCGTCTTCTTTGTATGATACAGCTTCAACTGACATTTAGGGATTACACAGTGAAGCATTTTCACAGACAGTGTTGCTCAGCCCATGCCGTGATGTCCAGTGGAGAATCATGCCTGTTGAGGGTCCAAAGATCACACACATCCAGTTATGACCTTCAACCTTGTCCTTTGCCCACAGATTCCCAGAATCCTTTAATGACATTATGTAAAATAGTGCAAAATGCTCCTCAATTTTGTTTTCATTTCCGTCACTTACTTTTGAAGCCTTTTGTTTCATTTGTTGCAGTTTTTTTGAGAATTGTTGCTGCCATTCAAATCAAAATGAATTAATGTTTTTCATGAAATGGTCAAGTTTAAGTTTCAACATTTGACTTGCTGTTCAAGTTCTATTGTGAATAAAATATGGGTTGATGAGATCTGCAAATTATTACATTTGTTTTTTTTTACGTATTACAAATCCTCCCACCTTTTTTGGAATTGGGGTTGTAGAAGAAACGTAAAAAGTGACATAATATTTCCCAGTGTTCTCTGAACCTAGTTTCTTATCAATCTAACGTACATACAACACTTTCCTTGAACCACTGGCAGTCTTCATCAGTTGTGGCTAAGGTGGAAATTATGTAATCATTTATTCTTAGTAAGAACATGCATGTAGCCAGAGGACCAGCTAGCAAGTAGAGTTTTGTAGACAATAGAATCACTAACTCCTCACACAACAAACAACTCTTCATTTAAATTCAATGTTTTATTAAGATAATTAAAGCCAAAAAATATGAATCAGGTAATGAATAAAGGTTGGTGATCATGGTCATAAAACATTCCTGACTCACTGATACAGTTAAAAAGATGATGTTACTGGTTTTTGTGAGTGTTTGGACTGTACCCAGAGGCTGTAGTGTGGAGCTATTGTTTTACAATAAATAAAGATCTGGAACGTCCCTATCAGAATGTATAAAAATATAAAAAGAAACAAATTATCTACAACAGCATATTCAAATGTTTCTGTAGTGATTTAACTCAGTCCCAAAGATCCTTCCTAAACAAAACAGTTACTGTGATAAAGTCTGCTCTGTTCAAACTGAACAAACCTCAGAACTTCATTCACTCACTAAAACCTTTTCTTTATTTGTTCCTTTTTTCAGATATACACTCGAAAAAAACAAAAAAAACATTCTCTTATCCTTGGGTATATGAAACGTTATATGCTGGCTCACTATAAAAAAAAGAAAATGGCAGCACTAACACACTACAACTCAAGCATAAACGAGTAATGGAAAATATTTCAAATTAATTCAAGCATTAAATTGTCACACTGTGTACAGCAAAAGGCCACTGCTGGGGTGTGTTGACATTACAGGCCTTAACGCTCAGTTCCAGTTTTCTATTGAGGTCCTACACTACTGTTTTGTAAGGATAACTAAAATGTGAGCCACATGCAAGTAAGGTTTATGAAAATTTTAACTCCATCAAGCACCCAACTCTAGACAACTAGTCCTAGGTCTGAAATAAAAAAAGATTACGTCTGTTCACACTTCAAACCATGATGTCTATAGAGCAAAGGTGTTAAATTTAAACCGTCTATTTATGAAGTAGATTGTAGCTGACTAAATGTGTCTTGCCTTCAAGCATGACATGCTGACAATTGAGCTTCACTGTCATGGGATTAACAACTTTAGAAAGTGGAAAACCGTAACCTTTGATTCTAGGATGGGGAACAATTGTAGTTGATGGACAAAGACTGCTTGGAAAGGGATCATTCCCGTGGCAGCAGATGGTAAAGAGTTCCTCCACTCAGGCCAAATGTCTGGGCCACAGAACTGGATTCTGACTGGACAGGACACAGAGTCCGTTTTCGAGAAGTGGATTCGTCCTTTCTGTCTGACCATTGGTTCGTTGGTGGAAACCGGTTGACATGCTGACTAATATGCCCAAGAGATGATAGGATTTGTACCAGAACATGGCTGTGAACTGGAGCCCAGGGTCGGAAGCAACATCGCAGAGGAAACTGTGAAACCCGTTCACCTGCTGGATCATGATTTCAGCTGTTTCTTTGGCTGAGGAGAGTTTGGGAAGAAGAATGAAATGTGCCATCTAAGAAAATCGATCAAATATAGTGAATATGGTGGCGTTACATTCAAATGGAGGCAAAACCGGTGAGGAAGTCAAGTGAGATGAGAGACCCGGGTCTCTAAGGAGGTCAGGACGAGGTCAGAGTTATCCTGAAGGCCGATGTCGGCTTTCATTTATAGCAGACAGGACATGCAGCCACATATTCCCTGATGCTGTCAGCCACAAAACATGTGTAAGAAAAGCCCGGGTGACATTTTAAGTGGGATGAATGACACCAATCGATTACCTTAGGTGTGAGATTTTCTGGGATGTATAATTTATTTATGGGGCATGGTGAAGGTGTGGGCATTTTCTCCAGTGCATTGATGACATGATGTTCCAAGCGTTTTCAGCTGGGCTGCTGAAGGCAGGATGAAATCTGGTTCCTTTGAATCATCAGAAAAATATCAGACAAAACATCTGTCTTCCCGTTTTTGGGATCTGGCCTGTAAGACAAGTTAAAATGATCAAAGAACAAGGCCCAGTTGGCCTGACAAGCGTTCAGTCTCTTTGCAGAAGAGAGATACTCCAGATTCTCTGTGAAAACCAGAAATTATAGCTCTGCCTCCTCTAACCAGGGTTGACAACTTTCCAGAGCCAATTTGATGCCCATAAATGTACTTTTTTAAATAATGTAGTTCCTCCCAGCTGCAGACAGACACTGGGAAAAGAAGACCAATGGGGGAATTTTCTGATTCTGATCAGACTGCTGGAGAAGGATGGCCCCCAGTTTTTAACTTGCTTTTTATGGATTAATTTGGGGTATAAATGTATATTAAAGCTTTTAAACTTCCCTCAGATGTCCCTTTATTAAAATATTTCTCTGTTTTTAGCTGAAAAAACTCATGGCATAAGTTTTTCATCATTCAAGGTTCATATAATGTCATCTGGAGCAGTGCTGGAAAAGCACGTTGACCACAATTACAACCTCCATAGCACGACAATATGAAAAAGAAATAATTGATCTTTGAAGGGCTTTACAGAAGGATACACTGGTCTATTCACTCATTACATAACATAAATTACATCATGCTCTCCAGCAACACTTCATCATAAATATAAACAATCAATATAATATGGAATTACAGAACAAATCTTGCAATACTCATAGTTCTCAAGAAATCTCATGGGGTGGGGCTTATGGAGGTTCAGTTTCCTCAGATCTGGGGCGCTGGGATTAATAAGCAAACTTTAGGGAATAACAGGGTGATAAACTGAGAATAAGAAAAACACCTAGAGTGTAATTGTCTTGTTTTTGTAGGGTACTTATTAAATAATTACATGATAGGTGCAAACACTCTAACTACAACTGAGAAGAGGGTTAGAGGCTCCACTTCAAACTACAGCTCCATCTGTTGTACTTACGGTGTAACTACAGAAAAGGAGACTGACAGGCGACTGAGAACAGAAATAGCAATCAGGCTTTTATTGTCTCAAAGCACAGAAAACAATTTAAATATGTTTAAATTTAGTTTTCTAAACAATTTATTGAAAAATAAAAATCCCATGATAGGACTGGGTTAGCACTGCCACCTCTTTTGTCAAAAATGACTCCATTTAAAGCCCTTTGTTACCTGTTGTTATACAGTAAGTACAACAAATGAGAGCTGTAATTTAAAGTGGAGCCTCTTATTATCTGTAGTTACACAGTAGTTACACCTATCTAATTATTTTAAAGCACCACATAACTACAGAATACATATTCTCATCTCATTACCCTGTTATTTCCCAAAGTTTAAGTATTGTAATCAAATAATAACAAAGCCACACTACACATTTCTGTCCAAATCATTCACTGATGACATACAAATTTATCGATCAGAATCAGTATATACCAACTACACATGGGAAAGTATTTGTTAAACTTCACTTTTAACCTTTAAAACAACATTTCTAAACCATACATGACTGGGTAGGAGAGTTGATATCACATATAATCCATACACTCATGACTATAGGAGATATTTGACTTATTACCCAAATCAGGCAGATGGAAAGTTACCAGGATTCATTGTACCAGTTCCCAATATGGAGACGGACTCGGCTGAGTATTTCCTAGTCATTTTAGAGTGGCCGTACCCTTACTTAAATGAGGATTCATTATATCTGTACCTCTCAGCTGAAAAAAGCGGCATCTAGAAATGTGGGCGATGCGGTGTCTAATACTGGGAGAAGCTCACAGAATCAGGAGGGAAACGGGTTTGGCTCCTGTGGGATACAGACGTGGCGTCATAAAACATAAAATTTGTTTAAAAAAATAAGGTAAAATAACAAAGAGGCAGGACACGCCCATAGCTCCAGGTTAACAAGTGCCGACATCTTCTGAAATATACCAAGCTGCTGATTCATAGTCAGTCTCAGGAGTGTGTAAAAAGTGAATTGGACCTTTTTTGAATTATTGAGTACTGAGAATCCACATTTGTGAAAATCCCTCCACTCTGGGCTATCACAGCCAGTGGAGCTCTGGAATTCTGAAGATCATCAAGTAGAGAAGATTACCTAGACTTAAACAACACACACTTGTACACCCCTTCTTTCACATGTTGATATAACTCTGGGAGATAGACTTATAACCCATATTCTCACCATATTTGGTTTCCCTCACACTAGTGACAAAATGAAGTATAGTCAACTGTTAGCATTCAGATTAAAAGCCTTGATATTTAACTCTGATGCTGATGAACGTCACTCACACTCCCATAATTCAATGTACAAAGGAACTAAAAGGAGCTGCTCACAATGTTATTATATATAATATTATACAATATATAGGTGGTGAGGTCAATTCATTGGCATAATTCATATGGTCCAAAAAACTTTATTTAATTGTAAAATAACCAATGATGATACAGCATTAATAAGGATAATTATTAAGCACATACAGTAATACTCCATGTTTAAATTACAACAACAACAAAAAAATACAATTGTATAAAAAACCTGGGACCTTTGATCATTCAGTTTGAACTTTCAGAAGAAGCCTTTGACATGAGAGGTAACACATCTTCTAGAAGTTTTAAGCAAATCCAGGTTGGACCTGAAAGAAAAGCATATAGACCCTAAGAACTACTGAAGATGTGTGTTTTCCAAATTTATGTTTGAGGCAAAACATAATTATAAGTTAAACATATGTTTATTTTAATTACCCTGAGCTGTTAGCACTTTACACTGTTACAGTGGATATTGTAGAAGATGACTAAATGAGTAAAACTGTGGATATTTAAATACATAAAGGAAAAATCTAAATAAAAACATGGGGTTCATGGGAGGATTTAATCGGTGTGCTAAAGTGTAATTTTAATAACATTTCACACTTCAGGATTCATTTACTTGACACATTACCTGCAGCTGATCCAAACTTCACATGCTCTGGTTCATTACGCTCTTCTGTTAAAAGGCAGGCCACATGAGTGCAAGAAGAAATATGGTAAATACTGTAAACATTCGGTAAAGCAACTTAAATTATAATAATTGTTACAGAGGTCAACAACAACTAACAGATACATATCAGCACTTGGAAACATGTAACGTTTGTAGTGGAAAAAATACACATACTATTCAGACCCTCAAAACTGAACTTCGCTGTAAAACTTCTTTCGTTGTTGTTGCGAATGACGAACATCAAATGACATGTGATCTGACAAAATGATTTGTAAGACAATGACTTTTTTTTTACTAATTCTAACCATCATTGTGTAGTGCCCAACCTAATCCCTGTGTTTGCACAGTTTACAGTATATCCTGTATTTTTCTGTATTTTTAACAAAAAATAGGGTGAAACAAGCTGCTGGTCTGGCTTCAGTACTATTGAACCCAAAATCTGAATGGCACTTGAGAAGTGCAAACACATGAGAAGGTGCCAGTTACCTGCTGTAAAACTATCTGAATGGGAACTCACCAAAGCTGTGGCTAAAATTCATAATCCAATAACTGGTCAAGAGCAATTTTGATTTTCATGTGGAAACTGCATGTTAGTCAAACAACCCTTTGAATGGTCTATTAAAGCACATTTATCCAAAGCTCTTTACAAGGCTGCTTCTCATTCACCCATTCACACACTGATGATGGCGGCTGCCATGCAAGGTGCTTATCTGACCCACCATCAGTTTCCCAAAAATACTAGCCAGAAAAGATCAGGAGCTCAACGACTAACCACTGACCACCAATCTATAGTCACCCAATGTGTTTGTGTGAGATTTCGCTTGTAGATTAGTTATAGAAAACTGTTTGAGTTTGAAGACAAGTTGTTTTAACTTTAAGTAATTTTAACTTCAAGAGAAGGAATTCATGTACAAACCTGACGAAGCAAGAACCTGGTTAAAAAGAAAGATCAGTTTTTATATAGATTTATATTACAAAACATTCCCTTTTTCATACCATGACATACGAATTAACTGAGATCTTTGAATAATTAGACTGTAATCCATCAAAGATCCACAAGAATATTTTCTCACCATTTGACTTTTTGTAGCAAAAAAGCAGCAGCAGGAAAAAACACATCAAGATTCCACAAACCAACCGAATGATCAGTGACAAATGAAGTGAAGAGTTTTCAGGTCTGTGCACTGGTATAAGAATGACAAAAACAGCTAAATTACATACATAAACACACATATATATATGTAAGTTAAACATTTCTTGTTTGTTCTACAACATGATTGTTGTGCAGTTTGTTGCATTCAAATACAGCAAACACATCATATTTACAGTATGTTGCTCTTATTAGACAGTAAATCATAATTTCAGCTTCCTGTTTGTATCTTTTCTTAGATTTCAGAAAAATGAATATAATCATACTCACATGTAACTGACATCCAGCTTGTTGGTGACTCTTGGTCTGAGTATTTACAGCTGTAGAAACCTTCATCTGACTTTGACACTGCAGAGATTTTCAGCTCCTGTCTGGTGTCATTTTGTCTGAGTTTGTCATTTTGATAAAAAAACACATTGGAGCTAAAGTTGTTGCTCCTCAATTTGCAGCCAAGAGACACAGACTGTCCCTCAGGGACAGGATGGACAGGACTCACCAGGAGAATATTTCCCTCTATAAGACAGTCATGATTCAGAGCTGATGTTCAAACACACTTTTTCTGTTTAGCTGTTACGTTGCTTTTTATCAGCAGGGTTATTCAAACATTTCAACATGAGTGTAACTTTATACCTAAAAACATGTATTTCTGATGTGATCCAGTATAAAATGAACTTATTAAAGGCTTTAAATTATTCAAATATTCCCCTGAAACCCATGAATTGCCATAATTCCACCATATGTCCTGCACATGTGCAGCTGACTGGTGTATTACTGAGAACTGTCATAGATACAGAAGTCTGTCTATCTCAGGGCCAAAATACAGAGACACAGACAGACAACCATTCACACTCACATTCACACCTCTGTGTAATTCATAGTCATCAATTAATCTAACATGTATGTCTTAAACTGTGGGAAAAAAACTGATTACCCAGGAGGAAACACTTACTTTGTACAGTGAGGTTGACTCCGTTACTCAATTCACCTGATGCAGATTCACACCAGTAAACTGCTGTTTTATTATGAAACTTGGTGAAGTTACATGTGGATCCGGTCATGTTCCCCCAAGCACAACAGTTTTCCCAGAGACCAGTTTCACTAATCCTCAACACTCTCCAAGCAGCAGAGTTTCCCTCACAGCTCAGTGACACAGACTCACTGGAAAAATGCTGCACTCTGTCAGGATTCACTTTGACTGATGCTGATCTTGAATCTACATCTGAAAAACAACATTTGGGGTCAAAACTAGGACAGAGACAGTATGAGACTAACAACAGCAAAGTGCAGGTTCCGTTTTCAGTTTTAATCCTGACTGGTTTAGGATTTAACAGGAATATCTAGACTGTAGAGCTGGATCAACTAAAACCATTGAGCATTCTGGTCTTACTAATACCCTGTGTGGTTACTTTTCAGTTTGTTGTTGCTGACATGCTGATGAAGGGTAAATACTGGCACGTAACTGCTACTTAGATAAATAAATTCAATAACTATAATAACATTTGCAAAAAAAATAAAAACAGAAAAACCAACTGACCTCCAGACCAGACAAACTTTGGTTTACTGTGATTAGTGTAATACACTGGGTCTCCTCTTCCAGCTCTACACACATATCCTGTTGTGTGTTTCTGTCCATGAAGGATGTAGGAATTCTGTCCAATTCCAGTACTTTGGCCATGTAATTTCTCATGTTTGTAGTATTTTCCCGACAGGTTGGCAACAGCCTTATACCAGTAGAACCTCCATCCTGCAGATAGATGTTCAAGCTCACACTTCAGAGTCACTGAGGCTCCAGGACTCAGCCATGATGGAGACACACTGAGGACAGGTCTGGGTTTATCTGTTGAGAAAATAATTATTAATGAATAAAAACTTGTTAGTACATCAGATACAATATTTATTATTTACACTAAATTTAAAAATATTATTTATCAATATAACATATTTGGAATTTTTAAAAATTTCATTGTAAATTAAATGTTTTCATAGTTTCAAGTTTCGAGGTCAAAGGTATTCATTTAAAATCGTTGGTCACACTTGTGACCCCAGATTCTATTCTATTCTATTTCTGGCTGCTGAATGTAGGTACGTCCGTCTTCCATGTCAGCTTATTGCTTATAGTGCTGCTAATAGTGACGTGTGCAGCACAGTGACTTTCAGTGTTAAATGTCACATTTCAAATCATTCGTTGCCATGGTGAAATCTAAAGAGTCATTGTCCTTTGTGTTTTTGTTTGCTTCTTGATCTCCTCGGTTCGGTTTAACACTGCACACAGCCCTCAGAGTCGTTTTAGCAAAACTCATTACAACTTTTTAGACTAATCGTTATTAAGAAAAGTAATATGACCAAATATCTTCACTCAAATAACTTCACTAATGTTTGGTTTAATTTCATTACAATGCCACTACTTTATGTATGCAGCGTGGAGGGAAGCCTAACACTGACATCTTTACTACCTGTATATTAACATAATTACATAAGAATCAACTTGTTCTTTTTCGTATAGGCGTAGCCCTCTAAGAGCTGTCGCTAATGGGTTTATATGCGCAGTCGTGAATATGTTTTTTTGCGCACAGGTGTCGGGCTGACTCCCTCAGGTCCGCATCCAAGGTATATAATACCTGCGTGACCTGAGTTCTGCTCCCTATAAGCCAGCATTTTACTTCAGCTGACTCCAGTGGGAGCAGTGGGGCCCACAGCTTAGAGGGCTACGCCTATACTCATAGAATTCCCAGCATGGAACCCTCTGCGAATAAGAGGGTGACAAGGGTGCACACACAGTCCCTGAATGCTGTTGCGCGTCCGCAGCACACATCAACATGTCCCTGTTGCTGCATGAGCGGGCAAACCGCGCACCGTGCCGGCGGAAGTCCGCTGATCGGTGAGCACGCCCAGCACAGAGTGAGTCAGGGAGAATTCTGACGTGTCCCTCAGGTAGAAACGGACAAAAGGACACGGGGAAGCCCAGGATGCCGCCGCGCAAATGTCGTCCACCGACATCCCATTGAATAGAGCTGTGGATGAGGACACAGCTCGCGTGGAGTGCACGCGCATGTTCTGTGGGGGCTCCCTACCCGCGGACACGTAAGCCTGCGTGATGGCGTCACACAGCCAGTGGGATAGCCGCTGTTTGGTGAGGGGCTTCCCTTGAGAGTGCTCTCTGTAACGCACAAACAGCTGCTGCGTCCGTCTGACACCTGCAGTGCGCGCTACATAATGAGACGGGGCAGAGACAATGAAAGTCTTCCTCCATCTCATTCTTGTGGGGAGGAAGGAAAAACCCATCCAAAATGACAACTCTGGATCTGAAGGAGGACGTTATTATCTTAGGCATGAATGCAGGATTCAGCCTCAGAACGGCCAAACTCTCGTCCTCCCTAATAGTCAGACAGGAGGGAGAGACCGAGAGCGCACACAAATCACTCACTCTCTTAGCCGAGGTCAGGGCTAAGAGAAGCGCAGTTTTCAGTGAAAAGAATTTCAGAGAGATCTGCGACATCGGCTCGAAAGGGGGGTTCCTGAGAGCATCCAAGACCAGCGGCAACTCCCACTGAGGAGTAATAGAACGCGTCACGGGCCGCTGCCGTCCTACTCCTTTTAGAAAGCGCTTAACGAGATGATGCGCAACGACAGATCTCTCTCCAAAACCTTCATGGCAGGAGGAAATTGCTGCAGTGTAGGTTTTCACCGTGGACCAGGCGAGATTTCTCTCCACTAACAACTGGAAGAAAGTGAGGATTTGAGAAAGAGGACACGATGCGGGATCCATGTTCCTCTCCAAACACCATCGCTGAAAAGCGGACCATTTCGCTGTGTAAAGGGCCGTTGTCGACGGAGCCCTCGCGCTGAATGGTCCGTACAACTGCAGGCGGGAATCCTAAGCGTTCCAAACGCTCCCGCTCAGGGGCCAGGCCCACAGCCGCTGGCCCAGCAAAGGAAAACTGTGGATCGAACCGTCCACCTGTGAAAGTGCGTCCCTGCGCCACGGGAGTCTCCAAGGTTCGCCTGACAGAAGTTGAACCATCGTCGGGAACCAAGACACTCTCGTGCGCTCTGGAGCCACTAGAATGACAGACAGTCGCTCGTCCTGAACGGGCGCCAGGAGACGCGGGATCAGAGGAACGCGAGGGAAAGCATAAAGGAGTGCTCTGGGCCTAGGGTTATGAGAGAAGGCGTCCACACCGAGAGGCGGATCGTCCTGAGCTCTCATGGCAAACCACAGTGGACACTGTGGGTTTTCGCGGGAGGCGAACAGATCGACCTCTGCCTCCCCGAATCTGTCCCACAGCAGCCGGGCCAGGGAGGGGTTCAACATCCACTCGCTCGGAAGAGCCCCCGCGACATCCGGTCTGCAGCCCGGGGATGTAGACCGCCCTGATAGAGGGCAGATGCCCGTGGGCCCACAACAACAGCTGTCTGGCCGTCTCGAGGGGAGGGCAGAACGCACTCCGCCTTGACGATTGATGTAAGCGGCCGCTGTCGTGTTGTCCGTTCTCACCATCACGTGTTTGTCTCTCAACAGAGGAGCGAAGTGTTTTAAAACTCCAGCTCCAGACAGTTTATGTAGAGAGTCGGCGGCTCTCGCCACTTTCCTCCCACAACCTGAGACAGACACATCCCTCCTCGCAGGAGAGAGTGTCGCTGTCATGTTGGGCGAATCCAAATGCACTCCCAGGTAAAGATGGTAAACGATCGACTGGGAGGGCACAGGGGAGCTTTTGTCCCAGTTTATGGCAAAACCCAGTTGGGACAGGTGTTTCACGAGCTCCGCCGTTTGCAACGCTTCGCCGTCTCTGGAGGAGGCCATTAGAATCAGATCGTCCAAATAAAACAGGATTCTGATTCCCCTCCTGCGCAACGGCTCCAAGGCTGTTTCCACACATTTTGAGAATGTGCGCGGGGCCAGAGAGTAACCGAAAGGCAAGTGGTTGTATTGTACTGGGCCCCTTGTAAGGAGAAGCGCAGGAATTTCCTGTGTTTTGGGATGATGGGCACATGGAAATACGCGTCTCCAGGTCGATGGATGTGAACCAGTCGCCTGGACGCACGCATTCCATCACATGGTTTATCGTGAGCATGTGGAACAGTCTCTTCACGATGGATTTGTTGAAGAGAGACAGGTCGAGAATGGGTCTCATTCCGCCCGTCTTCTTGGGTACCAGGAAGTAACGGGAGTAAAAACCCTCATTTCTTTCGCCTGCTGGGACTCTGGAGATTGCTCTTTTCTCCCGGAGCTCCCGTAACTCTGTTGTCAGAGCAGCTGCCTCTGCCTGGGATGACATCACCGTCTCCAGCACTCCGTTGAATGGCGGAGGAGGAGCGGCAAACTGCAGGGTGTAACCCTTCCTTATCACTTTGTCCATCCACTCGCTCATTGAAAGTTGATCTCGCCACTCTGAGTAGCGCTCTGAAAGCGGACGAGCACACGTCCGTGGAGCCGCTGTGGTCATGAGTGACAGCCAGTGCAGTGCTCTCTCCGCCGCTGCGCAAGCCGGGTGTCTGCTCTGCGCAGCCCATGGGAGGGCACGAACAAAAGGGCCGGGGCGAGGCGTCACGGATGACGGAAAAAACGTCATCATCCGAGTCCTGCCATGGAGAGAAACCACCACTAACGCGTACAGACGGTTGAGAGGTGGGGAGGCCACAGAGAGGAGGGGTGAGTGGATGGAGAACCGTGTGAACAGGAGACGAATAAACAGATCCGCTCTTCACACGTGCAGAGGACACTGACTCCACAGCTGACACCTGGTGAAAGAGTGTATGGCAAGCTAAAGGTATCAAAAAACGCCACTTTAGCTTGCCATAACGCCATACCTTTAGCTTGCCATAAGAGTGTAGCGGGGTCACGAGGCGGCGAAACAGATTCGCTCGCCACACATGTAGAAGACATGGACTCCACAGCTTACATCTTATGAAAGAGTACAGCGGGGTCATGAGTGTGGGAAACGTGTGCCTCAACACCAACAGTTGCGAAATACTCAGAGGAGAATGAAGCAAACTGGTGGTCAGGAAACTGCTCTTTACCCAGAGATGGGTGGCTCTTAGAAGAGACGTTGTTTGCGGCAGTTTCCGCGGACAGGCGCAAGTTTCCCGCATCCCGTCATTGTCGCCCCCGTTTCTGGGGGGGCGCGGCGGGTTGGTTTGGCCATGTGTGAGCCGGTCTCCTCCTGGCGTCGGAGGCCCAAAGAGCCCATCGGAGCTGGTGGGGCCATCCAGCAGGCCCTTCCTGACCGGTTCGGGCAACCGGGACATGTGGAGCCACACGTTGCGCTGCAGCATTGTCATCCAGACCATGATCTGTGACTGTGCCACGGCTACTGCGGAGGAGAGCGTCAACACAGCTGCCATCGCTTTGCCGATCTCCTCGGCCGGCTCGGCAGGGAGAGCCCCGGGCTGCGCGGCGAAGGTGGAGATGGAGGAGGAGAGCAGCGCGATGTTGTTGATGGCAGCCACCGACTGAGCGGCGCACTAGTGTGCGCGGTCAGTGAGGCGGGTGGTAACCTGGTCTCGTGGAGACGGCGGAACGGGCCAGCGTCTGCCGAAGAACGTTGCTTTAGGAAGCAAGAAGGAGAAAAGACTGGGTTCTAGCGGTGGAATGGCAGGAAAGCCACGCTCCGTTTCTCCGTGCACTCTGGTGAAGGCTTCATAGCGTGCAACCGGCGACTTGAGCTTAGCCGGATTCTCCGGCACCTCCGATAGAAAGGGGCGGAGGGCGGGGAATCGCGGCCAGAGAGCGAGACGCCTGGTCTCTTGCTTGTCGCGGTAAATGTCACCAACCATTTCGTTGGGAACGGGGGAAGCTGGTTCAGGAGGCAGGGGAATGGACTTCCTGTCCGCAGCACGCTTGATTATCTCGGGGAGGTCCCGGAGAAGCACCCCGCAGGCGGGCAAGGGGCCGGCAGGCGGGGTGGGAGGGGCAGAGTGCCGCTGTGCTGATGGTGCTTCCTGTTCACCTCCAGACTCCAGGTTTTCCAGTGGGAAAAGGGGAGAACCAGGAGGGGAGCCGGCGATGGAGGGAGCCGAGTCAGGGGACACCTGCCCTCTTGCACCTTGCTCAAGGGGGCTACGCCTATACGAAATAGAACAAGTTCATTCTTATGTAATTATGTTAATATACAGGTAGTGAATATGTCAGTGTTAGGCTTCCCTCCATGCTGCATACATAAAGTAGTGGCATTGTAATGAAATTAAACCAAACATTAGTGAAGTTATTTGAGTGAAGATATTTGGTCATATTACTTTTCTCAATCAAATTAGTCTAAAAAGTTGTAATGAGTTTTGCTAAAACGACTCTGAGGGCTGTGTGCAGTGTTAAACCGAACCGAGGAGACCAAGCAGCAAACAAAAACACAAAGGACAATGACTCTTTAGTTTTCACCATGGCAACGAATGATTTGAAATGTGACATTTAACACTGAAAATCACTGTGCTTGCACACGTCACTATTAGCAGCACTATAAGCAATAAGCTGACATGGAAGACGGACGTACCTACATTCAGCAGCCAGAAATATTCCCGTTACATTGATTGTGTCGGGACAAACAGTGGCCAGAACATTACTGTAATATGCACATTTAGTGATGAGATTCTTTCCACTGCAAAAATCACAACCTCAAACCTTTTAAAACCTTTTTAGAGCGGCACAAAAGTGAAGAGCCTGCAGAGAAAGACCCCGACAAAGAGGAGCCCTCTGAGGCTGCAGAGGATGCCTGTGGCCTTAACATGGCTAAACACCTAAAACTGGATTTTACTGTCGACAGCACGATAAACAAAGAACTAACAAAGCTTATGAGCACATATGTGATTAATAAAATTAAATGCCCAGTTTTACTTTTAACTCTCTGTATTTCAGATGATATTCCTTCAAAAAAGTAATAAAAAATAATGCAGGGATAAATAGATACATTGAAAATAATGAAAATAAGTTATATGTCACATTTTAAAACAATCAGCCGAACGTCCTTTGTAAAGGATCATATTATCTAAGTAGATAAAACAATATCTGATGACTTACCTAATACAGTCATATTGATTTTGTTGCTCTGTTTTGTAACGTTGGTGCCCATCCCACGACCAGTGCACTGATATTCACCACTGTCATTTCTCGTTAGATTAAGTGAACAGGATGTTTTACTACTGCAGGAATGAAGATGTGTCTGATTTCTGCTGAATGTGTAGTTCCAGGTTTTGTCCGATCCATCTTTCATGTCACATGTGAAGGAAACAGACTCTCCACTGAATAAAACGGACCCATTTCGATTAAGGCTCAGCACAGCATCTAGAGGCCAACACAGAAACATTTATTTTAATATATTTTTATATTCTAAATAGTGTTGATACTTTACATGGACTGAGGGGTTACACTGAAAAAAATTAAAAAAGTAGGAATAATGGAGCAAATGATGATTGAACAGAAAGGAGGAAGACGGTGAAATCACCTTCAGCATGTCCGCAGTAGAGGGCAACATCCAGCACTGAAAGAAAGATTCAGACTGATCAGACATTATTAGAATGAAAGAAATTGTCAAAAAGAGGTTCAAAGTTTCAACAAACAGCAATTGAGGTTTGATTATGTAGAAATTACTAAGCTTTATTACATATCAGCCAGTATTACTGAGCTACTGAAAACCACCATTTTCTGGATTTGTTTGTGTTTCCTTAATTTGATGCATGTATAATTTTTCTGAATGTGTTGTTAAGTTTAAGTTTCAAGTTTATTTGTGTTTGTGTGTTTTGCATGTCTTCTTAAACTGTTCTTACATCCACTCTAATAAAAGACGCATTGTCAGATCCACTAAATGTAAATAAATATCAATTCAATATTGATTATCTGACTGGACCAGCTTCCTGCTTTTGAACACAAACCTTCACTGCAAACATTTCATGAACCATTGAAAGTCACTGATGTACTCACAGAATAACGGCAGCAAACAGAACAACGTGTGTCCCACCATCATGTCCAGCACTGACACTCACTCTGCATCAACACTCGAAAGCATATGAGCAAAACTGTGGGCGACAATAAGTTATTGTCTTGTGCTGTTCATGAGGAAGCAGCTATTTACTGATAGTCTGTGGTTTTGACAACCACCCCCCCAGTGCCAGTTTGTACAACATGAGGAAATGAACAGGTAGTTCACTGAAACACACCATAGGACAGGCAAAGAACACAGACTGTACAGAAAACTAATTAAATAAACCATATGTGAACAGTCCAATTAAAAAATGATTTAAGTAAACAATTCATAAAGCATTTTAAAATGACACATTTTGGGTAAATGGCCATTTTGAATTGATGGCAGCAGCACATGTCAAAAAGTTGGAAGAGGGTGATGTACCATTGTGAAGCATCTGCTCTTCTTTTAAAAACTCTCTGTTAACGTCTGGGAAGTGAGGAGACCACTGCTGGACTTTTAAAAGAGGAATGTTTTCACATTCTTGTCTGAGGCAGGATTCTAGCTGCTCAACAGTTCTGGGCCTTTGTTGCTAGATTTTCCAATTTATGATATACCAAATGCAGCTTCTTGCTGAAATATGCAAAGAAAGAGAAATTGTCTGCATGTCTGTATATGTTGCTCTTAACTTTACTTTTCAGCATTGGTGATGCCTTTCCAGATGTGTAAGCTGTCCACATCATAGGTACTAATGCACCCCCACACCATCAGAGATGGAGGCTTTTAAACTGTCTGCAAATAAGCTGGATGGTCCCTCTCCTCGTTAGTCTGCAGAACAAGGTGTCAATTTCGGCCTCCGGCTCGAGCTCCAGAGGCCTCATTTCGTCGTCACAGACCTCAGTCCTCTTTATCAGCCCCAATCATCAGCCTGGCTTCTGGATGTTCCTGCATAAAACTTAGTGTTTACACTTGATCAAAACTGCAGCTGATTTGAAGTGCATACGTGTTTACTATGACTTCTGAAATGCAATCTATATGGTGTTGGTGAGTGACACAAAACAAATCTGTTTATAACACACAGTTGTTAAAGCTGAGCTGAAAGAAAAACAGCAAAAGGAATTCACACAAAAGTTGTCATATTTTAAACAAATTTGCATGCAGAAAAAAAACACCCTGTGTTTTTATCAAATCAAGAAGCACTGTCTCCACAAAACATTTATTCTTGTTTACCTCTTAGGACTTTTGCATAAAACCTACAATAATTTACTTCTGCCATAATGACCCAAACTAAGAAAACTGTTGCTATTTAAAATGTAACTTGTTGCTGCAAAAAAAAATAAAATAAAAATAAAATTAAAGAACTTGTACTAGTGTAGAATCCATAAAGTCACTTCCTTTTCACACATTCACAATGTGACACTGACACATTGTATATCAGTACAAAAGCAGCACATTACACGCCACCTAGAAACTGCACTAGGAGATAATGCTTTAGTTTCCAGTCAACCAGCTCTGTTTCAAAAATTAAACGAACAAAACACGGAAACATCATATTAACCTCAGGGGTTTGAGCCTGCAGTGATCAGCTGTATCAGACTTCACGGTGGCACGTGGTTCGATCATTTTATTGCTCTACACTGAAATACACTTAGTCGTATTATTGTAATTTGGGAAGTGTGTGCACAACGTGCATGAAGTTTCTGTGAGATCAAGACAGATAAACATTGTTTGCATCTTTCTTCTGCTTTGAGCAACTAGTCATCCAAAGTCAACTTCCTCCTGGGTCATTTGTACCCAGTTTTAAAAATCATCCACTAAACTGTTTGTTCAAACTCCATGGAGTCAGGCATCATTTGAAGTTGCACACCTCTTCACCATCAAACAACTAAATTGTAAATTCCATTGCTTTACAATGGAGCCAAAATGGCAGTCAGCTTAAAACTCATAATTTTGCATTAAACTCCCTAAATACATGAGATTTAAACTGCAAACATATTGGTTTGGTTGTGGTTAGGTATACAGCCATCACGGGTAGGTTACGCTGTGGCATAATGGAGATATTTGAGTTACCGTATATTCCGGACCATAAGCCGCTACTTTTTTCCGACGTTTTGAACCATGTGGCTTTTACAGAGATGCGGCTTTTCTATGAATTTTTCTGCAGCCCTCAGATGGGCGCTGTAGATGGAAGTCAGTGCAAACAAAAAAGTGCCAGTTTTTATTCTTAGCGCATGCAACCCAAGACGCACAACAGCAAACATCAGCACTTTTACTGCCGTGTTACAGGCACCATTCAGGTTCAGGTGTATGAATAAACACTTATGGTACAAAATCTTTTGTTGAGCGCAGCAACTCCTGCGTAATTCGTGAAGAATAAGAGACGTCTTCTCCTTTGGCTATGGAACAAGCCGTTTATTTATAACAAGGACGTTTTTGTCGGCTCTGTACACTCGACATGTGTTATACCAGCCACACATACACGTAAACGCACTCTTTACCGTAATGCCGGTAAAACAGCGCACAGAACATCCTAATGCCTACTGTGAACAATGAGTAGGAGCGCATACAACAGATATTATTTCTCAGCCTGGATATTGGCGGCTTATAGTCCAATGCGGTTTATATGTGACAAAATATATATTTCTTTTAAATTTTAGCGGGTGCGGCTTAAATTTAGGTGTGCTCTATAGTCCAGAATTTACGGTAGATTCTTTATTCATCTGAACAGGAAACTCAAAGTAAACAGTCACAGTTTGCCTTAAGAAGCAGTACTTCCTCCATGTTACATTTCAGATGATATGCAATATGTGACTGGTTGCACCCATCACCACAGCCTGCCCTCCATAAGTGTGACAGAATCTAAAAGCTGTCTGACTGTCCCAGATATGACTAGCTGTTGTTTCACTCTCTGAGTTTTTATGTAACCCGTGTGTCTGATGTTTGGACAGCAGACTCATGCAATTTAACTTTGTAGTTGCTTCTAAACCTGCTTAAACATATTTTTTAAATTGTTTTAATATTATTAATATAGATACTGTCAACTGTGCCTCACTTCTTCATTGGAGAACAACTAAACATGAGAGGAACAGGTCAAATGTATGTGCATACATATAGTGTATATATGGCAGTTTAAAAAAAAAGAATTAGTCAGACTGGTAGCACAGGAGTTTAGCCCTGCAGCCTCACAGCTAGAAGGTTGTGGGTTCACACACTGGCTGACTGTGGCCTTTCTTTGCACTGTGGCTTCCTCCCACAGTCATGCCTGTTAGTTTAAATGGTGACTCTAAATCGTAGGTGTGAATGTGAATGATTGTCTCTCTGTGTTGACCCTGGGATAGATATCCTGTGAACCCAAACAGGATAAGCTGTTACAGATAATTTTTGGATTATACTGCTTTATAATAATAATAGGCTTTATTTCTATAGCAACTTTCACATACAAGCATCTCAAAGTGCAGCACAGCAAATAACTCACAAGAACAAATAAAACGATCAATAAAAATGAACAATAATAACATAATAATAAGATGTGCATAAAAATAAAACAAGATAGTAATAATCATAATGGTAAGAACCATATAATAGCATAATATAAAATAATAAAAACCACAAGAAAGCAAAAATATGTACACAATTATATATACATTGAAAAAAGTAATGACACAGTTTGCAACGTTTTGGTTTTGTGCTTAATTTGGTCATTAAATATGATCTTATCTTTAACAAAGTCTCAAATATCCACAAACACAATATTTCTCTGTTGATAAAATACAGTCATGATCTTTCATGTTTTCATTTGACAAAACCTAAATCATCAATCAAACTAAATATAACCATAAACTGAATGAATGAATGAAATCAAACCTCCTTTGGCAGCAAACCCCAAGCAAATGCTTCCTGCAGCTGTGAATTGAACCTGGTCAATATCAGGATTTGTTCGTTGTGTCTTTGGAGTGAAATATTCTTAGAGATTATTCTGTAACCTTTCTCTGGTACATGCAAATCAAAAACTCTGGATCTCATCTCTTCTGTCCTTTTAGGTCACATCAGCTGAGTACTGAGTACTAAAGTACTTCTAAATAACAGCTCGATTCTCGATCTGACTCCAGGTTTGTTACCACCTAACTGCAGTGACATCAGAAGACTAGTACTTTTCCCACCAAGTCCAAGAAGGTTCAATGGTTGTGTTCAATAAAGAGATGGAAGATCATCACTGTTTGTGTTCTATCAGGTTAAAAAGATTGCGTTTGTTAATATTAATGCAGAAAACTGACTTTTTCTTGCCACTGCTTTTATTATAACTGCAGCAGACAATATAAATGGATAAGATACCTAAACCATATCGTAAACATAGTCTATATCTGTAAATTTACAGACATGAGTTTCTGCATGTAAAAAATCTTTATAACTGTGTCAGTGATGAATTCAATATCAAATGTTACTAAAAAAGTTATCCTTTGTTTAATATCAGAGTAAAAATAACAGTAATAAGGACAAAGTTTATTATATTACTATACTATACACTTACAGTATACAGTATCACAGTCAGTATTCAGACAAACACACACATATATATATATATATATATATGTATATACTATATACTGATATATAGTATATAGTATATGATAGTCTGAAACAGAAGGAACCTCAAAGTAAATATTGTTTCAAGTATTGACAGTAATTCATTAGCATTTATGGTAAAGGAATGCATTTACAGTATAAAATACTGCCACTTTGTCCAGTCTCTTTGTATTACAAACACACATATATTTGATTAAAGCATAAAAGTCTCATGGAGAGATGTCTGCTTCACTGAGGATTCTGTCATAACAGCGTTTGTAGCATTTGGTTCTTACGTAAGTTTTCTTACTTATTGATTTAACCTCAGCATGAAGTTTTTGTGCGTAACCCTAAACGTAGTTGTTTCCTAACATAACGTTACCCTGAAGTGGTTTTCAGTTTCTTGTGGATATAAAGTCATTCCTGCGGCATCAAAAGATCTCGGTCCTGCACTGTTCTAGTGGTTATAGTGACGGCGCCCTGGGTTCTTCTTATGGACCTGAAAGAAAACCACATGCAGCTGAGATAAGGGACTGTTATTAATGTAAGCGTGTGTGCAGGTATTTAACTTTGAGCCAAAACCCATTTAAATATCACTTAAAAAATATTATTACCTAGAGCTTATTCTTTTTTGACTTCAGAATAAACTGGTTCATTTTTTACTGCCAGAGACGAGGCTCCTACAATACCAGATGAGAAAAAGTTAAACAAAAATAAGAAATAACTTAATGTTGTATCATCATCATGTTTGTCCTAAACATGAGCTTTTTTAATTTGATTTAATCCATTATACATCGTGAGTTACAGAATCCATGGTCTAGGATTTGTTGTTAAAAATCAGCACCTGGGATTTGTGGGAGGACGTCATCTGCTTGTTAAACTAAAATTACATCCAACATTTCACATTTCTAGTAAAAAAACATCACAGAGAGGATTCTTGTACTGGACACTTTACCTGCAGCTGACTCAAACTTCACAACAGATCGTTCCTGAGAAAAAAACTCACCAGACCCTCCCCACAAATACAGCAGAATTAGAATCATCAGTAAGTCCTCAGTCCCAGACTGCTTTGTGCCCATAGATGCCCATATGTCATCAAAACCAACAACATGTCTGCTAGACCCTATTCCAGTTGGACTGCTCAAAGATGCTCTACCCTTATTAGACATATTCATATTAGATATGATTAATCTATCTTAACAGGATATGTACCAAAGCCTATAAGGCATCTTTAATCACACCTCTACTTAAAATCACTGCAAGGAATCTCGGAGTCCTTCTTGACCAGGATTTGTCATTTAGCTCACACATAAATTAGGAGCATCCTGTCTCAATGCGATGCTGAAAATCTGTTACTTCTAGATTGGACTACTGTGATTCTTCCTATTAAATGTTGTTTTGTTGCTCTGTTCTTTTCTCTCTCCACTTTCCGCTCACCCCAACCGGTCAAGGCAGATGCCGCCCACCCTGAATCTGGTTCTGCTGGAGGTTTCTTCCGTTAAAGGGAGTTTTTCCTCTCCACTGTTCCCTATAGCTGCTCAAGGGGGATTTGTTGGGTTTTCTCTAAATGTCTGTATAGTCTTGACTTTATTATGTGAAGTGCCTTGAGATGAATTACTTCTAAATTGGAATTGAAATTGGAAAATAAATTCTGTGGTTTTCTGTTAAAAGGCAGGTCACGTGAGTGCATGAACATGTTTTCATGTATTTAGGAACTGAAACATCTCTTAACTACTGTATCTTCAGTACTCACCTTGGTTTCCATTAGGTATGAACTCAATCAAACAGTATGTGACATCTTGGGGTTCTTGTGCGCCTGTCATACAGATTATCAATCAATAATTTATAATCAATCCTCTGTAATCATCTTATTCTGGTATATCTGAGTGACTCTTGTTAAACTATGTTGTGTCACTCTCAGTATTGTCATTCAGTCAAGAGTTTTTAGTCTGAGGCTGACCATGACAATGGGTGTTATTCTGATGAACCACAGGATCAGCAGCAGAGACCTGAGATTGTCTGAAAATACAGAAGAAATATGCTAAAAGATTGTGAACTTATACTAAATGCAGTAACTAATAATGATACTGTGGTAGGTTGTTTGTACCAGCAGCTTAACACAATTACTGCCACAACTAATGTGTGTAGTGAAAATACAAGTCACATCCTATTCAGAACCTCAAACGTTTGGAAGGAGGTTGGACGAAGTTTGTGTGAAGTGTAACATTACTGTACTGCTATTGTTGTTGTACGTCAATATGACGTAAGCAGTGACATTAAGGAAGTACTGACTTTATTACTAACCACCTTCATGTTTTATACGTGACATTAGCCTGATGGTTCTGTGCCTGATCCCAACCAAACCACAGTGTTTGCCGAGTTTACACACTCAAAAATGCAGGATTTAAATTACAGAGTGAAGCTGGCTGCACTTTTGTATCTGTCATTTTGTTAATTAATGCCAAAAGGGATGCAACATCGACAGATGTGAACCATGGTACAGGTCACAGATATTTCAATAAATCATAGGTTAAAGTGACTTCTGTCATATGTACAAAAACTAATATGGGCATAATAGTCAGGTTGTGATTTTATGTTGATGAGAGAAACATGTGTCTTACCAACCTGGCAAAGCAGGAATCTGTTGAAAATAAAAACAGCTTTTGTTTTTACATTTTTATGTAGTAGAAACAGATTCCCTGTTATTCATGTGATGACACCAGAATTAATAATATTGGTCTGTAAATATGAGAAATCTTCTCACCGTTTGACTTTTTGTAGCAAATAAACAGCAGCAGAAAAAGAATCAGCAAGATTCCACAAACCAACCCAACAGTCAGTGACGAACGAAGTGAAGAGTTTTCAGGTCTGTGCACTGGTAGAGGAATAACAAAAACAGCAAAATTACATGGAATTTGTAAAGTTTTCGAAAAAACCCACGTATATTTAAGTTTAACATTTCTTTTTTGTTCTACAACATGATTGTTGTGCAGTTTGTCACATTCAAATACAGCAAAAACATCATCATACAGTATGTTGCCCTTATTAGATAGTAAGTCATGATTTCAGCTTCCTGTTTGTATCTTTTCTTAGATACATCAGAAAAAATGAATATAATCATACTCACATGTAACTGACATCCAGCTTTTTGGTGACTCTTGGTCTGAGTATTTACAGCTGTAGAAACCTTCATCTGACTTTGATACTGCAGAGATTTTCAGCTCTTGTCTGGTGTCATTTTGTCTGAGTTTGTCATTTTGATAAAAAAACACATTGGAGCTAAAGTTGTTGCTCCTCAATTTGCAGCCAAGAGACACAGACTGTCCCTCAGGGACAGGATGGACAGGACTCACCAGGAGAATATTTCCCTCTATAAGACAGTCAAACAACATGATTCAGAGCTGATGTTCAAACACACTTTTTCTGTTTAGCTGTTACGTTGCTTTTTATCAGCAGGGTTATTCAAACATTTCAACATGAGTGTAACTTTATACCTAAAAACATGTATTTCTGATGTGATCCAGTATAAAATGAACTTATTAAATGCTTTAAATTATTCAAATATTCCCCTGAAACCCATGAATTGCCATAATTCCACCAGATGTCCTGCACATGTGCAGCTGACTGGTGTATTACTGAGAACTGTCAGAGATACAGAAGTCTGTCTATCTCAGGGCCAAAATACAGAGACACAGACAGACAACCATTCACACTCACATTCACACCTCTGTGTAATTCATAGTCATCAATTAATCTAACATGTATGTCTTAAACTGTGGGAAAAAAACTGATTACCCAGCAGGAAACACTTACTTTGTACAGTGAGGTTGACTCCGTTACTCAATTCACCTGATGCAGATTCACACCAGTAAACTGCTGTTTTATTATGAAACTTGGTGAAGTTACATGTGGATCCGGTCATGTTCCCCCAAGCAGAACAGTTTTCCCTGTGACCAGTTTCATTAATCCTCAACACTCTCCAAGCAGCAGAGTTTCCCTCACAGCTCAGTGACACAGACTCATTGGAAAAATGCTGCACTCTGTCAGGATTCACTTTGACTGATGCTGATCTTGAATCTAAATCTGAAAAACAACATTTGGGGTCAAAACTAGGACAGAGACAGTATGAGACTAACAACAGCACAGTGCAGATTCCGTTTTCAGTTTTAATCCTGACTGGTTTAGGATTTAACAGGAATATCTAGACTGTAGAGCTGGATCAACTAAATCCAGACTTGAGCATTCTGGTCTTACTAATACCCTGTGTGGTTACTTTTCTGTTTGTTGTTGCTGACATGCTGATGAAGGGTAAATACTGGCAGGTAACTGCTACTTAGATTAATTCATTCAATAACTATAATAACATTTGCAAAAAAAAAATAAAAACAGAGAAACCAACTGACCTCCAGACCAGACAAACTTTGGTTTACTGTGATTAGTGTAATACACTGGGTCTCCTCTTCCAGCTCTACACACATATCCTGTTGTGTGTGTCTGTCCATGAAGGATGTAGGAATTCTGTCCAATTCCAGTACTTTGTAATTTCTCATGTTTGTAGTATTTTCCCGACAGGTTGGCAACAGCCTTATACCAGTAGAACCTCCATCCTGCAGATGGATGTTCAAGCTCACAGTTCAGAGTCACTGAGGCTCCAGGACTCAGCCATGATGGAGACACACTGAGGACAGGTCTGGGTTTATCTGTTGGGAAAATAATTATTAATGAATGAAAACTTGTTAGTACATCAGATACAATATTTATTATTTACACTGAAGTTAAAAATATTATTTATCAAGATAAAATATTTGGAATTTTGAACAATTTCATTGTAAATTAAATGTTTTCATAGTTTCAAGTTTTGAGGTCACAGGTCTTCATTTAAAATCAAGTTGATTCTTATGTAATTATGTTAATATACAGGTATGGGAACCTATTTTAGTAAATATGTCAGTGTTAGGCTTCCCTCCACTCTGCATACATCAAGTAGTGGCATTGTAATGAAATTAAACCGAACATTAGTGAAGTTGTTTCTAAATCTCAATTACACCAGATGTTTGGTCACATAAATTTTCTCAATTCCGATTAGTCTAAAAAGTTGTAATGAGTTGTGCTAAAACGACTCTGAGGGCTGTGTGCAGTGTTAAACCGAACCGAGGAGACCAAGCAGCAAACAAAAACACAAAGGATCATGACTCTTTAGTTTTCACCATGGCAACGAATGATTTGAAATGTGACATTTATCACTGAAAGTCACTGTGCTGCACACGTCACTATTAGCAGCACTATAAGCAATAAGCTGACATGGAAGATGGACGTACCTACATTCAGCAGCCAGAAATATTCCCGTTACATTGATTGTGTCGGGACAAACAGTGGCCAGAACATTACTGTAATATGCACATTTAGTGATGAGATTCTTTCCACTGCAAAAATCACAACCTCAAACCTTTTAAAACCTTTTTAGAGCGGCACAAAAGTGAAAAGCCTGCAGAGAAAGACCCCGACAAAGAGGAGCCCTCTGAGGCTGCAGAGGATGCCTGTGGCCTTAACATGGCTAAACACCTAAAACTGGATTTTACTGTCGACAGCACGAGAAACAAAGAACTAACAAAGCTTATGACCACATATGTGATTAATAAAATGAAATGCCCAGTTTTACTTTTAACTCTCTGTATTTCAGATGATATTCCTTCAAAATAGTAATTGAAAAAATAATGCAGGGATAAATAGATGAATTGAAAATAATGAAAATAAGTTATATGTCACATTTTAAAACAATCAGCCCAACATCCTTTGTGAAGGATCAAATTATCTAAGTAGATAAAACAATATCTGATGACTTACCTAATACAGTCAGATTGATTTTGTTGCTCTGTTTTGTAACGTTGGTGCCCATCCCACGACCAGTGCACTGATATTCACCACTGTCATTTCTCGTTAGATTAAGTGAACAGGATGTTTTACTACTGCAGGAATGAAGATGTGTCTGATTTCTGCTGAATGTGTAGTTCCAGGTTTTGTCCGATCCATCTTTCATGTCACATGTGAAGGAAACAGACTCTCCACTGAATAAAATGGGCCATTTTCGATTAAGGCTCAGCACAGCATCTAGAGGCCAACACAGAAATATTTATTTTAATATTTTTTATATTCTAATTAGTGTTGATACTTTACATGGACTGAGGGGTTACACTGAAAAAATTTAAAAAAGTAGGAATAATGGAGCAAATGATGATTGAACAGAAAGGAGGAAGACAGTGAAATCACCTTCAGCATGTCCGCAGTAGAGGGCAACATCCAGCACTGAAAGAAAGATTCAGACTGATCAGACATTATTAGAATGAAAGAAATTGTCAAAAAGAGGTTCAAAGTTTCAACAAACAGCAATTGAGGTTTGATTATGTAGAAATTACTAATTATTATTACATATCAGCCAGTATTACTGAGCTACTGAAAACCACCATTTTCTGGATTTGGTTGTGTTTCCTTAATTTGATGCATGTATAATTTTTCTGCATGTGTTGTTAAGTTTAAGTTTCAAGTTCATTTGTGTTTGTGTGTTTGCATGTGTTCTTAAACTGTTCTTACATCCACTCTAATAAAAGACGCATTGTCAGATCCACTAAATGTAAATAAATATCAATTCAATATTGATTATCTGACTGGACCAGCTTCCTGCTTTTGAACACAAACCTTCACTGCAAACATTTCATGAACCATTGAAAGTCACTGATGTACTCACAGAATAACGGCAGCAAACAGAACAACGTGTGTCCCACCATCATGTCCAGCACTGACACTCACTCTGCATCAACACTCGAAAGCATATGAGCAAAACTGTGGGCGACAATAAGTTATTGTCTTGTGCTGTTCTTGAGGAAGCAGCTATTTACTGATAGTCTGTGGTTTTGACAACCACCCCCCCAGTGCCAGTTTGTACAACATGAGGAAATGAACAGGTAGTTCACTGAAACAAACCATAGGACAGGCAAAGAACACAGACTGTACAGGAAACTAATTAAATTAACCACATGTGAACAGTTCAATTAAAAAAAGATTTAAGTAAACAATTCATAAAGCATTTTAAAATGACACATTTTGGGTATATGGCCATTTTGAATTGATGGCAGCAGCACATGTCAAAAAGTTGGAAGAGGGTGATGTACCATTGTGAAGCATCAGCTCTTTTTTAAAAACTCTCTGTTAACGTCTGGGAAGTGAGGAGACCACTGCTGGACTTTTAAAGGAGGAATGTTGTCACATTCTTGTCTGAGGCAGGATTCTAGCTGCTCAACAGTTCTGGGGCTTTGTTGCTAGATTTTCCAATTTATGATATATCAAATGCAGCTTCTTGCTGAAATATGCAAAGAAAGAGAAATTGTCTGCATGGCTGTATATGTTGCTCTTAACTTTACTTTTCAGGACTGATGATGCCTTTCCAGATGTGTAAGCTGCCCACATCATAGGTACTAATGCAGCCCCACACCATCAGAGATGGAGGCTTTTAAACTGTCTGCAAATAAGCTGGATGGTCCCTCTCCTCGTTAGTCTGCAGAACAAGGTGTCAATTTCAGCTTTGAGCTTTGGCCCAGAGAACATGGCAGCATTTCTGGATCGTGTTCACATGTGGCTTCTTCTTTGTATGATACAGCTTTAACTGACATTTACGGATTACACAGTAAAGCCTTTTCACAGACAGTGTTGTTCAGCCCATGCCGTGCTGTCCAGTTGAGAATCATGCCTGTTGAGGGTCCAAAGATCACACACATCCAGTTATGACCTTCAAACCTTGTCCCTTGCCCACAGATTCCCAGAATCCTTTAATGACATTATGTAAAATAGTGCAAAATGCTCCTCAATTTTGTTTTCATTTGCGTCACTTACTTTTGAAGCCTTTTGTTTCATTTGTTGCAGTTTTTTTGAGAATTGTTGCTGCCATTCAAATCAAAGTTAATTTATATTTTTCATGAAATGGTCAAATGTTTAAGTTTCAACATCTGACTTGCTGTTCAAGTTCTACTGTGAATAAAATATGGGTTGATGAGATCTGCAAGTTATTGCATTTTTTTTTTTTACGTATTACAAATCCTCCCACCTTTTTTGGAATTGGGGTTGTAGAAGAAACGTAAAAAGTGACATAATATTTCCCAGTGTTCTCTGCATCCTAGTTTCTTATCAATCTAACGTACGTACGACATTTTCCTTGAACCACTGGCAGTCTTCATCAGTTGTGGCTAAGGTGGAAATGATGTAATCATTTCTTCTTAATAAGAACATGCATGTAGCCAGAGGACCAGCTAGCAAGTAGAGTTTTGTAGACAATAGAATCACTAACTCCTCACACAACAAACAACTCTTCATTTAAATTCAATGTTTTATTAAGATAATTAAGCCAAAAAATATGAATCAGGCTCATGAATAAAGGTTGGTGATCATGGTCATAAAACATTCCTGACTCACTGATACAGTTAAAAAGATGATGTTACTGGTTTTTGTGAGTGTTTGGACTGTACCCAGAGGCTGTAGTGTGGAGCTATTGTTTTACAATAAATAAAGATCTGGAACGTCCCTATCAGAATGTATAAAAATATAAAAAGTAACAAATTATCTACAACAGCATATTCAAATGTTTCTGTAGTGATTTAACTCAGTCCCAAAGATCCTTCCTAAACAAAACAGTTACTGTGATAAAGTCTGCTCTGTTCAAACTGAACAAACCTCAGAACTTGTCATTCACTCACTATAACCTTTTCTTTATTTGTTACTTTTATCAGATATACACTCTCAAAAAAAAAAAAAAAACATTCTCTTATCCTTGGGTATATGAAACGTTATATGCTGGCTCACTATAAAAAAAAGAAAATGGCAGCACTAACACACTACAACTCAAGCATAAACGAGTAATGGAAAATATTTCAAATTAATTCAAGCATTAAATTGTCACACTGTGTACATCAAAAGGCAACTGCTGGGGTGTGTTGACATTACAGGCATTAACGCTCAGTTCCAGTTTTCTATTGAGGTCCCACACTACTGTTTTGTAAGGATAACTAAAATGTGAGCCACATGCAAGTAAGGTTTATGAAAATTTTAACTCCATCAAGCACCCAACTCTAGACAACTAGTCCTAGGTCTGAAATAAAAAAAGATTACGTCTGTTCACACTTCAAACCATGACGTCTATAGAGCAAAGGTGTTAAATTTAAACCGTCTATTTATGAAGTAAAATGTAGCTGACTAAATGTGTCTTGCCTTAAAGCATGACACATTAATGTAAATAGTTCATTAATATTAATGGTTGTAACTACCGTGTGGGGAACCTTTCTTTTTTCTTTTATTGTGATACTGCATCACTGCAGGTGACAGTAAACTTGATAGCAGTGAATTTGATATCTAACCTGGCACAGATAAACAAGTACTCAAGATTAGTAAGTCGTTAAAATATCAAACTTAAAAAATGATGGTGAGGTAGCAACACAAGAGAAGAAAAACCAACAGGAAACTTCTATAAAGAAGTCAACATACAGTACAATTCTAGTCATGCAAGGTTTTTTGAAAAAATACATTTATTATGCATATGCTTTTTCCTGTCACATCTGTTTCTCTTACTGCTTAACTTACTAAGCCTCTGTTTGTACCAGAGTAATGAGTTATGGCTACAGTAGGAAAACAGAACCGCTTATTTCAGTCCTTCTGAAGGCAAAGTGATTTCCATCTTTCTGTCCAGGACTGACTGAAAAACAGAAAGAATAAAACTGCAATGGGAATAAAACAGAGAAGTGTAGAAAATATATTGTAAATGACCTTGTTGTAAATTGGCGCTATATAAATAAAGTTGAATTGAATTGAAATTGAATGATACATTGGAAGTTTGAGCTTCACTGTCATGGGATTAACAACTTTAGAAATGGGAAAACCGTAACCTTTGATTCTAGGCTGGGGAACAATTGTAGTTGAGAGACAAAGACTGCTTGGAAAGGGATCATTCCCGTGGCAGCAGATGGTAAAGAGTTCCTCCACTCAGGCCAAATGTCTGGGCCACAGAACTGGGTTCCGGCTGCACAGGACACAGAGTCCGTTTTCGAGAAGTTGATTCGTCATTTCTGTCTGACCATTGGTTCGTGGGTGGAAACCGGTTGACATGCTGACTAATATGCCCAACAGATGATAGGATTTGTACCAGCACATGGCTGTGAACTGGAGCCCACGGTCGGAAGCAACAGGAAGCAGAGGAAACTGTGAAACCCGTTCACCTGCTGGATCATGATTTCAGCTGTTTCTTTGGCTGAGGGGAGTTTGGGAAGAAGAATGAAATGTGCCATCTAAGAAAATCGATCAAATATAGTGAATATGGTGGCGTTACATTCAAATGGAGGCAAAACCGGTGAGGAAGTCAAGTGAGATGAGAGACCTGGGTCTCTAAGGAGGTCAGGACGAGGTCAGAGTTATCCTGAAGGCCGATGTCGGCTTTCATTTATAGCAGACAGGAAATGCAGCCACATATTCCCTGATGCTGTCAGCCACAAAATATGTGTGAGAAAAGCCAGGATGACATTTTAAGTGGGATGAATGACACCAATCGATTACCTTAGGTGTGAGATTTTCTGGGATGTATAATTTATTTATGGGGCATGGTGAAGGTGTGGGCATTTTCTCCAGTGCATTGATGACATGATGTTCCAAGCGTTTTCAGCTGGGCTGCTGAAGGCAGGATGAAATCTGGTTCCTTTGAATCATCAGAAAAATATCAGACAAAACATCTGCCTTCCCGTTTTTGGGATCTGGCCTGTAAGACAAGTTAAAATGATCAAAGAACAAGGCCCAGTTGGCCTGAGCAGAGATGAAGATGTTCAGTCTCTTTGCAGAAGAGAGATACTCCAGATTCTCTGTGAAAACCAGAAATTATAGCTCTGCCTCCTCTAACCAGGGTTGACAATTTTCCAGAGCCAATTTGATGCCCATAAATGTACTTTTAAATAATGTAGTTCTCCCAGCTGCAGACAGACACTGGGAAAAAAGAAGACCAAGGGGGAATTTTTGATTCTGATCAGACTGCTGGAGAAGGATGGTGTCAGTTTTTAACTTGCTTTTTATGGATTAATTTGGGGTATAAATGTATATTAAAGCTTTTAAACTTCCCTCAGATGTCCCTTTATTAAAATATTTCTCTGTTTTTAGCTGAAAAAACTGGCATAAGTTTTTCATCATTCAAGGTTCATATAATGTCATCTGGAGCAGTGCTGGAAAAGCAGGTTGATCACAATTACAACCTCCATAGCGGGACAATATGAAAAAGAAATAATCGATCTTTAAAGGGCTTTACAGAAGGATACACTGGTCTATTCACTCATTACATAACAGAAATTACATCATGCTCTCCAGCAACACTTCATCATAAATATACACAATCAATATAATATGGAATTACAGAACAAATCTTGCAATACTCATAGTTCTCAAGAAATCTCATGGGGTGGGGCTTATGGAGGTTCAGTTTCCTCAGATCTGGGGCGCTGGGATTAATAAGCAAACTTTAGGGAATAACAGGGTGATAAACTGAGAATAAGAAAAACACCTAGAGTGTAATTGTCTTTTTTTGTAGGGTACTTATTAAATAATTACATGATAGGTGCAAACACTTACAGTGTAACTACTCTAACTACAACTGAGAAGAGGGTTGGAGGCTCCACTTTAAACTACAACTCCATCTGTTGTACTTACGGTGTAACTACAGAAAAGGAGACTGACAGGCTTAGATTTGAGAACAGAAATAGCAATCAGGCTTTTATTGTCTCAAAGCACAGAAAACAATTTAAATATGTTTAAATTTAGTTTTCTAAACAATTTATTGAAAAATAAAAATCCCATCATAGGACTGGGTTAGCACTGCCACCTCTTTTGTCAAAAATGACTCACTTTAAAGCCCTTTGTTACCTGTTGTTATACAGTAAGTACAACAAATGAGAGCTGTAATTTAAAGTGGAGCCTCTTATTATCTGTAGTTACACAGTAGTTACACCTATCTAATTATTTTAAAGCACCACATAACTACAGAATACATATTCTTATCTCATTACCCTGTTATTTCCCAAAATTTAAGTAAATAAATAATAACAAAGCCACACTACACATTTCTGTCCAAATCATTCACTGATGACATACAAATTTATCGATCAGAATCAGTATATACCAACTACACATGGGAAAGTATTTGTTAAACTCCACTTTTAACCTTTAAAACAACATTTCTAAACCATACATGACTGGGTAGGAGAGTTGATATGGCGTATAATCCATACACTCATGACTATAGGAAATATTTGACTTATTACCCAAATCAGGCAGGTGGAAAGTTACCAGGATTCATTGTACCAGTTCCCAATATGGAGACGGACTCGGCGGAGTATTTCCTAGTCATTTTAGAGTGGCCGTACCCTTTCTTAAATGAGGATTCATTATATCTGTACCTCTCAGCTGAAAAAAGCAGCATCTAGAAATGTGGGCGATGCGGTGTCTAATACTGGGAGAAGCTCACAGAATCAGGAGGGAAACGGGTTTGGCTCCTGTGGGATACAGACGTGGCATCATAAAACATAAAATTTGTTTAAAAAATAAGGTAAAATAATTCATAGCTCCAGGTTAACAAACATCTTCTGAAATAACCAAGCTGCTGATTCACAGTCAGTCTCAGGAGTGTGTAAAAAGTGAATTTGACCTTTTTGAATTATTGAGTACTGAAAATCCACATTTGTGAAAATCCCTCCACTCTGGGCTATCAAAGCCAGTGGAGGTTGAACAATCAAGTAGAGAAGATTACCTAGACTTAAACAACACACACATCATGTTGATATTCTGGGAGATAGACTTATAAATATATACACAGTGGCTGTTGATTCAGAATAAAAGCCTTGAGATTTCATGCTGTCTCAGGACGAAGTGAACGGAAAAAAGTGCTCACAATGTTATTATATATAATATTATACAATATATCCAATAAACTTTATTTAATTGTCCAAAAATATTTAATTGATGATATAGCATTAATAAGGATAATTATTAAGGACATACAGTAATACTCCATGTTTAAATTACAACAACAACAAAAAAATACAATTGTTTAAAAACCTGGGACCTTTGATCATTCAGTTTGAACTTTCAGAAGAAGCCTTTGACATGAGAGGTAACACATCTTCTAGAAGTTTTAAGCAAATCCAGGTTGGACCTGAAAGAAAAGCATATAGACCCTAAGAACTACTGAAGATGTGTGTTTTCCAAATTTATGTTTGAGGCAAAACATAATTATAAGTTAAACATATGTTTATTTTAATTACCCTGAGCTGTTAGCACTTTACACTGTTACAGTGGATATTGTAGAAGATGACTAAATGAGTAAAACTGTGGATATTTAAATACATAAAGGAAAAATCTAAATAAAAACATGGGGCTCATGGGAGGATTTAATCGGTGTGCTTAAGTGTAATTTTAATAACATTTCACACTTCAGGATTCATTTACTTGACACATTACCTGCAGCTGATCCAAACTTCACATGCTCTGGTTCATTACGCTCTTCTGTTAAAAGGCAGGCCACATGACTGCAAGAAGAAATATGGTAAATACTGTAAACATTTGGTAAAGCAACTTAAATTGAAATAATTGTTACAGAAGCCAACAACAACTAACAGATACATATCAGCACTTGGAAACATGTAACGTTTGTAGTGGAAAAAAATATACTTACTATTCAGACCCTCAAAACTGAACTTCGCTGTAAAACTTCTTTTGTTGTTGTTCCGAATGACGAACATCAAATGACATGTGATCTGACAAAATAGAAGCACTGATTTGTAAGACAATGACTTTTTTTACTAATTCTAACCATCATTGTGTAGTGCCCAACCTAATCCCTGTGTTTGCACAGTTCACAGTATATCCTGTATTTTGCAATATTTTTAACAAAAAATAGGGTGAAACAAGCTGCTGGTCTGGCTTCAGTACTGTTGAACCCAAAATCTGAATGGCACTTGAGAAGTGCAAACACATGAGAAGGTGCCAGTTACCTGCTGTAAAACTATCTGAATGGGAACTCACCAAAGCTATGGCTAAAATTCATAATCCAATAACTGGTCAAGAGCAATTTTGATTTTCATGTGGAAACTGCATGTTAGTCAAACAACCCTTTGAATGGTCTATTAAAGCACATTTATCCAAAGATCTTTACAAGGCTGCTTCTCATTCACCCATTCACACACTGATGATGGCGGCTGCCATGCAAGGTGCTTATCCGACCCACCATCAGTTTCCCAAAAATACTAGACAGAAAAGATCAGGAGCTCAACGACTAACCACTGACCACCAATCTATAGTCAACCAATGTGTTTGTGTGAGATTTCGCTTGTAGATTAGTTATAGAAAACTGTTTGAGTTTGAAGACAAGTTGTTTTAACTTTAAGTAATTTTAACTTCAAGAGAAGGAATTCATGTACAAACCTGACGAAGCAAGAACCTGGTAAAAAAGAGAGATCAGTTTTTATATGGATTTATATTAGAAAACATTCCCTTTTTCATACCATGACATACAAATTAACTGAGATCTTTGAATAATTAGACTGTAATCCATCAAAGATCCACAAGAATATTTTCTCACCATTTGACTTTTTGTAGCAAAAAAGCAGCAGCAGGAAAAAACACATCAAGATTCCACAAACCAACCGAATGATCAGTGACAAATGAAGTGAAGAGTTTTCAGGTCTGTGCACTGGTATAAGAATGACAAAAACAGCTAAATTACATACATAAACACACATATATATGTAAGTTAAACATTTCTTGTTTGTTCTACAACAGGATTGTTGTGCAGTTTGTTGCATTCAAATAAAGCAAACACATCATCATACAGTATGTTGCTCTTATTAGGCAGTAAATCATGATTTCAGCTTCCTGTTTGTATTTTATTTTAGATAAATGAATATAATCATACTCACATGTAACTGACATCCAACTTTTTGGTGACTCTTGGTCTGAGTATTTACAGCTGTAGAAACCTTCATCTGACTTTGACACTGCAGAGATTTTCAGCTCTTGTCTGGTGTCATTTTGTCTGAGTTTGTCATTTTGATAAAAAACACATTGGAGCTAAAGTTTTTGCTCCTCAATTTGCAGCCAAGAGACACAGACTGTCCCTCAGGGACAGGATGGACAGGACTCACCAGGAGAATATTTCCCTCTATAAGACAGTCAAACAACATGAGTCAGAGCTGATGTTCAAACACACTTTTTCTGTTTAGTGTTACGTTGCTTTTTATCAGCAGGGTTATTCAAACATTTCAACATGAGTGTAACTTTATACCTAAAACATGTATTTCTGATGTGATCCAGTATAAAATGAACTTATTAAATGCTTTAAATTATTCAAATATTCCCCTGAAACCCATGAATTGCCATAATTCCACCAGATGTCCTGCACATGTGCAGCTGACTGGTGTATTACTGAGAACTGTCTGAGATACAGAAGTCTGTCTATCTCAGGGCCAAAATACAGAGACACAGACAGACAACCATTCACACTCACATTCACACCTCTGTGTAATTCATAGTCATCAATTAATCTAACATGTATGTCTTAAACT